>JAHLJS010000002.1:8534049-10934049 GCA_038502445.1 Eremochloa ophiuroides
AAATCGGCTCTTTACCAGGTGAAACCCCAGCCGATTCAAGATATCTCAGGAGAGAAACAGGCCCAAGAATCACCAGAATCCACCGGCCATGAAGAGTCAGCTCCTCAAAAAGAAAGGATCCAGGAAGAAGGAGCCAAAACTCAGGTACTACTCGTTGGGCTTTTCTCTTCTCGACGCAGATACCCTGGTTAACCAAATCTTCTTTTCAAAAATACAGCCGAACAGCCCTTCCGACGAAGTCTGGGTGAACCTTGAAGAAGAGGAGTTTCTCCCTAAGAGGAATTCAGGTAACTCCTATTCGGCTGTTAGCAATTATCCTTGCTTCCATACTGCTCTTACTCCTGGTTTGCAGAAACCCATCTGCCCGAGACAATGACAGCTGAGGATCCGCATGCCGCAGGAGACAAAACTGTCTTAATCGAACAAGCAACATCGGCATCAACCCTACAGACCTCAGGCCTCATTCAGGTATCTTGTCTCTGCTAGAAAACAATTAATCTATATTGTACCCTTTCTGATGAGAGAATGTATGTACTGCAGGTACCGAAGCCTTCATCTCCCGGCTATTCATTTGACATAGAAGAATTCTGCGATAGAGACGAACTTGCCTCTTCCTTCGAGAAGCTTTCAGAGCCAGATTTTAGCAATCGGCTGAGTGCACTTCTACCTCACCTAGAGGGTGATCTAGTTGCTCTGGCATCCAATCCCGGACTGGTTGATCAAATAATCAAACTTGTCCAGCAGCAAACCAATCTGACAGCCTTAAAATCCCTACAGAGACTCGGTGATCTTAAAGTTACAGCATCAGGGTTTATCACTGCTCATGGGAACCTGGCAGAGCTTGAACAGCTGAGGAACAATAAATCGGCCAACAGACAAGAGGCCATTGGATTTGCCGAACGAGCCAGACTGCTCAAATCTTCAATCGGCACAGCTGAAACAGAACTGGAAACACTGAAAACGAAACGAGACCAACTGAGAAAAGAACTGGAAGCAGTTGAGTCGGCTATCAGCGAGCACGAAATCACCATTTCCACCAGCACGATCGAGCTCTCCCAGAAAAAGAAGGAAATCAGCAGCTTGGTCGTTGCAGGCAGGAAGACATGCCAACGCCTGGATCTGTTGCAGTCCACTGAAAGCCGAGATTAACAATTGTTGCAGGCTGGCCATGCGCTCCGTGCTGAATTAGTGAAACTGATCCGATCTTTATTGACTTTGTAACGTGGTGGATATACTACTTGGCATGTTCTTTTCTATTTGCAACTTTGTTCTCGTGCTGTTTCATCCTGAGTTTGAACATTTAGCCTGATCTGCCTTTGGATTCACACCTTAATATCAGCTTCGTCCTGTTTCGAATCGACTTGTTCGGTCTGATACGTTTCTGCATGCGAATCGGCTCTCAGGCTTGCATTGTACCTTAGAATCGATTACTCAGCCTGATCCGTTCTACATACGAATCAGCTTACGGGCCTGCGTCTTAGCATCGGCTTTGTTCTGCTTTCCCTTAGAGTTAACCTCTCAGCCTGATTCACTACGAATCGGCTTGCAGGCACTCACAATAGGATCGGCTAGGCAGCCTGATCTAAAGACCCGATCGGTGTGCGACCACTGACGGCGGCGCTTCGTCTCCCTGATCTGGCAACTGTTCCGGATTCAAGAAACGCGGATTAACCGCAACCTAAAATCCGCCGCGTCGTCTCGTCTTCCGAGGAGTAAACCGTCTCGATGCCCTCATCTTTATAAATACACGCTCGGCCTGAGCGAGCAACCACAACATCAAAGCCTTTGCTCACCCGGCCTTCTCTCCTCAGATCAGAGAAAACAAATCCCCAAAACCAAATCCATGGCTAGCGACGGAAACCACGGCAAGCGGCCGGCCTCGGGTTCCGCCGAAGGTGACAACTTCAACCGGAGCCTGCGAGCCGTGGGTGAATGGAGGCATCACCTGCGAGCCTGGTTAGGGTAAGGCTGCTGCTCACTTCTTGATACATTGATCTGATCTAATCTGACCATCACCGTCTTGCGCAGTGATGCGGGAACTACCGGCGTCGGAGGTTCGGGAACCGGTGCCGGGCCGTCTCAGGCCGTCCCTGCAGCTGCTGGAGCTACCCCTGGCGCGGATGCCGTTGCTGACCCGTATCATGGCCGTCGTCGCTGGGTGACGCCCCGGCAGTTATCCATCTTCAGCAGGTAAATCAGTCTGTACCCAAGACATTGGTTTTCTTTCGATTCTTACACATCTGCTTCTTTGTCAACCTTCAGTCAGGCCCGCGTGATTCCTTTCCCACCGGGAGCACTGATTGGCGTGGACACCCGGCCTCTCCGAACTGTGCCTCCTCAGGAAACCCCTCAAGATCCGGCCCCAAGCGCTGGATCAGAATTGGGGTCTTCTGACGGGTCCTACACCGCTGCCGACGGTCGCCGATTCCATCACCAGATGGTGGAGTACCGTAACCTCTACTCAGAGGCTACGAGGGAGAATGGTCGGCTGCAGGGTGTCACCGAAGCCCAAGCCGCTACCCTTAAGGCCGCCGAAACCGAGGTGGCCAGGGTGCAAGCCCAACTCGCCGAATCGGTCGCTGCAGTGGCCGGTAACATCTTGAATTGTGACGCGCTGACGATCACCTTCATGCTGACACTTCTTTCTTTTGCAGCCCTGACCGCGCAGCTTGAAGAGTTGCGTGTGGCCGCCGAGACCGCCACCAATGCCGTCAATGCCCGTGGCAACACGCAGGCGAAGCGGCTCTTGGATGTTCACCACCGCGTCTCCCAGGTGGCCATGGCCGGCGTTCGTCACGGCGCCACTGGGGCTCTCACAGCCGCGCGACTCCGCTCCGGTATTGCTCTGGAGGCCGTCGAGCCCGGGTTCCCGGAGGGCCAGAATATGGAGGAGGCCAGCGCCCAACTGGCGAACTTCTTCCCTCACGCCGACGAGGTCGTGGCCGTCACCGACGCCCAGGACATCATAGACAAAGCCACGCATGATTAGAATATAATAGGGCTCCTGTAAGCACAATCAGAAATAAAACTTTCTTCAAAAAGCATCAATCTGATTTCCATATGTGTCCGGATACATATATATTTTCCTTTATTATTTTTCTTTTTTGGACTAAAGGCGATGCTTATCGCATCGGCTGTTACACCTCATCGAGGGTATTTTATTTTTGTGCTAAGGGCGACTCGTTACTATGATGTCGGCCATTTTTGTCCTGAAGGCGACCCGCTTACACAGCATCGGCTGTTAGAGCCAGATTCACATGAATCGGCTATCACCCCCCAACTGGGATGCTAGGGTAGTATTTCTTTAGATGCTTCCCGTTGATGGCCCTGGCAAATCTCTGTCCTTCTAAATCCTCAAGGATGTAAGCATTACCCGGGGCGCATTCAACCACACGATATGGGCCTTCCTAGTTTGGCTACCACTTACCGAATCGGCTATCTTTCGTACCAATAGGCAGAATGACTTTCCATACTAGCTCTGATTCGGTGAAGCTCTTGATTCTTACCTTAGTGTTGTAATACTTGGCCACCCGTACCTTGTTCCTTTCAATGTATTCCAAAGCCTTAAGCCAATGACGGTACAAATCTTCTAGACTGTCCATCATAATGTCTTTGTATTCACCGGCTGTAAGCTCGTTTTGCAACGTGACGCGCCGTGTCTCAGACTGAATCTCCCATGGCAGGACAGCAGCGTGTCCATAGACTAGCTCATAAGGTGAAGCTTTGATCGATCCGTGCTGTGCCATGCGATATGCCCATAGCGCCTCACTCAGATGTAAATACCATTTTCTGGGGTTCTGCTCAATCTTTTTCTTGATGACCTTGATCAAAATTTTATTGGAAGCTTCTGCTTGTCCGTTGGCCTGGGCATAATACGGCGATGAATTATAAATCTTGATGCCCATGCCGTCGGCAAAGGTTATAAACTCCTCTGAAGTGAACATTGTCCCCTGATCGGTTATGATCGTCTGAGGTTTGCCAAACCTGTAAATAATGTGCTCCTTTACAAATTCGATCACGTCAGCTGAAGTGGCGTTCCTCAAAGGAATGGCTTCTACCCACTTGGTGAAGTAATCAGTCGCCACCAGGATCCATTTGTGACCCTTGCTCGATGGTGGGTAGATTTGGCCGATTAGATCAATACCCCATCCTCTAAACGGCCATGGCTTGATTATAGGATTCATAGCAGAGGTTGGAGACTTCTGTATATTTTCGAACTTCTGGCATTCTTGATACCCTTTATAATATTTGAAACAATCTTTCAGCATCGTAGGCCAATAGTAACCAGTCCTCCTGATGATCTACTTCATCTTGTGAGCCGATTGATGTGCACCGCAGACTCCATCGTGTACTTCGCTCATCAGCTTTACTGATTCCTCTGTCCCATGGCATTTGAGCAGCACTCCTTCAACAGTCTTGTAATACAACTGACCATCCAGCAACACGTACTTCGTGGCTTTGTACCTTAGCTTTCTGTTGACCCGTTGTGAAGGATTTGCTAGGTAACCTGCTATCTCGCCCCTCCTGTCATTAGCTGATTGCTCGCTGTTGCAAATCTCCTGCATCGGCCGATAACCCGACGCGTTCTGCGCCAGCCGATTAGCCTCCTGATTCTAGGCCCTGGGGATGTGACAGAGAGATACCATCATAAACTTCTTGATGAGAGCCTGGCACTGATCATAATAGCCCCTGAGTATCTCATCTTTACACTCATACAGGCCGAGCAATTGGTTGATGACTAGTTGTGAATCGCCAAATACCTCAACTGTATCAGCCTTTGCTTCATGCAGGAGCTGAAAACCTTTCCACGCGGCTTCATATTCAGCCTGATTGTTTGTGACAATCGGCCCGATCTGGAAAGGATACTCAAAGCGCACACCCCGTGGCGAGATGAGCACTACTCCGGCGCCACCATCTTGTTTGCATGAAGGGCCATCAAAGAACATAGTCCATGGCGCTATATCTACTACATTAGCCGATCCTCTGTGATGCTGGGTGATGAAATCGGCTATCGCCTGGCCTTTGACTGCCTTAGCCGATTCGAACCTCAAGTCAAACTCTGAGAGCACCAGGAACCATTTGCCGATCCGACCATTTAAAATCGGCATCGAAAGCATGTGCTTGATGACATCCTCCTTGGACACCACCACACACTCCGAGGTGAGCATGTAGTGCCTCAACTTAGTGCATGAATAGAATAGGCACAAGCACAACTTCTCGGTCGGTGTATATCTTGTCTCAGGGTCAAGGAGCCGCCTGCTCAGGTAGAAAATTGCTCTCTCCTTCCCTTCAAACTCTTGAAAAAGGGCCGATCCAATAGTATGGCTTTCGGCCATCACGTACAACTTAAAAGGCTTCCCTGTCCGCGGCGGTACTAAGACAGGTGGAGTTTTCATGTATTCTCCGATTTCGTCAAAAGCCTTCTATTGCACGTCACCCCATTTGAACTCTTGATCATTCTTGAGCTTCAACCATGGCGAGAACGGCAGCACCTTCTCTGATAAGTTGGCGATGAACCTTCTGATAAAGTTAATCTTACCGAGCAAGGATTGCAGTTCCTTCTTGTTGGTTGGAGGTACAAGTTCATCGATCGTCTTCTTGCTCTTGCTGCCGATCTCTATCCCTTTGCGGTGGACCATGAACCCAGAAATTCGCCAGCCGACACGCCGAATGCACACTTGTTAGGATTCATCTTCAAGCCATGTCTCCTTGTGCACTCCAGAGTGGCCCTCAGATCGGCAAGGTGATTCTTATAGCTCTTGGATTTCACCACCACGTCATCTATATAGATTTCAACGATTTTGCCAATCAACTTGTGAAATATGTAATTCATAGCTCTCTGATAAGTTGCACCGGCATTCTTCAAACCAAACGTCATGACCACCCATTCAAACAAACTAGCATTGCCATAGCTCTCTGGTAAGTTGCACCGGCAGTCTTCGGGATGTCTTCATCAGCCATAAAAATTTGATTATAACCAGCATTGCCATCCATGAATCTAATGACCTGGTGCCCAGCAGCCGAGTCTACCAGCATATCGGCTATTGGCATAGAGTAGCCATCCATCGGTGTAGCTCTATTTAAATCCCTGAAGTCGATGCAGACTCGCAATTTACCATTTTTCTTGTACACAGGGACGATGTTCGATATCCATTCGGCATATCGGCAAGCTCGAATGAACTTGGCTTCTAACAGCCTCGTGATTTCGGCCTTAATGTCGGGTAGAGCGTCCTCTCTAAACCGACGTGGAGGCTGCTTGTGTGGGCGAAACCCTGGATTGGTGGGTAGCCTGTGCTCAACAATAGATTTGTCCAATCCAGGCATCTCGTAATATTCCCAGGCGAAGCAATCTTTGTACTCCCTTAGCAGTTGAATCAGCTCCTGCCTGAACTCCGGGTCTAGGTTGGCGGCAATAAACGTCGGCCTTGGCCTGTCGCCAGGTCCAACATCTACTTCTTCAAGCCTGTCGGCCGACGTGAATCCTTGCCCCAGCTTACCCTCTGTGCCGTTGATCGGATTCTCTATTTAATAAAAAGACTCAGAGCCGATTGCCCTGATCGACTATTGACTCTCATCGCTGACCCTGATGGAGCCTCCTTCCCAAACCTTGCCGGAGAAACAGTCATGATCCCCAGCTTCCCAGTACGCGGCATCCGCCGTCGCCACGCTGACCGAGTCATCGGCCGGGACCACTTCGACCTCATCGCCATGCCACTGAATGAGGCACTGATGCATGGTGGATGGCACGCAGCAGTTGGCATGGATTCAGTCACGTCCGAGGAGCAAGCTGTACACGCCCTTACTGTCAATCACAAAAAAGATGGTGAGTAGTGTCTTCTTCCCCACTGTCAGCTCGACGTTGATTGCCCCCGAGTGTTGGAAGAATTGCCCCCGAAATCCTTAAGCATCAGATCGATTTCTATCAGATCATCGGGACCCTTGCCTAGCTTGCGGAATGTGGTGTAGGGCATGAGATTGACAGTGGCGCCGCCGTCCACCAGCATCTTCGTCATGGGCATGCCGTCGACGTAACCTTTGAGGTAAAGGGCCTTCAGATGCCGATTCTTGGCCGGCTTGTCAAAAGTAGCTTGCTGTGCGAGCACTAACTTGGCCACTCTTTCTTCTGATCCCGAGTCATCTGAGTCGGAATCGGTATCGTACCTCTTGGCTCTGAACTCTGCAGGTATCACAAACACCATCTGCGCGTCGGCCACAGCTTTCCCATTACTTTGTGAAGGCTTTTCGCGCCACAACCACTTGGTACGCCCCTCAGCCTGGAGCTCCCTGTTCCTGAGCCACTGCACCAGGCGCCTTTGGCTTCTAGTGAGATCTCTTGGGCACCACTGGTTCTCCTGCCAAACCGGCTGTTGGTGTTCAACCACCGCCTCATCAAGCCGATCACGCAGGTCCCTTTTTTCACGCCGATCCCGCGGGCTACGGGGGCTTCCTAGCCTCTCGTGCACAGACCGGCGGTTGACCTGGGACTGCCTGTACTCTTGGTACTGATCGCTGCACTCTGCATAGTTGCACAGCGTTGGCAGTCTCAAGCCTTCGTTCCAGCAGTGTTGGAAGAACGGGCAATGCCAGTGATCCTCTTCACCTTCCCGGCGGCGAGCCAGTTCTTCGTGATAGCGCACCTCTTCTTCCTCACGGAGCCACCTGCGGTATTCCTCCTCTTTGCGCTGCAGCTGCCTCTGATGGTCCATCTATTTCTAGCGCCGCCACTTATTCAGGAGATGCTGGTGTGTGGGCCTCCTGCTCTTGGTGCCGCTGGACTCTCCCTTCTCTAGCTGCTTCTGGTTCTGCTCCCTCCTTTCTTTGATCAGCGCCAGCTCCTCAGCTGTGATCTGCGCATCGGTATCAACCGAGGAGTTCTTCTTGACCCGTTCGGAGGTCGGCACCTTCACCTTGGCTGGGGGTTTGCGATCTGGACCATGTTCTGTCCCTTCGGGAATGAGAATTTGTCGATTTTCATCTTCCCCTTGGGAGGGGTCTCAAATTTCAACAGGCCGCGCCTAATGGCCTTCTGGATCGCTGCTTTGAAATTGCAGCAGCCGTTTGTGGAGTGTGAGGTGAGGCCGTGGTACTGGCAGAACGGTTTCCCCTGCAAGTCTTCGGGAGATGGCTTGACGTAGTCAGCCGGGAAGGTGATGTGGCTCGCGCTGACTAACAGGTCAAAGAGCTTGTCCAGCTTGCGCGTGTCAAAGTCATATTGATCCTCCGTGTTCCAACCTTTTGGCACGGCCATGGGCTTTGTACCCCATTTGAGCTCAACAGCGGCCACTTCTTCGTCCTCCCCATCCTCTGAGTCAGAATTACAGACGTAAGCCAACTGCTTGTATTTCGATTCCTTCTTGAAGCTCTGGGCCTGCTGCTCTAATGCGGCCACCCTCTGCATCACCTCGCTGATGCTGTTGAAGTTGATGCCCACCAGCTTTTCTTGGACGTGTGGGAGCAACCCACTGACCACTATCTTGGTGAGCTGCTTGTCGTTCAGGTTCAAGGAGTAGCACATGTTCCTGATTTCCCTGAATCGCCTAATGAAAGCCGATCCAACTTCATTTGGCCTTTGGCGCATGTTGGTGAGATCTGTGATGTCCTTCTCCCCGGTGCCAGAGAAGAAGTAATTATGGAACTTGGTCTCCAGATCTTTCCAACCTTGAATCGAACCAGGCTCCATGGTCGCGAACCAGCTAAACGCCGGCCCTGTCAGCGATAGCGGAAAGAGCCGGACCCTGTGAGCTACCTCATATGAGGCCTCGCCGAGCTGGGTCAGGTAGCGGCTGATGTGCTCCATGGTGGTGACGTCGTCCTGCCCACTGAACTTGGAGAAGTCGGGCAAGCGATACCTGGGCCGCAACGTCACTTGGTCGTACCACTCGGGGTAAGGACGCCTGTACTTGATTCAGTCCCGGTCTTCGGCTGCAAACCAACGTATCACGGAGCATGGCACTCATCTGCTCCAGCAGCTGATTGTTTGGCGTCTGGGCATACCCCGGATGCGGCGCTGCCTGAAGGTCCTGATATGTAATCCCCTCGTGGTATCCAGGGGTAGGGTTGGCCGTGTCTGCCGCCAGCGTACTTCTAGTCGCCGGGTTCACCACAGGTGAGTTCATCGAGTTCACCGTCTGCCCAGTAGCCTGCATGAAAGCGGCGATCTCCTCTGGAGTGTGATCTTTGTATAATCTGGGAGAAGCTGCTATTTTTGGAGCCGAACCGGCCATCGTGGTACCTTGCACTGGCGCTTTCGGCTGGCTCGGCTGTTGCGGTGAGGAATTGGAGGTCCCTGCCGCTGCTTTTGGATCCGCGTCTTCTGCGGGTATGTTGAAGTAAACCGGACCCAAAGACTCCCAATCCTACCGCTTGAGGACGGTCTTCATAATGCTATAGAACGTCTGCAGGAAGGATTTGTGGTGGTGGCCGACTGCTGAATAGGCGGCCTCCCAGGTCGCTTCTTCCAGCATCTGTTTGAAGTCGGCCCTGCACTCCTCTTCAGATTTATCAGAATGGCCGTCCATGATCCACCTCGGGAATGCATTCTTCTTCACTATGGAGCCATCGCGCTGCTTGCTGAATGAAAGCAGGCAGGCATCAGCGAATTCTTCGACGATCTTGTTCAGCACTGCTGCGTCCTCTTCGTTGAGGTCTTCGATCCTGACCCTGAGGACACCATCATCTCTGGGGCCTCCGGCCTCCTTGGAGGAGCCGTCTGCCACGGTCTTTCCTTTTGCCATGGTCTTCAGTGATCGGTCCCACCGGCCGTGCCAAAAAGTGTGTTGGCGCAAAAAGTGGTTCCCTAAGCCCAACACACCAGCGAAGCCGGAAACGACCCGGTCTGAGAGTGTCGGTAACACCCAAGCGTGCCAGTCAATTTGACATGCAATTGACAAGGAAACGGAGATAATCAGTAACACAAGGCGGAACTAACTGGTGAGTCCAGATAGTTCCAACTGTACGGCTCAAAGAGCCAGTATAATCAGACATCGACTAGAAAGCCGATTTCGTCATGTTATGAACTGATAGTATAATAATGAAGTAAAACGGCTATCAAGATATTCATGTAAGGATAATAACGTGCTAGCCGATCTAATTCGGTTAATGTGTACAAAAGAAAATAGATCACGTATACAGATCTGATCTGTACATCAAACAAGCAGAGATCTACTAAAGCTGGTCTAGAAGGCCGGCGGCTTTAGTAAACCCTCTTCGCTAAGTTCGCCAAGTCTGTGTTCACCTGGTCTAACGGCCAGCGGGCTTCAACAAACCCAGCAAACAAAGCTAGATCATTTGATATCCAAATAAGTCTATATGCACGATCTATTCGTGAAAGCACAACTGAATCGGCTTTTTAGCCGATGTAGGGTCCATGAAACACGAACGAATGCAAGCGTAGTCATAAACAGACCTCAAATTAAAGCAAGTCTAATCTAGCGAACCTTGTTCAGGTTAAACCTGTTCCACCAGATGACACTCAGTTTAACTTAATATATAACATCCACCGGATGACGTTATGCTTAAACAAGGACACGAAAACAAGACTTATGATAACCTCAGAACCACTTATGTCTCAACTAGAACCGAATGCGCAACATGTAACGAACAAGATTAATAGGGAATTATCCGATGTAAGCATGGAATCGATCATCATGGTAAGATAAGCATAAAAAAGCATAAACGACGATCAGATTCAAGTAAATCTAAGGCCAAATCTATCAATCTTGATCGGGCAGAGATATTGTTATAATAAGGTAAATCAATTTAAACAAACAATACTGATAACTTAATGAATCTAACTAAATTGCCATATTTAGTTAGAACCGATAACTAATCTATGCATGCAAACTATCTCAATCTATAGCCTGTCTACCGGATGACATTAACTAATAGATTAATCAAGCAAACAAACACGAATCGATAACTAATCCGCGCGTGAAAACCGTCCTAATCTGCATCTCGTCCACCGAATGACGGTTAACACAGATTGATCGAGTAAACCAGCGTGAATCATCCTTGACTCACTATGTTTCCCGCGTCCACCGGATGACGCCAAAGAAACAGAGCTTAGCAAGGACCCTGGTCCGCCATGCTTCCGCGTCCACCGGATGACGCTAAAAAGACATAGTTTAACAGGGGGTTGACGATACTTACAAGCAAGCCTGCGTCCACCGGATGACACCTAGCCTGGATGAAGTAACTCGCCGGACTCGACTGACTCTAGGGTTTGTTGGCCGGAGCCGAAAGTTGTGTTGTATTGATGTTTTGTTTTTGATATCAATGGCTGAGGGCTTATATTTATACCCTGAGCGTAAGAAGATAGAGTCCTAGTCGAATACAACTTATCAATAGATAAGGAAACTAACAAACTATCCTATATCTAAGGTAACTTGGAGTCCAACCTTCCCTTTCCATAATGGACTCCGATCGTGATCGCACCCTGGCGGCGCGGACTCTGGATGACGTCATCAATACTGACGCTGCGCGTCTCCTGTCACCTTGGCCCGATAACCGATTCACCGTGCAATCGGCTGCTTCCTTCCTTCCGCTGGACGGAATCTGCTTCCAAGATCGGCTATCTTCCTCTGGTATCAGCTATCGGCTCCCAGTCCAAAATTTGGTGTTAACAGATCGTAAAGCGCCTAATTCAATACTCGAGTGAGTTAGGTGGTACACATTATGTAGACGTGGTGTCTAGATATATTGTGTACCTACGGAGGCACCCTGACGTGCCGGGTCGTGTGGTAGTCCACGTAGGTGACAGCTGCATTGGTTCCTCTGTAGTCCACCCCCGTACGTAGGACGAGCAGAGCGCGGTCGTGAAGGAGGTGACCCTTGTGTCCTAATATCCTCATTAGATGATGCTCCTTATGATGTTTTCAGAGTTGATTATGCTATAGATGAAGATGTGAAATGTGGCGTAGGCTGTAGACTTTGTATTTAGTAATTACATAGGTTTCCTTTATTTTAGCCGAATCTCAAGATTGTCTTACTACATTAGTGAGTCTCTATATTCTATCTCTGGAATACCATTTACCTCATTTACTCAGTTATCATTTATCATTTATCATTGATTTATTTATCACTAAAGCACTAGAGTTATGGGTTATCATAGGTCTGCACATTTATCTTTCCAATCATTATAGTAGATTATCCTAATGAGTAGAATGCCACCTCTATCCTTTTGGCATAAAACAAATCAACGATACTCGGAATATTTACCGGGTGAAGTGCTGCAATGGGAGAATTATCTGTGCGCTTACGGATATATTTTATAGTATTATTTTTAGGAGGCAAGTGAGGATTATTTTACCTTTGGTTTTTGGCATCATGTTAGGGATGACAACTTAACGTGAAGTGATGTTAAAAATACCAACAAGCATTTCTGGCGCCGTTGCCGGGGATGGCAATTGTATTCATTAGGGTAATTTATTAAGTTCGTTGATTTTATTCTCTAGGATATTTATTCTAGAATTTCATATAGGAGAGTTCTTCATAGATAATATTAATAGAAAAAACATAAAAATAACTTTAGACATAAACATTTATAGATAACCATAACCTTTTGCTTTAACAGACTTACCCGTGTTTTGTTTATATTTAAATATCTTATATAGGGTAAGTGTAGGATTGGTTGTGTACTTTAACTCTTATCAATCAGGAACAACCATAGGAAGAAGGGTCTTACATTATTTTGTGAAGCCATGGCTGAGAAGACTCTACGTGAATTCTCTGCCCCAAGCACTGAGAATATTCGTGTTGGGCCAACTTTCAACATTGGAGATCATGATTATGAGGTCAAGCCAAGCCTCACAAAATGCTGCAAGCTATCACATTTACTGGAAGGAAAGACGAAGATGCAAGTGTCCATCTGTAGAATTTCCTGGAGATTGGCAACACCATCAACATCAAAGACATTCCTCAAGACGTTGTGCTACTTCGTTTGTTTCCGTTCTCATTGGAGGGAAAGGCGAAATAGTGATTTTATCAGAATAAAGATCGAGTCAAGACATGGGTAGAATGTTCAAAAGCTTTCATAGAAAAGTTTTTCCCCGTAGGGAAAACCAATGCTCTACGAGGAAAGATTTCAGAATTTTGTCAGCAGAAAGGTTAATCTATTTCAGAAGCCTGGGAACGTTTTCAAGATTACATATCAGATTATCCCCATCATGGAATGGAAAAGTGGTTGCTCATGCAAACATTTTATCATGGACTAACTCAAAGGTCACGTGAGCAACTAGATGCCACTGCTGAAAGATCATTTATGTCACTCACTCCTGAAAGAGCTGAAGATATTATGGCAAGAATAGCAGAAAATCAGAATTGGACAAACAACACTCAAACATGCCATAAGAGTGAAGAAATTTCAGAAAAAGTGTGTGCACTATCAACCAAGATGGATGTACTGTTGAACTGGTTAGAGCAAAGAGCCAATCATAAAAGAGATCGTCAAGCTATTCAAGATGCATTCAATTCCCAGAATCAATATGAAGGACCTTTAGAAATTGAGTTTGCAAATCCCCCAGAAGATATTAGTATAATCATCAAGACTACTTCTCAGAAACAAGGATGGAATCAACCTCGGCCAACCAATCAAGGTAAGTACCAAGGCAATTCTAATTTTTCAAATCATAGACAACCACCCTTGAGAGAATTAATATTAGAACAAACTAGAATTAATGAAAGTATTTATAAGAAGCTTGCTTTTAATGATAAAATTTTAGAAGGAATTAATTCTAAATTGGATAATTTCTCTTCTGCCGTTAAAGATCAAATATTATTTAATAAGAAAATAGAATTACAAATTGCACAATTATTTCTTACTTTGTTTACTACTAACCATGAGCAAATAAAAGGAATATCTACTATAGGAGATAAGTCTACACGTGATCCACCTTACCCAAAAGGGGCACGTAGACCATCACATTTAGTGCAGGTAGAAGAAGAAATTGAAAAGGACAACAGAGAAGAAGTTATACCACCTTCACCACCAGTTGAACTACAAGATCAAGAATTAACTCAAGATTTTCATGACACAACCCTCCTACCATTTTCACGCAGAAGAAGAAGAGCTAAAATAGATGATCAATTTGGTAAGTTTGCAGAGGTAATTCATAAGTTATATGTCAATATCCCGTTGTTAGATGCCATGCAGGTACCTACATACGAGAGGTATTTTTGAACCATCCTCAACAACAAAGGACCACTGCCTTCTACTAAAGTTGTCAAGTTAACGGAGGAGTGTAGTGAGGCAATTCTGAGTTCTTCTCCTACTAAGAAGGATCCAGGGTGTCCCACTATTGATTGTTCAATAGGAGACCAGATGTTCGAGAATGCTTTATGTGATCTTGGAACAAGTGTCAGCGTCATGCCCAAGACCGTCTTCGACAAACTCAACTATTCTACGCTCACACCAACCACGATGTGTTTGCAATTAGCTGACTAATCAGTCCGCTATCCCGCAGGAATCGCAGAAAATATTCCGGTAAAAATCCGCAACTTTTTCATTCTTGTAGATTTTGTAGTACCTGACATGCAGGAAGAGAGGAAGATACCCCTCATCCTTGGGCGACCATTCTTAAACACTACAAATGCAACCATCAATGTCGAAGCTGGAGAGATCACATTCACCATCAATGGTCAAGAAGAGCGATTCGCATTCAAACCAAGACTGGAGCAATGCCAAACATTGAAGTGTCATGAAGAACAAGATGCAACACCATCTCCGACACCGGAGATGAATCATGAAGAATAATTCAACTGGAGAAGTCCGGATCGGCGGACTCAAAAACCCCGAACCATCGCCGGGAGGTAACTCGGTAGTTATCGGTAATTTAATTCTTGCATTTAAATTTGCATATTTACTTTCTCATAAATTACATTATTAAAAAAAGCATAGCATGATTAAAGCTTAAGCCCCATGTGATTATTACTAACGGAGTGTTAAACCCCCGACAGTGAAATTTACTGTGATGGCAGAAAATTATAAAAAGACCATCATTAGAATTCTAATTTTTCATAGATTCATAAAAGTAGTTTAGTTTTTCATTCTTGTGTTATTATACGGTATAAATACAGAAAACATTTGGGACCCACCATCATCACATCAAGTCACATCATGCATTATAATCAACCACCACCTTTCACTACCATCCAAACTTTATTATTTACACATGCACTACCCATCATCCATCCATTCAGCCAGAGAGAGCACCAACCCACATGCATTTGGAAGTAGATGAAAGTGGTGTCGACACTAGCTAAAGGAGAGAGCCAAATGACACAAGGTGGGGCCGGCCGGCCCCAAGGCCACGCCGGTCGGCGCCCCTCCTCTACTTCTCTGCCTCTCCTTCCTCTCACTCATTCATTCATTCACACACACTCCAAAGAGCACGTAACTAAGTTGCTTTGCAGCTCGTGACTTCAAACTCTCATTAACTCTTCATTTGATTCAAGTTTAAGCAAGGAAAATGGTAGAGAAGAGGATTAGCAAGAAGGCCTAGAAGAGAGATCACCACTTTGATTCCTTCTCTCTACTTGTTTTTGCTTGTTCTTGATTTGTTCTTGTGTTCTTGTTCGTTTTTGCCGTGTTCTTCATGTTCTTTATTTTACAGGCAAGATGAGCAATAGAATGAAAGGTGGTATTCGATCCCTTGGAAGAGCCCTCTCACGCCGCACAACAAGAAGCCAATCGTCATCACAAGTGCCATCGTTCGTCGGCTCCAACATGAATATCGATACTCCGTCACCCTTCATGTATGACAACCCGTCATCCTCTTCCCAACCGGAAGAGAGGTATGAACTCACAACCATAACTCAAATTTCATTATCAACTAGGCCCCAAAGAGAAATTTTAAATGTGGTTAAAAACAAGGAATTTACGCATACTCTAATTTTTTATGCCACTTTGCTCCATGAAACCGGAATGGATTCCGAGTTTGAGCTTATCTTTAGAAATGTGGAATGAAAAAATGCATGGCAAATTAATGAGCAGGGTAGCAAGTTACTCACTATAGAATTTATTAGCACCCTAGACTTTGATGATGATGAGGTTAATTTTAGAATGTTTAATAAACCTTTCATCCTCTCATGAAAAACTCTTAGTTTGGCATTGGGATTCAATAATTAGTGTGTAGTCAATATTTCTGAAACTCTCCAAGACTTTGATAAAGATGATTTTTGGGAGAGTATCACTGCAAAGAAACCTGAGAGAACAAAAATATACTACTGAAGAAGTTCATCACCCTACACTAAGATTTATGCTTACATGACTAGCTTTTACATTCTTTCCTAGAGAAGAGTTAAATACTATTAAACATGATGAACTACATTTGTTATATATCATGATTAAAAAGAGAAAAGCGTCATATGTAAAAATGATGTTAAATTATTGGAGAACTGTCTCTTCCTTGAGAAAGTGTAGTATTTCTTTTACTTTCTGGATTACTCGTTTAGCTGCAGGGCTATGTTTATTATCGAATGCTTCACTTGTTTATATTTCTGATGCCCGCAGAATTATTGGTTATGATTTCTTCTTTCGTGCTCACATGCTCAAACGTTGAAATAATAAAAATAGTTATGATTTATAAAAATTATGACAATGAGTACGAACTATCAGACAGGGAGTTAGGAATTTATTCTGTTCAGAATTTTATTTTTCCAACTGTTAGAGGTAATATTAGCATGTATCCGTCCACGCGCTCAGCAGGGCGCCGAGAGCTAATTTCACTGGAGCTGACCCAGCATCATCTGGGCCAGCTTATTCTTACTATGTTAATTTTGGTGAACAGGTATCGACGCAAGAGCCACGCCAGTAATGAACTGCACATACGGGATGGGAGGAACATCCACATTTCAGCAAGGAGAATCTTCATCAGCAGCAGCAGCAGCGGGTTGGGGAGCAACTGATTTTCAGAGAGGACGAGCATCTTTTTCTACAAGCGGGAACACGGATTTCACAGCTGGTGGACCGTATCCGTTCCACGCACCACCAGAAGATGACTACTATCGCCCACCTGAGCAGCACTTTTCGGCTACCGCTGATAATTTTCCAGCTTTATCTATGCATCTCACTAACGTTGAATAGGGACAGAACGCAATAAGCGACACACTGCAGCAGCACAAGCAGTGGCAGCAGCAGGTCGACGACAGGTTTTACCAGCATGAACAATGACAGCACAGCACAGACCAACGACTAGATCAGATATATTAGGGACAGCAGCAGACGCTGAGCGGATTAGAGTATTTGATACATTAGATGGGATACCCGCCGCCACCTCCACCACATTACTGAGCAACATCTAGCTTGGGGGAGATCCCCGCTAGGTGAGTACCTCTCACCTTTATATATGCTTTTCATGTCAGTATTTAGTTCGGTCTTTAATTCTGTCAATTTTAATATTGCTAAAAATTACAAGAAAACCAAATAAAAATTTATTTACCGCTTTCTTTAGTTATTGCATTGAATTTCTGCTTGTGTAAAAATAAAAATACAAAAAATAATAGGTTGTATAATTAAGTTTGCTTTAAATTCCGCATTCAACTTGTCTTTAGAATAATTAGAACTTGAAGCTAGAGGAAAATCAAAAGATATTTAAATTGTTTAAATATAATTTCCTGTAATTGCTTAGTGTTTAAATTTAAATTCTCCTACGAATTGCATGAAGTTTATCTACCATGAAAATTTATTCTGAAACTTGATATCAGTGGGTAGCATAAGCTTTTTCTAAGTAATTGACGGATATGATATAAGAAGGTTTGAGTTGCTATTTATTTCATCCTAAGTGACACCTAAGCTCCAGACATTTTAAAAAAATCAAAGTCAAAACAAATATAATAATTTGTTCTGCTAATATGATTTAAGTAGACTATTCCGTTATGCATTCATGATTGAATTCACATGCACAAAAAGTTTTCACTCTGTATACAAGTCTCTCTCTTAGAAGTCTAATAGAGAGTGTGGGTTATAAAATTAAAAGATGCCATACCAAAGAAGTATGAGCCTAAAAGATGCCATATCAAAAGGATACGTGCCGAAAAAAAAGAGAGAAAAACAATGGGTGCAAAGACACCCGCCTGAGAGAAAAAATGTATATAAAAAGTATCCGCTGGGGAGATAGCTCACACTCTGCAGAAAGATAGAAAAGCGAGAATAATGCATAGGAGTTCAAAAATAAAATTTGATCACATTCACACATTCAATCATGATATATAGCTTAGTAGTCCTCTGCAATATTATTAGTAGGCTTTCACTATTTCCTAAATAAAAATTATATAGTTTAAAAAACCTGGAGCAATGGTTGAAACAAAGGATGAAAGACTTAGTGCTTGCCTGATTATTCTGTCTCTTAAATACCTAAGATCTAATTTAAAAACCCCACGATTGAAAAGAATAAGAATAAGTTTGAAAGGTGGATTAATGAATTTTAATCCGGAGAAAATTTCTGTTTAAATATTTAAGTATTTGTTGGGAGTTATACATTTTTGGTGAACCTTGAATAAATTATTTCAAGTCAACTTTACTAAGGGATAAGCAAAGACTTAACTTTGGGGTATTGTTGACGGTCGTTAAGTATCAATTTTATACCATCAACTAATGCCTAGGAAAGATTAAATATAGAAGCATAGGGGTTATTACTGACAATTTCCACGAGTTTTGGTGAATTCTGTATTTTTCAGGGATTATTCCAGAAAGGCTTAAAAGAAGGATTAAAGTGCTTAATTACCACGAAACTTAACCGCCAAGGAAACATCATCACGAGAACATTAGAAGCATCTGGAACACACCCGAAGCACCGGGGCTCGAGACCCACCAGGGTTGGGCCGGCCGGCGCCCTCCCTCTAGGGTTTCGGCCCATCTTCTGGAGTCTTCTTCATCCGCCTCTCTGGAGTCATCTGGGCCCTTTGTTCAAGTCGGTTTGATCCCACGGCGCACGTTCATCCCACCGGGCTATAAATAAAGGGGCAGACCCCCTCCCAGAGCACCAATTCATTCCTCCTGCTTCATTCACCAAGAGTAGATAGAAGTTAGGGTTTTCAGAGATTAGAAATAGAGCTCTAGTTCTTCAAGTTCATAGTTTAGGCGTCCAGCAAGGTTCAAGTAGAGTTGGGCGCTACGCTCGGGATTACAGATCCGTTCATCTGAAGATCGGTAATATTATCTTGTATCTCATTATGACTTTGCTTTATTTTAATATATTACTACTTATTCAGTTCTTAGTTTATTCTAATTTCATATTCGATATAGTTGTGATTGGTGATGATTATTGTCGTATGACCGTAAAGTGCCTAATTCAGTACTCGAGTGAGTTAGGTGGTATACATTATGTAGACGTGGTGTCGAGATATATTGTGTACCTACGGAGGCACCCTGACGTGCCGGGTCATGTGGTAGTCCGCGTAGGTGACAGCTGCGTTGGTTCCTCTGTAGTCCACCCCCTGTACGTAGGACGAGCAGAGCACGGTCGCGAAGGAGGTGACCCTTGTGTCTTAATATCCTCATTAGATGATGCTCCTTATGATGTTTTCTGAGTTGATTATGCTATAGATGAAGATGTGTAGTGTAGCGTAGGCCGTAGACTTTGTATTTAGTAATTACATAGGTTTCCTTTACTTTAGTCGAATCTCGAGATTGTCTTACTACATTAGTGAGTCTCTATATTCTATCTCTGGAATACCATTTACCTCATTTACTCAGTTATCATTTATTATTTATCATTGACTTATTTATCACTAAAGCACTAGAGTTATGGGTTATCATAGGTCTACACATTTATCTTTGCAATCATTATAGTAGATCATCCTAATGAGTAGAATGTGTTGACATCTACTAACGTCGACAAATATAACTATATAACTTTTAATGGGAGAGGCGAGATTAGAAGATAAATGGTAATTAATTAACTTGTCATTAGCAACTTGCCACTTTTCTATTACCAACATTCTTATGCAAGAACTAGGTTGTCATCCCTAATTAATAATGCTAAGAATAAATAAAGGTTTTATAAATTAATCTTTGTGACTAGGCAGAAATAAATATAAATAATATAAACTAAGGTCAGTTCTGCAACCATGTTGATAAGAGCAGGCTTGAGCTCGAATCCATTCTCCCCCGTGTTGACTGCTGGTCCAGTCCGGATGTTATCTGTTGTTGGGGCAGAGAACTCGCGCAGCGTCTTCTTAGCCATGTCTTCAAACACAAGAGATAAATCTTCTCCTAAGTGTTCTTCTTCCAATGTTGGAGCTGGCTCCTTTGATAAACTAGCTCGAGAAATGATGGGTGTTTTTGATAGTGATTCGGGATCTTCCCTCGTCTTTACAAACTTCTTTCTTCTCAGGAGTTTCTCTGAATCGTCAATATAATTATTTGGAAGAAAAAAACCATTCATTCATCACCCTGCATAAGATAAGCAAATGATAAAAATAAGGGTGTGCCTGTTTGATTTAGAGATCAATCGGTAATACAATCTTATCCATTATGTATACATATGCTATCAATATTTTCTAATTTTAATGTGCCTTCCCCGGCAACGGTGCCAAAAATGCTTGTTGATATCTACTAACGTCGCCAAATATAACTATATAACTTTTAATTCGAGAGACGAGATTAGAAGATGAATGGTAATAAATTAACTTGTCATTAGCAACTAGCCACTTTTCTATTACCAATATTCTTATGTAAGAACTAAGTTCTCATCCCTAATTAATAATGCTAAGAATAAATAAAGGTTTTATAAATTAGTCTATGTGACTAGGCAGAAATAAATATAAATAATATAAACTAAGATCAGTTCTGCAAGCGGACAGATAATTATACCATTGTAGCATTTTACCTAGGGAGTTCTACCAGGTTGTCGATTTATATTTATACCACTGGGAAGAATTAGGATAAACTTTAATCTATTATATTGATAGTGATGATATACAATGGATAAGTGACATTACTGATGTCATTTACTCTACTCATAACAGGCAGAGTTCACAAGGTAAATAAAGATAAAGGTGATAAGTATGATCAAGCATCATAAATAAAAGATAATCATCAGAGCACTTCTCTAGTCATAGTAATAGCTAGCCAATGGATAAACTAAGGAATTAATATCAAAGGTAATTCTATAACCACATCAATGAATAACTATAATTAGTGCAATTACATCTAACAATCATTGTTAGACTAATCCTATATCATGATCACATGCAAAGGGCATCATCTAGGAAGGATGTGAAACAGAGTCATCATCCAACTTCGCGACCGTGCCTGCTGGACTACGTACGGGGGGTGGACTACAGAGGACTCAACGCAGCTGTCACCTACGCGATCTACCACACGACCCGGTACATCAGAGTGCACTCGCAGATAAACAAAATTCTTAGACACCACGTCTACATATCATTCATCATCTATCCATCGTATGCATGAATAAACGCTATACGAGCAATTACATGAATTCAATAAGATCAAACCAACTATACTAGACATATAATCAAAGTAGACAAAGACTATTGTAATCAAGAACATATAAACTATTAAGAACAATGCTTCCCTAATCATAATGAAGAATACAATAATAGAGAAAGAACTAGAATTATACCGAACTCCGTGCTCCAGACAAACGCCGGGGCTCCAGATCCGTCGAAGAACTAGAACTCCTCTACTCTCTAATCTAACTAGGCTAGAACTATGGACTAGAAGGCTCTTGATGAACTAGGAGACTCTTGATGGCTTGAGGACTTGATGCCTTGAATGAATGATAGGTTGATGCTTCTAGGGGGGTCAGCCCCTTTATTTATAGCCCGGTGGGATGCACGTGCGCCGTAGGATCAAACCGATATGAAACAAGGGCTGGGATGACTCCACAAAGGCGGTGGAAGAAGACTCCAAAAGGTGGGCCGAAACCCTAGCAGGGGGCACCGGCTGGCCCCACCCTGTGGGGTCCCGAGTCCCGGTGCCTCGGGTGTGTTTCAGATGCTTCTAGTGTTCTCGTGATGATTGTTTCCTTGGCGGTTAAGTTACGTGGTAACCATGCTCTTTAACCCTTCTTTTATGCTTTTCTGGAATAGCCCCTGAAAAATACAGAACATGCAAAACTCTGGGAAACTATCAGTTAAAACCCTAGACTAATGTGTATTCATGTATCCTTTGGTGTCTAAAGTTCTAATAAAATTTGACGTTATCCACCGTCAACAACACCCCAAAGTTTACCTGTTTGCCAGTCCCTTGGCAAATGAACTAAACCTAATTACTAATGTAATTGGATTAGGAGTTGCTACAATGTTTTCATACATCCCACGTACACATGCTGCAAACATAGATTCTCCTCCGGATTAGACAAAACTGCTTCAACTTTTAAACTTACCCATTTTACCTTTAACTATGGGGCTTTACAGCTCTTGCCTTAGTCTTGAGTAATCGAAAGAAAAAACAATCAAGTCTTACACTATGTAGCAAATTCTTCACAGTACCAATATTCCGGAGTTTTGCAATTTTTCAAAATAAAACTCAGAGCTTTAATTGTATGACACCCTCAACTCTCTCAGTATATATGGTATTTGTAGATCTCACTTAAGGCATTAATGTTATGCCTTCCTATAACTAAGGATTTATAGTGGAGCTCATAGGAGTGGCAATAACAATGTTTAAGCATACTTGCAATTCATATGTTATAAAGTCAAACAATGGATCCACAGAGAATCGAGGCATACAATCAAACCAAAATGTGCATGTGTATGAAATATGGTGGATAGGTGTATATGTGGTATTTAGTGGCTATTCCTAATTCTACTTCTGCTCTTTGAATATGATTCACTCTCCTTTGTAACTTGGAAGAATACATGGGCTATCTTTATTCTTTCTCTTCTTTTTTTTTCTTTTTTTTCATTCGGGAGGCGGGCATCCAGTACCCATTGTTTTAATGCTGGGACACTTGTCCATCTTTTACTCCCTTTTTATATTTTTGCATAGCCACATGTATCCTTTGAATATGAATAACTGGAGAGATAATAATAAGAACTTAGAGCAATTATAATAAGGCTGTCCTACGGGGTTTATATATTTTTGGGTATTCACTCCTAGTGCAGGAGAAAACATTTTTATGATGAGCATTGATGAAAGTGGAAATGGTTGTGATTACTCCCAGGGTAGGAATAATGCATATGTGCTAAAGTGTGTATGTGATCTTGGTTTTAAAAGCATGAAAAGACTCTCATATGGTATTCAACAAAGGTTGACTGAACTCAATGTAAAGCAAGCAGCATGAGCATGCAAAAGGTTTTACTATCTAGATGTATCATATATAGCTTTGGTAGGAATTCACATTTTGTCATACAAGAGCTCATCATGTAAATTTCAAATTTTCGAAATAAATCTCCAGAACTTAGTAATGTTAGGAATAAGATAAATAGTAGCTCAACTTTCATGAATCATATCAATCAATTACCTACACTTAGCTCAAACATATGCCTCCACAAGTTTCAGGTTCAGAGTAAATTCTTAAATTAAAATAGCAATATCTAAAACTCAGGAGAATTTAAGTTTGACAACTAGGCATTTAAAAAGTATTGTGACAGAGCAAACTATTCATCATCTCCAAGATAAAATTTTAATGTTCATCAATTTTAATTTAGTTCTAGCCTAGACTGACACTAAACAAACTCTAATATATAGATAGATATTTATTTGGTTTTCAGATTTTATTTTACTAGCTAACTCACACGAAAAAGCGATATAGTAATAATGATAATATAGGAAACTTATACTTAGATGAATTTTAATTGGAGGGTGCCCTCCCCAAGCTTGACGTTTGACAGGGTCTTTGATGTTGCAGATTGAGTGATCCTTCTGAGCTGTGTATCGGCAGTCTAAGGGCGTCGGGTTGACTAGTTCCTTAATCTTGTATTTTCATGTGAAACTCAATTACCAATAAAAATACCGAATCTTATGGAGAGGGGTTAGGTTTAATACCACTCCATGGTAAGTGATCGATTTTATATTTCCAGCTGAAGTTTAAGCTTCTTTACCCAATTAGAAAATTTCTCTAAGAGTGTGGACCTTCATGTGCCCACATATTTTTGGTATTTTTCTGAAAGGTGTGGACCTTCATGTGCCCATATATTTTTGGTATTTTTAGATTTTTCTATGATACTATGGTGAACCTTCATGTGTTCACATATTTTTGGTATTTTGTTTTTGTATAAAGTAGACTTAATAAGCGCATAGATAAAGTTACCAGGTAACTAGGGGATACTTGGTGCTTGAATGATCTTTAGAGCAAGTTGATTAGTAGCAGTCCTGATGGGTGCCACTAATAGACTCTCTCCTTAGTCATAATATTATTCCTGCATAGTTATACTCCAACAAGAAAACCAAAACTCGAGGCATAAATTATCGAGGGGTTAGCGGTCAGTCAATGAGCACTTTGATTATTCTTTGAGTTGATTTTAATTAATAGATTTTAGCAGGATTCTAACAGGATTCTCTATTTAGGATTTTCTAATTTTCTTATGCAGCAATAAAAAAATGTATGCATGCTATATATTAATTAATTTTTTTATGCCACCACAGGGAATATTTATTTCCATGGGGTTTAGGATTTTTATAATGCAACAAAGCAATTATAAATACTACTACTATCTATAAATCATTTTTATTTTTATGCCACCACAGTAGATATGCCTACAGGGTTACTATAGGTGTATTTACATGGAGCTTGGCTTTTATGATGCAATAAATAAAGCAGTAAATATTTTTGTTGGTTTATTATTTTTAATATGCAAGAATGATTATGCTAATAAAGGTGCTAAGCAAAATTACTAATAAATGCTAACTTAATTAGATAACTACCATTCTAATCTTATGGCTAGGGTATGGAATTTAAAGTCTACCGACAGGATTTAGATAGAGGAGAGTACTTACTCAGTATGTTCATTGTCTGAGGTTATCTCAGTCAATTCTCCATTTTGCGGTGGTGTAACAGGTGCTTCTTCTTTCTCCTTCCATCTCTTTTCTGTCTCTTCTGCTTCTCTCTTTTCTAGCTCCAGCTCTTCCTTGTAAGCTTCTCTTGATTCTCCATCTCTCTTTATCCATTCTTCCACTTGTGCCTAGATCTCTCCTTTCTCTGCCTTAGCAATCTGGTCCATCCTT
This sequence comes from Eremochloa ophiuroides, assembly GCA_038502445.1. NCBI lineage: Eukaryota > Viridiplantae > Streptophyta > Magnoliopsida > Poales > Poaceae > Eremochloa > Eremochloa ophiuroides. The sequence continues at coordinate 8,559,182 of JAHLJS010000002.1, forward strand.
TCAGCTTCCGCTTCCCACCCACTCCGGCGTGGTGCTTGTACGGCTTCTTCTTGCTCCTTATAGCAGTTTTCATACTTCACAATCCTTCCAGGGAACTCCTCTCATCCACAGCGAGGCTGGGCAGCCTGACAGCGGGCTTGGCGTTTCCTTCTGTTGCGTTGCTTCCTGATCTGCTCATGGTTAAGATGTGTTTTGAATTGACAGCGTACCTTTCCGGTGGGTAGGTTGAAGTGGATCTGTCCAGATCCGATGTAGATGATAGCATTGGCGGTGTAGAGGAACGGTCTTCCCAAAAGAATAGACGATTCATCGTCTCCCTGCGTGTCAAGAACTAAAAAATCTGCGGGTATAGCATTGATTAGCTGAGCGGTTCCTTCAGGTACATGCTGAGGCTTGTTCTTCCTCCATCTTCTATTGTTCTTCTTCTTGGGTGCTGGTTGTTGTTGTTGCCCTTCTTGTTGACGGAATTGCTTCGGGAATACTGGATTCTTGAGAGGATGCGATTCTTGAATGAAAATCTTTCCTTCTTGTCTTTGATGGAGAGGACAATCTTGGCGTGTTCCGCATAGATGATGGCTTTGGTTGTGCATAAGAATGGTCGTCCCAGGATAATGGGTGCCTTCTCATCTCCTCCGGTATCCATGATCACAAAGTCAATTGGGACGTATGATTGCCCCACTCTGATAACAGCTTCTTCTAGTACTCCCTCGGGGTAGTAAATGGATTGATCTGCAAGCTGCAAACGCATATCTATGTACAACAAAAGATCACCTAAAATTTTCTCATATATTACCTTAGGCATTATGTTGACACTTGCGCCGAAATCGCATATAGCCTCTGGAAAGTTGTGACATCCTATAGAGATAGGAATCACAGGTCTTCCAGGGTCTCCCATCTTTTCAGGTAGTGAGTGATCTATCCACTGTATATCTGCAGGCTCAATTTGGTATTGTGTTGCATTGTGAATATCAACAAGGTTAGCAGTTTCTAAATCCTCTGGCTGGCCCGGAATCTTACCTTTCTCAAATGGAGGGACATCAGCAGCAAGCTGAGCTAATTGTGATTCTAACATTTTATTAAAGTTGTGCTGATTCTTTATAGCAGAAGCAAAGGTATCCATTCTGGTATTTATATTTTCTAAAACTTTATCATTCGAGGCTACCTTTCTAGACATTTGATCTAACAATTTAGATTGACCAGCAACTAAATCTTTTAAAGGCAGAAGATTATAATTATTGTAATTATTACCTTGATTGTTACCTTGGTAATTACCTTATCGAGGTTGCTGATTCCATCCTTGCTTTTGCTGAAGACGATAGTAGGTGTTGTTGTTGATGAAGTTCACATCCTCTTGCAATATAGGGCTGTTGACAGCTGAATGCCCGTAATCTCCACATTCTTCACAGGTCATGCGAGAATCATTGATATGCATGACTTCCTTCTTCTCTATGTCGAGCTTCTTCATGATGAGGTCTAGCTTGGCAGTGGCCATGTCAGTCTCCTTCAGATGATGGATGCCTACTCCTCTCTTGCGAGGTTGAGTACGTTCTTCATTACAGCTTGAATTTGAGGCCATCTTCTCAACAAGTGCTTGAGCTTCTGGAAGCTTAAGTGACAGGAAAGCTCCTCCAGCTGCAGCATCTATGGACTCACGGGTGCTAGAGATTAGCCTGTGGTAGAAGGTCTGCAATAGTATCCAATCCTCTATCCCATGATGAGGACAGTCTTCAATATAATCTTGGAATCTCTCCCATGCTTCAGTGAATGATTCGTCATGTTGCTGTTGAAAACTTGAGATTTTCCCACGCAGAGCATTTGTCTTGCCTGTAGGAAAGAACTTTGCTAGGAAAGCAGTTGAGCATCGGTCCCATATAGTGTTCTTGTTTTTGTTGGCGTAGAACCACTGCTTGGCTTTCCCCAAAAGTGAAAATGGGAAAAGACGGAGTAAAATAGCATCTCTTGGTACTCCTCTAATCGTGAAGGTGCTGCAAATCTCTAGAAAATGTTTTAAGTGTGCACTTGCATCTTCATGAGCTTTTCCACAAAACTGGCTGGTTTGAACCATGGTGATAAGAGTAGGCTTGAGCTCGAATCCATTCTCCCCCGTGTTGATTGTTGGTCCAGTCCGGATGTTTTCTGTTGTTGGGGCAGAGAACTCGCGCAGCGTCTTCTCAGCCATGTCTTCAAACACAGGAGATAAATCTTCTCCTAAGTGTTCTTCTTCCAATGTTGGAGCTGGCTCCTTTGATATACTAGCTCGAGAAACGATAGGTGTTTTTGATAGTGATTCAGGATCTTCCTGTTGACGGTAGTTATACCATGTTTTTACCCCATCAAAACCGTCAACAAGACATTCTTTCTGGAAGAAAACCACCAAACACATAGTGACTTAGGTACAAATAACTTAGTTCCACATGTACTTGTCATTATTTGGTTGCAGGCACTCAGAACAGATACTTTTCAGTGTCCGAAAGCTCTATATGAAGGTTGGGCAACCTACCAAATATGGCCAAATCACAAACCAACTTCACATTCATCAATACCATAGCTTCTGAAGACAATGGGCAAAAGATGGGCACAATGAGTGGTTCGGCCGAACCACCCATGAGCAAGTTAGCACCACCATTGTGCTTAGAATTGCATGAAGAAGCCACCTGCAGAAGATGGACCTTTGGTTCCACCAAAGGTGGTTCGGCCGAACCACATGTTGGCGCAAAAAGTGGTTCCCTAAGCCCAACACACCAGCGAAGCCGGAAACGACCCTTGAGGCAGTGAAGCTCTCGCAGATCCATCTAGCTTCGGACCCGGTCTGAGAATGTCAGTAACACCCAAGCGTGCCAGTCAATTTGACCTGCAATTGACAAGGAAAAAGATTGTAATCAGTAATCACAGGGCGGAACTAACCGGTATGTCCAGGTATTTCGAATTGTATGGCTCGAAGAGCCGATGTAATGGGAGATCGACTAGAAAGCCGATTCCGTCATGTTATGAACCGATTGTAGCGAAACATGCATTATAACTCAAGTTAACCGATTCAGACATGAATTCAATGACATATACTTGCATTAGACAGAAGTATACTATAAAAGATGTAGTCACAGCAAGCTAACATGATCATAAGATGTCTCAATGTAAAATAAGATGAAATCGGCTACATTAGCCGATTCAGTGTATACGGGCAACATACAAGCCTACAAAGCAAACAATGTTTCAACTCTCCGGCTAGTGGATCTAAATCTCAATCTTGCAACAGTGGAGATCGAGTGGATCGAGGCAGTCATGATGAAGTTGCAACTTAAATCCGTTAACCTTTGAATCTAGACAATGTTTATTTTATTACTTGAGTGCGACCCATATCTAATCTAGATCCAAAATACAACTGGCTGGTGCGAAGCATTCTATCTTATCAATATAAAACGAATGGCAAACATAATTCGTTGAACATATAGATCTATTAGATATAAGCCGACGCATATGGATCAAGACGGGCAAGTTGATGATTGCTTTAAATAATAAACAATAAACATAAGCAACATCGGTAACTTAATGAATCTAGCTAAACTGCCAAATTTAACTAGAGCCGATAACTAATCCATGCATGCAAACTGTCTTAATCTATAGCCTGTCCACCGGATGACGTTAACTAATAGATTAATCAAGCAAACAAACACGAATCGATAACTAATCCATGCGTGAAAACCGTCCTAATCTGCATCTCGTCCACCGGATGACGGTTAACACAGATTGATCGGGTAAACCAGCGTGAATCATCCTTGACTCACTATGCTTCCCGCGTCCACCGGATGACGCCAAAGAAACAGAGCTTAGCAAGGACCCTGGTCCGCCATGCTTCCACGTCCACCGGATGACGCTAAAAAGACATAGTTTAACAGGGGGTTGACGATACTTACAAGCAAGCCTGCGTCCACCGGATGACACCCAGCCTGGATGAAATAACTCGCCGGACTCGACTGACTCTAGGGTTTGTTTGGCCGGAGCCGAAAGTTGTGTTGTATTGATGTTGTTGTCTTTTACAATGGCTGAGGGCTTATATTTATACCCTGAGCGTAGCTAGAGTCCTAGTCGAATTACAACTCATTAATAGATAAGGAAATCAACAAACCATCCTATATCTAAGGTAACTTGGAGTCACATCTTCCCTTTCATAACGGACTCCGATCGTGATCGCATCTCGGCGGTGCAGACTCTAGATGACGTCATCAATACCGACGCTGCACGCCTTCTGTCACCTTCGCCCGATAACCGATTCACCGTTCAATCGGCTATTCTCCTTCCTTCGGTATCGGCTATCGGCTTCTGGCATCGGCTATCGGTTCCCAGCCCAAAATTTGGTGTTAACACATGCCCCCCTAGTTCGGAGTATGATTTCTTCATGCTTCGAACTATGATCCGATGGTCTTCCTTGTGCCGAGAGACTCACTAGCAACCATAGTGTGTCTAGGTCTTCTTCCTTTAATCCTTGAAATATAAGCATATTCTCACCATATTTCCACACTTTTGTATGCAAGTCCATCGTTGAATAGTATCCGATTAATAGAAGACATAGTTTAATGCCGTTTATGTCTTACTCAAAGGTCTTATTCGCCATTATTTCTTTGCATCTGTACGTTCCTTCATTCTAGGCCGATAAAGATGTTGACGACCTTTTGCTACATACGAATCGGCTCTCAGGCTTGCATTGTATCTTAGAATCGATTACCCAGCCTGATCCATTCTACATACGAATCGGTTTTCGGGTCTGCTTCTAAGCATCGGCTCCGTTCGGCTTTCCTTCGGAACTAACCCCTCAGCAAGATTCATCACGAATCGGCTTGTGGGTAGTCACAATAGGATCGGCTAAAACGGCCTGACCCAAAAAACCGATCGGCGTGCGACCATTGATGGCGGCGCTTCGTCTCCCCGATTCGGCAACTGTTCCGGATTCAAGAAACGTGGATTAACTGCAACCTAAAATCCGCCGTGCCATCTCACTTCCCAAAGAAACCGCCTCGGTGCCCGTGTTGTCTTATAAATAGTTGGCAGGCTTGAGGCAATATCACACGCCATCGTATCCGTCTCGCCGACCAACTCTCCCGGCCGCCTCCTTGTATCCAATTCGCCTCCGCTCTCAATCTTTGTTTACGACCATGGCCGGCGATGGAAACCATGGGAAGCGCCCGGCATCTGAGCCCGTCGACGGCGATGAGATGGAACGGAGTATCCGCCGCATCTGGGCTAGCGTCGCCCGAATCGAGCAAACTTTGGGGTAAATTCAACCGTCAGCCTACCATTTCCTCGCCGTTTCCATCTGATTTGATCCGTTTCTGCAGTCACCAACCATCTCTCGTCAGCGGCATTGCTAGCTCTTTAGCCGGCCTGAACAACCCTGCCCCCGGCGCTGATCTTCCTCGGGCAGCCTCGGCGGATGGTGACGCTGTTCCTGCAACCGGGACAGCAACCCCGGAAACCCCCGCCGCTGGTGACGCCGCCGGGCCCTCTGCTCCTGTAAGGGCTCCAATCAGGCGTATGATGCAAGTCAGCGGACGGGGAGCCCATAGCAGGTATCTTATCCTCCCTTTTCGTCGAATCTGGCTAAATCTGGGTGCCTGATCTGACGATCCCTTTCAGCCAACGTCTCCCGCTCTATCTTCCTTCCGGTGCACCAATCGGCGCTTGTTCCTCGGTGCGTCGCAAAGCACCACAACCTAACCGCCCCTCACGCTCCGGCTCGCAGCACCACCTCCGGAGCGGAATCGAACTCGGAATCATCTTCAAGTTCCCGCGACTCCTACACCGCCGCCGACGGCCGCCACTTCCACCATGAGATGGTGCGGTATCGCAACCTCTACTCCGAGGCTACCAAAGAGGCCGGCCGGCTGGATAAGGAGAACGAGGACCAAGCCGTCGCGCTTGTTGTCGCCAGTATTGATTTGACGGAGGCGCGGGTCAACATCGCGGAGTCGCAGGCCACCGTGGCGGGTAATCTCCCGCTTTGTCCAACTATGTGCACGGCGCGTTTCCAATCACTGACTTTCCTTGTTTATGCAGCTCTGACGACGCAGCTGCACGAACTGTGCGTGGCTGTAGCAAACGTCACCGACGTCCTCCGTGCACGGGGGCAAACGCAGGTGGAGCAGCTTGCGGACGTGCACCACCGCGTTCGCCAGGTGGCGATGAGCGGCGTCCGTCACGGTGCCACGGGAGCTCTGACCGCCGCCCAGATCAACTCCGGCATCGTGCTAGAGAACGTCGAACCGGGAATCCGGGCAGGCCAAGATATGGAGGAGTTCAGCACGCTGATGGCCGCTTTCGCCCCTCATGCCGACGGTCTCTCCGTGTCCATCGACGCCGAGGACGTGATCCGGGACGGCGTTAATAACCCAAACTAGATTGTATTAGGCATTCTGATGTATATGATACTTCTGTTTATGCCATGCCCGAAACAATCTAATTTGCAAAATTGTATATATATATATATATATATATATATATATATATATATTTTTATTTTTTTTTTGCTAAGAGCGACTCGCTACTACGATGTCGGCCATTTTTGTCCTGAAGGCGACCCGCCTGCACGGCATCGGCTGTTAGAGCCAGATTCACATGAATCGGCTATTATCCCCCAACTGGGATGCTAGGGTAATATTTCTTCAGATGCTTTCCGTTGATGGCTCTGGCGAGTCTCTGCCCTTCCAAGTCTTCAAGGATATAAGCATTACCCGGAACGCATTCCACCACGCGATACGGGCCTTCCCAGTTTGGCGACCATTTACCGAATCGGCTATCTTTGGTACCAATAGGTAGAATGACTTTCCATACTAGCTCTGATTCGGTGAAGCTCTTGCTTCTTACCTTTGTGTTGTAATACTTGGCCACTCGTACCTTATTCTTTTCAATATATTCCAAAGCCCTAAGCCGATGACAGTGCAAATCTTCTAAACTATCCATCATAATGTCTTTGTATTCACCGGCTGTAAGCTTGTTTTGCAACGTGACACGCCGTGTCTCAGACTGAATCTCCCATGGCAAAACAGCAGCGTGTCCATAGACTAGCTCATAAGGTGAAGCCTTGATCGATCCATGTTGTGCCATGCGATATGCCCACAGTGCCTCGCTCAAATGCAAATACCATTTTCTGGGGTTCTGCTCAATCTTTTTCTTGATGACCTTGATCAAAATTTTATTGGAGGCTTCTGCTTGTCCGTTGGCTTGGGCGTAATACGGCGATGAGTTATAAATCTTGATGCCCATGTCGTCAGCAAAGGTCATAAACTCCTCTGAAGTGAACATTGTCCCCTGATCGGTTGTGATCGTCTGAGGTATGCCGAACCTGTAAATAATATGCTCCTTCACAAATTCGACCACGTCAGCTGAAGTGGCGCTCCTCAAAGGAACGGCTTCTACCCACTTGGTGAAGTAATCAGTCGCCACTAGGATCCATTTGTGACCCTTGCTCGATGGTGGGTAGATTTGGCCGATTAGATTAATACCCCATCCCCTAAACGGCCATGGTTTAATTATAGGATTCATAGCAGAAGCTGGAGACTTTTGTATATTTCCAAACTTTTGGCATTCTTGACACCCTTTATAATATTTGAAACAATCTTCCAGCATCGTAGGCCAATAGTAACCAGTCCTCCTGATGATCCACTTCATCTTGTGAGCTGATTGATGTGCACCGCAGACTCCATCATGTACTTCGCTCATCAGCTTTACAGATTCTTCTGCCCCCAGGCATTTGAGCAGCACTCCTTCAACAGTCTTGTAATACAACTGACCATCCAACAAAACGTACTTGGTGGCTTTGTATCTTAGCTTTCTGCTGACCTGTTGTGAAGGATTTGCCAGGTAACCTGCTATCTCGCCCCTCCAGTCATCAGCTGATTGCTCGCTGTTACAAATCTCCTGCATCGGCCGATAACCCGACGCGTTCTGCGCTAGCCGATTAGTTTCCTGGTTCTGGGCCCTGGGGATGTGACAGAGAGATACCGTCATGAACTTCTTGATGAGAGCCTGGCACTGATCATAGTAGCCTCTGAGTATCTCATCTTTACACTCATACAAACCGAGCAATTGGTTGATGACTAGTTGTGAATCGCCAAATACTTCAACTGCATCGGCTTTTGCTTCATGCAGAAGCTGAAAACCTTTCCATGCGGCTTCATATTCAGCCTGATTGTTTGTGACAATCGACCCTATCTGGAAAGCATACTCAAAACGTAGACCTCGTGGTGAGATGAGCACTACTCCGGCGCCACCACCTTGCTTGCACGAAGAACCGTCAAAAAACATAGTCCATGGCGCTATATCCACTACATTAACCGATCCTCCGTGATGCTATGTAATGAAATCGGCTATCGCCTGCCCTTTGACCGCCTTAGCCGATTCGAACCTCAAATCAAACTCTGAAAGCGCCAGGATCCATTTGCCTATCCGACCATTTAAAATAGGCATCGAAAGCATGTGCTTGATGACATCCTCCTTGGACACCACCACACACTCCGAGGCAAGCAAGTAGTGCCTCAACTTGGTGCATGAGTAGAATAGGCATAAGCACAACTTCTCGGTCGGTGTGTATCTTGTTTCAGGGTCAAGGAGCCGCCTGCTCAGGTAGAAGGCTGCTCTCTCTTTCCCTTCAAACTCTTGAAAAAGGGCCGACCCAATGGTATGGCTTTCGGCCGTCACGTACAACTTGAAAGGCTTCCCTACCCGTGGCGGTACTAAGACAGGAGGAGTCTTCATGTATTCTCTGATCTCGTCAAAAGCCTTCTGTTGCACGTCACCCTATTTGAACTCTTGATCATTCTTGAGCTTCAACAATGGCGAGAACGGTAGCACCTTCTCTGATAGGTTGGCAATGAATCTTCTGATAAAGCTAACCTTACCAAGTAAAGACTGCAATTCCTTCTTGTTAGTTGGAGGTACGAGTTCATCGATCGCCTTCCTACTCTTGCTGCCGATCTCTATCCCTTTGCGGTGGACCATGAATCCTAGAAATTCGCCAACTGACACGCCAAACGCACACTTGTTAGGATTCATCTTCAGACCATGTCGCCTTGTGCACTCTAAAGTAGTTCTCAAATCGGCCAGGTGATCTTTATTGCTTTTGGATTTCACCACCACATCATCTATATAAATTTCAACGACCTTGCCGATCAACTTGTGAAATATATAATTCATAGCTCTCTGATAGGTTGCACCGGCATTCTTTAATCCAAACGTCATGACCACCCATTCAAACAAACCAAGCGCACCAGGGCACCTGAAGGCGGTCTTCGGGATGTCTTCATCAGCCATAAAAATTTGATTATAACCAGCAATGCCATCCATGAAGCTAATAACTTGGTGCCCAGCAGCCGAGTCTACCAACATATCGGCTATTGGCATAGGGTAGCCATCCATCGGTGTAGCTCTATTTAAATCCCTGAAATCAATACAGACTCGCAATTTACCATTTTTCTTATACACAGGGACGATGTTCAATATCCACTCGGCATATCGGCAAGCTCGAATGAACTTGGCTTCTAACAGCCTCGTGATTTCGGCCTTAATGTCAGGTAGAGCATCCTCTCTAAAACGACGTGGAGGCTGCTTGTGTGGCCGAAACCCTGGCTTGATAGGTAGCCTGTGCTCAACAATAGATTTGTCCAATCCGGGTATTTCATAATATTCCCAGGCGAAACAATCTTTGTACTCTTTCAATAGTTGAACCAGCTCCTGCCTGAACTCTGAGTCTAAATTGGCGGCAATAAACGTCGGCCTTGGTCTGTCGCCGGGTCCAACATCCATTTCTTCGAGCTTGTCGGCCGACGTGAATCCTTGCCCCAACTTACCCTCTGTGCCGTCAATCGGATTCTCCATTTAATAAAAAAGACTCAGAGCCGATTGCCCTGATCGGCTGTTGACTCTCATCACTGACCTTGATGGAGCCTCCTTCCCAAGTCTTGCCAGAGAAACAGTCATGATCCCCAGCTTCCCAGTATGTGGCATCTGCCGTCGCCACGCTGACCGAGTCGTCGGCCGGGATCACTTCGACCTCATCGCCATGCCACTGAATGAGACACTGATGCATGGTCGATGGCACGCAGCAGTTGGCATGAATCCAGTCACGTCCGAGTAGCAAGCTGTAGGCACCTTTACTGTCGATCACGAAAAAGGTGGTAAGCAATGTTTTCTTCCCCACTGTTAGCTCGACGTTGATTCGCCCCCGAGTGTTGAAAGAATTGCCCCCGAAATCCTTGAGCATTAGATCAGTTTCTATTAGATCATCGGGACCCTTGCTTAGCTTGCGGAATGTAGTGTAGGGCATGAGATTGACAGTGGCACCACCGTCCACCAACATCTTCGTCATGGGAATGCCGTCGACATAACCTTTAAGATAGAGGGCCTTCAAATGTCGATTCTTAGCTAGCTTATCAAAAGTAGCTTGCTGTGCGAGCACTAACTTGGCCACTCCATCTTCTGATCCCGAATCGTATGCGTCGGACTCGGTATCATATTTCTTGGCTCTGAACTCTGCAGGCAGCACGAACACCATCTGTGCATCGGCTACAGCCTTTCATTATTTTGTGGAGGCTTCTCGCGCCATATCTGTTTGGCACGTCCCTCAGCTTGGAGCTCTCTGTTTCTGAGCCGTTGCACCCGGCGCCTTTGGCTCCTAGTTAGATCCCCTGGGCACCACTGATTCTCTTGCCAAACCGGCTGTCGGCGTTCAACTACCGCTTCATCAAGCCGATCGTGCGAGTCCCTTTCTTCACGCCGATCCCGCGGGCTGTGGGGGCTCTCCAGCCTCTGATGTACAGACCGGCGGTTGACCTGGGACTGCCTGTACTCTCGGTACTGATCGCTGCATTCTGGGCAGTTGCGCAGCGTTGGCAGTCTTAGGCCTTCATTCCAACAATGTCCGGAAGAATGGGCAATGCCAATGATCCTCCTCACCTCCCCGGTGGCGGGTCATTTCTTCACGATAGCGCGCCTCTTCTTCTTCGCGGAGCCACCTGCGGTACTCCTCTTCTTCGCACTGTAGCCGCCTCTGATGATCTTTCTCTTTCTGTCGCCGCCACTTGTTTAGAAGGTGCTGGTGTGTGGGCCTCCTGCTCTTGGTGCCACTGGATTCTCCCTGCTCCGGCTGTCTCTGATTCTGTTCCCTTCTTCCTTTGATCAGCGCCAGCTCCTCAGCTGTGATTTGTGCATCGGTATCAACTGAGGAGTTCTTCCTGGCCCGTTCGGAGGTTAATACATTTATTTTAGTCAGAGGATTCGCGATCTGGACCATGTTCTGCCCTTTCGGAAATGGGAATTTGTCGATCTTCATCTTCCCCTTGGGAGGAGCCTCAAATTTTAACAAACCGCGCCTAATAGCATTCTGGATTGCTGCTTTGAAATTGCGGCAATTGTTTGTAGAGTGTGAGGTGAGACCGTGGTACTGGCAGAACGGTTTTCCCTGCAAATCTTCAGGAGATGGTTTGACGTAATCAGCTGGGAAGGTGATGTGGCCTGCACTGACTAATAGGCCGAAGAGTTTGTCCAGCTTGCGCGTGTCAAAGTCGTATTGATCTTCCGCGCTCCAACCCTTCTGTACGGCAATGGGCTTTGTTCCCCATTTAAGCTCAACAGCAGCCACTTCTTCATTCTCTCCATCCTCTGAGTCAGAATCATAGACGTAGGCCTGCTTGTATTTTGATTCCTTCTTGAAACTCTGGGCCTGCTGTTCTAATGCGGCCACCCTCTGCATCACCTCGCTGATGCTGTTGAAGTTGGTGCCCACAAGCTTCTCTTGGACGTGTGGGAGCAACCCACTGACCACTATCTTGGCGAGCTGCTTGTCGTTCAGGTTTAAAGAGTAACACATGTTCCTGGTCTCCCTGAACCGCTTGATGAAAGCCGATCCAAGTTCATTCGGCTTTTGGCGCATGTTGGTGAGATCTGTGATGTCTTTCTCCCCAGTGCCGGAAAAGAAGTAATTATGGAATTTAGTCTCCAGATCTTCCTAGCCTTGAATCGAGCCAGGCTCCATAGATGCAAACCAGCTAAACGCCGACCCTGTCAATGATAGCGGAAAGAGCCGGACCCTGTGAGCTACCTCATACGAAGCTTCGCCGAGCTGGGTCAGGTAACGGCTGATGTGCTCCATGGTGGTGATGTCGTCCTGCCCACTGAACTTGGAGAAGTCGGGTAAGCGATACCTGGGCAGCAATGTCACTCGGTCGTACCACTCGAGGTAAGGGCGCCTGTATTTGATTCCAGTCCCGGTCTTCGGCTGTAAACCGAACGTATCACGGAGCATGGCACTCATCTGCTCCAGTAGCTGATTGTTGGGTGTCTGGGCGTACCCCGGATGCGGTGCTGCCTGAAGGTCTTGATATGTTATCCCCTCATGGTATCCAGGAGTTGGGTTGGCCACGTCTGCCGCCGGCGTATTTCCAGCTGTCGGATTCACTGCTGATGAGTTCATCGAGTTCACCGACTGTCCAGTGGCCTGCATGAAAGCGGCGAGTTCCTCCGGAGTATGATCTTTGTATAATCTTGGAGAAGCTGCTATTTTTTGAGCCGAACCGGCCGCAGTGGCACTCTGCCCTGGCGTTTTCGGCTGGCTCGGCTGTTGCGGTGAGGAATTGGAGGTCCCTGCCGCTACTTTTGGATCTGCATCCTCTGCGGGTATGTTGAAGTAAACCGGACCCAGAGACTCCCAATCCTGCCGTTTGAGAACAGTCTTCATGATGTTATAGAATGTCTGCAGGAAGGATTTATGGTGATGGCCAACTGCTGAATAGGCGGCCTCCCAGGTCGCTTCTTCCAGCATCTGCTTGAGGTCGGCCTTGCACTCCTCTTCAGATTTATCAGAATGGCCGTCCATAATCCATCTAGGGAATGCATTCTTCTTCACTACCGAGCCATCCCGCTGCTTGCTGAATGAAAGCAGGCAGTCATCAGCGAATTCTTCAACAATCTTGTTCAGCACTGTCGCGTCCTCCTCACTGAGATCTTCGACCCTGACCCTGAGGACACCGTCATCCCTGGAGGGACCGTCCGCCGCAGCCTTTCCCTTTGCCATGGTCTAAAATGAAAGGTCCCACCGGGCGTGCCAAAAAGTGTGTTGGCGCAAAAAGTGGTTCCCTAAGCCCAACACACCAGCGAAGCCGGAAACGACCCTTGAGGCAGTGAAGCTCTCGCAGATCCAGCTAGCTTCGGACCTAGTCTGAGAGTGTCAGTAACACCCAAGCGTGCCAGTCAATATGACCTGCAATTGACAGGGAAAAAGATAGTAATCAGTAATCACAGGGCGGAACTAACCGGTATGTCCAGGTAGTTCCAACTATATGGCTCGAAGAGCCGATGTAATGGGAGATCGACTAGAAAGCCGATTCCATCATGTTATGAACCGATTGTAGCGAAACATGCATTATAACTCAAGTTAACCGATTCAGACATGAATTCAATGACATATACTTGCATTAGACAGAAGTATACTATAAAAGATGTAGTCACAGCAAGCTAACATGATCATAAGATGTCTCAATGTAAAATAAGATGAAATCGGCTACATTAGCCGATTCAGTGTATACGGGCAACATACAAGCCTACAAAGCAAACAATGTTTCAACTCTCTGGCTAGTGGATCTAGATCGCAATCTTGCAACAGTGGAGATCGAGCGGATCGAGGCAGTCATGATGAAGTTGCAACTTAAATCCGTTAACCTTTGAATCTAGACAATGTTTATTTTATTACTTGAGTGCGACCCGTATCTAATCTAGATCCAAAATACAACCGGCTGGTGCGAAGCATTCTATCTTATCAATATAAAACGAATGGCAAACATAATTCATTGAACATATAGATCTATTAGATATAAGCCGACGCATATGGATCAAGACGGGCAAGTTGATGATTGCTTTAAATAATAAACAATAAACATAAGCAACATCGGTAACTTAATGAATCTAGCTAAACTGCCAAATTTAACTAGAGCCGATAACTAATCCATGCATGCAAACTGTCTTAATCTATAGCCTGTCCACCGGATGACGTTAACTAATAGATTAATCAAGCAAACAAACACGAATCGATAACTAATCCATGCGTGAAAACCGTCCTAATCTGCATCTCGTCCACCGGATGACGGTTAACACAGATTGATCGGGTAAACCAGCGTGAATCATCCTTGACTCACTATGCTTCCCGCGTCCACCGGATGACGCCAAAGAAACAGAGCTTAGCAAGGACCCTGGTCCGCCATGCTTCCACGTCCACCGGATGACGCTAAAAAGACATAGTTTAACAGGGGGTTGACGATACTTACAAGCAAGCCTGCGTCCACCGGATGACACCCAGCCTGGATGAAATAACTCGCCGGACTCGACTGACTCTAGGGTTTGTTTGGCCGGAGCCGAAAGTTGTGTTGTATTGATGTTGTTGTCTTTTACAATGGCTGAGGGCTTATATTTATACCCTGAGCGTAGCTAGAGTCCTAGTCGAATTACAACTCATTAATAGATAAGGAAATCAACAAACTATCCTATATCTAAGGTAACTTGGAGTCACATCTTCCCTTTCATAACGGACTCCGATCGTGATCGCATCTCGGCGGTGCAGACTCTAGATGACGTCATCAATACCGACGCTGCACGCCTTCTGTCACCTTCGCCCGATAACCGATTCACCGTTCAATCGGCTATTCTCCTTCCTTCGGTATCGGCTATCGGCTTCTGGCATCGGCTATCGGTTCCCAGCCCAAAATTTGGTGTTAACACCACATATGGTGACACCAGGCCATGACATTTCAGCACATGAGTCATATCAGCATACACGAGGAAGATCAGGGCAAATGGAGCACATGCATGGTTCGGCCGAACCATGCATTGGGCCCACAGGACTCTGGAGATGTGGCACAATCCGTGGCACACCCCCTAGAGTCCATTTCCACCCTTGGATCACAAGTGTGTTTTCAATCAATGGCTAAAGAGTAAAGCACATGGATCGAGGTGTGAATCGACAAGACCAAGGCAAAACAAGTATATAGCCACACTCTATGACAAGTGGGGACCACAGTGGTAGGCCCACCTCACCAAAGGTGGGTCGGCCGAACCACACATTGTGGGACCCAATCTACCACTTCAGACCACCAACTTCAGCATCCCTCTAGAAGACCTGGGCTAGGTCCCACCTGTCATTTGATTGTTCGGTCGAACCACTATTTGTGGGCCCCGAAGCTCAGTAGCACGCCAACAAGGTGGGGACACCTTCTAGAAGGCCCTGGCTGGGCCCACCTGCCATAGGGGGGTCGGCCGAACCCCTCCTTAGGCCCAGCCAGGTCGGTTGAACCTCCACCGCCTTTCTCATGTTGAACATGTGCTGGAAATCCTCCACCCTTGATCCTAAGGCGGTTATATGGCAGTTGATCCAACGGTGCATGCTGGAGGTCACGCGGATCGCTGACGTGGCGCTGCCCTTCATCCCCCTATAAATACCCCCCATAGGCCTTCACTTTTAGAGCATGATTCAAAGGAGAAAACACTATGTAGTAGCTTAGCTCTACTGTAGTGCTGTGTTAGTTGGGAGAGAGTGAGGGAATTCTTCAGGAGAAAGCCCCGGGCCTGTCGGGAATCTTCTCCAAGGTGTACCTCAGCGGATGCGAATCTTCAAGTAAGCCTTACATCCAAGTCCTTCTAAGTATTTGATATTCTGGTTCTGGTATTTTAAGTATATACTGTCTTCACCCATACATTGCTTTACTTAGTGAAGTGCTCTAGTCTTTCGCGAAGGTTAGAGTAGTAAGTTTAGTGTAGACGCGGTGTCTAGACTATATCTTGTCAGTGTAGGCCGCTTGTTGCACGGATTGTTTGTGGTAGCCAGCAAGTGGTGATAGCCCTGTCTAGTCTTCGTATTCCACCACGTGTGTAAGACAAGTTATTAAAATGGCAAGGCATCAAGACAATAGCACAGCCGCCTCGGGTAGGAGTTTTGTCTCCTAATGTTTCGCCTGTCGTCTCTTGTGAAGGGAGGAGCTGACTAAGCTCTTTATACTTAGAACACCAAAACCAAATATCTTTTGCTACATAGGAACCTCTCTACCTAGCTATCATAGATCCTTTGTCTCATCACTGGACGGCCATGAACCTAGTTAGAACACTTCACGTTCCCCGTGGAAAATACGATACCTGGAATACTCCCGGTGAAGGCTACATTGACTACCGTACGCTTGCGGTATATCCGTTTGCCACTTCTGGTATCAACACTTCCCTCGTCTCTACAAACTTTTTTTCAGGAGTTTCTCTGGATCATCAATATAATTATTTAGAAGAGAAAAACCATTCATTCATCACCCTGCATATGATAAGCAAATGATAAAAAAATAAGGGTTTACCTGTTTGAGTTAGAGATCAATCGGTAATACAATCTTATCCATTATGTATACATATGCTATCAATATTTCCTAAGTTTATATGCCTTCCCCGGCAACGGTGCCAAAAATGTTTGTTGACATCTACTAACGTCGCCAAATATAACTATATAACTTTTAATGCGAGAGGCGAGATTAGAAGATGAATGGTAATTAATTAATTTGTCATTAGTAACTAGCCACCTTTCTATTACCAATATTCTTATGTAAGAACTAGGTTGTCATCCCTAATTAATAATGCTAAGAATAAATAAAGGTTTCAAATATTAATCTATGTGACTAAAAAGAAATAAATATAAATAATATAAACTAAGATCAGTTCTGCAAGCGGACAGATAATTATACCATTGTAGCATTTTACCTAGAGAGTTCTACCAGGTTGTCGATTTATATTTATACCACTGGGAAGGACTAAGAATAAACTACAATCTATTATATTGATAGTGATGGTATACAATGGATAAGTGACATTACCGATGTCATTTACTCTACTCATAACACGCAGAGGTCACAAGGTAAATAAAAATAAAGTGACAAGTATGATCAAGCATCATAAATAAAAGATAATCATCAGAGCACTTCTCTAGTCATAGTAATAGCTAGTCAATGGATAAACTAAGGAATTAATATCAAAGGTAATTCTATAACTACATCAATGAATAACTCTAATTAGTGCAATTACATCTAGCAATCATTGTTAGACTAATCCTATATCATGGTCACATGCAAAGGGCATCATCTAGGAAAGGTGTGAAACAGAGTCATCACCAAACTTCGCGACCGTGCCTACTAGCCTACATACGGGGGGTGGACTACAGAGGACTCAACGCAGCTGTCACCTACGCAATCTACCACACGACCGGGCACATTAGGGTGCACTCATAGATAAACAAAATACCTAGACACCACGTCTACATATCGTTCATCATCTATCCATCGTACGCATGAATAAACGTTATACGAGCAATTACATGAATTCAATAAGACCAAACCAACTATACTAGACATATAATCAAAGTAGACAAACACTATTGTAATCAAGAACATATGAACTATTAAGAACAATGTTTCCCTAATCATAATGAAGAATACAATAATAGAGAAAGAATTAGAATTATACTGAATTCCGTGCTCCACACAGACGCCGGGGCTCCAGATCCGCCGAAGAACTAGAACTCCTCTACTTCTAATCTAACTAGGCTAGAACTATGAACTAGGAGGCTCTTGATGAACTAGGAGGCTCCTGATGGCTTGAGGACTTGATGCCTTGAATGAATGATGGGTTGATGCCTCCAGGGGGTCTGCCCCTTTATTTATAGCCCGGTGGGATACACGTGCGCCGTAGGATCAAACCCACTTGAAACAAGGGCTGAGATGACTCCACAAAGGCGGTGCAAGAACTCCAGAAGGTGGGCCAAAACCCTAGCAGGGGGGCGCCGGCCAACCCCACCTTGGCGCCAGCCGGCCCCACCCTGTGGGGTCTCTGGTCCCGGTGCATCGGGTGTGTTCCATATGCTTCTAGTGTTCTCGTGATGATTGTTTCCTTAGCGGTTAAGTTACGTGTTAATCATGCTCTTTAACCCTTCTTTTATGCTTTTCTGGAATAGCCCCTGCAAAATACAGAACATGCAAAACTCGTGAAAACTATCAGTTAAAACCCTAGACTAGTGTGTATTCATGTATCCTTTGGTGTCTAAAGTTCTAATAAAAGTTGACGTTATCCACCGTCAACAGTAACTTGAAGGAACACATGGGCTATCTTCATTCTTCTTTTTTTAATCATTCAGGAGGTGGGCATCTATTACCCATTGTTTTAATGCTGGGACACTTGTTCATCTTTTACTTTATTTTTATATTTTTGCATAGCCACATGTATCTTTTGAATATGAATAACTGGAGAGACAATAATAATAAGAACTTAGAGCAATTATAACAGGGCTGTCCTATGGATTTATATATTTTTGGGTGTTTACTCCTAGTGTAGGAGAAAACATTTTCATGATGAACATTGATGAAAGTGAAAATGGTTGCGATTACTCCCAGGGTAGGAATAATGCATATGTGTTGAAGTGTGTACGTGATCTTGATTTTAAAAGGATGACAAGACTCTCATATGGTATACAACAAAGGTTGACTGAATTCAATGCAAAACAAGCAGCATAAAAAGGTTTTCCAATGTCTAGATGTATCATATATAGCTTTGGTAGGAATTCATACTTTGTCATACAAGAGCTCATCATGTAGATTTTAAATTTTCGAAATAAATCTCCAGAACTTAGTAATGCTAGGAATAAGATAAATAGTAGCTCAACTTTCATAAATCATATCAATCAATCACCTAGACTTAGCTCAAACATATGCCTCCATAAGTTTCAGGTTCAGAGTAAATTTTTAAGTTAAAACAGCAATATCTAAAACTCAAGAAAATTTAAGTTTGACAACTAGGCATTGAAAAGTATTGTGACAGAGCAACTATTCATCATCTCCAAGACAAAATTTTAGTGTTCATCATTTTTTTATTAACTCTAGCCTAGACCTACTCTAAACAAACTCTAATATATATAGATAGATATTTATTTGGTTTTCAAATTTTATCTTACTAGCTAACTCACACAAAAAAAGTGATATAGTAATAATAATAATAAGATAGGAAACTTATACTTAGCTGAATTTTAATTGGAGGATGCGCTCCCCCAAGCTTGACGTTTGGCAGGGTCTTTGATGTTGTAAATTGAGTGATCCTTCTGAGCAGTGTATTGGCAGTGTAAGGACGTCGGGTTGACTAGCTCCTTGATCTTGTATTGTCCTATGAAACTCAATTGCCATAAAAATACCAAATCTCGTGGAGAGGGGTTAGGTTTAATACCACTCCATGGTAAGTAATTGATTTTATATTTCCAGCAGAAGTTTAAGTTCCTTATCCTAATTAGGAAACTTCTTTAAGAGTGTGGACCTTCATGTGCCCACATATTTTTAGTATTTTGTGTTTGTATAAAGTAGACTTAATAAGAGCATAGGTATGATTACCTGATAACTAGGGGATGCTCCTTCCTCAAGCTTGATGTTTGCAATACTTGGTGCTTGAATGATCTTCTGAGTGAGTTGGTTAGTAGCAGTCCTGATGGGTGCCACTAATAGACTCTCTCCTTAGTCATAATATTATTCCTGCATAGTTATACTACAACAAGAAAACCAAAACTCGAGGTTCGAATTATCGAGGGGTTAGCGGTCAGCCAATGAGCACTTTGATTATTCTTTGAGTTGATTTTAATTAATAGATTTTATCAGGATTCTAACAGGATTTTCCAATTTTCTTATGTAGCAATCAAAAAATATATGTATGCTAATAATTTTTATGCCACCACAAGGAATATTTATTTTCATGGGGTTTAGGATTTTTATAATGCAACAAAGCAACTATAAATACTACTACCGTCTATAAATCATTTTTATTTTTATGCCACCACAGTAAATATGCCTACAGGGTTACCATAGGTGTATTTATATGGGGCTTGGCTTTTATGATGCAATAAATAAAGTAGTAAATGTTTTTGTGGGTCTTATTATGCAAAAATGATTGTACTAATAAATGTGCTAAGCAAAATTACTAATGAATGCTAAATTAATTAGATAACTACCATTCTAACTTTATGGCTAGGGAACGGAATTTAAAGTCTACCGACAGGACTTGATAGAGGAGAGTACTTACTCGGTAGGTTCATTGTCTGAGGTTACCTCAGTCAATTCCCCATTTTGCGGTGGTGTAGCAGGTGCTTCTTCCTTCTCCTTCTATCTCTTTTCTGTCTCTTCTGCTTCTCTCTTTTCTAGCTTCAGCTCTTCCTTGTAAGCTTCTCTTGATTCTTCATCTCTCTTCATCCATTCTTTCACTTGTGCCTGGATCTCTTCTTTCTCTGCCTTAGCAATCTGGTCTATCCTCTCAGTTTCCGCTTCTCACTCACTCCAGTGTGGTGCTTGTACGGCTTCTTCTTGCTCCTTGTAGCAGTCTTCATACTTCACAATCTTACCATGGAACTCCCCCCATCCACAGTGAGGCTGGGCAGCCTGACGGTAGGCTTGGCGTTTCCTTCTGTTACGTTGCTTTCTGATTTGCTCATGGTTAAGATGTGTTTTAAATTGACAGCGTACCTTTCCGGTGGGTAGGTTGAAGTGGATCTGTCCAGACCCGATGTAGATGATAGCATTAGAGGTGTAGAGGAACGGTCTTCCCAAAAGAATAGGCGATTCATCATCTCCCTGCGTGTCAAGAACTAGAAAATCTGCGGGTATATATTTATTTTGAATTCTTACCATTACATCCTTGACTACGCCTTCAGGGAATCTCAGTGATTGGTTTGCCATCTGCAACTGAATATATGTTGGGTATAATGGTAAATCATCAAATAATTCATCATATACCTTTTTGGACATTATGTTGACGTCTGATCCAGTGTCGCAGATGGTGTTGGGAAAAGTGATGTCTCTGATTGTGCATTCAATGATTGGTACACCTGGGTCACTTTTCTTTGTTGGAAATAGCTTCGGGAGCATATGATCATTTTCTATGTTGATAGCATTGATTAGCTGAGCGGTTCCTTCAGGTACATGCTGGGGCTTGTTCTTCCTCCATCTTCTATTGTTCTTCTTCTTGGGTGCTGGTTGTTGTTGTTGCTCTTCTTGTTGATGGAATTGCTTTGGAACTGCTGGATTCTTGAGGATGCGGTTCTTGAATGAAAATCTCTCCTTCTTGTCCTTGATGGAGAGGAAATCTTGGCGTACTCCGCATAGATGATGGCTTTGGTTGTGCATAAGAATAGTCGTCTCAAGATAATGGGTGCCTTCTCATCTCCTCCAGTATCCATGATCACAAAGTCAATTGGGACATATGATTGCCCCACTCTGATAACAGCTTCTTCTAGTACTCCCTCGGGGTAGCAAATGGATTGATCTGCAAGCTGCAAACGCATATCTATGTACAACAAAGAATCATCTAAAATTTTTTCATAGATTACCTTATGCATTATGTTGACACTTGCGCCGAAATCGCAGATAGCCTCTGGAAAGTTGTGACATCCTATAGAGATAGGAATCACAGGTCTTCCAGGGTCTCCCATCTTCTCAGGTAGTGAGTGATCGATCCACTGTATATCTGCAGGCTCAATTTGGTATTGTGTTGCATTGTGAATATCAACAAGGTTAGCAGTTTCTAAATCCTCTGGCTAGCCCGGAATTTTTCCTCTCAAATATAGGGGCAGTAGCAGCAAGCTGAGCTAATTGAGATTCGAACATTTTATTAAAGCTGTGCTAATTCTTTATAGCAGAAGCAAAGGTATTCATTCTAGTATTTATATTTTCTAAAGCTTTATCATTCGAGGCTACCTTTCTAGACATTTGATCTAACAATTTAGATTGATCAGTAACTAAATATCTTAAAGGTTGAAGTTTGTAATTATTGTAATTATTACCTTGGTTGTTACCTTGGTAATTACCTTGTCGAGGTTGCTGATTCCATCCTTGGTTTAGCTGGTTTCATCCTTGATTTTGCTGAGGACGATAGTAGGTGTTGTTGTTGATGAAGTTCACATCCTCTTGCAATGTAGGGCAGTTGACAGCTGAATGCCCGTAATCTCCACATTCTTCACAGGTCATGCGGGAATCATTGATATACATGACTTCCTTCTTCTCTATATCGAGCTTCTTTATGATGAGATCTAGCTTGGCAGTGACCATGTCAGTCTCCTTCAGATGATGGATGCCTCCTCCTCTCTTGCGAGGTTGAGTACGTTCTTCATTACAGCTTGAATTTGAGGCCATCTTCTCAACAAGTGCTTAAGCTTCTGGAAGCTTAAGTGATAGGAAGCTCCTTCAGCTGCAGCATCTATGGACTCACGGGTGCTTGAGATAAGCCCGTGGTAGAAGGTCTGCAATAGTAGCCAATCCTCTATCCCATGATGAGGACAGTCTTCAATGTAGTCTTGGAATCTCTCACATGCTTCAGTGAGTGATTCGTCATGTTGCTGTTGAAAACTTGAGATTTTCCCACGCAGAGCATTTGTCTTGCCTGTAGGAAAGAACTTTACCAGAAAAGCAGTTGAACATCGATCCCATGTAGTGTTCTTGTCTTTGATGGCGTAGAACCACTGCTTGGCTTTCTCCAAAAGTGAAAATGGAAAAAGACGGAGTAAAATAGCATCTCTTGGTACTCCTCTAATCGTGAAGGTGCTGCAAATCTCTAAAAAGTGTTGTAAGTGTGCACTTGCATCTTCATGAGCTTTTCCATAAAACTGACTGGCTTGAACCATGGTGATAAGAGCAGGCTTGAGCTCGAATCCATTCTCCCCCGTGTTGATTGCTGGTCCAGTCCAGATGTTTTCTGTTGTTGGGGCAGAGAACTCGCGCAGCGTCTTCTTAGCCATGTCTTCAAACACATGAGACAAATCTTCTCCTAAGTGTTCTTCTTCCAATGTTGGAGCTGGCTCCTTTGATAAACTAGCTCGAGAAACGATGGGTGTTTTTGATAGTGATTCGGGATCTTCCCTCGTCTCTACAAACTTCTTTCTTCTCAGGAGTTTCTCTGGATCGTCAATATAATTATTTGGAAGAAAAAAACCATTCATTCATCACCCTGCATAAGATAAGCAAATGATAAAAACAAGGGTGTGCCTGTTTAAGTTAGAGATCAATCGGTAATACAATCTTATCCATTATGTATATATATGCTATCAATATTTTCTAATTTTAATGTGCCTTCCCCGGCAACGGCGCCAAAAATGCTTGTTGACATCTACTAACGTCGCCAAATATAACTATATAACTTTTAATGCGAGAGACGAGATTAGAAGATGAATGGTAATAAATTAACTTGTCATTAGCAACTAGCCACTTTTCTATTACCAATATTCTTATGCAAGAAATAAGTTGTCATCCCTAATTAATAATGCTAAGAATAAATAAAGGTTTTATAAATTAGTCTATGTGACTAGGCAGAAATAAATATAAATAATATAAACTAAGATCAGTTCTGCAAGCGGACAGATAATTATACCATTGTAGCATTTTACCTAGGGAGTTCTACCAGGTTGTCGATTTATATTTATACCACTGGGAAGAACTAGGATAAACTTTAATCTATTATATTGATAGTGATGATATACAATGGATAAGTGACATTACTGATGTCATTTACTCTACTCATAACAGGCAGAGTTCACAAGGTAAATAAAGATAAAGATGATAAGTATGATTAAGCATCATAAATAAAAGATAACCATCAGAGCACTTCTCTAGTCATAGTAATAGCTAGCCAATGGATAAACTAAGGAATTAATATCAAAGGTAATTCTATAACCACATCAATGAATAACTCTAATTAGTGCAATTACATCTAGCAATCATTATTAGACTAATCCTATATCATGATCACATGCAAAGGGCATCATCTAGGAAGGATGTGAAACAGAGTCATCATCCAACTTCGCGACCGTGCCTGCTGGCCTACGTACGGGGGGTGGACTACAGAGGACTCAACGCAGCTGTCACCTACGCGATCTACCACACGACCCGGCACATCAGGGTGCACTCACAGATAAACAAAATACTTAGACACCACGTCTACATATCGTTCATCATCTATCCATCGTACGCATGAATAAACGCTATACGAGCAATTACATGAATTCAATAAGATCAAACCAACTATACTGGACATATAATCAAAGTAGACAAAGACTATTATAATCAAGAACATATGAACTATTAAGAACAATGTTTCCCTAATCATAATGAAGAATACAATAATACAGAAAGAACTAGAATTATACCGAACTCCGTGCTCCAGACAGACGCCGGGGCTCCAGATCCGCCGAAGAACTAGAACTCCTCTACTTCTAATCTAATTAGGCTAGAACTATGAACTAGGATGCTCTTGATGAACTAGGAGGCTCTTTATGGCTTGAGGACTTGATGCCTTGAATGAATGATGGGTTGATGCCTCCAGGGGGGTCTGTCCCTTTATTTATAGCCCAGTGGGATACACGTGCGCCGTAGGATCAAACCCACTTAAAATAAGGGCTGAGATGACTCCACAAAGGCGGCGGAAGAAGACTCCAGAAGGTGGGCCGAAACCCTAGCAGGGGGCGCCGCCCGGACCCACCCTGGCGCCGGCCGGCCCCACCTGGGGGGTCTCGGGTCCCGGTGCCTCGGGTGTGTTTCAGATGCTTCTAGTGTTCTTGTGATGATTGTTTCCTTGGCGGTTAAGTTACGTGGTAATCATGCTCTTTTACCGTTCTTTTATGCTTTTCTGGAATAGCCCCTGGAAAATATAGAACATGCAAAACTCGTGGAAACTGTCAGTTAAAACCTTAGACTAGTGTGTATTCATGTATCCTTTGGTGTGTAAAGTTCTAATAAAAGTTGACGTTATCCACCGTCAACAGAATGCCACCTTTATCCTTTTGGCATAAAACAAATCAACGATACTTGGAATACTTACCGGGTGAAGTGCTGCAATGGGAGAATTATCTGTGCGTTTGCGGATATATTCTATAGTATTATTTTTAGGAGGCAAGTAAATATTATTTTACCTTTGGTTTTTGGCATCATGTTAGGGATGACAACTTAACGTGAAGTGATGTTAAAAATACCAACATGTAGCTTAGAAGTAATTTCTTGTTTAGTTTGTGTAACTAAACAAGTTGCGCTCCTTGATTAGGATTGTGTATCCTTGTCATTGAGCACGTAGTGAGCTTAGGTGTTTAGTGCGCTTTTGCTTACTAGTTGATAGGAGCTCCCCCGTGCTTAAAGTACTAGTGCTTAGGTTTGTGTGACCTTGCGCTAGAACGGTTTAGGGAAGCTCAAACTAGGCTTGCACCTTTGCTTCTTGGTAGGATCTTTTGTAAGGTGCTTAGAGTCTTAGTTAAAGGGGTGAATAGTCATTAGAACCGATTAGGTTTTATTTCCGCTGCGATTAATTTTTGTCGGACTATTCACCCCCCTCTAGTCTGCCATCTCGACCCTTTCAGCGTGCCCCGAGCCGGGCCTGCACGCCGGGATGCCGCCGCACTAGGGCCTGTGCCGGAGGTGGCCGCTGCGCCGGGGGGCGCACTGGGGCGGGGGACTGGGAGGCCCGCGCTGGGTGGCCGCCGCGCCGCCGCCGGTGCCATGGTCACCGCGCTTGGGGCCCGGCCGAGTGGCAGCTGCGCCGGGGGTCGTGCTGGGGCGGGGGACTCAGGGGGCCACGCCGGCACGTGGGGCCTGCCTAAGCCCGCGCGCCCTCCCGCGCGAGAGAGATGGGAGGAGGGAGGAGAGACGGGGAGGGAGGGAGGCCGAGTGGCCGCGGCGCCGGAGGACGCACTGGGGCGGGAGGGCGCCGCTAGGGGCCGCGCTGGGGCGCGAGGGGGGGCGCCGCCACGCCGCTGGAGGCCACGCTGGGGCGGGGGGGGAGCGACGCCGCGCCGCTGGGGGCCGCGCCGGCGCGTGAGGCCCGCCCTAGCCCGCGCGCCCACCCTTGCGAGAGAGAGGAGGAGGGAGGAGAGACGAGGAGGGAGGGAGGGACCGAGGGAGAGAACCATAAGCTTCTGTATCGCGGGCGGCCAGCTCCATTGTGCCACCGTTGGATCCAAATCCAACGGCCGAAAATCAATTCGGTGACGTGGCCATGGCGAGGTCACGTCCGCTCCTGCGGATTTCTTGTTTTTAGATGCCAAACGCAAACATGTCAAGCCGAACCAATGAACCACGTAAGAGCTTTTTTTTCTAGAAAAAATGAAGACGAGAGGCTCACTTATCGGCCGTATTAGGCCCAATTTAGCACAAAGCACTGGTCCAGAGAAAGTAGGCCGAACGGCTCACGGTAAGTACCGGCTGGGTGGCTGGGCCTTCGATTTGAGTTGCCAGATCGCGTGAAAACCAAATGCTTTTGTTGTTAGAATTTTTGATAGCTGGGAGGTATGAGAGCCTGGGATTGAGAAAGCAAAGGTTCGTGTGTTTGCTAGAGAGCTCAACCATCGTGACTATGTTCGTTTCACTATATAAACGTTTATTTTGTTTTGTTTAGTTTTAAAATAGTGTTTTTCTCTCACACCAAATCAGCATAAACCAAATTTAGCGTTTCTTTTTAACTCTACCGAACAAGATGATCTGTACAAAAAGGGAGTATGCTACGATCTGATGCCTCACACTGTACAGAATTCTGACACTGGTTGGATTATGGAAATCTGCATATGCAGGAAAATATTTGGGCTCAACTCCCTATAGATGAGAGCATTTGCCGGAGCTGTTCCAGTTTCATGACATCATACTCCGTGATCATGCGAACTCAAGAAGATAATTTGTCAGTCTGGTCAATTAATATGAATTCTTTTAGCAGGGGTCACGTTATCCCTTTTATTTGGTTGGGGTGATAACTAAGGATGGCCATCTACCATTACTTCTCTACCATCTACATTTTATACTTAGCGCATCTTAATTGGTGCTAATGTAATTCAAAAACATTTAGTTCTGTCAAAATGTTATTTGAGCTCCAAGTAGCAAACTGCAAAAGTTAGCACGTTAACACATCTTGGGGGGGGGGGGGGGGGGGGGGTTGGCAGGCCTCCTTCTGAGTGGCTCATTCAGAGAAGGCAGAGCCATTTTAGAGAAAAAACAGCTCTGGCTCCTGTGTTATTCACTAAAACAACAATTTCTGCAAAGGAGCCTAAGCGGGGAGGAACTTTGACAAACAAACCCTTAATTTGATGCCATGTATGATGTACGTAAGTAATGACACCAATGTTTTAATTTACGTGATTCACTCTGTTTCAAATTACAAGACATTTGACTTTTTTATCTTAACTTTGACAAGTTGTCTTTATTTTAAAAAAATTGTGCAACTTTGTCAAATTTGAGTCATTTTTTAAAGAACATTTATAAAAAAAAGTAAGCCACAACGAAAGAATTAATACTTTGCAAAGATTTTCACTTCATACGGCTCCTCGCTCAGATCTTTCGAAGAGACCCTTTTTCTGGTTCGAGAGTCTCCGTCCTTCTTCCACTCCGCCCAGAAGACTAACTAAGACCAATTGAGTCACGTTTTCATATTCTAATTGAACAGTTTCCATTTATGATTAAAGGAGAATATTGTCCTTTTACTAAATATATCCTTTCTTTTCTCATTTGAATGATGGGGTTGTTGAACATCGATGAATTGTTTGCTTGAACAAACAAAGCATTCAAGGAGCAACCTGCCTTGCCAATGGCAAAATAAAATACTGGAATTGTAGCGAAAATAAAATCAATTTATTTGCCATCGTCTCTGTCACCTGCCAAAGAAAAAAATTCTATTTTATGAACATGGACGTAATTTCTAAATATAGGAAAGCTAGGACTGAGTTGTATTTTTTTAATAAAATGAGTAGTTAAATTTGTGATTAAAAAGTCAAACATCTTATAATTTAATTTAGAAAAAGAAGAGAATGCATAGCATCGGTCTTGTGATATTTCTCTTTTCACAGCTTCTTAGCGCCAATGGATCATCCCAGAATCTATCTACGCCCTCTAAAACCAACGGCTTACATGCGCCAAGCAAAGCCCCTGGAAAGAAGTCCAATACCGGGTGCACGCATGCTGCTGGAACTAGAATTGAAGTATATCTGAAGATATTTCTTTACCCTTTCGACGTGACCGTCGTTTTGTACTCTTTTCTGGCGACCAACTTGTGATTGGGACTGCATTTTCTTGCAATTAGGACTCTTTAGAATTCACACTAAGCATTCTAGTCCCCACGAATTTACAAGCTTTTATTGTTCTTTGCTTTGCAGACAGCAGACCCAATTAGAGGGTGTTTAGATTGTCCATTTTGTAAAATTATTTACTGTAGGAACGTGCTAATTTTTATCATAAGTGTCCAATAATGGTCTAAATAGGGTCAAAAGATTCGTTTTATAACATTTGCGAAACTGTCAAATTAGTTTCAGTTTTTATCAATATTTAATTCATGTATGTGTTGAAACATTTGTGACAAAAAATTTTGGTATTTGATGGTGAATTTAAACAGGACCTTAATGCAAAGATACAAAATAATGTTGTTTGCGAAAATATATTCCATAAATAAAGGACCAACATGCAAAAGGTAGGAAAGGTTATGCATCATGTAGTCCGATCCTTATCCGTTCTATTCTGACACTTGCCGACCCCGCTGCTTTTATATAGCTCTCCCGAAGCTAATCTGTTCGCAATTCCGCCACGCGAAAAATCACACTGATCTAGCCGAAAAAAAAATTGAAAGCAAATGCTGTCTCCCACCACACTCCGGCCGCTTGTTCCGGCGCCGCCGCCGGCGGCGGCGTCGGCGTCGCCAGCGCACCTTACCGCCTGCTCCTCTCCCGCGGCGGTGGTGCGGCGTGCACCGGCGGCGGTGGTGCGCGCGGTGCGGAACTACGACTCCATCCCGAAGCGGGAGCCCTTCAGCTCCAGCCGTAGCATCCTCGACGAGTTCCTCCGGCAGGACAAGCCCCTTGTCCAGCGCATCAAGGACCAGATCACAGGTATGCAGCCCGGCGGCTGCACTGCCCTCGTCTCGTTGGTCCAGATCTATTTTTCCCCGAATATTTTGTATGCCGTATGCGTGTAATGCGGCGTCCTGCCGCTGTTTTTTTAGTTTAGATGTTTTTATAGTTCTGTTATCTTCATGATTAAACTGAGGTACTTTTGGATGGTAGTACTCCCTCCGTCCCACAAGACATGCAACTACGGGTTACGTGCCACGTAAATTAGTTCACGTTTGATCAAGTTTCAGTAAATAGTATTCATATTTATGGCTCTAAATTAGTATATTATGAAAATACATTTCATAATTAATCTAATGATGTTTATTTGATATTTTAAATATTTATAGTTTTTTATCTATAATTAGTTAAAGTTGGTACGCTAAAACATGTTACTGTGCTAGAATTGCATGCTTTGTGGGACGGAGGGAGTACAAGTTATTTTGGCATGTGGATTCGTGATCTGCCTTTTATTGTAGTTTAAACACCCTTTCCTTGTTTTTTTTAAATAAAATCGGAGAGTTGCTCTCTGCTTAGTTGTTATGATTTTTAGGCCCGGTTTTCATTAAAAAAAACTGGGGCTGACCTTTTGTTTTTTTTTCGTCTAATAGAAATCGCGGCGAAGCTTTTGCTGTCCCTTCGAAATAAAATAAAATCGGAGAGCCATGTAATGTAACTAGCATGTAGTAACGCTGAATTACAAATTGCTTCGTGGAATATGCTTTTCACATACACTGATACACATGTCCTCGTTATAAGCTACCAGCAAAAACAAGGGGTCTGTAGATTCTAAATAGGCATACTCTTGACTCTTCACTATTCGTCGCACTTCTAATTATAAAGCAGAATTGTTTTCATGAGAGGCATAGCCTCTATAATGATGTCGAACTGTGAAATTTGAGGTAAGGCAAACCAGACAGACCCCATATGTAGTGCTAGTAGAGAAAGTTAGACAGAATGACTGACCTGAGAAACATTCTCAGTCAGCCTTTTTTTTCTGACGTGTGTGGACTGTAAGTTGTTTGCAACTAGTGCTAAACAATGTTGCTTCTTGTTTGGGAACAGATTATTGCACGACCATTGAAGGTGATGAATGTTGCAGCTGTTGGGATGCTTACTTCGAACTGAATAAACTTGAGGTACGCTCTAATTATCCCATCAGTCAACAGATATTTGAAACCATGCGTGTGACTTGGACTTATCCAACTCTGCACAGCAAGAGCTGCCCAAAGATGAAATCTCAAGGATGGTGAAGGACTCAGAGGGTGATGTGAGATATCTGATTGAGAGCATCCATCACCGCTCAGATTTGCGGAAGAAGATGGCAGAGAAATCTCGTAATTCAGTACCGTCAAGCTCCCAGGGGCAAACTGCAAAGCCAAGGCCATGCCCCGTGCCTGATGGGATACCGAAAACACAGGAAGAGCTCGCAGAAGAAGAGGAGGCGTTGATGCCAGAGTCCTCATACACAAGGTTGCTGAGAAGGATGGGTAGATACCCTGATTGGTACACCCCACGCCCTGATCATGAGACGGACTGAATCAAGCGTCCAGGTGTCCCTTTTGGAAGTTTTGCAGCATGGTAATCTGGAGCTCTTTTGATGGACTGTGGTAAGATTAGTATTGCACCTATGCAGATTAGGCTTTACTACCTAGAAGTACTTAATGAAAACCGGTGTGTTTTTATGCTGTAAAAGTGTAAATAGATGGAACGCTTAGAATATCTTTTATTCGAGGTTCTGTATGCTATCACTGGGTTTTATTAGTTCCTGGTCATTATTATATTTTTTCTGGGAAACATGACGGCTCTGTTCACTTGAGCTTATAAGCAACTTATTTCGGTTTCTGTTCAGCTCTAGAACAGTATTTTTCTCTCACAAGAAATCAGCTTTCAGCGAACGAGAGCTGACATAACACGGGAAGAACCAGTCTGTGAACCGTGGTTGATGTTCTGACGGCAATTATGCTTATATGCATCTCTTAACTGCGTTTTTTATCATTAGTTTGATTTGTTGCAAAATAGGTAGTTCTCCATTCAATCCCTTGAGTTGTATTCGGGGGTTTTCTCGGCCTGTGTGGGAAGGCCTTCTTCTTACTATTAATGCCCGGGGGGCGGCTTGCCCCTCGCATGTCGAGTTTTTTTTTTTTTTATCCCTTGAGTTGTAGGGAGGGAAGCATTGAAACACTTGTATAACGATGAAAACTATTAGAGCCTGTACAATGGTAAGCTCTTGACAGTTGGGCTGTTTTTCTGCCAACGTGTGCTCCAGCATGGGCCGAACGGGCGCTTTCGCGACGGCAGGGACGCTCCGCGAAGCATCGGTGCCAAGGTCGGCTCCTGCGCGATCTCGTGGAGGCACGTAGTGCAGTTGAGTTTAGTTGAACGGCCAGCAAGCTAGCTAAGCGCCTTTAAATAATTTTTTCAATTATAGGTTTAGATTTTAGAAAGACGCTTGCTGATGTAATTCCTTCTCTCTCCCTCTAAGAGCCCTGTGCACTGTACGTGCCCTTACCGGCCGGAAACGGGGAAGCTCTTATACCAGTTGGAACACGTCAAAATCTCGGTGTGTAGCCCTCGCCGGCGACGTGCAACACCAGCACCGCGGTCTTGCCTCGCCGCACCAGGCCATTGGCGCTCGCCGGCAGGCACGGCATCCCAAGTGCCAAGTTCCAACATTCCAGGGCAACAAACAAATACCCCTACCCTTCCACGAAACCTCACCCCGATTCGGCCCGGCTATCCACAGGCCACAAGTAACTGGCGCGGCTCTACAAGAGCAGTTCCGTCCACCACACTCCCCACCCGGCCGCGCGCCTTCTCTGTTTGCCCTTTCGGGAAGGAACCGCCAAATCCGCCATGCCTGGCCTCGGCTTGGACCTCAACCTGGACCCCGAGCTGCAGGCCACGTGCAGGCGCCTCAGCTACCGTGGCGCCTACTCCCCCTCGTCCCCCAAGAGCCCGCCTCTCCCGACGATCGACGAGAGCTCCGAGGAGGAACCGTCGCCGCCGCCGCCGCCTCCGACATCTCCGCGGACGACCGGGGCGCCAGGAGAGACGCTAATGCCGACGGTCGGTGCGCCCTTGGCGACTTGGCTCTCCCTCGCTCCTCCCGCGCAGCCGCAACCCCAGCAAGCGCAGGAGGCGGCAGCGGCGACGACGATGTTGGAGTTGGAGCAGCGGCGTCAGCGCCTGTCGTTTGCGGAGCACAAGCAGCCGGTGACGAGGGAGACGCTGGCTCCGAAGGTCGGTGCGCCCGTGGCGACTTCGCTTGCCCTCGCGTCGTCGTCTGCGGAGTATCAGCGGCCAGCGACGGGAGAGAGGCTGGCGCTGACGGTCGGCGCGCCCGTGGCGACTTCGCTTGCCCACGCGTCTCCCGCGCAGTCGCAATCTCAGCAAGCGCAGGAGGCGGCGGCGGCGATGTTGTTGGAGCAGCGGCGTCATGAGGAAGAGCGGGCGTCGTTTGCGGAGTATCAGCGTCGACGCCAGCAGGCATTGGCCGTGGAGGCGGGGTTGCAGCAATCCTTAGCGGCGCAGCAGCTGATGCTTTACACGGTGGACGGGCGTGCCGCCGGCTACGAGACCAAGTGGAACGAGCTGCACACGGTCTCCCAGGGGCTGCTGCTTCAAATCGAGTATGGCTCCCTCTGCATTCTTGCCTGTTGTTCTACTTCTGCAGCTTGAGACTTGAGAGATTGGTGACAGAGGCGTTTCATTATTTGTTTCTGTTTAACGAATAGGGGACGGGATGTGTTGTTGTTCGATCAGAATTGTGGGCTTCTTGGGGCACATTGTGCTCTTGATTTCTGTAGTATGGTGAATGGAAGGCACATTGTGATTTTTGAGATCATAATTGTGGTTCCTAGGGTTGCATTATTCTCTTGATTTCTTTATAGGGCGCATAGTGAGGTCCCCTTTTGATTAAGAAACTTCCTGCCGAATTTGTTTCGTGCGTTTGCTTGCTAGTACTATCGTGAGTTTTGACCTGGGGGTTTCCACCAGGCTGCGGTGGTGAATTCGAAAATCTTGGGATAGATGTGGATTCGATTTTCTTCGATCAAACTTTCACCGCACGTCTTTTTGTGTGACCTGTGCTAACAGCCCTATGACCCCACCTGGTTCTTGTGTGATTTCAGAGACAGAATTAGGGAGCATAGGGATGATAGTGAGCAGTTGGATCAATGCAGATGCTTTGATGACCTATCACTGCGCAACATGAATTTCGAACTCAGTGGTAGTCAGATTACTCAGGTCGGTTTTACCACCTTTTTTATATAATTGTTCAATCTGCAATGCATGTTTATGTTCTGAAGAACCAGTATACTCCTATGTTGCAGCCTTCATGTATATATTATATTATCTGTGGTATTAAAGTTGTCAGCATATTCATTTGCAATTGCATGTTTGACAATCACCTCGATTATATTTTTGCCTTCATAACTTAGTTTACTACTGCTTTGTATATTTTATTTATAATCTGAATTTCACTGATAGAGTTGTCTTTACCTAATTCTAGAGTTGCCATTGCCATCACATGAATGTTTTCTTCAACATAGACATTTTTAAGTTTGATTAGGACTCTTAGAAACATATAATGCAAAGTAATTGGTGTAATATTGTTTGAATGGTTGTAATGTTCGACAGAGTTCTGCCTCCTTTTTGGATAGTTCCGTTCCCATGAAGCTTACTTTTAATGAATTGTCGCTTGGGAATATAGGTTGTTTCGCACAATGTGTTAATCCAGCTAGGTACGGTAGCACTTATAATTTTGAGAGACTGTTTGTCATAACAAGATTTGTTTTCTCCATGTAACAGAAGGTTGTATCTATCTCTACCATCATGAATAGAGAGAAGAATTACATTGAGAGCTTAATGACTGTTGTCAAAGAAATTATGTGGAACACAGAATTTGCTATATGTTCATTTGTAAAATTGAGGCCAAGGTTTGTCTATCTAAGTGCTGAAAGCGCAAACTCTGGTTTTTCGAAACGCTCTGGATCTTCTGGTGCTCAGACTGATTGCCATCAGCTCTTAACCATGACACCAAAGTTTCATTGTCATAGTTGTGCTACCAGGCGGCCTTCTCCTTTTGTGCAACAAACAGTTGCCAGGTTTGAGGATCATCTTGGCTACTGCTGCAAATTGATTCTAGAACTAGAAGAAGTCCAAATGAAGGATGGCAAGACCTTTGCAGAATATTTGGAATCACTGTCAAATGTTATGTCTAATGTCCATGACTATCTAATCCATGTGGCATCTAAGGTAAGTCTTACACAGAATGCTAGCCACCACAGATACTTCACTACTTCAGAACTGAACACAACATGCATTTTTCTATCATGCTAACAAAATTCACAAATCAATTTCTGCAATCACTACGAATTTATAATAATATTGTCTGCTGGGAATGCTAAGTCTCACTCACAGTTGTTTATGTTACTATCCACTTTGAGCCTCCTTACCTAGAGTTGCTAGCTCCTATCCATCTTTTTAACTTCCTGTTTGCAATTCTGATAAAAATGTGACCTGATATTACTTCGTATCAGAATTGCAAACAGGAAATTAAATCCCTTATGTGTATTGTATTTCTCCCCTCTAGTATACTGTAAAAAGGATAGGTCCTGTTTGCAACCTACTTATCTTGGCATGTGTTCATTTATGCTGATCATTCCTGTTTGTCTAGGTGGAACATTTTCATCACTATGTTGAAACAGTGGAAAGTCAGGATCTGAATGATCGATGGTGCAGGGGTGATTTGAGTAATCCTTTTCGCAAGGCAAATAAAAGAGGGGCAGCTAAACCAGAAGCAACTGACAGAATAATCCATCCAATGTTGCATCGAACACCTCGAGGCCAGCGAACAACACTGGTCGCTGCGCCAATGGTAGCAAGCCAACGACAGCAAACTTCATTCCCTACTGTAGCAACTTCCCCAATCTCTTATTCAATTATTCCATGGCCTTCTGTTTTGCCTCCATCCAGCACACAAACAAGTCCTGCTCCATCAACCAACCGTTTCAGTTCATCCAGGCCTGTGTTGCAATCCATGGCACTTTATTGATTCTCCACAGTTACACTAGGATCCATGCTGGCATCATCTTTGTTCAGGACTGCTATCCCGTCTTCTGCTACTTCGCTTTTCCCAGTACCATCTGGAGGTATACGTCACATGCTATATGCAACTGGATCGAATCAGAAACAATTTGGCCTCTTGAATTAGATATTAGTCTATTACCATTCGTTTACTTGAACTTCAATAGGGACTTCCAACCGGCAGCATAACAAATTTTGTAGATATTGTCATTATTTGAATTTGATCAAACCTGTATGCTGTTTGGCACGTATCTAAGTCGCGTGCAGTGAAAATGGTCAAAGGAGAATGCATCAACACTTCATTTTATCTTGCTGCTTGCTCTTGTGTTAATCATTGATCATTGTGCCAGATTGTTAGTTTCCATACTTACAGGATTTAGTTTACTTCCTGCCATTTTGGCTATTGTTTTTCAAATAATTATAATCCTGGTTTCCCTTATTTGTAAGAATTACCTAATGTCGTGCCTTTATATTCATATAGGTTGAACAGCAGCTGTTGGCATCAATCGTGTACCTTCTATGGTGAGTTAACTTTGAATTTCGCAGTCAGAGCTGTTGCATGTCATCTTATTTTGTTAATTGGTCCTCATTTTTTATTAACTTGATGTTAATTTTCTGTGCATATCCAGGAAGGAATCCATCCAGAAGAAACCTCTAGCCATGTCCCATGTCTATCATCTTCTCGTATGCCATTTAACCCACGCCTCTTTACGCCGCCACACCCCCCCCCCCCCTTCCGGTTTTTGGTATCTGCTCGACTTATCGTGCTCTGGTGTCTGCGTGTCATTTGGAATGCACGGCCAAATTTTATCTTCCACACGTTTGAAAGGTTTGACTATTGCACATTCCTTTTACTACATACTTGAGCCAAAAAGTTCAGCTCCTTTGATGGTGCAGTAGATTAGAAAAATACACACTGAGCATTGATTTGTATTAACTTCTGAATTGGTAAGTTGCGTGCTTGAAAAAAAAAAATGGTACGCCATAGCGTCTGGTGGTCCTGGCGTGTCACTTGTCATGGAGGAGGGTCCTGAGTCCTGACGTGTTTATGGCACGTTGTCATTTCGTTATCAGA
Source organism: Eremochloa ophiuroides (assembly GCA_038502445.1). Classification (NCBI taxonomy): domain Eukaryota; kingdom Viridiplantae; phylum Streptophyta; class Magnoliopsida; order Poales; family Poaceae; genus Eremochloa; species Eremochloa ophiuroides. The sequence continues at coordinate 8,595,268 of JAHLJS010000002.1, forward strand.
GTCTAGCTTGGTTGGTTGTTGGCTTGTTGCCTCTCCTTAACCCTTACCCAAAAGTTAATGTATCTGCCTCTGACTACGTCAGTGCTTACGGCAGTTCCTATGTCAGGGACCCAAAATAAAGTGTTATTTCAGCCGTTGAAGTACTAGTGTTCTACTATCTGACGATTCCTCACTTACGCAAAAGCTGTTATTTAATTGCTAATGAGTAATGCCCTGTGCTGATGACCACATATTCATCTTTAGTTTGGCCTCTCTGAATCGTTCTAGCTAACCACGAGATGCCCATTCAGATGTTTCTTTTCCTTCTGTTGGAATCTGGACTTGTTCAACGAATGTGCGGATCTTCACTGTATTTATTTTGAACTCCCCCTCAGCAACCATTTTCGGATTGCTTATAGAAGGAACATTTTTTTAGATAAAGAAACCAGAGAAACCATCCACATTTATTTTCAAAAGCCCTTCTTCTATAGGACAAGAAGGTTTTGTGCTTTGTGTCTTGCTTCTAGCCTTAAGCATTCGTCGAGATTTGCCACTAGATGTCTAATCAAGAACCCGCTTCATCTAATACCTACCAGCATAGCAATATTGAAAAGTGTGTAAATCACAAAATTCCAATCCACCTTTGGCTTTTGGCTTCATCATTTTCTCCGTTCCCAACCAATGATTTTTTTGTCCTTATATCTTGTTGCGGCCACCAATATCACAAAATCATTGTTGATGAGGTGGAAGCAAGAGATAACATAAATAGGGATGGCTTCTGCAACACACTTAATCGTCAAGCTTTCATTTTCTCACTTTTTACAGCGACTTCTCTTTCCATCCTTGAATTTGACAACAAATCTTCTCCTTAAAAAAAAAGGAAATCTTCAGGCTTGGATTTTTTGATGAAGATTGGTGGGCCCAAATATTTTTCATTATAAGCAGCACATAAAATTCGTATATTTTGCATGAAACTTACTATTACTTCATCATACACATTGACCCTGAACATAATTGTTGACTTGTCCTTATTAATAGCTTGGCGAAAACATTTCTCATGCCCACCCAATATCTTCCTTTATCTCCATCGCAATTGAGTTTGTATTACTTAATAGTCGGAACTAATCATCAGTAAAAAAAAAAGTGCCAAGCTACGTGCCTTCTTACAAGTCTTGAACCCCTTTATTCGTTCTTCTTCTTATTCAATTGCCTCATAAACAACAAAATATTGTTTGTGATGAGTCGTTAAAGGACAAAAACATTTTGGGTATTTGAGATGACTTTTGGAATAATATTCTTCAAACGATTCACCAACACATTGGGTATGAGAGTGTGTCATTCCATCCAATTATCATCTCCTCCACCATTTATAACTTTTAGAACTTCTTCAACTATTCCCTACCAACAATGTGCCAATATTCCTTATGACAAATAGCAAGCATACCATCAGTATGCGTTGTTACAGATTTTGGTAGAGAGTTGGCCAACATTTAACAGAGTTGTCCAATATATTTAACGATTCATCTAATATCATTAATTGTGCACTATAAATATTAATATTTCTTATATACATAGTTCAAGTTAATCATAGAGTTAAACATAACTTCTAAAATTAAAATTTAATCCTATAAACTTGTTAAGTCATATATAGTACATATAGTATATGTCCATATCCCAACAGTGTTATTGACTCGGATAAGTTTTTTTTTAAAAAAAAACTACCATACATGAACGGAGTGTTTCTCGCCCTCATTAGACAGGATTGGAGTGTCCTGAGCCATATATATTCGCAGAAAAAATTTATTACAACAGGTATACGGTGTGTAGTCAATCACGTAAAGTCTTTCAAACTCAGTTGTTTGATTTTTTATTATCTGATCTGTAAATATCCCCAAAGCTTATTTACTTCTTTTGAAAATACGTGGTGGAAAATGCCATCAAGGCATCAAATCTACAGATAAAACTAGTGATGGAAAACACAAAGCGCAACAAAACACCCAAATGATCCAAACATGAAAAAGCTAGACCTCTCTGTCTCTCTATGCTCTCGTTTTTTCTTTCCCACAACTTTGCAATACACGCGATCTCGATATCCAGTTTCATCCAACCACTGGCCTCCGCACTCGTTCCAAGTTGGGGCCACCCCGTTAAAAAAAAAAAAAAAAAAAAACCCCTAAACCCGAGCGGCCTCCACGAACTCCGCTGCGAACGACATAAAAGAGCCGCGTCGTCCCTTCCCCTCCCGGCTTCCAGGCCTCTCCCCTTCCTCACCAACCCCGCCGCCTCCGACGTTGACCTTGGCAGCCGCCGCCGGCGAGGCAGCACCTCGCCGGTCACCCACCCCGGCTACTAGATCCTTAAATCCTACTCCTAGGATCCCCGGGCTCCGGCCACTCACCGGCGGAACCCTAGATCTCCGATACCCCGCGCGCCCTCCCGCCGACGGCCACCCGATCGGAATGGGCCGCCATCTTCAGTAAGGTCCAAGGACCCAAGGGTACCCTCCTCCGCCTCCGCCTTCGTGCGTGCGCGAAGCGCCGCCGCGATGGCGATCCGCATCACGGTGTCCTACTCGGGCTACGTGGCGCAGAACCTAGCCGCGTCCTTCGGCCTGCGCTGCACCACCGCCGCCGCCGCGGGCGCTGGCGCGGCGCCCGGCCCGGGGTGCCGCTTCCTCCAGGACGCGCTATCCCGCCCCTTCTGCCTCTTCGCCTCCTCCCACCGCGCCGACCCCCACCATGACGCCGAGGATCACAACCACCCGAAGCCCAGGTCCAGGCCCAAGGCTCTGCCCCCCGCCGCCCCCGCAGCGGGAGGCGGACACTCGCTGTTGCTGCCGCGGTCGTGTTCCGCGAAGGCGGCGGCGCCGGTGGATGACCCCCCGGCCTCGTTGGCCGTGGGGCTGCTGTCGGTGTTCGCGTCCAGGATGGGATCGACCGGTGGCATTGCTGGTGCATCCTCCCTCGCTGCCTCGCCATCAATATCAGCCGGGTTCAACCCTGCGGCGCTCCTCCCGTTCCTGCAGGCGACCAAGTGGCTCCCCTGCAGCGACATAGTCACTGCCGCGACGACGTCTCGCAGTTCGGGACGCCCAGCAGGTGCGACGGCTGCGCCTGCACCGCGCACAGCGGCACCTGCACCGCGAACAGCTGCACCATCGCCCCGTCCTGCACCACGGGCAACCGCTCCTCCCTGTCCTTCACCTGTGCCATCACCTGCTGTTGCTGCTCCTTCCAAAGTCGGCATACAGGCATTGGTTGGTACTGCTAGCATCACTTCAGCTGGGATTGGGAGGGGGGCTATTGCCTCAGCTGGTGCAGCTGGAATGGTGAAGAAGAGTGGTGCTAGTCTTCCTGCTGGAGCAGGGGTGAGAAGGAAGACTGGTTGGCTCTCAAGGTGGGTGAGCTCATGCTCAGATGATGCAAAGACTGTCTTTGCCGCTGTGACTGTGCCACTGCTCTATAAATCATCCCTAGCTGAGCCTAGGTCCATCCCATCCAAGTCAATGTTCCCAACGTTTGATGTCGGTGACCGGATCCTTGCGGAGAAGGTATGTTTGATTTCGGTTCCCTATGTTATATGAATACCGATGTGTATTTATTACGGATCATTTGCTTATATTGGTGAATAGGTATCTAATGCCCAGCCTGTATTCTGACTATAGGTTTCGTACATTTTCCGGGAGCCAGAAATTTTGGACATTGTGATCTTTCGTGCACCTCGAGTCCTTCAGGTGTGATATCTTGTTTCCTCCATTTTGTCTTATGCATTTCATTAGTTCTCTTATATTATAATAAGAACAATCTTTGTAGGCATTGGGCTACAACTCAGGTGATGTGTTCATCAAGAGAGTTGTGGCTAAGGGCGGGGACATCGTTGAAGTAAGCTTTTATCCCAATGGTAGTAACCTCTTTATATTTTCCATAATTTTTTCATTTCTTTTTTATTTTCGGGGATTATATGAGCCAATTGGTGTCGCTTGTATTTAATAGGTACGTGATGGTAACTTGTTGGTTAATGGAGTAGTTCAGGAGGAAGAATTTGTGCTGGAACCGGCCGACTACGAAATGGATCCGCTGGTATAATAACTAATCTTCTTACTGCATGCTACTGAAGAACCATTATTAAGTTGATACCATAATAGTTATGTGGCATCAATTCTTGACTTTTGAATTGATAGAAATTGGTTGTGACCTCAAAATTTTTCCTGTGTTCTATGTTGGTGGATAGTTCTATGAGGTGCACTTGTTATGTGTTGATCACCTATTATGTTTTATTACTTTCATCCACTGAATTTATATACATGTGCTGATTAATTGTGGTTGCTTGGCCAGACTGTGCCTGAAGGCTATGTCTTCGTACTGGGGGATAACAGAAACAACAGCTTTGATTCACATAACTGGTATGCTAAACCTCTAATAAAGCATTTATGTTTCAGTTTTTAACCCAAGTTCCTACAGCAATAGCTCATGTGTTGTGTTGTTTTTGCAGGGGTCCGCTACCTATTAAGAACATCCTCGGGAGATCTGTCCTTCGATATTGGCCACCATCCAGAATATCGGATACAATATATGAGCATGACATGGTGCAGTACACAGCTGCCACATCCTGATATTACATTGTGCCAATACCACATGTTGCAGTCCCATTTTTACTTTCCTGGCTGAGCTTTACTGACAAGTGAATATGCTGAGCCGTGGAGTTCTTTATTTATTGGTTGCAGCCTTTCCTCAAATGCCGATTGGCAGATTGGCTGACAGATTTAATTGATTCCCTCCCTACGGGTAGATGCTTGTTTGAAGGCAACAATTCTTGTACTCTGTAGCTAAGAATGAATGTCATATTAACGTTGCAGAAGTAGATGAACGAGCATCAAGGACTGTAGGATTAGGATGAGACCAGTTGGTGCTCGAAACTTGTGTAAAGGAAATGCAAATCGTTAAAGATTGCTCAGCTTGTGTTATGTATCTTTTCATTCCTGGATCTTGGATCAAAGATTCAAGGCAAGGTTTTGGTTGAATCCATGGATCCTGCCTAAAATTTTGGAATAGATTTTGCCTAGTATCTTGTTTTTTCATCCTTTCTGTATTCATTCATTCATTCATGATGTAAGACAACTTTGTGCGCCTAGTTACTGTTCGTCCTGTTTTGTTCTATAGCAGTGCAGTTTCAGTACTACCTTGCCTGACGTTTTTGCCAGTTATTATTTTCGTTACTTTTTTTACCAGATATTTCCTTTGTTTTAGAACTGCAGTATAAGAGTATTATGCCTCCGTTCAAAAGATGACATTTAAGACAAATGGATTAGTTTGTACTGACTTGTCTTAAAATAAATAATTTTTGTAAGGTTTAAAGTTTTTTTCCTAAAAAATAAAAATATAAAACCCCACGATTTTCAGATTCTTATCAAAATGTTTCAGATTCAGATTTGCTTTAAAAACATCTTTGATGATGAATCAAAATCATCTTGTGAAACTGCCAATATAAAAAATTTATAATTTTTAATAAAAACTCTCAGATCAACCGATTTGAGTAGAAGCCAGTAAATAGTCATTTCTCCTTGCTAGGCATAAAAAGGAGAACGTTTCTAGTGATTCTTGAGGGAAAATTTTCTCATCTTACGCGATTGAAAGTGATTCAGCCGATTCTCACAAGAATTCAACACGTTGCGAGTTGCCAAACGAGGCCTAAATGCTGAAGCTAATCACTGACTCTATGCAAACGATAAGGCAAACGATAGGAGGAGAGTTATTTATTTTAGAAACGGAGTATGTTTATTGTGCTGAAACAGGCAGTGGTTTTTTTTTTTACACATGAACCAAATATATTAGCAGCAACACGCTGCGATCAGTGGAAACGACTGAAGGTTTACAGAGTTCAATGCCACAGAGAGCGGGCATTGTTGATGGTGAGATACAAAGGAACATGCAGTCTCCAAATGTAGAGTTTGTAGAGACAAAGCAGAGAAGGCCTGTCTAGCTAAAGTATGAACTGTGGAATTCATATCCCTATATATCTTGAAAATGCTACCTTGGCGTCTATCAGCCTCATTCCTGATTATCTGAGTGAAGGTTTTGATTCTCCATTCTGGTGGATTTTCTTGATCTGTTGTATTTAGGAATTGGACAAGCTGCTGGCAATCAGAAAGGAATAAGGTGTTGTTGAAGTCGAGGCGATCATTAATAACAGCAGCTAAGGCAAGAGCTGCCGCCTCTACCATGAGGACAGAGTGAACACCTTGGACTTGAGCCTTGGTGTAGATTGTTTGCACCGGTCGTACATGCGAGTTAACAAATAATATGCCCCTGACTGTTTTTGTCTGGTGTGATAGATGCGTCGACATAGCATCTTACACCTTGAAGTAGCGCCGGGTTGTGCACTGTGAGCCTGCTTATATTTTGTGTTGATCCTGCATCTGAGAGAGGCATACCTGTGTAATTGATGTACCCATCCTCCTGTTCGGTCATGTGCCATGATCGATGGGTAGGTACAGTATTGGAGGTGGACGGTAGGAGTGCCTCCCCACTATCTTGTGTTGTGTTCTCTGTTGTTTGCTACATTTGTGACTGCAACGGATTGTTTAAAAGAAGTGCCTGTGAATAGGAGTTAATATGTGCATGTGCAGTGTGGAGAACTTGTTGTGGCGTCCATGCTTTGTTGTTAAATCTATAATCATTCCTAGCCTTCCAGATATACCATAAAGTGAATAAGACACTGCAGAAAACATGGTTAGGTGTTGTCCTGTAAAATACTCTGCAAAATGGTTTGAACCCCATCTGTTTCTGATGACAGATTATCAGTTCTTAAGGAGGGGGTTGAAGAGAACCATACCGCTCTAGGAAGTGTGCAGTGGAAAAAAAGATGTGCGTCATCTTCCACCTGTGCACATGCTGAACAGTGCCTGTCAATATGATTAGAATAAGTAGCTGCTCGATCAGCTGTAGCTATTGCACGCCTAATAAGTCTCCAGGTAAAAGCTTTAATGAGAGGTGGGAGGTCTTTGCATTTCCAAGCTCTCTGAAGGATCATGTTAGCCCCTGGAAGAATGCTTCTCGATCCTTGTTGTGGCAAAGTAACAGCATTGTTAATAGATAGATGGTTATAAATATTTTTTGTGGTACATATGCCATTTTTAGCAGGAGACCATCGAAGAATGTCGGGGTGGTTATTATGGACAGAGCGGGTGTTAGCTATAAGTTGGGTAGCATGATCATCGAAAATATTAGCTATAAGATTGACATTCCAGTTTCTAGTATTGGGTAACCAAAGGTCTGCTGCAGTGGAAGGCAAGGGTGAAATGGTTACCGGAAGAGTGAGGTGATCATGGATTGTATCCCATACCGAGCACCATGGTGTTGACCATATGGACGAGTTTCCTGCCTGAAGTTGATATGTAACATTGTCTGTTAAATCTTTTTTGACCTGCAAAATGGAGGACCAAAAAACTGATTTTGCTGCATTGGTGTTAGCATTCCAAAAAGAAGAACTGTGAAAGTATTTGGCCTTGAGGACTGCAGATAACAAAGGATTCTTATTAATAGCAATATTATAAGCAGCATGAATTAGAAGACTTTTGTTGACTGTATGGAGGTCCCTTATTCCTAGACCCCCATTTTGCTTGGATTGGCAAATGTCCTCCCAAGACCTATAGGAAATTGGGTTAGTTGCTCCATCATCCTGTACCCCCACCCACCAGAACCTCCTGATAATGGAATTTATGCGCTGCACAAAAGTTTTAGAGAAAAGGACTGTCGACATATAATAAATAGGGTTGGCTGTCAACATTTTTGCTAAAAATCATGGGATGGCCTCCGGCCCAAGCCTCCGGCGACGGGCCTCCGCTTCGCTCCGTCAGAAGCCCGGCCTATATCCTGGAGTGAATTTGGAACAAATCCAACAATATTAATATCAACATCCTGATTCCATAGAAGCCAGAGACCTCCACTCTGACCTTGAGATGGGACTACAAAGGCATCAGCAAAGTTGAAACGATTTTTGATAGAAGTTCTTGAGATCGAAGAATTCCGAGTTTCAGAAATAAAACATACCTGTGTTTTCGTAGATAGCAGCAGCCGGGCGAGATGGTTCATCTTAGGGCTGCGAAGTGTCCCGCCCATCCCCCTGCAGTTCCAAGATAATAGCGTCATGGCCCACGTGGCGCCGGTGGAGCTGGCGCCGAGGCCTGTTAAGATTCTACACTGCTGCATCGACGATCTTCCATCCTTGAGGCCGGCAACATGGTCTGAGCAGGTCGGGAACAGATTGTTGATGATGAAACTGACAGTCCACAGACAGACGACGCACAACACCAACGGCTCCAGGGACGGTCGTAGAAGACAACAGCCAGGAGATGACGTATGCGAAGAAAACGAGGAGGGCTTGGGCGAGGGAGCGATGGCGAGTCAGGAGACAATAGCAAATGGGCGAGGAGGGCTCAGGCGAGGGCGAGAGGCAGGGGAGAGAAGTGGAGGGGCAGCGGCAGGAATCGGATTCAGATGGTCTAAGGTCGGCCACAGCGACTTCAGCCAGCAGTCGACGAATCAACGTCGTTCATTTGCATCCAACGGACCATGACGTTCCAGGCGCTCCACCTTGCGCCGGCCCATGGGCATGGCCTGTTAAGCCTGATGCATGTGCGACACTCAGTCTATTTTGGCGCGGCCGCTCGGTCTTTTGGCAGGACCGGCTATTTTTGGCCTGAGAATTGGAGGTGCGAGGGACGGAGACGCCGACGATCGCTTGCTTCTCAACTGCTTGTGCTTAATCCGAGAAACAGGTGGGATATTCTGTACTTGTAGCTTTAGGACCTTCCTCCGTACTCAGATTTGTGGTGGTCTAGGCTCTGTTCGCTTGAGCTTAAAATCACTTATTTTTCAACCCTTCTACAGTATTTTTCTCTCACAAAAAATCAGCATCAGCGTTTATTTTCAGCGGTTTTCAGCTTCAGCGAACAGAGCCCTAATTTAGTTGGCTTTGCCCTTCTTAGATGTGCTGAACTTGGTTGAAGGAATCTGCATGAAAAAAAAATCTGCATATTTGATATGGATGAAATAGGTAGGCAGTGGTTGAGCTGATGACTGAGGACAGTGTATGCAAACGATAAGAGGAGAGTTATTTATTTTAGAAACGGAGTATGTTTATTGTGCTGAAACAGGCAGTGGTTGGGCTGATGGCTGAGGGCCAGGAGTTCCATCAGAAAAATTGCAGATAATATAATAAAGGCCAAAATATAGTACAGTTTTTTTTTTTTGACAACATAGTACAGGTTGAAAAATCATCAATATAGGCATGGCTATAAAATTAAACAAGGCAGATGTAAATCAGAACATGCAAGGTACAAATACAGCCATGGCAAGAAGGCAGCATGAATACTGTAAGATTGTACCCACAATTGCCAGAAGCGATACAAAATTTGAACATTATGTTACAGCCCATTTCACGTTCAGGCACACTTCCAGCCTAAGTATACATGAAATCGATGTATATGTGCAATCTCCTATCAGCCCTATGAGAAGTAGAACAGAGCAAAATCTATTACCACTTTACATCCAGTGACAGCGGTTCTGGCGGCAAAATGAACGACAGAAACTTTGTGAAAGAAATATTTGAAGTCAGGCTGCCCCAAGTAGTGGTGTCCGCTACTGGAAACTGCCTTCTAACCTTCTTCACCGAAATAGCCTTCAGCCTATCGTCATCTTCCACTCTTGCTATAATGTCAACTGGGACTCGCTGGACCATGGGCTTCGTTTTCCACTCTGGAACATCTTCCCAAATGGGATCCTCTTCAGTGACGTCCCTTTCAAACTCCAAACGGAATTTCACCAAAGGTATAGATGTCACTTTAGCTTCGATGAAGTGCATTGAGCTGTTATCACGGTTTCTTTTGCTAAACCAAGTCTTCAAGATCTTTTCAAGCTTTATCAGTCTTGGGCTAACCGAGGAGAACAAAAACTCTGAGATCAACCGATTTGCTATGTTGTCTTTACACTTGTCTGACAATAACTCTATAGTGTCATGTGACCTTAAGAAAGTTTTCACATGGCCTCCAGATACACTTGTTTGATGCACAACAATTACAACCGATCCTACAACACCCACTTGAAGTAATGGGGCACAGGTTGAGTAGCTCAAAGGCCATATTTGGCTTAGGTCGTTGTTACTAGTCAACAAACTTCCATTTGATAAAAGACCTATACTGTGAGGGTGGCTTACGGAAACTTTCTGAGCACCAATGACCTTTAATGCAATGCCATCCGCAACAAATATCCTCTTAAGCCTTGTATATGTGGTATTGCCCTGCATAAGAATTAATAAGTGCAACATAAGATTCTGCAACAATCAAGGAACAAATTACAATGTACATTTCCTAACGTTATGAATTGATTTTTCCTAAAGTTATGAATTGATGAAACATACGTTCAATAAAACAGAATGGCCATATAAATCTACTAGCGACGATTTAGCCTATGATGATTGTTGTGAATTCGTGAAAGATACTAGCACAAAATATGAAGTGGTCACTAATCCATCAACTATATGCAGCAAACCAAGAAACCATAAGCTTCTCTCAAATCCTCATCAAATGTCAATTGAAAAGTGAATTAGTAATACAGGTTCAAAAGTGACATTGGCCGCATAACTCTCAATCAAATATCCAAAATCTATCCAGCAAAGTTCTGACCAGCAAGCATCGACGGGGTTGCTGCGCTGCTATTGCAATGGTGTTGCAATGTGTATGGCTTTATGCATTAGTAATACCTTCTTAATAACAGGTAAAGAAAAGGACTAAACAGAATAGAAAGATTGCAGCAGTACTTGCAAAACCTAAACCCCGCCAAAAAGAACCATAGACTTCACTCCATAACCAAAGCAAATCTCCATATCGTGTTATCCTTTTCATGCCCTTCTCCATTATACTCAGCAAAGCCACCAGCAATACCCACAGTATATGACAAACCAGAAAAGGAACATTTGTTTTGTGTCACTGGTCGTTCCATCTTCTTTTTTTTTTTTATTGAGCTACATTCGGTTATTCAGAAAGTCACATTCACTTCTATCTTAGAGAACCACCATCTATTTAAGTTTGCATCAGTAAAGCGGGACAAAAAGGCCAGACGCATACTAGTTTGAATATCTAGGAAAACTGAAAACTGCCATCTATCTGTATCCATTAATAACAAATTTCCATATAACATGCACCAATGATTACCTACTGAAAACTAAATGAGCACAATATATTACACTATGCTTAACCTTCACCATCAACAGTCCATTACTTGATAACCCCAATTTAGACAAGTTAGAACCGCACATTGTATCAAGCTGAATTCTGATTCTACACAATTACCTTACCAATACGCAACAGCAGCAAAACAATTGGGCAAAAACTATTAAAGTGTCAGTAGAGTTTGAGCACACAAAACAAACTACACCAGGTTCCGTACTGATTAAACATTCAACTACTACAAACAAAACAGACAATATAAAGTCATCAGCAACACTAAGTAATGGGGGGGACATATATAAAGGTGCAGATATACTTGTACTCCAGTACTAGCTGCTGCTAAATCACCTCAGTAGTTGAACCCTAATATCAAAGCTATAAACTAACACAACTTTTACACCAACCTTTACTAGAAAACTACTAGTAACAAGCAAGCAACTGATCGGGATCGGATGCAAAATCGGGAACAGCGCCAGGTCAAAGTCAACCCCACTCACCGAAGGTAACTGGAGCTCGACAAGGCCACCGTCCTCGTTCCCTGCAAGCTTCAACTCCACCGGGCCAACCAGCTCAACGTCCCTCACGCCGGTGTCGAACCCGAACGCGCCCTCGGCGGGGACGACGTCGACCCCGTCGGGTCCGTCCACCTCCTCGACGGCCGGCGCGGAGGGGCGCCTCCACTGCACGGCCTCGTCGGAGAACCGCCCCAGCGCCGCCAACCCGCCCGCCCGCGCCCGGAACTCGTACCGCTGCATGGCGCCGACGCGGACGGCGTCGGCGTCGAGCGGCCAGACCCTGACCTCGGCGTCCGGGTCCCAGTCGTACTTCTCCGAGACGACGTCGATGACCTCCTCGAGGAAGGTGGGCTCCGGGGCCGGGTCCTCCAGCTCCAGCTCCGGGTCGGCGGAGGTGATGGAGGCGGAGCCGTTGGAGGAAGCGGTGAGGAAGGAGAGCGAGGCGGAGGCGGACGGCGAGGGGTCGGAGAGGAGCAGCAGCGCGAGGAGGAGGAGGGAGGAGAGGAGAGGGAGGGCCGAGGAGGAGGAGGCCATGGAGGTCGGAGGATTGAGGAAGGGTAGGTCTCGCAGCGGGTTCTCTTCCCCGACGAAGGGATCTCTTCGCGGAGGGGGACGATGACGATGGTGGTGGTGGGTGCGCGTGCGCTCGTGGTTAAAGCCGTACAGGCAAGGCTGACGTGTGAGCCTGGTGGCGAGAAATCGATAAAATTCTCGGGTTTTTTCGCTAAGCAGCCTTGCACGGTTGGGCCGGGCGGCCGGCCGCTGCCTTGGTCGCTTGCTCTGCTCGGATCGTCCAAAGTGGCTGGAAAGGCAGTGGCATCCAGAAGAAACGCTTGGCGTGGCCCCGCACGTCTGGTTTGTACGTACGGGGCAGTGGCGGATATACTTGGCCATGCAGCCCGAGGCTCGGCAGCCCGATATGAAGCCCTGACTTTTTAGCCCGACATGAGCCTGGCCCAGCACGAGGGTCGTCAAGTTCGGGCTAGGCACGACACGTGCCAGCAGGCCGTGCCTGGGCCACCACCAAGGCCCACGGGCTGGCACGGCATGGCCCGATGACTATCACGGCCTACTAACAGCCCACTAAGCACCTGAACTTTCATCACATATAAAAAGGAAAAAAATCAAACTTCTACCGTCCAGGAGACTATTTCCAGGCTCACAGCCGCCACCGCCGCCCATCAGGATTCTTCTTGCCCTCTTCTTTTGCTTTCTTGTCTTGGCAAAGTAGCTCACGTTCTCTCCACTTCCTTCCTTCTCTCGTCAGCAAACCAGCTCACGGCGGCCAGCACGCGACCGAGCTGCAGCTCACGACGGCCAGAGTGTGACGGCGCAACAGCAGCCAGCAGCTCTTCCCCGCGGCGGCGTAGAAGCAGCTCACGCCAGTGGCGAGCGCGGCGACGGCGCAGCAGCTTGCGCCCATGGCGGCCATCGCGACAGCGCGCCACCCTGCAGCAGCTCTCGTGAACCACGGGCGACCAAAGATAAGATGAACCTCGCGTGCCTACGGGCCAGCACGGCACGAATTTCAGCCCGCAGGCTGTGCTTGGGCTGGAGCTGAAGCACGAGGCACACAGCGGCACGGCACGGGAGGCACGGCGTGCCGTGCCGGCCCAACACCCTGCAGGCCGTGCCTAGCCCGTGCCCCTCCCCCACGCCTCGCGACCCCCGCCCAGCAGCACAGGGTCCGGCCCACCCCACCGGAAACCGCACACACCAACTGTGCTCCCGCGAGAGAGACTTCGATCTGGGGGAGGGGCGGCTGCAGATGGGGATGAGGAAGGAGAAGAGCGCAAGGCCACCCTTGAGCCTTGTGCCGATGGAGAAGCCCTTCGCTGCCGCCTCCACGTACCGCGGCAACCACCGGAGCTCGCCACCGGGAATGAGATTCGTAGCCGGAGCCGCCATCCCGTCCCGTCCCCACCATTTTCCCTCTCCGGCGCGACGGCGCTGCGCTAGGGTTCCCGTGCCCAGCACAGCGATGAACCAGCGCGAGCAGAGCGCGCGGGATAGGGAGCAACGCCACTTGCTCAACCTCGCCGTCGAGTCCGGCTTCGACCGTGACCTCGCCGCCAGCTGCCTCGACCGCCTCCTCGAGATCTACGGTACGTACGTACTGCGCCGCCTCCCCCTCCGCCGCCGCCGGGGCTTCCTCTCTACCATGATTGATGGAAACAATTGGATATGTTGCAAGTTGAGCTTGGGGAGTCATAACGCGGCCACCCATGCGTTAGAGGTGAATTTTATGTTGTTCTCGTTGCCCGATCAACTGCCAGAGCGGACACGTGAGGGGTCCGGCAGCGGCAGCACGCGGAGCCGTGCTGCCGAGGTGCACAACCTCTTCGAGAAGGTGGTGCCGCTGCCATTTCTTGAAATCTCAGTGTTTTTTTTCTCGCCGTGCTCTGTTTTCTTCTCAGTGCAAGTACTAAAGAGTAAAGACCGTTACTTGGTTTTGTTGGCTTTCTCATAGGGGCAAGATCAACAAGAAGTTGAAGGCGCTGCAGAGCCTGATACCCAACTCCAATAAGGTCAGTGGAAACTGACAAGAGCTCTCTCTCTCTGACTCTCGCTCGATTGCAAAGGTCGTTCAGTTGTTAGTGCTGAACTTGACCGTAATGTGTTTCTACTGTGATGTTCTTTTGGGAGTGCAGATCGATAAGGCATCCAAGCTTGACGAGGCCATTGAGTATTTGAAGCAACTGCAGTTCCAAGTGCAGGTGAGCAAATAGGACACGTTCACATGGTGTCGATGCATCTCTCTGGTGCAAAACATTAACATAAAATTGGTACAACAGAGAGTACCCGGCCTTATTGTTTCTTTATCAAATCTGTGACTGATAGACTTCCATGACTCTTGATGCAAGTTGGCTTATTATAATCAGTGGGGCCGTTTGCATTATGTGTGATGGGTGCTTCAATTTTTTAAATTTTTTGAAGAGATATAGAGAGCCTTCATTAATTTGCCGATACCTTTCGTTTTCATTTGTTTATAATTTAGGTTTGGACAGTTACCCCACCGTGGCTAAACTTTTGATCAATGCCAAGCTTGCATGTTGTTTTGTTAAGTAAAAGCACGCCCCTGTCTCCCTGCTTATATGCTGGATGGCAATTTGGTCACTAAGTACTTATCCAGATGTAGATTCCTAAAAGAATATAGAAGAGCTTATTTCATTACTTTGTTTCTGTGAAATGGTATCAGGTTAGATGAGCACTTTTGCTGTTACAGACTTCTCTTCTTACTGACTTGACTGGTATGGGCACTCTACTGTCTGTCACAAAACCATGAAACTGCTAGAAAAAAGCCCAGTAAGAAATAAGGTAGTTTCATCTGCCTGATGGTAGATAGTATTTTCCTTGTGCATAATTCAGATGGGCTAATAAGGCAACAAAAAATGCCATTATTATGTCCTGTTCTATTCTACAGTTCAATGTCTAGAGAGGTAAAAATTATGTTGTTTTAGAGACAAAGGTGTTGAGTTTTTTTTACTACAGTGATCTCCATTACTACAAGACCATCGAGGTCAATAATGATGGAATGAAGTTTTCACGCCAAAATTTTGCTTGTGAAAAAAATAATAGAAACCGCTCCTGACGCTGTTTGAATTCGCAGAACTATTACTGCTACACGAAGATGATCACGGAGCAGGGCACAGGGTCATCTCTTTGGTGGTGCGTGGTGAGCTGCTGCAGCCCAGCATGGACACCAACACCCTACAGATACTCAAGTATCTCACTAGGAACTGGAAAGACCAAGGAGTACTAATCAAGTACCTCATCCAGTGCACGTACCAAAAGGTAACACACTCATATGACTGCACACAGTAGAAAAATGACTGATAAAAATGAAATGGTCTTTGTGATTGAGGGAAATGACAGCAGTGATGTTGTGTATGTAAATTCAGAAACTACACATGATGGTAACCCATTGATTAGAAGAAGGGATATGTTTTCTATTACAATTAGTATATTGGCATGTTTGTGCATGATTGTATCTTGAGCTGCAAGATCATGTAGACAATGCATATGTGCAGGGCTGACAAGGCACTGGGCCAAAGGCAATGCTGGCTCAAATAAGGAATATATGGGGAAGCTATGAGTGCAGCTGTGGTGATGACTGTATGCTTGCTATACCTGAGTGAGCATGACCGTGAGTAGCTAAACCTCCATTTTTACATAGCCATCTAATTCTGGCTCTTCGTATTTTGCTTGGAAGCACCTTTTTCAGTCTTGAGAAGAACATAATTCTCTCTTTTGTTTTAGATGATTGATCTTATTCTTTTAAATGATAACAAATTGTTCTCAGTCATCTGTTAAGCGCTAAATGTGAGGTTAAGTTTGAATTGGAGCATCCATAGTACGAATAGCTAAGCCTCAAGCAAAGGGAAGGGGATGAAATGTTGGATATTTCAATTTGGTTAAGCCCTGACTTAGTTAGAATTGCTATATGTTAAAACTAACACACTGATTTTTTTTCGTAGTGGATCAATCTGATCGAGTTTTATGTATGGAAGTTCAGTTCCTAGCTGTTCATAAGTTCATAAATTTAACAAATATATCAATGAATGAATAGGTGGTGGATCATGTTTTGGAATTCGAGAACATTATGCCCTTATCCCATCCCTTCAATGTCTTCATATTAGCTGCATTAATTGTTTTGTCGGAGATTTTGCAGAGTTAATAACTTTGTTGATGCACTGGCTCTGCTAATGAGCTGGTAGGGATATCTATGTTGGAATTGTATTTCAAGATAATTGTATGACATGTCAAGATTATTCAGGGAACCACCTCTTTTCAATGTATTTCTATCTCCTTAATGAAATGACACGTATTTCTCTTGCGTAGTTTGAGAACGAATTCTAAGCTTGGGGTTGCGAATTGTCTTGTGTGTTGCCCTCCAGCTCCATCGTCGATGACTTGCATCTTAAGCATATTTTTTGCCACTTGGTAGTTTCTTGGACAATATATTGACGGATATTTTTTTTCATATTAGGTCTTGAGTCTGAGACCCCTCATCCCTCGGCTTTTTTTCCCGCTTTGGTTTGTTTAGGTTGGTTACCATTCTCTTAGTAGTTTGTAATTTATGCTACGAGGACTCCTTCATAGTTACATCACGGAATTTTACTTCTAATATTATGACCACGGAAAAAGTGGGTCATACTTTGCTAATAATAGTATAACATGTTTAAATTTGAATTATTATGATATTTTACTTTCGATGTAACGCACAGGGCAAAACTCTAGCGTAGAGCTAGTGAGCCTACGACGTTGTAATCTCATTGAATCTTACATGAACTTTGTTTTTTTAAATGTCACTTTAACTTCGATATATAATTTTATAATATCTTTATCTTATCATGCGAACTATGGGGGTGTCTAGTTCCTCTCCAAAATTCCTAAAACTTCTGTCACATCAATTTTGCGGCATATGCATGGAACATTAAATGTAGACGAAACTTTTGCATGTTTGTACAGTTTGTCTGTAAATCGCGAGACGAATCTTTTGAGTCTACTTGAGCTATAATTGGACACTTATTACAAAAGATTCTTCGCTGTTACAGTGCCAAAATCTCAAAAATTTGGGATCTAAACACCCCCTATGTGGTTTTATAAAAAAATTAATTGTCCCGTAACAACGTACGAGCACGCTACCTAGTTTGAAAAAAAAAATCTATGGGTGCAGTGAGTGCTCTGAATGATGAGTTACTTGTTCAGCGAAGCGGGTCACCTGTCTCCTTGTTCGGACGTAGGTCTTTAACACTCTTGCTAGTGGTCTATTATATTCTTTGATGGATCATCAAATTCAATAGGTTACTCTCAATAAGAATGTGTTAAAGGTACGTAGTCACTATAGCGAAACTATTGGCATGGAATGGAGAGTTTGAGGTTGGCGGCGCGGCTACGTAGTCACTATAGCGAAACCATTGGCATGGAATGGAGAGTCTGAGGTTGGCGGCGCGGCTCAGTGAACAGTAATTGACACAAGAAATGAAATGGCAGTGCATATATCATCATTGAAACAGTGAACAGAGATTGGGGATAGAACTAACCTGTAGCAACCAGCAAGCTAGCAAGTTGCAGCATCGTTGGCTCCTACATCTACATTCTGCAAGGAGGAAGCAGCAGGCCGTCGGAAGGCAACTGTCGCCCGTCGCCGTTCGGATCTCGCGTCTCGCGCCTGGCTGCTCCAGCACTGCGTCGAGGAGTTGGAGAGCCTCGGAGCCAGAGATTGGGAGATTACGAGTACGGAGTAGGCGTGGCGCTGTGCCGTGCGGCGCGGAGTCGCAGACGCCGAGTCTTGTCTCCGTCCTCCCTCTATTCCCGCCTAAATGGGCTAAAAGCCATTGCTATGCTGTAGATTTTTCCTATTGGGCCTTAAGAAAATGTTTCGCAGCAAGGGGGGGCGGGAGCCCAGTTTCGCCTCTACTAGGCTCCGCCCGTGGTACGGGGTATAGGATAGCCAAAATCTTGTTTTTTTTTTCAAACGTTAGTTTTCTGTGTTTTTATGTGAAAATAAAACTGATTCTTGTATAAAATTCTTATATAATGGACGAAATCTATTAGGCCCCGTTTGGCACAGCTTAGCTTCGCAAATAAAGGGTTGTTTGGTACAGCTCACAATAGCTTCACAAGCTGTTATGAACTGTTTTTCTTGACAAATACCCTTTTATAAAATAGATCCATGAGTGAAGCTATTTTTCTCCCTCTCACCTAAAAGGATGAGCCACTATGAGCTAAAAAATAGCTTCTCCCAGGTCTCTACCTTATTTCTCTCTCCACCATGCATAAAGTTATTGATGGAACTAGTTTGCCAAACAACATTTCCAAAACAGCTCAGCTTTACCAAAAGAGTTGCTCGTGAAGCTATTTTCTAAAAAAAACCAGCTTCACTTGTGAAGTTGAGCTGTGCCAAGCAAGGCCTAAATATGTTTTTTTTAAATGGCTTCATGACCAACTTATTTGATGAAGCTGAGCTGTTTTGAGAATATTGTTTAGCAAAATAGCTTCACCAACAACTTTATGTATGGTTGAGAGAGAGAAATAAGAAAAGAAGTTAGGATGAACTATTGTTTTCAGCTTCATGACAACTCATCCTTTTGTTAGAGGGAAGCAAAATAACTTCACCCATGAAGTTGTTTTAGAAAAATGGCGTTTGACAAAAACAATAGCTCATGAAGCTATTGTAAGCTGTGCCAAAAAGCCCCTTAGTGTAGCTTATAAGTTGTTTATAAGCTTAGAGCATCTCCAAGAGACACGTTATCGTTGTTTTATATGCTATATTTAGATTTTTAGAGAAAAAGTGAACTCCAAGAGCTATGCTATCTTGTTTCGTAAAATAAGCAAGCTAGTTATTCTTGAAATTTCGCATGGTAAATCTAGCCATCTAGCATTGCCATACTAGAAAGAGTGTTGAAGTTTTCTATTTTTTTATAGACTTTTTAATTTTAAAGGTTAGCTAAATCATAGATTTAGCAATTCATTTTAATCAACTTGGTTGGAGTTGCTCTTAAAATAAGCTAGAGGCGATAGCTCAACGATATGCTTTTTAAAGCTTATTTTAGCTGCGCTTATTTCTGCCTTTATTTGTACTGAAAATTAGATTCATACCAGCTTATTTCTATTTGTACAGCTTACCAGAAAACCGCTTCCTAGATACTCGTAAGCAATACTAAAATGTCATCATGTGTTTTGTTTCTTTTTTTTTTCTTTGGCAAAAGCAAAATAATGGACTGAGATGGTCCCATGGTGCAAACCAAACACCCGAAACAGTACTTAATCTCATTAAAAAAAGGAAAATATAGATAGGCCAGAACGACAAAATTAGAAGGCTAGTGACGTGGTCAAGTGCAAGCAAACTAATACATAAACCTTTTTGAAAGCAAGACTTTGGCTTTGTGTTTGTTTTGGACGATGTTGGTACGAACTTTTGAGGAAGAAAGACAATACAACTTCCTCTCGCTCGCTCGCTCTCTCTCTCTCTCTGCATCAAGACTAGACAGCCATTAAACTCATAATAGACATATATGGCCATTTGAAAATACCAGAGGCCTATACAACCAAAAATATGTTAAGAAAACGTATCTCTTGTAAAGAACTCGCTCCATTGGTTTCAGGTGAAAGCTTTGCAGGGGCACACACCACACTCCAGAGCTATCAGAGCCACATTCCTCTCCAGTGACCATTGGTTTCAGGTTTAAGCTTTGCAGGGACACACACACACTCCACACTCCAGAACTATCAGAACTTAAAAACTCCAACATGCCATCGTATTTGTCCTCCAGTAGCGACAAGTTTGGCACCACATCAGAAGATTCTTGCCCACTGGCGAACAAGTTGTACTGATGTTACACAAGCTGTAGAGAAAATCAAGACAAAAAATTAGCAGAATGTCGTACTAATATTACACATTATATCTATTTCTGTTACCTAAAAGGTGCCCTGCTCGTCTAGGTGAATATGCAGATTGTTCAGAAACTAAAAGGACATCCTTTTATCTAGACCAAGTAACTGAACTGGGGATGGATGCGTCATATCACTTTGATATATATACTAGCTACTTATTCTTGTGAGTGCAATCCATTGTTTTATTATTTGCATTTGACAGAAAACTATGATAAAAAAGAAACACATGAAGCTAAACAAGAATACCATGCCAGTGAGGCTAAAATAAAATTAACTTACATTTTTCCATACTCGGCGGTAATCAGAGAACACTAGTGTATGTTTTCACAACGGTAAACCCAAATTTCATTACCGGAGCACAAACTAAATGATTCCATAGTAGCAAAATAAGGGACCGAAAAATATGAGACTACTGCATTCACACAAAAGCCAAGATTAATTGCTTCCCCAGAAGAGGCAAGCAACAGAAGTTTAACAACTTTGATACGCCCATGGCCGATATCGCAGTACATAGGCTGGCTTCTACTGACACTAAACAGTATGGTTACCACCAAGTATCAACAACAGTAGTGTGTTGCTCAGAAAATATCTTGCATATTCACTTATCGTTTACCTTAGCCCTTTTTACATCTTTTTGCTTAATGCAACTCCCTGAAGGGTCTGCATTCTTCTTTATCCATGGATGCTTCATAATGTCTTCAAGGCAAAGTCTCTTGCTTGAATCCTTAACTAGAAGCTGCATACACATTCACACATAAAAATCAATAGTCCAGCCAACACCCATCACTTTAATTAATCTCTTATATAACCACTACTTTTAGATGTCACCTTGGAAATGAGATCCTTAGCCTCTGAAGATACATAAGGAGATGAAGGGAATGTCAAATCCACCCTAACTATCCTGCAAAAAATTCACATGACACAAAATGTTAAGGAATGAAGACCAGGGAGAGGAAAAAAAAAACAGATGTTTCAGCCCATACCTTCTCAAGGTATCATCCTGTTCATCAGCTTCAAAAGGAGGTGAACCGTATAAAAACTCATAGCACAGGATTCCTAATGTCCAGTTGTCCACGGCATGGTCATGAGCTTTTTTCTCTACCATCTCTGGTGCCAGATAATCGATTGTGCCACAAAGTGTGTGTCGTTTTGCATTTGAACGAGCTGCCCATCCAAAATCTGCAATTTTAAGCCGGCCCTGGAGAAAAAGGAAGTTAGCTAATTATCAAATCATCACCTATTTGATGCATCAAGAGTAATACCTATCACAGAAATAGCAGTTTTTCAGAAATACTGAGGCACTGAAGAAACATTTGTATAACCATTTCTCCACATATGTTAGTGAACCGGCAATGATATGTTATATGTGTTTCCAGATTCATTCATAGAGGCATGATATATATACTGGCCAGGTATGACTTGTATGCAAGATGAATTACCCTTGTAATGACAAGTATCGTCTGCTTCTTACATATACACAATACAGTGCGTTGAGTTTTTCTTCTTTTTTATGATCAATGGGAAGAGAGAATCCCAACCGAATTCATTTATTCATTCCTGAGAACCTGTTGTGAGCTCAGGTTCAGCAGTTTTGCAAAAAGAAAAAAAAAATCTGGGAAACATCAACCACATGGGCTACATATTTGAAGTAAACGCTGAGCAACATGCCTCAATAGTAGCTAGATCATCTGCACAGCAGTCTAACTTGATTTTCATATTTTAATGTTGTCTGCATAAATTTCCTTCCTAGACAACAGTTTTTGACACTTACAAAGAGCCAAGTCTTACAGTCTGCATTGTTTGCATAAACAGTGAAATACTTTTATAATGTACACTTAAGAGGGCCAAACATTTAGAGGAAGAACTTCCGACCTATGAGATAAGTTGTATATTGGATTCTTGAGCAAACTCAAAGCAATGGTTCTATTAGATCCTATTATATGCAGAAGCTTAGAGTACCAGACCATCAACCTATTAAAATTATAATAAAATGGTGCAAAAACTACAGGCACTACCCTGGAGCAAAGTATTTTACAGTAATGATTACATTAGAATTCATTTTGTGCAGAATAAGGTCGTCTGGTAATAAAAATTACAACACAAAAAATAAAAGTGCAAAGACATAAACAGATAAATTTGCTTGCAACAATAAATAACAACAGAATAAATGCATTAATCAAATATGGTGATAGAAACAATAACAGACGCAACAACTTCATAAAGAAGAACTAACCTCGATGTCGAGTAGCAAATTCTCAGGCTTGATGTCCCTATGAATGACTTGCTTTTTGTGACAGTATGCCAGTGCACCAGCAAGACTCGCGACATACTAAAACACATAAGATTCATGGGTGTCACAATCTAACAAAAGAATGGCAAATCAGAAGGAAACCTGCATATGTACATCATACTTTAGGGTGTGCTATGGCAATGCCAGCACAAGTTCGGCCAATAATGGCATCTTCACAAGTTGAGACTGAGATAATGTCATGCTAAAAGAAATGTTATGATTTCTCACTATGTTTCATGTATAAATATATGGGTTCAGGGCAATAAAGTCATAAACTGCAGAGTGCACTGCATTTGTGACACATGGGTAGCAGTTCATATAAACATTTGGTTCAGCATAACTTGTAAATGGGATTGATCCATTTCTTGCATTCCTAGGAAATGCATTAGTTTGTAAAGAATACTCAATACTGCAATCAAATAATGCAAAGATCCATAAAATCCAAAGATCATTTTGAAAGCTTATTAAGTGGCATTAAAATCTCCAAATATCAAATTATTTCCAATGTCAACTGCCTTTAACGATCTGTAACTTTAACTTGTAACCATTGCACACAATGTACCAGCAATTGATGACACCTGTCATACATGATATCTGATTCTAGTAAAATCAAGTTGGGCAATTACTCAACACTTTTTTGCTACTATTCATGACTTGAGTAGAAGTAATATCATACAGTTGCTGTCACATGAGACTTTGCCTCGGTTATTATGGTTCAGGTTAACATAATTTAGGTTAACAACAGTAGGAGGAATGGCAATCCAACGTAGACACAACCGGGAAATAACAGTGACGCAAAAGGGAAACAGGAAGGGAGTTTTTACTGTGGCGGACGTGCGCTCGGTGAAGCGGCCAGCAGCGCGAAGGACCTTGTAGAGCTCGCCACGGGCCGCGTACTCAAGGACGAGGACGACTCGCTCTTCGTCGTGGAACCAGGCGAAGAGGCGGAGCACGTTGGGGTGGTCGAGACTGCTCTGGATCTCGATCTCCCGCCGCAGGTGCGCGTGGAAGCGGTACTTCTCCAGTTTCGCCTTAAATATCACCTTGAGCGCCACCACGTACCCGCTCTGGATCATCACCACGCGTAGATTAACTTCCATGTAGGCGAAATTTTGGGGTAATCGAGAGAGTTAGAGGGGGTGGATTGGACAGACCTCCTTCTCGCGGGCGAGGTAGACCTTGCCGAACTTGCCCTCACCGATGTACTTGCCTATCTCGAAATCGGACATGCTCCACACCTCACGCGTCGGCATCGTAGGCGGAAGAGGCAAATGGTGGGGCGAGGAACGAGGGTCGAGGCGCGCAGTTGGAGAAGACGACGACGGTTTGCGACGAGGAGGAGGCGGAATTGGAGGGGACGGAACGGATTGGGAAATTGAAAGAATTTGAAATGGAGAGCGGCGGCCGGCGGATCAGTACCGTTTGGTTGGGGAGCGCGAACTGCCGCAAGGTGGGAGGGAGAGCGGGCTTCCTATGTGGCTTTGCAATCTGGTTCACTGTACAAATTCGGCCCATTATATTACAATCTCAACATCTGCCTAGATGCCGCGCGCACACTGGGTCACTGGCCCAGAGGTAAACAGGCCATTTAGCGCGCACACGGGCCAAATCATCAAGGAATGAGTTCGCGCACCCACCCGGCCTGCTGTGCGCTAAGGGGCCGTTCTGCTGTGCTCACCCCCGGCTAAACCGAATATGCATCTACTGTCTTCATTATTATAAGGAAAAAATATCCTTATGTCCTCCTGTATACGCTTCTAACCAAATGCATGTGTGATGCATAAGAAAAAACTATAAACCGGGAAGGAAAAGTGTAGGGAGTAATTGCTAGCAAGAGTTTATAACAAACACATAAATAAACAATTTTTTGACTAGTTGTTAGCTTCAGTTTTATGTACGAGTTTCTAAAACTTGTCACGATTATTATTACTCCTACTCCTTAGTAGCCCAAGCAGAGCACGGGATGACAGATTAGTATAACACCTAATGTGGGAGATGCAGGTTTCACACATATTTTGCATCATATCATAACCCACTTTGATTACCAAACTGCAGTAGAATGCTCAATCATATTTCAGTTTGGTACTGAAATGCAGCGTATGAGCTGATGGATCACTATCTATTAATTAAGAGCAACTTGAAGAGCCTAGGTAATTTGGATAAGTAAATTGGCTCTCTAAAACGATTTATAGCCTTTTAAAATAAATTGAAAAGCCCCGCAACAGTTTCTTCAAACTGGTTTTCTATTATTTTAAACTTGCCTCTACGTCATCATGCTGGATTAAACATGCACAGGAGGCTACCGAGCATGCAAAAAGGACGGATGACGAGCAAGGTTGCTATTCCATCTATAGCTACAGAGTTTTCTGGATTGGAGTGCCACTAAATTTAGAGTGGCAATTACAGAGTTTGTTAAAAGAAACTTTATATTAATACTAATACTAACTATAGTTAGCTTTACAAAATGATTTGGTGTATCTCTTGGACATCCTGTAACTGGGGGTCTCTGTAACCTTTAATTTGCAGAGTAAAACAAAAATCCAACTGCTATATATGGTTCAGTTGCTTTCTGCCTTTACCGGTATGTAGAATCTGCGGCCAAGATTACGTAAAAACGGACAAGTTTAAACAACTCTGCACACAAGACAGTAGGCGCATTTCCCAGTCCCATGCGCGGAGTCATCAGTCACATGGGAGAGAAGAGAAGGATCGATCAAAAGAAGGACGGAGGGACGTTTGAAAGCGAGTCCGGCCGCGGCACCGAATCCCCAACGCGCATATTGGCAGACAGTAATCATGCGCTTATCGGGGCTGCGACCACGATCTTGATCGCCGTTCTTTTACCCATCGCGAATGATTCATGCCGGCAGGTAAAGCATCATACATAATACGGAGTACTATTATTAGTGCCGGATCTTAGCCTTGGCTACCGTGACGGCGATACCTCGCCTGGATTACGTTATGGGCGTAATGTTTTCCCCCTCGTGCCGTCCAAGGCGTCGTGCATGGCGACCGATCCGGCATCGATTCGGTCTTTGATTCCCTCCATCCCCATCCCCCAGCTCCCCTCCCCTCCTCGCGCTGGGCCGGGTTGCTGCCACCGCGAAACACACACTGCCCTAGCCTAGGCAGCAATCGATTAAACAAAAAGATTGGGGGCAAGGATCTGATGGGCGAGAATGTTCTTGGGGCGTGGCGCCGATCGATGGAAGAGCGAGCAGGCGCAGAGCAGGTGTTCCTGGGCGGCGTGATGATGGCCGTTCCCCGAATCTCTCTGCTGCCGCTCCCGCCCAGCAGTGTGTGCTGTTGCCTTGCCTTTGGCAGCGCGCCGGCCGCGGCTGGATTGGAAGCACTAGGCTTGTTCTGATCACTATCGGTATCGGGGGATCCCTCCGTGAATGGCTGCCCTGACCCCGAATGGCTGCAGCCTGCAGCGCTCTCTTCCCCGCGTGTGGAAAATTCCGAGGAATAAAGCGATCGAGCGCGCTGCGGGGGCGATCTGATAAAGCTGTGACGTATCCGGACGCCTCCCCCATTGTTAAAATCCGACGTGCATGCATGCTATGCTAGCCCTTCAGCCCCTGATCATCACGTCACTGTGCACCTGGTGATGGATGATGCTACTACTGCTGTAGGAGTATTCATTCAAGTGGATCGATCGTCGGAGACATGACACAAGGGAACAGCGCGAGTACTCGTATATGGCACTGTGTATGTTTGTAGTCTACACCGGTACACAGGAGCTCTACAGTGGCGCCGGACATTTTTCTTACTGGCGGTTTCATTCACCGGCCGCTAGTACAAATAAAATGGAGAGCCAGAATTAATAACCGCCAGTGAAAACTAATTAACACTGGCGGTTTTCTTAAGCCAACCGCCAGTGAAAATCGTAACTTAACACTGACGGTTGGCTTAAGTGAACCGCCAGTGTAAACACCATTTACACTGGTGGTTGAGTTAAGCCAACCGCCAGTGTTAAGATACTATTTTCACTGGCGGTTGGCTTAAGAAAACCGCCCGTGTAAACACCATTTACACTGGCGGTTGAACTAAGCCAACCGCCAGTGTTAAGGTACTATTTTCACTGGTGGTTGACTTAAGAAAACCGCCAGTATTAATTGATTTTCAATGGCGGTTCGTTAGGCCAACCGCCAGTGTGAAATCTGCTATAAATACCCCTTCTTCTCCCCCCGACCGAACAGTTACTCGCAGCCAGCCGCCAGTGGAAGCATTTATGGAGGTCCGGATCTACCAAAATACAAGGGGGAAGGTTTTCTTCTTCATTTCTTTGGAGGAGGTTGCTAAAAAAGATTAATTTATGTATCTTTTGCCTCTATTTAATCTACTTTGCTCAATTTAAGCCACTTTTTGAATCTACGGTTTGCCATGAGTTAGAGAGAATGATTGCTAGGTTATTACCTTTATTTGTTCAAATTAAGTTGTTTATGATGGTTAGATAGTGTATCTCTTCTCTCTCTTTTCATAATTACTTCTTAATTTAAGTTATATTAGTTTTTTTCATGAATGGTGTGTACTCTTGTGTATTCATTTAGAGAGAGCTAGTTTTTTTAGTTTTTTCTATTTTTTTAATTGGGTGTCTATATTCAATCCTTTGTTAGAACACATTATTCTTCTATTTTTTTAATTATATTAATAGGTTGTTAATTAGTTTTCTATTTTGTTTATTATAAATTATCTTTATTATTTGCAAAATATTCAATCTTTGACACTGAGAATGAGTCTTAACACACATTATTCTTCTAAATTTTAGTGAACTAAGGTTCCAAAGGTCTACAAATTCAAAACTTCTCAAGTGAACGGTTTTCACCTGTATTTCTTCGAACAAGGTTGCTGGAAAAAAGGTTCGTTAATTAAATAATACCTATAAACAATCATTTTTATTTTGCATTGGTCATAATAAACTCATTATATTTTTACAGTTAATGATGGAGAGGTCATTCTGGATGTATAATTTATCACGAGTTGATCCATCATACATACCTGAGGTGCAGAGGTTTATCGATGCCGCTAAGATTCATGCTTAGAGGTCAAATACGAAGCACATATATTGTCCATGCATAGACTGCAAGAATGTTATCGTATTTAATGACACGAAAGCAATATTTTCTCATCTCATGTGCCGAGGATTTATGGAGAATTACCTGATTTGGACAAAACATGGAGAGGGTAGCTCTGTAGCTTATACAACTGGTACTCCTGTGAACATCGGTGTCGATGGTGCAGATATGCTTGCTGACGGATGTCATTTCATACACGAGAGACAAACACCTTATCCTCAGAGTGAACCTGTTGTGCCTAATGCTGATGGTCCGTCCAATGTTAGTGCTGAGGAAGATGCAGACTTCTTAGATGCAATATTGTGTAGTCATCTAGATCCATCTATCTTCTTCATGAAAGGTATGGAGGAAATGAGGAAGGCTGCACAAGAGCCTTTTTCGATGAGTCTAAGGGTTGCACAAAAGATTTCACGACGTTGCGGTCAGTGCTAAAGTTATTGATGGTAAAAGCCTGGTATGGTTTATGCGATGCTGGCTTCGATGCGTTCTTGAGTATTCTCGCAGACATGCTTCCAAAGGAGAATAGAGTTCCTGCTAACACATACTACGCAAAGAGGCTAATCAGTCCGCTTACAATGGGTATCGAAAAGATCCACGCATGTAGAAACTATTGTATGCTATATCGAAGTGATGAATACAAAGACTTGGATAGTTGTCCTAATTGTGGTGCAAGTAGATACAAGACGAATAAAGACTATCGAGAGGAAGATTGTGCCACCACCGTGTCTACGGGGAAGAAGCGAAAGAAGACCCAACAAAACACCCAACCCACCAGGAAGGATAAAGAAGTAGACTACTACGCGCAGAAGAAAATTCCTGCTCTGGTGATGTGGTACCTTCCCGTGATTAATCGATTGAGGTGTTTGTTCGCAAACGCTGAGGATGCCCAACTTATGAGCTGGCATGTTTCAGATGAGCACAAAAACGATGGAAAGTTACGACATCCAGCCGATGGCAAGTAATGGCAAGATTTCAATGCCAACCATCCAGAATTTGCTAAGGAGCCACGAAATGTTAGGTTCACTCTGAGTACGGACGGAATGAATCCATTTGCCGAGAGGAGCAGCAAGCACAGCACATGGCCGGTGATCCTCACCATCTACAACCTTCCACCTTGGTTGATGCATAAGCGTAAATACCTTATGCTAATCATTCTTATTTCTGGATCTAAGCAACCCGGCGTTGACATAGATGTATTTTTGGAGCCGTTAAAACAGGACATGAAAATACTGTGGGAAACAGGATTCGAAATATTGGACGAGTACCGCCAAGAAACTTTCACACTGTATGCAATTATTTTTGTGATCATCAACGATTACCCTGCTCTCTTTACATTATCAGGGCAGTTCAAGGGAAAGCTTGGATGCGTAATCTGCATAGATGGAACCGCTTACGTGTTCCTTGATGCATCAAAGAAGATAGTGTACATGAGGCACAGATGGTTCTTATCGAAAGGGCACAGGTACCGCTTGCGAAAGATGGATAAATACTTCGACAATAATGATGAACTGCATTCTACTGCTCCATCGGGTAACAGTAAAGGTCAAACAGTTTTCAGAATAGTCAGCAACATCAAATTTGTTTTTGGGAAAAGACAAAATATGGAAAACCAAGAAAGGATGTGAAACCAACTTCAGGGGCTACATTCAAGAAGATGTCTATTTTCTTCAAGTATTTGCCATACTGGAAAGAGTTAGACATACGACACGCGATCGACGGTATGCACGTTCAGAAGAACGTCTTTGAAAGCGTCTTTAGCACGTTGTTTAACATAAAGAGCAAGACTAAGGATGGACTCAATTCACGTATGGACATGGTAAATTTGGGCATAAAAAAGGAACTGCACCATGCTCTTCTAAAAAATGGAAAGTACCACCTCCCGGCAGCAAGCTATAACCTCAACACAGAGGAGCAACGTGCGATGTGTGTGGTGGAAAAATTTGAAAGTTCCATCTGGATTCTGCTCTAGCATAAGGAGTATTGTGTCAATGAAAGACCTTACACTGACCAATTACAACTCACATGATTGTCATGTTATGCTGACTACTTTCCTCCCTGTTGCCATCAGGGCTATAAATCCGGTGTTCTTAAAGATGGCAATCATCAGGTTGTGCTACTTTTTTAACAAGGTCTCACAGAAAGTTATTGACCGCGATAAGTTGCCGTCACTTCAAGAATTCACG
Source organism: Eremochloa ophiuroides (assembly GCA_038502445.1). NCBI lineage: Eukaryota > Viridiplantae > Streptophyta > Magnoliopsida > Poales > Poaceae > Eremochloa > Eremochloa ophiuroides. The sequence goes on from JAHLJS010000002.1 coordinate 8,624,937, forward strand.
GTGGAGACTCTGTCACAGCTTGAGATGTGTTTCCCCCCATCATTCTTTGATATAATGGTTCACCTTGTGACGCACTTGGTGCCGCAAATAGAGGCATTGGGGCCCATGTATTTGCATGAGATGTGGACTTATGAGCGTTTCATGTCAGTACTGAATGGCTATGTATCAACTCGTACTCGTCCTGAGGCGTCCATGATAGAAGGGTACTGTACCGAAGAGGCCATTGTTTCTGGTGGCCCATTCTGTAATAGTGTCCTAAAAGACCAGATTGCAATAGGTTTGCCCCCATCACGACATGATGGTAGGCTACATGGAAGTGGGAGGACTGGACGGAAATCTTTTATCCCGTCAGATTACAAGATAGTCCTCGAAGCACACTATAGCATCCTGCATCAGCTCTCGATAATGGATCCTTTGATCGAGCGTCACATGAATGATCTTCGCCAACATAATGGTGGGCACACGGACGATTGGGTCAAGCAGGAACACAAGCGTCGGTTCATCGCATGGCTAAGGGAGCAGGACATTCCAGATGGGGAAACGTTTGAGGAACAAACCATCAAGAAGTTGTCGTGTGGACCATCACGCCAGGTCACGACATGGCAAACCTACGACATCAGTGGCTTCACATTTTGTACCAAGTCCAAGGACAAAAAGAGCATGGCACAAAACAGTGGTGTTCGATGCGAGGCCATAGATGATGCAACTGGTGAGATTAGTAGATACTTTGGCTTCATTGAGGACATATGGGAACTAGACTATGGTACATTTCAGATACCTGTGTTTCGATGCCAATGGGTTGAAGACAAACATAGTCATAGTGGACAAGCTATGGCACTCAGAGTTCTTGATCTAAGTAAGGTAAGGTTACAAAGATGACCCATGGATCCTTGCTAACCGTGCCGCACAGGTTTTCTATGCTGAACAAATCCTTTCTAAAAATGAGAAGAAAAGTTACGACAAGCCGAAGCATGTAGTTTTTTCCCTGGGAAGTAACAAGCTCTAGGAGTTGATGGTGTAACTGATCTGGATGATTTTAACCAATTCAGCGACATGTCTCTCTTTGTAGACCATCCAGTGAAGATAAGACACGTTGAGCGAAGCATCCCATAAAGTTCGTTGCCACGGGTGCGCCCCGATGGACAAGGAAAAATAGTAGCTAGCTAGATTCTATTTGTCATTTGTCATGTAATCCATTTCTATTTCAACATATATCCTATGCTACCATTTATGCGTTTTAATATGTTTACATTTTTCTATTTTAACATGTTTACATTTCTCTATTTTAACATGTTTTCATTTCTTCAATAACCCTAAATCCCTAGGTAAACCCTAAACCCTAAAACCCTAGCTAAACTCTAAACCCTAAAAAAATCTTAACCCCTAAACCCTAACATACAGACTCTTTATTGAAAAATTAAATTTAAAAATATTTGTACTGGCGGTTGTCGTAAGGAACCCCTGAGGACAACCGCCAGTACAAATATTTACACTGGCGGTTCCTTAGGACAACCGCCAGTACTAATCTTCCCAGTATATAACGCGCGCTCCCGTCCGAAATTTCGCTAAGTCTAGAGGAGCCCGCCATTTTTTCCCCGACGCCGTCAGGCTGCCGGATTTTTTCGTGCCCGCGCCGCAGCCGTGCCCTCGCCGCGCGCATGCCCTAGCCGCTGCTGTGACCTTGCCACAGCCGTGCGCTCGCCCCACCACGCGCCTCGCCGCAGCCGTGCCGCACGGCCACGCCCCCGTCGCCACGTGCCGCGCCTCCGTCGTGCCGCGCCGCACCGCGCTCCACCGAGCTCCCTGACCGGTAATCCACCGAGCTCCCTCCCTATACTATGTGCAGGTGTCTCCCTCCCTAACTGGCTCGGTGTGGTCCGCGGCGGCGACTGGCACGCGTGCGGCGGCGCGAGTGGCGTGTGGCGGCCAGTGGCACGGAGGCGAGGGCGCGCGCGTGGTGGTTTGTCCCCTGCTCCGGTGGCGTTGGCAGTGGGCGCGCGTTGGAGGAAGTGGTGGCAGGCGCCAGTGCCTCGTCGACGGCAGGCGCGTGGTGGCTCCCGTCGGCGGTGGCTCTGCGCTTGCTAGCGGGCCGGCTGGCTAGCGGGCCGGCTTGCTAGCGGGCCGGCCTGCTAGTTAGGTTTTCTATTTTATTTTTTAATTTAATTAGGTTTTTTACTTGGGTTTTAGTTTAGTTAGTTTTTAGGTTAATTAGAGTTTTAGGTTAATTAGGTTTTAGGTTAATTAGATTTTGGTTTAGGGTTTAGTTTAGGTTTTGTTTTAATTAAGATTTAATTCTTTAGTTGGGTTTATTTTAGATTTTGGTTTAGGGTTTAGTTTAGGTTTTGTTTTAATTTGGATTTAGTTTTTTAGTTAGGTTTATTTTAGATTTTGGTGTAGGGTTTAGTTTAGGTTTTGTTTTAATTAGAATTTAATTCCTTAGTTAGGTTTATTTTAGATTTTGGTTTATGGTTTAGTTTAAGTTTTGTTTTAATTAGGGTTTAGGATTTTGTAGAGAGTTTTTAAGTGTATATGTATATGTGACAATATAGGTTATTTTATTTTATTTTAGCAGAGTTTTTGTTATATGTATATTAGTTTTTGTTTCTTTTTATTGTTATATGCCCTTAGAGTTTGGTTTCAAAGCTAAATAGTGTTAATTATCATGTGTATTTAAATATATGTGATATATGTGATATATGACAGTATATGTGATATGTGTATTTCAATTCCTTCAATTCTAAGGAAACAAATGGGCGACCCTACTTCATGGTTATATGTGTGTATTTCATGCTTATATATGTGTTTATATGCAAATTGCGAGGTCTTATTTTGTATTTCATGTTAGATTACCGCGATGACGACTTCACCATCAGAGTCCTGTCAACATAACGAGCCGAGTGAGCAACAATATCAAAGTCCAAGTGATCCGTGTCCCAGCGTAGATAGAAAGGCTCGTCGTGAATTGGAGCGCGATCCTAATTACGATCCACGAGAAGACGAGGTAACATACACGGAGTTCAACGAATCCCTTCTATCTATATATGTACTCATCCATGATTTCATGTGTGCGCCTAATTTTATGAACAGGAGGTCGTGTCTCAAATGCGACAACTAGTAGAAAAAGAATTGCAACACGAAGACCAAGGGGCAGAACCTACCGATACGAGCACTGAAGAATCAAGGAAGAGGAAACTGAGTGATCGGAAATGAGGTGACAGGAGATCAAACAAGTGGGATAGTAACACATATAGGGTGTTAGACGTAAGTGCAAAAGGAGAGCCCCTAACTCCACAAGAGGTGCAAGCTGAGTTTCGGAATGCGATTGGTTTCTTAGTTAGGGATAATCTTGATATCACAATATCTCAGTGGAAAGATATGCCAGATTCGGTCAAGGCAAACTTGTGGCAAAAGTTATCAAAGAAGTTTGTTCTGCCTCGGGGTTCAGAGGAACTCATAAAGGGTTATGCAATGAGGCAGTTGGCCATCACATTTCGCAACTGGAGGTCTGAATTGAACAGCAAATATGTGAAACAGGGTTGGATCCCACCAGCAAGTACAACATCACAGAAGGTCAGTGGGCTGTTTTCAAAGAGCAGAAGACTAACCTAGAATTCTTGGCCCGGAGCGAAGCGAACTCAACACTTCCTAAGAAGAACAAGTACCTCCACCACCTTGGCACAGGTGGTTACAAGCGGCAGGTTCCCAAATGGAGGGAAGAAGAGGCTGCAAAGAAGGCAGCAGGGTTGCCAGTGTTGTCTGAGGACCTTGGTGAAAGGAGCGCGAACTGGCTTCGTGCTCGCAAATCAAGAGAAATATCTGAGTCAAATGCATCTTTTTCTAATCCAATGGTTGAAGAAGCCGCGAAGAATATTTATGAGGCGGCAGCTCATGTGAAGGAAGGAAGTGCCAGGCCATAAAGGGAGCGGGACATCCTTACTCTTGGTCTTGGTAACCCCGAGCACCCTGGTCGTGTACGAGGCATCTCGTCAAGGCTAGGATAGAAAGAAGGATTCGGCGAGGAGTGGGCCGGAATGTACAAGAAACGTGATCGATACAAGGAGGACTTGAAAGATTTTTTTGAGGAGCAGGCAAAACAAGCCTTCAAAGACATGGTGACTAAATTAGTAGCAAATCCTGATACCGATCTTGCACATCAATTGGTAGGTGTCATGTCTACTGTTCAACAAAGGACGAACACCCAACAGTCTCCGCAGATGCAGCTGGTGCCGGTGACACAGCCCTTGGGAGCTCAGCAGTTGATAGCACGGTCTGCAAATGCTCCAAGCAGTGTCGCGTCTACGGCAAAGGTTCGCTATCCAGTTGATGCCATTGACGTGCCAACGCCTTGCTCACTAGTCATAAGTTATGGCATTACCAATGTTCGTACTAGGGAAGTAGGCACTGGCTTCGCAATCCCTGGACGGACGTTTCATGGTGCAAACATTCCAGATGAGTACTGCAGGGTCGAAGTGGTGACCGTAGTGCAAGGACATGAGGATGACATGTTGGACATCCCTGTACCCGAGGGCATTGAAACACTGGGACAAGCCATCAAGAATTTCATCCTTTGGCCTAGGCGAGACATCAGGTTGAGTGGGCCACCACCATCTACCGAGCATAGCATTCATAATGACCCACCGCCGTCGTCATCACCTAATCGGCCTCTTCCTAACTCACCAAATTCGCCTGTGCATCCAATTCCAGAACCTCCGCCACCAGCATCTCCTATCAACTATCCACCTTCCCCAGCAAGCAAAGAGAAACAACATGAGAAAACATCGACCCCAACGGGCCCACAAGAGAAACAACATGAGCAAACATCGACCCCGTCAGCCCCACAAACCAAAGAAAAAACCCCCCACCAGCAAAGAAGAGAAATGTTGTTCCCAAAATGGTCTCTCCACACCAGCCAAAGCAAAAAACTGCTAGGACCATGCTGTGGTTGTCAGGAATAGCACGCAGCCGCACAAGTCGTGTCGTTGAGTGTGCTGAGGCTAAGGAATCAGGGAAATCCTCTGTGAAGACCATACAGATCAGGAAGCCAACGAAAGAGGATTATGAAAATGTCCCTGATACATATGTACCGGGCAGGCCGCTTCTCACTTGGGAATCCCATCTCTAATTAAAAGAATGCATGACTGGTACATGAGAGCAGTTTCTGTTGGCATCGACGCTCTGAGCGTATGTATACCACCAAGAGCTTTTATGAACGGGCGAAGTAAAGCTGTGGTCACGTTCGAGGACATGCACTTGATGATGAACCTCAAGAGACTCGACGTTCAGCTCGTAACAGTGTGGGCATTGTAAGTGTTGCTCATATACTCACTTGATTATTATTTTGATGTATTATGTTTCAGTCTATGAGATTCATTTGAACATGTGCCTTGCAGACTATAACATGACCAGCAGGAGGAGAGATTTGGTATCGATCCTTATTCACACGCAGAAGAGAGGATTGGCTATCTCGACCCCACCAAAATATGCGAGGAGCGGCACACATTCAGGATCGGAAAGGACAATGACAAATTGAAGGACAAGACTGAGGAAGAAGCTAAGCAGATTATTACTAAGATAGAAAGAGAGATGGAAGACAGATACTACCTATACTTAGGAAATTCAATGCTTCAATTTCAAGATAGGCAAGTCATAATGGCCCCATACAACTTTAGGTAAGCTCGAGTTTCTTTTTGCAATTAATGTTATTATTGTCTAATCCATATATATATATGTGTGGCCCCGACCCATGCATCACGAGAACTTGATTCGTGCAGGGACCATTGGATTTGTTTTTATATTTATCCAAGGCAGGGAAGGGTGCTTGTCTTTGACTCCGCAGATTATGATCCCACTACGTATGCGTCATTCTTGACCTTCTTAGAGAGGTACGTAAGCCGAGAAATATTTGCATTCTTTTCTCGACGAGAGTTTGCATTGAGAATATATAACTTGGTGATTCTTTCGAAATAGGGCATATATGTGGTATAAACTAAAAGGCGGAAAGCACGACAAAAACAAAAAAGGACCATTAACAATAAATTACAAGTGGCCGGTCTGTTAGTTATTTATGACTACATATTTATCATCCATGTACAACACATAAGACAATGTTGCAACTAATTAAATATTTGCTTATCTGTTTACATATATAGTGCCACAAGCAACCACCCGGATCGGTCCACTGCGGATTCTATATCTGTGAGTTTATGAGGGAGTCCGAACGGTACATCAAGAACGTTGATAAACATATTAATTAATATAGTTATATATAACTACAGTTGCGGAATTATAAAAAACTCAAGGCGCAGAACATGAGCACAGAAACTTTATACAACATAGTTGAGGACATGTGCTCATTCATCATGAAACATGTTATTCCAAGCAACGGGAATTATCACGACAATGAAGACACTCTAGGAAGTGAAGAGTTCAGAGAGCTAACGGAAATCAGCATGATAGGGCTTACCCGAGAGGGTTATTAATTAGATGTGTAAATTTGAGATGTTATCACATGTAACTTTGATGAACATATATATATATATATATATATATATATATATATATATATATATATATATATATATATATATATATATATATATATATATGTGTGTGTGTGTGTGTGTGTGTGTGTGTGTGTGTGTGTGTGTATTATGAGCACAGTCTTTTGATGTATATAAATATACTGTATAATAATTAAATTTTGTTTTGATATATTTGATCATGATCTAATACAGCTTAATATCTACAATAAATAAATAAATAAATACATATATATGGTCGGGTAGGGGGCTGAAATTCCCTAAAAAGGGCGACAATCTCTACTGGCAGTTCCTTAAGAAAACTGTCAGTGAAAATATATTTACACTGACGGTTACACTGGCGGTTCCTTAAGCAAACCGCCAGTATAAATATATTTCCATTGGCGGTTCACAGGCAACCGCTAGTGAAAAGATTTATTTTCACTGGCCTCTCCCACTGGCGGCCCTGTGAAACGCCAATGAAGATGGCTTATTAACCGTCACTATAGAGGTTCTGTGTACTAGTGCTAGCCCCCTGTAGAGTTCGAGAGTTTTCAGGGCCATGTAGGTCGTATACTGTTATACAACGATCATGGGATTCGAAAGTACAGTAAAATGCATTGATAATCGACCGTTGTGTAGCGATAGCGATCTCTCGTGCATTACAGACTTCAGTAGTCTATAGAGTACAGGGTGTACATAAATGTACGTATATACTCCCTTCGTCCATGAATAAATATAATTCTTTAACCACTGAATTTCGTGTTTAACTGTCCGTCTTATTTAAAATATTTATATAAATATTATCGATCTTGTTATAGTTTATTTTATCATTAGATATACTTTAACGATAATTTGTTTATTTTATAATATATATAATTTTTTTAAATAAGACAGACGATCAAATACCGTATCTAAAAGTCAAAGAATTATGTTTATTTATGGACGGAGGGAGTACTATGTACCGAATTCAGGAATCAGGCGGCGGAGGGTATTTCAAGCTCTCAGGGCGTCCCAACGGTTTACTGAATACTGACAACTTGCTAGCTAGCCAGAAGGATTGGCTGTTAAACGAGAAAGTGAGACGTGAGAGGGTGAGGAAATTTACGTTGAGGACGCCCTCATGAGTCATGAAGACCGCCCGAAAGATTCTGGTGGCATGGCAAAGATCACCTCGTTCTTCCAAGCTTGGATTTGCGCGACCAGGCAGGTAGGCAAAGCCCTGGTCCATGAGCAGTGGCGCCCCAGTTTTCAAGCGCGTGCCTCTCTTGTACCTTTTTGAACAGCTAATTAGTGGCACGAATCCCGAGCTTGACCACCATCATCATGCTTCCTACTACTGCGCTAATCTGCAGTCCCGTCGCCGGCGAGAAAAGACGCGGCGTCCCCCCACACCCCGGCCCCACCCGATATTCTTCTTGACGTGCATGCATGCATCGGCCTCCGTGCATGCAGTGCAGTGGAGTGGAGTGGAGTGGAGACCCCTCGTTCTTCAGGTATTGGCTTTGTTCGCTGGAGCTGAAAAGCTCGGCTGATTTTGACTTATGTTGATTCGGTGTGAGAAGAAAATACTATAGAATAGCTAAAAAATAAGCGTTTATTAGCTGAAGCGAACAGAGCATTATTGTTCACCTCGCCGGCGACGAGAGCTACTACTAGCCTCATCACTCGTCAGGGTGCTCGAGTGATGAGGGGCAAAGGAAGGAGAGAAAACATGCAATGCAAGGGGGAGTACAATACAAGAGTTTGTTTCCTCATGTCACGTCCTGTCATTCAGCGCGACGCCGACGGGCGGTGGACAAACATGTGTTGGCCCGTACCAGGCCCTGCGCCACAGACTGCCTGCCTGCTGCCTGCACCCGTCCTTTCGGCCCGTCAGTCCATCCGTCCATTCATTCCAATTCATCTTTCCCGAACTCCGAAAGTACTGGGCAGGGCACAATCGAGTGACCAGACTCGAGTCGGCTCTCATCGCCACTCACCCAAGATTTCAGCGTGCCCAGACGCCGATTCCGGAGTGAGTGCATGCATGTAGTTGATGTCTCATGTCTCTCTCTCTCTCCCATGTCTCTCGGCCCCAAGAACCCTCGCCCTTTCCATCTTCACTCATGAGCCACCATCATGGCACACCGCAATCTTGGACCTTTCCACGTTCTGAAACCATGATCATCAGCACAATATAGTTTCGTTCCCCTTCTACAAACTCAGAGCTTTTTGATTGATCATACTGCTGCTGCTGCTATAATTGGCACATCGCTTCCGTGCCACCCGAAACATCAAACATGTGCTAATTTTAGTAATTTACTACACCATGCATAGTTATTGGGCTCCAGGCCTCCATCAGCAACGTCGTCACGCCTGCGTTTCGTTCCGATCCGACATGTTACGAGATAGGTATATACTGTACTAAGGCTGTCTGCACTGCTGGTACTCTAAATTTATTATCTAAAAGGAATATTCTGTCCTGGTCATCGATATTTTCTTCTCTATACAACTTTTTTCTGCACCCATCCATCTTCTATATCTCTACTCTATATTTCTTTTTCTTTTTCTATTCCCCTCCCCACTCTCCTCCCTTCCCATTCTCTCTCTCTCTCTTTCTCTCTCTCTCGAGCGCGCGCGGCCGGCTCCTCCCCGGCGGTCGCGGCCGGCTCCCTCCCCGGCGCTTCCCCGGCCGGTGCGACTGCGGGCGGGGCATGGCGGCTCGGAGCGAGCGCTCGGCGCGCTGCGGCTCGGCGCCTCCCTGGCGGTCGCCACCGGCTCCCTCCCAGCGCTTCCCCGATCAGCGTGACTGCGGGCGGGCACGGCGGGGCTCACCGGTGGACGAGCGCGCTTCCCCGGCCGGCGAGTACGGGCGGGCGGGACCCGGTGGCCGCGGCCCCCGGCCATGGCGGCGCGGGGAGCTCGGCTTCCGGCCATGGTGGCTCGACTCCTCGTCGAGCTCCGGCCTCCACTTCCCCGGCGCGGGCGGATCCGGCGGCGGCGCCCCGTCCCGGCCTTGTCACAGAACCGACCAATTTATACGAGCACGAGTACAACGATCGCATTTTTAATCGCAATTCAGTCACACTTGAGCCAATATAAACCCGGTAGTCCGAAAATCTCGAAGGATTTCAAACATTTCATACCCCAAGGATCATTCATTCAGCAATACCCGATCACATGACACATAAGTTCGCAACCGAATTTAAACATCAGAGTACAACATAGTCTTTTACACAAATATAGTACTAGCGGAAGTCAACATAGTTTTACACCACAGAGTTCAAATACGAGTACCATCAAATGACCCTGTCACAGCATTCTTACAACATCTAAGAATAGATAATGACCCTGCCCTCGGGTCTAGTTTTCTTCGCCCGCAGGGGTGAAGCAATTCCTGCAATACGCGTAGTAGACTACACCATCTGCAACAATGGGAATAAAACCCTGAGTACTCAATTGTACTCAGCTAGACTTACCCGACAGGGAGTAAATAAAAAGACTCTTAAGGATATGCAAGGCTTATTTGGTGGAGCTCAGAGGGTAGCATCATTTTTGCATCAAAAGCATTACTACAGTAGAACCTCAACCTATTCATTTTAATTGTGATAAGCTTCGATTTCAGTTAAGCTATTTACTAAGATTAGCCACTATACTAAGCATTCACTGAATATTGTAACAATCAATAAAACCATATGATTTCCGATATCCGCAGATATCAACCTCATCTCACCATAATCATTAGGTTCAAGTTATTAGCCTCTACCTCACTAGAAGATCAGTTCAGTTTCTCACTAACCAGGAGAGATGGCGATTCGAATCGATTGTACCAGCTGGCAAATATGCCAATCACAAACCCTGTCAGCCGAGCCACTGGTTTCTTGGGCCACCGTTAAATCCTTCTGAGACACAATATGTCGCGAGTTTGGCGGGGACCATATTCTCAGAGACCAACCCACTTCCAGGATGCATCAGGTCCCTGACCTACCCTTGGTAAGATGGTGTCTCCGCACATACTTCCTACCTCCAGAATATGTCTGCCTAGTCGCACCAATTCCCGGCTCAGAAAGAAATACTCGGCTTCGCGGTCAGAATGACTTATCTGGCCAGCTATGTGACGACGTCTTTCAATCTCAACTGATGTCTGGTGGCCTCAGTCCTAGTCGGCCGCAAGCAGCACCGAAGACGGCATGACCTCAACCATGTCATGCGGCTCCCCGCTACCTAGCCTTGATTCTCTCATTAGACACTGTGGCATGGTGGCACATATAGTCCATCATGTGAAATCCAACCCCATCATCATTAGTAACCACCTATGCTCGCGAAGGACAGGAAATCTCTCGACTTCTACCGGTCTAAGCATGGCTAACCATAAGATCGAACCCATCCCCTTGTCTAGTAATAACTTCAGGATCAAGTATAAGTGGACAAGGCATAAATGCAGCAACGGTATCATATCAACTCCTATACTTAAGTGCACAATCATACGATTTAATAAAGACCAGTGCATTTGTAAAAAGAGTAGGTGGAGACTTAGGGATGCTCCGGGGCTTGCCTTTCACAAAGTTAGTAGGTTGGTGATCCGGGCACTATGGAAGTTCAGCTTCTTCTTCCTGACCTTCGGGAACCTCTGGCACTTCAATCTCCGGCGGAACTCCCTCCTCCGGTGGATCGAACTACAACAGCGTCACGCCTCCCGGCGATCCTGTATGCATGATATGCATATATGAGAACTGAGAATGCACATGAAATGCAAGATAGAGATGCACGAATTAACCCATGATATGCAATCAGTTTAACAATCCACACTCATTTACTGAGTACGTGCATATTTCTTCCCTAGACAACCAACTCATACTCACCCTTCTTAAGCAAGGCATAGAACAATTTCTCGTCCCGGATGAGGGGTCTACAACCTGCACTTAATAATTAACATGCATCAACTAACCTACCACAACCAACTTATAATTAACAAGCGCGAGCAACATCATATAAACAAAATATTAACCTTACTGCCCTAAGCTCAAAGTAGGATTAGCTCTACTGTTTAACACAGGTGGTAATGTTGAGCATCACAGAAATGCATAAAAACATTCCCCACCCAAAAGATATTTGCTTAAAAACAATTAAATAAGCCCTAGCCTATAACTGGACCTACTGTTTACTGTGACTAGAAAAATCCATAAAAATTACAGTAGCTATTACACATCCAGACTAGCCTACTAACAAAATTTCAAGTCATTTGGACAAGTATAACAGTCTACACAAAAATAACAAGCAACCAGCCTTTTAAACAATGGAAAATACTTAACACAGTGAAAAGTATCAAACAACAGATTTTTTAATTTTCTTAGCTTCTTTCCAACATAACATAGTCCAGGAAAAATATTCATGACCATAACCTTAACACATTAAGCATGGTGATTTTTGCAAGATTAAAGCATAAAAGGCACATTATACTAGACATCATATAAATAACAGTGAAACACCAACAAACATATTTTTCATAGATTCTACTTCCCTAAACAAGATGAATGCAAGTGGAATCACATTTTTAGCACATTCCTGCAATTACTTATGCATTTATCAAGTTTGCAAGCAATTAACAATTTAATTATAACTGCACAGAAAAAGTATTCCAAAAGTACATTTTATATTTTCTCCTGATAGAGCTCAGAAATACAAACATAACAAAATTTGGTTCACCCCAAATGGACACTCCTAACTCCAGATATGAATTTTGGAAGATTTTACACATTTTCTGCAAATTCATTTTATAAATCATAAAACCCAAACCCGATAGAAACTGCTACGTGCACCCGGCTCAGTGAACCAGAGGCGCACCCGAACGGCTGACTCGCGGGCCCCGGGGTCAACCCGACCCCACGCGTCAGAGAGAGGAGCAGAGCCGCCGGCGCTGACCGGCGAGAGCTCGCCGACGGCGAGGTCTCCGGCGACGCCGAGGCTACCTACCGACTCGTGGCAACGAGACAAACCCGATGGACCAACTGCCGAGGGTCGTACCCCACCGGAGCGAGCTCGACGGCGGCAATGGCGGACGGCGGTGGTCCGACGAGCTTGCGCCGGCCGATTCCGGCCGTTACTCGCGCGGCTAAGTTTCGTTCCGTGTCCCTGGAACCCTAGCGGACCTATGCGTGCGACGAATCGAACTATTGCGCACGGGAGCTCACTGACCGCGCTCGCATGGCGGCACGGCGGCGAGCGGGTTCACGGCGAGCTCGGGTTCCGGCGAACCTACGGCGAGATCGACCTATCCGACGGCCTAGAATGGATCTATGGCTAACGGAGACTCCTAGACGAGTAATGGAGAGAGAAGCCGACCCCGGCATCGCCCTCGTCGCGGCGACCCGAGAGCTCGGCGGTGCTCCGGCAATGGCGCGGCGGCGAGAAGCTCGCTGGAGCTATACCTTAGGTCGGCTGAGGTCGGCAACGGGTCAAGGATGAAGAGCAGAGCAAGGCGGAGCTACGGCGAAGATAGAGCGGTCGGAGACGGCTCGGTGGCGGCGGATTTCACCGCGGCGACGGCGCGGCGGAAATGGCGACGGCGGAGGGAAAAGAGGAGAGCAGAGAGGCGAGAGCGAGCGAGTGAGAGGGAAGGAGCGTGCGGGGGACAGGATGGAGTGTCGCCTTTGTAAAGCCGACCGGCGCGGCAGGGCAACGACGGCGTACGGTGCCACCTGGCGGCCGATGCCTGACGGCGAGCCGCGTCGGCCCCTGCCCGATTCAGTTTGAATCGGTTTTGATTCAGTTCTGAAAACCGACTGAAACTTGACTTTTGATCGATCTCTAGCTCGTGATCCAGGGCGTTTCTGCGAAAACTTCACTAATATGGATTGAAGAGCTACATGAGTAGATCATTTGGTATTAAGACACTTTACTCTAGATCGGCCTGGATTGAGAGATACAGGTCGATGAACATGGGTACACCGAAACTGAAAACCAGTTTTAGACTTAGCAAATTTTTGAAACTTCAAAACAACTCCAAAGCTGCACTAATTCAACTTTTTGACCACCTTCCACCCATTTTCATGAGTTGACCCAAAAATAAAGTTTGTTGCTTATAAATTTCTACACAAGTTTGATTAAGGGTGCACTGACATGCAAAATCTCTAAAATGCCCTTCTTATTTGGTCAAACAGAATAGCTTTTAGAGGGCTCTCTAGTCAACTATGAGCTAGAGGGTTATTTTGGGGATTTCACCATCATGAACATTGTTCCAAATGTTATCCCAAACATGTCTAAAGCATTTAGAACAGTAAACAAACATCACATTTGCATGCTAACATATCTACCACACATAAGCATAAAGGAAACATATAGTATATAAGAAATGCAATTGACTTGAATATTGATGATGCATGAAATGACATGATAGGTGCATGATGACGTGCAAATGCAAGTGTGAAAATAGTAACTAACACTAGGGTGTTACAGGCCTCTCCCTCCCCGACGGCGGCGCGGATGGGCGAGCTGCGGGCGGAGGCGCTCGGCGCGGCGGCGGGCGGACGGGCGAGCCGCGAGCAGAGGCGCTCGGCGCGGCTCGGCTCCTCGTCGAGCTCCGCAACTCGAGCACCTCCTCGTCGTCGATGCGCGGCGGACGCGCCTCGGGCAGCGGCGGAACTACGCCGGCGACCAACTCCTCCCCTCGCCTCCTTCTCTCTCCTCTCTGACCGCGTCGTGGTGGGCCCGCACAGTACGTAGCGACCTTCCTCTACCGTCGCTGGGAATAGCAAACGGGCGCGAGTCGAGGACCTCCTCCAGGACCGCGGTGCAGCGCCTGGGTCCGCTATCGCGTCCTCCACGACCGCGGTAGCGGACCCAGTGCGGACAGCCTAACTTCTCCTACCACTCCTACCATGCAGATTGCAGATGCCCATGCCGGGGAAAATCAACAGAGGAATTGAATCGACGAAAAGTAGTGGCTACTACAGTACTCCGTCCACAGCTGCGGTCAGTGTAGCTTGTACCATGATGACACGGAACGATCGAGCTACGTACTCCACCTCGTCGTAGTGGATAGCAGTAGAGTGGTCGTACTATTGCTAGCAGCTAGTAGCAGCTATTAGCACACGAGACACGTCAGGAGAGGAGAGGGCGGGTTGTCGAGTCGAGGAGAGAATCTCTGATGCATCTCGTCGTCGGTCGGTCGTCGTGTCCGGGAGAAGCGAAGCAGGCACAGCGAGGGTAAGGGCCGCCCCGGCCGGGCAAGGACTAGGGAGCCCGGGTTTCTAGGAGTCAAATCCATCGGCACACCGGGCAGGCAAGGCACCAGCGCGCGGCTCTCCGCTAGGTAGCCCTCTAGCTCCCTTTTGCGCGTGTCGCTTTTGCGCTTTGCGTTTGCCGGCCCTCTCTCCCTGCCGCTCCGCTCCGCCTGGCCTTTGCCTTTGATGCGTCCACCACCGGGGTCGCCCCCCGGCCCCGGCTGCTGGTGGTGGTGGCTGGGATTCAGGCACTCTGCACCGCGCCGAGAGAACCGAGACGCTCGGCTCGGCCTCAATCGGCTGGGATCGATAGGTGTGGATGAGCGCAGGAATCCGGGCGGCGCAGGCAGGAAGGCACCTGCGCGCGGTCGTTTCCGCCGGGGGAAGCGTACGACCACCTGTCGGGCGGCCCCGCCCCCGCGCGGCACGCTCCGACGCGTCCTACCCGTTCCACCTGCACTGCATGCGTAATTTGACGTACGGTACGGGCGCCAGGATCGCCGCCGAGTGCTTTGCGCCTTGGCCTAACGATAGTAGGAATGATAGACCATACAGATACTACAGGGGCGAATGATCGAGCGGTTTCCGGCCGGCGTCGCGGTCGCGGACACTGGACACAGAACAGTGTCCGCCTTTGCAGAACAGGTGTGAATCGAGCGGCGTCCGTTTCTGCCACTGATGATTATCGGTGAATACTCTGGCCAAGAGGATGACTGTGATGACGATAGGCGTGCGTTACGAGCTGGCCCCTCTGTGGCCCCCTCCGCGCGCGGCGTCGGGGACTGGGCCACCACGCCGACCGACCGACCGACCGAGACTGGGCGAGGTGACCAGTCTGGACGGACGCCGCCGGTTGCGCTTTGCAGGGAGGATTCCAAATTTCCGGTCTGCAGCGCAGGCGCCAGGCGCAGTGTGCAGCATGCATATGCATATGGACCGTGGCGGCAGACGGGAAGGCGAGCGAAGCACGGTGCGTAGTTGTCGTACTGGTACATGCGTTTCGCCACGTCCGGACAATGCCTGTCGCCCCTGTGGAGTACGGTACAGTACTCCGTAGGTGTGTAGCATAGTGCATACCCCCTCCGTCTCATAAAAGACTGTCGTTTTAGACTTTTCAAACATTACGTTTGACCATTCCTCTTATTTAAAAATTTTATATTAATATTATTTATTTTATTATAATTTAATTTATCATTAAAGATACTTTAATAATTATTAATCGATTTTGTATTTTGTACAAAACTTTTGAATAAGACGGACGGTCAAACATAGTTTCTGAAAAGTATAAAACGACATGTTGCATGTGATGTACGACTACAGGAGCATATGCAACTGAATAATTACTGTACATGATCTTCTAAAGAACAAACTAGTTTATATAGAGGAAGTTGTACATCCCTAAATCTGAATGCAACCAAGTAATACTCTTGTCTAAAGGTTTTTAAGAGCGACTTCAACAAGCTACCTAGACTCATTGCCTATCCCACGTTTGGTAGCGGAGGCCAAACAGATGACCTCCAACATGCTACCTATTTTTTTTTTCTGCGTGCTTCTCTCTCCTTCACCGCATTCGCTTGCTGCTTGCACCAGCTTCCCAGCATCCAGCTTTTCCCTGGGACGCTCCTCATCGGCATGCCAACTTCTCCCCGACGTGCAGCTCCTCCCCGACAACGTTTCTCCCTCACCGGTGCATCTCCCCGCGGGAATTGACCACTTGGCTGCCCCGCGTGGTGGCTGCCAATAGCGCGGCAGCCCCGGCACGGTGAATATGCCACCGCGTGGCGGCCCCAGCACGGCGAGCCTGCCTTGGCGTGGCAACCATGCCTCCCCAGCGCGGACGCCCACATTCCTGCGCATCACCTCCCACCATGGCCTCTGCTATGTCCATCTATGGGAAGAAAAAGAAGAAAGAGAGAGAGAACGACATGTGACACTCATCTATCATTCTCTGTAGTAGGATAGGTTTGGGTAGCCTAAGATAGTATTATTAGAGTCAGGAGTAAAATATGGATAGTAGAAAAATAGATGCCCATAGTAGTATTGTTGGAGAGGCTCTAACATGTTACCACACGAGTCCATCATCATACCATGCATCCTCTTCCTCTCCGGCTTTCTCCACACTAGTCATCATATTCTAGATTCTGGACATGAAAGCAGTGCAAAAACATAATGTCTTAGGAGTACTCCTGTCTCTCTAAATATCTGTTGCTTTCAATTTTCAAGAAACAACTATAACTAAATATATATTTTAAAATATTAATATTTATGGTGCATAACTAGTATATTAGAAAGATATTTAAATCTAATTCTTAAAATATATTTTAATAAATTGAGTTAACTTATGGCATGTATATCAACACCATAGTTATGTATTGAAGAGAGAGTGCTCCTAGTATGATTGTTTCCCCCTTTGAACCCGCAACACCTTGGAATGTGACAGGCAAAGACCATGACATCGGTAACGGCACTGGTAATAATGCAGCGCTGATCAGTGCTACTACGATGACTATTAAAAACAGCACGCTGCTGAGGACTAACGCACTGCGATGCTGCAGATCAGTGCTACTACGATGACTATTAAAAACAGCACGCTGCTGAGGGCTAACGCACAGCTGCGATGCTTCATGTGGCTTGTTCAAACCAAATTGCTGCATGGGGTGTCAAGGCACGGTTGTCACCTCATGCATGAGTCACAAAGCTCTGGCGTTTCCCTGTACGGTCAAGGCATGCAGTTCCAGCCGACCATGCAAATTGGTGGGCGATAACCCCATTTTTAGAGCCTTCCAAATTGTCAGGTTACGACTTACGGTAGCCACAGCTGTTGCAGGCATGCTTGGCAACGACACATGGCCTTGTACTCTTGCGGTCCGTGGCTCCTCTGCCCTTTGGCCTCTCCTATCCCGGACATTGACTGCATGATTGGGGAATGGAGAATCCTCTCCGCGTCTCCACCTATGCTGCTCATGAAACCATTCATGTTCCTTTCCTTTCCGCTTAGAAAATTCCTGTGATGATTTGATCTCCCTTGCCCAACAACGACAACAACTCGTAGTGCTGCATTGGAGTGCCATGATCACACGCTGCCGGGCAGGCCCTACCACCCGGCCGAGATCATGGCGTTGCGTACCACAGTCCGCTGAATGTGATGTGATGCCCGGGGCTCCACTCCCTCATTTTCATACATACATACTGTATACATATAACTCACTCAGAAATGATACATCTCGTAGGTGGTGAACTATAGACAATTCATAGTTTGCTACGTACGGTTACTCTTTTTGCCCATGAAAACGGGAGAAAAAAGAGGCACGGTGCGGGGTCAGTTAACTCTTTTTTTTCCATGAAAACGAAAAAAAAGGCACTATGCGGGGTCACTAGATTTTCAGTAAAGATGTGCTTCTTTCTTTCCAAAAAGTCCGAAAGATATACTGCCTGTGCTTCTTGAATTTCAAGGTAGTGTATGTGTGGTAAACCATACATGCATCTTGTAAAATGGGAGTCTACTATAGGTTCGGAGTAGATCATTTGGAGAATTGGAGGTAAAGTGAGCAAAGGTCACCTGCATATGGGTACAAAACAGAGGCCCCCAAATGGAGACAACTAGGTCAGTCGGAACTAGAACATGGCAGTGTTCCAAACTGTGAAGTGAAACCCTACCACATTCATCATTCCAAGGAACTTGCATTGTGGCGGTCCCCACGCCCCTCCTGCTTATGCTTAGCATGCCCAAAACCCTGGCTATACCCCACTTGCAGCCAACAAAGTGTCCAAGGTAATTACACATCAAGACAAAGCTTTGGTTTCTGAACAGAGAGTGGAGAGACAAGTAAAGCCAAGGCACACAGAAAAACAAACAAGCAAAGCCGGCAGCTAGCCCTAGCTCAATCCGATCCAATCCATGCCATGGCATGGAATGGAAGGATCATTCTCCTCTCCCAGTCCCAGCTCCGATCGACGTCTTTATAAACCGCCACACCCCAGTACCACTACACCTCCATCCCTCTGATTCACACCACAAAGCTAGAACCTGAAAGCAATCACCCCACTCCACTCCACTCCACTCCACTCCACCTTTGCCATCTCCAAGAAAGAACCCAGCCCTCTTCTGCTTCAAGAAGCCTTTTTGATCGATCGATCCTGAGTTATCGCCATCCATCACCATGATCCAAGAACTGCTCGGCGGGGCCGCCATGGACCAGCTCAAGAGCGTAAACGAGGGTGCACCCATCGTCTCTGCCCCTGCTGCTGCATCCCGTCGTCTCCAACCCATCGCCCACGTCGTCCTCCTCAACGTCGTCGCGCTCGTCTGCGCAGCAGCAGCGGTCGACGTCGGCAACGTCGTCGCCGCAGGGCCAGGGGCAGCAAGGGGCGGCGGAGCAGACGCCGCTGCGGTGCCCCCGGTGCAACTCCTCCAACACCAAGTTCTGCTACTACAACAACTACAACCTCACCCAGCCGCGCCACTTCTGCAAGACGTGCCGCCGGTACTGGACCAAGGGCGGCGCGCTCCGCAACGTGCCCATCGGCGGCGGCTGCCGCAAGCCGCGCCCCATGCCGACGCCCGTCACGAAGCCGGCGGTGGTCTCCTGCAAGGCCGGCGTGGGCGGCGCGCCGGCGTCGCTGGGCCTCGGCGTCGGCGTCGGCCCCGGGCCCTGGGCGTCCTCGCAGCAGGCGGCCGCCGCGCAGCTCATGGCGCTGCTCAACGGCGCCAGGGGCGTGCATCAGGGCGGCGCCGGCGGCAACATGCACAGGCTTTTTCGGCCTCGACGCCATGGCGGCGCACCTGCCCCTCCACGTCCTGCCGGGCGCGGGCAGTAATGCCGGCGGTGGCGGCACGGCGCCGCCGTCGTTGTGGCCGCAGGCCGCGCCGCGTGCCATCGCTACGCCGCCGCACATGGACTCCCACCAGCAGCTCGGCATGGGGCCGCTGGGCCAGCAGCACGACGTGCTGTCGAGCCTCGGGCTAAAGCTGCCCCCGCCATCGTCGTCGTCGCCGCCGGCGGCAAGCTACTACAGCGACCAGCTGCACGCGGTGGTGAGCAGCGCCGCCGCCGGAGGACGCGGGCACGAGTACGAAGCAGCCTCCTGCGGCGCCACGTCGCTGCCCTGCACCACGGCGCTGATGACCTCCCTCCCGCCGGCAGCGTCAAGCGTCTCGGCTGCGCTGGCCAGCGCCTCCACGGCCGGGCTAGACCTCCCGCCGGTCTCCATCCCGGCGGCCGAGATGCAGTACTGGGCCACCGGGCCGGCAGCGATGTCCGTGGCGTGGCCGGACTTGCCCACCCCCAACGGCGCGTTCCCATGAGCTAGAGACAAACCTGAACCTGATCTGCTGTACGGATGGCGCAGCTTGTTGTTTACCCCACATGACACAGCTAGCTAGTACGTAATCAACCAGTAGCTCGGTCACTCTTCAGCCTTCAGTGTAGCTTTATCTTTGCCGTTTGACTGTGTTTTGAGTGAGAACTCCACTCGGGGGGAGGTTAATCGATGGCGTTTTTATTACTGTGTTGTTTTTGCATGGTCGTTATTAGTGGGAGCACGTACGGGAATCGGAGTAACTTTCTTACTGCATGTTATTAATAATCAGAGTTTTTATTGGTAAATCTTTTTTATCCTTCTCTTATATCTGCATGATGTGTAGTGTAGTAGCAGTACAAGTGATCCATAACTTTGTATCTGGTGTTATACGTGAGGCCGATCCATCGGTTGATCATACATGGTGGATCTGCATGCATATGTGTGTGTGTTGTTTTAAAGATGCTGTGGATCTACCTTTGTTAAGCCTATATATATGTATGTATGGTATGATTTGCTGCAAGCAAGATCAGTATATGTTGTTACTCATCAGTGCGTATCATGGTATCAGTACTTGACTGTAAGAATTGTCACTATGGGCTCTGTTCGCTTCAGCTGAAAAGCTGAGCTGATTTTGGCTGAAGCTGATTTGTTGTGAGGAGAAATACTGTTCCAGAGCTGAAAAATATGTGCTGTTTAGCTGAAGCGAACAGAGCCATGGTTTCTGACTCGAAACTCCAAGTACATAGCTAAATCCATGCCGCAGCGAAAATGCAGCGACTTTTGTTTGTTGGCTCCCCATGCATATGTACTGTACAAGACTATTTTCCGCTGTTCGATCAAGATGGTGATTCCTTTAGTTGGCTTTTGCCAAACGTCTCCAAGCTATTTGGCAGAAATAACTGGTCCACTATAGATTTCGATCTTTCATATGCTGATATGCGTATCGCCCTTCCTAACATGAGTAGCTCCGTTCTTTTAGTTAGTTCTATGACCATGTACGTATAGCTGTCTCTAGCTCTTCCATCTTGTGTGTGATCGTCTGCCAAACCAGCTAGCTACTATAGAGCAGTGTACAGATACTATGCCCAACGCACGTTACGAATTATGACACGACGGCACCTACGTAAACATGTCCAATTTGCCTTTCATGAATGTACCATATGTATGCACGGCTGCACTGGCAGACAATAGAGGTTTTTAACCTAACTTCTAATTAAGTTGGATTTTGCCTGAATCCTGATGCTAGGTAGTACATATATGCGGTATGCCGTAACTTTTTGTAACCATGCAGTTTGCCCAGTCCACATATCCTATATCCATGTATGGACGATCTCAGGCTGTGACCAAGACAATGATAAATCTGTCAATGTGCATGATTCCGGTAACTAGGCAGAATTAAACAACAATTAGTTTACATAATTCATATACTATATCCATGCCAAGAAGCAGTATGGTTAACTTCATGGCCATGGACGGACAAGCAATGAACTTCATCCAAATCCAATAAGACAGTGTACTGGAGTTGTAAAAATGAGGATGAGGATATGATTGAGCCATCATATGCATGGGCACTAAAGAATACAGTAGGACCACACTCCTGTCCATGCATGCCCAAGAATTGAATTGCTCGTTCAAATCAAACCAGTCTCTGAACGTGTCCAGAACCCAGCAGGTAAAAGAACTGTACCTCCAAGCTCGCCGTTTCATCTCCTTTTAAGCACGATGGCAGAGGGTAGGCGAGCTGAGAAGCAGTCTCAGTTTGTCTTCACTTTGAGGCAAGAACGCATTGTGCTCATCAGGCAGGCGACAGGGATTCAGATGAGGCAGTCAAGTGCTCGTGGGAAAAAGCGGAGGCGAGAGACCGAGGCCTTCAGCGTCTAAATTACAGATTCCGTCGATAAAGTGCATGACAAATTTATTAAACCTAATTAGCTTATCAGTAGCACAAGTTTATTATAACAAAACATTATTAAATAAGGACTATTTAGGTTTAAAAAAATTATCTAGTAAATTAGTCATAATTTGTATAATTAGTTATTTTTTGAAACATCCATATGAAATGATGTAAAGTTTTAGGAGGACCTAAAAAGGACAGAGTGGTAATACTACATTCAGATCAGTGCTTGTACGGGGGAGAGAGAGAGAGAGCAT
The DNA here is from genome assembly GCA_038502445.1 of Eremochloa ophiuroides. Taxonomy (NCBI): domain Eukaryota; kingdom Viridiplantae; phylum Streptophyta; class Magnoliopsida; order Poales; family Poaceae; genus Eremochloa; species Eremochloa ophiuroides. The sequence continues at coordinate 8,647,111 of JAHLJS010000002.1, forward strand.
TCTGCATTGGCATTGGATTGGAGGAGGACACTGGAGCAGAGGCAGATAAGAGCGTCCGCAACAACTGACAAGGTGCTAGCTAGGAGAGCCAGTTCACCAATCAAACGGAGAGAGAAATGGAAAAACAGAATCGCTAGCTAGGAGTGAAGCGCTATACTCGCACATCTCCCCATAAGAACTGTGTCTGTCTCTCCCTTCGGTATTCTCTGAACAGCTTAACAATCTTCTTTGTTTATTTTATCTGATGTCCAGCTCAGCTGGCGATTTTTTTTGGCCATTGCGGACGGCCCTAAGGGACGACATGGACATGGAGGCAGGAGCGCAGGAGGATGGCCTGGGACTGGGACATGCATGCTCTGGGGCGGCCCGGCCGGCACGGCGTGGCCGTAGTGTACAGTACTCCCTCTGTTATATAAAGATTGTTGTTTTAGACTTTTAGAAACTATGTTTGATCATCCTCTTATTAAAAACAGTATCTCTAATGATGAAACAAATTATAATAAGATAAATGATATTTATATAAATTTTTAAATAAGATGAATGGTCAAACGTGATGTTTGAAAAGTGTAAAATCATAGTCTTTTTGAGACGTGAGGGAGTACTCCGGGAGCTAAAACGGCAGCGTGCAGATGGGATTCGATTCTCCAATACAGCGCTCCCAACCAGCTATCGACCAGCTCGCTGCTGCTGGTTACGTGTGCAAGTTTGGCATGGAGTTGGTGGAGAGACGAGAGAGAGACTGATCGGTCGATCGCTGCCTCCCACGCAGCATGCATGCATCTGTCCATCCGTCCCCAGAAATACACTAGTAGGAGTACGTAGTACTACTGTACAATACGTACGGTGTCAAGGGAGAGATATGAGGTCTACATTAGCCCAATACCTAGCTAGAGGTCTACTTACTAGGAGAGAGCCGAGAGCGAGAGAGGAAAGGAAAAAAAACAGGTGGCTACTCGTATCGACCAGTAGACTATGCGTAGCGTGCCATCGTCTCGTCTGCGGCCATGTCGATTGTCGAAGCAGCAGCATGGAGGGAGGTGGTGTCCTCGATCGGAACACGCATGCATGCGAAATATTCCGTCCATGCATCTCGATGCATGCCGGACCGCATCGGTAGAGAAGCTTGTTTTTATCCTGTCTCTTGGTATCCGTTGTCTGTTTCTCCTCCCAGACCTTGTGGGATCACCAGTTTGCTGTCGGACTAGCACCTTTTTATAAACCCACCAGGTTATTAGAACACACCACTGCATATTGTGTTTTTCTTGTTTGTTTGTGTTTTTTTTAAAAAAAAACTTTGGTCATTTGGTGTAGTTGTTGGAACTCGATACCTTCTCTCGAGGGTCTCTATAAGGCTGGTCGGTTGCCAAAGTGTAACCCTTTAAATTAATCCCTAATCTCTATTGGAACTACTATGAAGTATGTTCGTCATAACAAGTACCGTAACACAAAGGCCACTGCCGACCAGACAAGTGCCGTAAACAACTACGATTATTCAACACTTGTTGCCGACTCTCCGATCATCAAGGAGTCATCCATTAGAGAGCTTCTCCATGAACGAAAGGGTTTTCTCGTTTTTCCTTCACACCGAGTCGTCCATCCACACCAAACTCGGAGGGTTGACGTCCACTACAAGCTCACCAATACTTAAGTGCTCTAGCTCACCAAAATCATAAGGGCAATAATCCAATCTCTCAAAGCTTTCAAGATCAGAAGCTTAACTATCACAAAGATGAACCATAGTCTAATTTCTGTCATGGATTTGATCAATATGTAGTTGAGTTGGGTTGTATATTCATAAATTGCTCTAGTTTCTAGCAACCACACGCTAATGACGGGAACGAGGTAGATACCCGATCTTCTGTTAGGTCGAGGTAACTCCCGATTTGGTGGGCTCTAACACATGATCTTTTTTTTTTTGATAAAAAGATCCAAACATTGCAATCAGCAGTACCTTGTTTCATGTGGTTATCAATCGTGCATTGCATAGTTGACGTTGTCATGGAGCCTAACCCCTACCTACAAATCAAGAATACAAGCAAGAATAAGGAAAACACAATGTAAAATATTACAAAATAATGATTAAACTAATGAGTTGGTGTTCTACAAACTGACGCATGACAGAAATTTGAAGACAAATTAATCTAAGTAAAATCCAAATCCTGACTTAGACGACAACTACTGAATATGTAGCATTATATTATGGCAACCAAGGCCCTAACACATCCCTATGGACTTCGCGATGATACACGGCCCAACAACTCAAAAAGAAGGTGATGCAACACCTTGACACACAACGATTTTGGACGTGAGATTAGTTTCATTGGAATCTTATATCCTTAACTTTTTGTAATATGTAGCGAACATAAATAAACAAAGTATACTTGTGACCTGGGCAATAATTTTAGTGTGGGTTGCTCATCGATTCTAAGGGAGACTCAAGCTTCATATGGATTGGACGTCTAGATTGACTTGGACACCCAAGCTTATCTTCTTCACCTTCATGCCTCTCTCCAAGTACTTTATATTGACCCTCTCTAATGTTCTGAAGGAGTATAATATTATCAGGTAGTAATATGTTTCATATTCATGCAAAGAAGTACTTAGAAGCGAACTCACAAGAGATTTAACATGCTATCCTCTAGTAATTAGCCCTTACAAAGCCACTTGATGAGTGGCATGTGCATTTGAAGGAACCCATATATATATAACATCCACCATATATAGACCTAATCATGGGCCGTATGAACCATCAGCAGAAAAATCCAACCCCACCAGTGCATCAACTGGGTTCAGACCATAACTTTTAGGTCGAAACAATCATCGAGTCGTTTGAGTAACAATTTTTACTAATAACTCGACCCAACTGTTGTGGATTCATGACTATGATAGTAATTAGGTTGTTCGGTGTGGATCCATGTGTGTGCCTCAGGCAAGTCACTCAGAGCACAAGGGATTGTCAGACATCTAAGCTCTATGTCTAGCAGTGTTGTTCTTCATGTTAGCAATGCTCAGTTGAGTTCTTACAATGGAGAGAGAGAGAGAGAGAGAGAGAGATGTATGGGGAAGTGCTATGCTAATCTAGGGTGACGGGTTTCGAGTCGACCCTTTCTATAGGAGCCTATGCCCCACCTTATATACCGAGGGGCGATGGGTTCCTCGCCCTAGCCTTCTGCCGCTTTCTTCGCGACGCTATCGATCCTCTTTTGTCTTGTAGCTAGGGGCCAACAAAGTCGCAACAACCTTCTTACGTTGTTGCTCCCGTCTGGGCGGTGACCGCTAGCCGTTGTCTCCTGCCACACCTTCACTGTATGTGCTTTTCGCTTCGTTAGTACGCCAGGCTTCTACTACTGCCTGGAGGAGGCTATGAAATGAGCCTGGTGCCCTCAACTACATGGGATTGGGGGAGCCCCTTGTCTCTGCACATCGCATCGAAGGCGTGACCTCACAGACCGACAACGCCTTACAATTGTGGAATGAGTTGGTGGCTCGACGTTCCTGCTGCCCAAAACCTGTCTGGGTGTGGGCTCCTGACAAATTCAGGAACTCGTTTCCAGCTAAGCCTGGGCATTCGGGTTACCCGAAGAATTCGGGTCGGGTAATTCGGGTTTTAAAAAATGATACCCGATATGTGTCTTAAAATAGTGTTACCCGATTTTCTGGGTACCCGATTTTTTGGGTTCGGGTTTGGGTAATCCCGATATACCCAGAATTAGAGAACACATCAATTTTAACAGAAGTAATAAACAATTGGTTTCTAACAACATTCGTGGAGAAAAAATATTCAAGCAACACTACTCATTACTCGCGAGAAGCTGAGAAGTCGGCAACGCAACTGGCTACTACTACTTAGTACTCGCTTGGGCTCTGAACTGCTGGAGCCTGAGGTACTAGTGTACTACTGTGGTCGTTAGGCCAAGAAGAGGGACTCAAATCAAGTCACTAGTGGGCTGGCCGGCTGGGCCATGCTCTATTGCTTTTGCTCTTGTGAAGAACTGAAGATACAGATTCACAGTAAAAGGTTGGGAAGTTCCGTGTTCGGCCTCAGCAAAATTTGGGTTATTGGGTAGTTCGGGTACCCAGGCGTATAACCCGAATTACCCAAAAAAAAATTCGGGTTTCCAAAGTTGGGATCCGAATAAGTGACCGGGTTTTTTAGGTTCGGGTATTTCGGTTCCGGGTCTGGGTATTTCGGGTTTGGATAATGGGTAACGGGTAATGTGCCCAGGCTTATTTCCAGCATAGCTCGGGGTGAGTGCTTGACATGAGTCGAGGTTGAGGCGGTCGCAAGGGCGTACGAGATAAGTACAGCCCCCGAGCTTCTGGCTGATTGAGAGAATCATTCGGGGGATTAACTATCATGCCCTTAATCTGAGGGTTTAGCATACCCATGTGTTTGACATCAACAAAGGAAAACTTGAGAAAGTCTAACCCAACATGATTGTTGGACGGGCACGAGTCAAAATTTTTCCTGGTGTCATCCTCGAGTTGGGTTCCGGCTGAGCCAAACTCAAAGCGAGGTCCAGGAGGTGATGACGGCCCGTGACAGCAGCCTGCCCACCACCACCAACAGTCCACCAGTTTTCCCTAAAAAAGGGACAGGTCTACTGGCTTCACGGCTCCAAGCCTCTGGTACGTGATAGTGCCATGCCCCTAACACACGAACATGTGAAAATAGCCTCAAGCACACATTTTTGTGTGACCCAACTCAGCCCAAACACATTATGTTTTCGTGTGCCCTTCACACACGGAAATGTGAACTGCACCATAAACACAAAATTTGGAATCCAAAAGCTGCATAAATACAAGACCTAATGATCAGAGTTTGAAATGCAGAAATCGGGAATACAACCAACACTGAGCAAACCCACTACCCAAATCCAGATTCACAGATCAACATGAGTAGAAGTTTGTTGTACATATTTAACAGTAACACACAAGTCGAAGCCTGAGTATCCAAAGCTCAGTAACCAGGAAGCAAGAGGAGGCTAGTTTTACAAGCTGAGTAACCCCAGTTTGACTACAACGTCTGTGTTCCACAGAACATGTTGCGATTCCTTGAGAAAACTACATGAAGATTTTTCACAAAAGGATGCTAGCTCTTTGCCAGAGTATACAACATCAGGGCATCCCATGCCTGATTGGTTCTTAGGTTGACTGGTGAGATGGCTACTGAGATGTTTACTCACATTGCGTACACAATCTCACCGCTGCTGTCAACATCAAGATCTGAGTCAGAGTCAAGATCATCCATGTCATCGTCCATGTCCAGTCCATCAGCTAGGACATTTATACTGCGAGAACAGGCAGGTGGTATGGTGGCCTCTGTTAAAATCTGCATGATCTGATCCATGGTCTGCATTGGCTGATCAGGCTCCTCATATTGGTTGCTCATGCTATCATCATCCATCAGATCAGCAGGAAGGTTCTTCAGGAACCAGCTATGATTTCGGATTTCAGGGATTGTTATTCGCTGCATATTTGATAACAAATATAGACAACAAAATCAGATAAATATGACTAAACTCAAAACAGCATATCTTCTGAACCTACTGTATCAGCATCAAAACATGATTACAACTACTATATACAAGGACTTACCATAGCAGGATCACCAACAAAAATTCTCGAAATTAGATGCCTGCACTCTAGAGATATGTTCACATTGTCTGGAATTGCATACTGAACATTCAAGATGCGCTGTAACTAGATGACACTATCATTAGTTTAGTTGTCAGCTAAAACAGGATAATGCATTAAGTGAAACATGCAGAGACCCAGAAGTAACAAGGACACACATATATATGTGCTACGACTCACACACACACACACACACACATGTGCACCTGTGTGCATTCAACCTGTATCCATGATGACAAAAAAAAAAAAAAAAGATAACCTGAATTGTCTTGCGGAAGTTCTTAGGCTCTTCTGGGTCTTCAAAAGGATATGCACCAACAACCATTACATAGAGGGTTACACCACATGACCAAACATCAGCAATCTGTTTTGTCATAAATAAATAAATACATCAGTGAGAAGATTTCCTCATATAGGAGGTAGCCAGACAGTAAACACTAAAAGAGAAATCATAAGTGAAAGTTTTCTGACCACTAAGAGCACGTGGCACATGTTTATGGAACAATAGTGCATTGATGCAGAGGTATACACAACTCTCAAAGTCATTTCTCAAGATAAATAAGAAAAGTGATAGCACAAGTACCTTGCCATCATATTCTTTTTTCAACAGAACTTCAGGTGCAATATAAGCAGGTGTTCCAACAGTGGACTTCGGTTGGGAATGAAGAACAGATGACTGCAAAAAATGAAGAATGCATGGTATTGTCCTTTAAAAAGAAACTGACAAACCTATTGATCATATTCATCATTCTACTACCATTGTGTAAACATTAAGCCATAGAACAATGGAACCTCAATGAGTGCTAGCCACACACCCACACGAACATGCGCTTGAACACTATGCGGTACAGGTATGGATACACATATCAGTATCAGGCAGATACACAAATATGACATTTTTCTTAAAAAAAATATGCAGATACATTTTTAATATTTTTAATAAATAAATAAATTATAAAGCATATTAAAATTCTAAAAGCTGTAACACACTAGCAGGAACTTGAAATTGCTTTGCATTCTTACAATTTTGTTGTTCTGCTAATCATTGCATATTTCCATTTAGCCAACAATCCAACAGCCAAGCTTGCCAAATATCTCCATCAGAATCTCAAAGTCCAAACTTGCAGAATCCAAATGGGAACATACAAGTGCTTAGTGCAGAAGTAGAACTAGTTAAACAGAGGGAGGGTTCAACTAAGTACTTCACTTTGTACTTGAGGGTGAGGTTTCAGGCTTGGAGGAGATGAGTAAATCACTGATCCAATTTCTTTCCCTTTCAGTTCCAGTTGAGATTAATTTGAATCCGCTTTCAAGCAAAAAGTCTAGATTAATTTGATATGGGGAACTGGGCAGGACGAGACTACAGGTGAGATGAAACATGGAAGAAATCACTGCTAACTCATCACCAGCTTGGTGCTGATTTATCGCCAGTGTGTGGTGAAGCTCGTCACAGTGCTGTGTGCGTGAAGCTCTCACAAATTTCCAGCATGCGCCTAGCAGATGGCATGCGTCACTGCAGCCGAAGCTGCAGCCTGCTCAAGCATGCCACTGACGCTGGATCTCCTTGTGGCGGGGACAGGAGGACAGCCGGGCGAGCAGGAAGTTAGGCGGGGCGGCGGCAGCAGTGGGCGTGTTGCGTCACTGGCTGCCTGGCTCCCCACTGTGTGATGTGCATCAATGTGTGTGAGTCAAGGGTTATAGCAGGCCTACTTGACTGGACCGTATCCACAAAACCCCTCAATACGTCTTCACCCACGTAGTGGAATTGCTCTCATTTATATTTTTCCCCGATACTCCATGGAGATGTCTCCATGCCGTATCGCACAAACATCCGTAGGCATATCTGATAAGGACAGGGTTGACCTGACATACCCATGCAACTCAGCGTGAACGTAACACATAAATGAGCTAGAATAAGATGAAGTTGGCATGGGTAAGAACCTTGGAATAACCGAAGTCACATATCTTCAAGCGAGGAGCATCACTCCCATCTAGAAGTGTGTTCTCCAATTTCAGATCACGGTGGCATACTTGCTTGAAAATAAGAACAAAAAGAGGCAGCTCAGCTCAATGCATGGTATGAGTCAACAGTAACAATAGGATGGAAGATATGCCACTATATAATAACTAGTACCATTGAATGGCAGTAGCTTACTCCTGAAATAAGCTGCTGGAAGAAGTAGCGAGCCTGGAAAGATATATATGTGCATCTGTTAGGATCAATAAAGAGGTGTGTCAAGAAGAAAGCTGAACCAAGTGGCAAGCACAAACCTCATCTTCACTGAATCGCACATTCTTGCATATTCTCTCAAAAAGCTCACCACCAGAGGCATATTCCATGACAATAGCAAGATGGGTCGGTGTTAAAATAACCTAGACATACAAAGAAATTTTAAAAATGTTTAACAATGGAATTTTGGGGGGAGAACAGCATCACAATCCCAACTCACCTCTTTAAACCTAATAATGTTAGGGTGTTTCAATGATCTATGGTTAATTATCTCACGCTGGACATTCTCATCTATCTGCACATAATAATGAAACATATTAAAGAAAACCAAGATAAAACGACTGAGTGCAGTAATAAATGATAACCTAGAATTTATGATAGAAAAAGAAAATGCACAAAGAAAACAGATTTAAGGAACCATGGACACTGAAACTATTTAAACCAAATCACCAAATGAATGAGAGAGGGAATTCCATAAAATTAGACCCAATGTTTTGCTATTGATAGAGATCATAAATAATATTGGGCCTTTAGAATGAATTGATGTTGGTCTCTCAGGGGTGGTAGCCAAAATCAAAGAAATGTAACAAGAAGCTGTTCAGCTATCCTTGGTTTCAGAAGTTCAAAATACTATGATTATTATTCTATCAAAAACTACCAGACCGGATGGCCACAACAGTAATGCAATGGTCTTCAAAACAATGCACAGGTACCCCCAGTTAGAAATACATATGGATAAAACATGTTCATTCAGTAAAGAGCTTACAAGTCAATGCAATTGCATGCCTGGATGGAGCTGAATGAGATGGAATTATTAGTACAAATAGTCCACTTCATAATGTGTCAAAAGGATTCCACTTTGCCCCCACCTCTCTATGCAATCAAAACGTGTCAGTTCTTGTACAATATCACAAGTAGGCAACTACCTCAATATTAGCTAAGGGAACAGGAAAGGCTTGCAAGACCTTTCCCCAGTATAATGTGGTTTTGTGAAATTCATGCAATATTTTGTTGGTTCTAGACACATACTGTTTCAATTTCTTTGCATAGAGTGATGGAGCATCATTACCAATTAGATAAATTACTGATTTCTTGGGACAGATCATACACCAATACTCAGCTCGATTAAAAGTATATGCAGAAACCGGTGGACGGACAGATTTTTACATATAGGATCAATGGATCATGCCTGATGGCTAACACCAAGCAGTAAGAGTGAAATCTAGGCTAAATAAGCTGGAACAAAAGCATAGTCCCCATAAGCCAGCAACCTGTGTTATTAGTAATCATTATTTGCTGCTATGTTTTGATCGAAACAAAATGGGTAGGACATTACGAGCCTAGGAGCCTGCTTCAAAATAAGGAATTTTTTCTTTTTTAAGCAACGCAAAACGGGGAAACATATTCCAGGATTAACTAAGTCAATAGTTCTAATCGTACAACATATACTTTTACTAAATCTACATAAAATAAATCCAACTATATATTGAGACCAAATAACTTGTGAGATCGTAGTGGTAACCTGCATGTGAGTGTGGCGCTTGTGACCTGCATTCGATCCCCAAGGGTGGCACAGGTTACAGGTGCGAAATATTATTTTCAAGAAAAACAAAAACAAATAGGCAGCAGCCACAGTCACATCTCTTGATAAACTCGATAAAGAATCAACCAATTTAGATCTTTGTTTGAATGCTAGCTGATATTGTTTATTTGATGCTATTAACTAGTAACTCCAAGTTCACAAGTCACGACCACCTTTTCCCCTGCTGGCGTATCAAAATTATGATGTTGGCTTGAGCAAACAGGGTGATAAAATTATTATTTCGATTCAGTCCAGACTGGGCCTAAATCAGCATAAGTTAGCTTGTTTAATGATTGTGGTGGCAAATTCTTAGCCCCAAATACAGCACACCCAAACAAAATTTCACAGGAACAAAACTATAATTTGAGCATACTCAGCATATCAGATGGAGCAAACAGCAAAAGGCTACAGCTGATATTCACTCAAGCAACAAATGATAACGTAAATGCACACAAATGTCATCCTCGGGCTGAAGATACGGTCCACGGCAGGACCCAAAGAATTCACATCCCAAATCGAATATCCCCCTCGGAACGCAAACGCCTCGCGGTGGAATCGATGGGTTACTAATTAACTGCAGCCGGCGCCGAATCGAATCCACAGGAGAGGGAGAACGGGATCAGCGCGATACCTTCTCGCCGCGCTCGATATACTTGACGGCGACGAGTTCGCAGGTGCGGCGGTCGCGCATGAGGCGGGCAACGCCGAAGTTGCCGGAGCCGATGTCGCGCACGAGCTCGTACCGGTCGCTGTCGTGCATGATCGGCATGTCCATGCCCGGCCCCACAGTCAGGGCGGCCCGATCCGGCGCCGGCCCTGCCATGGCCTGAGAACGGCGATCAACAGAGGCTAGGGTTGGTGATGGTAGGATGCCGTGACCCGGGGCCTCCGGGCGCAGGCTCCAAGTCCCTGCTCCTCCTCGCGCTCTCTCTCACACACACCCACGCTCTCTCGCTCGCTCCTCGTTTCTTCTCAAATCGCCGAAGAGCTTGCTCTCTCCATCGTCGACGAGTGGGTGATGTCACTGGCCGACCAAGAGAGAGAAAGGCTTGGTGAGTTCTGCTGAAGTTGTTTTATCGGGTGGATGGTGCGCTTTGAGTACAACTCCACTCTTTTTTTTGTTGTTGTAAAACTATAAATATATGTGCATTTATGCACTGCCCAAAATGGTGGGCTTAAAGAGAATTAAATAACTACTCTCTCTGTCTTAAACCTAGATGTTTTAGTTTTGTCCAAAGTCAAATAACCTAAAATTTAATCAAAATTTACATTCTAAAATAACAATTATATATCACCAAAAAAGTACCAATAGATTTGCCATGGAACATAAAATTCACCTTTTTTACGAAGGGAGTAAAAAGATTACTAGGGGTGTGTTTGGTTCACAGCCGCACCACACCGCGGTTTCGGTGGCCGTTTGGTTGGGTGCTGTATCGTGCTGCACATTTCGCGTTGCCATTTCGACGGCTGTTTGGTTGGGTGCCGCACTTGGCGTGTCGTGGCGTGAGCGTAGACAGGTACTTCATTTTTCACGCCACACCTTGGCAAAAGCGTGGTGAAGAAAACGACTACCGCAATCTTGTGCCGCCCCTATTGTGGCTAAGGATGGCAACGGGTCAAATTCGGATCGGGTGAAGTCTGTGGGCACCCAAAACCGAAACCTGAATTTAAAATCCGAAACCGAAACCGATTCGGATGAAAATCTATCCTCAAAACCGAAACCCGCGGATACCCAAAACCCAAAACCCACCACTATATAGCAATAAGAAAAATAATAAAGAATTTTTAGCAATATATGTATGATATATATTACATATTCAGATGTGTGAACAAGAGACAAAAAACAACACATAATTTTATGACTCAATTTAGAACAAATTTAGTAGATTACATAAATAATTTACTAACAAAAATACATGAGTTTTTATGCAAAATGTTATATTTCGGATATCCATTGGATATCCACGGATGAAAACCGAAACCAAACCCGATATATTTCGGGTATCCGAACCCAAAAACCGTGGACGAAAAATTAAATCCGAACCTGAACCCAATGAAACCGAAACCCACGGATATCTGTCCCGAACCCGATCCGCTGCCATCCTTAATTTGTGGCAAGATGAGCTCAGGCATAGGCCAAATAGGCCTTAGTTGTTGTGAAAAAAGAAGAACAAAACATGTTGACACGCATATGGCAGTAAGATAGAGGAGAAGCACATTTCCCTGGCAAGGTAAGTATAGTAATTTTGACAGTCCTTAATGGAAAGTTAAGAATACGGCTCAAACTTTAGAACTTTTGTCATTTAGGCTCAAAAAATGTTCGTAAAAAAACAAATCAGGATTTCAATTGGAATGTATTGAATAATATAACAATAAAAATAGTAGTCACTGTAAACATTTTGTTACTTAGTGGTGCCTAATTGTTCCTTTTATTGGTGATAGAATAGGGAATAGTCGAATAGAATGGTAGCTTTACTGTGTCTAACTTCTTTCTACAGTAGCCGAGAAGCCAAAACCGATGTGTAGGATCACTGGAAGTCTAGAGGGGGGGTGAATAGGCCTGAAAAAAAACTCAACTCGAACAGATATCAAAACCTAGGGCGGCACTGTCGCACTTTAAAAACAGAACCAAACTGCGCAAGTGATATATGGATAGAAATAGTATACTCCGTACAGCTTGTTTCCAGAATTTCACTAAAATTCACAGCTCGAAGACTGGATACCATAAAAATCCTCCAAATCACCAAATCAGGGCAAACCCTAGAACAAATCAACAGCACAAGAGTAATATGGAGACAACAGCACACGGTGATTTATCCCGTGGTTCAGCTCGCCACTTAGGCTTGCCTACGTCCACGTTGTTGAGGCTTGCCACAAAAGGCTAGGGTTACCACAAAGGTTGCCCTATTCCTCGTTCTCAAATCAAAAGAGTGAACTCTTGAAAAGAGGGGTGATTTCTTATTTGCACACGAGATTACAAACCTCCCTAGGCTACCACAATGCGGTTGGCAAGCTCTAGGGCGACGCCTAACCGGCTAGGAGCAAAGCTCCAAGGAGAGGACCTCAAGAACGCCGGCCAAATGTGAACCAAGTGCTGTCAAACTTTGGAAATCAGTAGATCTGATCTCAACTCGCAAGTTGTTGCCCTTTTTCTCAAGTTTCTATGGTGGAAAGTCGAGATCCAACTTTGAGCTCAAGGTCAACAATGGAGGAGAGAGGGGAGCTGCTTTTTCTGTTTGTAACGGGCAGAAAGTCAGGAGCTGGAAGAAGAGACCGTTGAGAGGAAGAAAAGTAGTATTTATATGCTGTCGTCCAACGGTCAGACAAAGTGCGGCACTGTCGCCCTTTGAGTGCGGCACTGCCGTAGTGGCAATTCACAGCAGAAGGATGCAAGTAAGGTATTGCTGGTATTGTTTAGGTGTGAGGATGTTGTTTCTGAGATATAAGCACTTGATTCAACAATTTAGCTGACATCTCTAAGAAGTCCTTAATAGTACGACATCCTTAGACTCAAATTCAAAAGTAAAACGAAATTAAACCTTCACTTGAGTTGGTCACCGCAGCTGCAAGTTAGCATCGAGTTCTTTGAAACACATATCATCATCTCACATTGATTCCCTGCTCAACATCTCAATAGAAATCATTAGTTCTCTAATTTGATGGTCATCAATAGCAAAACCCACATTAGAGAGTGATTGCACTTTCATGATGAAGGAAAAAAATAATAACTTCACTAGCTTCTAGTTGTTTTTAGAGACAGAAAATGACTTCATGGACAGTAATACCATAAAGTGTCAAAAGAAAAAAAGAAAAACAACAGCCATAGGAAGCACTATCAAATAGTCACCCACATTGAGTGCGGGATAGTGAGCAATTCCTATTTCCCATGTATCATTCACGTTGGATTAGATCAATGGTAGAACCAAGGCCATAGTGGCCCCCATTTCTTTATAGGGAGTGGCCCCCGTTGCGTAGAATATAAGTGTGGTTTCCATTGCCAACATGAGTCAACCTATGAGTCTGTGACTCTAAGGTAAACATCTTACTTATGATCAAGATATTAATTATTGATGCTATTTTAACTATTGAACAATTTTATATAAAAATTCTAGAGCATATCTTCCTCATCTCAATCTCGGTAGTTCTGAAAACAAATCTCCCATGTTGCGCTTGGAGATTGGACTCATCGTCGCCTCATGAGATGATGTCAAAGGCCCATGCTTCGAGGCAGACTGTTTGCTTTAGCTTATTAGTTAAAACTAGCTTTACCTTTTTCAGAACATGGTTTTTTTTTTCTATCAATAAATTAGGCCTGTAAATGAACCGCAGCCATAAATTATGGAGTCGATATCGTGTTTGATATGTTTATATGTTGGATATTTAGAATTTTAGGTACTGTAATACATGTGCTAACTTTTTGAAGTGTTTAATCATGACTTAAATAGATTTAAAAGATTCGTCTCGCAATTTATATATAAACTATATAATTAGATTTTTTATTTTAAATTTAATGTTCTATGTATGTGTCTAAATATTTAATGTGCCGCGATGTGACGAGAACGTTGAAATTTTGAAGGGACTAAACAGGATGCTCGCGGATCGTGGTTCGCGTGCGGGATTTTGCTCCGCTCCGCGCTATGCCGGTTGCGCTGCTCCTTGCCGCGTCGAGGCGGGTGCCGCTACGCTCGTTGCCAAGCCGGTCGTGCTGCGAGGCTCTCCCAGGAGCTCGTGCTGCATGTTGCCCTCACGTTCGTCCGGCGAGAGATGTTGAGGCGCAGCTGCGCAGGTCATTCTCGTCGTCCATGCTGTGCCTCGGCCCTTCCGTCCGGCACGACATCTCTGGTCAGCTAGGTATTGATGTGATTGTTTTCTGGGTGTTGATTTCATGATTTGCCTCTGATTGTGGTTGATACTCCGTGCTTTGTTTTCGTGTTGCTAGCCTGCTACCGACTTTAGTTTAGGTGTTTGCTGATATGCGTATTCCAAGACAAAATTCCTTTTTAGACCCAGGGGCCAAAATGTTTGAAAATATGTGGAGCGAAATGGAGAGTAGAGTGGTTTGCATGCTGCGGAAATAAAACTTTGGATTACTCTCGCCCTTTCCACATGTCATGAAGTTCGAGATGGGCTGGGTAGCCTGGGTTGAGCTGTGGTTGGCAAAGTCGGAAGGAGCCAGTGATGGATTATGGATTACTCTCGCCCTTTCCAGTTTCCACTTGGGCTCGTTGCTACAACCTCGAGGCTCGTTTCTGTTGTCCAAGGCTTTTCCCAGCCCAACTTGGTGGAAGATGCAGTCAGAAAGCTCACAGCCCATCTCACATTCCGACGCCCAATTCGACGGTTTGGACCTATTTGCGTTACCAGTTACCATTGAGGGCCTACAGGAACGAGAGGAAAAACCTCTATCAACGGCGCTTGAAATTTACAGCTGATCCCAATAATTAATGCGGAGGAGGCAAACGATTTGGGAATTAGGCCATGTTCACGTCTCACTTAACCAGGCTATGATCAATCAGCGCTTATTTTTAGCCACGAAATAGTATTTTTCTCTCACAACAAATCAGCACGAGCCGAAATCAACGTTTATTTTCAGCCAAAAGAACACGCTGTACAAGTGGAATTGCACCTAATATTTTACTGTTTTTCCTCGTTCCCTTTGTATCGGCACGTACTTCTCGTCTTCTCCAAGAATGGACAGAGAAAGAAAAGGGCTGTGTTCGGTGAAGCTGAAGTGCTGTAGATAAGCGCTGAAGTGCTGTAGAAGTGCTGAAATCTTGTGAGAGAAAAATACTGCTGAAGTGCTGAAAAATAAGCGCTTATAAGCGCTTATACCCTCAACCGAACGCAGCCAAGAAGAAGCCCGCAATCGATGGCTTTCTCAGTCTTCACAATCCCACTTTGGTTTTACACTTTTTCTAACTCTCAATTGGTGTATAATATCTTCATCAAAAGTTAATCTAGTACTCCCTCTGTCCCAGAAAAGCTGTCGTATTAGACTTTTCAGACATCACGTTTGACCATTCGTCTTATTTGAAAATTTTGTATAAATATTATTTATCTTATTATGATTTGTTATATCATTAGAGATACTTTAACAATTATTTATTGATTTTGTATTTTGTATAAAAATTTTGAATAAGACAGATGGTTAAACACAGTTTCTGAAAAATTTAAAACGACAGTTTTTATGGGATGGAGGGAGGTAACTTATCTCGTGTTGAAGAGCCGGAGAACGAGAAATCTAGGTAGGCAAGTCGCACTTACAGTCACCATCATGACTGTTTAGTGATTATCGCTCAGAGATGCTCCTGCAGATTATTCTCAGCTTTAGGCTCTGTTTACATCATAAAAATTTTTCTCTTTCTCCATCACATCGATTGTACTTTCCGTCTATATAGAGTACTAAATGAAGTAACGGCTGTTGCATATTTGTATTTTTTATCTGCCTAACTCGAGATGAATTTTTTGAGTCTACTTAGGCCATGATTAAACAAAAGTTGTTAAATACAAACAAAAATACTACAGTATACTTTTTCACCTCTTTTCACCGAGTAAACAGGGCCTATATACGCCCAGGAACAGGGTGAGAGATGACATTTTTTTAGAGATTTTCTTGCGGCCTGTTATCTGTGTGACTGTACCAGAGTCGGCACCAGCAGAGAAACGCTCACCCATTCGAATTCGCCAGCTCCCAACCGCTTGATGCCTTGATGGGTCGATGGCTGCAGCCAACAAAAGACCAGAACACGCGTACGGTGACTGAATATTCACCAATCGCCCGCATCGAGCGGCCATGCGTTTTGCTGTCAGAAAACAGGTGACCAATGGCAACTATAGCGCACAGCACAGCATTGCTGCAGAAATAAAGGACGGACGCGCGCGGCAGATGCTGGCATGCTGCAAGCAACCGCAAGAATATTCGCACGCTGAAAGCGCCGTGCGAACCAAGCGATGCTGCTGAACCGATCGGAATCGGAATAGTCCCTCTCGCTCCCTGTCTGTGATATTCTATTTTATTTATTTATTTATTATATCTTTCTTTCCTTTTTCTCGTTCGTTCACTCATGTGCCCGTTGATGCGGTCGAACGCCAGAAGATTGTTCAAAGCCAAGCCAAGCCAGCCGTCAACGTGCTTAGTATGATAGATTTCTGAATGCGTCCGGAATCCGGATAAGCATAAACGGCGGACAGAGATAGAGTTGTTAACAATTGTTGACGCCAGCTTCTGCAAGAGCCAAGAGGGCAGGGCATGCACGAGACAAGGACGTGCAACTTATCGGAGATCTACGGGTATCCGACTCGACGTGAGAGGCCGAGCAAACATGCAACAAACCAGGCTACTACAAGCGGTGCCGCCTCAACAAAGAAAAAGAAACCCATGGGAGTACTAGATCAGAAAAACATGCATGTTGATCAGAGAGATTACGAATACTGAAATGTTGGCTAGTACAAATATTAGCAGTGGGTTTTCAGTTAGCTGGATCATGATCTACTGTGGTCTAGTATATGGTTCAGCAGGGAGTGCTGAATTGCTGATCTCTGTTGCAAACCTGATTTGACGCTGAATCAGATGAAATGAATGGAACTCAATCTTCAGGGACGCTGAAAATGGACATTTTTCAAGAAAAAAAAAATCATTCAACACCTCAACCATTCACAATTCAATCCATAATTAATAACATGGTACTCGTAACTACTACTTGATTGAAAGACAATTAGACAACACGCAGGCAACACGAATATCGTATGTATAGTATATATATATAATAAATATGTGATTCTCAGGGCGAAAATTTGGGTTCTGCCCGGAAATTAAAAGTCAGGAAGCCTCAAGAAAACTGCAATCAGCTTTCCATGTACGTACATACATCACAACAACCCAACTCATGAGTCATGATCAGTTTATCTCTTGGGCGCACACCGCCCAATCTCCCTGTATGCATGGCCCGGCTGCACTACAACCTCTCAAGACTGATGAATCTGTTATTGCCACCGATGCGCAAGCCGAAGCCGCGACAACGCTATCTCTACACTCATCCGATCGATCTTCCGCAAATTAAACGTAGCCGCCGCCTTACACGCATTTCCGGCTGTAGCCTTCGGACTTGTCATCTTCGTCGCTGCCGCTGCTGCTGCTGTCGCCGCTGCCGCCGCCGACGGTGGCCGCAGAGACGGCCACTCCTGATCCGGAGAACTGAAGCGGGCCCTGGGGTGAGCCGGACTGCGAGCTGCTTTGTTCCTGAGGAACCCAGAGGCCACCCACCAGCATGATCGACTGGCTCACCGGAGCCACGCCGGGGGATCTTCTGTTGTGCAGCCGGTACTTCTGAATACGAACATTGACATGATCGAGAATCAGTTTCCAAACAAGATACCATATCACCAGAAATAGGCACTGGGAGGAAATAATGCCTGGACAAAGCAGATCATTTGCTCACCTGGAGATGGCTTTTCACTTCATCATTTGTAAGCCCGTCCACTTGCATCACCTCCCTGATCTGTTTCGGAGTAGCAACTGCAATTTTACAATGAAATTCGTTAACACTTTTCCCTAGCAGCCGGAGACCTGGAGTAGTAGCAAACTTTTTTTTTTCTTCTTTTTACAAATGATAAAAGCGATCGGTCTTGTGTATACAGTATGTACCTTGAGGACCACCGAGCTGATGCAAAGCTGCAACGAACTGCCGGTGAAGCTCCGGCGACCAGCACCGCCTCGTCTTCCTGGCTTGCTGCTGAGCCTGAGCCTGAGCCTGAGAGTGCATGTTGATACCAGAGCCTGATGGTGGCATGTTGGCACAGAACCTGCCGCTGGCGTTGTCGCTGGCAGCCACAGGAGAAATCGGCGCCTTAGTTGCGGGCGGTGATACCAGCGACAGACTGGTGCCGGCAGAGGTGTCTTCTCTCCTGAAGAGCGGCGGCGGCATGGGTGGTACAGCCGCAACGGCCCTTAAGGGCATGGGTGCTGCGCCACCGAGCAACTTGGGCTCCGGTGAGGTGATTTCACTCTGTTGCTGCTCCTTGTCAGACTGTAAGCATAATAACAAGCGTTCTTGAATCAATCACTGAAATTTTTTGGTCTCCTCACCTAGCGGATAAAAAATAAGACAGCAATCTGATGGAAAACGTATCAGGGATTCAGGGTTGCCTGCTCTACTCTACCTCGTCGGATTTGGCGTCGCTGTCCACCCACAACTGAGCGGTGCTCATCCATTTCCGCTTGTCGCCGTCGTCCACCTTGGCCTCGGAGTCTCCGCCTCTCTTGGCGGCAGCCTCCTTCAACTCGTCGATCACTGCAGGGCGAGGGCGCACGCAACGCGCACCAACGCGTCAGCGAACCGGGGGCGGAGAAGAAACAGAACAGAAGAGACCACGACGAGTACACTGTACTACTATATGAGACGAAAGGCAAGGGAGAGAGGAGACCGAGGAGAGGCCGAGGAGAGGCCTCGAGCTAGTTCTCACCGTCGGCGAGGAGGCGAGCGCAGAGCGGGAGCTCGCGCCTGAACACCTCGATCTTCCGGCGCTCCTCCTCGAGGCTCCTGATGCAGGACTCGATCCCCGCCGGCGGCGCACCCTTGGCCGCGGCCGCCGCCATCCCTCCGGCGCTCCGTGCGGCGAACAGCCTGAGGTCCAGCCCCAGATCCAGGCCCATCCCGATCTCCCCGACGTCCAGCCCCATGATGCGGCCGAGACGAGAAACAAGGGACGAGCGAGCCAGCAACACCACCAGGAATCTTCTTCTGCGCAGAAGAATAATCGGCGACCGGAAGCCGAGACGAAGAAGAAACGAGAGAGAGAGCGGAGGCGGTGGGTGGGTGGGGTGGGTGACTGCTGAGAGGGGGATCTGGATTCCGGAGGTGCGCCCGCCCTGGCTGGCATATATAGACGGGCGGCGGCGAGCGGGGCGAATGGAATCTGCGAGCTGGACCGCAGGATGGGAGAGGAGAGAGACGACGCCCTCCCACAACCACGCGGCGCGGCGCCTGGGGTGGGTGGGCGCGCTGCGTTGCCGATTCCTCACGTCGCGTCCAGCCAGCGCGAGAAGCTCGCGGCCAGACGTCTCTCACAGCACACAGCACAGCAGCACTCGGTGAATATCCCTCGGCGCGGCCTCGAGTTACCGCTTCTCACGCGCGCTTCGCTCCCGACACGGCACCCCCTGCGCTTCCCCGATTTCGCACCCGAGCCCCCAGTGCGAACACGTATTTTTGCGCCTGCACCCCTCGCGTCTCGCCGAGGATTACGGCGGGGTCCCTTCCGTTTTTGCTTTTGTTCAGCTTACGTTCCAGTGCAAGTAACATGCGTGTTCAAGCGTATCGGGAGGCCGCCTTGACAGCTTGCGTGGCCGCCCCCCAGGTGAGAATGTCAGATCCCTGCCTGGATGACCATGCCATTTTTTGGACATGAGAATCGTCCGTGATGATTCTTCCGTCTCCTTGTCGCCCCCGCCCTGGTGTCGCGGGCCAACGAGGCCCATCGGTTTCCAGCGGCAGGCCTCGTGGCGGATTTGGCGTTTCGGAACGTCTGGAGGGCGTGGGGACCAGATGTACATGGATCACTTTGGTTTTGTTGGCTGCACGAGCAAACGGTGGTCCTGCCATTTGTTTTCTCTACGTGTCCTCGACCTCGCGCACGGTACAAGTCGAAGTCGGTCATACACTAGGCCGTACGCTCCGGATGGCTCCTTCCATCCATGGATCTATGTGGAAATCTTTTCCCTGGGAATCTGGGGAGAAAGTTATTAACATCTTCGACACAGTTGTTTAGTTTGGCAAGACTCGAGTAGCAAAGTGGCGTGTCAATTTCCTTTTCTTTTTTTTTTTCAAAAAACATGGTGCATATCTCACTCTAGCTAGCTAGGGAAAAAGTATCTTGATCACCTAAAGTTGGTGCACCAATGGCTATATGGCACAACACTTTGCTAGTGTCGTAGGGGCCAACGTTGAACTCCATCTCTATTC
The DNA here is from genome assembly GCA_038502445.1 of Eremochloa ophiuroides. Classification (NCBI taxonomy): domain Eukaryota; kingdom Viridiplantae; phylum Streptophyta; class Magnoliopsida; order Poales; family Poaceae; genus Eremochloa; species Eremochloa ophiuroides. The sequence goes on from JAHLJS010000002.1 coordinate 8,667,521, forward strand.
AAGATTATCTCCACAATCGTCAAACATGGGAATCCCCATTGCTAAACTACTTCACCAATATACACTTGTTTTTTTTTTTCAAACAAAAAGTACTAGTAGGAAAGATTGCCACATCATGCATTCGGCCCGTCTAGATCCTTGATTAAAATCCATTTCAATGACGATAATTTGGGAACAAATCAATTAAGTTGGCATGACCATCTGCAGAATGTACTTATAGGCTCTGTTCGGCTGGCTGGATTGTACGACTGGCTGATTGTTGTGAGAAAAAAATATTGCTGAATGGCTAGGCTTGCTGATGCTGGCCGCTAAGTTCAAGGGAACAGAGCCTATATTTTTTTTTTGGCCACACGAGGAAGATATGAATGTATTGTGCTGTTGCTACAAGCGAGCGAGCTATGTCACTAGATCTGTTCGGATGAGCTGAATTCTATAATTATGTGTAATACCTCTGGTATTATAACGCAATTAACCTGCCATGTCATCATATTTAAATTTAATCATCTGCATATGATAGTGCTTAGGGTCCCTAGAGTGATTTGGTTTCATTTTTTATGATTGTGTAATTAAACCCGTTAATTAAAAGTCAAATACCAAATTAAATAAGAAGTCAAATTTAATCCCTAGAATTGACTTTAAACCCTAATTCAAAAAATATAATGAATTTGATGAAAGTGTCTTAATGAAAGTTGTAAATTTTTAAAATTGAACAACTTTTATTTTTGGATATTTTGAAGTTATATTATAGAAATTCAAAATAAACTCAAATTACTACGCTTGAAATTCAAATTTGAAACTTCAATTTCAAAAATATTAAGAATCTGATCAAACTTTCTTAATAAGAGTTGTAGAACTCACTGATTGGAATAAATTTTATTTTTACCATTTTTCAAGTTATTGAAAAAATTAAAATTAATTTTAAAACTATAGTTTAAAATTCAAAACATACTTTTACCCCATTTCTGTAATTTAAAAATTTGATCGAATTTGAATTTGGTGTCGAAAGGAAAAATGATCTACATAAAATTCTCTACAACTTTGGTATTCATCGTTTCCTTTGAATCGGCCGGAATGGGGATCAATTCGAATCAACTAGCTTTTGACCTATTAGGCCTACTACTGTAGCTAGAGGGGGGGTCCCCTGTTCCTCTTCCCCGCCGTACCGCGCGTGCCGCGGCCGGCGCCGGGCGTCGTCCGGCCGGCCAGTGGAGGCCCCAGCCATCGCTTCGTGGTCGTTGGGGGCCCCAGACCCGCTTGAGCTTATCCATCTGTTCCCGGCCGCTTAAAGGCGACGGGTACCCTTTCCTCTGTTCTTTCTTCTCCCTCAACCTCCGGCGAAGCGCCCTCTGTCCGTGGTAAAATTGGCCGTCTCCGATCCACCTCTGTCCAATTCCACTTGCAGCCAGTCTCATAGCTCCACTGCGCGTCATTGGGTCCGGTTGTGGCAGTTTGGTGTCGGCTGGAGTTGTCCGGGAGTCGTAGTCGTCTTCCCCAGTGTCAGGTCGGAGCTCCGCCGTGGTCCTCATCTGCGTAGCCGGGTTCCTTGGGTGAGCTCTGACTCGGTGTTGTTGTGTTTCGGCTTAAATGCGGTGCCTAAATGCTCATGCGCGCGGCGTTCTCTCGTTTGATGCTCTAGGATCACCGGAACGGGAGGGTCCTCGCTGGTGCACATCGTCGCGGGTCGGCTCCTCGTCAAGCCCTGCTCCTCCATCCCGTCTCTGTCCCAATCAACTGCTGGTTTAGGGTCGTGGTGAGTCCCTGACCCATTCTCCGTCTTTTGTTTCGTCTCTATCGTCTTGTGCTCACCGGCGTGTGGGCTGCCGCCGCCGCCGAGCTGCCGTGGTCCGTGACGAGCTCGTCGCCGGTCGGGTCTGATCTTTTAGGGTCTCTAGAGTAGTATCCTAGGGTCTTGTTCGTCGTTCGGTGGTGCCTCCCTCGCCGGAGGAGCGGCCGGTGGCGAGCCGCCGTGCTCGCACACGCGCGGGAGCCGGGGAAAGAAGAAAAGGGAGTGAGAAAGAGACTGAAGGGTGGGATCAACCCGTCAGCGGACCTGAGGGGGAGTAGAAGAGCGCTGACGGCTTGGGCCGGCCTGTCCAGTGGCGCAAAAAGGGAGAGAGGCGCGGGGAGAGCATGCGGGCCGCGCTGGGCCGGTGTTTGGCTAACTGGGCCGCCCGGGCTGCCTTTTGTTTTCTCTTTTTCAGGTGAATTTGAATAGGCTTTTCCATTATATTTCAAATGAATAGTGCTCGATTTTGGTAATTTCATAAGAATATTTCTGTGGATCTATAAATCCTGAAAATTTTTGTAGACACTCTCTGTAATACGTAGTATTTGATAAAAAATATTAAATAGTGAGTTTGAACAGTCTCTGCAGAAAGTTAAATCAGTTCATTAATTGATAAAGGGAAATTTAATGAATTTTAATTAATTCCCTAGTAATTCCAAAAATTATGAAATTTGGTTAGGGGACTGTTTTAGGTGAAAACCTATCTATTAGGTGAAGTTTTGCATCAAATGAAAATAATTTAATTATTTATTAATTATAGGTTTGTTAATTGATTAATAAAAGAAATAGGAAATGGAGATAAATATTGAATGATGTGATTTTGGATTGATTGAAGTTCTAGGTCAATCACCTTTGTGACCTAGGGCATGATGAATTAGAATGACCATGGTTAGCCTGTGGTAGGGTTATGAACGAATCTGTACTATTTTTATTGAATCTCATCTGTCATTTCATGTTGCATCGTATTCATGCATTCATGATTGCACACGTATAGTGAATGAGAATCATGAGGTGAAGTCCGAGGTGACAGTTGAAGAACCTGCTGCGGAGTTTGTGCCTGGGTTTGAAATCTACGGCACCGACCCTGACCCGACTCTTTTTGCAATCCAAGGCAAGCTCCGGTGCATTTGCCCCTCCTTGCTATTTTAAAATGTTTATCACTTGAGTTAATCTATTGCATTAGGTTAATAGGAGTTGATTGATAACTAATTGATGCATTACCATCCTTGACCACTTATCAATACCTGAGAACCTGATTTGTTTAAAGTATTGAAAAATGTTTAGTCATGCTTAATGATTCGATTTGCAAAAATGCTATTTTGAACTGTGATGATACAAATCAAATAAATCACCTCTATGTGACTGGTTATCTCCTTGTTGGTTAGGCAGTGTTCCTAGCTAGTTCATTGTCATCAACGGGGATGGGTTTTCCCGTTTGGTTGGCCAACTATTTGGGTTAGAGTCCCAACTTTCGTCGCCATCGGGAAAGGGATGTGAAAACCGGGTAGTTACCAGTGTACTTGGGTTAGAGTCCCAATGCATTGTTTCTAACGGAAAAATATTAGGGACCGTTCGTTGTCAGGCCTGCTGTAATCAAGACTTTGCAACTAGCCACATACTACGGGAAGCCTCTGACTCCGGTGGCTCTACTGCTGGAACCGACAACAACGCACTGGGAGTGGAGAGATGGCGAGAGTAGCGTGTACCCTCGTGGCCTAGCGTGCTTGGAGACTAGAGGAGTACTGTGCTCTCGGGTGGCGCAGGACCGGTTCCGGGGTATAAAAAGCCGTGGTAGGCGGGGTTGGCATATACAAGCTTAAGTGCTACATATGCAGTGTGGATAGGGATCTCTAGCTGGGTATTAATCGATTCGAATCGTCGTTGCTCCTCGGTTATGGAGACTTGATTCTCACACCTACAGTGAATACTGGTTCGGAACTAGAATGTTTTGGAATGAATTTGAAAGAATAATGGTGGATATTTGAAAAGATTTGGAAATATGGTCAATGATTAGTAATATTATGGAAATAAAATATTGAAATAGGACTAGTATTGCTTTTCTGAAAAAAATTCTTGAACTCTTGCTCAAGCCTTACCTTGACTCCCCTCAGCCTGCATTCCTGAGTCTAATTTCACACCTTTTTGTCGGATAAGTCTTGCGGAGTACCCATGTACTCATGGTTTGTTAACCCCGTTGCAGGTAGTCAGCCGGAGCCTGAAGTCTGTCTTGCTCCGTGCTGTGTCACTATCATTCAGGAGAGCGAGGAAGAATAAGGTTGAACCCGTGGGCAGGGTTCGTGTACTACCTATCTATCTTGTTGTAATATTGTTCTACCGCTACTTGTTACCACTTTTAATTATGGTCTGTAATAACTACACTTAATTTCTATTTGAACAACCGGTTTGTAAACTAAGTACTATATAATCTTCCGCACTTTTACTCCTGATGTATTTTGTTATGAAATGTTATAATCCTGTAATAGCTTTGCAATGAGATCCTGTCGGAGATAACAGGTGCTTATGTAGCCCGGCAGAGCTGCCTAGGTCATTCGGAACACGGGCCCGGCTGTCAGATGTCATTAGTGGCGATGACAGGTGTCTGTGGGCCACGTGATTTAGGCGGTTCTGTTACAGCTGGTATCAGAGAGTTCCATTGCTAAATCATTACGGGTTACTTTTCGAAAACTTCAAAATGTTTTGGATCATAAAAAGTTAAACTGTTATTTTGAGTCCAAACTGCTTTACATTCTTATCTTACTCGGATAGTTTTTATCTTGTTCTGTAATTTATCATATCTTATTATGGTTATGGTAGCAGGTGGAACAACATTATTAATATTAGGCCTATGTTCAAATTATTTATGCTCTGATTTATATTGCATGATTTAAAATTCGTAAGTACGTGCATGCATCATGATAATCACAAATGTTAATAACTTTCTCCTTAAAAGTGGCTATATGGGTTAGGATCTATCACACCTATTCTTATTAGCCTTTTATATCCTCACTAATTCAAACTTACCTTTCCAGCTGGCACGTTGTAAGTTGACTGCTCGCAAGATGACTGGTCCCCGGGGAGTTCCGCGCCACCAGTTGGCACCGCGCGACGGTGAGGAGGCGTCTGGTAGCCGCCCTCCCCGCCGCTAGTCGTAAAGAGTTGAAGAAGGAGATCAAGGAGCTGCACAGGGAGATGAGTCTCATGCGAGGGGACTTCCGCGTGGCCCGGGCTGACCACTACCGGGATGTGAGGACCAACCGGGATCTACGTTGGGAGATCGATCGCCTGACTCAGCAGAGGGACCAGGCTTTGGAGCGTGAGGGCATGGCCCGTGAGAGGGTCGAGGAGCTGGAGGGGTATGTGGAGAACCTTGAGTGGAACAATGGTATGCTGCACGAGGAGGTGCATAGACTGAATGATCAGCTTAATCTGATTCTGGTTCCACGTGAGGATGAGCCTAAGGGAGGTGTTGTCGTGGGACCAGAGGAGGAGTATGACACTGAGGCTACTGAGGATGGTTACTTTGAGGCAGTTGACCCGATGGAGGACTGTGGTCGTTGAGGAGGACGAGGAGGAGGAGATGGTCATCATCGACTAGGCTAGTCTTAGGACTAGTGACTTTAGTCTTCTGCTATCCAAGTGTTGTAATCATCATGCCAAGAACGTTAGTCTAGGGGTGGAACTTGTTATGTCCGAGTGTGTTGAACTTTGTTATGTTTAATGTTTTAAGTTGTAAAGCTATCATATTTTAACTATGCAAAGTAAGTCCTAAGTTGGTTGTCCTAAAAACAGATGGTCAACACCCGCTAGTCTGGTGCCAGTACTTCTGATGAAGGAGCTGCTCCCTACCCGCCACCCATTCCACCAACCTTAGCCGATGCCATCGCAGCCCTTGCTAATGCAGCCAATACTATGGCCCAAAATCGGGAGAACCGTGGCGGGTGTCGAGGTCGCCAGCGAAGATGAGAAAACTACCTATGTGGATTTCACTGAAACACGTCCCCCAGTGTTCACAAAGGCCGATGTTCGCGGCTCAGCAGCTGCGTGGTCCTGCCAGTGCCTGGTATGCCAACCTGTTGTCTACGCAGCCCGAGGGACATCAGCTCACTTGGGCAGAGTTTCGTGAAGCTTTCCGAGCACATTACATCCCTTGCAGGTGTAATAAAAATGAAGCTGGATTAGTTCTTGGCTCTGCAGCAGAAGGATTCTTTGGTTATGCAATATGTGAATCAGTTCAATCATCTTGCCCAATATGCTCCTGAACATACCAACACTGACCAAAAGGAGAAAGATTGCTTTGTCGGGGGCCTAAACTTCAAGATCCAGCGCAGCTTATCCAACAACCTTAATTGCTCATATCATGAACCCGTCAACAGCGCCATTGCTTACGAAGAAAGTGATCGTAAGCATCAAGATGAAAAGAAGAAGAAGTCAGGCTTTTCTGGCGGTCAAAAACGCTAGAAGATCATCTATCATCCTACTCACCACAACCGTCCAGCTTACCCCCAGCAGCAAGTCCCATACCTCAAACCAACAGAACACTACTCAGCCGAATGCCCCAGGCGTTCGTATCAATACACCTCAGGCCACCTACAATCATCCCTGCTACAACTGTGGCAAGATGGGGCATTGGGCCCGCAATTGCCCATACCCCAAACAGTACAACCAAAATGCACAGAGGGGTTCTGGACAACAGCAGCAGCAGCATCAGAATCAGCACCGTGGCCAGCAACAGCAGGTTCAGAAGGGCAAAATTGTCAAGAAAGCAGGTCAGGTCTATTATATTCATGTTGATGACATCCCTGCAGGAGAGCCCATCATGATGGGTAGGTTTCCTGTCGCCAGTCACCCTGCTATTACACTTTTTCGATTCTGGTGCATCACATTCATTCATCAATCGTACATTTGTCGTCAAGCATGAGATTCCAATTGGGGGAAATGAAGGAAAATTTTCTTATACATTCACCCGGGGGGCGTATAAATACTAAGAAGGTAGTGCAGCGAGTACCTATCGAGTTGGGCGGGCATATATTCCCAACCACCATGATAGTACTCAAGGATCAGGACATAGATGTCATATTAGGTATGAATTGGATGTATCGGCACAAGACTTTAATCGATATGCTGAATAGGACCATAAAAGTCAGTATACCTGGCAGTCAATCTCAGCTTCTTATCCAGCTACCACTACCCGTGAGAATGATTGAAAAGTCTGTGCAGAAACTGTGTGCCACCTCAGTCCAAGAAATCCAAAATATTTCGGTAGTCTGTGAATTTCCGGATATATTTCCTAATGATCTGCCTGGCCTACCACCTGATCGTGATGTGGAGTTTGCTATTGAGTTGAAGCCGGGAACTGCACCTATATCCCGTAGAGCCTATAGGATGCCTCCCAAAGAATTAGCCGAGCTTAAAGTTCAATTGCAAGATCTACTTGATAAGGGTTTCATCAGAGCCTAGTTCATCTCCCTGGGGTTATCCTGCTATCTTTGTGAAAAAGAACGAGAAGTCCCTCAGACTTTGTGTTGATTATCGCCCACTCAAGGAGGTAACCATAAAAAATAAATAGCCTTTACCTCGCATTGACCTACTCTTTGACCAATTAGCTGGAGCTAAGGTTTTTTCCAAAATTGACCTTAGGTCTGGTTACCACCAAATAAAAATCCGTCCCGAAGATATCCCCAAAACAACATTCACCACCAGATACGGTCTTTATGAGTATCTAGTCATGTCCTTTGGCCTAACCAATGCACCTGCCTATTTCATGTACCTAATGAACTCTGTCTTCATGCCCGAGCTTGACAAGTTTGTAGTCGTGTTCATCGACGACATTCTTGTTTATTCCAAAACCCCCAAAGATCATGCCAACCACCTTCATGTTGTTCTAACTCGCTTGAGAGAACACCAGCTTTATGCCAAGTTTAGCAAATGTGAGTTTTGGCTGGATCGAGTTCTTTTTCTCGGTCATATTTTGTCTGCTGAAGGTGTATCCTGTGGACCCGAGCAAGGTAGAAGAAATCTTGAATTGGAATCCACCAACCACAGTTCATCAATGTCCGCAGTTTCATGGGAATGGCGGGGTACTACCGTCGTTTTATTCTGGACTTCTCAAGAATAGCCAAGCCCATTACCAACCTATTGAAAAATCAAGTCAAATTTGTCTGGTCACCAGAATGTGAGAAGGCATTTCAAACTCTGAAAAAGTTGTTGACCACTGCACCAGCACTAGCTCAACCGGACATTGAAAAGCCATTTGATGTGTACTGTGATGCTTCTGGTACCGGTCTTGGTTGTGTCTTGATGCAAGAGGGCCATGTCATTGCTTATGCTTCACGTCAGCTCAAGCGACATGAAGAAAATTACCCTACCCATGACCTGAAGTTAGCAGCTGTGGTACATGCCATGAAGATATGGCGTCACTATTTGCTGGGCAGTACCTGTAATGTATATACAGATCACAAGAGTCCTGAAATACATCTTTACACAAGAAGAGTTGAACATGAGACAGCGAAGATGGCTCGAGCTGATCAAGGATTATGATATTGAAGTGCATTGTCATCCAGGCAAGGCCAATGTAGTCGCTGATGCAGCTCAGTCGGAAGGTCCATTGTAATTGTCTGACAGTGAGACCTTATGATTTATCCTTGTGCTATGAGTTAGGAAAAATTAGGAATAGAGATAGCTCCACAGGGTAGCCTGGTCAATATCAGTATTGACACACCCATCCAAGATGAGGTTATTGCCGCTCAAAAGGGGAATAGCGGAATCAAGCACATCAAGGAAAAGCTTCAAGCTGGCAAGGCAGATTGCTTCAGGATTGATGATAATGGTGTTGTGCGGTTCAAAGATCGTCTGGTAGTTCCAAAGGTGCCTGAGTTGCGACAAAAGATCCTTGACGAAGCACATTTGACAAGGTTTTCTATTGATCCTGGAAGCAACAAAATGTATCAGGATTTGAAGCAAAAGTTCTGGTGGACAAAAATGAAGATTGAGATCGCACGGTTTGTCGCGAGATGTGACACTTGTCAGAAAGTGAAAGCTGTTTACATGAAGCCTGGAGGGGAGTTGCGACCATTGCCTATTCCTACATGGAAGTGGGAGGACATCAGCATGGATTTCATCGTGGGATTACCCAGGACAACTAGAGGTTTTGATTCAATCTGGGTTATTTTAGACCGTCTCATGAAGCAAGCTCATTTTCTACCAGTCAAGAAAGATTACAGGGCACCGACATACGCAAAGCTTTATATAGAAAACTTAATGAAGTTGCATGGAGTGCCGAAGACCATTGTTTCCGATCGAGGTACCCAGTTCATCTCTAAATTTTGGCAGGCCTTTCATAAGTCCTTAGGTACAAAACTTCTGCATAGCACGGCATACCATCCGCAGACTGACGGACAGACGGAAAGAGTCAATCAAGTGTTGGAAGATATGTTGAGGGCCTGTGCACTCAATTACTCTGACAAGTAGGATGAGTGTTTAGCATTGGCAGAATTCTCGTACAACAACAGTTACCAAGAAAGTATTAAGATAGCTCCATTTGAGGCAGTTTACGGTCGTAGATGCCGTACTTCATTGAATTGGTCTAAACCTGGAAAAAGGTGATTTTACGGCGTTGATTTGGTCAATGAAGCCGAAAGAAAAGATCAGATTAATACAAGAGAATTTGAAAGTGGCACAGTCTCGATAGAAAAGTTATACCGATCAAAGGCGTCGACCCTTAGCCTTCAAAGTGAGAGACTACGTGTATCTGAAAGTATCACCGTATGAAAGGAGTCAATCGATTTGGCATCAAAGGCAAGTTGGCCCCGCGTTATGTTGGACCTTTCCTGATTATAGAACGCGTGGGAAAGGTAGCTTATAAGTTGCAGTTGCCAGAGCATCTGGCAGGCGTGCACAATGTATTCCACGTGTCATAACTCAAGAAGTGTCTCCGAGTGCCAGATCAGGTCATCGAAGTGTAAGGAGTGGAACTCGAATCTGAGTTGACGTACTCGGAGTATCCTATTCAAGTCCTAGACATAAAGGATCGTGTCACGTGAAGGACCACAACCAGATGGTACAAGATTAAGTGGAGTGCGCATTCTGAAGAAGAAGCCACATGGGAATCTGAAGATTATCTCGCCGAGAATTTCCCTGAGTTTTTCGCTACCCTGTAGATGTAATCTTCTGGTGATGTAATATGTAAAGCCTCTAGTTAGTTTGTGATCAAGTTGGATCTAGGCTTGTTTGAGACATTTTCTTTTCCATTACTTTGTTTGAGTCTTGTTTTGTCTCGTACCGAATCTCGGGACGAGATTTGTTTTAGGGGGGAAGGCTGTAATACTTCTGGTATTAGAACGCAATTAACCTGCCATGTTATTATGTTTAAATTTAATCATTCTGCATATGATTCTGCTTAGGGTCCCTAGAGTGATTTGGTTTCATTTGTTGTGATTGTGTAATTAAACCCTTAATTAAAAGTCAAATACCAAATTAAATAAGAAGTCAAATTTAAGCCCTAGAATTGACTTCAAACCCTAATTCAAAAACTATAATGAATCTGATGAAAGTGTCTTAATGAAAGTTGGAGTTTTTAAAATGGAACAACTTTTATTTTTGGATATTTTGAAGTTATATTATAGAAATTCAAAATAAACTCAAATTACTATGTTGAAATTCAAATTTGAAACTTTAATTTCAAAAATATTAAGAATATGATCAAACTTCCTTAATAAGAGTTGTAGAGATTACTAATTGGAATAACTTTTATTTTGACCATTTTTCAAGTTGTTAAAAAAATTAAAAGTAATTTTAAAATTACAGTTTGAAATTCAAAACATACTTTTACCCCCTTTTCTGTAATTTAAAAATTTGATCGAATTTGAATTTTGTGTCAAAAGGAAAAATGATCTACATAAAATTCTCTACAACTTTGGTATTCATTGTTTCCTTTGAATCGGCCGGGATGGGGATCAATTCGAATCAACTAGCTTTTGACCTATTAGGCCTACTACTGTAGCTAGAGGGGGGTCCCCTGTTCCTCTTCCCCGCCGTACCGCGCGTGCCGAGGCCAGCGCCGGGCGTCGTCTGGCTGGCCAGTGGAGGCCCCGGCCATCGCTTCGTGGTCGTTGGGGGCCCCGGACCCGCTTGAGCTTATCCATTGTTCCCGGCCGCTTAAAGGCGACGGGTACCCTTTCCTCTGTTCTTTCTTCTCCCTCAACCTCCGGCGAAGCGCCCTCTGTCCGTGGTAAAATTGGTCGTCTCCGATCCACCTCTGTCCAATTCCACTTGCAGCCAGTCTCATAGCTCCACTGCGCGTCGTTGGGTCCGGTTGTGGCAGTTTGGTGTGGCTGGAGTTGTCCGGGAGTCGTAGTCGTCTTTCCCAGTGCCGGTCGGAGCTCCGCCGTGGTCCTTATCTGCGTAGCCGGGTTCCTTGGGGGAGCTCTGACTCGGTGTTGTGGTGTTTCGGCTTAAATGCGGTGCCTAAATGGTCATGCGCGCGGCGTTCTCTCGTTTGGTGCTCTAGGATCACCGGAACGGGAGGGTCCTCGCCGGTGCATATCGTCGCGGGTCGGCTCATCGTCAAGCCCGCTCCTCCGTCCCGTCTCCATCCTAACCAACTGCTAGTTTAGGGTCGTGGTCAGTCCCTGACCCATTCTCCGTCTTTTGTTTCGTCTCTATCGTCTTGTGCTCGCCGGGCCGCCGTGGTCCGTGACGAGCTCGTCGTCGGTCGGGTCTGGTCTTTTAGGTTCTCTAGAGTAGTATCCTAGGGTCTTGTTCGTCGTTTGGTGGTGTCCTCCTTCGCCGGAGGAGTCGCCGGCGGCGAGCCGCCGTGCTCGCACGTGCGCGGGAGCCGGGGAAAGAAGAGGGAGTGAGACAGAGACTAACGGGTGGGATCAACCCATCAGCGGACCTGAGGGGGAGTAGAAGAGCGCTGACGGCTTGGGCCGGCCTGTCAGTGGCGCAGAAAGGAAGAGAGGCGCGGGGAGAGCATGCGGGCCGCGCTGGGCCGGTGTTTGGCTAACTGGGCCACCCGGGCTGCCTTTTGTTTTCTCTTTTTCAGTTGAATTTGAATAGGCTTTTCCATTATATTTCAAATAAATAGTGCTCGGTTTTGGTAATTTCATAAGAATATTTCTGTGGAATCTATAAATCCTAAAAATTTTTGTAGACACTCTCTGTAATACGTAGTATTTAATAAAAATATTAAATAGTGAGTTTGAACAGTCTCTGCAGAAAGTAAAATCAGTGCATTAATTGATAAAGGGAAATTTAATGAATTTTAATTAATTCTCTGTAATTCCAAAAATTATGAAATTTGGTTGGGGACTGTTTTAGGTGAAAACCTATCTGTTGGTGAAGTTTGGCATCAAATGGAAATAATTTAATTATTTATTAATTACTGGTTTGTTAATTGATTAATAAAAGAAATAGGAAATGGAGATAAATATTGAATGGTGTGATTTTGGATTGATTGAAGTTCTAGGTCAATCACCTTTGTGACCTAGGGCATGATGAATTAGAATGACCATGGTTAGCCTGTGGTAGGGTTATGAACGAATCTGTACTATTTTTATTGAATCTCATCTGTCATTTCATGTTGCATCGTATTCATGCATTCATGATTGCACATGTGTAGTGAACGAGAATCAAGAGGTGAAGTCCGAGGTGACAGTTGAAGAACCTACTGTGGAGTTTATGCCTGGGTTTGATATCTGCGGCGCTGTGACAGAACCGCCTTAATCATAGGGCCCACGTGCACCGTCATCATCCCTAAGAACCCACGATCAGTCTGCACGAGTTCCCCATGACCTAGGTGGCCTGTCGGGTTCCCTAGGAAACCCTAACTTCCCGAGGATGTCATTATAAACATTGCAGTATTACAACAGTTTACACAAATAAAATGAATCAGAGTAAAGAGTGCGGAAGAATTACATAAACATAGGTTTACAATTATAAATAACGTTATCCTAAACTAGAGTTTCGTAGTGGAGAAGCGGTGTACAACTATACACCCTGCCCAAGGGTTATACATATCTTCATCCATGCATGATCCGTCAACCGGCACGGTCCCACGTAGAACTGTACACTCAACTCACCTGCAACAGGGGGTTAACAAATCCTGAGTACTGAGGTACTCCGCAAGACTTACCCTGACTAAAGAAAAGGGATTGAGACTCAGGAATGCAGGCTGTGGGGAGTCAAGGTAAGGCTTTAGCAAGAGTCAAAGTATTTTGCGGAAATAGCATTACTAATCCTGCTTTGAGTATTTTACTCAATATTATTATAATCAACATCAATAGTTCTCAATTCTTTCACATATATCCTTTAATTTCAATTACTTATTCATTCTCAAAAATATCCGAGTTCTGAACCACTATTCACTGAATGGTCGAAGGATCAAGTCTCCATAACTGAGGAGCAATGAGGATTCGAATCGATTAATACCCAGCTGGGGATCCCTATCCACACTGCATATGTAGCACTTAAGCTTGCATATGCCAACCCCGCCTACCATGGCTTTTCATACCCCGGAACCGGTCCTGCGCCACTCGAGAGCACAGTACTCCTCTCGTCTCCAGGCACGACGACCACGAGGGTACACGCTACTCTCGCCATCTCTCCACTCCCAGTGCGTGGTTGTCGGTTCCAGCAGTAGAGCCACCGGAGTCAGAGGCTTCCCGTAGTATGTGGCTAGTTGCAAAGTCTCGATCCAGCAGGCCTACAACGAACGGTCCCTAAACCTTTTTCCGACGGCGATAGTGCATTGGGACTCTAACTCAAATACCCCCGTCCCTTCGGTTTTCAAATCCCGTTTCCGTCGGTGACAATTGTTGGGTCTCTAACCCAATGCCACGATCACCGAGCAGGAAATCCCTTCCTCATTGATGACAATGAACTAGCTAGGAACACTGCCAATCAACAAGGACATAACCAGTCCCATAAAGTGATTCTTTTGCTTTATATCATCACCAATTAAAATAGCATTTTTCAAAACTAACCATTAAGCATGACTAAGCATTTTTCAATACTTTTAATAAATCAAGTTCTTAGGTATTGACAGGTTTTCAAGGATGGTAATGCATCAATTGGTTGTCACCCAACTCCTATTAACCTAATGCAATTAATTAACTCGAGTGATAAGTATTTTTAAAACAACAAGGATAGGGGCAAATGCACCGGGGCTGGTCTGTTGCTTGAAGTAGACAGAACCCTGAAGTCAAACCCTGAGAAGGATCCATGTCCACCGAGTGAAGACCTTACTCGGGACACGCTTCAGATAATAATCACCGCGCGTTCACTACCCGAAATAGTAATGCAACACTTAACAAGATGATATGTATGCCATGATGCAGGAGATGCATTGAGTTAAAAATAAACTTTAATTTAGAATGTTGAGTACAACTTTCCTTCCTGGTAAAGTTGCCAGCCATCAAAACTGTCTGGTTGATTATTACTACAAGGTCTCTTTAACAATTTTAGAAAGGCGCATCCATCAATTCATTCTACTAGTAAACAAATTAAGAATGAACCCAAGCAATTACTAAAGATGCCAAGGATCACTTTAAGTTCATTACCCAGAGTCAATCAATTGATCCGAAAGTCACACAAAAATCTAAGTCATTAAGGTTTCTTATTTATTTATTTATTTTAATCAATCTATCAATTAGAATTTTGTTTTACCATTTAATTGCCACATGAAGCAAACCATCTTATGCTTACAAGTTAAATGAGTAACAACTTTGAAACAGGAGGGTTTCATGTGTTCCAAGGGATTTAATCAAATTTTAAGAGAACAAGCAAATCATAAAAACTAATTCTAATAACCTTTTTTTTAATTGATCAATAAATCAAATGTACAAGATACATTAAGATAATGTGCTAGGCTAATCTTCCCTTGGCCTTCAGGGTGTTCGACCAAGGCCTAACCATCAATCCCAAGTCACCCAATACCCAGGTGTTAGGGTTTCTACTAATCCTTTTTATTAATTAATCCAACATTAATTATCCCACCAAGTTAATTATTTCCAAATTAGCTCACATCCTGCCAACAGATAGATCTTACCCTAAAATGGTGCTAAATAAAATTTCATGATTTTTTTGGACTAACAGAGAATTTATTAAAATTAATCAAATTTGGGTTTTCTAATTAAAAACATACATTTTTATATTCTCTAGAAATACTCAAACATTACCTTTAATATTTTTTTAATATTCTATACACTTAACAGAGAGTTTACTCAATTATTTTCATATTTTTTCATGCAGTATGATTATTCATACCAAAATGAGAAGACATAGCACCATTCATTGGACACTAAAATGGAAAAATCGCTTAAGCAGGCCGACCAGAGCTTTTGGGCCAGCCACCCGTGGCCCAGTGCTTCCCTCAGCGTGCCCCTGCGCGCCAAGCCGGCCCAGCCAGGCCTAGCTCGCCCTGGCCAGCTACTGGCCGACCTTGGCCAGCATGAGCCCTGGCAGCCATGGCCGCCGGCCGGCTGGGCCAGCTCCGGCCAGGGTCGGGAGAGGCCGGCAGGGACCAAGGAGGCCAACAGCAAGCCACACGACTACCCGTGACAAGACAAATACGCTGGTATACTAGGTTTGACGAAACAGTGCCCGGCGCATGCGCAGTTGCGTTCATGGCGGACCGACGGCTCGGCATACTTAGTATGAATAGAGGAAGAACTAGGGATGAGGTGACGGTTCGTCATGCCTTCTCGGTTGCTCTTAGCCTAGCCTATCAGTCTGAAGGGGTAGGGGTCCTAGGGGTTAGGAGTTGTTTCCAAGTACGCGAGTCCTAGTGCTCGGGTATGTGGAGACCGGCTAATATGTTGAAACGACCTCGATTTCCGCGAAGGGAAATACACAGGCTCGAATTGTAATTCAACAGATTGCTCGGGACAATCCATGAAATTACCCATATCTCAGTTGACACCAGGATCCATACAACGGTAATTAAGTCTTACATAAACATTTATTACATCGCCACATTGGCGGAATCAACATTCAGAGAAGCTTAGAAGATCCGGAAACGTTTCATCTTTCACGGCCAACTTGAGTGTAGCACGTGACCCTATTCCTCGCCATCGTCTTCCTCGAAGTCGTACTCATTCTCGTCACCTGACAGCAAATTTATCAGTACGATATGTACTGGCCACGGAGCCCACCTATGCAGCATTTGCTTTGTGGAAAGTGGATGTAAGGCTAAACAAGCAGACCTATGGGCTGAGGTTTCCTATGCAGCTGTAAACAATGTTTGATTAGTCAAGTTTTATCTCCAGTTAACACCATCATCCCTTTTCCCATCACCACATCTCACATACCCACACCTCACTTTCATTCGACAGACCCAACTCCCTCTCGGGCCTATCTCAGCGGCACACTACCACAGCGGGTACACTGCCGGAAAAATGTCATCCAGGGGGAGAAGAGAACACTCACTACACTAGTAGAAGCTTCACAGGAAAGGTCCATAGCCAACAAGTTGGCATATGTATCGATCGATCAACCGTACACTCTGCAGAGGTTTCACTACCCACAAGATTAGCCATCATAGGTGTTGCGCAAACACCTAGGCAGAATTCCGGGTGCTTGCTTGCCTAGGTCGATGCCACCCTACCACTCAACCCTGGGATATTCCGGGTCCTACACCGTTATGCTGAGACTGGGAGACACAGTACCGGGCCCATCCAGTGGTACTGCGCATCTAGAACGGAACTGGGAACCCATCGACCAGTCTCCTGCCCACCCTTATCACCTCTCAACCTAGCAGTAGTGGCACCGTCCTACCAAGTAGTCCATCCGTCTCCCGCCCATCAGAAGCGAGTGAGTAGAAAAGGATTCCCATGAACCTAAAACTAGTCCGTCCTAGGTTTGACCAAGCAGGCATCTTCACTTAGGGGATACTCTCCCCGTGCCATCACAGCACCTCCGTCCACGGGCTTCAAACCACCAAGGCTATCCCACCCGGAACCTCCTCAACAACTTTACCCGCCACAGGTATCTCGCTTGGGGATGCCCAGGTTGCACCCCCGGCACGACTTGCCCCATGGGCTTGTCTCACATCCCACTTGGTCGACATCAACCCTTACCACGCACTCAAGACGCACGCAGCACTCTCTCCCAGTGGTTATAATCAGATATACACCGTCCTAATTCCACCACATAGCATATAGCAAGTAGAAAGTAGTGGAAGAGTAACAGTAAATTAAGCAGCAGCTAACCTAGCAGCGGATAGCAGGGTAAAGTCTTATCAAGGCAGGGAATTCAAATACACTATCATGCAACCAATCCATACATAATCATAAAGCAATAGCAACAATGTCATTTGCAATGCGTAAATAGGATCTAAAGATTTGGTGGGACGTGGCACCTTCGTAGTCATCTCCTAGATCCTGAAGGTACTCGTGGTCGTCTTCCTTAGTCAGATCCTCCTCCGGCTCTGAAATCGAATACGAAATAGTCGCGTCAGCGACTCCTATAGAGTATTTCAGAAAAATCTAATAAAATAAAGAGCCAAATGCATACAAACATAGTCTTAGATTGTAGATCTCATTTTTCTGAAAATTTTGATATATGGTGCGCAATTTTTGGACATCGTATGAATAAGTTATGAATTTCCGAAGATTATCCTATTTTCTGAAAATGGAAAATGGCCGATTAATCAGGGGATGGCAGCTCGGGATTGGTCCACGTGGCGCGCGGGTCCAGTAGTGCGGCATGTGGCGCCTCAACAGAACACAGACCCGATGGTCGCCCACCAGGTGTTCGATGCTGGTTCCCAGAGAGTCGCCGGCGTCGGCGTAGCTCGGCGGTGGTCGGGCAAGCTCGACGTTGGTCGGGGGGCGTCGGCGTAGCTCGGCGGTGGTCGGGCGAGCTCGACGGTGGTCGGGGGTGGTTCTCAGTGGTTGGGGGTGGTTCTCAGTGGTCGGGGGTGGTTCTCACAGTTAGCCGTCGGGCTAGTGGTGTGTTCTAGAGTCCAAAAGGTGTCGGTTTTTGTTCATGGTCGCGGTATTGAGATGCTCCGGTCGCCGGCGGTGAGGCCGTTGCGCCGACAGGGCTCCAGCGAGGCGCGACAAGGTCTGAGGAGTGGTGAATCCGCCACCCCGAGCTCTGTTGACAGGGATCTGACGTTCAATTTGGTGCTAGCAGGGTTCCAGGGTGTCTGTTCAAGGCGGCGGTGTCTCTCTGGTGCGGCGGACGATGACAGGGCGGCGATGACCATATTTTGGCAAGACAGGGCTTGGCTTTCCCCAATTGGCGTGCTCAGGCAGTCGTCCGACCAGATGGTGGCGGGTTAGAGTCGTGGTATGGCCTCCTTCTCTCCCACGGCATACGGCGGAGCTCCGGTGAGGTCGCGACGCACACGAGCAGGGCGGATGAGGCTTCCCCTAGCGCTTAGATCCGCGTAGCTAGCTCGAGGGGTCGTGGCGGTGCTCCACAGCGCTCTAACCTATCCGGGTGCTAGTCGGAATGCTCGGAACGGGTGATTCGGCGTCGGAACGCGTCGGTGGTGAGCGCGCTCCGCCGAGAATGCGTCGTGCTGCGTTCTCGGTCTAGCAAAGCTTGTAGTCCGGGGGTTTCGGCCGGTCGCATGAGTGCATGGTGCAGGTGATCTTCCTGAGCCGGTAAAGGCTCGTGCCTGCGCGTCCCGTGGGCGGAACGCCATGGCAAAAGCAGGGTGAGGTTCAGACAAGGCGTGCGGTGGCTCACCGTGGTGTCGGTGAAGCTAGGATGGCGGTGCAGTGGCGAGTCGGAGCCGCGCAGAGCGATCGCAGTGCCGTGCCGCTCCTCGTCCGCAGCTCGGGCTTCTCCTCCGTGTCCGGCTCCGGCGTGCTCCGCGGCGGCGGCGCTTCGGCGGTGCTCCCCTCTCTCTGCTCCGCCCTTCTTCCTTCTCCCTCTCTCACACGGTGTGGTGTTGTGGCGTGGTTGGTGCCACCAATGGCGGCGGCGAGTGGAACGAGGCTATGGCGCTGTGAGGTGCTCCAATTTATAGCGGAGCACGGGCGGCTACCTATGGCGGGCGGCTCTGATCTGCTCGGGCCGATCGGAGGGCTGTGGCTTGCGCGAACTAGGGTTCCGGTGGTGCGCGCGGGCTTCTTGGCGAGCAAGGCAGGGGACAGGCAGGGGACAAACCTGACGGAGCGTGGCGCTGTCGGCTGTGGGACCGGGGTCACGCGAATTGCGTGCACTCAGTCCCCGTCGTCTCTGCGAGGAAGAAGAACAGTGAGGGTGACAGCGGCTGACAGGCGGTGCCGGGCGGTCAGCGGATGCGGGGGAGTGGCACGGATGAATCGGTCGCGCGCGCGCTTGCTCGGTTGGGCCGTAGCTGGGCCGACAGACTGGCTTCCTTTCTTCCTCTCTTCTCTTTTCTTTTTCTTTTTCTATTTTCACTTAAGTGTATTTATATACATATATTACCCATTTTAAATATTGAGTAAATACAAACATAAATTGCAATAAATCCCAAATGTGATGCTTAAGTTATTATTGTATGTGAATGGAATTAAAATGCAAACTATACTCCTTTATTTACCAAATTCATAATGAAACCTATATGCTTGCACAAGAAAAATGGGTTTTCACAATAAATAAATGAAAAATTTTAATTGGTTGGGATTTTTAGGTTGTGTGAATTTTTAGGGTTGTTACATATGTCGGTATCCCACGGGCAGAGGGGTAGGTGGGCAGGTGGTGACAGCCCTGTCTATCCCTAGCACTCCCCCACGTTTGGATATTGGGTAGGAGTTCGTAAAGTCTCTATCGGCTGGCAGACCAGCTGCGGGGATCTCCCTGTCATCCCAGACCTAGTCCTGATACTAGACATGCTAGTTAGATGTTTACTAACAGTTCTTTGCATAGTTATATATGACCAATGCCTGCTCAATTAGATATATTTTTTTACTCTTTATTTCTCTTTTATCCTTGAGGTCGGCTCAGATGTGTGTCCACTATCTTTGAATTATGATTTACCCCTGCCTATGCTATGTCTACCTATGCATTCAATAAGTGATCATGTTTATGCCAAAGCTAGATGCATTCGTCCTGCCCTCCTACGGGAAATTATAAATACGACACCCCTGAATACTCACGGGTTGAAATGCTACAATGATAGTTCCGTGCGCTTGCGGATTTATCTATACTGAGCTATCATGATTGGTACACCTAAGTACCATCACCTAAGGACTGTAATTCTTGTTGCACTCCAAGGCGTCGTGCTTCAGTTTTGCATATCGTAAGTAATGATGGTTGGGAAGGCCAATCAGGCACTTCTAACTGTTATTACCAGACTGCATTATCTTGGCCGGCGCCGTTAAGGGCCGAGAGTTACCTTTCTGAAGTAATGATGGTTAGGGATGTCAACACACGTTTCTAGTATCGTTGCTAGGGATGGGTTTTTAGTCTATCTTTAGTAATGACGCTAAGAAACGCCAACAAGCATTTCTGGCGCCGTTGCCGGGGAGGGCAAATGGAAATAAAAACATCTACCTTGGCATAGGCATTGATTGCACAATAAGCAAATGGTGGCCATAGTTTAGGCAGGCTAACTTTTCTTGTTTTTTTCCTCTTTTTTATTGAAAAGAAAACAGGATAGTGTATGAGTGGTTTCGACCTGTCGAACAATTTCACCGACAATCCGGAGGCACTCCTAAGGAAGAACAGGTCCCGTACCACTTCTTCTTCTGCTACTCCATCGACAGACGAACCATTCACTCCCGCACCATCCGCTACTATCATCATGGCCAAGACACTCTGCGACTACTCCACCTCTACTGTAGCCAACGTGCCCGTTAGGCCCGCTGTCAATATCGGGAATGGAAACTTCGAGCTCCGTACTAGCCTAATCAAGATGGTGCAGGCAAGCCAGTTCTGTGGCTTGCTAAATGAGGACGCAAATGCTCATCTTCAACACTTCCTTGAATTGTGCGACACCATCGTCACCAAAGACGTCGCACCAACTATCATCAAGCTCCGCCTGTTTCCCTTTTCCCTTGCCGGGAAGGCGAAACAGTGGTTCTACCAAAACAAGGAAGCTGTCAACACATGGGACAAATGTTCCATGGCGTTCCTCGCCAAGTTCATCCCCATGAGCAAAACCATTGCTCTAAGGGGGGAGATATCCAACTTCCAGCAAACTTCACTCGAGTCCATCCCTCAGGCATGGGAGAGGCTGCAGGACTATGTCCGAGCCTGTCCCTACCATGGAATGGAAGATTGGCTGGTACTCTAGAACTTTTACGAAGGTCTGATAGCCATGTCAAAAGGGCACCTTGACTGCCATAGCTGGAGGGGCATTCCTCTCCCTCACCATCGAGAATGCCACTGCACTCATCGAAAAGATGGTAGCAAACCAAAGCTGGGGAGAAGGAAGAGAAACACAAGAAGGCATGCATACCGTGAAGGAGACAGATTTGCTTGCCGCAAAAATAGACCTCCTAATAAAGAGGCTGGACGACCGTGCCACCGAACCCACCATAGGCACCGTCTAAGCCACGGACTCACACATGACATTTGAAGTCTGTGGAAATGTTGGCCATTCGGGGTACAGCTGTCCCGAAACCCAGGAAGAAGCGACCTACGTCAACAACGGGATTTCGCCAACAATCAACAATCAGGTAATAATGGGTGGAACAACCATAACCACCCATAAGGTAATTCTTCTAATCTCAATTCAAATTTCAAATTGAATTTCAATCAACCTTCCTCGAGAGATTTTGTTTTAAGGCAAGCTAAGTTTAATGCAGATCTTGCTAGAAAGCTTTCCTTTAATGATAAAACGTTTGAATCTATAAACGCTAAACTTAAAACTCTATCTTATTTTGTTAAACATCAGTTGAGTTTCAATAAAATGATAGAAAAACAGTTTGCTCAAATTGCTGCTTCTATTCCTGTCAACAATACGGGAAAAATCTCGGGGCAACCCGAGAATTCTCCCGAGTTTGTTCATGCAGCTGCAGAGCAATGAAGAGGGGGAAGTCTTGCCAGCAGACTATAAATGTTGAGCCCTTGCCGAAGGTCATCGGTAGTTGTCTTTCAAAAAAAGAAAAAAAGAAAAAAAGGAGAGAGAGAAAAGAAAAGGACTCTACTCCTTTACACCTTTGCTACCAATAAGGCCAAGGTCCATATACACTAGTTGTGTGTGTGATCCGGCCGGATGGTTCAGCTGAGTTGGAGCCTGTACATCCACGCCACCGGTGCAGCATCTTCAAAGAAATCCACATATGCTGCAGGTAAGAACACTCAGGTATGCAAAAGGTAATAAATGTTCACCAACCCCTTCGCTCATACTTGTCTCCTTATGATCATTCAAGTTCACGCTTCCCTGTTTATGTCATATGCTCTTGTTTGGATGTATTCTCGCGAGAAACATCCATAGGCTGTTTTCAAATTAAGCATGGTGTTTAGGTTGAAATAGTCTTCTTTAATCATGTTTTGACATGGTGTTGAAATTTGATTAATGAACCTTGAGTTGTTTTCATAAACAATGGCAGTAATCTGATATTGGGATAAGTCTTGGCTATGTTTTCGTTGCATCTTTTATATCAGCCTTGTTTGAGCTCTAATAAAAGTTGGTTGAACAAGTTCCTAATAAAGTAAAAATAACTAAATAATAAAATTTTGTTTCCTTGATCTCTTAGCCAATAAGACCCTTGCTGTTGTAGTCCCTCTTGTTTTGTTTTATTTGTTATAATAAAAGCAGATACAAAAAAATAAGTGTGGGGGAGATCTCTCAAGCATAACTACAACAAATTCGAGATCTCCCTAACACATTGCACAAACATCGAGCAACCCATCAAACAAAAGGACAGACAAACAACTTCCATTAGTTCCTTCATCTTCAACGATGGTTTGTGCAACTCTACCCCCGCTCTTTTCAAAGTTTTGAAATTTAACTTTGAACACTTTTGAAAAGACAACTTTTGATGCTCCATCTCCATGGCATCCTGTGATTAAAGTTTGCATACTCTTTATTCCTTGCCAATATTCCTATTACTTGTGAACACTTATCATAGGGACCCCATTTTATCTAAGTGATTGACGAATGAGATATAGTAGGATGACATGACGCCTGCTCATTTCTTGCAAAGAATTTGGGATTTATTTTTACAAAACAAAAATCAATATAGCATGTTCCTTGAATGATTGCAAATACCTACCCAAGGCCATACATGATCTTTCATGACAAAACCTTCCACATATGCATCTTACTTTGTGTTGAGTTTGGTCAGGTTTTGTGACCCCTGTTGAGAGAAATTTCATGCTCTCAAGATCAGATTTCATGCACCCATAAATAAGGTTGCCAACCCTTACACTAAGAGTTGCGCACAACATTCATCCATCCACCAAATAATTGCACTACTCCTACCTTGGGAGTAGGCGCAAAATATACCTTTCACTTTGATCCACCCAAAATGTTCTACTCCTACACTGGGGGTGAACCAAAAATATACTTATTGGGTCACATCCAAAGAAATGCTCTGAATCTTTGTTCACATCTCCCTTAAAGTTTTTGTTGCAAATAAAAGCATGAGGCTATCTTCCAAAAGGTGAAAAAAAGGGTGGAGAAAAAAATGAAAAAAAAGAAAAAAAAAAGTGGAGAAGAAAAGAAGAAGAAGAAGAAGAAGAAGAAGAGAAATATATATATATATAAGAAGAAGAGAGAAAATAAGGATAGCTCATGCCCTCATAAAAGATTTTTCTAAGTCCTAATTAAGGAGGGAGATGTGTTTCAAAGAGCATAGTGGAATTAGGTTAGACACCAATAATACCCATCATATTCTTTCCACGCACATGCACATTCTGATGTAAGAGTATGACGCTTCCCTCCGGTGCGGTCCCGGGTTTGACTTGACAATACATGCAAGGTAAGTGTACCTTAGTATTTTTCTCCCTACCTAAAGCTGCAGATAAACTTTTTAGAGGCTGGGTGATCAAGTGAAGGCAATCCCTATATATGCCTTGGTGAGGAACCACATACAAATAAGTGACTTGAGAGAATCATTTAAGGAACAAGTGCTATCTTTTTGTTTTCAAAACTTCACAAAACTCAAGTTTCTGAGAAGGGATACGAGTAAGAAGATTTGAATCCAGGCTATTCCATTTTTCAATTACCCAAGATGACTTGGTAGACACTTGAAAGTTCACAGGTTTAGGTGAAGCTTGGAATAACTTGTACGCAGATTTCAAATTAAGGAGATAAACCTGCTTAGTCCTTCAAGCATTTACTCGAGGACGAGCAAAGGACTAAGTGTGGGGGAGTAGGTCCCAGGGACGGTCAGTCCCCTAGTGGGGCCTCTCGGGCCCAGTATTCTCAGGCGGTGTGTAAGACGGTTCCACCTGCTTCCATATTTGTTGGCGCCCGAACCGTCCTTGTTAGACTATAAAAGAGAGGGAGAGCTACCCTCCAACACACACCATCATTTGGAGCCATTTACCTCACCTCTCATTTGTATTCTTTAGATTAGTTTTAGTATTAGAGCAAGGCAAGAGCTAGCAAGGAGAGTTTGTATCCTTGGGAGAAGAAGGAACACCTCGGTATGAATACAATGCAGTTCTCTTACAAGTTCAAGTTCTTATCTTATTTATATAGCAATGCATATGAACTAGAGTATAGTCTTGGTCATGTTATGATCATAATATACGAACTAGCATATAGTTTATGTATTATGTTCTTGATATGTTCATCGTTGTTCTTCATCGTTCATTGACTTAGTATGAATAGAGGAAGAACTAGGGATGAGGTGACGGTTCGTCATGCCTTCTCGGTTGCTCTTAGCCTAGCCTATCACTCTGAAGGGGTGGGGTCCTAGGGGTTAGGAGTTGTTTCCAAGTACGCGAGCATGGTGCTTGGGTATGCTGGAGACCGGCTAATATGTCGGTATCCCACGGGCAGAGGGGTAGGTGGGCAGGTGGTGACAGCCCTGTCCATCCCTAGCACTCCCCCACGTTCGGATATTGGGTAGGAGTTCGTAAAGTCTCTATCAGGCTGGCAGACCAGCTGCGGGGATCTCCCTGTCATCCCAGACCTAGTCCTGATACTAGACATGCTAGTTAGATGTTTACTAACAGTTCTTTACATAGTTATATATGACCAATGCCTGCTCAATTAGATATATTTTTTACTCTTTATTTCTCTTTTATCCTTGAGGTCGGCAGAGATGTGTGTCCACTATCTTTGAATTATGATTTACCCCTGCCTATGCTATGTCTACCTATGCATTCAATAAGTGATCATGTTTATGCCAAAGCTAGATGCATTCGTCCTGCCCTCCTACGGGAAATTATAAATACGACACCCCTGAATACTCACGGGTTGAAATGCTACAATGATAGTTCCGTGCGCTTGCGGATTTATCTATACTGAGCTATCATGATTGGCACACCTAAGTACCATTACCTAAGGACTGTAATTCTTGTTGCACCCCAAGGCGTCGTGCTTCAGTTTTGCATATCGTAAGTAACGATGGTTGGGAAGGCCAATCAGGACACTTCTAACTGTTATTACCAGAATGCATTATCTTGGCCGGCGCCGTTAAGGGCCGAGAGTTACCTTTCTGAAGTAATGATGGTTAGGGATGTCAACACACGTTTCTAGTATCGTTGCTAGGGATGAGCTTTTAGTCTATCTTTAGTAATGACGCTAAGAAACGCCAACAATCAACATCAATAGTTCTCAATTCTTTCACATATATCCTTCAATTTCAATTACTTATTCATTCTCAAAAACATCATAGTTCCGAACCACAATTCGCTGAATGGTCGAAGGATCAAGTCTCCATAACCGAGGAGCAACGACGATTCGAATCGATTAATACCCAGCTGGGGATCCCTATCCACACTGCATATGTAGCACTTAAGCTTGCATATGCCAACCCCGCCTACCACGGCTTTTCATACCCCGGAACCGGTCCTGCGCCACCCGAGAGCACTGTACTCCTCTCGTCTCCAGGCACGACGGCCACGAGGGTACACGCTACTCTCGCCATCTCTCCACTCCCAGTGCGTGGTTGTCGGTTCCAGCAGTAGAGCCACTGGAGTCAGAGGCTTCCCGTAGTATGTGGCTAGTTGCAAAGTCTCGGTCCAGCAGGCCTACAACGAACGGT
Organism: Eremochloa ophiuroides; assembly: GCA_038502445.1. Lineage (NCBI taxonomy): Eukaryota > Viridiplantae > Streptophyta > Magnoliopsida > Poales > Poaceae > Eremochloa > Eremochloa ophiuroides. The sequence goes on from JAHLJS010000002.1 coordinate 8,693,393, forward strand.
CCCTAAACCTTTTTCTGACGGCGACAGTGCATTGGGACTCTAACCCAAATATCCCCGTCTCTTTGGTTTTCAAATCCCATTTCCGTCGGTGATAATTGTTGGGACTCTAACCCAATGCCACGATCCGGCATGAGCCACACGACTACCCACAACAAGACGAATACGCTGGTATACTAGGTTTGACGAAACAGTGCCCGGCGCATGCGCAGTTGCGTTCATGGCAGGAACGACGGCTCAGCATACGGTGGCGCCCCGCGTTCCGGGCACATCGTGCCGGTAGCCCTTCGATAGAACTGAGCACAAGTACCAGGAGCTCACCAAGGGTCCTGTGCGCGCGTTGGTTGTGGACGAGGATGACCGGAACGACGAACTAGACGGAGACCGAGGCACCGGCGGCGCGCTCCGAGGACAAGGACCTCGTTCTGGTAGATTCTGTGAACCAAACCGGAAACGGTCTAGGGCATGACCTTCAGGGAGTCACCAAGATTCAGAGACGCGCAACAACGAGTAAAGAGACTCACAAAAGAGGGCTGGCCACGGCGAGCAGCTCGTGGCGGCGCCTCGGTCGGCAGCGAGGAAGAAAAGCTCGCCCACGAGCTGTGGCCGACGAGAAGAAGCGATAGGTGGCTCAATCGATACGCAAGAGCACTACAAAGCTTCCTACTAGATGGAGTAGATGGAGATGCACTGAGCACGATGAATTTGTCGCCGAACCGAAACTCGACGGCGATGGCAAATGGAGGAAGAAGAAGAACAACGACGACGACCGGGTGCTTAAAAAGGGCGGCAACAAGGCTCCGGACGCGGACCGGACCCCCACGGCCCCGGCCCCGATGGCAACACGCGGCCAGCCGGCCCCGGACGCCACCGGCGCACGGCGCGGCACGCGCGTACCAGTGCGGCCAGAGAGGAGGGGTCCCCGGATACGCGCGTACCTTTGCCGAATTACTTTTTATTTTATGTAACAAGTCAAAAAATTGCCAATGTAAGAGTTGTAGTGGATTTAGTGTTGAACATTTTTTATTTTAGAACCACATCCAAATTTTGAATGGATTTTGAATAAATCAAAAGGGGGTAAAATGGGGTTTTAAATTTCAAATACAATTTAATCAAATTTTCCAAATTCTACGTAACAATATGAATTTCTGTAAAAATAAAAGTTTCTCTATTTGTCAAGCCCTTACAACTTTCATTAAATGGGTTTTATCAGATTCTTGATAATTTTTGAAATAGCATTTCAAAATTAAATTTTAAAACACCATTTTGAAGTTAATTTGAATTTCCAATGTATAACTTCAAAATATCCAAAGATAAAAGTTGTTCCATTTTAAAGGATTCTACAACTTCTATTAAAGAACTTTCATCAGATTCTCTTTAGTTTTTAAATTTGTATTTGAAGTTTAAACTTTAAAATCTAGATTACGGTTTTATTTGAAATTATTTTTAATAACTTCAAAATTACCCAAAATAGAAGTTGCTCAACTTTTAAAGATTTACAACTTTTGTTTAAGGCTCAACACTTGACCTCTATTTTTTTGATTTAGGGTTTCGGGTCCGATTAGGGTTTTTAATTGTTTTTCCTTTTTATTTTCTATTTAGATTTAGAAGCATACATACAAACAATTTTTTAAATCATAAAGTCACTCAAAGGTAACTAAGAACATTCACATCTGAAAATAAAAATTTTCTTAGTGATGCACAGTAACAATGATTTTTATGCGGAATGAATTACCTGCAATCATAATGATAAGGCCGGTTTTAGTTATCGTAACACCAGGGGTGTTACAGGCGCCAACCCCGACCCGACTCTTTTTGCAATCCAAGGCAAGCCCCGGTGCATTTGCCCCTCCTTGCTATTTTAAAATGTTTATCACTTGAGTTAATCTATTGCATTAGGTTAATAGGAGTTGATTGACAACCAATTGATGCATTACCATCCTTGACCACTTATCAATACCTGAGAACCTGATTTGTTTAAAGTATTGAAAAATGCTTAGTCATGCTTAATGATTAGATTTGCAAAAATGCTATTTTGAACTGTGATGATACAAATCAAATTAATCACTTTATGGGACTGGTTATGTCCTTGTTGGTTGGCAGTGTTCCTAGCTAGTTCATTGTCATCAACGGGGATGGGTTTTCCCGTTTGGTTGGACAACTGTTTGGGTTAGAGTCCCAACTTTCGTCGCCATCGGGAAAGGGATGCTGAAAACCGGGTAGTTACCAGTGTACTTGGGTTAGAGTCCCAATTCATGGTTTCTCACTGGAAAAATATTAGGGACCGTTCGTTGTCAGGCCTGCTGTGATCAAGACTTTGCAACTAGCCACATATTACGGGAAGCCTCTGACTCCGGTGGCTCTACTGCTGGAACCGACAACCACGCACTGGGAGTGGAGAGATGGCGAGAGTAGCGTGTACCCTCGTGGCCTAGCGTGCTTGGAGACTAGAGGAGTACTGTGCTCTCGGGTGGTGAAGGACCGGTTCCGGGGTATGAAAAAGCCGTGGTAGGCGGGGTTGGCATATGCAAGCTTAAGTGCTACATATGCAGTGTGGATAGGGATCTCCAGCTGGATATTAATCGATTCGAATCGTCGTTGCTCCTCGGTTATGGAGATTTGATCCTCACACCTACAGTGAATAGTGGTTCGGAACTAGGATGTTTTGGAATGAATTTGAAAGAATAATGGTAGATATTTGGAAAGATTTAGAAATATGGTCAATGATTAGTAATATTATGAAAATAAAATATTGAAATAGGACTAGTATTGCTTTTCTGAAAAAAAATTCTTGAACTCTTGCTCAAGCCTTATCCTTGACTCCCCTCAGCCTGCATTCTTGAGTCTAATTTTACACCTTTTTGTCGGGTAAGTCTAGCGGAGTACCCATGTACTCAGGGTTTGTTAACCCCGTTGCAGGTAGTCAGCAGGAGCCTGAAGTCTGTATTGCTCCGTGCTTGTGTCACTATCATCCAGGAGAGCGAGGAAGAATAAACTTGAACCCGTGGGCAGGGATTCGTGTACTACCTATCTATCTTGTTGTAATATTATTCTACCGCTATTGTTACCACTTTTAATTATGGTCTGTAATAACTGCACTTAATTTCTATTTGAACAACCGATTTGTAAACTAAGTATTATTTAATCTTCCGCACTTTTACTCTGAATGTATTTTGTTATGAAATGTTGTAATCCTGTAATGGCTTCGCAATGAGATCCTGTCGGAGATAACGGGTGCTTATGTAGCCCGGCAGAGCTGCCTAGGTCATCTGGAACACAGGCCCGGCTGTCAGTTATCATTAGTGGCGATGACAGGTGCCTGTGGGCCACGTGATTTAGGCGGTTCTGTTACATTATGAGAGAAAAATATTGTTTTGTGGCTGAAAATAGGTTGGACCTAACTCAAACGAACGGAGCGAAGCATGGTATAAGTTGCATAGATAATGAAGATCGATGGGATCTTTTTCTAGCTCTCACCTCAGAATTTGAAATATGCTTGAATCTAAATTCTGGAAAGCTATGGAGTGTCAAATTCCAAGCTAAGTAGTAGATTTTCTAGAGTAGATTCTAATTTCTTTAGACTAAAATGATCTAAACGGGCTCTTAATAGTTAGGACACATATATATATCTAAGGAAAAAATCGTCGAGGATGATGCCTACAAGACCAACTTACTCTCATCCTATAAATAGCATCATTCTCATTTCCCAATAGGTTAAACATTTCTAGTTTGCAAAATATATATTAAAAATATCAATATGTTTATGATGTATTGTTCAATTGTTTTTTCATAATATAAACTTATTTGGAGATACAAATATTGATATTGTTTTCTATAAATCTAAATAGCTTTGAAAAACGTTTGACAAGTATATATCCTATAGCATAACGTTATTTTTTTATGAGACTGAAGTAAGCATGCATGCCATCTTTTCTTAGACAAGATTTGCCTGCCATTTGGTTGAGTTTAAGAAGTTATTAAGGGAGGTGCTGGGCTAGAGAAACGTCATCACCGAGGTAATAAGGGTCAACTAGTAACAGCTAAAAGAGTAATTATTATAGACAAACTGACAATACTTCTAGGTGCGAGCGTATCTAAAACTCTAAATAGGTTACTTTAGGGAGGAACATGTCGTATACTCAGGTTTAAATTCTAGAAGATTCATCATGGATATTCCATTATCCGAGTATAAGCATATCGGTGACCTCTGACCAGTCCGGGTGATTCTTCTGTAGACGGAACTTTGCATTGATCAGTTTGAATTTTAGATAGCATAGCACATGTGCTAATTTTAGCAATAAATATTTAATCATAGCTTAATTAGACTTAAAAGATTTATCTTGCGAATTTACATATAAACTACATAATTTATATATTAAATACTTCGTACATACGTTAAATATTCCACGTGACAGGCATGTGAAGTGGAGGGAGGGGACGGAACCAATCCTCGGATGGCAGCAGCAGCAGCACGCGCCAAATGACCCAGACCCACCCATGCCCCCCACGCGCGCCGCGTTCGCAACCGGCCAACCGACTCGACGCCGTGATTTCTCTTTCTCGGCGAGGATCGGAGGGAGAGGAGAGTCGCTCCCCATCGCAAGTGGACGCATCTGGAGCGGATATGGATTGGGCAGGGAGGATGCGATGCGAGTAAACTCCTCTGTCCTCCTCCCGCTGGGGCGGCGGCTGGGGAAGCGAAACAACGGGGACCGTCCGTCCGCTGCCGCGGGGCCCGCGCGCGACGCTGTCCTGTCCGGGCGCTCGCGCTCGGGCGTGCGCGGTGACGCGGCTCACACTCACGCGATCCAAGTGGGAAGGAAGTGGTCGTGCGGCTCGCGGGATCGGCCCGCCGCATCGGCATCTGATAGCGTACGGTCTCCGGCTCTCCGCCCGCCCCGCCGAGTCGCCGCGCGACACGTTACGTACGCACCCGGCCACACGCCGCACCTTATCTCTCTCCCGTTTCTTCTTTGGATTTCGGAAAAATTCTATCCCTCCGTTTCGGCTTCATTCAGGCTTCAGCTCGCATGCATGCATGCATCCGGCGGGCCGCTGATGATGCGTGATGGCTGATGGTTCACGTACGGTTTGGCTCGTTTCTGCGACCATCTTCTTTTGCCGGAGGAGGGATGGGCGGGCTAATTTGCGCCCTGTGTTTAATGGGTGTCTTGCTTCTCCTGTTTCCACTTCCACGCATTTCCCACCTCCAGTGACAGGACGGACCGAACTCTTTCACTAGCTAGCTAAAGTGCTCAACTCTTTTCTTATCCACTGGCCGGTCTTCTTCACTGTTTCAGACAGGGAATCTCAACCCTCACGCCATCATTTCAGGACCAGAAACGAACCCCCTCCCTCAGAATTCCTGAAGAATATCCAGAGGAGAACAACCAACATTTCTGTACATACGTCATACGTGTAATTACAAGTCAGGCTCTATGAGTCTGTCGGGGTTTTCTTTTTCAAAATTCCTATATACGAGTCATCTGCTTTTTTTAGCATATTTACATTGATAGATTACATTCTTATAGCATTTACTATGCTACCTCTTATCCAACTTTTGAATAGATTATGAAAATCATTGAAACTTTTATGAAATAGTACATTCACAAAATATACCATGAGTGAATAAAAAAACTAGTAGAGATATCATGAGGGCCGTGCTTGGACTTGGACTGGCACGATCCGAAGGCGTGCTATGGGCCGTGTTTGGACCGAACAAAAATTTATCGTGTCATACGACACGGATCCAAGTCCCACCTCTACATAGGGGTAGAGATTTGCGTATGTGTTTATGCTAAACTGATAATCTATCATTTAATCAATACGAGGATTACAACGTCACATTGGTGTCCAACTAATTAATATCGTAAATATATGATCTAGAGAAAGATTTAGTTCCTTCCCAAAACTATAATTTGCTATAAGTAATGCTTGTTTTCTAAAATGCATAAATATGTCATACTTAAATTTTACATAAATAAAAAAACCGCGTAATACCATATAACTCTTTTTAGACACCGTCTGAAAGGCCTAAGCGGCAAAACGAATGATGACTGACTGTTCATCATTTAAAGTTTTGGTAAGGTCCTTTTATTTGACTACAAGTAGCCTTGTTCATTTATTGGTAGATGGCATATGACTGCCACACTAGTTTAAAACTTTGTAAGGTATTTCTATAGGTAAGGTACGTGTGCATGCGTGTATCTTATTTTTGGATATTGACGTAATAGATTTGTCATTAAAAAATGCTTGAATAATATATAATTCTCTTTTTTTTTGCAAAGTTTCACCTTATACACCATTTGATGTCCCAAACAACTTATATCTGTGATTGAAGGTGATGCTAATCTTACATACTTAATTTTTCACTAAAAAGGCACTAATCAAAGCCATCTAGAGACCTTTAAACTCGAAAATCCCATATATCAACACCACGGAAAAGTATATAATGGTTGGGCAACTACTGATAATCGCATCTCGATCCACTCCACTGTGTAGCTAATCTTCTAGCACTTTTCCAAGAAGACAGAATCGTGGGCTGGCAAAGGATAGAAGTCGATGTCGCTCTCAGACCTGGAGAGAAGATGGAAACAAACACAAGAATCCATTGTACCTGCCCTCTCTTATCCAAACCGGAGAATGTGGACAGTGGCTTGCTTGCTACTCCCTCACTTCCAAAAAAAAATGTTAGTTTTTACTTCTCGAGAAATAACTTTGACTAAATATATTTTAGAATTTATTATTTTTTATGGTACATATTATTATCATTAGAAAGATCTTTTAATGTAGTTTTTTAATAAATTTATTTAGAGATACTAATGTTGTATATATTTTCTATAAATCGAGATAAATTTGTGGTACACATATCAACGGTGACGCTATTTTAGGGACGGAGGGAGAATCTCCAACCGATTTCTGAAATGTACGGTGTGTGTCGTCTGAGTTGTGTCCACTTGAAAGCATTCGTGAACGTTAGCGTGTAAAGTGGTTGCTCCTAAGCCTGATACGGTGTCAATCATTCATTTTGCACTTATACCTAGTAACTAGTTACAGTCCTTGTAAACCACCCTGCTTCACGTATAAAAATCTGTAGAACCTTTGTTCTTTTATGAGCTTGCTAGAAGCTCTGCATGGATGAATACATGGCGTATTGGCGTGGGGATCCTCTCCTCCTAGTCCTCTTCAGAAAAACAAAATTTCACATTTTTACACGCCACCGTTATGCTCTGGAAAATAGGAATATGAATAGTATGTTTGTACTTAAATAGTCTACGTGTCGTATACATATTAGCTAGGTAGAGTTCTTAAACTCACTGAATCCATAAATATACTAGGGGCATGCTTCTGACATGAAAGTTTCACATGATGAAGCAATACAGTTTTTATTACAGAAATATATGTATTTTCTTCCTGAATTCTGGTTGAGCCTTAGCTTCCCTTTTTTTTTCTGGTGTGCTGTAAACATGCTACCTGTAGTACTGTACTCAACAGCTGCAAATTTTCTTGTTCACATATACCACGCTACAGCTTCATGCTAGTATGAAACTTGGTCCAGAAGCTGATCAACAAAGATAAAGAGATGCCCCACTGAAAACAATTTGTCGTCAAGAATTGATTTCCAATGGCGGCATCCAACCATGGGAAACGAGAATCCGGGAGAACCTATCTGCCCGCATCTTGACAACGGTGGCCAGGGTTCTGAAGCAAAACAAAAGGCGCGCACTTTGGACGAGCAGGCTGAGGAATCTCTCTCTTTTGAGCCACCAAATTAAAGAATAGCATTATCATCAGTGCTGAATTGGAATCCTTGATTGGTTAAATGTCTCTCCAATTGGACGAGAATGGCATTGCTTCATGCCTTTTCTGTGATTGCTACATGGCTAGTGGCTAGGTCACCTCGTCCTTACCCTGGTTATCGTGCACAGGCTTTTTATCCCTAGGAGAAGGTCAAAATGTTCAGTCTCTCCGCTTTCAGGAAGTTTTTTCTTACTAAAAATTGGCTTTTTCTCCATGAATGTTTGAGAACTAGTGCTAATTGCCAACGTTAACAAGTAGCATCAGAGATCTACCGTTCTAGAACCCTGTGGTTCCCTATGCGGACCTGAGATGACAGGTGTGCACGGGGCTAGGGGATTTGGTCAGAGATTAAAAACCACGGACCTGAGATGACAGGTGGGCCGTATTGGTTATATTATCTGATCCTTGATAGAGATGGCAAATGAGAATTCTTTATCCGTGAATTGGCTATCCATCTTCGTCCCTGTATCTAGCAAAGCTCGTGGGAGGGATTTGGTCTCTGTTCCCTGCACGGCTGCACGGCAGAGATCCGCTTCAGCATTAGTACATCACCCTAGACAATAATTTAAATTTAACAATTTTAGTACAAGTATATACACAAATAATGAGCAATCCAATCATATAGTCGATCGTTACTGCTCTAGCAAAAATATACAAAGTAAGTTTCAGAAATATCTGCATATATATGGAAAAGGGAGGGGGACAAAGAAACATCCCAATCAGAGATGAGCTTTCCCGTTTAATTCTCTGTTAGGAAAAAATTGGCCTCGTTTCTCCAATAGGGAAGTTTTATTTCGGAGAATTGGAAAATCGGGACTATTGATATCTCTATTGCTTACCAGTCCTATGCAAGTTTAGAAAAAAAAAATGACACTGCCGTGTCACCAAGGCCGGAGGCTGAAGTCACATGTAGATCCATACGCCGTGTGGAAATTTGTCGCCCCAATTCAGAGGTTTCCAGCTTCCAGATGTCAAGAACCGATGATGGAAGTTGCAAAGGACAAGTCGCATTCTTGGCCGTACCTAAACGGGTGCTAATCTAAAACGGCTCATGGCTGCCTCGAGGAGCCAAAGGAATCTACTAGAACAACATGCCAACATGGCCCTTCGATCCCAATCCTCTCTCTCTCTCTTTCTGAAACTACGTTTTCAACGACAGCTTGGCCCTGGCCAAACCGTCCACACACGCATCCAGGTGTCCGAGAGAGAGTGAGAGATGCATGGACGTACTACGAATTTCTCAAACCATTTTTTAGTGCCACTACTAGTCGCTGCGTTTGGTCGGGTCTGCGTCTGCGTGATTGGCTCGGCGGATGCAGAGAGTGTCTGACCTGGAGGCTGGAGCAGCTAAGTTTGCAACGTGCTCTTCTTTGTTATACTACTAGCAATAGCAACTGGCGTTTATATTATCACAGGCACTCAGAATCTTGTGAACATATCCGCAAGATTCGCCAGCTAATAACAATGGAGGATAGCCAGACCTGATAACATATAGAAAGAAAGTCTGGTCCTTTGACGCGGTAGGAGCGATGTGTGTCTACACATTGTTCCTGATCTTGTTGATGTCTTTTATATACAACAGTGTAGCAGTTGAAAAATCTCATGGCTACGAAAAGACGTACGTAGATGGTGTTGTTACAACAAACATAAAAGCAGTTTTTTTCTCTCTCTCTTCTGAATGTCACTTGTATTATTCACAATTTCCCAATCACTGAGTGAGCATATATAAAAGAAAAGGCTGACCTTGATATTTCTTCACATGGAAAACAGAGGAAGGAAGGAGGTACAGAGTACAGATCCTGTAGACCTGGACTGCACTTGGATGAGGACCCATAGAAGTGGCGATAAAAAGAGTTGCCTGATGCTTGGCCAGTTGCCAATTTCCAGCCATTTAAACTCGTATCTTATTTTTTTTTTAGAAAAGAAAAGTGTTTGACTTTTGCAGTAGTACTCCGTACGTTGAAGCAAGAGGAGGGGAACGCCACCAAGTCTCCACGGCGCGCACCAGCACATCGACCTGCGCTTTATCCTTATCTTTCTGCCTAAAGGTGTTGGCTTTGACCTCACCTTCTCCATGTGTCTGGTCCCCCGATATTTTTGACCCTCTTTCTCTTCTGCCCTTATACTAGTTGGTGCGAAGTCACCATGTGAAGACTGAAAGAAAAGGCCTGTAAACTCACTGGCTCTTCTGTCACTCGAAGACTCACAATTGCGCATCACCATACAATATACAATTTTTTTTTAGGTGAATAATATATACAGATCTCTTCACGACTTCGAAAGACCAGGCGATCGAACAGTACTTGACACTTTCTGAAACCATGAGTTTCTGCTACGGAGTATCTTAGAATCTGAGTAATATCACCGAACAATTTTCAGACTACTCTGGTCAGTCCAGTGGAGCTGGTAGCATTTTCGTGGCCGTCGTCGAGTGAATTTTACCGGAAGCAGACGATGTGGGCGAATCCGGAGGCCATCTGGGAGACAGGGACGGGTGCCCGGGCCACACGGCACTAGGCACCACGCACCAATCCCTTGGGCGATCTCTCCCCAGATCTTTCTTTCTTCTTTCCCCTCCAAATATGATTCACGCCCTGACGCCCGGCTCAGTTGGTTGGAGTCTCGCCCAATCTTTAGCGATGGACGCCGACGCGACGCGACGCCACGAGCGCTAGAATCCCGTGCAGCTCGACGGGGACGTCGCTGTGCTCTGGCAGCTCTGCTGCAGCTGTTCTTCGCGTCCCTCCGTGGACATTGGCTTTCACACGAGAACGAGAAATCAAATACTAGTAGCCAGCAAAACCTGCCGTTCATGTTAGCATCACAAGGATACTTTTGGCAGTTTATGTTAGCTTCGCGCCAATTTATGAAGAAATCCGACCAACGGAATCAATAGAATACAAATGAATTATTAAGAGTTGGAGATTCGATTGCACAAGGGGACGCTTGAGTTCGGTCCAGGCTCTATCCTGACTCCAGTGACCCCACCTCAAATGGACGGATCCCGGCAACCGCCACCTGACTACGACAATGGGAGCCCACGGCGCCAACAGACCAGCTAAAACAAAAGACTCAGACCTTACCAGATTCACATTACCGAAAATTCCAGGAATCTAGAGAAGAAACTGAACTACCAGGCAAATGGCATCAGTAGGTGGAGACAGTGCAAATCGTGTTACAGAAACGTTGCGATATTGACCCACTTTGCCATGCCATCCACATGACAATATAACCTAGTGTTCTTTAAACAAATGGAGGCCAAAGCAACCAGTACCAAGTGAGTGGGAAGAGAACAGAAAAAAGAGGTTGCACTATTGCTACAAACTCCATCCATATCAGAAGCTAAAGGGATGAAAGATTCACTGAAAAGTGAATGACCCTGAAATCCTAAGAGACAAGCGCTAGTGCTCTCCTTTGCCTTTACGGCTCCATGACCACTAGGGTCATTTGAGGAGACCAAGCAACATCATCCTCAACCCTGAGCATAAAAATGGTGGTCCATAAACTCAGAAAGGACGCACTAGAAGCCACACAGGTAATTTTATGTCCCTACATTTTTGGAGAGTGTGGAACGGTTAGTAAACAGTTGATAATTTCATTAGACACTGAGGAACCTACTTTACTGGTAATATTCGAAAAGTACGATCGACTCCCACAAGTTAAAAAAATTCACACCACTCACATAGCTCCTAACTGTTCCATGATTACACATTCTGCAAAACAAAATCACCCAACTTTTGGGTTTTAGAAGATATGGATGGCAGGTTGCTACTTCGTCTTGGTAAAATGAGGGGCAAGCAGCTTTGAAACAGTAAAGCCAGTGAACGTTTCAACTCCTAATAGGTCCTTCAGTTTCTCATCGCAGATTATTTTCCTCCGATCAGAAGGATCCTACCACCAAAGAAAGAAAGGAGGAAAGCAATTAAAAATAGGACTGATATTATTTAAAGGAATAAGCACAAGACATAAAACATAATGATAGGATTAGTTCAGTCTTCCTTACAACTATTTCCACAGGATCAATCTCAATGACTACAGATAATTCTGGGGCAGGTTTGATCAAATGGTGAGCTAAACAAACAGAGAAACAGGAAAATTCCTGGGCCAGATTTGATCAACTCAATCGGTGAGCCTAGATTTGTTCGATTTGAAATGTTTCGTAAAAGACTTTTTCCCCGGGCTTTGTTAATTGGAAATTGGAATGCAAAGAAGAATGCAGCTCAGCCGTATCAGTGCATTAACTGAGATTGAAATTTAGGAAAAACAACATTGAAAATTGGTTGAACTGGAAAGTGGCATACAAAAGACAGGAAAATGTAACAATAGCCTGAGTCCTGAGCAAGTTGGGGTAGGCTAGAGTTGAAATCCAAGACAAGCCCCTAGTCACAGTTCAGGCAAATACAAAGAATATAATATATTCGCCATCGAGACTACCTTTCTCGTTTTAACAGATCAACTAGTTAACAGTTCAACACAAGAATAATCATGACAAAATTGCCTGTAGTACACTACAACCAGAAATTTTTATCTTGAATTAGGCGTCTCAATAGTTGGAATGGATTAAGGTGAATGGACATGGAGCTTATCACTTCATCAGGAGGAGATGCAAGTGTTGGAATTATAATCCTTCATCATGATCGACCTGGCCAGTTACAGAGTGTGCTTGTGCTGAGGAAGCAGAATTTATAGCTTCTTAAGAAACTTTGCAGCTTGCTGCAGAGTGGTTGAAGAAACTGACTTAACTTTAGTTGGATTGTGCAAGTGTGGTATTGACATATCATTTGGCATTGATGGAGTCAAATCACAGTGGTGTGGCATTTTCAATCCATCACCTTTCAGAGAGATTTTAGGGGAGTGCAATAGAGTAGTTCATGTATTAGTTCAGTTATTTCAGTTAGCTAGATGTACGATGCATCATGCAGTTTGGAGGCCACAAGCACCACTCTGCATTACAAAGTTACACGAAGTGAAAATTTGGTTGCCAAACCTTAGGCAAGCCAAGATTTTGGCAGCCATTTGGTTTGGTACCAAAATTTGCCAATATCTCATAATTTTCTTGCCCGTAATTTTCCTGGACAATAAATAAAGTAGCCCCTTTCCCACACACAAAAAAGAATGAGTTAGAAGATAAAACAAGATAAAACAAAAATGGAGAAGTGCATATCCTACTAGCCTATATATATAGCTTAAGGAGATGGGATGCAATCCTACCTTGTGGCTGACACCCTAATGACAATGCATCAGCAGAAACACCCCTGATATTATTTACGAGAACATCATCAATTGCAACATTACTTCCTAAGACTTGATCATTGTGTTGCTACTGAGCTGATGACTGATGTTCCTTGACTGTTGAAATATACTCCTTGATAAATCAACTCTAAAGTTGTCCTAAGTCAAACTTTCTTAAGTTTGACCAATTTTATACAAAAGAGTACTAACATCTATGACAGCAAAAAAAAAAGTATAGTATGAAAATATATTTCATGTCATATCTAAGTATACCAATTTTGTGTCATAAATATTAGTCTTTTTCTATAAATTCAGTCAAACATAAAAATTTTGACTTAGGACAACTCCAGAAGTTGATTTATTCAAGGACAGAGGGAATATATGACAACTTATGCCTACATATTCAACAATGAGGCATGCTAATTCTTGCAAGAAACTAGGGTAGGTTTGGCTATTCAGTGACTATTTGAGAAGACAAGCTCTCGCAGTCGCAGCATATCTGAAAAGAGTGAATTCCTCTACCTAGACCAATCATACATGTCTTCTGAGTCATTACACCACTTATGTGGATGTCTAACAAGTGACACTAGGCATGAGGCTGCAGAAGAACCATAGAATGGTTAATTGTATACTAACACTTGCAAATACAATTTGGTTGGGCTGTGGCCCATGAAAGCTCAAACCTACAAGGCCATAACACCGGTACTGTAATAAGGGTTTTGAAAATCTGTTTTCAATAATTTCCAGACCTTTGCTGGGAGGCAGGAGTCATCTCACTGCAATCTGTTTCTTATTTTATTTCACAATAGTTTTCAAGAAGTCCAACATAACATGTCAAAAGTGCCCTAAAATTTTCCATTCCCGCTACCCACAGGGATTTTTCCAGTTACTGAGAGTAATTGGCTGGTTGCTGCTGCAATTTAGAACTCTGTCTATTGGCCATAGTGGATAGGCATGCAGCCTATTTCTGGAAGGCGACTGAAATAAAAAAGGGCCTGAAAGAAAATAGAACTCGAGTATTAGCTACTCTAGACTCTAAAGCATCTGCTGAGGTGGCTGCTATCCATTGCCTAGTGCATAAAAATATAGCAGGTTATATGGTACATGCAGATGATCTAAACGAGGGTAATATGAAACTAGATACTAGGAACTTGTTAGCCTTAGCAGGACAATACCACCGCATAACAATTTCATCAGCTCATATGCTCCATACTATATCATGATAACAATGGATTCAAAAGTTCTAGTTTCTCTGTCCTCATATAGCTCGAATTCCAAATACAACCCCACATATAATAATTACTTAATGCAAGTACAATAAAAAACAGCATATCATATGGTATGCATATTCAATCATAATAAGAAGCCTCAAAATTCACAAAAAAGAGTCCAGCTTGAACGAATGAACCACTCTATCAATCTGTATTGAAAAGGCTCAGCATTTCGCATTCATAGTAAAAATAGCAACGCGGTATTCAGGGAAAAGAATTTACCTGCAGGTTGTTCTCTTTTATGTAGTCCCACATTTTCTTCACGACATCAGATCGTGATAACATGCTCTCACCAGTGCCGATAAATTTCACTAAATCATCCGAAAGTTGAAGGGGCACAAGAAGACCAGATCCAGCTCCTGAAGAGCCGCCCTTTTGCTTCTTTCCTGCAAAGGATGTTTCATCAACAAGGTGGTGAGAACAGAAACCCATGATTGTGTGAAGACGCTTATATATTTCTAACCTTCATTCCTGTCTCTCTTTTGTGGCTTCTCTTTGGGTGTCGATCTGACAGGAGAGACAGGACCTGGCAAATCATAGTCAAATAAGTACTATGGAGCTTGAACTGGTGAGTGTTAATAAAATAGACATAGGTTAATCAAAATAGTTGATAAAAATAATCCAACCATGGGGGGGCATGGAACCTGGAGCTCATTATTTTACCCTTGTACAAACATGTTAACTGGCATTATGCTTAACTAAAGCAATAAACAAGGCTGGGAAACAAAACAGGAAGAATTTAAGCTCACATGAAAAGTTTTTTTATGTGTCCACAAAGAGTTTTTTAATGGCTCAATCAAGTTCAGATTTGCATTTTTCTTCCTAGATGTGAACATCTTTGTCAATAATATTGCCTTCCTTGTTCATTATTTTCCTTCTGGGACTTTTCTATGTTCATTTCCTTTTAACATTCCACAGCAAACTCTACTAGCTCCAGACATGGAGACTGGTACACATAGAATTAGTGTACAGTGGACCAGTACCCTCAGAATTCAATGGCCAGATATGCTTGGTCAAAGCTTTATTCATTTGGAACATATCAATGGAATTGACATTGAAGATCTTCTTCAATCTCTCATCGGGCAAAATCTTCCTCCTATTGTTTTGATCTTGCAGATTATTTTCTCGAATATATGCCCAAAGCTTCTTGACAACCTGAAAGCAAACAAGAACAGCAAGAAAGAACTCCGTGATATTGTCCTCTTCATGATTAATTGGTATCACTCATCCAATGCAAGATAGACATAGGACAGTAATCAGGCAACGGTGTTTACCTCTGTCCTGGCTAACTCAGAGGCACCAACAAACTCTTGAAGTGCCGGGGAAAGACTGCATAATTTTGTAAAGCCACCACCCCTTTTCTTGCCATCGTTACCCCTATTTAACACGATTTAACACGATATGATTATACAGAAAGAACCAGAATTACCAATAAGAAAGGTTGTGCACGTGGGTAAGAGAGCTGGTAAACCTGTTTAACAGTATAAACTGACAAGAATATGACACAAATATGCATGTTGTCATAATAAGTTGGTTTCTAATCTTATAAACCATGTAAGACTAAAGTTCCAAAGTACCCACAGGAATAATGGTAAACAAAGATTCAGGTGGACAAATATCTATAATAAACACGGCGCCAATGGTATTAGAACTACAAATGTCCGACACCCACATATTTAGAAATACTCCATTGTGATCCTGAATCCTGAGTTATCAAAGAATATAGCGAGCAAAGGAACGAAAAATTAGAATCGAATTAAAACTAACAAGTATGAGTGAGAGCCATCGATAGGCTATCCTATTAATGAACTTTAAAGATACCAGTACGATATTCCATCCTAATCGAAATCGAAATAACAGTCCGTTGAGTTTGTGGAAATAACAAACACCAGTGCAACCTTTCAATGCACCATAGTAAAAAGGAACAGATGCCAATACAACATTCCATAGCTCAATCATCTTTCATATCCAGGCAAATCCAAATAGCTAAGTTTTCACACTCCATGTAATGTGTTGGGATTTATTTGTGGATGAGATGATCGTTGTGGCATATTCTGGGCATCTCCCTGAACCATGTCAGCGCTGGTGAGGTACTGGGATCAACTTTTGGCTGGCTTGCATAATGCCATTTAGGGATAAATTTTCCAATCTGACTGGCTCTATATAGAAATAAAATTCCAACACACCAGTGATAAGATATGGTTACCAATCTCAATATAAAATCAGCTAACTTAACTCTGGACTGGTTTTACGAAGACCGAAGATGCAACTTTGGCAGACCTTCCTGTGCCAAGCAGAGGTTATGTACCCCACATGACATCTCCAGACCTTATAAGGGAGAATATCCAGCGCACACAGAGAGCAGTGAGCCCCTTTAGGATGTAAATGAAACTACTCAAAGGATGCAAAAAGCAGGAGTGAAATAGTCACATCATGTCCACTTTAGGGCTTATTTGGCTGCACACCAATCCACCATAATCCACATGGGTCGGGAGAAATTAGGGTGGAATACCTCCCAACCCATGTAGATTGGGGTGGATTGTTGTGCAGCCAAACAAGCCCTTATGAGGATATTATGCTATCATGAAGAAATTAGCAACATTCATGGAGTTTAGCACAACATTTGTGTTATAGCTTGCTCGAAACATAAAAATCTACGGAAGCCAGAAGGTCGGAGGTGCGAGTAACAAGACAGAAGAACACAAATTCACCAATCTCCCACAAGAACAATCATTTCTAGACCGGCCTAATTCGGCTATGCAAGCCATAAACCACAAAATATATGTATGCAAGGACAGATGCTTCTTTTGGCATTCAGATGACAAATCTGGAAACTGAGTCACATAAAGCAGAAAACATCATAAATCAGCTGCTAGATTGCACTAAAGTCCCGAAAAATAAAGTAACCAGCCTCATATGCGGTAAACAAGCAATACCAAAGGCACGCAACATCTTACAATATCCGGGCCAAAAATCACACCACCAACGCTAACCAAACAACCATTTCCTACAGTGCAGCCCAGAATCCTCCAGGAAGGAATGCCGAGCTGAACCCTCGAATCCCCATTCACCATTCGCATCGACAATCACACCACAAACGCACGGTGCCATTCCCTCACGATTCGTCCAAACAACGCATCACAGTATCCTAAACTAAGCAGCAAATGCAAAGGGAGAGAGACAGGGAGCAAAGCCCCTCACCGCTGTTTCTTCCGGTCCCCATCCTCGTCTTCCTCCTCCTCCTCATCCTCCTCTTCCTCCTCCTCCTCCTCCTCCCCCTCGCCCTCCTCCGCCTCCGGCTCCTCCTCCTTAGGCACCAGCGCCTCCTCGGGCTCCTCCGGCTCGGCCTTGGCGGCGACCTCGGCGAGGAAGAGGTCGACCTGCTCCCGGATGAAGGCCTTCTTGTGGGAGAGGTCGGCGCCGAAGTCCTCCTCGAGGCGGCGGCGCAGGGCAGCGGTGGTCGTGGTGTTGAGGTCCGACGACCGCAGCACCTCCTGCAGCCGCTCCACCAGCTCCGAGTCCGACACCATCGCCGCCCGGTCGGTTTGGGAATTGGGCAGTCTGTGGCTGGCTGGCGCACGGGTGCCGGGGTTTCGCCTGGTTTGGTTTGCGTGGGCTGAAATGGGGCGGCTTGCGGGCGTTGGGCCGCCCAAGTACACCGCCACTCACGTCACGTGCCCTGGGTGAGACAGGGCTCGGTCTGTTGCCTTTTCTCTCTCCCTGTGTCGGTAAATGCTGCGATTGTTGTTGTAAAATAAAATGTAAAACTCTTTTAATTAGTGATGGAAGAACAGATCATTGCCTTCCAACCGGGAAGTGACCTACACCATATGGCTAGGTTTCTTGAATAATTCTCTTGATAGAAACATATTTACATAGAATTTCAATATTGACAAGAGTACATGTAACCAGAATAATTATTATGTTTTTTATTACAATTTATAATTGATGGGTAGTTATTATTATTGTAAAAAGTCATTTTGCATGACAAGACTCCGACTCAAG
This sequence comes from Eremochloa ophiuroides, assembly GCA_038502445.1. Classification (NCBI taxonomy): domain Eukaryota; kingdom Viridiplantae; phylum Streptophyta; class Magnoliopsida; order Poales; family Poaceae; genus Eremochloa; species Eremochloa ophiuroides. Next base: position 8,711,698 of record JAHLJS010000002.1, read on the forward strand.
GAAAACGTGTGACATCCTTTCTTCTAAAGCTACTCTGGATCCGTTGAAGATAGAGTGATATGTGGTCAATTAAAGGATAGGTCTAGAAACCATGTCACGGATTTAATGCATATAGTCTACCCCATATTCTATCTTAACGATGTGGCAATTGATGTAGTCCTATGTGATAACTTTTCCAGCTATGATTTGATAGGCATCACTAACCCTTGATATATTCTAGTGCTTATTTACCTAGCATTAAATAGTAGTACCCTCTCAGTCAGGTATACTTGACGAGTGAAAGAGTAAGTCATTGCCCTTGCAAATGGCCTATATGGCATTGTATCATCATTAGGTTTCGAAAATAATCTACTTGGTCACACTATATTCATTGTGAATTTGGGTCTCAAACAAAGGTGCCTATGTTAAGATTAAACTTAATCTCCATGTCATGTACGAAACTTTAAGTAACTAGATGGGTTAAGATATGCATTGTTTCAAACAATATGGGTACCTAGGAAATCGTTTCTACTCTTTCATAACTCATCCACACACCCCTCTCTCGAGAGTCAACTTGTTGTTATTGATGCCAGAAGTCACTTTGCATAACAAGGCTATGCTCCCACAAGAACTTGTTCCATCAGTTTCTTATGAGGCCTTCCTCAACTAGTTGAAGAGAGAGAGAGTTATATGTAGTCAACCAAATGATGGATCTAAATGTCATGGCACAAATTTATTAAGACTGTGTAACCATTATTCTGTTATAGTGTTATTGATGTGGCTACCCGCTTATCAGTGCAGTTTTGTGTGATATTTTGAACTAAGATCTAGCAGACATGAGTAAATATTAAATATATCTATTGCATACTTGTACAACAGTAAATGGTGTTCCTTCCTTGAATCGAGTGTGCTTGACTAGTGAAAGAGAAAATAGTCAAAGAGAGCACAAAAAACATAATCAAAAGTGATCAAAGGATAAAACTTACCGTTGTAGAAAAGAGACATGTTGGAAATAATAATGAAATTATATTATAATATAACGAGTACATCAAATCACACTTACATCTCAACAAGTCATCCTATATTACTTTTGTCTCCTCTATTAACTCAAGTGTAGATGGATATAAGTCATCCTATATTACTTTTGCCTCCTCTGTTACCTGAAATGCACATGGATATGAGGAATGATCAAGTTTGTAAGTTTTACACTACTGTAGTCAATAATATTTATAAGGAACCCAAACCCTTTCACAACTCTGAAATTTATCAAATGTCATTTCGTCAATTTATCACCCGTGCCTAAAGCCACTGGATCATGCAGTAATACATCCAAATACAAGTGCACAACATTAAACCAAGCCAATACAATAAAGCATGGCAAAATATAATAAAACCTTGTTCAAACCTGTACTTTGCTATAACCATAAAACTTCCCCCAGTTTTTGTTGGATAGATCAAATCATGAATTCATGATACACATACCACAATGACTACTTTTCTTTCATAATACAAAAGCATATGATTAAGGAGCAAATTGTCTAGCTTCTTTGATTAATCTATGAGCATCTTATTTTAGTAGGCAAATATGAAAAAAAAAATATGCTCAAATATATACAGTTCTAGTAACCTAAAAATGATTCATAGGTTATTCATGATGACCTATGAAAATTCAAAGTCGGCATTTGGAAGCAGTTTTGACATTCTCTCTATAACATGCAGGAAGCAACTCCATCTCAAGTTGCTTCTGCTAGAACATTTGCTATTGCTTTCATGGAAACATTAAGTACGGTGCTTCTGGGATTTACATATGGCAATAAGTAAGTTTGTTATTAAGATTTTCATGGTCTTAGTTGGGCTAAAAAGAACTCTCGTTGATGATAAAGAATTTTTTTTGCAGTGTGGACTTAGCATCACTTCTTAGTATCACTTGTGTTTGTACTTAGTCCACTTATTGTTGGAATTATATATACTTGTCACATTGTCTCTTGGCTTCAGCATGCCACACCCTCTTCTTAGTGGTGTTGCATCTGGCATAGCTTTCCGTCTTGCAGCATGGAGACCCGTGCAACTTCTAATATCCTCAAAAATAACTATTACAGATCTTGATATCATTGTTGGATTTTAATATTCACGGCTAGTTTTAGCCATGAACCAGGGATAACTCTTGGAATGGCGTGGATGCCTAAAGCCCATCACACATGGGGCACACACCGGGGATAGCTCCCCTGCTCTTACCAAAATTGCATTTGGCATTTCAGTGGGTTCTCGTGTATCGCGACCTAAATCCAGTCGACCCACGCGTGAGAAAAAATTGCAACGCAAGGCATGGAAGAGAAATAGTCGTCACCACTCTGGCACTCTCTCCCCTGGCTTCCTCCAATGATGGAACCAGGCATGGGTTGGGTGGATGGAAGGGATTAACCCAATCCATGGGTAGAGAAGGCCACACACGTTTTGAATGCCAAACAAAGTCTAAAAGGAAACAAAGAAAACACTAGTACAGTACATTTTTAACTTTAGTCCTTTTTTCCCATGAGAAGCTAGTACAACATGCAAACAAAGTTAACTTTAAACCTTCTTTTTATAACATCTCTTGCCGTCTCAAACTCTCTAAGTGGTAACCTTTTGAAGTCAAATTGCATTGTACATCTTAATTCTATCAAGTCAAAATAACTGGACATATGTTCAAAGCTTTTCATCAAATACATAAATTGGTGGATTTTCGTCGATCGGTCTTTGTCTGAACTCTGAAGTTTCTGGGCGCACAGTCATCTGGGGCTTCAGCAAAAACTTCTACTAGTATATGTAGCAACATCAAGATTCCAAGTACATAGGGTAGTACCTTAAAACCGTGACTTCATCTAGAGCGGCATAAATTACAAGAAAAACAGGTCAGTCCTTTGACGCCATTGAAGATGAGTGGACGTGGATGTCACCGTGTTTAGTCAAAAAAACTCACCTCAGTTCCTTATTAAACAACTGCGACAATTGTAATTTGGCCGCAACGAAACGGCAGACAGTGGCTAGTTCACGGCATAGTAACATTGCAAGTTATTTTTTAATCTAACTATATTGGGGTTGAGAACTTAAGATAGCATAATTAATATTCCGTGCTTAAGAAACTACTGTATGTCTGTATGTAGTAGCTCTTTCAATCAAAACTTTCCTGTTTTCCTGTGAAGCTTAGTATATATTGCAACTGAAAAAAAAAAGAACGTTACATTCGTTCACGTTCCACGGATCGAACATATCCATGATCCCAAAATATGGTGAGACGTAAATTTTGAACTGGAAGTTGGTTATTTAAGAAATCTGACACGTGGACCACTTCAATTTTTTTATATATACCACCAAGATCAATACGGTTTAGCAACATCCTTAGGACGAACAAAGACATTTATGAGGAAACACATGGTTTACAGTATGTTTGAAGAACACTCTTAACAGGGACACCCCTTTCACAGAATTTATATGTTAATAACAAATACAAGATGCACTAGAAACAAAATGTCCTCACATAATAAAATAAAAACATTCCATCGTCGATCTTATAGACCTAGTTACAAAATAGAGAAACTACTATTGTTGCCCCATCTGGGTTCATCTCCTTTTTAATATAGTTGACAACTCGCATGCATGATTCATTGTTTTAGAAAAAAAGGTAAATACCACAAAGAATTTGTGTAGTTGTTGAGTTAGAAAATGAACAAAATACAAGGCAAATGTATTAACTTATCCCTAAGTTTAAAGATTATTGCTCTTATAAAATCACTAGCGGCCTCATGCAGTTGCATAGGTTGGCCCAATGGCGGATAGAGGTTGGGACAAAGCGGTGTCTAAATAATAAAAATCTACAGCTAGAGCTAGAGACTAATAGTGATTTGACTAAATACCATGATCTAATAAAGAAATCAGGATCACTAGAGGGCCTGTAGCCCCGGCAGCCCCCATTTAGATCCGCCCCTAGGTTGTAGCAAACAGTCTCTGCCTTGTGATAGAAAGGAGAGCAATCGGAAAATATGAACAACGGAGAGCAATCGAAGACAAGCAAACATGGTAATGCGGCCTAAATTTCCCTAGAGTTTAGTACTACTCTCGTCGAACAAAGAGTAGTTTATATTTAACCAAGTATTTAGTAAAACCAATTAAATTCATGACACCAATATATTTTATTGTGAAAAATATATTGTAAAGAGAATGTAATGATATTTATTTGGTATCATAATTATATATATGTTATCTATACACTAGTTAAAGTTAAAATTGTTTGACAGAACAAAACTAAAATGGTTCTCTTTTTAGGATAACTGATAACGATAGTACTTACTCCTATTTATCTTAATATTTGCCAGCACGTCAGGTTGCATGTGTTGGTAGATTATTTTGTAGTAGCATTCTGTGACTTGTACTTTTACCCTTTATTACCTCTATCTAAGAGGTCAACCCGGCCCATTAATTAGTACAGCAATCTGTACTTTTTTTTTGTTAAGAATAGCCGAGAGCACACGCAGTGACTGTAGACTGTACTAGTAGGCTCGGCCTGCGTATAGTAAGTCATGTTAGCTTGGTTAATAAACAAAACAACTCAATAAAATTGGCAAAATAGGCCTCTTGGTCCTCCAACTTTGCTACAAGGGTCAAGTTCGTCCTTCAACTTTCAGATTGGCCACTCTAGTCCCTCAACTTTTTGTTTTCAGGTCAAAGTCATCCTTGTACTAATGTGGTACTCCAGGATGGCATGAAAGTATAGTTAAAAGTCATTTTCACCCTTGGCTCCTTCTTCCCCATGATTCTTACTCCTAGGTCGCGCCATTATGTCATGTATTAGTTGTTCCGTTATGTGGAATCGACCTAGAGATTTTTTGTTAGGATGGTCCAGCTATGATTGTATTATATTGACCTCCTTCGACGCTTGTTGTATGTTTGTCTAAACTCTTCTACCTAATACAATACGCAAATTTTATGTATTCGAGAAAAAAATGATTCTTACTCCACAGCCAGGGAATTGATGTGGTTTTTCTCTAATTTCTTTAGAAAGGCATAATCATGAGATTTTTGCAAGATACATGTGATGTGTCCTAACGTGAGAAGAACAACAGGTGGTTACCTGCTTTTTCCCCTTCAAAATATTGTTCCACTGGTATTTAACGCGTGTTCCTCCAACATTTGTGTGATTACCATCACGAAAAATATTCGTGTGCCTTTACTAAATTCTTGTCACTTGTTTTGAGGGAAAGGAGCTAAGGGCAAAAGAGACTTTTAACATCAGTTTCATGCCAACAATGAATGCTAAATCAGCATAAGGATGACTTTGAACAAAAAAATGAAAGTTGAAGGACTAGATTGGCCAAACTCAAAGTTGAGGGACGAACTTGACTCTCTGAATAAAAGTTTAGGGACCAACATGCCTATTTTGCCAATAAAATTCTAAGTGGAAGAGAGAAATTAGAAGAGAGAATGGAATGGTTGGTGCACGCGTCGACCGGCTGCTTACATTCTCCAAAGTTCATGAGGGCTCAAAGCTTTTAACTCTCAGAAAGAAACAGCAAGAGGCATGCATGCAGAGGACCAAAGAGCGAGAGAGAGTGTGTGTAAAAAATAAGTTAGTGACGGGCTCCGTATAATTAAAGAAATATTTTCAGAATTTGTGAAGACTCATATTTATTGTATGAGTTGTCTTAAAAATAGTGCTACCTCCGTCCCAAAAACACGTAAATCTTATTTCTCGAGGAGTAAAAAAAATAGATCTTCAATTAGAGCTCTTTGGTTTGCTGTAAAAACGAAGGAAAAATGGAAGAATCGGAAGACGCGGGAGATTAAAGGAAAGTGGCCTCGGACTTTGTGAAAACAAAAGGTCGAAGCCAAGGTTTTTTCTTCATGTGGCTTTGTGAGCAGTGGCGGAGGCAGCTATATGGCCAGCTTTGGCGGTCGCCATACCTAAATTATATAAAAAACACTAATATATATTATATGTACATACGTATACGTGAAATATACACTCATAATGTGGGTTAGTATTCATGGTCTAAGTCAAGACTCAAGAGCTCACTCTAGTATACGAAGCGTAGTATCCACGGAAGGAAGATAGCAATCACGTTTCACGTTTGGTCTTCCTGGCCGTTGGCTATCGCACTAGCACATCTGAAAACACCGGTGTTGGCGCGTCAAGTCCAGAGACGGCGAGGGTGAATCGACGATCGACGATGGCGATGGCGAGACTAGACGCTAAACCTTAAACCCTGAATACCTTTACCAAGCAGCAGGTCTGTACCGAAATAAACGCCTTATTATAGGTATATGTATTTGTTTCAATCTTCATGTAGCGAGGTATTTTTAGTACCAATGCTTTGGACTATTTTATTTGCTCATTAAAAGTAAAAGTATTATATATATTTAGATAATGTTCTAGTGCATCTTTGCATAGTTGACAGTAGGATTTAGATGTCGTCCTGGACAAGGTTTTGATCAAATATTAGGAATATAAATCATGAATAACTTTTACATAAATATTTTTTAAATTATTGAGTTAAATTTTATATGGAAGGGAGTATATATATTTGACCAATTAACCTTGCAAACCCGCCATACCTGAAAATTATTCCTGCCTCCGCCACTGTCTGTGAGAAAGCAATTTCATAGATTGGATTCCACCAGAATTTTTTTTTCTTCCTAAAGGGACCATAGAGTCAGCATTCCTATCCTCCATTTCTCCTTCATTTTTCCAGTGAGGCAGCGAGCCAAAGGAGCCCTTAAGTTTATTAAAAAATACTGTACTTTATGATTAATCTAATGATTTACACATTATTAACATTAATACATTTTTATATATGTTTGATCAAAATAAATAATCTTTAACTAATCGAGAAACGAGATTTACATGTTTTTTTTTCAATGGAGGGAGTACTAGACAAGGCTTGCTCTGGATGGCGCAGCACGGCCACGCATCAGATCCGAGGGCGTCAAGGTCGCGCGCGGCGGCGGCAGCGCTGGGGAATCTGCTGGATGGTGGATGCGACCGCCCGCAAGCCGCGCGGCGTGCAGCCTGCGTCGTCCCAACTCCAAACATCACCCTCACCCGCGGCAGCCAGAGGCGCAGACCGCAGAGGAGGCCAGAGGCGGCCAGCAGCGGCAGCGCTTTAAAAAATTCCCGGCGCCCGCGCAGCCAGCTTGGATGCCACGGCAGCGGCACCGGGGCCCGGGGCTCCCCCGCATATAACGCAACCGCCACCGTCTCGTCTTCCATCGTCCAGCGAAACAGAGCAGAGCCGCGCAGCGCACGGTGCCTGCCTTCGTCCGCGGCTCCCATCCGATCAACCGAGTCAACCAGCCATGAAGCTCAGGCCGCTCTCTTTCACGCGGTGCGCGCCGTCGCCGCTGCGGTGCGTCGGCATGGGCGCGGGCGCGGGGAGGAGGAGTACGGTCCTTGTGGCCCTGCGCCGGGACGCCGCCGGCAGGGAGCTGCTCACCTGGGCGCTCGTCAAGGCCGCCGCCGCCGGCGACCGCGTCATCGCGCTCCACGTCTCCACGGGCGCCGCAGATGGTGCGCGCATTTCTCCATCTCTGCTCCCACTACTGCAGTCTGCCCCTCATCGGACATCGGTTCTTGACATTGGCTGCTCTGCTTTCCGTGCTCTGGACCGCGCAGGAGAAATGGCAGGCGGAGGCGGAGGAGAAGGCGAGAGCCAACGACTCGCTCGCCTCCGTGCTCGGCGCGTACAGGGGATTCTGCGAGCGCAACGAGATCGACCTGGAGCTCAAGCTCTGCGAGGGCCCGTCCATCAAGAAGGCCCTGGTGGCCGAGGCCACCTCCTGCGCCGCCGCGCACCTCATCCTCGGCGTCACCAAGAGCGCAAGGCAAGCCGGGTACGCGCTCCTCCACCTCTTCCACTTCCACATCGCAGGTTGTTATCCCGCTGGAAATGCTCAGATGCCGTAACCCACGTTCGTTCGTTTCATCCAAAATGATCAGATCGTCCGCCGCCGCCACCGCCGTCGCCAGGTACTGCGCCAAGAGAGTGCCCCCGAGCTGCATGGTCACCGCGGTCAGCAACGGCGCCGTCGTGTACCGCAGAGACCCCGTGCACCACCACCACCAGCAGCTGCTCAGCCCCTACAGCGCAGGTGTGTGTGTGTGCTACTGCTGCTCCTGCTCCTGCTGCTTCATGCCATGGTTCCATTACTCCATCTGAATCTACATTTACATTTTTCAATTGATCGATGCAGTGGTGGAGACGCCGCGGCGGCTGTACCGCAAGATCCTGGACGCGAGGACGACGGCGGCGGGAGACAAGTCCCAGGACGACATGGCGATCGGCGACGGGCGGTCGCTGCGCCGGAACATGTCCGCGGCGATGAGCGCCCTGGTCTCGCCGAGAGTGACGCTGGCACCGGGCCCAGCAGCAGGTCCGGTGAGGTCGTGCCACGGGCAGCAGGAGTCGCCGAAGATGCCCGCCGGCTGGCCTCTGCTGAAGAAAGACAACATGGAGCTGTCAGAGGTGTCTGTGGTTGAGTGGGCCATGCAGCTCCCGACCAGGTGTTCGGACCAGAGATCCGATGAGCGGGGCGAGGAGAAAGAGAAACAGCTTCCGGAGGAGCTGATTTCACTCAGAGACAAGTACTCGTCCAAGTACACCGTGTTCAGGTACAGCGAGCTCGCCAAGATCACCAATGGCTTCTCTCCAGGTACGTCTCTGCTTCATTCATTCAATGTTGAGATTTTCATGCCACCACCCAAAAAAAGAAGAATTGAGCTGATTGCTGAATGGTGATGGATTGGATTGATTGTGCCGTGCAGATCGCCTTGTTGGGAAAGGCGGTGCCGGCCGGGTTTACAGGGGGTGTACGGAAGGAGGCAAGGAGCTTGCGGTGAAGGTCCTGAAGCCTTCCGACGACGTGGTGAAGGATTTCGTGTCGGAGATCGACATCCTCAGCTCGGTGGAGCACGAGAACGCCATGTCCCTCGTCGGGTTCTGCCTCGACGGCGGCAGGGACAGGCTCATGCTCGTGTACGACTACATGCCGCGAGGCAGCCTGGAGGAGGTGCTGCACGGGCACGGCGGGGAGATGCGAGTCAAGGGCACCGTGCTAGGATGGCCGGAGAGGTTCAAGGTGGCCGCCGGCGTGGCGCGCGCCCTCGAGTACCTCCACGGCGACGGCGAAGGACACCGACCCATGATTCACAGGGACATCAAGTCGTCCAACATCCTCGTCGCCGGCGACTTCGAACCCAAGGTGACGACTGACGACGACATTTTCCCATGTGTTCAGTTCAGCAGATGCAAAAATCTTTCAGGTCCTATCACGGACGACTGAAGAGCTGTGATTAGTTAAGCGGATGGCATGAACTGAGCGCCCTCTTCTCTGTTATGGTATAATGCAGTTGTGTGACTTCGGCATCGCAATGTGGGCAGACGACGCGGCGGTTCAGGTCACCGGCGACGACCTCGCCGGAACATTTGGGTGCGCTTTTCGGTTCATCTTTTCAATCCTATATATGTCACTGACCATGGATGCTCCTGACAGAATGCAATCAGCTCACACGTGTGGAGATCTCTTGGCATTGGCAGGTACCTGGCTCCGGAGTACTTCATGCACGGCAAGGTGAGCGACAAGATCGACGTGTACGCGTTCGGCGTCGTCCTCCTGGAGCTCATCTCCGGGAGGAAGCCGGTGAGCGCCGGCGGGCCCAAGGGCAAGGAGAGCCTCGTGATGTGGGCCAACTCCGTCATACAAGGAGGAAATATCATGGACCTCGTCGACGCAAGCCTGCCGACGACGGGCGGCGACGGTGAGGTCGTAGAGCGTATGGCCCTCGCTGCTGCCCTGTGCATCCGGCGAGCGCACCAACTCCGGCCGAGCATGAGCAATGTAATATATACATACATGCTCTCACCTCTGAATGAACCCAACACACTTGCACACATATCTCCTTTCCATTTTGCTGACGTGCCACTGCATTTCGCGTCAGGTGGTGAAGCTGCTCGCTGGCGACGTCGACGCCGTCAGCTGGGCGAAGTCGCAGGTGGGCGTGCCCGGCGACGATAAAGACGGCCGCCATGCCTGCGGCACCGTCGGCGTCATCACCTCGCCGGACAAGAACGACATCCAGTCTTACATCAACCTCGCCCTGCGTGACATCAGCATCGACGACGACGACGCTTCGTCCGTCGGCAGCGCCGTGTCCTTGGAGGAGTACCTCAAGGGAAGATGGAGCCGCTCATCAAGCTTCGAGGGCTAAATGGCGAGCCCCACCTCCCCGCCAATGGCGGGAATCACCATTTTTGTGTACATAGATCGTTCTCTTGATTCGTTGTTCTTTAATTTGTTGTTCTTGTATAGCATTAAGGACAATTCTTTGTTGTTAGATGAGAAGTTGCATTAACGATGTGATCATACAGTTTTGACAGAAGAAAAAGGCCCAACATTGTTTAGTTTCCACCCTAGAAACTTTATACCATCACTTCGTATATTTGGACACATGCATATAATATTAAATATAGACGAAAAAATAACTTGCGAGACGAATTTAATTCTTTTATTAGTATCTCAAAAACCTTTTTAACGTTCCTAAAACATCTAATGTGACACAAAAAAACTTTACATCTTGAATGTAAACACCTCTTAGGAGCAAGTATAATAAGAGGTTGTAAGGCGGCTAAATGCTGACATGGAGAAGAAAAGGAAGAAGAGAGAGGACAAGTGGGCTGCAAGCTTACGGCTGGTTTGGATACACGAACCAAAAAAACTCCGTGAGAGAGACAAGTAGGTCATATATTAACTATGAAAAACTGACTACTATAAAAGTGGGTTGAAAAATGGTTATATACTTTAAAGCCAGCGAACCGGCTATATTATTAGCCTTGCTCTTACCTCACTGAATACTATATAGCCTAGAGCCTGTTTAGTTGCCGAAAAATAGGTGAAAAATACACTGTACCACGTGGGGAATTTTTTACATTAAATGTCCAGTCATGGCCCAAATAGACTCAAAAGAATCGTTTTGAGAAAGTCAGGTAAACTATGCAAACATGACAGTGCTGCTACTTCATTTAATGTTCTATGCATGCGTAAAGGACAATCAAAATGACAGAATCTGCAAACTTTTTTTAAAAAAAAAAAAACTAAACAGGGCCCTAATCTACTAGCTACTGCTCAAACTGACGCAGGTGCACCATCTCTGCGGTTACAACTTGCAGTTGCAGGAGATCGGTGAAACCACACCTGATCTGATGTCCTGCTGGTCAGAAGTACGGCCAATCGGCACCGGCGTGGAGCACAAAACCTGAAGAATCTGAAGGTACATGTCAGTTCTAGATACTTTGTCTGTCCTATTAAAATATCGTTTTTGACTTTGAGCTGTTTTGTTATGACTTTCTTTATGACTAGGAATGTTTTAATAAAAATTTATTTATTTTTAATTTATATAAATTTTTTTGAATAAAACGAAACAACGCTTTTAATGGGAAGAAGTGAGTAAATACTAACCCAACAATCAAAGCCAACGAAATGAAATGTTGCATGATTAGGCCTGAGAGGAACCATGCAAGTTGCATCACAGAGCACATGCAGTAGCATTATGTGGATACGGAGTACAATCATAGATACCAGCACGACCTCTGAGCACATGCAGATACACACCCGGCCGCTGCATACCTTGCGAAGGAGAGGCCGTTTTCGTGCTCGCGCGTGATTTGCGCTACAGTAAACAAAACTAGTACTGTATTTCAGAAACTGTGTATGCGCGCGCGGCGCCGACAGATATAATTTTTAGTTTTCCTCGCTTCTGCTCGCAAAGCATTTAAAAGTTTTTCTTGCTCCTGTTTGCAATGCATTTGCTACGTACTTGCTATTTTAAATTATAAGTCATTTCAATTTATTTAGAGTCAAAGCATTAAGTTATACCAAATTTATAAATAAAAACAAACATTTATGATACCAAATACGTATAATTAGATTTTTTTATTAATTATATTTTCACAACACATTTATTTAATGGCATAAATCTTTATAATAATTATCTTTATAATTTCGATCAAACCTGAGATATTTTGACTCTCCAGTTAAAATGGCTTATAGTTTGAGAAACGAAGAAAATAGTAACAAGCAAGTTGGCCCTTGAAAGTTGAAACAACCATCTCTTTCTTGCACCTGATGTCTCCACGCTATCAAATTTCATACATAGCTTTTTATGAGACTACCTATGAGACTGCTTACTTGTACCAATATATTTACTCTTAGTTGAGTCACAATCACAAGAAGAAACGCTCACACTGTTCACCGCACAGTAAAGTTTGAATAGGGCACCGAGGTGTGGTGTCTTTGAAAACCGGAAGAAACGCTCAGGGCAAATTGTACAGGCCTTTTCGCTTGTTTAAAAATAAGCATTGATTTCGACTTGTATTGATTTATTGTGAGAGAAAAACATTATTTTATGACTAAAAAAAATAAAATCTTGGTTCATTAGACAAACGAACCGGGCCACATTCTGCTAGACATCGGTTCATGTAACGCAGTATGACTGATGCCAGTTTGCCTTGCCACATTCTGCTTGGTAGGAGCAGTGATAATGATCCTGCCCGCGTTAGGGTGCCTGCCCAGCAAACAACCTGGTGCATACCAGTCCAAGGCCCAGACCGATCGACGAGCTGCTGCTTTTACTGAAGGCCCAAACCGTCAGGCCGCGCCGCCGCCACTCGCGGGCGCAACGCTGCATCCCCATCTCCCTGCGACGGCAGCACCCTCTTTGAAGCGATGACTGCATGCGTGGGGAGAAGTGATTGAGGCATCTCTTCGCCACCTAGGCGCAGCTAGTGAGGTGAATTGGGGTTCTTGCTTGCACTCTGTTCGTGCCTGCCATCCGTGTTTCCTTCACTGATCCCTGTACGAACTCATCGTTCATCTCCTCATCCGATCGGATTCGGTGGTACTCACTCCATTTCAATTTATAAATCGGTTGACTTTTTTATTCTAAGTTTAACCACTCGTCTTATTTAAAAATTTGTCCAATTTTTTTTGTTATAACATGTTTTATTAATAAAATTCTTTAAAAATAAGCTATATTTAATTCTTTTTGCGTATTTTTTTAATGAGACGAGTATTCAAATTTAGAGTTGAAAACGACTTTTAATTTGGAACAGATTAAGTATGTCTCAAGGGATGGCGCCTCTGACGAAACGCCGGAAGGTGTCACATCCGGCGCTGATCACTGATGATGAGGACTTTAGGAACAAACCTGTACTGTCATGAATGGAAAACGTAAAGCCGCATGCAGCTTCAGTTGTTTGGTTCACGTCGCGCGCAGACAACCACATGCAGGCTCAGTTGATTGGTTGCCATGTTTTACTCCTGCCTTGTGCATGCGCCCGCTCACACGCGTACCTGTGCTGCTCCCCCGCCAGCCAGGCCTGGTAAAAAGGGATTCCAAATCCGTTTCCCGAGAGCCAGGCTCGAGGGATTTTGCTGCATGCGTCTGGCCAGGCCTGTGACTGAGTGCAACCATCCAAACAACGCTCCACTGCATGCATAAAGCCTGGTCGGCGTTGGTCAGGGCAACCAAACACGCCTTAGCTAGGCAATTTGGATGAAAAACCACACAGACAATAGCTGGCTTAATGTGGCTAATAGCTGTATGTCTTTGCGGTTTTGCACCCAGCGAACTAAAATATAAACATGGCAAATTACAATCCAATTATCAGAAACACCGATATTGGAATTTATCGAACAAGGTATGAAGTAAAAATCAGAAATTAGCTCCCAATGACTCAGCACCGTGCAACAGGGTGCGAGGGGCAAAGACGGCCAAATGGGCACAGGGCACCAGGCACGCGGGGTGCGGCTGGCCGGGCGATTCCAAACGACAGTTGGCTTCATGGCTTGTATATGGCCGCTGGGGGCGGGCGTATCTGCACGGCACGACATGATCTCGCTGCCCAGTCCTAGCCAGCTATGATACTCAAGGCCTTCACCATTGTATCCTCAGTAGACAATGCAAACTAACAGGATTTATAAAAGAAGGTGCACGAGAGAGCACAGTAGACTAGGATCGATGTAGCATGATGTTGAAATCCAGATCTCACTGATCCCTGATAGGATAGGAGTGGCTCCTGACGCTCCAGCTAGCAGTGGCGTGTGCTGATACCCTCGCATGGCATCGATCATGGATGAGCCGGAGCTGCATGGAGAGGATCGGATCGGACAAAGTGTCAGCGCTATATATGTCTGATCGCTTATGCCAGCGAAGATCATTTGATCATTTTGATGCGGAAATTTAAACAACCAATGCCCCACTATCCTGTTAGTACTCCCTCCGTTTTAAACTGGTTCGTTGGACTCTTGTATCCTAAGTTTAACTACTTGTCTTGTTAAAAAGTTATACAAAATATTACTTCTTTTGTCGTGGCTTGCTTTAGTAATGAAAGATCTTAATAATGACTTAAAATTTGATTATATTCACACAATTTTTTTTTGATAAGATGAGTAGTTAAACTTGGACTAAAAAGGTCAAACGAATTATAATTTAAAACAAAGGGAGTATTTTTAAAGTCACTCTTAGGCCTGGTACAACTCAATTCATTTGTGATTTTTTAAATGACTTTATGAGCATTTTTCTGGAAGCTGGACTGTTTTAAAAATATTGTTTCAAAACAGCTTCACCAATAAATTCATATATGATTGAGAGAAACAAAAGAAGAAGAAAACTAAGATATATTATTTTTTTAGTTTCATGTCAACTTATCTATTTGTGAGAGGAGGAGAAAAACAGTTTAGTTGTTTTCAAAAAAAGTGTTTAGTAAACAGTCGGAAACGGGAAACGGAATTGAGAGACGTGTCGTGAAGATTGCTACAGTCTACTTTTAGATATTTCCTGTTGGGCTTGGAAAGAAAAGATATTTCCTGTTGGGCTTGGGTAAAAAAGATATTTCATGTTGGGCTTGTAGAAAAAAAAAAGATATTTCCTGTTGGGAATCAATTGATACTGCCACTCCAGCTAGCCCAATAGTTCAATCAGCCTGGTCCACTCTCCTTAGCAAATTTGCACCATGCCACCATTACTATATACATGTATTCTCTTGTATCGTCCTCGGGCACGTACGTGCTTCTACTAATGTAGCAGGACAATTAGAAAACCGTACACAATCCCAGTACTCAAACTGGCTGATGAGCCTGTATATATATCATACACATACTGTAGTATCATAGCTATATATACTGCCACAAGAGGTAATGCACCCTCGTCCTTCAACTTGGCTCAAGGTGTCATTTAGATCCCTGAACTTTTAAAGTGATATATGTGGGTCCCTAAAGTTAGCAAAAGGTGTTATTTAGGTCTCAAACTTTCAAAGTGATCACCGCAGGTCCTTAAACTTGACACAGGGTATCATCCAGGTCCCACACACTGTAGATAATTCCAGCACCAAATTTAAAAAAAGAAAATCTAATTTCAGGTACTGTAGCTACAATCTATAAAATACTCCAAAAATTGTATTTTTTCATACGATCTCCGATAAAGATGACTTTTATATAAAAATTGTAGCTTGCGACGAGATCTACAACTTTTTAGTTTCGAGTTTTTTAATTTGAGATGGTTAAGACGCTCAAAAAAATTAAACAAAATTTTTCAGCAGTATATTAATCACGTACAAGCGTGTGTCACCTTGAAAAAATCATATCTTTCTTATATACTATCAAATTAAGATACTTTCTATAAAAAATTATAGCGTTCGACGAGATCTACAACTTTTTAGTTTTAACTTTTTTAATTTGAGATCGTTAAGATTCTCAAAAAAATTAAAACGCTAATTTTGGTTCTTGCACAGTGGTTTTGTATTTTAAATTTTTTGAGAATCTTAACGACATCAAATTAAAAAAGTTAAAACTAGAAAGTTGTAGACCTTGTCGAACGCTACAACTTTTGTATAAAAAGTATCTCAATTTGATAGTATATAAGAAAGATATGATTTTTTCAAGACGACACGCGCTTGTACGCGATTAATATACTGCTGAAAAATTTTGTTTAATTTTTTTTGTGTCTTAACCACCTTAAATTAAAAAAAATCAAAACTGAAAGTTATAGATCACATCGCAAGCTACAATTTTTATATAAAACCCATCTTCATCGGAGATCGTATGAAAAAAATACAATTTTCGGAATATTTTACAGATTGTAGCTACAGTACCCGAAATTAGATTTTCTTTTTTTAAAATTCGGTGCTAAAATTATCTACAGTATTTGGGACCTGAATGACACCCTGTGTCAAGTTTAGGGACTTACGGTGATCACTTCGAAAGTTTGGGACCTAAATAACATATTTTGCCAACTTTAGGGACCCATAGATATCACTTTGAAAATTCAGGGACCTACATGATACTTTGAACCAGTTAAGAGACCGGAGGTGTATTTTCCTCCTGCCACAAAGCAAGATACTTTGTGTCTAAGATACACAACACAGCACAGCACAAAGGATAGCATCGTCGTCAAAACTCAGCTCAGATCGACAGATGGAGAAAGAACATTAGGTCCCAAAAAGGGATATGGTTTTGCAATCCCTAACAACTGTACTAGAGCACTTGCCTCAACAATGGCAGCTCTCCTCCCAGGAACCCCTCCTCCTGCTGTTAGCCATCCTGGTCTTCCTCTCCATCTTCCACGTAGCAATAATAGGCAGGCGCAGGAAGAGCACTACCAGCACGTCGTCGTACCATCTGCCGCCGTGCCCGCCGGGGCTGCCGGTCCTCGGCAACCTGCACCAGATGGGCGCGCTGCCGCACCGGAGCCTCCGGGAGCTGGCGCGGCGGCACGGGCCGGCGGTCATGATGCTGCGGCTTGGGACGGTGCCCGCCGTGGTGGTGTCGTCGGCCGGCGCGGCGCGGGACGTGCTCAGGACGCACGACGCCGACTGCTGCAGCCGCCCGGACACGCCGGGGCCCCGGCAGCTGTCGTACGAGCACAATGACGTGGCCTTCAGCCCCTACAGCGGCCATTGGCGGGAGCGGCGCAGGCTCCTCGTTGCCGAGTTCCTCAGCAAGCGCCGCATCCAGGCCACCTGGCACGCCAGGGAGGCAGAGATGGACAAGCTCATCGGCAAGCTAAGCTGCAACGTGTGAGGGCCTGTGTTCATGGAGGACCACATCTTCGGGTACATGGACGCCATCGTGGGCACGGTGGCGTTCGGCAGCGTCTACGGGACGGAGCACTTCGCGTACAGGGAGCGCTTCCGCCACGTGATCGACGAGGCCATGGTGGTGCGCTCCAGTTTCTCCGCCGAGGACTACTTCCCCAACGCCGCCGGCCGCCTCGTCGACCGCCTCACCGGCGTCGCGTCCCTCCGCGAGAGGGTGTTCAGGGAGTTCGACGCCTTCTTCGAGATGATGCTCCAGCAGCAGCACCTCGACACGCCGCCGCACGCCGCGCCGAGCCCGACAACAATGGCTGCGGCCTCATCGACGTCCTCGTCGGCCTCATGAAGGAGCACAGGTTCAGCAGAGAGCAAATCTTGTCTTGCCAACATTTTTGTAGGATTACCAAAACTTTGGCACTCAACCAATTGTTTGTCAAATTTTTAGAACTTGCTCCAAAATTGGCATGGCAAAAATTGGCTATAAACAAGCAGGCCCGAAGGCCATTTCAATTATTCGTAGAACACATTTATGATTAAGAGTAATAATCTTGCTAAAAGTATATGAAATCCATCTTGTTTCTACATAGAACACATTCATCGGCGCGGTCGACATGGGCGCGGTAACCATCATCTGAGCAATGGCGGAGATGGTGCGGAAGCCGGAGGTGCTGAGGAAGGCGCAGGAGGAGGTGAGGGCCATGGTGGGCAGCAGCAGCAGCAGCAGCAAAGGGCGGCAAGTGCAGCAAGACGACGTGGCGAAGCTGAGGTACCTGAGGGCGGTGGTCATGGAGACGCTGCGGCTGCACCCGGCGTTGCCGCTCCTGGTGCCGAGGGAGACCATGCGGCGCATCACGGTGGCCGGATACGACGTGCCGGCGGGGACGAGGGTGCTGGTGAACGCTTGGGCGATCGGGAGGGACCCGGCGAGCTGGTGCGGCGACCTCGAGGAGTTCGTCCCGGAGAGGTTCGAGGGCGAGGAGGCCGCCGCCGGCGGCGGCTTCTTCAACCGCGCGCGGTTCGAGTTCCTGCCGTTCTGCGCCGGGCGAAGGATGTGCCCCGGGATAGACATGGGCGTGTCCACCACGGAGTTCACGCTCGCTAACCTGCTCTACTGCTTCGACTGGGAGCTCCCGGAGGGGATGACGAGGCAGGACATGTGCATGGAAGAGGCCGGAGGACTCACCGTTCATAAGAAGACGCCGCTCTTGCTTGTGCCCACCAGATATAGTCATACAGCTACCGTAGCATAAGAATTGAGGAGCTCGATCCAAGCCGCAACTATGAATAATTATATGTAGGTTGGATAGAACAAAGTAGTTACGAGATTCAGTCTGGTTCTATCAATCAATAACTATATAGATCCTTCGTTTAAAGGCACCAATGTCGCCCAAAACTACCAAACTTTTAACTAGACAACCTGCAAGTGACATCTATAATAACCATCTACAAGACAAATTAAGGGCCTGTTTGGATTCTCTCCTCCAGACTATAGATCTCTAAAAACTTTAGAGCAATTTAGCACAATTTTCATATTTAATGCTCTAATGTGAGTTGGACTAAAGTTTAGAACCAACTTTAGACCATATGTTTGAAAGTTTAGCTCTAAAATTTAGAGCTCTAAAGTTTAGAGGTTGGAATCCAAACCTCTCCTAAGCGCTCGACAAATTAAACATCCCAGGTTCGGCTCCTGCCTCGCTGGCAGTCTGGCACACAGCCCCTCTCTCCCTCCTCTCACTTTTGCTACTACATAAATGAATTTTGGAGCTGTCTTTATTTTTTTTATAAATAATAGAGATAGCTCTATCAAAATCTATCTCAAAATGTTTTTTTCATTGCCCCATCTCTAGGCAGCTGGCAAGCTGAATCACCTCTAAAATAATATTTTTAGAGATGACTTGTTATTTGGCCCACCTCTAAAAATAGAAACACAATAAAATTCATAAATTTTGCAAATCAAGTCATATGAAGTCAAACTTTATATAAAGGTTGTACTATTCGAAGAGATGTATATTTTGTACTTAATAACTTCTATTTAAAATCATTTAATGTCTATTTTTAGTATCTTCTTGACTCATCAAATTTCTTGGATGAAGATCTCTTTCTTCTTGTCCGGTATTCCTTCTTCTTCACGCACCTGCCAAATCTTTTCATTAGAAGGGCCATCTTCTCATCACTCTCAGTTGTATTAGTGGAATCTTCACTTAATTCTTCTTTTGCCTGCCTTTGCCTTTGATGATGAAGTGGCTTTGAATGCCAAGCTATTCTTCTTCTCATCTTTGTTGTCTTCGTCCTTCTTCATGTCCTTGTTGATTAATTCTTCTTTGTCATCATCATCTCTATATGCATCATTGGTCATCAACTCCATTAGCACTTGGTTGGGTGTCAACTTACTCAAAGTGGTCTTCACTAGCATGGTGATTAATGTGGCAAATCTTTTCGGAAAACACCTTAGAGCATCTCCAAGAGTTTGGTAAAACAAGTTGGCATCCATAAAAATTTAGCAAAACAAGAAAAATTTGTCTCCAACAGCTAGGCAAATCAACTTGGCATCTTTCTCAACTTGGCATCCGAATGCCCCACGCGCGCATATATGCGCGCTCCTACGCGACTTGCCATCGCGATTCTGGCAGAGTTCCCGCGCGCGTGACCCGCGTGAACTTCCACTCCCGCGCGCGCGAAGGCCGTATCCCGCGCAACGTGCGCCCTCCCTCCTTTTATTTGTTCGTCCCGCGTGCATTGATGAGGCAGAGGGTAGTGGGCAAGTTGCTGGCTGGGTTCGTTGCTGAACATATACTAGATGTAGCGAGGATTGGATGCATGCGTATCGATCGCTCGAGCGTCTGCTAGAGGCTAGAAGAGCCTTCCGGAATAGGACCGGCAAGCAAACACCGGATATGAATGCTCTTCGTCAGAAGTTTTTTATTTGAGCAATTAATATGAACTGGAATTAATGTTAGCACGATCAGGTTGTGTCGTAGTGCTGTTTGTAGAGGAGATGGCCGGCACAGGAAGATGCAAATAGCCGCCTTCTGGAGGAGATGGCCGGCAAGAGGAAGAACGAGATGACCGCTCGCCCTGGAACAAGCAGGAAGAAACGACGCGGCGGTGCGCGTCCTTCCCGGGCGTGGCGTGATCTATCAAAGGGAGCAGCTGCTCAGCCTTGGGGGCTTTTTTTTTAATTATGCCAAGTCAAAAATACCAATTTCTTGGAGATGTGCACTTTTTTTACTTGCCAAATTGTTTTGGGAGTTGGCAAAACATAAGATTTTTCAAGTAAAATTTGCCTAACTCTTGGAGATGCTCTTAGAAACTCCATGAAGAAGTCACTATCCTTCACTTCCTCGTCAAGTGCATTTAGCTCATTGACAATCACTTATATTCTAAGAAACATTTCTGGTACACTTTCATCATCTTTCATCTTGAAACTAAAAAATTTCTTCTTGAGAATATATGCCTTAGCGGTCTTCACACCCTTTGGGCCCTCAAATGATTCTTCAAATTTCTTCCAAGCTTCATGAGCATTCTCAATATTATTTACTTGCTCAAACACTTTTTCACCAAATGCTTCATGAATGACACACATGGCAATATCATTGCATTGTAATGATCTCTCTTCGACCGGTGTGGGATGATCCGGATCGGCAACCTCAAATTTTGTTTCCACCACCTTGCATACTTCTCTATTGATTGAATTGATGTGAGAAGTTATCATGCTCTTCAATAAGAATAATTTACACCATCAAAGCGAAGTGGCTTCTTGGTGTTGTTGATGTGAATGTTGAGTTGAGACATTTTATCATCGTAGGTTGTTAAGCCTCAACTCAATGGTGTCTTGGCTCTGATACCACTTGAAAGTTCCTAAATGGCTAGAAGGGGGTGAATAACCTATAAAAAACTTCTACAAACAACACTTAAGACAAGTAGTTAGTCAATTAAACGGCAAAGCGAATTTTGCGCTAGCCTACTCAAGTGTTGCAAGCCTCCTGTACAACTCTAGGCTATTGTCTCTAATGACACACAAAGAGACCTATGCTACTACTTCTACTCCTATTCTAGTGAACAAGTTAACTATCTACCTCTACACAAGATAATACAAGATATACCGTTGGTGTAGATGAAAACCAATCAATCACAGTACAAATGCAATCCTCGGCAAGAGATTGACACAATTATTTTTATCGAGGTTCACTTGCTTGCTGATAAGCTACTCCTCGTTATATCGATACACTCACTTGGAGGTTCACGCGTTTATTGGCATCGCACACCAGTCTCACTCAAGGGATCCGCACAACCAACATAAGATGAGGATCCACAAGCTACGAAAAATTCACTAGAGTAGCCAATTTGTGATCTACCGCAGGGAAGGCTTAAGAACACCTCATAGACCACCGATCGGAGACGGAGACAATGACCAACCTCCCCTCAACGATCCTCGCAGCTCTAAGCCATTTAGGAGTCGGTAAACTTCAAGAGTAACGAAAAAATCCGCTGCTAAATCCAATCACCAAGTACATCTAGATGAACACACTCATCTATTTCGAAAAACAGAAAGCCAAAAGTTAAAAGCAAGGTCTAAGGTGCGTTGACGGTAGTTATTATATGATTTTACCCGTCAACTAAACATGAAAAAGGATTCAAAAGCAATCACCAACACAAAGGGTTTAAACCGATAGAATTCTATAAGTTTTGGCGAATCAATGATTTGCAGGGACTAAACAAGAAAAGAACCAAATATGCGGGCTCCACGTCAAGAACATTTTAGAGAACACCAGAGACTCACGTGCGAAAGCGGGCCCCAGATGGCAGCCTGGGGGTTCGGCCGAACCTTGGCCCTACTATTCAGCACCCAGCTTCGTACGTCGGTTTTCCACCACCTTTAAGGATGCATCTGGTCCGTTGCTCAAGGTAGATTTGATCCAAGGGCTGATATTCATCACTCCGTCCTATATATATAGCCCCAGACCCAAGGTTTCATAAGTCTAATTCATAGATAGTCATTTGATCAAGTTCCCAGAGATGGAACCCCTAGTTCATTAGAGCTTCACCATGTAGAGCATCGCTCCTACAAGTCATGTCTTTACTGATCTCTATATGTTGATGGACTTATACCACTTGCATAGACGACGTCAATTCTCCTCGCTTGGGATGTACTAACCATATTATAATCACAACATTAACCATATTATAATCACAACTTTAACCATATTATAATCACAACATCAGATCACATAGTTAGCACTTAGATTTCATCGACTATTTAAAACCAAACTTGGGCTTTCAGTTGTTTTGGATTCTCATATAGCCATCCTCACCCAAACCTTCTACATAGCTATTCTTCATAATCCAGTAATTAAGTCATCAAAGGCCGTACATGTGATGCGGTAACTAACTAGAACCATCTCGTGGTTCAACGAGTATCCACAGAGCCCTGGGTACACGCCGCCGAGGTGGTAGATGAAGGAATCTTTGGGGCCGTCCATGGCAACCACCACAGGAAGTAGGAAGCACCTTCACTATAAACATGAGTTCTACCTCCAAGGATGCCGCGATGTGGTTGAACCCAACCACGGCCACGACGAGATGTGGCGACGGGCTGACACGTGTATTGCCTTCCCGTGTACGAGTAGGCGGCTTTGAACGCTAGACCACCTCTGTTGATGATGTAGTCGAAGGCCTTGAACACGAATCCGCCTCTGTAGCCAACGCTCCCTGCGTCGCAATCCACTACTGAAATTAACGTTTGTTCATATAGAGGGAGGCTACCTCTTGAAGCACGCAAGAGATATGTTGGTAGAGAATGGAACCACACACCAACTAGATGTAAAGTAAAAATATATTACAAATCAATTCATAAGTTGGATAGATATAAATTTGTTTCACACCTTGTCAAGGAATAAAGGATATGTGTCATACATAGGGTGATCTCTCACAATAGCTCACCAAGTCTCATTGTGCAAAAGTAGGATATCGGCCTTGAGTCAATAAGTAAAGAAAATCAAATACTAAATTAATCTAGCAATTTATATGTTATTGAGTTTATAGAATAATACATCACCCAATGGTACACTAGTGGTGCAACATTAATCACACCGATCTCCTGTCACATCAATCTACGCTTACGTCCTGACTGTGTAAGACCCTGCAATAAGAGAAGGTTTATTTTACCATTTAGCGAAACTACTTATTCATAAACAACTATATAGTGTAGGCTAACAAATCAATTTCTTAGTAATATTATGTTTCACTAATTTTAAAATATAAGTTGAAGCTGACACTAGAAATCTAGGCGTGGCTTTGCCACGCCCTCGTTAAAGTTCATGTCCTTTAGGTGGCTTGGAGATGGAGACATAAGAACATGAGTTAAAGTTTTTGACATACAGTAGCAACAAACTAAGTAAATACCGTGCATGCTGATATAGCAATGTGCTAAGCCATGGAACTGTAACACCACTGGTGTTACGGTTAATTAAAACCTGTCATGTCATCATCCTTAGTTGCAAATCATTCTGCATCAAACCTGATCAATGTGCACTAATTAAAACAATTTTTATTTTCACATGTGATTGTACTTAGGTATCTTTGAGTGACTTTATGATTTAAATAATTGTTTGTGTGTATGCCTCCAAATCCAAATAGAAAATAAAAAGGAAAACAATTAAAAATCCAAATCGGACTCAAAACCCTAAATCAAAAACTAAATAGAATCAAGTGTTGGGCCTTAAAAAAAAGTTGTAAATATTTAAAAGTTGAGCAACTTCTATTTTGGAAAATTTTAAGTTATTAAAAATAATTTCGAATAAAACCTTAATCTAGGTTTTAAAGTTTAAACTTGAAATGTAAATTCAAAGACTAGCTAGAATCTGATGATGGTCTCTTAATAAAAGTTTTAGCCCTTTCAAAATTGAACAACTTTCATTCTTAGAGATTTTAAAGTTTACCAGTAGAAATTTAAATTAAAACCCAATTAGTGTTTGTTTAGTCAAATTTAAAATGCCATTTCAAAAATTATCAAGAATTTGAGCAAACTCCTTTAATGAAAGTTGTAATAATTTTCCAGTTGAATAACTTTTATATTTGGGGATTTTGAGTTTATGTATTGAGATTTCAAATTAAACCCTAATGCGTGTTTTAGAATTTAAATTTGAAATGCTATTTTAAAAATTATCAAGAATCTGATAAAGGTCCTTTAATAAAAGTTGTAGGGCTTGCCAAGTAGAACAACTTTTATTTTTTGATATTTTCAACTTATTTAGAATAATCTTGAGAATTTGACTGGATTAGAATTAAATTTCAAAACCCACATTTACCCCTTTTTGAGTTATTCAAAATCCATTCAAAATTTGAAGTTGATTCAAAAATGAAAGTTGTTCAGAATTAAATTAACCACAACTCTTATTCAAGACATTTTTCATATTGTTATATAAAACAAGAAGTAATTTTGAAAAAGGGATAAGGATGAAGGTACTGCTACAGTAGTCAACTTTGGGGGGGGGGGGTCCGGCCGCTGCTCTATTCGCGTGCACTGGCGCGCCGCGCCGGCCGCCGCCACCGTTCGAGGCCGGGGCCGGGTCGCCGCCACGTCGTGGTCGCAGTGGGGGTCCCCGGCACCTACTCGCCTTATCCTCTCCTCTAGCCCTTATAAAGCCGTCGGGAGCCTGTCTTTCCTCTCTCCTCCATGGTCGCCGTGGGCAAGCTTCCCGTCGCCACCAAAATTCGTCATCCATAGTCCACATACACCCTCTTCGATCCGCAGCTAGGACTGCCCCTTCCTTGCGAGTCGATTGAGTCGGTTATTGCGCTCTGTGAGTGTCTGTAGCCCGGGGTTGTCACTCTTCTTTTCCGTGGCCGGCGGGAGTGCCACCGTGAGCTGCTCGACGTGGCCAGCCTGCTCCGGTGAGATGCGCCCCGATTCTATGCGTGTTTCAGCTTCTTCGTAGCCTCGTGACGCTCATGCACTAGTCTGTTTCTTGTTTGCTTCTCTGAGGGAGTCGGAACATCGCGGAACGCCGCCATGGATATCGGAGCGCACCACCGCTGCCCCTGTCATCGTTGCCGACGCCATCCAGTGCCTCTCCGCTTCAGCCAGCGCGAGCAGCGTGCCTAGGTGAGTCCCAGATAGCACTAGAAGTAGTCGTTTAGGCTCGTCGAGGCCTTCGGTGGTCAGAACGTTGGGCGCCGCCGCGGCCGGCCGCCATGGACCCCAGTGAGCTCGCCATTGTGCCGAGAAAACACGTCGTTGTGTCCAGACCTGGTAACATGCTTACGGGAACCTCTCTGGTTTATTTACCCTCACCGGGGGACCACCGGCGGCGAGCCACCGTGGTCTGCACCGCCGCGCACCCGCACGGCCGGTGGGATGGCGGGAGGTAGAAGGAGGTCGGGCGGGCCTCTGTTAGGCCGAGTCGGGTCTACTGGGCTGTGCTGCGCACCATTTGGGACCGGCCCAGTAAGGTGGAGCGCGCGGGAGTGAAGAAGAGCGCGCTGGGCCGCGCGTGGGCTGAGCTGGGTTGAATTGTAGCTCGGGGTGGATTTTTCTTTTCTTTGATTTTGTCATTTTCATAACTAAGCTGATTTGTTATTTTTATAGGAATAAATCTATTGCTCCTAAAATCATAAAAATATTTATGAGAGCTCTCTGTGAGGTTTATACTGCTATAAAAATATTAAATATATATTTGGAACACTTTCTGCAGGAAATAAAAATGTGCCTTTTAATTTATAAATGAAGTTTCTAGGATTTTTGTAGGCTAGAATATATATCTAAAAATCATGAAATTTGTTTGGGTCCTCTTTTATGCCAAAATATATCTGTATAAAAAGTTCGGGTCTGTTTTGATAAATTTTGCTTAAATAATTAATTCAAACTTGATTTAGGGATTTAAAGTATATAATAAAAGGTAATGTGAATTAGGAAGACGATTAGTTTAGTCTTTGATTACTTTTGGAGATTCTTTTAAGACCATGAGGCACTTAACCCTTGCTGTCCAATGGCATGTAATGATTTACTTGTTGTAATTATAATCACCATGCATTATTGAATGAAACTCTAAGTAATAAATAATAAAAGCAATATCAATAGTTATTGAAACGACCTCGATTTCCGCGAAGGGAAATCCACAGGCTCGAATTGTAATTCAACAGATTGCTTGGGACAATCCATGAAATTACCCATATCTCAGTTGACACCAGGATCCATACAACGGTAATTAAGTCTTACATAAACATTTATTACATCGCCACATTGGCGGAATCAACATTCAGAGAAGCTTTAGAAGATGCGGAAATGATTAATCCTTCACGGCCAACTTGAGTGTAGCACGTGACCCTATTCCTCGTCATCATCTCCCTCGAAGTCGTACTCATTCTCATCACCTGACAGCAAATTTATCAGTACGATTTGTACTGGCCACGGAGCCCACCTATGCAGCATTTGCTTTGTGGAAAGTGGATGCAAGGCTATACAAGCAGACCTATACGCTGAGGTTTTCCTATGCAGCTGTAATCAATGTTTAATTAGTCAAGTTCTATCACCAGTTAACACCATTATCCCTTTTCCCATCACCACACCTCACATACCCACACCTCACTCTCATTCG
Source organism: Eremochloa ophiuroides (assembly GCA_038502445.1). Lineage (NCBI taxonomy): Eukaryota > Viridiplantae > Streptophyta > Magnoliopsida > Poales > Poaceae > Eremochloa > Eremochloa ophiuroides. Next base: position 8,738,390 of record JAHLJS010000002.1, read on the forward strand.
ACAGGCCCAACTCCCTCTCGGGCCTATCTCAGCGGCACACTACCACAACGGGTACACTGCCAGAAAAATGTTATCCAGGGAGAGAAAAGAATATGCTCTCATCTAATAGTGGTTGCAGAAACATTAGGAAAGGTCCATAGCCAACGAGTTGGCTTATGTATCGATCGATCAACCATACACTCTGCAGAGGTTTTACTACTCACAAGATTAGCCATCATCGATGCTGTACAATCATCTAGGCAGAATTCTGGGTGCTTGCTTGCCTAGGTCGATGCCACCCTGCCACTCAGCCCTGGGACATTCCGGATCCAACACCATCACACTGAGACTGGGAGACGCAGTACCGGGCCCCATCAGTGGTACTGCGCATCTAGAACGGTACGGGAATCTGCCATCCGTCACCGTCCACCCTTATCACCTCTCAACCTAGCAGTAGTGGCACCGCCCTACCAAGTAGTCCAGCCGTCTCCCGCCCATCAGAAGCGAGCGAGTAGCAAGGGAATCCAGATGTTTCCGGTCACTAGTCAGATCCTAGGTTGTGACCAAGCAGGCATCTCCACTTAGGGGATACTCTCCCCGTGCCATCACGGCACCTCCGCTCACGGGACTTCAATGCACATCCCGGAACCACCTCATAAGTCATTACCCGCCACAGGTATCTCTCGTGGGGATGCCCAGGTTGCACCCCCGGCACGACTTGCCCCACGGGCTTGTCTCACATCCCACTTGGTCGACATCAACCCTTACCACGCACCCAAGACGCACGCAGCACTCTCTCCCAGTGGTTATAATCAGTTATGCACCGTCCCAATTCCACCACATAGCATATAGCATGTAGTAAGTAGTGGAAGAGTAACAGTAAATTAAGCAGCAGCTAACCTAACAGCGGATAGCAGGGTAAAGTCTTATCAAGGCAGGGAATTCAAATATACTACCATGCAACCAATCCATACATAATCATAAAGCAATAGCAACAATGTCATTTGCAATGCGTAAATAGGATCTAAGGATTTGGTGGGACGTAGCACCTTCGTAGTCGTCTCCTAGCTCCTGAAAGTACTCGTGGTCGTCTTCCTTAGTCAGATCCTCCTCCGGCTCTGAAATCGAACACGAAATAGTCACGTCAGCGACTCCTATAGAGTATTTCAGAAAAATCCAATAAAATAAAGAGTCAAATGCACACAAACATAGTCTTAGATTGTAGATCTCATTTTTCTGAGAATTTTGATATATGGTGCACAATTTTTGGACTTCGTATGAATAAGTTATGAATTTCCGAAGATTATCCTATTTTCTGAAAATGGGAAAATTGGTCGGTTAATCAGGGGCAGCTCGGGATTGGTCCACGTGGCGCGCGGGTCCAGTAGTGCGGCATGTGGCGCCTCATCAGAACACAGACCCGATGGTCGCCCACCAGGTGTTCGACGCTGGTTCCCAGAGAGTCGCTGGCGTCGGCGTAGCTCGGCGGTTGGTCGGGCGAGCTCGACGGTGGTCGGGGGTAGCTCGGCGGAACTCGGCGGTGGTCGGGGGTAGCTCGGCGGAGCCCGGCGTAGCTCGGCGGAGCTCGGCGTAGCTCGGCGTAGCTCGGGCGAATCGGACATTCGGGCGCCGAGGGTGCCGCTCTCCCGAGCTCTCCCGGGGAGGCTCGGGCGAATCGGAGATTTGGTGCGCCGAGGGTGCTGCTCTCCCGAGCTCTCCCGGGGAGGCTCGGGCGAATCGGACATTTGGGCGCCGAGGGCGCTGCTCTCCCGAGCTCTCCCGGGGAGGCTCGGGCGAATCGGAGATTTGGTGCTAGCAGGGTTACAGAGCGTCTGTTCAAGGCGGCGGTGTCTCTCCGGTGCGGCGGACGATGACAGGGCGGCGATGATCATATTTCGGCAAGATAGGGCTCGGCTTTCCCCAATTGGCGTGCTCAGGCAGTCGTCCGACCAGATGGTGGCGGGTTAGAGTCGTGGTATGTCCTCCTTCTCTCCCTCGGCATACGGCGGTTCTCCGACGAGGTGGAGGCGCACGTAGCCAAGGCGACAGATATGATTCGGGGCTCGGCTATCTACGCGGCGGTGCTAAGGCAGACTTGGCGAACCTCGTCGGCCTCTCTTCGCAGCGCGAGGCGATCGGGGGTACTTGAAACGGATTTAGGCGAGGCGGATCGTGTCGGCGGTGATCACGTTTCCCCGAGAACGTACCTCGCGGTGTTCCGGGCTATGGAGGTTCGATCTCCCGCAATTAAGCTTGTCCGAGGTGGTCGGTGAGTTGGTGGTCACGCTAGCGGGTCGCGGTATTGAGATGCTCCATTCATCGGCGGCGATGTCGCCGCGACTGGGAGGTTCCGGCGGGGCCAAGGAGGTCTTCTAGGAGATGTATACACCTCCAGGGTCTATGGCGATGGTATAGCAACTACCAATTTTGGCTACCGAGATTCCCAAGGTGCTCGGTTGTGGCGGCGGCTGACGACGACAAGGTGATTACGGTCTCGTTTTGGCATAACCGGACGTGGTTCAGTCAAATTGGCGTGACTAAACGGGCATACGTCCGCTTAGTGGTGAACTAGTGACAGGGCAGGGCCTCCTTTTGGCTCCGGTCCGCGGCGGCGCTCCGGCGAGGTCGCGGCGCACTGCGGACGAGGCTTCCTCTAGCGCTTAGATCCGCGTAGCTAGCTCAAGGGGTCGTGGCGGTGCTCCACGACGCTCTAACCTATACGGGTGCTAGTCGGATTGTTCGGAACGGGTGATTCGGCGTCGGAACGCGTCGGTGGTGAGCGCGCTCCGCCGAGAACGCGTCGTGCTGCGTTCTCGGTCTAGCAAGCTTGTAGTCCGGGGGTTTCGGCCGGTCGCATGAGTGCATGGTGCAGGTGATCTTCCTGAGCCGGTAAAGGCTCGTGCCTGCGCGTCCCGTGGGCGGAACGCCATGGCAAAAGCAGGGCGAGGTTCGGACATAGCGTGCGGTGGCTCACCGTGGTGTCGGTGAAGCTAGGATGGCGGTGCAGTGGCGAGTCGGAGCCGTGCAGAGCGATCGCAGTGCCGTGCCGCTCCTCGTCCGCAGCTCGGGCTTCTCCTCCGTGTCCGGCTCCGGCGTGCTCCGCGGCGGCGGCGCTCCGGCAGCTTCTCCTCCTCTGCTCCGCCCTTCTCCTACTCTCTCTCTCTCGGTTTGGTGCAGTGTGCCGGTCTGTGCTGCGGTGGCGGCGAGGGGAAATGAGGGTAGGGCTTCGGGGTGAGCTCCTTTTTATAGGCGAGCTTGGCCAGCTCCAATGGCGAACGGTCCTGATCGCGCTCGACCGATCGAAGGGCCGTGGCTCGAGTGGATCTAGGGCTCCGGATGGGCGCGGGTTCGCTTGGCGGCCAAGAAAGGAGGCGACAGGAGGGGGACAGCTTCTGCGGGGCGTGGTGCTGTCGGCCGTGGGTCCGGGGTCACGCGAATTGCGTGCACTCGTCCCCGTCGTCTCTGCGAGGAAGAAGAACAGTGGGGGCGAGAGCGGCTGACAGGCGGCCCGGGTTGGCAGCGAGCGCGAGCGCGAGCGCGTGTGTGCCGGTCGCGCGCGTGTTGCCGGGCCGCAACGTGGGCCGACAGGCTGGCTTCCTTCTTCCTCTCTTCTTTATCCATTTTCTCTTAAGTGTATAAATACATATATTACCTATTTTAAGTATTGAGTAAATACAAACATAAATTGCAATAAATCCCAAATGTGATGCATAAGTTATTATTCTATGTGAATGGAATTAAAATGTAAACTATACTCTTTTATTTACCAGATTCTAATGAAGCCTATATGCTTGCACAAGAAAAATGGGTTTTCATAATAAATAAATGAAAAATTTTAATTGGTTGGGATTTTTAGGTTGTGTGGATTTTTAGGGTTGTTACAGTTATAACTTGATTTTGTATGACTTTTGGATTGAGTGATGTCCCTGGGTCATTAACTTGAGATGACCCTTGGAACCTTAGTTAGTGTTTGGGTTGTAAATTAATTGTTAATTAAGGAACACTAATAGTTTGTGTTATTCACGTATGAAGATAGGGTTTAATAATTTGTTTAAGCAAAGGATTGATAGTGTTCTATGGGGGAAACTAATTCGACTTTCAACGACTGTTAAAATGGTCAATAAACCAAAATAGTTAATACTCGATAATGATTAGTTTAATGGGCTTACAACTTTATCGTGAAGGAAAGTGGTACTCAACTTTCAAATTGAGTTTACTTTCTATTGATTAGTGATTTTGTGCATCTCCTGCATCATGACATACATATCATCATGTAAGTGCTGCATTGTTATTTCGTGTAGTGAACGCGCGGTGATTATTATCTGAAGCGTGTCCCGAGTAAGGTCTTCCCTCGGTGGACGTGGATCCTTCTCGGTGATTGACTTCAGGGTTTCGTCTACTTCAACCAACAGGCAAGCCCTGGTACATTCAGCCCTTCCTTGTGTTTTAAAAAAATTTATCACCTTTAGTTAAATAATTGTATTAGGTTGATAGGAGTTGATTGTCACCTACTTGCTACATAACCTGCCTTGATATATAACCCCGGAACCTGTTTTAAAATGAAAATGTTTCAAAATGCTTAGCCCTGCTTGTTAAAGTTAGCTTTGCATAAAATGCTATTTTCTGATCTATGATAATATACTAATGATGAATATGAATTTACAACCGCTGGTGTGACCTACAATTGGGTTAGAGTCCCAATGTATTGTCATCGACGGATTAGAAACCGTTCGGCTGGCTTTGTACTTTGGGTTAGAGTCCCGATGCATTGCCGCCGTCGAAAAAATGGTAATGAAAAAGGAAGTCCGTTCGGATGGATGTGCACATGTGGCGGCATTCCCATGTCTTGTCACCGACGGGCACAGATTTGGAACCATTCGGCTACTTTGTACTTGGGTTAGAGTTCCAATGCATGGTAACCAACGGAAAAATGCCTTAGGGACCGTTCGTTGTCAGCCTACTAGATCGAGACTTTGCAACTAACCACATACTTCGGGAAGCCTCTGACTCCAGTGGCTCTACTGTTGGAACCGACAACCATGCACTGGGAGTTGAGAGATGGCGAGAGTAGCGTGTACCCTCGTGGCCGGCGTGCCTGGAGACTAGAGGAGTACTGTGCTCTCGGGTGGCGCAGGACCGGTTCCGGGGTATGAAAAGCTGTGGTAGGCAGGGTTGGCATATGCAAGCTTAGGTGCTATATATGCAGTGTGGATAGGGATCCCCAGCTGGGTACTTTCTGGATTCGAATCGACGTTGCTCCTCGGTTAATGGAGACTTGATCCACTGACTTATACCGAAAAGTGGTTCGGAATTAGGATGTTTTCTGACTGAATAAGAAATTGGAATCTTGAAGTATATATTGTGAAAGAATTGAAAACTATGGATATGGATTAAAATAATCTTGAGTAAAATACTGGAAGTAGGATTAGTAATGCTTTTCTGTAAAACACTTTGACTCTTGGTAAAGCCTTACCTTGACTCCCCTCAGTCTTCATTCCTGAGTTTCATTCTTTTTTTTAGTCGGGTAAGTCTTGCGGAGTACCCCATGTACTCAGGGTTTGTTAACCCTCTGTTGCAGGTGACTTAGGTGTATAGCTCTGCGTGGAACCGTGCCAGTCAACAGATTGTGTGTGGATGAAAAAGTATATGACGTAACCCTTGGGCAGGGTGTCTAGTTGTAAGATGCTGCTCCACTACAAAACTCTGGTTTGGGATATTGTAATCTAAATTTGTAAATTATATTTCTGTAATACTTCCGCACTCTTTAATCTGATTCAAATTATTCGTGTAAACTATTGTAGTACCTGTAAGGTCTTTACAATGAGATCCTCGGGGAAATTAGGGTTTCCTAGGAGACCCGACAGGCCACCTAAGTCAAAGAAAACTCGTGCAGACTAGTCAAAGGTCCTTAGGGACGATGACGGGGCACGTGAGCCTTATGATTAAGGCGGTTCTGTCACAGGAACCAATACATAATGTAATTCTTATTTAGTTGATACATATTTAACAGTTGCAAGATTGACTACTAACAAGCTGAGAGAAGGCATATACGGCCAAATTTAAATGGAGGTTGCACTTTCAGAAATAAGGTGTATACTAACATGCTGAGGGAAGGCAAATACTAACAAGAGGAGGCATATATAATCAAATTTAAATGTAGTTCCAATATGTCTTCGGTGCAAGGAAAATAAAGTGTTTAAGAGTAAATGACACCATGCCTTGAGAAGAAGATATTATAATAATAATAATTTATTGAAAGAGCAACATTTATTCTATTCTTTTCTTATTCTCTTCCCTTGCTGATTTTTTACTATCTTAATTATCTCATTGTTTTGGAATCTGGTGGAATATTTATGGCTCCTCGGGCGTCCACCGACTTCATGGCACAAGAAGCTGGAGGTGGAGCCGGTGCTATCTAAAATGAAGTAATGAGCCTTTTGTATAAACCTGATATATTTTTCTAGGAAAGTAATAAAATTTCTTTATATAAAAAATATAAGGGCCCCAAAACAAGGCCAAAGTAAAGGATACCCTTTATAATTGTTGGAATGCTCCTAACATCTCTCAATATCTCCGCAAAATATTGTTTTAGCTAATTTTAATCATTTAAGACTAGTTCGTTTCTCCGGATTGGACCGTTTCTGGCCGGAATTATTCCGAGCTATACAAATTGAAGTAACAAATCTGGCTAGGATTTATTCCTGGGTTTTAATCCCCAGAAAACAAACATGCCCTTAAAGGTAGTATGATAATTGCGCCCCTCCATGTCCCCATCCCTACCACCCGAACGCGTCGGCGGATCGGATCACACACCCCCTCCTCCCCACAAAACCCACCCCGAAGCCCAAGGGGAGGCGTTATGGTGTATATGACCTCATCATGGATCCACCAAACATAGACACATCCAACGTCACCTTTATCGATTGATGTCTCCCAATATATTCGTCTTTGTATTAGTTAGATGGTCCGTTGTGCGCTGAAATCCCTCTAACCATAGTAAAAAAATTTAGAAGGAAACCGAAGAGAGAGAAACGAAATGGGAACCATAGTAAAAAAAAATTTCGAAGGAAAAAGCTGAAGAGAGAGAAAACGAAATGGGAAGGAAGCCGTGTACAGTGGACTCACTACGTGATGTGTGTGCATCGGAGGGGCATTGACCCGCTGGACTTCTTTCCCCCAAAGCCGCGTGGCCGCCGATAGCCTCCCCCGATAGCCACCAGACGGAGCTGCTCCCCCAGAAAAACAACCAACCAACCCCGACTCCCGAGACCCCAGTGAGAAACTAAAAAAGCCCAAATGGCGGGGGGGAGGTCGTCGTCTCCCCTCCCAGCGATCCCCTCCCTCCGCGGCGCCATCTCGGCCACTTCATGATCACTAGGGTTTCGCTCTTCTACCCATAAGCCCTCGTCCCGATGCGCTGGTGGAAGCGCTCCTCCTCCCCCTCCCGCTCCGCCTCCTCATCCTCAGCATCCACGCCCGCTTCCCCCGCCCGCGCCTCCACCCCCGGTCTCATCGGCGGCTGGGGCAGCGGCGCTAGCTCCCGCCGCGATGGCAGCGGGGGAAACAGCGAACCGCAGCCGCGGCTAATCAGAGCGCGGCGGGTGCGCTACGTCGTCGATGACCTCGAGGTCGGGGTCTCCGCGCTCGGCGTCGACTCTCCGGCGAGGAGGGACTCGGCGGCGGGGGTTGCGCTTGCGACTGTGAGCTCCACTCCGATCTCGAGGTCTCCGAGTAACATGGAGGTGGCGCCGGCGAGATCCTCGTCGACGCCCGTGCTGCTGCCGCATCGGCTGCCCCTGCCAGGCGCGGGGGAGTCACCGTGCCGCGGGCCCGGGAGGCCGCTTCCGTCGCCGGCGCCAAGGGTGCTCGACGGGGAGTGGAACGGGCCTGCAGCGGACGCTCCCGGGGTTTTAGAGACTGGGAGCGAAAGGGTGACGCCGTTACTCGCACGGAGGTGATTAATTCGTACTATACTTGTTAATGTTATGCTTTTTTGCCGTTATTATTCAAGTAGATCATATTCTTTGCAAGGATGTCACCCTCACGGCTTGACGATTCCAGAGTCAGGTTATGATTACTATTTACTAGCAATATTCATATGTCAAAAAGGACGGCACCTGGTGACACTCTTGTAATTTCGTTGCTTTGGCTCGGTTTTACCGTTGTGGAAAAAAAGGACGGCACCATTTACTTGTATTGTGTCATCATTGAGGTGTCAAATACTTAGGAGGGTAGAGTATCTTGCAGAGAATGGCAACAGTTTTGTGGTGCCTATGGTTCAGTGATGTATACTTTGCTGCAGAGTATGGTGATTTAAAGATATGGATACCATGATTCAGGGATTGGAGCATTCAGATATACATATACATGAGTTGAATTGTGATTTAGTAACTTGAGTTAGTTGTAGGGTGTTACTAGCTAAGGGTTTATTGGGAGGTCATGACATCAGGTCATATTAGGATGGCGCGTCATGAAATTTTATTTGTTATATTGAGTTGTTATGATTTTTGCACATGATGCTTTCATTATTGACTTGTACATATAATATTCCTTGAAATTTGCTCATGATGATTTTTTAACTCTTATTAATGAATTGCTTAGATGAAATGATAAAAATAAATTAGCTATAGGGTGTGGTGTTTTCATAAATAAGTGAACTAGTTTGTTTCAGTGCTGTACTGTAATTTCACTTGGTTGAATTGGACTGCTATGAAGCTTCTAAGCTGAACCAAAAAGACCCAACAAGTTTAAGCTACTATTGAAAGGCTATGTTGTTGTTGCAATATTGCTGTTAAAATTGTACAAGAAATACTGAAGATATCTATCACTTTTTTTTGAATATATGAGCTCTGCATTACTCATTGCTTATACTTTTTTCTTTTTTCAAATATGTTTTCTGTTCCCTTGAAGCACTTCAATTCTGATTTGTGATCCTGATGTTCATTGGTGATATGCCTATTATACCAGAGTGGTGGCCCAAACTTTACCAAAGGCTCATGAGCACAGCGACTTTCGGTTAAATGGGACTACCTGTTGTCATCGGAGAAAGGCTTTTAATGAGAAGTTTCAGGATAAGAACTGTGCTGAAACTTTGAATTTCAGATTGAACATTCCTGCTAAAAGTGCTCCAAGCAGTGGGTTTTCAAGCCCTGTACAAAGTCCTCGAAGACTGAGTAATGTAGACTTCTCATCTGCTGCAATCTCTATCCAAGATACCAATTTATGGTCAGCACGGTCTCTCTGGTCTTCTGATGCGATGGGATCTTCACCTCCTTGTGACTCACCTGACAAGTTTGTGGGTGGTCAGGAGCGTTCTCCTCTCTCTAGTCCACTGAGAAGTCCGGTTTTAAAATCAAGAAACCCAAGTGCACCTCCATCACCAATACATCCAAAGTTGTTCCCGGAGAACCATGTTTCTCGCCCTGATGGCAATGGAAGTGCCAGTTTTCACCCATTACCGCTCCCTCCTGCTTCTGTAAGCCCAAAACAGACAAATGTTAGCCACCAGTTAGTTCCAAAAGCTGAGATGCCTTCGGTGGCTGGTCAATGGCAGAAAGGAAAACTCTTAGGTAGTGGTACATTTGGATGCGTGTATGAGGCCACCAATAGGTACATCAACACATCTTTTAAGCATCATGATTATTGCTTCATTTTAGATTCTGAATTTTATTCTCATTCATGTACATAAAGGCACACTGGAGCTCTCTGTGCCATGAAAGAGGTCAATATAATTCCAGATGATGCTAAATCAGCAGAGTCTCTGAAGCAATTAGAACAGGTTTGGTTTTGTTTCATTGCTGTTTATTCTGCAGTAATGGTATCACTACAATTGATCTATATGATTGTTCCCCACCAAAAATTGCTTTCAGATCTTTGTGGTTAGGTAACATTTTCATATGCTGTATTTGATTTGCATTCTTCTTACATACTGTATGCTTCTCAAGTGCAGACCAACTTCAGAACTGATCGAACAATGTTAAATTAATTGTGGCTCAGTACTATCTTCTTGTGCATAAAGATTATGCAAGTGTGCACTTACTTTTGTTGACTCGTTCTCACCTTTCTTTCAGGAAATCAAGTTTCTTAGTCAATTTAAGCATGAAAATATTGTGCAGTATTATGGCAGTGAAACGGTAAGTTCTTTGTGACATTAAGTACCTTTAGTATTTACGTGCCAGTTTCCAGGGCTTTGTAATGATTGTTTATTTAACTCTTGCAGATTGAAGATAGATTCTACATATACCTGGAGTATGTTCATCCAGGTTCCATCCATAAATATGTTCATCAACATTGTGGATCACTGACAGAATCAGTCATCCGTAACTTCACACGTCATATTCTGAAGGGTCTTGCTTTCCTACATAGCCAAAAGATTATGCATAGGTAACTATTTCATTGTTTTGAAAATTCTATACCAATAATATCTTAACCTACTATTATTTAAATTCTAAACTAAAAAGGGTCAATAGCTCGTTACATTTTTTTTCCAAGTAGGTAGTACACCATCCTGTCTTCTTTCGGACTAGCTTTTTGCTTATTTTCCCCCCCCATTTTTCAAGTTCTTGCATTATGCTGAAAATGTACAGATATATGTAAGTATAATTCTGCTCTTGCAGGGATATCAAAGGGGCAAATTTGTTAGTTGATATTAATGGTGTAGTGAAATTGGCCGACTTCGGAATGGCAAAGCACGTGAGTCCAAATTTTGCCTATAGTTTTCTGCTATTCGACATCACACACAATTAACCAGTAGTCAGTAACCCTAGATTTGGCTTATCAACCAAAGCCATTAAGCTTATCACAACTGTATTCAAGATAACAATAATATGTACTATATGCTGTTGAGCATGAATATTTGATGTATGATTTAGGTGCTTAGGTCTGGGGTCATGTTTGTTGAATCAAATTCAATGTTTGAACATGACAAAACTATAGTGATCAATTTGTTGAATTTGAGATCCTACCTGATTCCACCAAAGATACTTTATACAAAACGTCTACCATGTATTTATACATTTGTACATAGATCTTCTACATTAAAGATCTATAGTATGAAACTATGAATGGTCTATAGTTCAACCCAACAATACCTAATTCATACAATTGTACGCGGATGCCTCTATTTTAGAAACTGTACTGGATGCTGCAAATCAACATAGCATTTATTTTTGTTTTGTTGATATATATTATTGGCAATCCTCATCGTTTCATTTGTAGTTGATCTTTATTGCACATTTTCCATTTTCAGTTGAGTACTGCAGCTCCTAATCTTTCATTGAAGGGCACACCATACTGGATGGCTCCTGAGGTGCGAACTGGCTATTCTTCATGTTAATTTCATCATTTTCTTCTAGTCTGACTGTGATGAGGCTGATTATACCAATGTGATGTGAATGCCTAATCTCTTTGTATGCATTATTCAGAATATGTAGTGTTGCCCAGAAAAGGACGTGTTAATCTAGCAATGGACAAGGACATCTTTTTTTAGACTCCAATGCCTTGTTGCCCCAAAAAAGAACTTGTTAATCTTGTAGTGGACAAGGACCTCCTTTTAGAGAGTCCGATGCCTGTTCCTCAACGAATGCAGGAGCTGCACTCGATTCATTAAAAACAAACAGTAACAACTAACGAAATGTACAAAAACATGCAGACGCTACACACCTGAAACCAACCCATCATCTAGAACATTGGGTACAAATGTGACTTGCTAAAATAAAGGAAACAACCATAAGGCATGGAGACAGGGCCTAGAAAAGGCCTCATAGGCCATGAGCCCCAGCTGTGCATCATAGGGCTCCATCCCCTTCTACTGTCTGCTGTCAATTGGAATAAAGAAAATCCAAAGGCATATTGTGCCTTCTTTTGTTATACCATGCTTTAAATTCAATGCATTGTGGTTCCAGATGAGGGAAACATAGTTATTCAAAACTTACTCTTAGCATTCTAGATTTGAGTTCATCCATATATCAGTGAAAGACTGAAATGCAGTTCTGGGCCATGCTCCTGCTCCTCCATCTTGTGAGGCTGGGGCCATGCTTCAGACTCTTCTGAGCTAATTCGAGCTGGAGCCGTTCACCCTTCTTTTTTTTCTCGAATCATGCAGGGGAGCTGCATGTCATTTCATTAAGACAGAAAAAACACAATAGGCTGACAAGAACAGAGACCCAACCCAAGTATAAAAACCCACTCACCCCCAAAACTCCCTAGACAAGATAGCCATTCGGTCATTCACCCTCCTGGTAGTTAAGTTTCAGATGTAATCGATATTAGTACTATCATGTATTGTAAGCAGTTAGTTGTAGCTGCCGTCTGAATGCTCTTGCAGCTCCAAGTGTATAGCTTGATTATCTCATTTTCTACTGGAGTTTCATGGCTCTAATTTTTCTTTGTAGAAAGAAACTGGACCAGGAAGTTGGCCCACTTAAAGACCTAAGTTGCTTGTATGCATGAGAACCTTAGAAGGGCTATTTCTGTAGAAACAGTTAGGTAAAAGTTCTGTTCGGCGTAAATTCCTGCCTGCTGTTGACCTGACTGAAGCCTCATTAATAAAATTGTTCAAGTTGAATTTGATTGCTTAGCTATTAACCATGGAAAACATCTTATGTCCCTGGATGAGTTTCTTGTCCTCTGTCTTCGTGCACTCTTTATTACATGGGGCAACAGCAGCTCTGACTTTGACATACCAGACAGCAGAAGCGCTCAAATGCACTGATTCTGTCCCTATAGATGTTACAATCATTTTTTTACTCTTCAGACAACTTCATAGATTAATTTGGTTACACAGATGTTCTTGATGCTTAAACGAGATGGTTGTATTTAATGAAACTTGTATCTTGGTGCTATTAATTTTTTTTTTGAGCCAATAAAGCAATTTCCTCTCAAAATCACCATTCTTTGTCGCCAAGGTAGGATATATTTATGTGATGATATGACATATTTTTCCCTGGGTTAGGTTCAGCTTATTTTCAGCCACAGAACAGTATTTTCCTCTCACAACAATTCAGCCCAGCCGAATTTTCAGCCCAGCCGAACAGAGAAAAATATTAGAGGTCTTAGCATGGTGCAGTCACACTAGCTCATTTTTATGTTGCAGGTTGTTCGGGCTACACTTGATAAAAGTGCAGGTTATGATCTTGCTGTTGATATTTGGAGCCTTGGTTGCACAATCATTGAGATGTTTACAGGAAAGCCACCTTGGAGTGGTCTTGAAGGGGTAAGTTGTTTGTGGAGGCTTCCCTGTGATTTGGGTTAGAGTTGCACATCTTTCCTTACCTTATGTTCATTTGATAAATGATGATAGCGTGTCTTACATAGCACCTTGGCTAATCAAGTTGTGAATAAGAAACAAATAATGCATCTTGATTTATGCATACGCGATCACCTGTCTAATATAGTCATATCAGATGAGTAATGTTTCCATTTGTGGAGTGCGGTTTGTTCAGTGGAGTGAAAAAAATGTTCTCATTGGATTCTTAATTTTTTCAGCTGAGAGGATGTGTTGGTGGGGATTTGTGCATATGCAGCTGTCATACTTTTTTTATTTTTTCTTTGGATTCTAACCATGAACTATATTTTGTGGTGCTACAGCCTGCTGCGATGTTTAAGGTGTTGCGCACGGACCCACCAATTCCAGATAATCTGTCCCCTGAAGGGAAGGATTTTCTGAGATCCTGCTTCAAGAGAAACCCTACCGAGCGACCAACAGCAAGCAAGTTGCTTGAACACGCATTTATCCAAACTTCGAACAACCACAGTCCACATAGCACTGTGCATTCATTTTCAGGAATTAAATCTCCAGTAAGCTTTCTCCCTTTCTCCTCACATGGCATGTGATATCCGACGTTTCAACTCAAAGCTTTCTGCATGTGTATAATTGGCTTCTTGGTGTCAGGATACTGTGCACAGCGGTGCAAGAGATAAAGTACCCTGGAAAAGTGATTCATTTATGAGAGTGAAACATGCAAATGGGTCAGTACATCTGTTGCCTTGCTCTGTCATTTTTTTTTTTGATCTGTAAAGCTGGTGATGAAAGGTTCACGTTATTGGAGACTTTTAACCCCTGCTATTCTTTATTCTGACAGTGAAACAAGCAGTGCTCGGTCGTCAGGGTCGTATCGGTTGATGAAACCCCTACCCAACTTGGGAACCAATAGCTTGTCACCTCCACCTTTGAGTTCAGCCTCCAGTTCTGCAGCACATACACCGAACAGTATGCATTTTTCAGTCGCATACCATCAGCCTAGTCCTTTGCCAAAGCCCAACGGGAAGGAAGCAATAAATTTGATTTCGCATTGAATAAGAGCATGCTACTTACCACATCTGGGCCAAAAGCAACATATAAACAGTGCGAGTGTATCTGTCCCTAACATCTGACCCTTGTACTGCCAATCATAGCTGACAATTTTCTGGGTTTGGTAAAAAATATTTTCCATGTAAAGAGACCACCACGGTATGATCACAGGGAAATGCTGCTAAATGAGGTAGCCTTGTGAAGTCTGTTGTACTGTTTGATTTCTGGGGAAATGATTGCATTTCCCATGTAACATAATTATTAGGGTGTAGCTGTAGGTAAAGCTAATGGTCCTGATTGTGCCGACAAATAGGACATTAGGGTTGTAGTTGTAGCGTGTTGTTGTTGTGTAATGATCATACTTGATGTAATCAGTATTGGTTTTTTTTTGGGGCCAAGTAATAATGCACGTCAATTGGCAAAAGCGGAATGAGATCGCAGATCTATGCATGGTTTAAACTTCTTCGTGGCAGGCTACTCATTGCATCGTCAGATGTAGGGTTCATTCGCGCGCGCGCGCGTGTGTGTTCATTTTTCTGTAAGGAAGTTTATTTGTTAGACGGTTAGTGAAAGAATTTGTTTTATGTATATATTCCCGGAGAAAGGTCACCTCGGATATAATCTTGACCATCCTACTAATTCCTAACGGAAGTGGGGACATTTTTGTTCATTGAACATAACAGCTATGTGTACTGGCACCATGATTTCCTACTGCCTCCCAATTCTAGTATAGGGTCATCCATGCCATCCTCCATTAAATGCCATATTATAGCCTTGTTTGTCGCAATTCAGCGTGCGCAATTTAGTGGGAAATACTCTCTGGCTGATAAATATATTTTTTTGCGAGAAGTGATTCTCTGTTGATCCTGTGAAATGATTCTTTAAAATGAATTAAAAGGCTGAGAACTGAGAAAAGTAGCTTCTACATTCTGATTTTGAGAGTTTATGCTAAAGAATTAAAGAGAACCACTTTTAGTCACAGAATCACTTCAGCAGAGAATCGAAGAGCATAGCTCTACCAAACGGGCCCTTAGCTTCACCATTATATTTTTCATTTCAGTTTCATGAGCAGATTTTTTATCAGTGAAGCCAAAGCTGTTTTGAAGATCTACTTGGCAAAACAGCTACATATGTCGATTTTTAAAAATATGCTAAATATGCTCCCATTGTTTGGCAAAAAAGAAAAACAGTTTGTGAAGTTGTTAGTGAAGCTATACTAAACATGACGTACATCTCGCTCATATTCGATCTTTTATTTTATTTATAAAAAAGCCCCACTACAACATGTGACGAAGTGAGTTATCCTTTTAGTTTCTTTGAAAGATATAGACGAATTGGTTATGATGTTTTATTTGGGGATGCCTTCTAGCTTTTTGTGGAAATGGGATTGGATGATTAACGGGAAGAGGTGGCAAGCCATGATGAGATATGTAGTTCTTTCAACAGGAATTGGGTGATCAATCAGAAGAGGTGGCAAGCATCCATGAAGGCATGAACCATGACAAGATCTCTAGAGTTCTGTACTCTATTTAAAGAAGAAAGTAATTCTAGGTTTTGGATAAGTCAAATTTTCTAAGTTTGATCAAGTTTATAGGAAAAATCATCAACATTTATGTCTCAAATATGTTTTATAATTAATCTAACAATACTTATTTGACAGAATAAATGTTAGTTTTTTTAGTATAGATCTGATCTTACTTAAAATTATTTGACTCATCGGAAGTGAGAATTATATTTTTTTCTTGGATGTGTAAGTACCCAGAGATAACTGTAGTTATTGCTCATGAAAGGTAACAAAAATGACATGTTGCAAAGTAATGTTTCAACAACCAATCAACTAAGGGCATGTTTAGATCAATTATCAATTAGTGGTAACAATAAATGTGGATCCAAATGTCTAGGTAACTAGTAAGCTGCCCAAACTTGTTTTTTAGTTATAAGGTATTATTAGTTAGCGAAATATTGTTCATTCATCCCCATCATAATTGGCATTGGTTGTCTCTAGAGTTTGTTTGGTTGCACTCCAATCTATATGGATCGAGAGAGATTTGGGTGAAAATTTTCACCCAACCTTTATGGATTGGAGTGGTTAGAGTGCAACCAAACAAGCACTTGGTCACCTCGCCACTCTACCAACAAGCCGTTGACCACAGTCAGGATTCTTTTGTGGGGGGAGAGAGGTCCCTGGAGCGCCGATCAACTTCAAACCTAGCGGCCATGTTCATTTTCGACGAAACTCTTGAATTTGATAAGTATTACAGGTCTCACAAATATGATATTAATATTGAGAATACACCGTGTGTTGTTGCGGGTCCTTTTTAGAAACAAAACTATCTATAAAATATATGTTGTGATAAGCTAATGCTAGAATCAAATAAAAACACTTATAAAATATTAGATTAAATTACGTGACAATATGAATGCCAAACAAAAAATAGTGTGAACGTCCTGTATGTTATAGAGCAAAAATACTAATCGCATATTAGTGGAACATGTTGTATCATTTATTGAAATATGATGTGGCACTTAGTAGAGCATGATATGTGGATAGTTTGTATGTTAAAATTGACAAGGTAGTAGAGTTTGACTTTATAAGAAATATAAATAGATTCCTCTGATTATTTAACTTATATCTGGTGAAGAGAAATCTATATCAATTATACATCGATAGTATCCCGAACAAAATGGGCATACACTTCTGTACGGCTGGAGCTCTTACAGATTTATTAGGGAAGCGTGAAAGATATCCTGATAAGAGCATGTGTCTGCAGGAAAAATGACGTAAAAATTGCTTCTCGCGGACGACAGTGAAA
The DNA here is from genome assembly GCA_038502445.1 of Eremochloa ophiuroides. NCBI lineage: Eukaryota > Viridiplantae > Streptophyta > Magnoliopsida > Poales > Poaceae > Eremochloa > Eremochloa ophiuroides. The sequence continues at coordinate 8,755,472 of JAHLJS010000002.1, forward strand.
GATAATTTGTCAGTGGAAAAGATAATTTGCTCTCAATATTTCGCGCTGCTTTTGTATATTCAGACACGGCAAGCAAGCCAGTCAAGTCGATCACTGAGGAGAAATCTTCAAGTCGATTCCTAGGCTCATGCCATTGTAAGCGATGGGTGCATACATCCACATCTCATCAGAACTCAGCATCTGCTCAGGACAGAGTTATCTGATAAGACACAGGTTTCAAGCACAAAGCTAGAGAATGAAGAAGCGTGTCTGTTTATAACTACCTTGATCTGCTGCTGCAGGAACCTGACGTAGTGAACTGCCTCCTCCAGCATGGTGCTCTGCTGATGTCGACCTGCAACAACGTGTTTCATGACAGTTAGCAAATGGTACCTGCCCTGGCCATCAGCCTTTCAAAAGGAGTGCTGGTGAAAGGAACACTAGTAGCAGCGATGTACATAGCACAGATGAGACGATGGCCAATTATACTTTGGTTCCATTCGGCACCAATTTCTGCAGAATCTTGAGCCTCTCATTGATCCTTTCCCTTCTTTTCTGCAACCCAAATAACAACTGTGAGTCGACTAGAACCCCAGATAGCGCAAAGATCAATCTGCACGGTTGCACACAGCTCACCCTTGCGTGGAGGTTCTGGGGATCGGTGGCCGACCCTTTGGCTGCCCGGGCCTTACCAGCCACCGTGAGCCCAATTGGACTCGTCGCCCGAGCAGCTGCCTCTGCTTTGTTGCGAGCTCTCCTGACAACACTTCTGCGCCGCTTTGGAAGTTTGGATGCAGCCTTCTTTTCTTGCTTCTTCTACGTTCACAGCCACAGGAGGGATCGGATCGACGCACGCGCTCGTCTCCTCCTCCGCCGTCCCCGAGAAGGTTGAGGTCAATGGCAGGCGCGCATGGTGGCAGCGTCGAGAGCGTGTTGATCCCGAGCGACACGTTTGGCTCGGCGAGGTCAGTAGCCGTAGCAGCAGCCGCTGCTATCGTCGTCGTTCTGGTACGGGCACGGCGCCGCCAGGAACTGCGCCATGATCTCCGACTCCTCGTCCGTCGCCGGCGCCGCCTGGTACTCCGAGCACCAGTGCTCGTCCCGGGACTCTAGCCAGGCGGCCAGCTCGGCTTGCGACATTGTATGCGGGGAGGGGACGGACGAACCGATCGTGGTGCAACTGTGTGTGTAAGAACAGTAAGGAGAGCAGGAGTGACTGATCGAGGCGAGGGTTGGTCTTGGTTGGATGCACGTAGGTAGATGCATAGCTGGATGGCGTCAGGCCAATGGGTATTTGTATGGCGAGACTGTGTGACAAAAACTTGGCAGTCTCTGATACAGCTCAGGTAGCTGGCTAGGTGTGATTCGAGGAGACTGACTGCTTAGAAAAATCTGAACATGTCTCAGAAAATGAAAAAAAAAACTCGCATAAATGTGCTTCGCTCACTGAGGATGGGGAATGATGGAATGGTTCTGATTCGGGAATAATTGGCTTGTTTGGACTTTGGAGGACCTGAAAAAAAAAAAAGCCAAGCAAACTGGCAGTTTGAACTTTGAATTGCAGGAAAATAATGTCGGAAAAATCAAGGCGAACAGATCGTGGCGGCAAGTAATCTGAAAAAGAAATGGAGACAGCTGCATGGTGAATTGGTGATCGTACGTGATGCCTGGCACATGTTAACTGGCCACTGAATTGTTCGAAAGTCCATGTTTTGTGCACGTATACGAGCTGACAGTGTTGCACAAAATCAAGGCGATGCTGGAGATTCTGTAGCTGTCATATATTTTTTGCTCTATGGTTTTCGAAAAACACCATTACTGCATCTGCGTACCAACCAACATTACTCATAAGAAATGTTTTAGCCCTTCTAATTTTCAAGATATCAATACTGGATATCAAGTCAATCTTTATCGAAGACTTGTTTTGTGTCAAACTTTGATTGAGTACATGACTTATGCAGAGATGAAAATATTAAAACTTAAAAAAGTTAATCTCGAACAAAGGATTACAACTAAGGCACCGACGCGCCCACGGCTTTTATCCAGCTTGATACCTTTTAATTAAATTAATTATACATTTCTTTATGAAGCTCATTTTCTCCCCTCAAGAAATGGCGGCCTTGGTAGTCTGGTGTAGGCTTGTTGCATTGGGCCGAAGCCGAATAAAAAAACATACTTGGGCCAAGTTTGGGGTTGTCGGTTAGTTGCTTTCCAGATTTTCTTCCATGCGAGAGAGAGAGATTCGAGAGGTCCGATAGACCGAGAAAGAAAGAGAGGGCGTGTGTTCTCAATTGGTTCCAAAAAGAAGCCAAAAAAACAGCCTCCCAATTACAGAGAAAAAGAGCAAGGACAGACTGTGCTTTGCGAGCAGCAGCAGCTGGTACGTACTGTACTCCTGAACCAACCCCACCCTTCCTGCTACTGTTACTGATCTAGGCAGCCAAGCCAGGCCAGGTAGGCAGGTGCTTTCTCCATCAAAAAACCGGATCACCAGCCACGAGCCAACCGCGCAACCACCACGAGATTCCCGTTCAGATTTGCCATCGGGGCCTCGTGGGGGCACCGAGCGCCAGTCCCCTCCGCGATCTGTGACTGTGAGAACCAGCGTGACGACACGTCGCTCCGCGCGCAACCACCGCAGCCAGCCGGCGGAACGCACGGCTGTTTGCTGGCCTTGCTGCTGCTGCCACTGGGCGCTGCCGCCACTAGCGTAGCGAGCATAGTGAGTACTAGTGACCAGCCAGCTCCCAACGATAAACAACCAAGCACGGCAGGCAGGCAGGCCGATGGCGATTAGGCCGCCGGCCGCTCTCTCGCACCCGTCTAATCACTCGGTTAATTAGGTGCGTGTACTTGCGTGCGTACGTCCTCGATCGAGAGTGCGAGACAGGCGCAAGGAACACGTGGGGCAATGCAATGGAACAGAATAGCCGGGCGGGCACGCAGACGCACACGCACGCAGCAGCCCGGCCGCTGGGCCGGGGTAGACGTGGACGCCGGGACGTGTCCCTTGCCCAGTTGCCCCACTGGCCGCCCACCCCGCGATATTGCCCTGTTTAGTTGTCTGAAAAAAGCTAATTTCTGCTAATGTTAATTTGTTATGAGTTAGAAAGAAACTGAAATCGAGACAGTGAACAGAGCTGCGCGGACGCCGAGTCCTCCGTTGGTCCGTGACCGAACCGAAGCTCGAGGGCGGCTGCGCCCGGGTGACCGGCCTGCCCGCCTTATTTTAATAGATAGAAAAGGTCCAGGGGGCGGACGGACCAACGGTGGACTCTGCTCGGCTCAGCGCGGTCAATCAGGGTCGAGCGGCAACGAAGACCGGCCGCCGAATGAATATGTGCGTTCGGGTCTTTCTTCGATGTACGTGGGCGTTGCGTCTGCCGGGACGTAAGGGATAGTCTGTGGAGTGTGGAGTCAGGACTTGTTTTGTCTAACGCATGTGCCAACTTGTAGATCGGCTTGCTGGTCCAAATCCGACTTCTATACACGCACGAGGCAGGCAGGCAAGCAACGTGTTAGGTGGTGTGCAACGTGACATAGCGAGTGACAGCAGAGGCTGCTGCTCTCTGCTAGCTAGGGACGACGCCATGTGTGTAGTATTTTTACTTACGGACATACTAGAGGCTGTTACACGTACATGCTTATCTATTTTAGTGGTGGTGGACAGGTGGCACAGTCTTCAATTCTAATTGACCTATTAGGTTTTGCAAAGATACAGTCGTGTTGCCAATTGTTAGCACGCCTTACAAGTTATACATATGCTCATCTAAAAGGCATTTTGCTGGAGTTCTTTTCAAAAGAGGAAAAAAGGCATCGTTGGGAGAGGATAACTGAGCTCTCTGGTTTTAACAACATACTTGAATAAAAATGGCAAAAATTTACTACGGGTTCATCATCGTCCCGCTGTGATTCCATTTTCTTTTACTCGCTTTGCGTGACGTACTGACGCGGGAGTGCGGGACTGATAGTGCAAGTGATGTCAACGGCTGCTCCCACTGCCATTAACAACCCATCTAGACGGCTGCTCCCACTGCTCCCACTGCAATGGGTTATTTTAATTGACCCCTCGAGGTGAACAGTCTGTTGGAATCTTCCATGCACGCACTTTTGCGGTCCCATCGCGTGGTCTATGTCTGACTTGTTACCGGGTCCGGCGGGTCGGTTCGGTTTGGTTTGTTTTGGACTTGGAACCATGTCTGCCTAGCCAGGGCGAAGACCACTTCAGGCTTTTGCATGTTTATTACGCATGTGCGTAAAATGCCTCGCAGAGTGCCGGAGACTGTCTCCCACTTCGACACTTCCGCCACTACTGCAACATCATATTACTATCGAACGATTAGCTCGCTTTCATTTTGCACTATTGCTGACCTAGGGGGAAAAACTAGCAGCAGCAGCACGCCGTTTTGAAGCCCTAGGAATGGAACGTAGTCCTGAGATAAGCATGACGCCTGTTCAAGACAAGGTTACTGTACCTTTTTCCCTACAGACGACAGTACAAAGTTACTACTTGGCGTGCTAATAGTAGCAATATTCAAAGGAGGCAGGTAATAGTCTAAGCACCAACAAAGTTCGTGATAGATTATTCCAGTTTTCAGCGTTCCCTCTGGTTATTAAACCATGGATGGAAGCTTAATTTATCACAAAAGCTTATCCTTTGCCCGAGTAAAACTCTTTCCTCCGTCACACCAAATTTTCAACCGTCGGATTTGTTCTTTGTTCGATCCGCGGCGTCCATCTCTTGTGCCCTCTTCCGTCTGCGTGCTTGTGTGCTTATCAATTAACCCGATCCGGGTTCGGCAGCACATTTGATCTGGCCACGTTCAGCGGCGAAACGAAACGACGACGACTGTGCCTTACCGGGCCGGATCAGGCAGGGTATCTGAGTATGCGTATGCGTGGATCCGCAACCGACGACCGCAGCCGCGCGGCCCGGTCAGTCGTCCGCACACTTCTCCTCTCGCGCACATACTGTACACACTCTTCTTCCCCTACCACCACACTCGCACTACCAGTCGTCGTTCTCGTTCCACCGCTCAGCATCCGCGCAGGGGCAAGTTGCGCTCGCCGGCTTCCCCTTGGCATCCTCGGTTCCTCCTCCCTGCCCCGTGTCTTCGCCTGACACGTTGACCACGACTTTTTCGTTGCAGTTGCAGCCTTGCCTCCTTCCACTCCGCCAGCGCCACCCACCCAAGTGAGACTCAACCCAACCCAAAGCCGTCTCTCTAGCCGCCACTCCACCGGCTTCCCACCCACTGCCGGCGCGCCCCCACCGCCCCACCTGTCACTGTGCCGCGTGCGTGCCCACGCCGCGACCACCTCACTTCCCCCACCTACGACGCAACTTCCCAGGCCCAGCACCCCCTCAACACCCGCCACCGCTTTAAAACCTCACTCCCCTCACTCACACACCACACCACACCACACCACACCCCAGCGAGAGCAAGGTCAAGGTGCCCAAGCAAGCAAGCAACCACCACTCCTCAGAACCCATTCCAAGCCAAGCCACCGCGAGAACAAGTCGTCTTCACGTATCTCCCAGAGACCCAGCGAGGAAGCTTGAGCTTGAGGTGCCGTGCCACCCATGTCTTCCATGGAGCTGCTCCGCGCCGTCATCCCGGAGAAGAAGCAGCAGAGCGAGGAGGAGGTGGCGCTGGCGGCGAGCAGCAGCGCCACCGCCACGAGCGGCGAGGAGGCCGGCCACGTGCCCCAGGGGTGGGCCAAGAGGAAGCGCTCCCGCCGCCAGCGCTCGGAGGAGGAGAACCTCGCGCTCTGCCTCCTCATGCTCTCCCGCGGTGCCCACCACCGCGTCCAGGCGCCGCCGCCGCCGCCGCCGGTCCCGTCCGCCGCCGCGGAGTTCAAGTGCTCCGTCTGCGGCAAGTCCTTCAGCTCCTACCAGGCGCTGGGGGGCCACAAGACCAGCCACCGGCCCAAGCTGCCCACCCCTCCTCCTGCTGCCGTCCCGGCGGCAGTAGCGCCCCTCGTGGAGGCACCCGCACCGCTCACCGTCGTCCCGCCGCCGCCAGCGGCCGAGGCCGTCGTCGTCCGTGAGCCGGCCACGTCATCCACCGCCGCGTCCTCCGACGGGGCGGCGGCCTCGAGCAGAGTCCACAGGTGCTCCATCTGCCACAAGGAGTTCCCGACCGGCCAGGCGCTGGGCGGGCACAAGAGGAAGCACTACGACGGAGGCGTCGGCGGCAGCAGCGCCGCGCCCTCGTCCACCGACGTCCTGGCCACCACGGCGGCCGCTGCTGCCGAGACGTCCGAGGTGGGGAGCTCCGGGAACGGGAGCTCCGCCGCCCGCGCCTTCGACCTGAACCTCCCGGCCGTGCCGGAGTTCGTGTTCCGGTGCGGCAAGGCCGGCAAGATGTGGGAGGAAGACGAGGAGGTGCAGAGCCCCCTCGCCTTCAAGAAGCCCCGCCTCCTGATGACCGCGTGAGCCGCTGCGCTGCATGCGCGGGTCAAGTCCAGTGGTGGAAGGAACACTATTCGTTCATTCATTCGTATGGTGCCAGTAGTACTATTGTTTGATCTGTTGCTGCTCTTCTTGTACAGTGCAGAGAGAGCTAGTGTGAGAGAGATGATGCATAGCCATCGTCGTATACATACATAGGTCGATCTTCCTATTCCTGGAAGAGTATACTTGTATCCTCAGCTGTCAGTATACTGTAGTTCATACATACATACTTCATTCTCATTAAAAGAGATGATTGATGAATTAGTGCTTTGTAACATATATATATATATATATATATAAAAGCTTATTTTATATTATTATTATATATAAATGGATTGGGGATTAATATGGAATCAGATACGCTCTCGTGTTCATGCCTGCCTCGGTGCAGTACCTTCCTTGGTGGATCGGTGCTCTTTCGCTTGCCAGCTCAAACCATCCCTCTGCTTGCTTTCATGGTAAGAAACGGAGCAGTCGTCTGCTTCGCCTCTCAGAAGCAACGTCCGCTTGCCTTTTCTTTTTCCTTCGCGGAGTTTTCGGTCGCTAGCTAGGCCACTCTTCCATCGTCCTCGCGTACTCAGTGACGTGCATCCCCCATCCCGGCCGGTTCCACGAGCTTCCGCCACTTGCCCTGGTTGCGGAGCAGCGACGTCCTGCCCCTGCCCCTGCGGCCCTGCCGCCGCCGCAAGTGGAGTGGGAACAACAAACCTGGGGCCGTTGCGGCTTCGGGAACGCCGACGGACGGCGCCCACTAGCGGGTGGAACGGCCGCCGACAGCGACGTCGCCCCGCCCGCCCGCCCGCCGGTGTTGATAAGTCAGTGCGTGCCGACTCGCGCGCGGCCAGATCGCTTTCGACGCAACAGTCGTTCCCAGCGGCCGGCCGCCCGCATTTGGTGGAAACTGGAATGGAAGCGATGCGGAAGATCTAGGCGCGCCCGTACCGCTACGTAGTAAGTACGTGCCATGATGCTTCCCGCCCACTTCCACGCCGAACCGACCCGCGGCGCTGGCGCTGGCTGCGTCGTGAGTGACGCGCACGACGTGGTGGTGTGGTAGACTGGTGGTGGTGCCGACGTGCGCCGGTGCGTGCGCGTCCCCTCGCGCCGTGGCTCGGTCGCGTATGGGCGGGCGTTGAAGAAGCGTGCGTCGACGACGGGGGCCGCGGGCGTTCGGCATGCTTCACGTGGCGTCTCTCGCGTCCCGCGGACTCGATTTCGCTGAACATGTCGTGGGCGACCCGCCAGCCACCGGTCCCGTCCCAGGACGGTGGTGCACGCGTCTTTCGAGAGTTGGGCAGCTCGGCTCGGTGCGTTTCTGGATGCTGGCTCTGGCTGGATATGTTCGCACCGGCAGTTTCGTCCCGGGCTTTGCCTTGTCATCTTCCTTCCTTCTGGATTTTTTTGGGTCCACGCCACGGTGACGTACGCCTTGTTTCGTTGCAGATTAGGTACGTTTGCTATACGATGGGATGGATGGATTCCTGGAGATGCCATTTGGAGCATGAGTGCCTATCTCTTCTACTAATAAAGTCAGCAGAAGCCGGCCAAACATGGCAAGTCCAAAACGGGAGAATTCTGGTCCAGCTTCCAATTGATGATCTCACTAGCTTTTTTACGACTCGTGGGTGGAATATGGCTCAGCTTCATGTGCGGGGCTAAACAAGGCCCTACATTAGCTTGCGATCACGTCAATGGGCCAGGAATAGCTGACGGGCCAGCCTCATTCCATTGCACAATTGTCTCTTCAGCGGCCCATTTTACACCAAGGCCCTTCCCGCGCGCTGACGACCTGGGCTCCATTTTCTCTCTCACTGCCCCCCGAGCCTCTTTACGCTGTATGGGCTTTCTGCCCTGTTCCAGTGAATTTTCCGGCGCGCGGTCGTCCAATTTTTCTTTCTAACTTAACTTAGTTATTGATCTTGTTATGGTTTATTTTATCATTAGATATACTTTAATAATAATTTATTTATTTTATAATATATATATAAAATTTTTAAATAAGACAGACGGTCAAATATGATATCCAAAAGTCAAAGAATTTCGTTTATTCGTGGACGGATGGAGTACAAAACTAGCTCTAAATCTATCGTAACTTTTGAAAAAAAAACGTGTACTTTTGCATGCGATGGTTTTTAAGTTGGTTTTGCTGACATGGTATCACATCAGAGGGTGTAAATTGAACTAAATTGAAAGTTTAAGGAGGTAAATAGAACTATACATATTATTTATCACATAATATCTTACAAATTATTTAAAAACTAATTTCATCCAAATATATTTTTACAGTAAGAAATAATACAATAAAAAATCCTAAAATCTAGTGTAATCTTAGAAAATTCATATAAAATTTGTTTTAGCTCAAAAAGGTTATGAAACTTGCTTCAGATTTTTCCAAAACCATGCTATATGTTATGGTGACGAGGTTCACATTGTTTGAATCTCGATGGACTTATTTGGTGCTTATTTTCTAGTTAAAGCTCCCATATCTATTATAATTAGTTGAAATTGACCTGAAGTTGCGAAACTGACATTTCTGCATCAAAAAATCAATTAGTAGCAAGGGTATAATCGTAGAATGAAAGCTATTGATGACATGCCCGCAGTGGAAAATGTGCACTGTTCAGACATCTAAAGCATACAAAAACATGGAGCAGAATATCAAAGACTTGTTGCAACTAAAACATAAAATATAGAAGTTCCAACTGATCTCTCCATATCAAGTTATCAACCGGCATTTTTTTTTCTCGAGAGAGGGTCTTGGTTATATGAAATCAAATTACGGACTATTGATCACTTGTACGGTTGTGCCACATAATCATCCTAAACATCAACTTGATAGATAATAAAGGGTTCAGATATATAAGTGAAAACCTCACTGGTACAGAAATGGGCTTTGTTCCCAGTTGGGAAACCCCTTTACCCCCGGTTTCCCAACCGGGAATAAGCTTCCGGGAGTAAATGTCACCCCTTTTAATCCCGAATCCAGAACCGGGATCAAAAGTGGACCTTTAGTCCCGGTTTGAAACACAAACCGGGACTAAAAGGTCTGCAGCCCAGACCACGTGTCCTCGGGTCTGTGGAACCTTTTAGTCCCGGTTTGTATAAACAATCGGGACTAAAGCCTTCTCTTTTTTTGTTTTTTGTGTTTTTTCAATTCATTATTCGTTTTGTTTTTAAATTATGGTTTCGATTTAAAATTATCTATACACACACATATACACACACATATTACATATATATATATACATATATATATATGTATATATATATTATATGTGTGTGTATCGGTTTTGACAAAGGGCACAATACGACATAAGACATATATATATTACAAACTACACACACACTCACACACACACACATATATATATATATATATATACATATACATATACATATACATATATACTAGAGAGTTTAACACTTTTTTCACTCCAAATGTTTTCCTCTCCAAAAGTTTTCACTCCAACATATATATATATATATATATATATATATATATATATATATATATATATATATATATATATATATGCCCTTCAGTCATCTTCATCACCACCGTTGCCCGGCTTCCAAGATTCATTGGGGTCATTGTAAAATTCTCCAGAGGAATTCAAAACTTGATAATTAAGAAACCCTGCTATGGTCTCTTGAATTGCCTTGAGCTCGTATTTTACCAGGATCTTTTTCTTTAAATAATCAGTCTTCAAACAGAGTCAAAGGGAAAGGTATTAATATATATGATTATATATATATATATATATATATATATATATACACACATTTGTGTGAGTTAATATGAGATCGATTTAACGTACTTTTAGCTTCTCCCGGTCAGTTCTGACTGAGTACACCCTCATGAACTCGCAGACATAGTATCCACAAGTGTTATTCTCGGGTTGTTGCCGCAGAACCCACTTTACAAGATAAAAAAGATTGTCATCCGATCCGGACAATACATATATATATAGATACATATATAAAATGAATGGCCTCTAAGTATATATAGTTACCATGTGTGGGATTATAGTCAGTGGTGCTTTGCAATGTTTGAGGTCGTATTTCTCAATGAATCTTTTCCAAACACTGCCAATTAAAATAAAAACATCCAATGATCGATGTGAATATTTTCAAACACTGCAATTGAAGAAGGTAAGGAGAAATAAATTACCTCTGAAAAATATCTATCATATCTTGGATTTGGTTCAGGCTCTTTCTCATAGAATCTAAGATCTCCATGTGGCTTTGTTGAAGATCGATGACAATCAATATCCAATGATCGTTAAAGTTGTAGGGGAAGAGTATCTATTTCTTGCCGCGTTGCTTTGCTAAGAACTTCATGAGATTCTTCTCTGTGTCTTCTTTCCATGTTGGGTTGGGTTTAGGGTGTTTGAATACAATATGTGGATCAATGAAAACAACTTCATTAGACCCTCTTTGTTTGCACATTTGCATCTCATAGCTGCATATATATATATATATATATATATATATATATATATATATATATATATATATATATATATATAGAGAGAGAGAGAGAGAGAGAGAGAGAGAGAGAGTAAGGATATATAGAGAGAGAGAGAGATTTGAATTGCAGAAAGAAAGTACACTTACAGACAATAGCAGCTCATTATTGTTTTGTCGAGGGAGTCCATGTGGCATAGTTGGTGTAATTCAGCAAAATCAACAAACATAATATCATCACCACGGAACCAATGTTGGTTTCTAATTCGGACAGAAATCCAAGACTCACCTCGTGTACATGCCCCAAGGTACCACTTGTTTAGCAAGTACATTTGCGTATCTAGTTGACTGAGGGTTTTTGATTCTATAGACTCCGACCATGTTGATATTTCCTCCACTCGTCAACTACTTGCGTTTTCTCCACTTTCTCTAATCCAACCATTTGGGCAAGTTTCATACCAGTTTCTGCCATGAAAGCTTCAAACTCGTTCAAATTGACCTCACTAGGTACCTGGATGCGGTCCATAAATGAGCCATATTGATTCGGTATCTGATCACTAACAATTAGCGGGGGGATTGATTGCTTGTCTTGTTTGTTGAGTTGCGGAACATCTTTCCCTGCCTTCTTCTGTTTGTCAATAGACTTCGTGAGAGAGCGGTCATAGTCCGATAGTGAGAGGGGCTGTTTAGCTTCTCTCAACTTCTCGTGCTCTATCCTTTTCTGCCTTAAAGCATCGCGAGGTAGATAGTAGTACGGTTGCGCATTCTTTTTCTTCATCTCTTCTGTCTCTTTTGGTTTTCTTGTGAAAAAATCTGTGACTTGTTTTTTCACCGCAACATCTAACTCCTCTTTAGTCTTTTCACCGGGCAGTTTCTGAGGAATGGGGTGCTTTGTTTGCCTGATGGCTTTCTTCTTTGCGGGCAGGGTTGGTTGCACCACCTGCGGTGGAGGCCTCTTAGTAGATGGCTTGGTAGGTGGGGGAGGTGTTGGAACTCATGGCGGCAATGACGGCTTTGCTGTTGGTGGAGGTGATGGCGCCCTGTCTGGTGTAAACACATCTTCGTACTCGCAGCCCAGAGCACTCTGATGGTCTGGGGAATGGATTATTGGACTTGGCCTTTGCTTCTGTTCTTCAGGACGAGGCGGCGGTGGCGCCCCTGGAATAATAATGTATCGCTTGCCCCATACAATGAATGTCTTCTCAGCTTCTCCTAGTGTCTTCTCCCCATCACCTCCTTCAATTTCAAGAGGCACATTACCAAAACCTTTGGTAACTCTATCCACCGAGACGCTAGCATATCCAGGTGGTATTCTTCTCCCATGGATAGTGGGTGTCTTGGTCGGGTCTACCGGGTTTACAATACCGGTAGCAACCATGACTGTGGAGTTCCCCTGTGCAATGTGCAGCTCACACGGTGTAAGTGGATTAGTGATATCATCCACGGGGAAGCGCAACGCTCCGTCATCTTGCTGATTTGGCACCTCAGTAGAAGCACAACTGCTTTTTGCAAGATTTTCTGATTGGCTAACTCCTTCTGATGTATGTCTACTCAATGCTAATTCCAACTGCCTTTCTATTTCCTCTTGCATTCTTGCTTCAAGTTGTTTCTCACGTTCATGAGACTGACGTAGCGCTTCACGTGACTCGAGAACATATTCTTCTAACTTGCGCATCCGCTCTGCCTCCTCTTTCTTCCTTCTTCGACGGCTTCTATAGCTATCTTTGTCCTCAGGGAAACCATGTTCCCACGTCACACTCGGTCCCAAGCCTCTGGTTCGGCCAGGGTGCTCAGCGGTACTAATGGCATATGTCAGTTCGTCATTCTCTCTCTTCGGCCTGAATACCCCTTTCTCTTTAGCGTGCATAATATATTGCAATCTTTCTGCTGCGTCTACAAGTTTCTGGCCATGAACTACCTTCCCGGTCTGCAGGTCAAGACTTCCCCCATGACCAAAAAACCATTGTTTCGCATGTACAGGCCATGCAGCTGATTCTGGTATGAGCCCCTTGGATAAAATATCAGCTTCTAATTTTTTCCACTTGGGAATGGCAGAAGGGTAACCACCTAATCCCAAGTGATGGTGGTATTCCTTTTTGCGAGCATTCTCAGTGTTCCTTCTGACCCGTGTCTCACCCTCTTCCGATAACTTGTACTGTACAAATTCATCCCAGTAGGGCCTACACTTTGTGATCGGACCAGTGACTCGGTCAAAATCTAGCGTCTTGTTCTCCTTCACATATGTCTTGTAGAGACTTTTCTTCCAACTGTAAAACTGTGTGGCCATCTTCTTCATTGCCTAGCGCCTAACTAGCGACTTCAAGTCTTCGTTGTTGAACTCTGGATAATTATCCGTTTCTACCAGTGAAATGTTGAAGAATATCATTTCACACTAGATTCTTGTCAACATCAGAAACAAAGCTGACATCAGGAGCACTAGGCTTTGCCTTCCATTCTCGTGCACTGATCGGGATCCTGTCCCTTACAAGGTATCCACAATGGTTCACGAATTTCTTTGCATGTGGTCCTAATGGTTCGCCCGTATCTGTGTTGAACTCTGTGATCACAAAGCGACCCTCTAATGGCTTCTTGGGGCCCCAGACTCCTTTGCTCTTGCCCGTAGATGTCGTCGTTCCAGATGGCTACAAAATTAAGTTAAAAAATAAATATTTAATAAGTATCGGTAACCACGCATATAATGATTTGCAACCATGTGTTCGCAATAAACAAATACCTCGCCAGTAGTATTATCTGCAACATTATCTTGCTGCACATTCCCATCATCCACTAAGTACTGACTCCTGTCGTCTTCTCCCTCCGGCCAGTGTTGACTGCCAGTGTTGATAATGTCCATCATTTCTTGTTCCATATTGCCTCTTTCTCCGGCCATCTAGAGGGGAAAAATTGTTAATATTAATATTGCATGTGGAACAAAAGAGACAGAAAACCTAAACCCTAACCCTAACACTAATTAAACCGTAGCCCTAAGCCTAAACCCTAAAACTAAACCCTAGCCCTAAACCCTAACACTAAACCCTAGCCCTAAACCCTACACTAAACCCTAGCCGTAACACTGAACCCTAACACTAGCCCTAAACAACCCTAACACTAAACCCTAACACTAAACCCTAGCCCTAAACCCCCCTAAACCTAATTAATAATACAATTAATTAGTATGAGCTAATAACTAAACTAACTGCAAAAACTAAACTAAAACTAATTTCCTAATTAATTACTAATATATTAACCTAAACTAAACTAATTTGCATATGGTCCTAACTAATTAAACTAAACTAAACTAATAATTAGTAATTAAAAAAACTAACTAACTAAACTAACTAACCTAACTAACTAACTAACCTAACTAACTATAAACTAACTAACTATACTAACTAACCTATAACTAACTAAACTAAACTAAACTAACTAACTAAGCTAACTAACTAGAAATATAACTAAAACTAAATAGAACTAATTAATAATATCTGACTAACTAATTAACTAATTAAATTATCTAAACAAAACTAAACTAATTAACTAACTAAAAATAAAACTAAACTAACTAAATGAAAAAAAATCTTTTGCTTACCTCGGCGGCCGGCGCTGAGAAAGCAGAGGAGCTGGCCGGGGCGCGCGCGCAGAGGAGAGAGGCCGGGCCGGCGGCGGATCTCGCGGCGGCCGGCGTCGAAGCTCGCAGAGGGGCAGTCCGGCGGCGACCGGCAACAGGGAGAGGCCGCGGCGGCGGCGTCGAGGAGAGGCGAGTAGGGCGGCGGTGAGCAGAGGGAGAGGGCTGGGCCGGCGGCGGAACTCGCAGCGGCCGGTGTCGAGGCTCGCAGGCAGCCCGCGGCGGCGGCGGCCGGCAACACGGAGGCCGGCTGCGTGTCGATGTAGGGCGCGGCGGGGCGCGTCGAGATCCTGCGCGCTGGGGCACGGCGGCGCGCGCGGCGATGGCGAGCTCGAGCAGGTCAGGGCACCATGCGGGCGGCGGAGCGTCACGCCAGCGGGGCACTGGCGGCCGGCAGTCGTTGCAGCGGTCGGAGAGACGGCGGTGGCGTCGAGGGCGAACGGCGGACAGGGTATGAATCGGGGTGATCGAGGTTGAAGGCCACTGTAGAATATATATAGGTGGGGACTTTTAGTTCCGGGTCTCCTCTAAAACCGGGATTAAAAGCTTTTATCCCCGGTTCCAACCAGGAACCGGGACTAAAGGTTAGACTTTTAATCCCGGTTCTTGGTCGGAACGGAACTAAAAGTGTGTTTTTGGCGGGCCTGAAAATTTCGGCCCCACCTTTAGTCCCGGTTGCAGCCTACAACCGAGACTAAAAGTGAAATTTCTGTTCATCTCCCGCCAACTTCTTTATTTCTTTTTGTCTTACTTTATAATACTTATAAACCTTAATAATTCAATAGTAAATAGAAATGTTGACAAAAAAATTTGAAAAAAAAGGTTTCTGCTTTATTTTACTGCATACTACACAGAAGAAAAATCTTTTACCTATATTTCTTGATTTCTTTACAAATATTAAAAGTAATATACGGTAATAATCATTAATTCATTAATGCAAAAATATAGTGCTCAACAAATATAAATAAAATGGTTGGTATTTGACAGAAAAGTTGTTTTCAATTTATTTCAACGTAAATTTATGGATCTAATGTCTCACAATTATTACATAATAGCTCAATTCGCTCTAAGCAATCACAGTAGTGAACTTTTTTAAATATATGTCCCTTGATCATAATCGACGTAGCCATGGGGTGTCTTCATTGTTCAATAGGATGCTTGGGTCTTTGATGACCATGAAGGGTGGGATTCGATCATTCTTCTCATAATCTTCTGATATGTCTGTCTTATCTTCAATTCCCACAATGTTTCTTTTTCCTGAAAGAACTATATGATGCTTTGACTCATTGCTAAATGGGTTCTTATCGTTTTTTCCTCTTTTCGGTTTTGAAGACATGTCATTGACATAGAATACCTGATTGACATCTTTGGCAAGCACAAATGGTTCGTCTTTGAACCCACTGTTATTGAGGTCCACTATTGTCATTCCATACTGGTTGTCCACTGTTACCCCGCCTCCGGACACCTTTACCCACTGGCACTTGAACAAAGAAACTTTAAAAGTAGGTCCATAGTCTAGTTCTCATATCTCCTCTATGCGGCCATAGTATGTTTGCTTAGTCCCGTTCGGGTCTGTGACATCTTTGCGGGTACCACTGTTTTGGTTGGTGCTCCTTTTATCTTGGGCTACTTTGTAGAATGTATTTCCATTTATCTCGTACCCTTTGTATGTGAGGATATGCCATGATGGTTGCCTAGCCAACAAACATAGTTGCTCCAGAATATTCTCATCACCCTGACATTCTTTTCGTAACCAACCGCTAAAAGATTCCATGTGATGGCGCGAAATCCAAGGTTCAGACTTGCCTGAAACTGTGATAGTAGGAATTCCTTGTGTCTGTCCATATATGGCTCCACCATGGTGGAGTTTTGTAGAACTGTGTAGTGTGCTTTATTGAAATAATCGTCACCCTGACCGATATATGTTTTCTTCCCTAGTGTCCCCTTTCCACTTAGCCTCCCCTCATGTCGTGATTCTGGAACACCAATTGGGTCTAGATCAGGAATAAAGTCAACACAGAACTCAATGACCTCCTCGGTTCCGTAGCCCTTCGCGATGCTTCCTTCTGGCCGAGCATGGTTGTGAACGTACTTCTTTAGGACTCCCATAAACCTCTCAAAGAGGAAACATGTTGTGTAGGAACACCGGACCCAGAATAATAATCTCCTTGACCAGGTGAACTAGGAGGTGCGTCATGATATTGAAGAAGGATGGAGGGAAAACCAACTCGAAGCTGACAAGACACTGAACCACGTCATTCTGTAGCTTAGCAAGATCTAGATGATTGATTGCCTTCTGAGAAATTGAGTTGAGGAATGCACATAGCTTTACGGTGGCTAGGCATACATTTGGAGGTAGAATTCCTCTTAATGCAACTGGAAGCAATTGTGTCATGAGCACGTGGCAGTCATGGGACTTTAAGTTTTGGAATTTCTTCTCTGGCATGTTTATTATACCTTTTATATTTGAGGAGTATCCGGATGGTACCTTGATGCTGTCTAGGCATTCAAACAGGCTCTCCTTCTCTTCTTTGCTAAGACTGTAACTAGCAGGTCCTAAGTATTGGCGTCCATCAGCTATCTTCTCGTTTAAACGCTGGAGGTCCTCTCGTGCTTCAGGTGTGTCCTTGCTCTTCCCGTACACACCCATGAAGCCAAGCAGATTCACACAAAGATTCTTTGTTAGGTGCATCACGTCAATCGCATTGTGGACCTTTAGGACTTTCCAATATGGTAGCTCCTAAAATATGGACTTCTTCTTCCACATAGGTGCATGACCGCTAGCGTCGTTCGGAACGGGTTCACTGCCAGGTCCCTTTCCGAAGACTACTTTCACGTCCTTGACCATATCGAGTACATCCTCACCGGTGCGGTTGATAGGCTTGGACTTGTGGTCCGCCTTACCTTTAAAATGCTTGCCTTTCTTTCTTATAGGGTGATTCGCAGGCAGGAATCGACGATGCCCAAGGTAGACAAACTTTCTATATTTTTTTAAAAATATACCTTTAATGTCCGTGAAACAGTGCACACATGCATTATATCCCTTGTTCGACTGTCCTGAAAGATTACTTAGAGCAGGCCAATCATTGATTGTTACGAACAACAATGCACGGAGGTCAAAGTGCTCCTATTTGTGCTCATCCCAAACACGTATACCTGGTTTGTTCCACAAAAGCAGTAGTTCTTCAATTATTGGCCTCAGGTACACATCGATATCATTGCCAGACTGCCTTGGTCCTTGGATTAGCACGGGCATCATAATGAACTTTCTCTTCATGCATAACCATGGAGGTAGGTTGTAGATACATAGTGTAACAGGCCAAGTGCTATGACTACTATTCTGCTCCCCGAAAGGATTCATACCATCCGTGCTTAAAGTAAACCTTATGTTTCTTGCGTCGCCTGCAAAATCTGGGAACTCTCGATCGATTGCTCTCCATTGAGACCCATCAGCCGGGTGTCTCAGCATATTGTCTATCTTACGGTCTTCTTTGTGCCACCGCATTAACTTTGCATGCTCTTTGTTTCTGAACAAACGTTTCAAGCGTGGTATTATAGGAGCATACCACATAACCTTGGCAGGGATTTTCTTTCTGGTTCTTTCATCCTCAACACCACCAGAGTCATCTCGCCTGATCTTATACCGTGATGCATGGCATACTGGGCAAGAATCCAACTTCTCGTACTCCTCGCCACGGTAGAGGATGCAATCATTAGGACATGCATGTATCTTTGTGATTTCCAGTCCTAGAGGGCAGACAACCTGTTTAGCTTCATAGGTAGTGGCTGGTAATTCGTTATCCTTTGGAAGCATCTTCTTTATTTTTTAAGCAACTCCCCAAATCCCTTGTCGGATACACCATTCTTTGCCTTCCATTGCAACAACTCTAATGTGCTACCCAATTTTTTCTGTCCTGCATCACAAGTTGGGTATAGCAACTTCTTGTGATCCTCTAGCATACGCTCGAACTTGATCTTCTCCTTTTCATTTTCGCATTCTCTCTTTGCATCGCAAATAGCCTGAGCAAGATCATCAACGGGATCATCTTGTGCTGGTACCTCTTCTTCAGCTTCCTCCATTGGAATATCATTGTTTAATATACCATAGTCAGCAATAGTGTCACCATCGTCCCATTGTTCTTCTTCGTCTTCTTCCATTATAACACCTCTTTCTCCGTGTTTGGTCCAGCAGATGTAGTTTGGCATGAAACCCGACTTGAACAAGTGAGAATGAAGAATCCTTGAGTAAGAATATTCCTTCAAATTCTTACATACAGCACATGAGCAGCACATGAATCCATCCCGCTTGTTTGACTCGGCCACATTTAAGAAAATATGCACGCCCTCAATGAAATATTTGGAGCGACGATCAGTGTTGTACATCCAATGCCGACTCATCTACATTACAAGACAAACGAACATATATCACAATACTGGACATTAATTTATGGAAGCCTCGCTGCAATGTAGACAGTCACAACTAGCACTAAACTAATTAAACCTAAAATACACTTTAACAGCCTAAGAATATCATGACCGATCTCAACTAAAACAGATAAATCATTCGTCTGTTCAACATCAATGGGCTTCGTTCGCGGGCTCAGTGCCTCATCAGCTAGCTCATCACCCACCGCAGCTGCCTCTACAAGAGTTCCAAACACGTGTTTGGCATACTCTTCTTCCCAGTACCACCCTGGACATCCACTGCCATCCCACTAAAATTAAGACAAAAAATACATAAGTTTAGTAAAAAAATACATAATTTATTATATATAATCATCAAATGCAATGGAGTAACTCACATTACGATCCGGACACTTGTAGAAGATGCGCCCCTTGTTGGGACCCTCTTTCTTCAGTCGAAACTCAAGCATATTCTTTTTCTTGAACTCGCCGCACTCAATGAGAGGGAGGTCTGGTATCAGCCTCTTTTGAACCCGATGATAGGTCAACGACCCGGAAGCATTCGTCATCTACTCTTTACTCTCTAGACTCAAATTTGTAAAGCACTTAAATTCCTAATAATGTATTTTAACAAGTGAAACTAAAAAATTCCTAAAATTTAAAAATATGCAACCAATATTTGAGCAACCAATGTGTGATATGTATATTATCAATGAAATATGTATACCGGCTCATTTAATCTTCCTTCAACCAAAAATGCAAACTATCAAGTGATTTTGAGCTTGACACATAAAAATGGAGGGAAGAATCATGTATATATATATATATATATCGATCCAATTTTTTCTAGGCCAAGAATTGAGATATGATAGTAACTAAACAAGAGAGAATAAAGATAGTAACCTTTACAACCGTATAACAGAACTTGGAGTAATGTAGACCGAGCTCCAAACCCTGCTTGACTCCTTGAGCAAGAACACCGAGAGCAAGAACAGCGAGAGCAAGAAACTGAGTTTGAGAGAGCAAGAACACTGAGCTTGAATGGCTCGGACTCGGGGGAGAAGAAGGTTCAAATACAGGGAGGAACATTAGTCCCGGTTTTGGATACTAACCCGGACTAAAACTCAAGCTTTAGTCACGGTTTTGGCCACAAACCGTGACTAAAGTTTTAGTCCTGGTTTTTAGCTTCAACCGGGACTAAAGCTTAACTTTTAGTCCCGATTCTTGACCCCAACCGGGACTAAAAAGCTCTCCCAGAGCATCTAGCCGTTGGGAGCCGTTGGGAAGAAACATTTAATACCGGCTGTTGTTTAAAACCGGGATTAAAGATATCTTTCTTCCCGGGCGCAAAAAAATCCGGTACTAAAGCTGAAATCGGCTGCGGATCAAAAGTCTGCTCTCTACTGGTGCCTACAATCACCAACAAGCCCTTTTGTGCTACCCTGATCCATGCTCGATAGAAACCCGTCCAACCCTCCATACCCAAGCTATTCTAATTAATATGACAGCTTGTTAGAATACTTATTTAGCTATGTCGTAACATGACAGCTCAGTAACAACACGAGCACAAAATGTATGTATATATACATCTTGGCCGTGAAAGTCAAAGCGCACTATTTGTAGCTGAAAGACACAAAATGAGCAATTTGAAGAGAGAGCCTGAAAGACACAAAATGAGCCCGCCATGCTTGTTGAGGGGTCATTCTTTTTTTTTTTTGGTGACGATGTTGAGGGGCCATTCTTCACATCGATCGCCTGAACATAAAAGGTGTTACTGTTATCAAAAATAGATTCTTGTGGAGACTGAATAATGTCGTACAGGATCTGAGGCAGCATGTGATCTTTACGGGATCTTCTCGGATGTTGTTGAGAGTTGAGATAGAAGATGCCACATGTCCCTATGCTGCAAACACTGTTGCAGAAAGATCGTATGGTCAGTAGAGTGTTGGATCTATTTTGCTCTCGATGGTCTAAACTAGAAATTAGGACTAGGACCCACAAATATTGGTTGGTGGAAGAGGTCGCCACGTACATGTTGATAACATCGTGAGTGAGGAGGCCGGAGGCAAGGACTAGGGAACATAGGATTCAGGAGTCAGGACCAGGGACTAGTGATTGGAACGCAGAACAGTGTCCAACAACCGCTCGTACCCACAAAAGCAACGATCGGGGCAATGGGACATATTACTTATGGGCGTGTGGTAAAGGAAATGAGGACGAAGAAAGCGCTCACATCCCTGTTGCGGCTGCGAGGGACATTCTCGAAGTTGTACGAGGATGTGCTTGCTACGGGTCATCTCTTGTTTAGAGTCCCAAACCTCAATTTTCACATCTCGGTTTTCTTTTCCAAAATCTAAAACATCTTCTAGGCATCTAAAAATTTAATACAGAGAACTGATGGAAGGTGAAGCTGACTGCATGTTCTATAATCACAGATGCATAAGAGTGTAAGTGATTGTCGCTGTCACAAATTTATGTGCTGACTTCTATGACCCTCTGATTTTTGCCCTATACAAACCTAGTGCAATAGAACTAGGGATGACAACAGGATAGATTTCGGGTCGGGTGGAGTCGTCATAGATCCAAAATTGTCCTTAACACCGATTCGTGTGAAAATCCACCCTCACCACAAAAACATGGTGGATCCCTAAAATAAGTTATGCAATTTAGAGCCAAATCCTATCACAAGTATACTAATCTAGGAATGTAGAGAACACAAAGTAAATGCGGGAAAGTAAATGAGTAAGAGATTGCAAGCCGAGTTTTTTCCGAGGTATCGGAGAGTCGGCACTCTCCACTAGTCCTCGTTGGAGCACCCACGTAAGGGTATAGCTCCTCCTTGATCTTCGCAAAGACTAAGTGCTCTCTACGGGCTGATCCTCTGCCTCTCCGGCGCGGTAGATCGCCTACAACCGCTCACAAGCTTGGCTTGGGCCGTCCACAAGCTCTCCAAGCAGTCACTAAGCCTCCAATCGCCACCGAACCGTATAGGTGATGCCGATCACCAAGAGTAACAAGTCTAGACTCTCACTTGACCAAGAACAAGGCCAAAGAGGGTGATGGATGCACATAAGTCACTCTTGATCACACTCTAGGAAAGAAGCTCACAAGCAGGTGGGAATCACTCAACCTCCTTAGGGCTCTTGCACTCTCACAAGGTCATAAGGGTTGCTTCAGCTGAACAAATGGGCAAGAGAGCTGGAATGAGGGTGATGGAGAAGTATAAATACCCCCCAAGCCACACACTAGCTGTTTGAAACAAATTTCAGCTTTCTGCGCACCGTCGGACCGTGTGAACAGTGAACCGTCGGACCAAAACCCCTCAGTCCGACTCTCACAGACGGCAGATAGCCGTTACTGTGACAGAGGGGCGTCGGACGCTAGGCAATGGTCCGACGCCCTCTGGCGCTCTAGGGTGCTCTCTGCACACAACCACAGCGCGCGTATAACACGTGGCAATGGTCCGACGACGGCCATCATACACAGTCCAACGGCCAAAGCTGCTCTCTAGACCTCTCTGGAAGCGTCGGACTGATGCGTGCATTAGTTCGACGGCTTCCTTCACCTCGGTCCGACGCTCACCTGAAACACCCAGGCACCGTCGAACTGTGCCCAATGGTCCGACGACCAGCCAGGGCACGGTCCGACGCTCCCTGATGCGCTGAGGCACAACTAGGGGCTGCCACGTGGACCGTCGGACTCTGGGCATTGGTCCGACGACCATACTCCCCAGGGTCCGACGCGCAAAACTTAGTTCAAACTTCGCCGAATCCAAAACTTTCCAAAACAAAGTTTGATCCTCTCCCTCTCAAGAGACTCCCTGGGCTGTTTAGAGCTACGTTGGACAAGTGTACATCACATCTACACTCTCTAATCTTGTTCTAAGTCAAGCTACCCATCCAAACCCCTCTTATAGTACGGTCAAAGAGAAAAAACAAAACCTAAGACTACTCCAAGTGCCTCTCAACTCCAATCGACACTTGGAACTAGTCTATCACCGTCTTATCTTCCATTTTTGAAAACCGAATCGATTTTCATCGCTAGGGGCTTGAACCTACATGTTATTATGACCTAACCTCTATGTTATCCAGCAAAACACACGTTAGTCATAATAACCTCCTTGTTGTCATTAATCACCGAAACCACTAGGGCCTAAATGCTTCACAACTATCTTGGATATTGTCATCCCAGGTTCTCCCCTCCAAGATCAGTTCTATTTCCTCTAAATGTATAGTTATTTTGTTAATTTCAATCAGATTTGAATGCTTCAACTCTAGGAAGTTGTTATATAATGCAGATTTGTAGGTTGTAGCCTATGTTAAAATGCGATCTCTACATGCATGTTTTATTTGATATTTGTTTGTCTTATTGTGATGTTGGCAGTGTTGTAAGCGATATGTGCGTCGATCTTAAGCATTGTGTTCGCACTCAAATTTGGCACAGTCTGCGAAATAGGCTAGGCCGCGTTTGCAACCCGGCTAGGCCGGGTTTGGCCCCAGTGCCGGACCCCAGCAGCTTGCCACCTGTCGCTTCTGCAGCCCCCGTGAAACCCGGCTTGGCCGGGTTTGGACCCGGCTTGGCCGGATTTGGTCGAGTCCGATCCGATTAATAAATATAATCGGTTTTTGGCAATATTTTGATGTGGAAAACTTGGAGATTAAGTCTTGGGGCAGTTTCCTACTGGGATAAGACCAGCCCTTCTATATATATGGAGGATCATGGCCGATTGAGATCTTAACCATCCAATCGTCAAAAACACATCTACAAATTAGATTCTCGCGGTGGTTCATCTCTATCCTGCTATTCAGCTCGACTCTCTACGAGTTTAGTCGGCGTTCTAGGCGATCTCCATGATCCCTAGGGCAACCTCTACGTGCATCTCTCCGACGGATCTTTTCGAGGGGTGTTCGGGAGTTTCCGGCGAAGGACGGGCGCTGCATCGACCACCAAACGTCCTCTGCTGCAGTTACCGGTCGTCCCGACGACCAAATACCTCAAACCCTAGCTTCCCCGGCATCACCCGAGGAAGTCGGCCCAACCGGCTCTCAGAACCGGCCAAGCCGGAAAAATCAGCTTAGCCGGTTCCCAAACCCGGCTAGGCCGAAAAAGTCGGCCCAGCCTGGTTTGAAACCCGGCCCAGCCTGTTTTCGTAGGTGTGCAGTTTTGCTCTGTTTCGCTTCCTGTGCGACGTGTGCAATCTAGCACCTGCTGGTGTGTTGTCCGGAAAAGGCGTCAACACACTTTTTGGCGACTCCGCTGGGGAAGAAAGCTCAAATCCAGATCCAATCTACTAGCGGCATGGCTACAGACGACGGGAAAAAGAGTGACAAGAACGTCAGCGAAGACAACGTCGTCCGCCCCACGACCATTGATGAGCTTCCCGAGGAGCTTCGAAAGAAGATAGATGCCAAGATTGCTACCGACACGCAAGCCTTCCTGAAGAGCTACAGTAAAAATCGGCACAACAAGGTCGTACAGTTCTGCGAGCCTGACTTTGGAGAGTCGTCTTCTTCATCCGGTGGAGGAGACAGAAAGACCGAAGACACGAAGGCTTCTAAGGAGGAGGAAAAGCTTAAGGCAAAGGTGAATGATGATGAAATCCCCTCTTCTGCTTCCCATGATGGTTTGGCTTATTTAGTTGAAGACATCGGTAACCAGATTAAAAATTCTATCAATGCATCTGAAACTAAAATTGGTAGGCGCATATCCAAAATAGAGGAAAAATTAGTTGGTTTTTTAGATCATGATAATTAACCTGAATTTGGTATGCCTTTTGATTTTTATGAAAATCAACCTGATTATGCTACAGCTAGCCAGCTTCAATCGGGTCATTCAGCACATGAAACCGATAGAACCGATCGCGGTTTGGTTGGCTCATCATCTAGACAGGCGAATCCGAATAGGCAATCGGCGAGTCATAACACCATTTTACCTAATCCACCGCCGTCACCTAGTCAGATTCCAATGGCTAATAATGTGGCCCCCGATTCCTCTAAAACCGATGTAGACGCTATCGTAAATCGGTTTAAAGCTGAGATGAGTAAGTCAATTGAGAGGAATTTAGGGGATAACCATTAAGCCTATTCAGAGTTCATATCAAAAGTCATATCCCTCCACTTATGATGTTCTTCGGGCACCCCTAGTTGGAAGATGCCTCATTTTCAGAAATTTAATGGTGATGATAGTAAAACCACTATGGAACATATTGGCATGTATCTTGCTCAATTAGGAGAAGCTAGTGCTCATAATTACATGAAAATTAGATGCTTCCCTTTATCTCTATCGGGTACAGCTTTTGCATGGTTTTTATCGTTGCCTCCTTATTCAATTAATACCTGGAATGATCTGGAGGAGAAATTTCATAATTATTTCTTTACTGGTGTGCAAGAAACTAAGCTGTCTAATCTCACATCGGTTCGTCAAGGACGTGATCTTGTTCTTGATTATGCTAAGCGTTTCAGAGATATTAAGAACCGATGTTTTAATTTAAATATTTTCGATAGAGACTTGGCAGATCTGTTTCTCAATGGTATGAACTCAAATATTAGAGAAAAATTAGAGCATTATGAATTCTATGGCATAAATCAATTATTGCAAAAGGCTATTGCTGTAGAATCTCGTTTGGTAAATGAATCTAGGAAGTCTTATCAGACAGTTGTGATGGAAGAGCATTCTGATGCCTTGGACGATGAGACTCTAGAGTGCAATTTTGCCGAATTTATATGGTCTCCAAATAAGAAGGGAATTTCTTACCCATCTCTTAAGCCGATTTCCAAAAATCGGCAGGATGAAATTAAATTTACTTTTGATGTTTCTAAATGTGATCGGATCTTTGATGAATTGCTTAGAACCGGTAACATTAGAATTACTCATACCTTGCCATCTAGTGAAGAATTGAAAAAGCGGGCGTATTGCAAATTTCATAATTCTTCTAGTCATGCTACTAATGATTGCAACTATTTTCGCCGGCAGATACAATCGGCCCTCAATGAAGGACGATTGAATTTGGCTAAGATGATGGTTGACAAGGTGCCGTTTCCGATGAATATCATCGAGAAAGGGGAGCCCGCTATTTTGACCGTCCAGAGCAAGCCGACACCACGCAAGGCAAGAACGTGATCATCGGCGAGCCACGGGAGGTCCTGAAACCAGTTTCGGGGCGTCAAGTGGTGCTTGAGAAGGACGAAGATGGAAAGACGAAGTTGACAATCTCTGCAGGGTCGTCGCAGTATTTATCCCGGCAGCGGCGCTGGGAGACCACGGTGGCACAGCAGAGGCCGGCCAGGCCGGTTCCAGGAACCGGCCCAGCGGGGAACACGGCACAGCCGGCTACAGAAGCCGGCCAGGCCGGTTCTGGCGCCATCCCGGCCAGGCCGGGTCCTAGTAGCCGGCTCGGCCGGTTTTGTCGAGGACGGTGCTTCTTCCTCCTCTGCTGCTCCCTGGGTCGCCAGCGCTGGTGGTGCTCAAGTAATCAGGACGTTCGTCCCGAAGCGGCCTGAGATTGGCACTTGGAAGACGAATGACAAATCGAACAAGGGGAAATTTGTTCCCAAGAAGCCGTGCACGTTTGACCGGCTCATGGAAAAATACCGGCAACAAAAGGCCGATTCTCAGGATCGGCCGTTAAAAAAAAGAGAGTCTACACTGCCGAAGCGAGGCGAGAAACTGAAGAAGATGATGGTTACTTCGGCGACGTCTCTGGCAAGAGAGGTTGTTCGTCCTGGCGTCTCTCGTTGGAGTCCTCATCCTCCACCTCAGCCGCATTGGGGACCCAATGGGGTTTTTGTGCCGTACTCCTTGCTCATGCAACATCAACCGATGAATGGAGCGCCCATGCCATCAGTGTTCAGCCGATTGAGCTATGGCCAATCGAGCTCTAGCGACGGCGATCAAGGTTCCTCGCTCTCACCGCCGCCGCCGAAGCTCTCAATTGGTGATGGAAAAGAGAAGGCTCCGAAGCGGCAAGTGTATATGCCTAAAAGGGTTGTGGAGTCTATCATCAGCACCGCTACTCCTAATGTGGTGCTGCCAAAGGAAGCACCTTCGGCAACAATTCTTATCGGCTCACAAGAAGTGCCCATTTGTCGGTGCTAGTTTTGGCGGGCGCTAACACCGGCTAGTAACTTGTGTTTTGCGGTTGAGGTTTCGGATGGTGTGCAAGGAGGAACACTGAGAGATTTATACTGGTTCAGGCCAAGAGGGCCCTACGTCCAGTGGAGAGGCGAGTCTGTTGCCTTACACCGGCGTGCTTGTAGTAGGGGATTACAAGCTGAGTCGAGAGAGGGAGAGTATCCCAAGTCTCTTGTGCGAGGAAGAGGATGCTTTCGTTTTCGTGTAGTTGTGTTGTGTGTATGTTGGTGTCGTGAGCTTCGTGGATCTCTGCTCTCTGCGACTGGCCTCCGCCCTCCCTTTTATAGTTACAAGGGAGAAGCTAGAGTTATATGTGGTGACCTATCATGACGATACTTCGACATGGTGGGAGCAGAGGTGATTAGTGGCTATCGTCAGCCATGCCATCGTCTTAGCGCTTCGGCGATATGGACTTCGGTCATTCGACTGATCTTCCACTGTTCGATCGTTGAGTTCCAAGGTGGCACAGTGTATGGGACGTGGCTTGCTGCGTGGCGGTGCGTCATGACGTCGCGTCCGGTCCTGCACAGTGCAACTGAGAAGACTGGTTGACTTTCAAAGATTGACTCCCGAGGCTCGGGAGCCTTCTTTGCCGTCGGGAGCGTGACGGGACCGGTCATTAGGGGTGTCCTCCCTCGGGCGTGTTTTCCTCTCATGCGCGGTACCTTCCCGAGGGGCGAACGGTCCTGTTGCCACATTGCCCATACTCTCGGGTCAGCGGGACAGTCGTCACCTCTCCTGTCCCTGTGAGGCTCGTGCGTTATGGGCAGGAGCTGTCGCTGTCGTAGTTGGAGAATCTCTTCGTCAGCAAGGGGCGTCATCCGGTTGACTGTCCTTAGGACGGAGTGGGAAGAGTGAAACGTCGTATCGGTCACCGGAGGAGGTATGGCAGTTGGTACGGAGGGCGTGCACGAGCGGGGTGCCGTCGCCTCACGGCGTCTAGTCAGTGGGGCCACGCCTGTAAAGTGTTCAGAGGAGTCCCTTGCGGTCCAAGATTGCCCTGCTGACGTCGATTGTGCATTGGATGCCTTTAGAGGGATCGCGCTCGAGGAGGAGGAGGAGGCTCGGGCGAATCGGAGATTTAGCGCCCGAGGGTGTCCGCTGTCCCGAGCCCTCTCGTGGAGGCTCGGGCAAATCGGAGATTTGGCACCCGCGGGTGCCGCTGTCCCGAGCCCTCTCGTGGAGGCTCGGACGAATCGGAGTTTTGGCGCCCGAGGGTGCCGTCCGGCCTTACGGGAGGCCACTTTGGGCCTTCACGCGCGTAGCCTTCGTGGGCTTCGGGTAGCCTTATTTGGGCCAAGTTGCGCTGAGGTTGCTTGTTTTTTCGTTGAAGTTGGGTACCCCATACTTTGGTACCCGGCACCATTGTCAACAACAATGAGCCAATGAGAATTGAGGATCCATCTCTCACCACGCCGAAGGTCGCCGCTAAGGTTGTGGAGTAGAAGCCGGTAGATCCCAAATATTTGCAACCGAAGTGGTGCCCGCCGGGATTGACCAAGATGCAGCTGGCGGAAGTTGTAACGAGCGCGCCAAACCCTAGCAAAAGCAGAAAAAAATAGAGAAAATGAGGGAGGAGATCTTCAACTCTTTACATCCAATTTTTTCACAAACGCAGAAAGGAAGTGATCCAGCGTGCTTTGCAAAATCCATGGAGAAGGTTCCTGGAGATCGGGAGCTTCCAGAAACGAGACCCGCACAAGATGCAGAAACCGGCCAGGCCGGGTCAGAACCGGCCAAGCCGGGTCTCCCAGAAACCGGCCAGGCCGGGTTGGGGACGGCTCGGCCGGGTCTTGCGACTTCGCCCGCTGATGCCGCTGCCGACGCTGTTTCGGTGGAGGAAGTCCCTACAACCGTTTCCTCTGCTGTTGTGGATTCTGGAGATGCAGAGGAAGATGAAGAGATGGTTGACTATGAGCCGACGCCGCCACGCGCCGAGCTCAATGTTGCTCGGGGGGCATAGTGTAAATTCTAAATGCTCGCCAAACAATGGCCGGTACATGTATCACCCTTAGATGCTAAACAGCCGTTGGGTTAAGTATCGTCGCTGTTTGGTTTTTCTTGTGTTTTTAGGTTCATATGCAGCAATTCACCTGAAAACAGGGGGGCATATGTTCGCACTCAAATTTGGCACAGTCTGCGAAATAGGCTGGGCCGCGTTTGCAACCCGGCTAGGCCAGGTTTGGCCCCTGTGCCGGACCCCAGCAGCTTGCCACCTGTCGCTTCTACAGCCCCCGTGAAACCCGGCTTGGCCGGATTTGGTCGAGTCCGATCCGATTAATAGATCTAATCGGGTTTTGGCAATATTTTGACGTGGGAAACTTGGAGATTAAGTCTTGGAGCGGTTTTCCTACTGGGATAAGACCAGCCCCTCTATATATATGGAGGGATCATGGCCGATTGAGATCTTAACCATTCAATCGTCAAAAACACATCTACAAAGTAGATTCTCGCGTTGGTTCATCTCTATCCTGCTGTTCGGCTCGACTCTCCGCGAGTTTAATCGGCGTTCTAGGCGATCCTCCGCGATCCCTAGGGCAACCTCTACGTGCTTCTCTCCGACGGATCTTTCCGATGGGTGTTCGGGAGTTTTCGGCGAAGGACGGGCGCTGCATCGACCACCAAACGTCCTCTGCTGCAGTTATCGGTCGTCCCGACGACCAAATACCTCAAGCCTAGCTTCCCCGGCATCACCCGAGGAAGTCGGCCCAGCCGGCTCTCAGAACCGGCCAAGCCGGGAAAATCGGCTCAGCTGGTTTCCAAACCCGACCAGGCCAGGAAAAGTCGGCCTAGCCTGGTTTGAAACCCGGCCCAGCCTGTTTTCGCAGGTGTGCAGTTTTGCTCTATTTCGCTTCCTGTGCGACGTGTGCGATCTAGCACCTGCTGGTGTGTTGTCCGGAAAAGGCATCAACACATTGCCTTAGAAGTAGAAACACAGGCAAGTTCGGTTTCAAACTAAAGACTGGAATTTGGTTTCATTATCCAAAAATTAAGACATGTGGTAACTAACATATGGCTTGTCAGACGACAAATGGCGAGCATATCTTAGCTCTCAGTTAATGAGTTAAACCGAGGATAATTTGTTCTTCGCATCAGCAACAGTAGCAGCCTTTGTCCAAAAAATATTGATGGTCAGACTATCCATCTACATCTAGTACGCTACATTAAGACCCACCCCACAATTATTAAAGACGATGTCAAATTAAGCCTGACCTACGAGGCTACGGACATTTCAGATCAGCCTCACACGTACTCCTACGCCTACTCGTATCGTATCCACGGTTTTCATAAACGGCACACACGGTCAAGGTTCTCTCTGAACTACTAGCTCTGCATGTGAAGTCCTCACAGGTTACATCACGGCACATGAACTGGGCTGTGCAGCCGCAGCCCTAGCTTTTCAGAGCTCTATTCAAAAGATCAGTCCATGTTGACCTGAGACTGAGCTCGCCATCTGTCACTGGAGGACAAACAAAGGCCACGACCAGAGGTCCAGAGTACAGTCGGCAGCAAGAGATGGATCAAACATTTCCATTTCCGCAAACAGCTTCCTTTTAGAGGTGCCACTGCATGCATGATTGATCGATTACTGTAGCTTTAGGCGGGGCTGCGATTAGATTAGGTCAAAACACCGGGCTTAATTAAACACGTACGGCGTCCTGGCGTCCGCATGATATGGCGCCGTGACGCCGATGCCATTAATTTCAGGGACGGCCCCTGTCGGCACATCACGTCGGACGGCTACAGTGTCGTGACGGCCTTTAACATGCAGGGTGCACGTCGTGATGTGATGGCGCGCGGTAGGATGTGATCAGATCAGCCTGGTTCTGAGGGCCTGGTTCTGAGGGAGATCAGGAGGACGGAGGACGCGCGCCTGGCCTGTGTGGGCGTTGCCCGTAGCGTTTCCGCTCCGATCCATGCATGTCCCACTGCCGGACTCGTAGCGTTTCCGCTCCAATCCATGCATGTCCCACTGCCGGACTCGTAGTGTTTCCGCTCCAGGCTGCCTTTCCGGTCAGTTTCAGGCTCTCACCGCCGGTGTCCTTTCGCGTTGGAAAAAAAAAACATGAATGACGGCGACGCGACCTCGCCGCGCGCGCCTGTACTCGCTCGCTGCTCCACTCGGCCCGTCGACGGACGGCGGATCGGTCACCTGATAAGCCCGGCATCGCTTTTCACGCTGCTGTCCTCGACAGTTCCCGCATTCAAGGGCCCCGTTTAGTTTAGGAAATATGGTGAAAAGTGGTGAAAAGTTGCACTGTAGCAATTTCGTTTGTATTTGACAACTTTTGTCCAATCATGACCCAAGCAGACTTAAAAGATTCATCTCGAGGTAGCCACGCATAAAGTACAAACATGCAACAGCTGCTACTTCATTTAGTGCTCCATGCAAACGAAAAGTATAATTGATATGATGGGGATGTGATGGTGAACAGTGGCAAACTCTGCCAAGTAAACGGGGCCAGGTCTCCTTCTTGTCAAGTCCAATTCGTCGTACGTGGGACTGTTGACTGTGTTAAGTACCCGATCAGCTAGTGAAGTCTTGTACTACGAGTGGTGACCGGGAATCGTTGTCTCTGGTCGTTGCAGGGACCGGGAATCGTCTGTTGCTTGCTTGGACGACGTTGAAACTGATCCATTGACTAGTACAGTGCAGTACATACTACTGCTAGTTCACAATAGCACAGTACATACTACTTCCTCCATCACAAATTATAAATCATTCCAAAAATCTTAAAAAGTCAAACTATTTCAACTTTGACCAAGTTTATATAATAAGATAATAATATTTACGATATTAATTTAGTATTATTAGATTCTTCATTAAATATATTTTCATAGTACACTTATTTGGTGTCATAAATCTTCATATTTCTCTCTATAATTTTGGTCAAAATTAAGGTTAATTTGACTCTCTAAGGAGTACTACAGTTCACAATAGTACAATACATACTACTAGTTCACAATAGTGCTTAAAAGATGGATAAGATGCGTATGCCTAAGTTCACAACGCAGTGCTTTGATAACACCAGCTCCAGCGAATAGTGCTAATAACAAGCTAGTGGAGGCTATTCATCACGCATCAATCCGCATTATATTGCAGAGATTAACTTCGTTGTACATGTACTAGTGCTTAATAATGTGAAAATATTCTCCTTTTAAATCCCTCATGATCACGGGTGAGCACCTGTCTATGATCTCCATGTTCAATCATGGGTGTCACGATTCGGCAAACAAATAAAGCCGCCACCATAATCGTAGGATTATAACTATGCCATGAGTGACTACTAATAAACCGATCTACATAGCTAAGTACTGTATCTCCATGGTACAGATCCTATCATTTCATAAGCACGCCAGCTTCATGATTATTTTCCTTATGATGGCAATAAAGAACAATACTATGAAACCAAAAGAAAAAGAAGAAGAAGAAGCAGAAATAGAAATGTTAGGATTATACTTTGAGCTCTTGGTCAGATCGTTGTCTCAACGATCTCAGTTAAGCTTTGATGGATCCGATTCCGGAGAAGCTAAAAGAATCCCTGGACGATATGCGACCAGCTGAAATTCGCAAAGAATCCCAAGATCATCACCGGCAGCATCTCCTTGTGGGGAAGGGATATATCCTCCAACAAACAAAAGAAGCAAATCTAACAAACCTTTCTAGTTCTCTGAAAAGGACACACAAGGAGAACGTACTGCTAAATTAAAAGCTGGTCTCCACCCTGGTCCAACGAGTAAGAACCGGTTACGACAAGGGTAACTGTGTTTCACGTCAAATCAAATAAGCAAATGAGGGGAAAAAGTTTAGATCCCAGTTGCAGTTGTAATTCTGCACTGTACCACGTTCGTTTGTATTTGACAACTTTTGTCCAATCATGGCTCAAGGTAGCCTTAAAAGATTCGTCTGGTGATGTACATGCAAAAAGTATAAACATGCAAACATTTCGTCTATATTTAATACTCCATGCATGTGTCATAATATTGATGTGACTAGTTGTAATTGCAATTTGCGGTGGATCTAAATAGGGCCTAGGTTGTCTAGCAGAAATTACGCCCTAAGTAAAGCGTACCAGTACATGTTGTGAAATGAAACACAAAAGGCCGTGGGAAGCTAGCTAGGAGCCGTCGGATACGGGGTACCGAATCGATCGGACGACGGCCCGAGGGAAGAAAGGGAGGGAGAAAAAAAAACTGAAGCTAGGCCTAAGTGTAGTTATCATCATGCATGAGCCTAAAACTCCCTGGGGTCGATGAATATGGAGTCGCTGGCCGGCGCCTTGGTCCAGTCACCGAGCGGGCCGCCGGTGCTGTATCCGTCTGCGAGGCGCTTGATGCACCAGAGGTCGTCGGCACCGAGGCGCGGCCAGTGCGGCACCCCGGCGCGGACGGGCTCGGAGGCGCCCACCTCGGTGGCCACGACGCCGCAGCCGCCGTCCCGCGCCATGTTGTGCGCGGCGCGGCACAGCGCGCGGGCGAGGCTGGGCGCGTCGGGCCCGGCGCCGCCCAGGCCGTAGAGGAAGTAGAGCCCGAACGGCGCGAACAGGTTGGGGATGGACGGGATGCCGAGCCACGGCGCGGCGCGGTCGACGAGGCGCGTGGCGCCCGCCGCGGCGCGCATCAGGGGCGGCGCCCCGCGCACCTGGAGGCGGAAGGCGTCCATGCAGTTCCACACGCTGAGCACGGCCCACGACGGCGGCGGCACGGCCAGGAACGCCTCCACGCCCGCCCACCGCGCGGCGGCGGCCGACGACGATGGCAGGGCCAGGAACGTGCCCAGAGACAGGTCGTTGGACAGGACGGCGTCGATGTCGGCGGGGAAGAACTCGACGCCGGCGAAGTGGCGGCGGTACAGCAGCTCAGCCTCCCGCGCGTCGAGCTCCACGATGGCCGCGCTCCGCGAGGGCTTGAGCGCGTGGCGGAACACCGGGTGCACCAGCACGGACGGCGTGCGGAACTCGGCGTAGCCGCAGCGGCCGGTGAAGAGGCGCACCGACGCCTCGTTGTCCTGCTCCGTCGCCATGTACGAGTACTCGGCCCCCCTTTGCCGGAACCACTCCTCCATCTGATCCACCAGCTTCTTCCCCACCCCCTTCCTCCTGCAGCCACGGCATGCAGCAGTGAGTGATCGATCATGTACGTTCATGGCAGTGGCAGGCAGGCATGCGCCGGCACCGCGCAATAGTAGGAGTATACTACGTACGTACGTGTACGTATACGTACCGGTGGGTGGGCGAGACGCGGAGGCCGAGGATGTAGCCAACCTTGGTGTAGATGGGGATGGGGTCGTCGTCCTTAGCCAGCTGGGTGGTGCCACAGACGACGGTCTTGACGCAGCCGCGGACGAGTCCGGCGATCTCCGTGCTGTTGGGGCCGGTTGCTGTCTCAGCGACCTGCTTCACCATATCCGCGCCGTTCAAACATGCGTTTCGGGCAGTCCATTAATTAGTCGAGTTCCACCATCCGGCCGGGACCCACGTACTACGTACGGTTCGGGCTCCGGAACCTGAATGTGAGAAAGAAGAAACGAACCGAACCGAAACGAAACACGACGAGGCGAAAGGAGACGAAGGCGGGAGGCATGGGGGGACTGGGAGAGGAACCCCGGAAGGACAGGTGGTAGGCTATAGGTGGATCGAGCGAGCCCAGCATGCAGCTCGATCGATCACCGGCCTCACACCTGCCGCATCTGGCCGGCCGCTGGGCCTGTGCCCTGTGGTGGTGGTGCTTGCTTATTAGCCGTAGCCCCGCAGCCCGCAGGCCAGCCACGAGCCCACGACCACAACGCAAACGTGGGCGTGTATAGAGCAGAGGAGACAGAGGGAGGAAGCAGCACGTTCGTGGATGTATATACAGTAGTAGTACGTACCAGCATGAGGGAGTCCGGCGAGTGGCGAATGCGGGAGAGCGGGTCGCCGAGGAGGTCCGTGAAGAGGCACATCTTCTTGCCGCCGCCGCCGCCGCACCCGACCTCGCACGCGCGCTCCACCTCCTCCACGCCGACGCGGTCGCGCGCGTCGTCGTACACCCGCACCACCACCACGACGGCCGGCGCCTCGACTGTCATCTCCAAGCCGGCGGGTCGGTCTCGGTCTCAGCTCCCACCCAAGGGAACGAAGACGAGAGCGAGGATGCTATGCAAGCGGGTGTGTTTGGTGTGTGCTTGATTATATAGTGAGTGAGTGAGTAGTTGCCCGCGACGCAAGAGGGGTGAAGAAGAAGAAGAAGAAGAAGAAGAAGGGCGGAGGAGGCGGCAAGTATGAATCACGTGAGGGAGCGCGCGGGCGGCGTCCTTTGGCGTGCCTGCCTCCTCCACAATTACTCCTCCCCACCCCACACACGCACGTAGGAGTAGCGCGGCGCAGCGCAGCTATCCGCCGCCCACGGCCCACGGCCCAGTACTCCCGCACTAACTGGCGTCGGCGTTCGTCCGTCTAGCCTGCTTTGGCAGGGCGCGATTGCGTGCGCGGGACAGGCCCGAGCGCGCGGTGCTCAGGGCTCAGGCTCAGCTAGCTAGCAGGAGAAGAACAGGAGGAGGAGGAGGAGGAGGAGGAGGAGGCGGCGGCCGCAGTGCTAATACTGCTGCAGGGGTGTGTAGGAGATAGCTTGTTTTCGAGCGAGGAGCGCAGGGAAGAAGACCGGGTTGCTAGTACAGCCTATGGGCGAGGGGATGCTCCTCACTGTGCCTCACTGCGGGCGCGGATGGATGTGAATGTGGTGAGTGGTGACAGTGGTGGACTGGTGGTGTAGCGATCCGCAACACACAGGGGAAGGCGGCTGCTCAGCCTCAGCTAGCTCCGTTGATGGCGTGAAAGCTCCTAGCTTGCGGCTGCTATTTATACCGGCTTTGGCTTTGTATACTGGTACCTCGGAGTTGGGTACAATGGGTTATGGGTCCACTCTTTTTCCATTTTCACTTTGTTCAGTACTACTAGGGTTAATCTTCTTCTAGCAGATATAGGAGTATCAATCAACTCGAGCTTGAGCACCGTCCAAAATTTTGCGCTATACTCCTATATAGGCATTGAAAGTTTTCTAAATAAATTTAGTACGTGCAACTAATTGTGATTCTTTATCTTATCCTTTAAGGCCTTATTTGGAAGAGCTCTAGCTCCAGCTTCTCCGAGGAGAGTCACCCCAACTAGACAAACGTTTAAAATGTCAACAGATTCATGTGAGGATCAGCAGAGAATCACTTCTCCGTTTACACTAGGAACTGTGAGCCAATATTGAAATAAATGTTATTTGTCTATAGTTGTGAGAGTTGTAAAACTACAATGTATATTTGTCGAGCCATTTTTGTCAATACAACATGGTTGATAATGATAAATGGTTTTCCACAACATCTATTGTTCCACACAATTGAGCCTTTATCTTGTGACAAAACTTGTCCTAACTAATATTTTCATACAAATGATACACTTTTCGGTGATGAAATTATCGATAAAACATGTCTTAACAGTTCTCACAAAAAATCTTATTCCGAGGAAAAGTTTTGCCTTTGTATATATAAGTGAGAATGAGTTTACATCACAAGTAAAATATATTTGTATTGATAAGGTGCCACTTTTTCCCATATAAATTGTGGCAGTCATCTAGACACAGTTGTAATTAAAAACATGAGAACAAATATCGACACAGTAAATGTGTATATTGGTGAAACTTCGGTCACTGATATGAATCTTTAGTGACCATATAATTCGTCACTTTTACGGTAGTAACTGTGATGACTAAATTGTGTCTATAGTCTTTGTTGGTATAAATTAACTGCACTCTACTAAATATTATTATTATCAGATTATCCGCAAGCGCACAGATGTAATACCGATGTAGCACTTTACCCGGAGGTTTTAAATATCGAATCCACAAGGAACAGTAGGTGATAGTGACCAAGCCGATGAACTTAACCCTACAATTAGGCTAGACAATATCAAGAAAGAGGAAATAGCTAATGATTATATAGTTCCAACAACCGGTAAGTTTTGAATAATATCGTTCTAACTGGGTAGTGAAATGAATAAGAGTGGAAATCAGAGTTCCCTCCTACCAAACACTTATACACCTATCGATCCTATCAACAAGAAGTGGACTACAGAGGAATCAACGTAGCTATCACCTACGCGAACTACCACTATCCGGCCAATCAGGGGACATTCACAAGTAAACCTAGCCTAGGCACCACGCCTACACTACGAAATACTACTTCAATCAAGTAATGACCAAGATCAAAGCATTCAATATGAGTTACAAACTTAAGAACGAATAAGAACAAATGCTTACTTGAATTAGAAGTTGAATACAAAAGTACCTCAAAACGCAGCTCCGGGTGAGGAAGCTGAATCCAAAAGAATATAGTTACGAAGAAGTGCCGACAGGCCGAAACTCCTCCAGAACTCTACTCCTCTACTCTATCTCTCTACTTATCTAAACAAGACTAGATTTAGAAGAACTAGTCTCTCCTAATTGCTACATCTAACCCTAACTGAAGATATTGAATTGAAGCTCAGGAATAAGGATGCCTCCAGGTGGGTCTGCCCCTTTATTTATAGCCCGGTGGGATGAATACGCGGATCAAACCGACTTAACGTGGGGTCGAGATGACTCCTCAAAGGCGGTGGAGAAAGACTTCAGAAGCCGAGGGCCAAAACCCTAATGGTGGGGCCGGCCGGCCCCACCCTGGCGTCGGCCGGCGCCCAACTGTGGCCTTTCGGGCCCGATTTCGCCGTGTTGTCTTCTTGGGCCTCCTGCGGTCCAATGGTGTATGTGTCGCCGCAGATTTTGATTCCGAAATCCGAATATAGCAAATGATAGGTCCGTTTCGATCATCTCGACGAGCCCGTCACAATGGTGCAGTCTAATTGCTTATTTAAGATACTTTATTGATGGAAAATTACATATTCCTACAATACAAGTGAGAACACCAAAACTCGTGGAACTCGTTAGAATAAAAACCTATAACTATGCTTTGTGATTCGTTTTGTGTCAAATCATGCTACAGCTGATGGTTATTTTTGGTACTTAACGACTGTCAACAATACCCCCAAGCTTACCCTTTGCCAGTCCCTTGGCAAACAAACTAAGCCTAATTGCTAATAAACTTGGATCAGGAGTTGCTACAGTACTTCATGCCTTCCAAGTACACATGCTTTCAAAAAGAAATTCTCCTCCAAATTAGATAAAACTGCTCTAACTTTCAAACTTACCCATTGTACCTTTTAACAATGGAGCTTCTCACTTTTGCATAAGTCTTGAGCAATCGAAAGATAGAACAATCAAGTCAAGCACTATGTCTCAAATTCTTCACAGTACCAATATTAAGGAGTTTTACAAGTTTTCGAAATAAAACTCAGAGCTTAATTGTATGACACCCTCAAGTCTCTTAGTATATGTGGTATTTATGGATCTCACTGAGGCATTAATGATGTTATGCCTTCCTACAACTAAATATTATAGTGGAGCTTATAAGAGTGGCAATAACAAGGATGAGCATACTTACAATTCATATATTGTAAAGTCAAACAATGGATCCACAGAGAGTCAAGTCATACAATTAAACCAAGATGTGCATGTGTATGGAATATGGTGGATAGGTGTATATAAGGTGGCTAATCCTAATTCTACTTTTGCTCTTTAAAAATAGATATCTCTCTTGGAACTTAGAACTTTTCGAGAAAATATGGGCTATCTTTATTTTCTTTTTCTTCTTTTCTTTCTCTCTCTCTCTTTTTTCAGGGAGGCGGGCATCTCAGTACCATTATTTTAATTGTTGGGACACTTGTCCATCTTTTACTCCCTTTTCTTTTTTTCTTTTTTTTTCAATACTTTTGCATAGCCACATGCATCCTTTGAATATAAATAATTGGAGAGATAATGATAAGAACTTAGAGCAATTAAACAGGGGCTGTCCTATAGGGTATATTTTTTGGTGTCTACTCCCAGTGTAGGAGAAAAATATTTTTAAGGTGGATCTGCTTGGAAGTGGAAAATGATTGCGCTTACTCCTAGAGTAGGAGTAATGCATATGTGGGTGGAGTGTGTAAGTGATCTTGATTTTAAAAGCATGACAAGACTCTCATATGGTATACAACAAAGGTTGACTAAACTCAATGCAAAGCAAGCAGTATAAATATGCAAAGTTTTCCTATCTCTAAATGTATCATATATGACTTTGGTAGGAAAATACACTTTGTAATACATGAGCTCATCATGTAAGATTTTAAATTTAAAATAAATCTCCAGAACTTAGTATTGCTAGGAATAAGATAAATAGCAGCTCAACCTTCATGTATCATATCAATCAATCACCTAGACTAGGCACTTGAAAGGAATTACGGCACAGCAACTATTCATCATCTTCAAGACAAAATTTTAATGTTCTCCAGTTTTTATTTGACTCTAACCTAGACTGACTATAGACACACTCTAAGACCACTCTAATATATAGCTAAGTTTTTATTTGGTTTTCAAATTTCATCTTACTAGCTAACTCACGCGAAAAAAGCGATATGGTACAATAATAATGAGGTGAGAAACTTATACTTAGCTGGATTTTAAATGGAGGGTGCCCTCCCCCAAGCGGGATGTTTGACAGGGTTTTTGATGTTGCAAATTGAGTGATCCCTCTGGGAGCAAGTGTATCGGCAGTGTAAGGGCGTCAAGTTGACTAGCTCTTTGATCTTGTATTTTCCTGTGAAACTCAATTGCTAACAAAAATACCAAATCTCATGGAGAGGGGTTAGGTTTAGTACCACTCCATGGTAAGTGATTGATTTTATATTTCTAGCAGAAGTTTCCTAATTGGGTGGACCTTCATGTGCCCACATATTTTTGGGTTTTTCTAAAAAGTGTGGACCTTTATGTGCCCACATATTTTTGATATGTTTAGATATTCTTATGATACTATTGTGAACCTTCATGTGGTCACATATTTTTGGCATTTTATGACTTTATAAAACAGACTCGATAATCGCATAGGTATAGTTACCTGATAACTAGGGGATGCTCCTCCCTCAAGCTAGATGTTTACAATACTTGGTGTTGATGATCTTTAGAGTGAACTTGCCAGTAGCAGTCTGGTAGGTGCCACTGATAGACTCACTCCTCTGACATAGTGTTATCCTGCATAATTATACTCCAACAAGAAAACCAAAACTCGAAGCTCAAATGTGATAAGGGGTTAGCGGTCAGCCAATAAGCAATTGATTATTCTCTGAGTTGATTTTAATTGATAGGTTCTAGCAGGATTCTTTTTAAGATTTTCTAATTTTCTTAGAGTAAATATGTATGCATGATGTATATTTTATTTTTATGCCACCACTGAGAATATTTATTCTCATGGGGCTTAGGATTTTCATAATGCAAGAAAGTAAATACAGATGCTATTATCATTTTTTTTATGCCACCACAGTAAATACTCCTACAGGGTTACCATAAGTTTATTTACGTGGGGCTTTAATATTTTGTGATGCAGTAAATAAGACAATAAAGATTTTTATTTTTTATTTTTTCGTTTTGATATGCATAAAGCTGAATATGCTAAAGTGAAATTACTAATGTAGATAGAAATACTAATTAATTAGACAACTACCATATTACCTTATGGCAAAGGTGCGGGATTTAAAATCTACCGTTAGGACTTTTTGTTCCACTCTTGTGTATCTCTCCGTCTTAGAGATGGAGGTATTGATGGTTGCACCCTTTGTGATGATGATGTCACTTTTATCCTTTGTTTGGCCAGCAGGTTGGAGTAGAGCATTAATAGTTGGATCTGCAGCATCTTGCTCAGTGTGCATGTTCACAGAACTTTCACTTGTAGAATTTTGAGAATCAATAAACTTTGGTCGAAGTGTTGTCCTATTTGCAAAACCAAAGTAGAGATCAAGTGCATGGGTTCTGCTGGTGGAAAAACACCAACAGAACCGAATCTATCTCTTTATTTTCTCTATCCTTAGGCACATTGAACAGGATGAAATTAGTGTTGCATAATTTGTTTACTTATGACATGAGTGGTAAGATCAGAAGACTAATCATTTATATTGCATTTAAGTTCATATGGCAGAAAAGATTTAAATTGCTTAACCAATGGAAGGGTTATCCATCTCTACATAATATATAAGTTTTCATATGAGTATGACTATCATCTTCCAAAGATAGAATACAATGTTTAGCACATTTGGTTAAGACTGAGATCAAAAGAATGATGCCATGAATAATCTTAAAGGACAAAGCATGTTGAGTTAATTATGTTAATCCATTAAAGCTGTAACTCTAGCATGTTTGCATCTTCATTTATGTGCATACCAAGATCAAGAGGAGAATAGTGACCACTTACCTTAAAATATTACCTTCGTTATAAGAGCGTGATGGCACTAAGTAATGAAGGGTAGATGACTGGTGGTCCTTTCCTTCTCTTGCATCTTGAGTTGTTCATGAGCATCTTGTCTCTTTATTGCTTATCTCCTTTACCGTCTTTTGCTTCTTTGATTTTATGACACCTTGTCACTCCATTCATTATTATGCCTGCAACAGATTAGTGGACAACACATACCCGAAGGAATGTATAACTTTGGAACATAGCTTGTTTGTCCATAATTTTATCATGTTCCATCTATGCTACTAAAAAGATAGGGTTGATATTACGTTAGCATAGATCATGTTCTATACAGGCATGGCTTGAGGTAAAATAACTTGCAGCAGAAGATGAAGTGAATGAATCATTAATACTCACAGTTCTTCCATTCATGATGAATGAGCTATGTCTTCCTTTGCAAAGTTATTGAAGTTCGGCATGTGCCCTGTCTTATCTCTGATTTGAATTTATCTCGTGACTTATTCAAATTAATTATGAAAGTTTCCTGCAGGGGTTAGTGCAACAAAATATCCAATGTCTACTACAGCATACGAGTGGCTCAAAAATTAACCTAGACACCACATCTAATTTGACTTAGGAAGGCATTTTAAGCTTAAGCACCACGCTTAATTCAAAAAGCCTTTTGAAAATAAGATCACCACTCCTAAACTAAGCACCGTGCTTCATTTAAGATATGTATGAAAGTACTTCAAAGCCTAAGCATATACAATAGCAAATAAAGGTAGCATGAAAGTATTATAGAGCGTTATTCAAACATAGATGAAAGAGCATAATTATTAATTAACAATTTGAACATGGATTAAAAGGTAGAGACAACTAATATTAGCAACAGAAGATTCTCTAAAGAAGCCCATTCCCTCAAGCTGGAATTTTGCAAAGCAAAGTTAAGCTTGGATGGATATAATTCAATATTGCATGATGATTGGTTGGACATACCTTGCGTTGTTACTCTTCTACTTCAAACTTGAAATGGTTAGTGATAAAAATACCCAAAGGAATATTTTCATAATTATAATTCTATGCTCAATTTATAAGGGCATTAGAGTAAAATTAAAGGTGCAAGCTCAATTCATTTTTCAAGAGTGGTTATTTTGGGACACAAAGTTGTTCTTGGGAAACCTTCGTTCATGGGGTGGTTTCCTCTAGAACACCAATCTTTGTGCACCTAAATCAAGATTACAACGAGATCTACAATATTTATGATAAACATATGCATCTACAACCACCCTTTCAAAAAATTTATGAACAGGTAGAATGAGGGGGTTGAAGATCTCGTGTGTGATAATGTTAGAGAGACCAATTGATCCAAGAGATTTCTCATATGAGCATGGATTTGATGAGGTGTTAATGAAGTAATTCCCATGCTCATCAATATGATCTCCCTTTTCAAACTCCAAGGGTGTTTTTTCATGGATGTCTATAGGCAACAAGTTTGACTCTATATTTCATGCCTATGACATTCATTGGATATTCTAGGATTTCCCGTGGATTGGTGTCTCTAAGTTTGGTTTCGTCTAAGGCTTTCTCTAAACTTGGATGAGTTATGTTTACTATAGAGATTGATTTAAGCTCACCATTTGAATCTAAACCTAAGTTTAGATGCTAGCACTAAGGCTTCATCCTCTTCCATCCATTCTTTGACAATAGCGTATGTGTTTATAGTATGTTCTATGTATTCCTGTCATTGTCGTAGCTCTTCTTGATCATTCTAAAAATCTTCATGACTCCTATTCTTGGGATGTCTTAATGGGATCTTAGGATCATTATGAGACTTAGGCGAGAGAGCAGAAGAAGGATCATCGGGGTCAAGGATGGGTTTAGAGATGGGTTCAGATGAGACATTTAATGTGGGCATAGAAGGGGTGAAGATAGAGTTGATTCTTAAGTGGCTTGGCTCTCCTTCTATGGCATCACTAGACATGCCATCCTTGCATTCTTCCTAATGTCTTTTTCCAA
The DNA here is from genome assembly GCA_038502445.1 of Eremochloa ophiuroides. Classification (NCBI taxonomy): domain Eukaryota; kingdom Viridiplantae; phylum Streptophyta; class Magnoliopsida; order Poales; family Poaceae; genus Eremochloa; species Eremochloa ophiuroides. Next base: position 8,798,861 of record JAHLJS010000002.1, read on the forward strand.
GATGCTCTTCTAAGAAGATCTGATTTACATTAATTTATGAGCATCTTACCTAATTGGAAGCCTAAATCATCAAAGTGGGGTTTCGATGGTTTAGGATTGACAGCTAAATCTTGGGATTGAAGTGATTGTGTTTTAGCTACCAAACCTTCCTCTGCTTGTTCGGGGTATGATTCCTTCTCTTTCTCGGGGAGCTCGGAATTAGCTAGACCAATCTTGTTAATCATTCCTCTTGCTTTACTTATAGGCAAATAAGGAAAGGCTCCTCCAGAGGATAAATCAAGGGATTCCCTAGAATTCTTGGTAAGACCCAAATAAAAATGTTGAATAAGTACAGGGGTTCGAAAAACCAAGGTTAGGGCCAGATGTAACAAGTTCATTAAAACGATCCCATGATGTACTAAGAGATTCTTGTTCTAATTGCCTAAAAGTTAGAACCTCTTTTCGAAGGTTAACTACTTTATGGATGGGAAAAAAATATAAACAACATTCAGAGCATAAAGTTTCCCAATCCCCTTGCATACCTCCTACGGCTCGATTATACCAACGTTTAGCTCTTCCGATCAAAGAGAACGGAAAAAACTTCCACCTTAAAGTCTTATCAGACATGCCAGCAGTGTGCAAGCATGCACAGGTCTGCTCGAATTCTCAGAGGTGTAAGTATGGATTTTCGTTACCTTCTTTCGAGAAGGGTTTATCCCGAATCATATTAATTAGACATGGACGCAGCTCATAGCCAGGTGTTATGATAGGCTCTACAGATTTTGGTGGCTCAAAACTTTTGCGCATGTCATAAAGACAGATAGGCGTGGAATTTAAAGCATCCTATAAGGATGAACCTAAAATGATGGAAAGGTAGGGATAAAATAGAAAAGATAATAGTATAATACAATATTGAGCTAAACTAAGTCAAAATCAGCAAACCGTTCCCCAGCAACGGCGTCAGAAGTGCCTTTTGGTATAAATTTACTCTACTAAATATCACCACAAGGGCTGAAGGGTTTCTGTGGCGAAATTTTTTGTCACAAAATGTTCTCTTTTCGCCACAAACCTACCTTTGTGGCGACTTTCTAAATCGCCACTAGTCGCCACAGATACTTGCCTCACAAATACTCTAGTGATGATTTTTCATTCTCCACAAATACCCATGCTCATTAGTGACAAATTGTGGTGCCACTAGTAAAGTGACCATTTATGGCCCCAATTGTTGCCACAAAAACATATGTATCAGTGGCAAAAAAAAGCCACGCATAATATATTTAGTGGTGAGAATAGTTGACACTACTATAGAGTTTTTATGACAATTTAGGTTGCCACAGTTGCCGTTATAAAAGTGATGAATTATATGGCCACTAAAGACTACATATCGGTGACCAAAGTTTCCCCATTATAGATGTTTACTGTGCCAATTTTTGTTCTCACGATTTTAGTTACAACCGTGTCTACATGATCGCCACAGTTTATATGGGAAAAAGTGGTGCCTTATCAACACAAATACATTTTATTTGTGATGTAACTTGTCCTCACTTATATATTACAAAGGTAAAACTTTTCCTCACAATTATATTTTTTGTGAGAACTGACAAGACATGTTTTGTCGACAATTTCATCACTAAAAACATATCATTTGTGTGAAAATATTGGTTATAACAAGTTTTGTCACAAGATAAAGTCTCAATTGTGCGGAATAATAGATGTTGTGGCGAACTATTTATCATTATTAACCATATTTTAGTGACAAAAATGGCTCGACAAATATACATTGTAGCGATGTAGTTCTCACAACTGTAAACAAATAATACTAATTTTAATAATTATTTAACCAGGATAATGTTGCAACCAAGCAAATACACAAAACTTAATAATACTTGAAACTCTCAAAATGACTCACACTACTTTCGGATCTCAAACATTTATTCAACTATAGGTGTTAAAGTCTAAGATGGAGGCGACGAAGCACTAGACTGAATGCGTGCAAAGAAATCAACCATTTGTTGATCAAGTTGCTCTCTCACTAGACGCGCAACTTCTCCACTTTGTGTTTGACGCAAAGAACTAAGCTCATCACGATGGAATTGTTGCTCTTCTTGTAACTGTGCATTTGTTTCGACCACCGTCGAGACCTGGCCTTCCAAAGCTTGTGCTCGTTGCTCAGCAGCCTCAGCACGTTGCTCAGCAGCATCTGCACGTGCTCGAGCTGCAGCTTCCCACCGTTCAGAAGCCTCGATTTGTGCCTGCAATCTGATTCTTTCCTCGGCCACTCGGTTTACAGCACGAATGCGAACACCACGTGAATGGTTTGGCTTTCGACCAAGAATTAGGGCAAAGTGCTCCACTATTGGAACAGGCGCAGAAGAAATCTTTTCTTGATGTATCCCAGCAACTTCTTGTAGTTTGGTCTGCAAAGCATGACACAACAAACAAATCAAGAACCCATATACTACACAATAGGAAAAATGTTCATCCTATGAACAGTAAGTATGATATCAAATTCGCTCTAGAATAATGTATCATGCACATGTTCTCAGAATTGCTGCTGTTCATAGAAATTCTACAGAAACGCCATATTGTTCATGATTAGAGCTGTACCATGTCATATATTGCAAACACATCATAATGACTAGAATTTTCAATTCATTAAATGAAAATACATCAGAAACTATGTGGCATAGATAATAACCATGAAACAGTGATACAGAATTCTATTACGATATTTTTTTATACAAAATCACGCCACATAGTCCTAATTCAAAAGGCAGGATACAAAAAGACATAAATGTGAAACCCAGAGATGCCATCTGAAAGGGAAGTAACATGTTCATACCATTATTTCTTCACCCGTTGGAATAGACCATGTCCCATCAGCCTTTAGATATGTAGCCCTCCAAACTTGCATAGCAGTAGGCCATTCACCTGTTTCTGGGTCTCGCTACATTGGAATAAAAACAACATATATTCACTGATTTAGAACAATGTGCAGCAGATAAAAAAATATTTCTAGTAATTTTTTCCTCACCAGATCATAAGCAATTTGAGCAATTGATCTAGTTCCTACTTTGGACCCCATCTCTTGCTTTCCTCTGTTGATAGAGTTTTGGTTGCTCCTTTTCTGGTTTACAAATTGCATAAGTGCCCCATTAACAATTATATAGCACTATTTATTTAGGACATGATTTGTATGTACCTGAAAATCCTCATCCGTCCACAAATTCCTTATCAACCATTGCCAACCTTCTGGTGAGACATGTTGTGGCCTTGGTTTGTTGTTTCGATAAGCTTGAAGTAGACGGTAACGCCGATTATTATATTGACTCTCTACTTGCCTCATGGCACAATCTTTATCTTCCTCTGAAAGCTCAGGGAACTTTTGCTGTAGAGCGAAGATATAATGTAATAAGCAGCCACTAAATGCAATGATAACCTATGCACATGCCAAATATATTTATTTCATATGAAAAGTAGGTCACCTTTAGTTTTTTCCAAACATATGCAGTAGTACCAGGATGAAATTTATCCATCTCCCTCCACTTCTTCACTTGGAGTGGTATAGTTCTTACAAGAACTGTGATCTCACTTTTAAATAAACTAGCATGTTCTCCACACACTTTTGCAAATTCCTTAGGGAACTTTATATCAATATGCTTTCCTCTCGCTCTTCTCTTGCGAAGTTGATCGTTAATTGTAACTTTTCTTCCACTCTTAGCAGGGCCTAGTTAATTTAGGGAAAAGAGCAAGCGTAATTAAATGTAATGTTTGTACTCTGAAGTGTCAAAGAATCGAAATTTAGATTAGTATAACAGGTATTATGTCATGTAAACAAATAAATCTAGATTAGCATAACAGAGCCTAGCTAAATCGGTCAAGCATGTTTTAGATTAGAAAAAACACCTTCAGTGTTGGGTGCTGCAGCATTTATTTGATTATTTTCATCCATGGCCACATCTGAATCCAATTGATCACGTGCATTGTCAGTTCAAGAGGCACGTGAACGTGACCTGGTTGTTATTTCACCTGTAGAAACAAAAGCAGGCATTTTGTAAATTTTACATAACTAAGTACGGCACAACAGAAATGGTTACCTTTCATTGTAACATCAGCACACAACCAATGCAAGTGAACACAGATGCATGTAAATAAGATTTTTTACACCAACTAGAACACAAACCCCAAGTGTTCATTAATAGTAGCTCCAGTTCAGATCTATGAACAAGTAATGGTGCATTCAATTAAACAAGAAGTCAAGAACTTACAGGTTCTCGTGGAGATTATATAAAAAAGGAATCGCTATCAGTACTAACATTTTGAGTTGCTGATAACTAGTACACCACATGGTTGTAACGTACTATAATACATCTGATTTTTTATGCTGAAAAATATTTAGTGGTGCTGATTGTATAAAACAAACCTATACCAGAGGTCAATTGGTCCCTTGGATCTTTGGATAAAGCAGAGGCAAGCTCATCAAATTCTCTATCTATTTCAGCAACTGTTCGTCGAGGCACCCGTGGAGCCATTTTCCCTGCGAAACAGCATTGGAATTAGTAGAAAAACATAGCAATCAAATTAATGGATATTTTACCAAAAGAAAGAATTTGACAAAAAGGAATAATTTGAGACATACGGAGGTTGGAAACAATCTGTCAAAAAAATGAAAAATAAAAATGTTTGGAGGGACGGAAGCATTGATGTCAAAGGTTCGTATCCGTCAAAAATATGGCACGGATGTGATGCATATTCATAGATCGAAAATCAAGATATTAGTATGATGTGGCAATATAATATTTTGTCACTAATAAATAGCATAACTAGGAGGATAAAATATTTAATCACAATTAGCCTATTTATTAATGGCAAATTAATGTTTCTCCGCTAAGTTCGCCACTAAAGGTACATTCTGTGGCGATATAGCACCTTGCCACTAATAATCGACGTTGTAGTGATGAAAATTATTTTGGTCACTAATAACATGGGAATCAGTGATAAAACATAATTTCGCCACCATATTTTATCACTGATGCTTGGTCTTCCTGTAGTGTATTATTATTATCAGATTATCCGCAAGCGTATAGATGTAATACTGATGTAGCACTTCACCCAGAAGTTTTAAATATCAAATCCACAAGGAACAGTAGGTGATAATGACCAAGCCGATGAACTTAACCCTACAATTAGGCTAGATAATATTAAGAAAGAGAAAATAGTTAATGATTATCTAATTCTAACAACCGGTAAGTTTTGAATAATATCGTTCTAACTAGGCAGTGAAATGAATAAGAGTGGAAATCAGAGTTTCCTCCTACCAAACACTTATACACCGATCGATCCTATCAACGGGAAATAGACTACAGAGGAATCAACGTAGCTGTTGCCTATGCCAACTACCACTATCCGGCCAATCAGGGGACATTCACAAGTAAACCTAGCCTAGGCACCACACCTACACTACGAAATACTACTTCAATCAAGTAATGACTAAAATCAAAGCACTCAATATGAGTTACAAACTTAAGAACGAATAAGAACAAATGCTTACTTGAATTAGAAGTTGAATACAAAAGTACCTCAAAAAGCAGCTCTGGTTGAGGAAGCTGAATCCAAAAGAATACAGCTACGAAGAAGCGCCGACAGGCCGAAACTCCTCCAGAACTCTAGTCCTCTACTCTATCTCTCTACTTATCTGAACAAGACTAGATTTAGAAGAACTAGTCTCTCATAATTGCTACATCTAACTCTAACTGGAGATATTGAATTGAAGCTCAGAAATAGGGATGCCTCCAGGGGGGTCTGCCCCTTTATTTATAGCCCGGTGGGATGAATACATGTCGTTGGATCAAACCGACTTAACGTGGGGTCGAGATGACTCGTCAAAGGCGGTGGAGGAAGACTCCAGATGCCGAGGGCCAAAACCCTAATGGTAGGGCCGGCCGGCCCCACCCTAGCGCCGGTCGATGCCCAACTGTGGCCTTTCGGGCCCGATTTCGCCGTGTTGTCTTCTTGGGCCTCCTGCAGTCCAATGGTGTATGTGTCGCCGCAGATTTTGATTCCGAACTCTGAATATAGCAAATGATAGGTCCGTTTCGATCGTCTCGACGAGCCCGTCGTAATGGTGCAGTCCAATTGCTTATTTAAGATACTTTATTGATGGAAAATTGCATATTCCTACAATACAAGTGAGAACACCAAAACTCGTGGAACACGTTAGAATCAAAACCTATAACTATGCTTTGTGATTCGTTTTGTGTCAAATCATGTTACAATTGACGGTTATTTTTTATACTTAACGACTGTCAACAGTCATGTCAACTATTGTCACCACTAAATATATTATAAGTGACATTTTTTTTGCCTCTCATATAGATGTTTTTGTGGCAATAGCTGAGGCCGCAAATGGACACTTTACTAGAGGCTTCACATTTTATCACTAATGAGTAATGGCTATTTGTGGCGAACGAAAAAACATCAATAGATTTTTAGGCAAGTATTTGTGGTGAGTAGTGATGATTTAACAAGTTGCCACAGAAAAATAAGATCTTGTGGCAAACATTTTTGCCACAAAAACCCTTTGCCCTTATTGTAAGTGCAATCAAGCCCTAATGTGGGTTTTGGTGATAATGACCACGCGATTAGAAGACTAATGTGGTTTATTAAGATGATGGACAGGCAAGGGTATTAGGAGGATGTATTCTTATGCAGGTGGACCCCTAACAACTTATGGATACGGCATTCGGCTCAAAGGAGGTTTAAATTCGTTTTTATTTTGAATTTGAGTATAAGAAAAGCCGTACTATTAAGGGGGATGCAAAAGATAGGTTTGAAAGTGTGACCAAGTGCAAATATTCACACCAAACATGCTAATTTCCACTGCCAAAATCAGCCATAAAATTTCATATCATTCTGATCTGTTTTGGCAGCGCGGCACTGCCGGCCTTAGACGCGGCACTGCCGGGGTTCGGCACTGCCGGCCTATGGCCCGGCACTGCCGCGACTTATTCTGACCATTAGATTCGGGGGTGATTCAAAATCATCTCCCTGTCGCCCCCAACGGTCATCTCGGCCATTTGCAATATTCCAGAACCAGAGAAGGCTCTCTTTTGCTCTCTCCCTCACTCCCAAAGCTCTCTACTCCTCCCATTTGGAATCCTACTCAAATCTTGAAGAGTGTGAGCTCATCTTGAGTAAGAACAAGTTTCTCGCTGTGATCTTCATCTTCTCCAAGCACTTGGTTCGCGTTCAAGCCGGTGGTTTGCATTTGTTACTATAGGTGCTTGCTCCTAGCTGGCTAGAGCGTCCCCCGGAGAGCTTGCCAATCTTGTGGCAGGCCCGGGAGGTTTGTAACCAACCTCACAAGCTAGTGAAATCACCCCTCTTTTCAAGGATTAACTTCCTTGACTTGAGAACGAGGATTGGGAGTTGTGAACCCAAGTTTCCTTTGTGGAGCCTCAACAACGTGGAGTAGGCAAGCCTTTGTGGTGAGTTGAACCACGGGATAAATCTTGTGTCACTTGATTTGGTTCACTTGCTCTCTACTTGTTGTAGTTCCTTGATTTCTAGGGTTTGGCTCCGATCTACTTTGTGGTGGTGTTCTAGCTGTGAAGAAGTTGTGCTCTAGGCTCTACACAACCCAGGGAATCTCAGTAAATTACTAGATCTAAATTTCGTTGGTTAAATTTTAAACTGTGTAGTTTCTGCTCTGCGAGGTCCAGCACTGCCTCTCTAGGAGCAGCAGTTGAAAGCCCATGTTTGGTTTTGGGTAATTGATGAAACCTAGTTTGCTAACGATTGCTCTAAGTGTTTCATGAGAATTGATTAGCAAATGGCAAGATGGAGCAAAGGACCGGGTCGGTGGAAGTCACAAGTGAAGGGCAATGACGGCGTCCATGAAAATGGTGTAAGTCCATCAACAAAGGAGAAAGCCCTATTGACGGCATCCATGCAAATGGTATAAGTCCATCATCATATGTGTCCACAAGGTCCATCAAGAGATGAGAAGGAAGTTGATAAGAAACCGGGAGCTCAAGGCAAAGGTATAACCAATAGGAGCTCTTTTAATTTTGGTGATCAAGACTCCATAGAGGGAGTGATCACATTTAGGATAGATAGCCGTACTATCAAGAGGGGCGAAATTGTTGTTGAAATATGGTTATCAAGTGCCACTAGGTGTTCATGATCATTGCATATGCATATAGATGCTAGTGACACTAACTTGACCCGTGGAAAACTCTTTGAAAAAGGCTAACACACGTGCACCTAAGTGAGAGACACTTTGGAGTGTTAGTGACTTAAGAAACGGGGTGAAGTTCGAGAGTTAGAGAGGGTTTGGTCTTCTCTTCCTCCTGCCGAGCTTGCGAGGCAGGATTCGGCGAATTTCAGAAACGTTACAATAGAAAAAGTAGCGTCGGACTCTAACTTGACTGAGCGTCGGACCATTGTCTTCGGTCCGACGGCTAACCCCTTCAGCAAGCGTCGGACGCTTGATTCCTGAGCGTCGGACCATTAGCCGAAGCGTCCGACGGTGCAGTTCGTGCGAGAGATAACACGTGGCGAGCTCTGAGAGCGTCGGACTCTCGGCGTTAGTCCGACGGTGAGCGTCGGACCAACGTCCGACGGTTTTCAGGGCTCGGGGAGCTCTCTGGAAACGTCGGACGGCCGCGATCGTTGGTCCGACGGCTCCGTCTGACTGAGTCCGACGGTGGTCGGCTGAGGGCGTCGGACCGGTTGATTTGGTCCGACGTTCGTCCGTCCGACGGTCGTTTTGGCGCGAGGAAATAGCCGTTGTGATCCAACGTTCGACTTCAAACGGCTAGTGACACGTGGCGTTCATCCGAGGCGTCGGACCGTGCGGATTAGTCCGACGCTCTGGCCGTCGGACAGTCCGACGGTACGCAGTGAACTCTAAACGGCTAGTTCTTTGTGTGTGGCTTATAAATAGTCACTTGGCCGGTTTGGGGAGTATCCTTTGGCACTCCTAAACATAATAACATACTTGTGAGCCTTCCCACTCCACTCTCACTCATCCTACTTGATTGTGTTCATCATTTGGTGAGTTTGGAGAGCATCAAGTGCATTGCATTGATTGAGATCATCTAGAGGCACTTGGTAGTGGTATTTCGCAGCGGTTTCTCTTGTTACTCTTGGAGTTTGCCGACTCCTAGACGGCTTGGAGCTGCGAGGATCGTTGAGGGGAGTTGGTGATTGTCTCCGCCTCCGATCGGTGAAGTTGTGAGGGGTTCTTGAGCCTATCCCCGCGGGAGATCGCGAAAGGCATCTTTAGTGGATTGCTCGTAGCTTGGTGGATCCCCATCTTGTGTTGGTTGTGCGGCACCCTTGAGAAGGGTTTGGCGTGTGATGCCAATTAGCGCGTGAACCTCCAAGTGGGTGTATCGCTACAACGAGGACTAGCTTGCCGGCAAGCAAGTGAACCTCGGTAAAAAAAATCGTGTGTCATCTCTCTACCGAGGATTTCCCTTATATGTGATTGATTGGTTATATTGCACTTCATATCATCTCTTCACCGGCGGTATTGAAATCACCTTTACTCTTTACATTTGTGTATTTCTCTCTTGTGTAGCTTGTTAGTTAGTTGCTCACTTAAGAGTAGTGTAAAGTAGTAACATAGTCTTTGAGTGTGAACTAGAGATCATAGTGTAGTATACTTGTCTAGTTGGCTTGCATAGTGTAGTTTAGAGCTAGTGCTTTGCAAAGCTTGCCATTGTTACTAATCGGCTTGTGAAGTGTTGTTTGTAGATTTTTATAGGCTATTCACCCCCCCTCTAGCCATTTAGGACCTTTCAAGTGGTATCGGAGCCGAGGCACCGTTGATTTGAGGCTTAACAACCTACGGTGTAAAAATGGCTCAACTCAACATTCACATCAACAACACCAAGAAGCCACCCCAATTTGATGGCACAAATTATGCATATTGGAAGAGCAAGATGACCTCATACATCAAGTCAATCAATAGAGAGGTTTGGAAGGTTGTGGAAACAAAGATTGAAATTGCCAATGCGGCCAATCCCACAACCGCCGAAGAAAGATTACTTCAACTCAATGATATTGCGGTTTGTGCTATTCATGAGGCCGTAGATGAAAAAGTGTTTGAGCAAATCAAGAACATTGAGAGTGCTCATGAAGCTTGGAAGAAGCTTGAGGAATCATATGAGGGCACCAAGGGTGTAAAGGCCGCCAAAGCATACATCTTGAAGGACAAGTTTGCAAGCTTCAAGATGAAGGATGATGAAACCGTGCCGGAGATGTTCCATAGATTGCAAGTCATTGTGAATGATCTCAAGGCCGTGGATGAAGAGGTGAAGGATAGTGACTTCTCCATGAAGTTCTTGAAGAGCTTGCCCAAGCGGTTTGCCACTTTGATCACCGTCTTGGTGAAGACAACATTGAGTGAATTGACTCCAAATCAAGTGCTAGCGGAGGTGATGACCGATGATGCTTATAGAGATGATGATGATAAAGAAGAGTTGATCAATAAGAAGAAGAAAGAAAAAGATGAAGACTCCAAAGATGAGAAGAAGAAGAGTGTGGCATTCAAAGCCACATCCTCATCAAAGGGCAAGAGCAAGGCCAAAGAAGAGTCAAGTGAAGATCCCTCTAGCACAAGTGAAAGTGATGAAGAAATGGCCCTTCTAGTAAGAAGATTTGGCAAGTTCATGAAGAAGAAGGGCTACCGGGCAAGAAGAAAGAAGAATGCAAGAAGATTTGATGGCCCAAGAAGATGCTTCAATTGTGGAAGCAAAGATCACTTGGTAGCCGATTGCCCACACTCAAGTGAAGATGATCACAAGGGCAAAAAGAAGAACAAGCATGAGAAGAAGGAGAAGAAAGAGAAGAAGGAATCTTCATACAAGAAGAAGAAGAACTATTCTCATGTGGTGACATGGGATAGTGATGCCTCTTCAAGTGATGAAGAGAGTGATGATGATAAGAAGAGCAAGAGGAAGGCACATGCAAGCATTGCCATTCATGACAAGCCTTCCATCTTCGACACTCCCTCTTGCTTCATGGCTAAGGGCTCTAAGGTATCATCCGACACCGAATCTAGTGATGATGATAGTGATGATGACCTAACAAAAGAAGAATTAATTGAAATGCTTGATGATGCACGTATTCATTTTGATAAACTTAGAAAGGAATGCAAGGGCTTGCGCAAGGATAAACAATCCATTGAGCAAGAACTTGAGGAACTTAGAGCATCTTATGAGAGTCTAAAGGAAGACCATAAGAAGCTCCTAAAGGTTCACACTAAGCTTGATGAAGCTCATTCCTCTCTAGTTGAGCAAAATAAAGACTTGCAACAACAAGTGCAAAAGAAAGAAACAAAAACTTGCAACATAGGTGTAACATGTGACATATCTTGTGAACCTATTGTTGTTACCACTAACCCTTCTTGTAGCACTTCCACTACTACCTCACCCACTAGTGACCCTTCACTAGTAGTTGAGAACAAGAACCTAAAGGAGGAGGTTAAAAAGCTCAATCACTCCTTAGCTAAGGCTTATGGTGGTGAGGACCGCTTGCTTATGTGCTTGGGTAGCCAAAGGGCATCTCTCCACAAAGAGGGATTGGGCTATATCCCCAAGAAAGGCAAAACCGCCTTTGCTCCTCACAAGACTTGTTTTGTGAAGAGAAATGGCCGGTATTGCACAAAATGCGAGCAAGTTGGTCACTTAGAGCAAGATTGCAAAAACAAGAAATCCAATGCTTATGTATCCTCAATTAAGTTTGATTCTTGCTACGTTCTCACAAAGGGCTCAAATGGTGTGAAGGCTAAGTTTGTTGGTACATCCATGTTGGGTCCAAAGAAGAAGACTATTTGGGTACCAAAGAGCTTAGTCACTAACCTTCAAGGACCCAAGCAAGTTTGGGTACCTAAAAGGAATTGATCTCTTTTTGTAGGTCAATTACAAAGCCGGAGAGAGGCATTGGGTGCTTGATAGTGGATGCACTCAACATATGACGGGTGATTCTAGTATGTTTGGCTCTCTCAACACAAGTGCAAATAGTGGCTATGATGCAATCACATTTGGTGACAACAAGAAAGGGAAAGTGAGAGGACTTGGTAAAATTGCTATCTCCAATGATATGTCTATCTCAAATGTGTTGCTAGTTGAAAGTTTGAATTTCAATTTACTCTCGGTTGCACAACTTTGTGATCTTGGTTTCAAGTGCATATTTGGGGTTGATGATGTTGAAATTGTTAGTGTTGATGGGTCAAATTTAATATTCAAAGGGTTTAGATATGACAACCTATATCTTGTGGATTTCAATGCTAGTGAAACTCAATTGTCAACTTGTTTGATCACTAAGTCAAGTTTGGGTTGGTTATGGCATAGAAGGCTTGGTCATGTTGGAATGAAACAATTGAACAAACTAGTGAAGCATGATCTAGTTAGAGGCTTGAAAGATGTCACTTTTGAGAAAGATAAGCTTTGTAGTTCATGTCAAGCCGGCAAACAAGTTGGAAATACACATCCTAAGAAGAGCATGATGAGTACTAGTAAAGCTTTTGAGCTTTTGCATATGGACTTGTTTGGACCAACCACATATACTAGCATTGGTGGGAGTAAGTATGGATTTGTGATTGTGGATGACTATACTAGATACACATGGGTATTCTTTCTAGTTGACAAGAGTGAAGTGTATGATCTATTCAAATCTTTTGTCAAGAGAAGCCAAAATGAGTTTGAAACAACCATCAAGAAAGTTAGAAGTGACAATGGTAGTGAATTCAAGAACACCAAGATTGATGAATTGTGTGATGAGTATGGTATTGGACATCAATTCTCACCCAAGTATACACCACAGTCAAATGGCATTGTTGAAAGAAAGAATAGAACCTTGATAGATATGGCAAGATCAATGCTAAGTGAATACAATGTTAGTCATTCCTTTTGGGCCGAAGCAATCAACACCGCCTGCTACTACATCAACCGCTTATATTGCCATGGTATGCTTGCAAAGACTCCTTATGAGCTATTGAATGGTAGAAAGCCCAACATTGCATATTTTCGGGTTTTTGGTTGCAAATGCTACATTCTCAAGAAAGGCACAAGATTGAGCAAGTTTGAAAAGAAATGTGATGAAGGTTTCTTACTTGGCTATTCAACCACAAGCAAGGCATATAGAGTTTGGAATTTGGCTAGTGGTACTCTTGAGGAGGTACATGATGTTGAATTTGATGAAACCCAAGGCTCTCAAGATGAAGTTGAAAATCTTAGTGACGTGAGAGGCTATGACTTGGCAAATGCAATGAAAAATATGGATATTGGTGATATTAGGCCAAGGCAAGTCAATGAAGATGAAGATGATGGTGCAATTCATACTAGTATGCAAGTTGAAAATGAAGCAAGTGCAAGTGACTCACAAGATCAATCTCAAGTACAAGATCAACAAGCTAGTTCATCTCAATCCAATGATCAAGTTCCTATTCTCCAACCGGTCTCTATTGCAAGGGATCATCCTTTGGATCAAATCATTGGTGGTATTCAAAGTGGAGTTCAAACTAGAGCAAGACTAGCTCAAATTTGTGAGCATTTCTCATTTGTGTCAACCATAGAGCCAACCAAGATTGAGGAAGCATTGAAAGATGTTGATTGGGTTAATGCTATGCATGAAGAGCTCAACAATTTCACAAGAAATCAAGTTTGGGAACTAGTGGAAAGACCAAAGAAACACAATGTGATTAGAACCAAATGGGTCTTTAGAAACAAGCAAGATCAAGATGGCATAGTAATAAGGAACAAAGCTAGATTGGTTGCACAAGGTTATACTCAAGTTGAAGGTCTTGATTTTGGAGAAACCTATGCACCGGTTGCTAGATTGGAGGCCATTAGAATCTTATTAGCCTATGCTTGTGCCCACAACATCAAGTTATATCAAATGGATGTCAAGAGTGCATTTCTCAATGGGTACATCAATGAGTTGGTTTATGTAGAACAACCTCCCGGATTTGAAGATGTGAAGAAGCCCAACCATGTATACAAGCTAAGAAAGGCATTGTATGGTTTGAAGCAAGCACCTAGAGCATGGTATGAGAGATTGAGAGATTTCTTGCTCTCAAAAGGGTTCAAAATGGGAAAGGTTGATACAACTCTCTTCACTAAGAAGCTTGGAAATGATTTATTTGTGTTGCAAATATACGTGGATGATATCATCTTTGGATCAACAAATCAAGATTTTTGTGAAGAATTTGGAAATATGATGGCAAGTGAGTTTGAAATGTCCATGATTGGTGAGCTTAGCTACTTCCTTGGTCTTCAAGTTAAGCAAATGAAGAATGGTACATTTGTAAGTCAAGGAAAGTACATAAGGGACATGGTGAAGAAATTTGGATTGGAACATGCAAAGCCCATGAATACCCCTATGGCAACTAATGGGCATTTGGACTTGGATGATAGTGGCAAAATGGTAGATCAAAAGCTATATAGATCAATGATTGGAAGTCTCCTTTATGTGACCGCATCTCGACCGGATGTCATGTTTAGTGTGTGCATGTGTGCAAGATTTCAAGCCTCACCAAGAGAAAGTCATTTGAAAGCCGCAAAGAGAATATTGAGGTATTTGAAGGGCACACAAGATGTTGGGTTGTGGTATCCTAAGGGATCCAACTTTGAGCTTATTGGATATTCGGACTCCGACTATGCCGGTTGCAAAGTGGATAGAAAGAGCACTAGTGGAACTTGTCAATTGCTTGGAAGGTCACTTGTATCATGGTCTTCAAAGAAGCAAAATAGTGTTGCTCTCTCAACGGCCGAAGCGGAGTACATTAGTGCCGGAAGTTGTTGTGCACAATTGCTTTGGATGAAGGCAACTTTGAGTGATTTTGGATTGAAATATAAGAAAGTGCCTTTGCTTTGTGACAATGAGAGTGCTATCAAGCTAACCAACAACCCCGTGCAACATTCAAGAACAAAGCACATTGACATAAGGCATCACTTCATTAGAGATCACCAAATCAAAGGGGACATTGCAATTGAAAGTGTTGGCACCGAAGATCAATTAGCGGATATCTTTACCAAGCCACTTGATGAGTCAAGATTTTGCAAATTGAGAAATGAGCTAAACATACTAGACTACTCCAACATGAAGTGAAACGCACCCTACATTATATGACATGCCTCTCCTTCGACTAAAGCAAGGTAAAATTGGTTGACATGGCATTCATACTTTGATAAGGATTTGTCTAGTTCATGTAGACATGAAATGCATCTTATAGGCTCATTCATGAAAAATCAAATGCTTTCATGTATATATGGTACCACTTTTGTTCTTTTTGCTTGTATGATCAAGTGGTAGCATATGACATATTGATGGGCTTGCAAACCTAGTGTTGAATCTAGAACATGAGCTCATGATGTGTAACTTCACATGGTCAAGATAACCCTTCTAGTGAGGTGTGAAGAAGCTTGTCCTTGGATCAAACTTAGTTACATATTCTAGGCAAGTGATCTAGTTTGAACCAATGTGTAAATGAACTAAACCCCATTTATTGACTTGATATTCCCATAATTTGCACCATTTTTGGTGATTGTTGACAAAGGGGGAGAAGAAAGTCACAAAGATAAGAGAGGAAAGGGGTCAATTAAAATTTTGAAAGCACACAAGTAGGGGGAGCAAGCTCATGAATAAGTTGTTGCATTTGTGTATGCATTAACATATGAAATGTTGCATTGTCAAAACTTCAATTCCTATATTTGTTTGAATTTATGAAATGCTTAGAAATAGGATTTGAATGGTGATTTGACAATCTAGCATGCATAGGACCTATATGCCATACAAAGTACCTCTTTTACTTAAATGTTGATCTCACGAGGTATTTTGAGTTTGTGATGCATGACTAGTAAATAATGGTGCTAAGGATGGTATATTTCCGCAACTCCGATGGTATCACGCTTCAAAGGTCCATTCTATATACCTTAGCATCATTTGATAGTAGTAGCTCACCCAAACTTTCAAATTCATGCATATGTGAAAAATTGAACCAAACACAAGGAATCACATATGTAGGGGGAGCTAATACTACCAAAGTGCAAACTTGGTTTTCATTTCATATCTTTGTGAAGGTTGTCATCAATTACCAAAAAGGGGGAGATTGAAAGCCCATGTTTGGTTTTGGGTAATTGATGAAACCTAGTTTGCTAACGATTGCTCTAAGTGTTTCATGAGAATTGATTAGCAAATGGCAAGATGGAGCAAAGGACCGGGTCGGTGGAAGTCACAAGTGAAGGGCAATGACGGCGTCCATGAAAATGGTGTAAGTCCATCAACAAAGGAGAAAGCCCTATTGACGGCATCCATGCAAATGGTATAAGTCCATCATCATATGTGTCCACAAGGTCCATCAAGAGATGAGAAGGAAGTTGATAAGAAACCGGGAGCTCAAGGCAAAGGTATAACCAATAGGAGCTCTTTTAATTTTGGTGATCAAGACTCCATAGAGGGAGTGATCACATTTAGGATAGATAGCCGTACTATCAAGAGGGGCGAAATTGTTGTTGAAATATGGTTATCAAGTGCCACTAGGTGTTCATGATCATTGCATATGCATATAGATGCTAGTGACACTAACTTGACCCGTGGAAAACTCTTTGAAAAAGGCTAACACACGTGCACCTAAGTGAGAGACACTTTGGAGTGTTAGTGACTTAAGAAACGGGGTGAAGTTCGAGAGTTAGAGAGGGTTTGGTCTTCTCTTCCTCCTGCCGAGCTTGCGAGGCAGGATTCGGCGAATTTCAGAAACGTTACAATAGAAAAAGTAGCGTCGGACTCTAACTTGACTGAGCGTCGGACCATTGTCTTCGGTCCGACGGCTAACCCCTTCAGCAAGCGTCGGACGCTTGATTCCTGAGCGTCGGACCATTAGCCGAAGCGTCCGACGGTGCAGTTCGTGCGAGAGATAACACGTGGCGAGCTCTGAGAGCGTCGGACTCTCGGCGTTAGTCCGACGGTGAGCGTCGGACCAACGTCCGACGGTTTTCAGGGCTCGGGGAGCTCTCTGGAAACGTCGGACGGCCGCGATCGTTGGTCCGACGGCTCCGTCTGACTGAGTCCGACGGTGGTCGGCTGAGGGCGTCGGACCGGTTGATTTGGTCCGACGTTCGTCCGTCCGACGGTCGTTTTGGCGCGAGGAAATAGCCGTTGTGATCCAACGTTCGACTTCAAACGGCTAGTGACACGTGGCGTTCATCCGAGGCGTCGGACCGTGCGGATTAGTCCGACGCTCTGGCCGTCGGACAGTCCGACGGTACGCAGTGAACTCTAAACGGCTAGTTCTTTGTGTGTGGCTTATAAATAGTCACTTGGCCGGTTTGGGGAGTATCCTTTGGCACTCCTAAACATAATAACATACTTGTGAGCCTTCCCACTCCACTCTCACTCATCCTACTTGATTGTGTTCATCATTTGGTGAGTTTGGAGAGCATCAAGTGCATTGCATTGATTGAGATCATCTAGAGGCACTTGGTAGTGGTATTTCGCAGCGGTTTCTCTTGTTACTCTTGGAGTTTGCCGACTCCTAGACGGCTTGGAGCTGCGAGGATCGTTGAGGGGAGTTGGTGATTGTCTCCGCCTCCGATCGGTGAAGTTGTGAGGGGTTCTTGAGCCTATCCCCGCGGGAGATCGCGAAAGGCATCTTTAGTGGATTGCTCGTAGCTTGGTGGATCCCCATCTTGTGTTGGTTGTGCGGCACCCTTGAGAAGGGTTTGGCGTGTGATGCCAATTAGCGCGTGAACCTCCAAGTGGGTGTATCGCTACAACGAGGACTAGCTTGCCGGCAAGCAAGTGAACCTCGGTAAAAAAAATCGTGTGTCATCTCTCTACCGAGGATTTCCCTTATATGTGATTGATTGGTTATATTGCACTTCATATCATCTCTTCACCGGCGGTATTGAAATCACCTTTACTCTTTACATTTGTGTATTTCTCTCTTGTGTAGCTTGTTAGTTAGTTGCTCACTTAAGAGTAGTGTAAAGTAGTAACATAGTCTTTGAGTGTGAACTAGAGATCATAGTGTAGTATACTTGTCTAGTTGGCTTGCATAGTGTAGTTTAGAGCTAGTGCTTTGCAAAGCTTGCCATTGTTACTAATCGGCTTGTGAAGTGTTGTTTGTAGATTTTTATAGGCTATTCACCCCCCCTCTAGCCATTTAGGACCTTTCAGCAGTGCCGGGCACCCCAGCAGCGCCGCTCTACAGGCCGGCACTGCTGCACCTGTGTTTGATCTCCGTTTGCGAAGAAATTCTGCAGGCCTATTCAACCCCCCTTCTAGACCAGCCAGTGATCCTACAAGTGGTATCGGAGCCTGGTACCTCAGTCTTGCGCTTAACCGCGTGAGGTATGGCCAAAGTAGGTGAAGCGGAGGCGAGCACGACTCGTGATGTTGATCTTCACACCACGGAGAGCAGCAGCAGCAGTGACAGCGTGTCAACGGCAAGCCAATCCACGCTGCCACCTACAGCTGAGATCTCCGAAGGAGAAAGAGCAAGAAAGAAAGAAGAAAGAAGATTGAAAAGAGAAGCAAAAGAAGCTAGAAGAGAGGAAAGAAGAAAAAAAGGAAGAGCTGAGAAGAAAGGAAGAGAAGCTAAAGAGAAGAGAAGAAAGAAGGCTGAGAAGAGAAGAAAAGAAGAGAAAAGAAGAAGAGAAGAAAAAGAAGGAAGAAAAGAAGAAGAAAATAGCTTCAAGTGATGATGACTCAAGTAGCACCGAAGATGGAGATGATGATAGCACCTATCAAGCATCCAAGAACAGCAAGAATAAGAAGAGCAGCGGCTACACCGACTATGTAGCCGTATCCTTTGATTATTCATCTTTATCTAACCTTGACACAAGACGTGTCATCAATGTGCCCGCGGGTGTAACAACCCTAAAAAACCACACAACCTAAAAATCCCAACCAATTAAAATTTTTCATTTATTTATTATGAAAACCCATTTTTCTTGTGCAAGCATATAGGTTTCATTATGAATTTGGTAAATAAAGGAGTATAGCTTGCATTTTAATTCCATTCACATAGAATAATAGCTTATGCATCACAATTGGGATTTATTGCAATTTATGTTTGTATTTACTCAATATTTAAAAAGGGTAATATATGTATATAAATACACTTAAGTGAAAATAGAAAAGGAAAAAGAAAAGAGAAGAGAGAAAGAAAGGAAGCCAGCCTGTCGGCCCAGCTGCGGCCCAACCGAGCAAGCGCGCGCGCGCGACCGTTTCACCCACTCCCCCGCAGCCGCTGACCGCCCGGCCCCGCCTGTCAGCCGCTCTCGCTACTGTTCTTCTTCTCACCTCGCGAAAGACGGTGGCCGACAGAGTCACGCAAATGGCGTGACCGACAGCGCCACGCATGGTAGAGCCCTGACCCCGCTGTCCCTCGCCTGTCCCCTGCCTTGCTCGCCAAGAAGCCGCGCGCACTGGGAAACCCTAGCTCGGGAGCACCGATGGTCTCCACGTGCCCCCTTCGCCGCTAATCATCGTCCGCCGCCACGCCATGCCCTGGCCGTCTATAAAAGGAGTCGCCCCGAAGCCCTAGACCTTGTCCCACTCGCCGCCGCCGCGCTGCGGCACAACCACTACACCACACCGCACAATAGAGGGAGAGGGAGAAGGGAGAAGGACGGAGCAGAGGAGGAGAAGCTGCCAGAGCGCCGCCGCTGCGGAGCACGCCGGAGCCGGACACGGAGGAGAAGCCCGAGCTGCGGACGAGGAGCGGCACGGCACTGCGATCACTCTGCACAGCGCCACCTCGTCACTGCACCGCCATCCTTACCTCACTAGCCCCACGGTGAGCGACTGAGCACCTCATCCAACCTCGCCGTGCTACGGTCATGGCGCTCGGCATCACGAGCGTGTAGGCCGCGGGCTGTTTCCGGCCCCTGAACACTTCGCACAACACGCGCACAAGACCGGCCATCAAACCACTGGACATCGGCTATGGACGTCAGGCCACTTCCGACGGGCATCGCCGTCACATGTGCTCGGAGCACCGCCACCTCGACGGCGTTCCCACGCGCACAAGCCGTGAAACCGCCAACGCGACCCGTTAGTGTGACCACCAACTCACCGACCACCTCGGACAAGCTTAGTTGCGAAAGATCGAACCTCCATAGCCCGGAACACCGAGAGGTGCGTTCTCGGGGAAACGTGATCGCCGCCGACACGTTCCGCCTCGCCTAAAATCCGTTCCGAGTACCCCCGATCGCCTCGCGCTGCGGAGAAAGGCCGACGAGGTTCGCCAAGTCTGCCTCGGCACCGCCGCGTAGATAGCCGAGCCCCGAATCATGTCTGTCGCCTTGGCTACGTGCGCCTCCACCTCGTCGGAGAACCGCCGTATGCCGTGGGAGAGAAGGAGGCCCACGACATCATTTCACTAATGACAGCCAACCCTCGGGAGGGCGGCACCCTCGGCGCCCAAAATTCCGATTCCCCCGAGCCTCCCCGGGAGAGCTCGGGAGAGCGGCACCCTCGGCGCACCAAATCTCCGATTCGCCCGAGCCTCCCCGGGAGAGCTCGGGAGAGCGGCACCCTCGGCGCCCCGAATCTCCGATTCGCCCGAGCTACGCCGAGCTCCGCCGAGCTACGCCGACGCCGGCGACTCTCTGGGAACCAGCATCGAACACCTGGTGGGCGACCATCGGGTCTATGTTCTGATGAGGCGCCACATGCCGCACTACTGGACCCGCGCGCCACGTGGACCAATCCCGAGCTGCCCCTGATTAATCGACCATTTTCCATTTTCAGAAAATAGGATAATCTTCGGAAATTCATAACTTATTCATACGATGTCCAAAAATTGCGCACCATATATCAAAATTCTCAGAAAAATGAGATCTACAATTTAAGACTATGTTTGTGTGCATTTGGCTCTTTATTTTATTGGATTTTTCTGAAATACTCTATAGGAGTCGCTGACGCGACTATTTCGTGTCCGATTTTAGAGCCGGAGGAGGATCTGACTAAGGAAGACGACCACGAGTACCGTCAGGAGCTAGGAGACGACTACGAAGCTGCCACGTCCCACCAAATCCTTAGATCCTATTTACGCATTGCAAATGACATTGTTGCTATTGCTTTATGATTACGTATGGATTGGTTGCATGGTAGTATATTTGATTTCCCTGCCTTGATAAGACTTTACCTGCTATCCGCTGTTAGGTTAGCTGCTGCTTAATTTACTGTTACTCTTCCACTACTAAGAAATGTTTGATAGGTTGATGGTCATTGTTGGCAAGATTAGAAGTCTTGGTGGCACCGAGGTGAATGATCACAAGGTTGTGAGGGTTATGTTGGAAGCTTTCACACCAAGAAATGACACCCTTGTGACCTTGATTAGAGAGAAGAAAAGATTTGAGCAATTCACCCCAAGTGATGTTCTTGGAAGGCTTTTGACACATGACATGCATAGAGAGGAAGCACTTGAGAGGCAAAGGCTTGGAGAGCTGCAAACCAAGCTTGAGGACATGAAGATCAAAGATGTAGCACTCAAGGCAAGAAAGAGAAGCATGCAGCCCGCAGCAAGCAAGCCATCTACATCAAGCAATCAAAAGGGCAGCAAGCAAGGTGCTTCGTTCAAATCGAGGGTAGCCAAGATAGTGAAGGAAGAAGTGCCAACAACATCATCATCAAGTGAAGAAGAAAGCGAAAGTAAGCAGCAACAAAAACATATTGATGATTTTGCTTTGTTCATGAGAAGGTTTCACAAGGGGATCAAAAGCAATGGCTACAAGTTAGTGAAGAGAACATTCCCCAACAAGAAAAAGAGAACATGATATAATTGTGTAGCACGGAGCATTTCATAGCCAATTGTCCCCATGAGAAGAAGGACAAGAGGTAAGACAAGAAATACCACAAAGAGGGCAGCAAGAGAAGATACAAGAGAGATGTGGGAGAAGCTCACATTGGACATGAATGGGACTCAACCGTGGACAGCTCAAGTGATGAGGACAGCAAGATTGCAACCGTTGCCATACAAGCTTCATCCTCAACACCAAAGCTATTCAACAACTTCTCCGATGATGATGATGATTGCTCCCCTCACATTTGTCTCATGGCAAAGGATGAGAAGGTAAAATCCAAATCCAAGTCCAAAACCCTTTCTCCTAGTGACATCTCTAGTAGTGATACAAGTGATTATGCTAGTGATGATGAATCTAGTGATGAAGAAATTGATCAATTAACTAAGAACTTGGATAACAAAACTAAAATGTTCATAGCTAGGCTAATGGAAGAACTAGAGAGCACACAAGCTGAGCTAGCATCTAGAGAGAAAAGTCTTATTAAGCAAGAAGATCTCTACATTGCTAGTGAGGAACCTCTTGCTTTGAAAAATAGTGAGGTGGACTCTTTGCACGAGGCCTTGGCCAAAGAGCAAAAAGCCCATACTATCACTAAGAAGGTTAATGTTGATCTAAATCAAAGATATGATGTATTGTTGAAAAAGCAAAATAAACTTGAGGATCAACATAAGCTTCCTGCTGATAGTAACTCACTCCTTATCAAAAGCAAGAGTGCATCTAGCTCTTCCACTAGTCAAGCATGTGAACAATGCACCAAACTTGGTTTAAATGCTTATGCTACTAACCTTGCCAACCTAGAGACAATAAAGAAAGAAGTGGCAAGGCTCAATGCCTTAGCTGCTAGTAAGGGCAAGAACTTGCAGGTGCAAAGCAGCAAGAGCAAGGTTAAAGGGCAAGCAAAGGTGCAATACAAGGATGGAAGGCATTCTCACATCAAGAGTGGCTTAGGCCATGTTGCTGGGGGCAAGACCAATGGAAGATATATAAAAAATAGTGTGGAATGTGTCAGGTTTGAGAGGAAGGAGCAGATTGGTACAGTTCGGCTTGCACAGACCGCGGCAGTGCCGCGCTCCAGGCCGGCAGTGCCGGGCCCAGAGCGGCAGTGCCGCGCCCCAAGAAAGGGAAGGTCACCAATCTGAAACCTGATCATACCAAGGCACATGTCCAGAAGGTGCCCCAGCAGAAGCAGGTTGTCCAGAAGCCTCAAGAATCAATATGGGTGACCAAAAACAAATTTGTGCATCAACCAAAGCCAAGTGTCACTCGTGCAAGTTTGGAATCTTGCTATGTGTTGAGGTGCAACAACCGTGGTAAAGTTGTTGCCAATATTGTTGGTCAAGAGGCCAGCAAGGTTGTTGGAAGAGCAATTTGGGTTCCTAACATACTTGTGACTAACATGCAAGGCCCCAATGTTACTTGGGGACCTAAAACAAGGAACTAAATTGTTTTGCAGGCATACTCCTCTGGTGGATCAAGTTGGGTGCTTGACAGCGGATGTACAAATCATATGACCGGAGAGAAGAGTATGTTCAGCTCATACTCCCCTATTGAGAACCCTAGTGAGAATATTGTCTTTGGAGACAACTCGAAAGGGGGAGTAATCGGTCTTGGTAAAGTTGCTATAACTCATGAGCATTCAATTACTAATGTTTTACAGGTTGATTCGTTGAGTTACAACTTGTTGTCCGTATCACAATTATGTGAGATGGGCTACAATTGTCTCTTTACGGATAAGGGTGTGGAAGTCACTAGAAGGGAGGATTCCTCTATTGCTTTTACGGGTCGTTTGAATGGAAAGCTTTACTTAGTTGACTTCAACAAAAATAAAGCTAACCTTGAGACTTGTTTAGTGGCAAAATCTAGTATGGGCTGGTTATGGCATCGCCGACTAGCTCATGTTGGGATGAGGAACTTGGCCAAACTTCTAAAAGATAACCACATTCTTAGACTAACGAATGTTCACTTTGAGAAAGATAGGATATGCAGTGCATGCCAAGCCGGAAAGCAAGTAGGAGCACCTCACTCACCAAAGAGCATCATGACTACCACCAAGCCATTGGAGTTGATTCACATGGATCTCTTTGGACCGGTGGCCTACTTGAGCATCGGGGGTAACAAATATGGACTTGTTATTGTTGATGATTATTCCCGTTTTACTTGGGTATTTTTCTTGTTTGATAAGTGCTAGGTACTAGATAAGGTGAAGACCTTCATTAGAAGATGTAATACCTTTGGTATTAGAATTCAATTAATCTGCCATGTCATCATATTTAAATTTAAGCATCTGCATATGATTGAGCTTAGGGCCTAGAGTGATTTGATTTCAGCTAAGTATTGATTGTGTACTTGAGCCCTTAATCAAAAATCAAAAATGAAATTAAAAAGAAAATGAATTAAACCCTAATGTTGATCTAAAAACCCAATTCAAAATCTATTTGAGATATGGGAAAAGTGTCTAAATAAAAGTTGTAGAGTTTTAAAAATGGAACAACTTTTATTTTTGGAGATTTTGAAGTTATATTATAAAAATTCAAATTTAACTCAAATTACTATATTGAAATTTATATTTGAAACTTCAATTTCAAAAATATCAAGAATCTTCATAGAAGTTGTCAATCTCTCTGAGAAGAACAACTTTCATGTTTACCAATTTTCAAGTTGTTGAGAAGAATCAAAAGTAATTTTAAAAATTCAGTTTGAAATTCAAAACCCTTTTTACCCCATTTTCTATAGTTTGAAAATTTGACCGAATTTGAACATACTTCAAAAAGCAAAAGTATTCTACACAAAATTCTCCACAAATTTTATTTTGGGACCACTCACTGATTCAGCTTGGGTAGGGCTTAATTGGATAGAATAGCTTTTGACCTTCTCCCTGTGCTACAGTAGACGAGCGGGGGGGGGGGGTCCCCTGTGCACGAGCGCCGCCGTACGCGCGTGCCGCGCCGCGCGCCGGCCGTCGTCCGGCCGCCGGGGCCGGGGCACCGCCGCGTGGTGCGCCGCAGGGGGGGCCCCCGGGACGCCTCGCCCTTATGTCTTCCCCGTCCGCAGCTTTAAATGGCGACGAGCACTTCCCATCGCCTTCCTTCTCCTCGGTTCACCGGCGACCGTTACTACCGATCGGCGGTGACCGTTACTACCGATCGGCGGGATTGGTCGTGCCCCGACCAACTCCACCCTCTCAATCCCACAGCCAGCTAGCCAACTTCCTTGCGCACCGCCTGAGCCACTTGTTGAGGTTTGCCGTTGCCGGAGTCCTGCGTGGCTGCTGCTTCGTCCTCCGCACCGACCGAGCGCCGCCGAGGGTCTTCTCGACGCGGATAGCTCGTCTCGGTGAGCCTCTCTCCGTTAACACGTGTGTTCTACGTCCCTTGTCTCACCGTGGTGCTCATGTGCGCGACGGTTTCTTGTTTGGAGCTCAGGGTTCGCCGGAACGGGAGATCGCCGTCGAGTCCGACTTGCTGTTTCCGACCGTCACCGTCAAGCTCGTCGTTCCGAGCCTTCTCCGTCTCAACCACCTGTGATTCATGATCCCGGTGAGCTCTGTGGTACCCTCGATGTCGCCGGTTTAGCTTGTGATGGTCCGTAAGTCTCGGAAGTTGAGTCGCTGCCGCGGTGAGCCGCCATGGCCGCTCTCGGTCGAGCTCGGGAGGCCGGGGGGCGGTGCGGAGTCCGTAGCTGGGGAGCGGGCGCTAGTGGGGAACTCGTCGGAGTGTTGATCTCCAGTGTCGGTTCCGCCGGCACGGCCGCGCCGGTGGCGCAGAGCCGCCGCGCGCGCGTGTGTGGGAGACGGCGGGAGGAAGAAGAAAGGAGGGAGAGAAGGAGTGACTGACGGGCGGGGCCCGTTCGTCAGTGGCGCGGGGCAGAAAGAGGCCACGCTGGGCCGGCCTGCGTGCTGTTGGGCCGACCCGGGCCAAATTGGCGTTTTCTTTTTTCGGGAATTTCCAAAGGGTTTTCTATTAATATTTGAAATGAATAGTTCTGCGTTTTAATCTTTTTGTGAGAATTAATATACTGCCCCAAAAATTATGGAAATTTTTGTGAGTACTCTCTATAGTGTGTAGTATTTTATAAAAATATTAAATACAGGTTTTGAACACTTTCTGTAGTAGTTAAAAATCAGTATATTAAATAAAAAATGCAACTTTAGGCATTTTTAATTAATTCCCTGTAATTCCAAAAATCATGAAATTTTATGTGCCACTATTATAAGTCAAGGTCTATCTGTTTGTGAAGTTTGAGGTCAAATAGAAATAATTTAATTAATTGTTAATTATATGCTTGGTTAATTGATTAATAAAATAAATAGGAAATTTTGGTGATTAGGGTTTGATGTGGATTTTTGGATTGATTGAAATTCTAGGTCAATCACCTTTATGACCTAGGGCAGTATGAATTAGATTATTCATGTCTAGCTAAGATAGGGACATATACTCATGTGTGGTTTATTTATTTGTTATTAAATTTCGTCTGTCATTTCATGTGCATCACATTCATACATTCATTCATTGCAAACGTGTAGTGACCGAGAATCCAGAGGTTAAGTCTGAGGGTCCATCTGAGGAGACTACTCAGGAAGTTATACAAGGGTTTGACATTTGTGGAACTGACCCGGATTTGACACTTTACGCAATTCAAGGCAAGCCCCGGTGCATTCAACCCCTCCTTGTTATTTAAAAATATTTATCACTTGAGTTAATCTATTGCATTAGGTTACTAGGAGTTGATTGACAACCACTTGATGCATGACCATCCTTGACCAGTTACCAATAACTGATAACCTGATTTGATTAAAAGTATTAAAAAATGCTTGGTCATGCTTGACGGTTAGATTTGCAAAAATGCTATTTCAAACTATGATGATACAAATGCAATGAATCACTTTATGGGACTGGTTATGTCCTTGTTGTTGGCAGTGTTCCTAGCTAGTTCATTGTCATCAACAGGGATGGTTTTTCCCGCTTGGTTGGCCAACTGCTTGGGTTAGAGTCCCAACTTTCGTCGCCATCGGGAAAGGGATGTGAAAACCGGGTAGTTACCAGTGTACTTGGGTTAGAGTCCCAATGCATGGTTTCTAACGGAAAAATATTAGGGACCGTTCGTTGTCAGGCCTGCTGTGATCAAGACTTTGCAACTAGCCACATACTACGGAAAGCCTCTGACTCCGGTGGCTCTACTGCTGGAACCGACAACCACGCACTGGGAGTGGAGAGATGGCGAGAGTAGCGTGTACCCTCGTGGCCGTCGTGCCTGGAGACGAGAGGAGTACTGTGCTCTCGGGTGGCGCAGGACCGGTTCCGGGGTATGAAAAGCCGTGGTAGGCGGGGTTGGCGTATGCAAGCTTAAGTGCTACATACGCAGTGTGGATAGGGACCCCCAGCTGGGAATTAATCGATTCGAGTCGTCGTTGCTCCTCGGATATGGAGACTTGATCCTCACACCTACAGTGAAAAGTGGTTCGGAACTAGGATTGTTTTGTAATAGATTAAGTAAAGGAAAGAATGTCGATATATGAGAAAGAACTTAGAGAAATGGATAATGATGGATAGTATTATTGAAATAAAATATTGAGATAGGGTTAGTAGTGTTTTTCCGCAAAATTTTTGAACTCTTGCTAAGCCTTACCTTGACTCCCCTTAGCCTGCATTCCTGAGTCTAATCTTACACTTTTAGTCGGGTAAGTCTTGCGGAGTACCCCATGTACTCAGGGTTTGTTAACCCCGTTGCAGGAGGGCAGCAGGAGACCGAAGTTTGTCTCGCCCCGTGCTGCGTCACTATCGTCCAGGAGAGTGAAGAAGACTAAAGTTAAACCCTTGGGCAGGGTTCGTGAAATATTTAACTATCTGTCGTACTGTTGTTCCAAGCTCTACTGCTACTCTTTTAAATTTATGGTCTGTAATAACTGCACTTAATTTTATTCGAACACTGGTCTGTAATATTAAGTACTATTTATTCTTCCGCAAATTCTACTCTGATGTATTTTGATATAAAATGTTGTAACTCTGTAATGACTTCGCAATGGGATCCTGTCGGAGAATGACGGGTGCTTATGAAGCCCGGCAGAGCCCGCTTAGGTCATATGGAACACGAGCCCGGCTCTCAGATGACATTAGTGACTTTGACAGGTGCCTGTGGGCCACGTGATTTAGGCGGTTCTGTTACAGAAGAGCACAAAAGGAATTCGAGCTTTCCCATCAAGAAAGTGAGAAGTGATAATGGGACCGAATTTCGGAACACCCAAGTTGACAAGTTCCTTGATGAAGAGGGCATCAAGCATGAGTTTTCAGTTCCATACACCCCCTCAACAAAATAGTGTAGTTGAAAGAAAGAACCGGACTCTAATTGACATGGCAAGAACAATGCTTGATGAGTACAAGACGCCGGATCTCTTTTGGAGTGACGCCGTCAACACCGCTTGCCATGCAATCAACCGTCTCTACCTACACAAGAAGCTGAAGAAAACCTCATATGAGCTGCTTACCGGTAACAAACCAAAGGTGTCTTACTTTAGAGTGTTTGGGTGCAAGTGTTTCATACTTAACAAAGGGCCCAAAACCTCTAAGTTTGCACCTAAAGTTGATGAAGGTTTCTTACTTGGTTATGGATCAAATGAGCATGCCTATCGTGTCTTCAACAAGACCACCGGTTGTGTTGAAGTAGCGATAGATGTGACATTTGATGAATCTAACAGCTCTCAAGTAGAGCAAATTGATGAAAGTGTTGTAGGAAAGGAGGATCCACCATGCGAAGCAATCAAGCAAGTAGCCATTGGTGATATTAGACCACAAGAAGACAAGACACCAGAGGTGGAACATCCTCAAGAGAAAGCCACTGCAGGGCCTGCTACTGAAGGGATCCCGGCAGTGTCGGCCTTAGGCCCGGCAGTGCCGCTCCCCCAGGCAGCAGAGCCATCTACTCCTGCAACAGCTGGAGGACACCGTCTCCAAGGGAAGATCTGGCACCTGTTCTTGAAGTAGATGAAGATGCTTGGCCAGAAGAAGAAGAACAAGAATCCATTGATCATCCAAGGCTACGACAAACGATTCAACGGGATCATTCCGTTGACAATATCCTTGGGAGTCTTCGAAGGGGGGTAACCACTCGTTCACATTTAGCAAATTTTTGTCAATTTTACTCTTTTGTCTCCTCTTTGGAACCTCTCAAGATAGAAGATGCACTTGGTGATCCGGATTGGGTGCTAGCCATGCAAGAAGAGTTGAACAACTTCGAGAGAAATCAAGTGTGGACTCTTGTTGAAAGACCCAACACCAACATCATTGGCACCACGTGGGTTTTCAGAAATAAGCAAGATGAAGATGGCATGGTGATAAGGAATAAGGCAAGATTGGTGGCTCAAGGTTTCACTCAAGTAGAGGGCTTGGACTTTGAAGAAACATATGCACCGGTAGCAAGACTAGAAGCAATCCGAATGCTTCTAGCCTATGCTACCCATCACAACTTCAAGCTATATCAAATGGATGTGAAGAGTGCATTTCTCAATGGCCTAATACAAGAGTTGGTATATGTGGAGCAGCCACCGGGTTTCGAAGATCCCAAGTTCCCCGACCATGTCTACAAACTCCATAAGGCGCTCTATGGGCTTAAACAAGCACCAAAAGCATGGTATGAATGCCTTAAGGATTTCTTGCTCAAACAAGGCTTTGAAATAGGTAAAGCTGATCCTACTCTTTTCACTCACAAAGTTGGTAAAAATTTATTTGTGTGCCAAATATATGTCGATGACATAATATTTGGTAGTACTAACAATGTGTTTTGTGAGCAATTTAGTAGGACAATGACTAAGAGATTTCAGATGTCCATGATGGGTGAGCTCAAGTTCTTCCTTGGTTTTCAAGTCAAGCAATTGAAGGGAGGAACTTTCATAAGCCAAACCAAGTATACCCATGACATGCTCAAGAAGTTTGACATGGCAAATGCAAAGCATATCAAGACTCCCATGCCAGTCAACGGACATCTTAATCTTGATGAAGAAGGAAAAGCCGTGGACATCAAGGTATATCGCTCCATGATCGGCTCTCTACTCTATTTGTGCGCATCTAGGCCCGATATTATGCTTAGCGTGTGCATGTGTGCTAGATTTCAAGCTAACCCGAAAGAGTGCCATTTGATGGCCATTAAAAGAATCTTGAGATACTTAGTACACACTCTAAACCTTGGCTTGTGGTATCCTAAGGGCTCTAAGTTCGATTTGCTTGGGTATTCGGATTCCGATTACGCCGGTTGCAAAGTAGATCGAAAAAGCACTTCGGGGACGTGTCAATTCCTTGGACGGTCCCTAGTGTCTTGGAGTTCTAAGAAGCAAAATTGTGTAGCCCTTTCCACTGCCGAGGCCGAAGTATGTTGCAGCCGGTGCATGTTGTGCGCAACTACTTTGGATGAGGCAAACCCTTCGTGATTTCGGATGTCACTTTAACAAAATCCCATTATTGTGTGACAATGAAAGTGCCATAAAGCTTGCAAACAATCCCGTAAGCCACTCAAGAACCAAGCACATTGACATCCGACATCACTTCTTGAGAGACCATGAAACCAAAGGAGATATCGAAATACGCCATGTGAGCACCGAAAAGCAACTAGCCGATATCTTCACTAAGCCTCTTGATGAGTCAAGGTTTTGCGCTTTGCGTAGTGAACTAAATATCCTTAATTCTAGAAACGTGGTTTGAAACCTAGCACATGACTGTTTGATTAAGCTAGGTTGGTTGGAAAAACATTTGAAAAGTTCTTTTATGTCTTTCAAAACCTCTTCGAATGTGTGATTATGCAATCTTGGTCACTGCTTTTATTTCTTACTTTCTCTGACCAAGTGATTGCATGAATATTATCCTGTAACCTTGTCCTAGGTGCAGACCATATTAGGTTTAGGATCTCTGCTGGAAGGCAGGCCGGCGGTGCCGTGCTAAATCGCGGCAGTGCCGCGCCCCGGCAGTGCCGCGCCTAGGCCCAGCAGTGCCGCGCCTTGCCAGCTTGGCGGCCCGTGGGCCACCTTAGTCAGAACGGTCAGGCATCTCTTCTAAATCGATTCCAAGGCCCGTGACTCTCTCTCTCTCTCCCTCTTTCTCTCGGTTTTTCTCTCTCTCTCTCTTTCTCACACCGAGAGAACGGGCGACGGCGTCCAGCCCGGCACCGCTGCCCCTCCCTGCCACGCGTGCTCCCCCTCGGCCCTGCAGTCGGGCGGCGTGGAGGCTTCTTCCTCCTCTCCTTGCCGGTCTCCAAGGCCCTGTTGAAGCGGCATCCTCTCCTTCCCTCTCCATTCTTCAAGGTATGAAGCCCTAAATCGAAGAATCGTCCCGATCTATGCAATGTGTTGGTTTTGATTGAAGTAAAGTGTAGTATAGGGTTGTTTGATGAATATTGCATCGATTTTGTGGGTTGGACATTGCCGATCCATTGATTCACCGGTTGGGAAAGTTTGGAGGCAGAGCTGCCTCACTGCGCAGGCGTGGCAGTGCCGGCCCATGGGGCGGCAGTGCCGGGACCTGTGCAGTGAGACTCTGCTTCCCAAATTTTTCCTCAACCCTTGAGTCAATGTGGTGGTGCTGTTCATATCACAGATTTGGTCAGTACTCACCTCTCCCTATTATTGACACATATCTTTTTCGTTTGCATAGATGGCGGATAGTGGCAGTGGTTTTGGTGGAGGGGCTAGGCCGAGCAACCCGCGTCCTCCACAGACCAAGCAGGCAGCAAGACGTGGTGGAAGAGAGGCTGGAGGCAGATCTCAAAGGCAAGTCATGAGAGATGCTGATTTGGCTGTGCAGGCAAGCAGGACCATACCGGATGATGCATGCCCTGATACGCCTGATGATCTCACCATGTTCGATGGAGCGTACATGGAGTGAGATGAGCATGAGCACTTCGTGCGTCCTCCCAATGAGAACAGGCAGAGGCACAAGTATGACTACGCAAATCAGTTCAGGGCAGTGCAAGAGCAAAGACAAGTCAATCCCTATGCGAGGTGTAAGGATGAGGAGCTCGATTACAGGTTCTGGTCCGCTTTCCAGTCGGACTTCTATGAGTCCGTTCTCCTTGCCGCCAAGAAGCCCAAGATTGTCACGATGAGATATATTGATTGGGAGCACTTGGCAGCAAAGAATGACAGAGTGTGCAACCAAGTCATCGCTTTCTGCAAGAAGAGAGGTATATATGACTTGATGGGTTTCAGGTGTGATTAGAACACAGAGATACTATATCAGTTCCTAGCCACCTGCTACTTTGACAGAGAGGACGATGAGTTGCACTGGATGACTGATGTTCATCACTACCGAGTGGATTACACTACTTTTCCTCGTATCCTCAGGTTTTGGTGAGTGGGACAGGATAGCTTATGATCTTCATGATGAGAGGGCCCTCACTGATGATGAGTTGGCTCACTTGTATGATGTCCCCCGGTCAGGACGATGGGTTGGTGAAGGGGCTGAAGAGTCGATACTATGTCTTGAACAACATATTTCGTCAGACTCTTCATCCCAAGGTTGGTTCAGCTCCCAACCTCTATGGGACAGGCAGGAACATGCTTGCCAGGACACAGCCAGGGAGTCCGTGGTTTTTAGTTTCTCGCTTCATGTGGCGTGAGTTGATCATCACTTTCTGAGGATGCGAGGAAGGCACTCCCATATGCACCTTACATTATGTTTTTGATTGAGCGTGTGTCTGGCATCATTTTCAAGAAGGATGTGTCCCATGAGCCGTTCAGGGTGGACAAGACTCACCAGACTGCAGGAGGTGAGAGCAGGGCAGCCACTCGCTCCTCCAGCAGGCGTGCTGCCCCGTCGACCGACATACCTAGTTCCTCCCGCTCTGGCTCACACAGGCAGCCTAGGAAGAAGAGTCGTCTCTCCCGTATGCTACAGAGGATCTTTGGGGCTTGTATGCATGCTTCTGAGTCCGCATACAAGGCCCGCAAGGAGAACTGGGAGATTCGTGATCATTTGGGGCTTGCGTCAGATTAGCCCTCCTACTCCACCTCCAGAGTTCAGCGAGATGTCCGGTTCCGACGTCGAGGACGTTGATTGGGACCAGCTAGCACGCGAGGAGGAGGAGGACCGTCCCGGTACGTCGACTCGTCCGCGGTGTTCGCTTCACCGCCACTACTCACCGCCACGGCTGTGCCGTTGTCTCCGACGACGACGACGAGGACGAGGAGGAGGCTGGTGACGATGACGACGAGTAGTTGTGCTTCCCTTTTCTCTCTTTTCTTCCTTTTTGGTGCTTGTTGCCAAAGGGGGAGAAGGGGATTAGAGAGGGGTCCAACTATTTTTCATCATATTCACTTTGTTTAGATCCTGTGAGAGCTAGTAGCTGTAGAGTTGAGAGTGTCTCTCAAACTCATTTGGTTTGTAATAAGTACTTCATGCACTCTTTTTATTTGGATGTGGACCTAAGTACTTTGTTGAAGAACCAGCCTGTGTTTGTGCGTAAACTAGTTTCATTTCATATGTATTCTGTGTAAGTGCTTTGCTTCCGCGCAGTTGCTGTCTGTAGGCAGAGCGGCAGTGCCGCGCCCAGGCCCGGCAGTGCCGTGAAAGCGGCAGTGCCAGCCACAGGGCGGCAGTGCTGCTCTACCAGACAGCAGCAACACACTCTGATTGTCTCACATGTCATTTGCATCACGATTATCTACTTGACACAGTGTGCAGCACCCCACAGAGACCATGGATGTAGTGGGAGACCCCATTTCACTCTAGTATGTGAAACTTAGCCTTTCATGCTAAGTTGGAAATTCAAACTTCATTCACATATTCAGAGGGAGACTCTACATTCAAAATCTCATTTAAACCTTATTGTATATTATCATTTATCTCTCTAATCGGGTTGTCATCAATCACCAAAAATGGGGAGATTGGAAGTGCAATCAAGCCCTAATGTGGCTTTTGGTGATAATTACCACGCGATTAGAAGACTAACGTGGTTTATTGAGATGATGGATAGGCAAGGGTATTAGGAGGATATATTCTTATGCAGGTAGACCCCTAACAACTTATGGATACGGCATCCGGCTCAAAGGAGGTTTAAATTCGTTTTTATTTTAAATTTGAGTATAGAAAAAGCCGTACTATTAAGGGGGGGTGCAAAAGACAGGTTTGAAAGTGTGACCAAGTGCAAATATTCACACCGAACATCCTAATTTCCACTGCCAAAACCAGCCACAAAATTCCATATTATTCTGATCTGTTTTGGCAGCGCGGCACTGCCGGCCTATGGCCCGGCACTACCGCGACTTATTCTGACCGTTAGACTCGGGGGTGATTCAAAATCATCTCCCCGTCGCCCCCAACAGTCATCTCGGCCATTTGCAATATTTCAGAACCAGAGAAGGCTCTCTCTTGCTCTCTCCCTCACTCCCAAAGCTCTCTACTCCTCCCATTTGGAATCCAACTCAAATCTTGAAGAGTGTGAGCTCATCTTGAGCAAGAACAAGCTTCTCGCTGTGATCTTCATCTTCTCCAAGCACTTGGTTCGCGTTCAAGCCGGTGGTTTGCATTTGTTACTCTTGGAGCTTGCTCCTAGCCGGCTTAGAGCGTCGCCCGGAGAGCATGCCAATCTTGTGGCAGCCCCGGGAGGTTTGTAACCACCCTCACAAGCTAGTGAAATCACCCCTCTTTTCAAGGATTAACTTCCTTGACTTGAGAACGAGGATTGGGAGTTGTGAACCCAAGTTTCCTTTGTGGAGCCTCAACAACGTGGAGTAGGCAAGCCTTTGTGGCGAGCTACACCACGGGATAAATCTTGTGTCACTTGATTTGGTTCACTTGCTCTCTACTTGTTGTAGTTTCTTGATTTCTAGGGTTTGGCTCCGATCTACTTTGTGGTGGTGTTCTAGCTGTGAAGAAGTTGTGCTCTAGGCTCTACACAACCCAGGGAACCTCAGTAAATTACTAGATCTAAATTTCGTTGGTTAAATTTTGAACTGTGTAGTTTCTGCTCTGCGAGGTCCAGCACTGCCGCTCTAGGAGCAGCAGTGCCGGGCACCCCGGCAGTGCCGCTCTACAGGCCGGCACTGCCGCGCCTGTGTTTGATCTCCGTTTGCGAAAAATTTTACAGGCCTATTCAACCCCCCTTCTAGGCCAGCCAGTGATCCTACACTTATGGTTTAGATGATCTAGTGGTAACAACCAAGGATACGACAATGGCTTCCAATGGCTAGTTGCAACAGCCGGCAAAAACATTGTGCGACACTAACGCGCTAGAAGATATGGATCCAACATGCACTGAGGACCAGATCATCCAGCGAGCCCCCATTCACTTTGTCATTTCGAGTTGTTGTCGTAAACGGCCATGTAGGACCATGTACATGGACCCCATGGAAAGATTGGCTGCTCGAAAATGATTGAATCCCCCTCAACATATCCCTCTTATCCGTGGAAAATAATTGAGGATGAGTTCAAAGCTTACCCATCCATCACCTATGTTGAAGTCCGGGATGACTACTCTATCTCCTGGCACGATATTGCATGGGTGTCGGCTCTCTATCCCACTTTTTCCTGTTTTTTCTCCTATTTTGATGCCTAATATATCAATGCTCTTTTCCTACACTTTTCTATGAGGCTTTGATTTGCACTTACACTTGAGGTTAACGAAGGGTAGAAACGATGGAACTCACAGAGCTTCGATCTATTTTGCAGGATACTAGGTTTCACAATGACATCAATGTCAGGCGCATGAAGGGTACTAATCCGAAATTTAGTTTAAAATACAACAATGTATTGCTGGCACTATCACCGAGCATCGAGGATTCCATGAACGGTGGATTTGGAGGACCAAACTGCCAAACAAAGTGAAGATTATTGCATGGTTTTATTTCAGAGACCGCCTAAGAACCAAGCAAAACTTGTGCCTCCAACATGTCCTAGATAGCATCTCTAACCGTTGTATCCAGCAAAGATAGGTGTCACATCTTCTTTGAATCTAAACTCAGCATTGGGCATCCTTCAGAATTTGCTCATTTGGCAACACCAGTGATGAAGTTGTATAGCAGCCACTAGCTACTTCAAGTCTTGATCAAGCTACTTGGCCCTTAGTTCTTATCACTATCCTTCATTGGGACACCAGGAATGGCACAGCCTTTAGAAACAAGGTGTACTCTACACAAAAAATCCTCTTGGTTGTATGTGATGACCATAGCTGTCTAGGAGTGGAGGTTGTTCTCCTCATCATCAGTTCGTGGACAACAACCATATCATGCCTTCATGCATTATCTAAACCCCTCCTATCATATCACCATGTATCTCAATAACGTGTTTTGTAGTGGATGCTCTTCATGTTACTTAAAGTCCATACAGGGAAAATTTTCCCCTCCATAATTCACTTCAGAAAAAATAATTGTGGTCTTTGTCTAGCATGCCACTTCATAGCTCACAAAGGATCATTTACCTTTGTGGATTGTTTTGTTTGTTTCGTAACAAGGAACACCATCTAAGGGGTTTTAGTTATTGCGCATGGTAGAACTTTGTAGACAAGAAAAATATAGAGCTACTCCCTTCATTCGAAAATTATAGTTCATTTTGGATTTTTTCGGAGTCAGAAATCTTCAATTTTGACCAAGTTTATAAAAAGACACCAACATCTAGAATATCAAATTTGTTTCATTAAATTCTCTATGAATTATATTATGGTGGAACACTTGTTTAAGTTGAAGCTGTTCATATATTTTCTAAAATCATTGGTTAAAGTTAGAGAAGTTGGATTTAGAACAAACCTGAAGTGAAGAACTAAAAAGAGTACTCTCTCCGTTCAAAAGAAGAGCATATGTACGTTTGCAATGAGGCAAACTTTATTAAGTTTTTCCAAGTTAATAGAAAATAAAATCAATATTTATGTCTTAAAATATATTTAATATGAAAGTCTATGTAATTTTCCCCCTTTTTTGGTATTTGGTCTGGCTTCCTTGTAACATGTTCATACTCCATTCTTTGATTTAATAAAAAAACAAAAAAAAATAGGTAGGGGACTCCCCTGCTGACCGGTTCAAAAATATATACATTTCATACCTAATCTATTGATATTTATTTGGTGTCATAAATGTTAGTAGATTTTCATATGAACTGTGATCAAAGTTGAAATTGTTTGACTTTCTTGGACGAAGTGAAAATTGTATATGTTTTGTTTTCAGGGACAAAGGGAGTATATGGCGATGGATCTTTTAACTTTAGGCCCATATACGTCCTTTGCTTTCATGCACATATTCTAACCACCATGGCACAATCGAGTGAACCATGTTCCGGGAATGTCTTTTTTGTCGTTCATCCAGAAAGATCGTTTCTTATCTTGATGCTCACTATCACTCTCAGATCTCAGTAGACGCAAAGTGGGGAACAGAGGCTATTTCGACAATCAAACAAGGAGTTGGGAAACAAAAAAAAAGGAGCTTTTGCTATCTGACATATAACATGTCGTTTTCAGCTAGTTATATACGGAGACAGAACATTCTGCACGACGGTGTTCAACTCTGAGTCGTTATCTGCAGGCTGTAGTTCAGGAGTAGCGCGCTGGACGACGTCAACGTCGAACATGCAATGAAATTGAGCGTAATCCTCAGAGTCCATCAGATCCAGAACTGAAACGCATTAGCGCCCCCAACATAACACTGGTTTACGAATGGGTGTCGAGGATCAGACGCAGGAGATCGAGCGTTATGAACTTATGATTGTCGGCAGTGCAGGTCCAAGTTGTCTCTCGGCAGATCCAAAGCTGTCTCCGGCACAGCACATCTGTGGAGCCCTGCGTAACCGGCCATGAACCAAGCTACCGCCCACCTGTGCAAAAAGACAGCCGCCAAAAGAAAAGCCCGTCCTTCTCGGCGATGGCAGCGAGAAGATGGCGTGAGGCCGCGTGGCGCAATACGCGCGGCGCAGCCGGTTTCAGGAGGAGATAGAGTAGATTACAGTGGGGCAGTAGATGGATAGATGGGGGGCGCGGCGCGGTAACCGGCCGTAGCGGCATGATGTGGCGCCGTCATTCTCATCGGCCGTATCCGTCTGGACCGTCTTCAGCGCCGCCGTCGCCGTACAATTAAATGCAGTCACAGTTGTCGCCAATCACCACTTCACTCGCTTCTAATCACCTGTTTTATTAACTTTATGAAAGTGCCTGCCCTGATCATCTGTACTTTTGCTGCATGTGGTAGCTACCACACTCCCCTTTCGATTTAGTATATGTGTATCGGATGATTAGAAGCGAGTACCTTCCAACTGCCATTTGTGTAGGTCTGAACATAGTCCTAGTATATTAACAAGTGCCCATTTCCCTGCAAAAATTCAGATCACACTTTGCATTTAAAGTCACGGATATATATCGTGAAAGAATCTCTCGCTCGAGGCCATTAAAAGCATATCGTGAACACAGAGAGAATGCTACCAAACGGACATTCAGAAAGTTTTTAGCAGCACCAGCGCCACAGAAGTGATGCAATCAGAGGCGTTGGCTTTTCTTTTCCCTTTCTAAGATTAGGGGGCCCGATGAGGAGTTGGCTAGCTCGTCTGAGGCCCCGTTTACTTTCCAAAAAATTTTCTCTTTCCCCATCACATCGATTATACTTTATGTCTGCATGGAGCTTTAAATGAAATAGCAGCTCTTCCATATTTGTACTTTTTGTCTGATTAACTCGAAATGAATCTTTTAAATCTAGTTAGGTCATGATTAGATAAAGTTATCAAATACAAACAAAAACACTATAGTATACTTTTTCACCGCTTTTCATCCAAGTAAACCGGGCCTGAGTACATCGATGGAGCGCAGCCCAGGCGCAGCAGTCGACTTCGACTTGCTCCTTTCTTGAGGGGGACACGAGAGCGATGGGTATTGGATAGCGGTGTAAGCTCATAAATTCGCCTTCCGTCGGTAATCGCATGATGTAGCCTCCGCATGAGATCGACCTGAGTGCTTCGTGGCTCCATGGATTGCCACAACCATATGGCGCATTTGCACTAGCAATAACCACACCACTCTGGTCTCTGCGTCGTCGTCGTCGTCGTCGTCTCCGCTGCAGGAACAACCTTGCATATTATACGACGATGTTATCCTTAACTCTTGGTAAAAATCTTCTCTAAACGTCCTTTCGTCTGGAGATATGCAGTCGATGATGCCTTGTTGGTACTCCACTACTCCCCATTGCTGCTTTCCCTTTTAAATAATGCTCATACAGGCGCTCTAGCTGATGCGTGAACATCACTGCAATCTCTGTCGCTCACTCCAGCACGTAAGCGTCTGTGATCTCTCAAAAAGGGCGCTCCAGTTTCGTTTTGAAATCCAATTTTTGAGGAGGAAGAGAGAAAGGTCACTGGTACCGAAATACCCCTCCACCATCACCCAAAAAAAAAAAAAAAAAACCATTGTCCTGTCCTGTTTCAGCTTCTCTCAGTATCAGCCATGCTGATTTTTTGCATTGTAAAGGTAGCGTCGACGTTCTTTCAGTACTATCAATGATGTGCCTTTCTTTCTTTTGCAATTCATAATACTAGTTAGCACGGGTTATAATCTTAGGTGTAAATATTTGTATTAGAATACATTTAAGTATCATGAAGACATCAATACTCATTTATTTTTAAGCTTAAACCATGTCATTTAAGATTAGTGATAGAGTTTTATGAGAGATTTGCAATTGGGAAGACTTTAGCCACCTATGGTATATACTAACCTCCTCCTTTTCTTGAGATGGTTATTTTTTATCAACCAAATTATAACCTCATTCACTGTGCTCGCTTGAACTTACCAGCCATCATCAACCAGTCATTCAACAGTGTTTTTCTCTCATAACAATCAGCCAGCCAGCCGTACAATTCAGTCAACCGAACAGAGTCATTATCTTTCAAATATTTCATGAGACGTTACACACTTATAGTATCTTTCATAGTGGCATATTATAACCTCATTTTTTAGAACATAGATTTCTTAAAATTAGAGCACAAATATTTATATAAATATTTATATATTATACGATGTTTATTCAAAATGTGTACACTTATATTGAAAAACAATTTGCAAAATTTTGTTATCTCATAGTATTAATATAACTTAATTACTATGTCATTTATTAAGGGAATGGTTTTTCAGGCATGGTAAGTTGTTAAAGTAAATAATTATTCTGATGTATACATGTTTAGTTCGTCTATATGGTAGAGCTTAACATTGTAGAAATATATAATCTAAAAATATATAGCTACTTTATAGTTATTTTTTATGATAGCTTATATTAGTAGTTATACATTGCATGGGGGTCTTTTTGTCCATTTTATTGTATTTATGCTTCATTATAATATAATTTAAGATGTGCAAAATATTAGAAAATATTTTGAGCTCAACGGGGTGCTGCAATAGACACCATGCAAATATAAATAACTATTATTAATGATTGTTTATTAGGGATAAATCCCAAAAGGTGCCTTTTCACTCTCTTTACAACAAAAATTAGATTATTAATTAATCCATAAACACGTGAGGTCCCTGATATTTATATTAATATTTAATATATTAATTACCAATTCAACGTGATAGATAGGCCAATGTAATATTTTATATTAACCAACCATAAAACAAACGTGTTTGTAGATGGATAAATTTTTTTGTACGGCAACATTTTTTTCTTTTTTTAGAAAATATATTTTATTTAGTATAATGCCAAGGTGGGTAACAAACGTGTTGTAGGTGGTAAAAAAACAAAAAACGTGTTGTAGGTGCAGATTTTTCTATGCGGCAACTAATTTTCTTTGTATTAGAAAATATATTTTATTAACTACAATGGCAGAGGTGGGTAATTTTGTATAAATAACTAAAGTAGATCTAATGGTTACGGATGGCTAAGCCTTTTGATTTGATGGCTAGATGTTTCTGATTAATGTGAGATTTTCTTGCATTTATCTATTTTTCTAACGCATCTGGTGAGGATTAATGTGGAGGCTTCTTTGAGGCCTCCAATTAGTAATAGTAAGATGCAGTTATATGTATGATGCTACATATTGGAAGAAAAAAACAGGCCTTGCTAAGGTGCTTCTTTGATATTTTATTTTAGAAATCTTTAATGCAACATGTACATAATAATGAGCAATAAATTAATGGAGCTAACCCACCAGCGTAGTAGAAAAATAAACTAAAATTATGATTTGATATAGCAACATGTACATATGTTTGAATCTTCGTCAGGGGGAAAAAAATCCGGTCTTTAGTTTATTTTGTGAGGTGAGAATAAGTATTACATAATTATCTATTTTGGCTTATAAAGATTGCAAACTGGATTCGAGTACTAGCATCACCTAACATAGGGTTGTCGTCCCTGCAAAGGCAGTGCTACTGCTACCGGGTCTCCACGCCAAGTGCGTTAGGAACGAAGATCCAAGAGAAACTCTACGGCAATTCCAATGCCAAGCTATTGCTTTCCAACCAACAATGCAATGCAACATGTACATGTTATGTGCTATCTACACTATTTAAATTTGTTTTGAGATCTGTTTTACAAACTCTCCTCAATGCTTCACACATCACACTATTGTTTTGTATTGCACATATCACAAAACACAATGTGGAGTGTGGATGGTTGAGATAACACGTGCTCAGCGTGTACGAAAAAAAACTGTTTCGCCAACCCAAAGAGACTAGAGATCCGGCACTAAAGGACGAAAGGTCGACCTAGACTAAAAAAACTATCTTCCATCGTTGTGACTCATGGGTCCACCTAAACTAAAAAACTATCTTCCATCGTTGTGACTCATGGGATTGGAACCCACGACCTTACGCATTGCCTCGCGAGTAGTTCACCAACCCACCAACAAAACAAATATAATTTTGATGAGATGCATTTTTTAAGTCAATATATCGTAGAATTACCGACAGAGTAGGATTACTAACCAGGACTAATATAAACCCGTTAGTCCAGATTGGAGCTGCCATAAGATCCACTAGAACATTTTGTAATGGACAACTCTTCTGTACACGTAATCAAGTCTCAACTATCACAGCTCTCACACCGATTTCATTCATAGGAAGAGTATCTTGAAAGATTACGGCATCGCATGATACTGCGCAAATCTAAATTTTTTTCTCGTAATACCTCACGAATCTAACAACGCACCCAATGCAAGTATCATGCACACACTAGCTAGTCACACTCAGACGCTGCAGTCGATCTGTGCCCTGAAGACATGCATATATACTCACAACTTGCGGTCTCGTAGCTGGCTATAGCATGCCAAAGGACAAGCTCTAGACAATCGCCTCGATAGCCCTGTAGCATCGTTTGATCCTGCTTGTTTGTTTTATCAGCAGGCTCCCCAGAAAACCGTTATGGAGTTACCAGACACGAGAGGAACCTACGGCCAGTCGGCCACTGCTGTCGTGCCGGAAATGTAGGGCCCTTGCAGTCTCAAACTTTAAAACATCACATGGACCATATGACCCCCAAGAGCGCAAATACCAAGCCAGTAAGCCACACAAGCATCGGATGACAGTAGGCAGGCAGGGAAGCAGGCTGGCGTTAATCTAGGATTAGTGTCCTGCTAATCTCGTGGCAGAAGGGATTAGTACAGACCAAATCCGCGGTAATGGACTGCCAGTGGATTGTCTGGTCCAGTGGAAAGATGTGTTGCGGGTAAATTTAGATTTGACTCCACAGTGGCATGGAGAAGCGCGCAATTTAAGTGGCTCGAGGCATGCATGACTTAGGTTATTCTGTGGCCGTACCTGCCAATGCGCAAGCTTCATTTGTTACCAGTTATTAAGGACAGTCCTAACTCCTAAGCAAGAAAAAATGAAATGGTTTTTATCCTTGATATGTCACGCAGATACCACACTCGGAGACTACACTACAGTTGATAGTTTCTACAAAATAGATTTTAGCCAATTCACTATTTTTTTCTCTTTTATTATCCACTCCCTCTGTATAGAAAAAAATATTGTACCAAGTTAAATTATCTCAAGTTTGACTAAAATAGTTGAGATATCAAATAAGTATGATTAGGTTTGTCATGAGATATATTTTTATAATATAGACATCATAAAAAATTATTATATATTTTGTCAAACTTTGGAAACTTTAACCAAGAATACACCTAGAATTGAATTTGTTTCATGACAAAGGTGGTGTGTATCACACAACTTATTGTATAAGAAGTCATTTCCTTCTATCGTCTCTAGTCCTTAGTTTCAACACCGCATCATCATTTGCTTACATGATACCTAAATTAAAACAAGGATAATTGTGAGGCGCTAATAATTGCTATCGGATAAATTTACACGCCACAACATC
This sequence comes from Eremochloa ophiuroides, assembly GCA_038502445.1. Classification (NCBI taxonomy): domain Eukaryota; kingdom Viridiplantae; phylum Streptophyta; class Magnoliopsida; order Poales; family Poaceae; genus Eremochloa; species Eremochloa ophiuroides. The sequence goes on from JAHLJS010000002.1 coordinate 8,841,917, forward strand.
GCGACCCATGGTCTTCTCCACTGTTGCATCTTCCTCAACTACGTCGTTTTGCACTCAGCGTGCATGGTCTTTGTCAATCTATTCATAATGTTCACCATCTACTTTGAACACCATCACCACGACACCCATATCGTTGGCCTTATGCTAGATCATCTAAACTGGGCTCCTCAATTCGTAGCACAGCCTCATCACCAATGTTGTCGACTCTAGCTCATCGATCATGTCTACTTCGACAACAACAAGAGGAATATGCACCTTCTATCAAATCAATGATGGCGTTTTGTACACTGCAATAGTTGTTGGGGCCTCTTTCTGCTGATCCCTCAGACATTGAAGTATGGCTGAGTGTTGACACTTTTTAGCGTAATTACCAGAGACAAGGTGTTAGGCTATCTCTGATAACGGCGTCAAAAGTGACTGGGGGTATTTCTTATGTATATTGGATAATTCCATAAGCGCACATAATATACTGATGTAGCACTTCACCCGGGAGTATTGCAAGGTATCGTTATTTATTTATTTTTTCCAAGGGAAAGTGGTGCTAGAAATGTTAATAGGAACAGATCCTTAAATCTATCTCAACTTAATAGCAACTAGTGTAGAGGGGGTAATCGAAGTATGATAGGAAGGTGATGATTCAAGGATAACAAATGAGATACTAAAAGATAACTAGTGTAGTACAGCTAGGTGGGAGGACAACAAGTGAGAAAGGTTCCTGTGAATCAAACTCTACTCCTGCGATCTAACCTTACCAAATAAATGAAACTACTAGGATTGCTACCTTACTTCATGTATTGCCGGGGATAGTCCGAGACAGTAAATGATATAACCTTTTACCCGAAGCGGCCATGCTCTTATGGGAGCCTACCTTTTAAGAACTCGCCTAAAACACGTGGAGGCATACTAAGACTAGACAGGGCTGTCACCACCTGCTAGCACCCACAAACAATCCGTGCGACAAGCGGCATTCAAAGGTAAGATCTAGTCTAAGCACCACGCTTACACTAATTCCTACTACTCTAACTGTGATCAAAGCAAATAGAGCACCCTAAAACAGGCGACGAACAGTAAACAAGAGTTGGTTACAGGATCACAATCTAGTAAGTAACAACTAAGAGACAAGATAGAACACAACAATACTATTGCAAGAATAATATTACACTAAGTGAATACTCAGTAAAGTAAAGAAGAAATATTATATTAAAGTAAATAAGTCTTACAGAAAGAGAAGGATACAAGAGCTGCACCAGACTCTCCAGCAGACGACTCCGGAGACCCCGAGCGCAGCTCGACTCAACTCTAACTCCTACACTAGACAACAACTACTACTAGAGGTAGAACTATACTAAACTTCACTTGTGTCTTGATTGAATCATCTCTTGAGAGGGTAGAAGCAGCCTCTATTTATAGGAGGAGATGGAGGGGTGCCACGTCAGCGATCCGTGTGCCTTTTCACCTTGGCCCTTGGGTGAACCGACCTTGAAACCGCCTTAGATGGACGTCAGTGATTAAACCGGCATGTGTGAAACATGCAGGAAGTCGGTGAAGCATGGCGGTGGTCTGGGCCCACCATGGGTGGGTCGGCCGACCCACCTATGGCAAAGTGGGCCCACCACTGTGGTCCCCACTGGTCATAGAGTGTGGCTATGTACTGGTTTCACCTTGGTCTTGTCGGTTCATGCCTTGATCCATGTGCTTTGATCTTTCACCGTTGATTGAAACACAACTTTGATCCAGAAGTAGAATTGACCTGGATGGAGAGTCGCATAGATCATGCCATGTCAGCAGAGCCCTAGAGGGCCCCACATGAGGGTAGGCCGACCCCTATGTGGTCCTTTCAGGTGCTCCACTCTCTTCTACGTGCTTCCTTGAGTCAAGTGTTGAAGTGTGATGACTTGTTTTCCAAATATGTAGTTCGGCCGACCCACTCAATTGGGCTCTAAGTGCTCATTTCTGCTCTGTTTGATCTTCCCTGCAGTCACAAGCTAAGAGTACAAGTGGAACTAGTTATTGGATAAAATATGTGCATGTTATGCTTATCCTTCCTTGAATCCGAGGCATGTTGACTGGTGTTTGAGTGTGGATTTTTATGGTATATTCACCGTCAACAAGATCCCCCCAAGCTTAACATTTGCTCGTCCCGAGCAAATAATTAAACTTAGCCTCGGTGGATCAGGAGTTGCTACAATGTTCATGTTTCCCTAGTACCAAGTGTACAACAAAATACTTCTCTTTTAAATAGAAAATTTGGCTATAAAAACTCATCCATATTATCTTAGTTCTCTATGGGGCTTATGGCCTTTCCTTTGCCTTAGGTGCTTGAGAGACAGAACAGTTGACATGAGCACTAATTTTCTTATTCTTTGCAAGTTTCATACTGGAGGTTTTAGCAATGTTTTGCAAAATAAAACTCAATGTTCCTCATATGGTTCTCTCATATCGCTCAAATGGTGTATGATTCCTTACCAAGGCATAAATATTGCCTTCTTTATTATCCTACCTCTATCAAGGTTTATGTGGAGCTTAAGGTAGAAATAAAAGAATGTAGCATACTTACTTTGCATATATTGTAGAGTCAAGCCTTGGATCTAAAGAGGGAAGTGTCATGCCCCTTAGATCAAGATGTGCGAGTGTGTGGAAAATAGTGGACTATAATGCTCGTTTATTTGAAATTCTCTCTCTCTCTAATAAATTTTTGAGACATGCCTATCATTTTTCTTTTATTTTATTCATGAGCTTAGACCTGCTCATTTCTTTTTCTTTTCTTTTCTATGGACTTCCTTGTGTACATTTTTCTTTTTCATTCATTTTGCATAGCCTTTTGTCTCTTTTACCATATCAACTAAGAGAGAGATATTTTATGACTTTAGCACATGGAGCATTTATTTGGTAGAAATGAAAGGCATGTGATTGCGTACTTCCAGTGTTGAAGTAGCATAAATATGTGGTGTGTACGTGATCTTGATCTTGGGAGCATGATAAGTCTCTCAATAAGGGTCAACAAGACTTGACAAAACTCAAATACAAAGCAAATAGCTTATTTGGAAGGTTTTAAACATGTATAACATATAAGGCTGTGATAGGAATTTACCATTATTGAGGAACAATAAGATTTTGATTTTTCTAAGAAATAAATCTCCAGTAATCATGCATGCTTAGAACAATATTATAGCAGCTCTTGTCTTACAACAACTTAGACTTAGTTCTAGCACTTGCAACCCACAAAATTTTCAGGTTCATGATGATTTTAAATGAGCCAAGTAATCCATACTCAAAGAAATACTAAGTTATAGACTAGGCATTAAAGAAATATTAACAGAGCAACTATTCATCATTTTCATGAGAAAGATAAACATGCATGACATATATAACATGAAAAGTAATAATAGACATGGAAATATTTTTGGCATTTTTATAATTTTTTATTTTTTAAGTAAAGTAATAAATGCATCAAATTAAAAACAATACAAAATACTGAGATAGAATACTTACCTTAGTGGGGGAGAGAATCTCCCCCAAGCTTGCACTTTTGTAGATGTCTCATTGAGGTGGACGTGGTGGGTATGGTGGTGGATAATGAGGAGGATACTGTGGTGGATATGCTGGTGGGTATGGATGAGGGAACTGCTGTGGGTGTTGTGGAATATATGGTGGTGGAGGTATGTTGTGATGTGCAAAAGAGCAGCCCACTGTCTACCACTCTGCTCCTGAAAGTTTTGGAGTTGCTGCTGGATTCGTGCAGTGATGTTATGAATGGCCTCATGTCCAGCCCGCAGCACACCAAATTGATGGGTGAGCAACTCCATGTCATGTCGGTGGCTCCGGGTCCTTGCATCCTGAAAAGAAGAGTGGGAGAATCTGGCACTTTGTGCCCCTGACCGGCGCCTCCCTCCAGAACTGGAGGCCTGCATTGCATTTGAGTTGTCTGCATAGGTACTGTCATCTTCTTCAGACGAATCATTATGCTGTGCAGCGCGTGTTCTTCCACGGGTAGCAGGTCCTGAAAAACTCCAACGGCCACCTATTCCTGCAATGTTAGGTACTAAAAGGGTGGCCCCCGTACAATTTTAATTCTGCGTAAGGTAAAGTGAGTCTTATAGTGGAATTATGGAATTTAAATTCAATCGTTCCTTGGGGACCACCAGCAATAATGTGTGCCTTAATGAAATATTCTTCGTCAAGTATGGTTCTGGAGGTATTTAAGTAATCATTAAATCCATGAAGCATTTCAAAATAGCTACAAAACTTTGTAATGATAGACGTGAAATCAAATGAGCCAATCCTTGAAGGTGCAGATTTCCAATGTTCTACCATGGTTTTTACAGGTGACACTCGGATTTTATGAACCATGGCATACATTATTCTTAGATCAACTTCTCTAACAATTCTCATATCATCCCGGGGAAATAAAGTGATTCCTAGCCATCTGTGCAAAAAGCGAAGTGTGGGGTTGCAAATATGACTAGTGCGTGATTTCCCCATTGCATTTTCCCCTGTTATTTCATGCCAGAATTCTAGCTTATTGAACCTACGGGTAGCAGCTTTCAAGTTTGTAGTGCAGTTTATAAAACCTAGACCAGCACTAAATTGCTCCCAAGAAAGATCATAATCTTGGTTAAACAAGCAAAAATAGATGTTGTCTCTGGTTGTTTTTACCGTGCACATAAATTCTAAAGTGAGACTCTTGCTACCAGGGAAGTTAGAGAATCCCAGAATTCACCCCAGCCTATTGCGCGAAAAACATCAAAGAACTCCTCATGCATACCTGTGCGTTGGGGAGTCCTAAATCAATTACCTTCGTGTGTTCGAAGTTGCAGTTTTGGATTGAGTTGAGGATGAGCAGTTCTTCTGGAGTGACCCAAATTCCTGTTTCTAGGTCTTGTGTTCTGGCAGGTTGTTCCTCTTCGTCGGACTCTTCATTTCCTGCCTCGTGATGTTGGGGTGGATGTCCAATGTTCTGCCTGCTTCCACTTTTCACAGGCAGAGTTTCTCCGGAAGCCGGTTCATCATCTGACCCTGAGAGCCGTATCTCAGTGTCATGAGAGGATGGTTCCTCCCTTGAGCGCCGTGACGAACTCCTGCTGAGTGTTGCGCACATCTTCCTTGCTGCGGCCTTGATTGGATTCTTCATGCTTGCAAGGGAAGAATACGAACAAGCTAGCACTAGGGGGTTAGCCTAATTCAATGAGCCTTCTTACCGGATGATTACCTCTCTTGATTCCTTCGGGTAATGAACACTTGAGTGGAGAACAAATATGAAGAAAAATATTTTTGGGTTTTCTTTTTGGAAGGAAGGTTGTTGGAAGGTGAGAGAGAGTTTTAGAGTGATGAAATGTTCTGCTGGTGTTTTGGTCGAGGCAAGGTGCTCACGAGCATGGAAATGAAATGGAGAAGGAGGCAGAGGTGCAGAGGGCACAAGGCCTAGTTCGGCCGACCCATGATCTGCCTCAGCTCGTACAAATAATTGAAGGAATCTATGACATATTGAAGGGGACAAAAGTTGGAGTGATGGGGGGTCTATTGATGGGTCAGCCGAACCCTGCCCTCTCTCCATTTGCTATGTGCCAAACAAGGATGTCAATGGTGGTCATCTCTTGCCTGGTGGAGCACTCATCTTTCTCTCCTTTGGATGCTTGCTCATGGAATTCTTTCTTGGAGTGAGTGGTGAATGGAATAAAGAGCAAAAGGAGGGAACAAGACATGACCATGGCTGATGGATGTTTGCTCATGGAGTGCTTCACGGGAGGATTCTGTAGAGAGGTGATTTGCTTAAGGGTTTAATCAAGAATCTTGCTCATGATTAAGGTGATTTGATTAAGGATTGCATGAGTGGAATTAGGGAGAGTAGATGAACTTTGTCATGAAGAAATTGCTCTATTCCCTGGGTCCACTCATGGTTGTTGTGTGTGCATTCCTCTCGTCAAAATTTTGTTTAAGTAAGAGATGAGAGAGAGAGGGAGAATCTAGCTCCCAGAGTGCAAGTTGATAGCTAAATGTCTTACAGCACTTTTATAGGACAGAGAATACTAGAACATGTGAATGCACAGAGAGAGACTGAGAAAAATTCAAGGTTGCCATGCTAAATTCAATTAGACGATCAAGATTGACATGCTACTTTTAGGTGTTGTCGTGAGTGGAGCATAGCAAATCAAGCAAGGCAATGGACAAAAGATGGCAGGTGAGAGGCACCAGGGTAGGGTCGGCCGACCCCCCATGGGCCACGCCTGGTGTCGACTTTACTCAGGGGTATAATTATTTGATTATTTGAGCTTAATTATGGCCGACAGAAAATGGTTTAGAAATGAATGCTGGAATGCATGAAGCAAGCAAATAAATAAAGCAAACTTTAATTAAGTGTTAGTGTACTTACCTTGATGGAAGAGTTACTCCCTCAGGTCCTTGCAATAGGACTTACCTCTTGTGCTGGTGTAGGAATTTTCTTTGGAGGCGTCACCGGTTGTATTACCTTTCTCTTCCATATTTGCTTGCTCTTTGCTCGTGATTGTGATTTGGGCTTCTTCAGATCTCTCACGAGAGCAAAGGCATGTATTTCCTTGAGCTTGATTAATGAGCATTGCTCAAGCTTTGGTCGGAAGTGGAAGGTCTCTATGGCTCCCATTAATAGTGAATTGAATTTCTCCTAGCTCCAACATCAATATGTGCATTGACGATGCTGAGGAACGGTCTCCCCAAGATGAGTGGAGTCTTCTCATCCACCTCCATATCCAGGACCACAAAGTCCACGGGTACAAAGAATCCGCGTATCTTGACGGGGATGTTTTCAGCTATCCCCGCCGGATAACGGACCGATTGATCCGCCAGCTGCAAACGTATTGATGTAGGGGACAAGATAGTGTGATTGAGTTTGTCGAACACTACCTTTGGCCTGACGCTGACGGTTGCTCCCAAGTCGCACACTGCATGCTCAAAGTACTGCGTTCCAATGGAGCAATCTATAGTGGGACATCCAGGATCCTTCTTCTTGATTGGCAGTTGGTTCAATATAGCCGCACTGCATTCCTCGGTTAATTTGATAATTTCCATCGTGGGTAGCGGGCGCTTATTGTTGAGGATGTCTCTTAAATACTTGGCGTAGGTTGGGACCTGCATCGCATCAAGTAATAGAATATGCACATAAAGATAACGAATTACCTCGACGAATTTCCCGAATTGCTCGTCGGTGGTTTGCTTCCTTGTTCTTGGGAAAGGTAGCAGCACATTAGTGTCATAATATTCGTGCGGGGGTGTCTTTCCCTGAAATTTGGTGTTGTCCTCAGGTGGTGGCGACTCTTCTTCTTCTTCTTCATCATCCTCCTTGTCTTTTCTTGCAGCTTTCCCTGCCATGTTAGAATGTGGCGGATCATGGGTGGACTTACCTCCCCTCGTGGTTACCGCTTTGACATTTGAAGTATTGCAAGCATTTTTAGGAGATGAAGTAGTAGCAACAAGATGAGCTAATCGAGATTCTAACATTTTATTAAAGCTCATTTGTTCCTTTACGGAAGAAGAAAGAAGATCCATTTTAGCATTTAATGTTTCAAGGGTCTTATCATTTGCTACCAGCCTTTTATTCATGCTTTCATTGATTTTAGCTTGATTCATGACAAGATCTTTTAATAATAATTGGTTATCAAAATTTGCATTACCTTGAAACTTGGAGTTCGATGCCCATCTTCCTTGTTGAGGATAATTTGGATTGTTGTAGAGGGCGTCTACCTTCTCAGGATTTATTTCGGGATGAGATACACTACATACCTGATTTCATTGATTTTTGGAAGTATAGTGTTGGATGGCCTCTCGATCTTTCTTGAAGTTAGCACGTTCTTGTAGCCTTCTTAGTAAGAGGTCCATCTTCTCAGAGATTGCAACTACTTCTTGGATGGTATGTGTGCTCTTTTTCTTGGATTGGAGTCGGTCTTCATTCCACCCTTGATTTGTCACCATCTTTTCTATCCGGTTCTTGGCTTGTGTGAGATTGAGTGAAGTGAATGCTCCTCTTGCAGCGGCATCAAGGTGACTACAGGGTTATTGGGGTTAGCCCATGGTAGAAACCTTGAATCAGGAGTCATTCCTGGATCCCATGGTGGGGACATTCCCGAATGTATTCCTGGAGACGTTCCCATGCTTCGGGAATCGTCTCTTCCACTTGTTGTGTAAAGCCTGAAATCTTTCCTCGAAGAGCGGTGGTTTTGCCCATCAGGAAAAACTTCTTGAGAAATGCATTGGCGCAGCTTATCCAATTGCTGACATCTTCTTGACAAGCATAGAACCATTGTTTCGCTTTTTCGAGCAAGGAGAACGGAAAAAGATGAAGACAGATGGTGTCTGCCTTGACTCCTCTTATAGCAATAGTGCCACACAACTCTAAAATATTCTAGGAGATGCGCATTTGCATCTTCATGGGGCTTTCCGCTGAATGAGTTGGCTTGCACCATATTGATAAAGCGATGGCTTGAGTTCAAAAGTGGCATCCCCCAAGTTAAACTGCGAACCGATGGCGACATTGTTGGCCGATGGTGCAGAGTACTCGAAGATGGTCTTTTGGGCCATAGCGTCCTTATGTGACAGTGCAGAGCCTCCTTCCTTGAGTGGTTCCAAAGCCGAATCGGACTTCCAATCGGAGGCTGGACGATGTCGAGAACTCCTGGTGGATGTCTCTGGATTTTCTATTGTTGTGGCTTGAAACTGAAATCCACACATGTATGCCTTGCTTCACGATAAAGAGAAGCAAGGGCAAGGGTAAGCCCTACTACAACTAATTGGTACTAAATTGATGATAGGTTCCGGATTCGATCTTGTTAAAATTTCAAGGCTATGCTTTCCCCAGCAATGGCGCCAGAAATGCTTGTTGACACTTCTTAGCGTAATCATCAGAGACAGGGTGTTAGGCTATCTCTGATAATGGCGTCAGAAGTGACTGGGGGTATTTCTTATGTCTATTGGATAATTCCGCAAGCCCACATAATATACCGATGTAGCACTTCACCCGGGAGTATTACAAGATATCGTTATTTATTTTATCCCAAGGGAAAGCGGTGTTAGAAATGTTAATAGAAAGAGATCCTTAAATCTATCTCAACTTAATAGCAACTAGTGTAGAGGGGGTAATCTAAGTATGATAGGAAGATGATGATTCAAGGATAACAAATGAGATACTAAAAGATAACTAGTGTTGTACATCTAGGTGGGAGGACAACAAGTGAGAAAGGTTCCTGTGAATCAAACTCTACTCCTGCGATCTAACCTTACCAAACAGATGAAACTATTAGGATTGCTACCTTACTTCATGTATTGCCGGGGATAGTCCGAGACAGTAAAGGATATAACCTTTACCCGAAGTGGCTATGCTCTTATGGGAGCCTACCTATTAAGAACTTGCCTAAAACACATGGAGGAATACTAAAACTAGACAGGGCTGTCACCACCTGCTAGCACCCACAAACAATCCGTGCGACAAGCGGCATTCAAAGGCAAGATCTAGTCTAAGCACCACGCTTACACTAATTCCTACTACTCTAGCTGTGATCAAAACAACTAGAACACCCTAAGATAGGCGAGGAATAGCAAACAAGAGTTGGTTACAGGATCAGAATCTAGTAAATAACAACTAAAAGATAAGATAGAACACAACAATACTATTGCAAAAATAATATTGCACTAAGTGAATACTCAGTAAAGTAAAGAAGAAATATTATATTAAAGTAACTAAGTCTTACAGAATTAGAAGGATACAAGAGCTGTACCAGACTCTCCAGCAGACGACTCCGGAGATCTCAAGCGCAGCTCGACTCAACTCTAACTGCCACACTAGACTACAACTACTACTAGAGGGGAACTATACTAAACTTCACTTGTATCTTGATTGAATCATCTCTTGAGAGGGTAGAAGCAGCCTCTATTTATAGGAGAAGATGGAGGGGTGCCACGTCAGCGATCCATGTGCCTTTCCACCTTGGCCCTTGGATGAACCGAGCTTGAAACCTCCTTAGATGGACGTCAGTGATTAAACCAGCACGTGTGAAACATGCAGGAAGTCGGTGAAGCATGGCGGTGGCTTGGGCCCACCATGGGTGGGTCCGCCAACCCACCTATGGCAAGGTGGGCCTACCACTGTGGTCCCCACTGGTCATAGAGTGTGGTTATGTACTGGTTTCACCTTGGTCTTGTCGGTTCACGCCTTGATCCATGTGCTTTGATCTTTCACCGTTGATTGGAAACACAACTTTGATCCAGAAGTGGAATTGACATGGATGGAGAGTCACATAGATCATGCCATGTCAGCAGATCCCTAGTGGCCCCACATGAGGGTAGGCCGACCCCTATGTGGGCCCTTCAGGTGCTCCACTCTCTTCTACGTGCTTCCTTGAGTCAAGTGTTGAAGTGTGATGACTTGGTTCCCAAATATGTAGTTTGGCCGACCCACTCAATTGGGCTCCAAGTGCTCATTTCTGCTCTGTTTGATCTTCCCTGCATTCACAAGCTAAGAGTACAAGGTGGAACTAGTTATTGGATAAAATATGTGCATGTTATGCTTATCTTTCCTTGAATCAGAGGCATGTTGACGGTGTTTGAGTGTGGATTTTTATGGTATATCCACCGTCAACACTGAGGCCCTTTACCAAGTACACACAACGTTGGTAACACTGTTTACTGCCTCCACACTTTATGATTTCGTAGGCCTGGCAAGCCCAACGCACGCTTTGACCATGATGGTTTGACTACATCATCCTTGGCATCAACCTCTCCCTCAACGACTATGCCAACATGTTGCAATATTCTTTTAAGGCATCTTCTCCTTTGCGCCGTTGTACTTGACGCCTCATCGTGCCCCCGTGGTGTCATGTGTGACAACCCTGATTTCAGCAAACATCATAGATCCTATGCATGGCATCCTCAAACACACCTGCTTTCCCTCTTGCTCGACTACTTCGACATCAGCACAAAGGACTACTGCTTTGCTTGAGCAATCTCGTTGCCTTGCGCTCTAGCCATAGCGATCGTGATGCATTGGTTCTTAAGACTATATGAAGTTTTAGTTCACTGACTTACAACCTTTTACTTCTTCTCTAGTTTCACCATTTCTGCTACTCTCGCTTTGATTGTGGGGATATGTTAGAGTACTATGTAGATATATGATTGCTTTGTTATAATAGATAGAATTTGGTTTTTTTTCTCAGCTTTTTTTGTGACTAAATATGATTTGTGCTAAATAATAACTGGGTACATCAGCACGTTACAATCACTCTAGATTATACAAATATCTAGCAAACGATTTTAATCTAAATCACACTCGCATTGTGATTAACTCCATATCTCAAAACTAAACATGTACATTGCATTATAGAATGGATGACCACACAGTAAAAGGCCTGAGATGCCCAACGAACGACAACCAACATTCATGTAGGAGGATTTGAGAAACTTCTTTTTTCTGGTGTCTTGCTTCTTCTTCTTCTTTAGTCAGATTTAACCACAATAAAATGGAGAAGAGGTTGGAGAAAGTCATTCCATGGTGGCGATACAATCTCCACCTTGATGTCGCCGTCCAAAAATAATGTCGTCATACCGGTAAAGATGTTGAAGTCGTAGTTGTCGCCCTCATTTTCATCAGAGCAGTCATGCAGAAAACGCTTCAACCCTGCCCTCTTGTCGTCGTTGGAGAGGATGAGGAGATAAATCCCCAATACCAAATAATTTGGTATGAAAGACCCTAATCCTAAGGACTCGATCTTCTAAAAAAAACTTTAAAAATGATGGATCCCTACTCCCTCTAGCCTCTATTAATATACCAGAGAGGGAGGGAGGGGACTAGCCATAGGGGTGGTGGAAACGGGAGGGGGCACTCCTAGTCCCGAGCGTTGGTGTGCTTTCTAGGGGAATTGTAATTTCATAGGGAACCAAAGAAATCTTAGCGCAGATCGCACCTGGCTGGCTCTCAAGAGTTTGGATTTGTTCTCATATGACCCTAACTTCATACATTGTAAGCTAGGCACCTAGCTAACAACTATCTCAGTAGTAGTCCCAACCTAACTAATAGTAGGTAATAGATTGCCGAAATATATTTTTGTTTTCATGCATCTTTATCCATATGCTCATCTACCTATAATAGACATAACCGTCAATAGGTTGCTGGCTAATATAGATAGCCAATTAGTAGTTAGCTAACTAATATTAACTGTGGATTACACTCTCTATTCTAAACTATAAGATATTTGGTTTTTCTAAATACATTATTTTTTCTATATCCTAAAAAGGGAATTAAATTTTCAGACACTTGAATTTTAGCAAATCGCATAATTTAAAATGGAGGAAGCTATTTTATTTGGAGTTTAAGGGCATAACCCAAGCCTTAGCATTAGCCAAGACATATAACGTTTCACCAGCAACTCAAATAAGTCTCAGAACCACCACCTAACACGCACGCCACAGAAAATGGAGGAAGCATAGCTAGTGGATCCAAATAAGACATACATTAGGTCAATCTCAATAGGAGTTTCATAAACATTAAATTGATCAAGATAGAGATTATTCATGAATTAGAGAGAGTTTTTATCTATCCCTATATATAAGACTTTTCTGTACTATTTCGAAAATACAAGAACACGAAATCTCCACTGAGAGCGCACAACTGTTGCCGGCCAGATACAATTTGTTATGTTTTGACGAGGATGGAGTAATCACAATGCCGAAGACGACACTTGGTTACGTTTGAGGGGGCCCACTAGGCGTAGTAGATCGGGTTGCAGCAAATCAAGTGGCGGAGAGTGTCCTGGACCTGTGGACCAACGCTGCACTTGTCTCTCATCTCATGCATCGAGACCATAAAAAAAAGGTGACGACCCGATTAACTGAGAGCGTGCTCGGTGCAAGCTTTGTTTGCATCTATCGTGGATCGATCGATTTGCCGGGGTTGCCACCAGTGCCTTTACACATTAACTCCGACGAGGATGGGAACGGGAGTTAATGACACCCACATCTTCTGGGGCTCGGTCGGTCGGAACCGATACACGCAACATGCCGGCCGGCCGGTCAGTTTTCCGTTGCACGTTTTTTTAAGCAAATTAAGCGCTGGCGCTGGACAGTTCTGGAGACGGTCAGACGGCACTGTACTGTGCTGCTTTGATTGCTGAACCCTAGGCTACGTGGACTAGGGCAAATGCGTGATACGATCCGATTTGTCCCGCCGTCTCGGACAGGGTTGTCACAGGCGTGCCGGTCGATCCTTGGACAGTAATCAGGGGCGGCGGCCGTCGGCGCAGATGGCCGGTGATCGAGAGGGGGGACACGAATGCATCGCAAATGTTTTTTGTGTCGTTCAATTCTTGGTGGATTGGATATGCGTGCCAGTGCCCCACCTCCCACGGTTTGGCTTCTCTCGGCGAATGGTACAGTACTTACATTGGTACGTACTATGTGCTGACGACGAGATGAGATCGAATTTTATCACGTTGTGCCTGCTTGGGAATCGAAGAAGCTAGCGTGTGTTGAAACACGATCGATTCGATCGATTTGGGTGTTTAGTCAAAGTAATCGCAAGCTAGTACGTAGGCATATATATATATATATATATAGAGAGAGAGAGAGAGAGAGAGAGAGAGAGAGAGAGAGAGAGAGAGAGAGAGAGATAATAAGCTAGCTAGTAGAGATATATGCTGCATGGTGGCAATAATATCTGCCTAAATTGCTACACGTAACCCTAGCTAGTAAACTCACCAACTCCTCCGATCCGCCACTGTCTTGTAGCTGGAAGAAAGATCGAACTGACTCGATCGAAGCAGCAGTGTCGTACGTTCACAGAATAGATAGAAGACAAGCGCGCGCATGCATGGATGCATATCGGACGTGGCACGTCGTACTGCATGCCATGCATGATGGAGGACAATGCGATGTGGCGCGTGCTCCCGCGTGGACTTAGCGATGGAGACAGGCACACGGCCGGGTCGCGGGGCTGGCGAGTGGCGACCAAATGGCCCTTAATTTTGGCGCGCGTGGCCTCCATACCGGCCGGCCGGCTCTCTCGGCGGCTCTCGCTCTCGTACGCCCGGGTCCGGCCGCAGCAAACGTAGGAGTACGTACGTACGTGCGTCCGTCCATGTCGCCCCCTGCCAATATGCGGCGACACTGTGCACACCGCGGGGCAGCCTCGCGCGCGCGTCCAGCGACCCACGGCCATGGCCGGGAGACGGTGGTACGAGCGGTGTTTGGGCGTGCGCGGTTGCGGGGCATGGGCCGCGCGGTCGGCGCGGCCGGATGTACGCGCGCGCTCACCATCAAGCTAGCGAGAACGACGCTGGGGTCGTCGCGGCGGGGGGCCGTGCCCGACCGGCGTGCGGTCGCGAAGTGGAACGTGCGTTCGTGCGTGTGTTGTGTAGGGCTGTGCACGGTCGGCTGTTGGCCGTCGTGTGCGCGTTCAATTCCCTCCCGGATTTAGGCCGGCCGGCCAGCCCCGGCCGGACCGACGCTCGGCTTTTTTGCTCCATGCATCGATCTCTCGGTGAAGAAGGTGGGAACGTGCAGCATAATCCGCGCATAATCCGATGATTCTGTTGCGCATAATCCGCGGCACCAATCGAACGTCGACACCTTTCTAGTGAGTGCTCCAATATATACGTAGTCCTTTCGATTGGTATGACGGTATCCTGACTTTTATCTGAGTATGCATGTAAAATGACGATCAGCATTGACCTCCTAGATGAGTTCTCTGGATGATCGATCAGCTAGAATGCATGTAAATGACGATGAGCTCTGGACGAGCCGTGCATAGATCGGCGGGCAGATCGCGTGATCGAGCTGGTACGGTGCGAGTGGCCCTGCAGCCCAGTGCAAATTAACTTCCAATATGCTCATCGCCCGACAGTTCGACACGTATTGACGGAAAACCCGGCCGGTAAGTCTGGCACAGCTGTGTGTGTGTGGAGTCGGTTTCGCTTTTACCGCTGTCAAAAAAAAAGGCTCAATAAATAGTACAAATATAGCCAGCAGGAAAGAACAGCTGATACAACCATATCCTGTCGCTGACCTGTGACAAGGTGTCGTGAGGATAGAAAGGCCCCAGCAGTAAAAGACATCCGTCTCCATGCAAATGCATGCACGCTAGCTTCGGGCCTAGCTTTCATCTCTTTCAAGTCATCAACCTTTTGACTCATGTTGTAAAAAAAAATAAAAATCACCCATGAGCTCCAAGCGTATGAGACAAAAGAGTTAGTCATGAAAAATTGTGAAATGACAAGATCGAGTACGAAGGGATAAGAGTTTCTGGCTTTTCTGTGGTGTCTTTAATTGGTCCACTGCTGTCATGATATTTTTTTTTCTCCTCGCATATGAAATGAGTCGTGTTACTCTTTATTCTTAATCTTAGATATCTAGAATTCACGTAGGACCATAAAAATATATTATACATACGCGACATAGAAAAGATATAGTACTTTACGGAATTAGACGGGAGCTTCTAGGGCTGCACCGCTAAAGCCCCACGTCCACGTCGGGGGTGGCCACAGCTGTCGTGCCTACGCCCACCTCTCGCTACGGGGTGGTCGAAGCCACCACGCCCGCACCACCAGCCACACCGGTCTCACGGCTAGTTGGGGCCCTCGCTCGCACCGGGGTGGTCGTAGCCGTTGTGCCTACACCCACCTCGCGCTCTGGGGTGCCCGGTGCCACCACACCTGCACCACCTGCCACGCTGGGGTCACACGACCAGCTAGGGCCCCCACTCGGAGTCGCCACAGTCGCACGCCCGCCATGTCTGCACCCACCTCTCGCTCTGGGCGCTCGGCGCCACCACGCCTATACCACTTGCCGCGTCATGGTCACATGGCAAACTAGGGCCCCCACTCGTGCCGTGATGTCTAGGACCAGAGCGACCGGGGTCGCCGGGGCCATTGGGGCCCCCTTCCGCCCCGAATGGTCGGGAACGCCGCACCTACGTCAAGAGGAGGGAGGTGCGAGGGTGGCGGGAGGAGTGGAGGAGAGAAGCGCCGCGGAGGCCTAGTCGCTCGCAAGGATTCACGACCGTCTAGGTTGACGGCTTAATGGGTGAGACCCGTGATGCCTTCGATCGAACGAACCAGATCGCATGAACACTCGATCCATTGGCTCATGAGTTAGAGGGTGACATGGCACAACCTGGTGCCTACTTGATTCAACGGCTCCCCAGGTAGAGGGTGACATGACACGATCAGATGCCTGCTTTTGTGCAAGAATCCTATATAGAGATGTACTACACCAACGAAGTAAAGTAACCAACTGAAAGTACCCATACCTTCCTTTTTTGCATGGAGATGACAGAACCGTAGTCTTGTCTTGACCTGTAGCTGCAAGGCACACTAGTGCAGAGCTGATAATCAGAGACGGTTATAAATGCCCATTAGAGACGGGTATTGCAGACGTCTGACATTTTTCACAGGGCTTTGGTTATTTTTGTAACTAATAATGGTTATATACACAACCGTCTCTATTGCAATTTGCTGATAGGGGTGTGTGGACGTGTAGGACACACCTCGCAGTCCTGCTGTCTCGTACTAGTGCTTACACACCATGTTTTCTCATCAATGGTGGTCCTGTGTTGACCCCAACTGTTCACTAGAGGACAAATGGATAATGTGGTGTGCTGTTGTTAGGGTTGCAGTTGGAAACACACCACGCACGCGTACCATGGATAATGTTTGTGTTTCACACCGCGACAGACCTTTAATTTGAGAATTGAGAGGACGCTACCTTTTGTCACCCAAGCAAAGATTCCTGCCTGTATATATATATGCAGTTTATCTCATTCCTGCCTGTGTATTGTTGATCATGTTTGTAACTTGTGATCTGTCTCTATTATTAGCATTATTTGAAACAGATAATGAACTGTTAAAGCCCCATTTGGCACAACTAGTGAAGTTGTTTTTAAAAAAATAGTTGTATGAGTGATTTATTTTAAGCTGACCTATTTTGTGTTTTGTAAAACAATTTTACCAACAACTTTATGCACATAGGAGAGAGAGAGAGAGAGAGAGAGAGAGAGAGAGAGAGAGAAATAAGTGAGAAAACTGAGATTAGCTACATTTTTTTTAGCTTCATATGTCATGTTTGTGCCAAAAAAAAAAAACTTCATCCCTTCAATGAGAAAAGAGAAAAATGAAACTGTTTTGGAAAAAATGTGTTTGGAAAATAAAAAGTCACACTATCGTGATTCGTGAGCTGTACCAATAGGGTCTAATTAAGCTGACGACGCATAGAGCCGGGCAGGCATGCATGCCCTACAGTGTAGAATCTTACGTACAACACGAGGAAAGCTGATCTGGGCATGCATTTGGCCTTTTCCATTGCACAAAAAGTTCAGTCCCAAGTACTGGTCGCTTGGCTTTGCAGAAGAAAAAGGACGCCACGTACTTGATGAATTGGCAGATTGCTCCATCCTCTATGAATTGAAGTTGAACGAACCCCGGCCGGCCGCGGGCCGCGGCGGGACTGACTGGTTTGGCGGCTAGCATAGCATGCATTCACGTACACACCCCATGCACTACGTACTCCGTCTATCCAAGTGGCGGGGGCCACAGGCCGGCGCGGTGCCGGCGCTTTACCGTGCCAGGAGGAGAGGCGCCGGCCGGGGATTTCCAGCTGTGACTGTGAGTACTCCTCAATTATTTTCTATTTTTATATTTCAAATACGAAAACAAAAACGGAAACGGACAAGTCGGACACGAAAACGAACACGAACTTACGAAATATCTACAATGTCAGAAACGAACCAATTCAAGCGGAATATGTTGAACACGGTCGGTATTCGAAAATTCAATACCAAATATCGACCCCATTGCATAGCATTAAATAAGTGCACGACCAATCGACCATCTGACCAAATACATAACAAGTTCGCAACAACTAAAAAGTGCATGATGTAGTTCAAGTGCATAGCATTAAACAAGTGCACGTGATTTGGGCTGGGCCAGGTGGTCTGCTAATCTGTGTTTTGCAGTACTGGACCAAATTTGGTTCGAACCGAATTTAAAATATAGACAAAACCGAATATAATGTAGAAATGTAGAAATCGGTCGAAAAAGCACAAACCGAATTCGTTCCGAATTCGAATTTGATATTCCGCATTTCGAATTCGAATTTGATATTCTGTATTTTGTCCAAAAAATACGAGTTCGATCGGGTCAAATATAGAAAACGGTGCCGATCGGTTCGGGATATTTCCGTTCCGATGTGCTCTGCCAAGCTAGTATACCACGAGCAGCAGCAGATGCCAGTCCAGTCAGTCAGTCAGCGTGCCAGCGCAGTAGTCGTCGTCGTCGTCATTCCCGTCGCCGATAGGTCATGCGCCGCCCAAGACCAACATGTGAGGGGAGCGCGCAGTCCGCAGTGCGTGGAGTGAGCGCCGGGCCGCGCATCCCGTACGCGCGAGTTTTGCTGAATTTTCCGTGTATACGGTACAGTACCTGTGGGTTTTTCTTTCTTTTTAACAAAATAAGTCTTCTGAAGACGAGCTACCTTGAGAGTTGAGTTGAGACCGATCTAAATATTTCGTTAATGAGAGCTCAATAGTATTTCTAGGTTCTTTTTTCCTGAATGGCAGTGAATAGCAGATCAGCCTGCTGGGCTCGTCCTGACCGTTCATAGCCGCCGGCTGGCCAGAACTCGCCGTCTCGACGGTCGACGCTCGCCAGGCTGCCACCGTGCAAGCAGTTCTCTGGGTGTCATCATAAATGGTTTTGTGCAAACCCAACTTTCTCATCATAAATGGAATTTAACACACGGAATCGGGGAGAGCTCCGTGCAACATGCAATAGCCTCAAAGACAAGGTCCCAGTGTTAAATATTCACGTTGCATTAATTTCAGGTGAGAAATTCAGGCAGTAGAAATTCTTATTACTTTCGAGTTCAGTATCACACCCATCCAAATTCCCATGGTCGACTGCTCATCCCTGTACCTGCCTGCCTTCTAAGAAAAAGCAAACGCTGGGGGTGGCCTTGTAGCAGCTGCCAGAGCGGTGGAAGAGGTCCGGTGCCGTGGCCCGGCCGCTGGCAATGGTGGAGCTATCGTCCATTCGTCCTCTACCATATGCCGGGTCCGGCAGCTCTCGCTGCAGAACGCCCTGTCGCCTCTGTTACATCACCGTATGCCATCATCAGAAACCAGAATTTTCCCGCCATACTACTACACGACATCATTACTGACACTGTATGGCGAACTGAACTGACCTGTACATGTAGATGTCCATGCCCTCGGTGAACTCCCTCTGGCAGAGGAAGCAGCGCTCCAGGAACGAGCAGCTCGGGACACTCGGAACCAACATGGGAGCAAGGTGCAGCTTACTATACGCTCGTCTTATCACTGGAGACGGTGTTCTCCTTGCTGGTACTTCTGTGGGTCGCAGCAGCCGTTGCTTCTGCTGCGCGGTCGACACAGGAATGATGAGCTTTATATGTAACCAGGGCAGCCGAGAGGTCTTAACCTCCTTCCCAACAAGAGATTATTCCCAGCTAGCATATAGCAGTATTAGCTAGCATAACAGGAGTATTATCTGTGTCATTGTTCGTCCCAATGTTCAGTTGTTCACACCGTCTGATGGTTCCTAAACAGGCTTAATTAGCTGGATTATAAGACCAGACCGCCGTCTGATGGTTACTAAGCAGGCTTAGTTAGCTGGACTATAAGACCAGACATCCGAGAACGCTGATTTTTAGGAGAGCAGGAGCAGCACAAGGCCTGGCCAGGTGTAGTGTAGCAACCTCAAACGCTCTGTTCTGGATACGGTCAGCAAGAACAAAGACCAGACGACGTTTGCGAGTGATCAAGAGGAATTTCATGACAACACCAAAGGTTTCAGGACAGCAATTGCCGAGTCAGAAATACTCCAGCACATCTTAGATGGAACTCACATACAGCAGGTTCCAATCAAAAGTCACAATGACAATAGGTATAGTCTCGAGATTTAGCTCAAATAATTCTGGCCCTAATTTAGTTTATAAACAAACCACGGCTTCAAGCGTACAAGTCTCAGATACTGATGCTACTTTCCTACATACTCCTGGAAGCATGGTTTCAGTGCTGCTCTTGATTCTGTGTAGCCTGCTGTGGAAATGGCGGCCTCTGCTGCTGTGCCGAAGGGCCTCTTTGCATTGTTTCCCTCCGTTCCACTTGGACGACCTCACGTCTTCTGTCGTAGCGGGGACGAGGCTTACTCCTTACCTGCTGTCTCTCATTGAATCGGAACTGAGGTCGGTGTATGACCTTGCCATCTACGAATAGGTCGCCTGCCAAGTGGAAAACGTAATCTTAGTGCAAGCAAATAACAACCCATACAATATGGGACTATGAGACATGTCAAGAGCCTTCACTCCTAGCTCTAGAGGCCCTTGGCTTCTCAGATTATAGCTTGTGGAGATAGGAAATGGCGGCGCCAGGGTCTCCTGGCGCTTGGTAGAAGGGAGGTGAGATTAGAGACAGGGTCTCCTGGCGCTTGGCAGAAGGGAGGTGAGATTAGAGACAGAAGGTAGATGAGATTAGACTGATAACTTCATTGCCTCCATAATCGAGTTGCCTGATACAATATATAGGAGCTAGGCTCCTTGATACTAATGCCAACCATTAATTGCTGGCTGCTAATTAACTCTCGACTACTTATCTTCTTCTTGAGCCCTGTGAGGCCTTAAACCTCAGCCGCCTCAGCTTCTTCATGGCTCTGGTGACCGTGCTTGCCGGCGCTAGCTGTGCCTCGTGCCCGAGGCCGGCGGCTGTAGTGTCGGCCCCACATCACAGACAACACTGACACCTCACTTGTAGGTTGTAAGATCAACCTGAGCAAGAAAGTAAAATCATAGAGAATTGTAGTCTGGCTGGATCCAGACTGACCAGTGGTTGTAAGATCAACCTGAGCAAGAAAGTAAAATCATAGAGAATTGTAGTCTGGCTGGATCCAGACTGACCAGTGAAATTTCACTAAGTAACAAACAACAGTTACCTACCTCCATAGTCCTTGTTAGGAATATCCAGATACGAATCAGGTAACACCCAAAAAACTCCCGACAATCCTTCAAGAAGTGAAGGCAACATAAAAATTTATGGATTAAGTCCACTTTTGGCCCCTCAATTCTTATCTTTAATTAATTTTAACCCTCAACTATAAATCCGTCTAACTTTGGCACCTCAACTATGAAAACCATTTAATTTTGACCCTAGAGCCATCAAAAACCATTCCAAATCGCTTCAGGAGTCAAAATTGAATGGTTTTGATAGTTGAAGTGCTAAAGTTAGACATAAACAAGAGTTGAGGGGCTTAAAATAGACTTAATCAACTAATTTAGTTTCAAAATATTTATGAAAAATATATTTATCAATAAATATTTATATGTATTAAAATATTACCCATTACCCACACATCATTTGATTTTTTTGTTCTAAATAAGAATCCGAATTTCTTTAAAATGCAATCCATATGTTTAAAGTTCTCATAAATTTTTTTAAAAGAAATTATTCGACCTAAATCAGATTGAGAAATGACGAAATCCAAAGTTGTGAATCTCAATAAGATATATAATTTTATAGTTGGTCACTTTTTCATTTGAAATCTACTACGTTATTTTTACATTATTAGGTAAACCATCACATAATGTTTAAATATTTATCAATAAGTAAATCTAAATTTATATTTTTTTTCATAAATATTTAGGTATTTACTTATAAAATTAGATATTTATATGTAGAATTTTAATATATATATAAATATTTACTTATAAATGATGTGTGTTTATATTTTAATGCATATAAATATTTATTCATAACTCTATTTTTTCATAAATATTTTAAAACTAAATTAGTTGAGTCTATTTTTAGCCCCTCAACTCTTGCTTGTGTCTAATTTTGACACTTCAACTATCAAAACCATTCAATTTTGACCCCTGGGAGCGGTTTTCGATGGCTTTGGGGTTAAAATTAAACGGTTTTGATAGTTAAGGTGCCAAAGTTAGACGGTTTTATAGTTGAGGGTTAAAATTAGATAAAGGCAAGAGTTGAGGAGTCAAAAGTGGACTTAATCCAAAATTTAAATTCAGTTAAAACTTCATGGTGCAAAAGAACCTTGGACAAAATTAGACCAATGCAAATCCCACCTTTAACTTTGTATGATAACTCCTCTGAAATCAGTGCACCAAATCCTGTGTATGTTGAAGTGCACACTGAGTGTAATACCCCGGGTATTACGGATTTAATTAATCTGCCATGTCATCATATTTAAATTAATCATTTGCATATGATTGTGATTAGGTCCCTAGAGTGATTTGAATTTAATTAGTATTTGTTTGTAAAATTAAATTCCCAAATAAAGGTTTAAAAATTTACTTTTATTAGGACCAAAACCTAGTTCAAAATATAAAAGGGGTTTGGAGATAGTCCCTTAATAAAAGTTTTAGATCTTTTAAAATGGAACAACTTTTATTTTTAGAGATTTCAAAGTTCTGTGGTGGAAATTCAAATTTATTTCAAAACAATGATTTAAAACGTAGTTTTGGATTGTCATTTCAAAAATTATTTGGAATCTGGCAAAACTTCATAAATAGAAGTTGTAAAGCTCATTGAGTAGAACAACTTTTATTTTGGCAATTTTTCAAGTTGTTGAGAAAATTTAAAAGTAATTTTGAAAATACAGTTTGAAATTTAAAACTCTAGTTTATCCTTTTTCTGTAGTTTCAAAAATATTTTGAATTTGAATTTAGTTCCAAAAGCAAAGTTGTTCAGAATTTCAAACCCTACAACTTTTGTTTTTGCAGTTTTTCATGTTTGTATGCAAAATCAGTCGAATTTGGTCAAAAACCGACAGCCCCCTAGGGAATAGTGCTACAGTGTTTCGCCCCCTCGCCCTGTTCGTCAACAGCGCCGGCAACGGCCGTGCCGGCCGGGCGCCCGGGATCTTGCTCCCGATCGTCGTTTGAAGACGATACGCGTGCGCCGCGACGCTCTGACCCTGTCCCCCTCTTCCCCGGCCTTCAAAAGGGCGACGAGGCCCTCCCCTCTCCATTTTCTTCCCTCCCGTCACCGTCGAACTCCACTCGGTGCTCGGCAAAATTCGTCGCCACCGAGCCTTCACAACCCTCTCCATCTCGCTCGCAGCTAGCTAGCTTCCTTGCGCGTCGCCTGCGTCCGTCGGTGGGAGCTGTAGAGCTTCGTAACCACCGGAACGCCGGTGTCTTCTTCGCGGGCAGGCAGAGCGCCGCCGCGAGCTCCGCCGTCGTCTCGAGCTAGTTTGGGTAAGCTCTGGGCCTCGGGTTGTTGCGCAACGTGATCTCCGTGACCCCTTGAACCTTACGCTTGCGTCGGTGTACTCTCTGGTTCCCTAGGTTCGCCGGAACGCGTGTTCGCCGTTGTGCCGAGCCGCCGGGATCCGCCGCCGTCGCCAAGTCGCCTTCCCCGAACCACCTCCGTCTCCACCGACCCGTCAGCCAGCTTCGTGGTGAGCCCCAGATGCTCGCGCACCTTTTCCCCCTCTTTTTACCGGCTTGTGCTCGCCGGCGACATGCTCGCCGCCGCCGCCGAGCCGCCGCGTCCGTGTCTCCAGGTGCTGTGCGCCTCGGATCTCGTCGTGTCTTAGCTTGGTAGACTCGCCTTGGAGTGTAGAGTCCGTCAGTGCCCTCGGTTTCGTCCCTCGGCTCACCGTCGGCGAGCTAGGGGCGGCGGACCGCCGGCGCTCTCGCCTCTGTCAAAACAGAGGAGAGGCCAGGGGCCTCGGGTTAGAAGGTAGGTCTTTCCAGGGGGTTAAGTGCAAATCCTGTGACTCATGTGAATAGTATAGATCGGACCGCGGGTTGATTTCCGATTTCCCCAAGGTCTCTTTTGCTAAATCGCCGGCGCCGGGTGCGGGCAGGCCGAGTGGGCCGGCTCGCTTTGGTCATGGGCCGTAGTGGGCTGGTTTGGCCTTTTCTTTTTCCAGTAAATTTCAAAATGCTTTTCATTTATATATTCATATGAATAGTACTGAAGTTTATTTATTTCATATGATTAAATCTGTTGAATGGAAAAATGTGAGAATAATTGTGTATGCTCTCTGAAGTATGTAGTAATTGTTAAAAATATAAGATAGGGTGTTCCAGTGCCTTTAATCTGCTGTATAAATCAGTGAAGTAATTAATAAATGCAAGTTTGTGTAATTTTAATTAATTCTCTGTAAATCCAAAAATCATGAAATTTATTGTGGCTCTGTTTGGTGATAAAACCTAGCTGTTGGTAAAGTTTGGTTGCAATTGAAGTTAGTTTGGTCAATTAATAAATATATGTGAAATTAGGGATTAATAAAGTAAATAGAAAAAGGAATTTAGGTTCGTTGTGTGAATTTTTGGATTGAATGAAGACCAAGGATCTTTCACTGTGTGATCCTTGGCAATTTGAGAACTTAGTGCTTGGTAGTAGTCATAAAGCTGTGTAGCGGCTTTCTGTGACCGTTAAAAGGGTCAATAAAACAAAAGTAGGAAACATTACTTTTACCTTCCGTAGATCGTTTACAACTTTACCGTGAAGGAGAGTTGTACTCAAGGTATTAATGGTTTACTTTCAAGCATTTCCTTTGTTGCCCTCATGCCACGCTAAGCATACATCATTGCATACGTGTAGTGCCCGTTCCCGAGGGGGTCCAGGTCGAGACTACTACTGAGGAGGTCACTCCAGAAGTCATCCAAGGATTCGACATCTGCGGGACTGATCCCGACCCGACGCTGTACACGATCCAAGGCAAGCCCCGGTGCATTCAGCCCTTCTGTTGCAAAATATTTATAATTCGAGTTAATCTACTGCATTAGGTTGATAGGGGTTGATTGTTACCTATCCAGATGCATCGTCTCAAATAAATACCCTGAAACCTGATTTAAACGAAAATTTTGAAAAATGCTTAGTCATGCTTAATGAACTTAGCTTTACATAAAAGAAAAACTATTTTCTGTGCCATGACTATACTTATACTTTGATTGGTGAAGAACTGGTTATCCGCTGGTCGATGTGTATTTGGGTTGGAGTCCCAATGCATGGTCGCTTTCGGAATAGTTTGGAACTGGTCGATGTCTTTGAAAAACGTGTTTCGTTGGGTGGCCAGCTCATGGGGCGGCGTTCCCTATGTCTCACTCACCCGACAGGCACGATAATAAAAACTGTCGGGTAGTCTTGTACTTGGGTTAGAGTCCCAATGCAGGATTGGCGGCAGGAAGGAAGTAGGGACCGTTCGTTGTAGGTCTGCTGTGATCATGATGAACAGCCTAGCCACATACCAATGCGGAAAGCCTAGAGTTCGGTGACGCTATTGCTGGAACCGACAACCACGCACTGGGAGTGGAGAGATGGCGAGAGTAGCTTGTACCCACGTGGCCGGCGTGCCTGGATAGGAGTGGAGTACTGTGCTCTCGGGTGGCGCAGGACCGGTTCCGGGATAGCAAAGCCGTGACAACGGGTTGGTATATGTATGCCGGCGTGCTGCATATGCAGTGTGGTTAGAATCCCCAGCTGGGTACTTTCTGGATTCGAATCGACGTGCTCCTCGGTTATGGAGACTTGATCCTCACACTCTACACCGAAAAGTGGTTCTCAACTAGGTGTTTTCTGAATGAATAAAGTAATTGGAAGAATGATGGTACATGAGTCTGAATATTGGAGCTATAAATATGATTATAATAATGACAAAATAAAATATGGAACAGGATAGACTGCTTTTCTGCAAACTCCTTACCTTCTGCTAGCCTTACCCACAGCCTTACATTCCTAAGTCTCATCTTACACCTTTAGTCGGGTAAGTCTTGCGTAGTACCCCAAGTACTCAGGGTTTGTTAACCCCTGTTGCAGGAGGACCGCCGCCGGAGGTCTGTCTTGCCCCTTGCTGTGTGACTGTGGTCGAAGAAGGCAGCGATGATGAGTGAAGTGGAACCCGTGGGCAGGGTTCAAGTTATCTTATCTAGTATTGTGTAACTATTCCACTGATACTGCTATGTCCTCTGGTCTGTAATAACTATATTTGAATCCTATTTGAACAACCGGTTTGTAATCTAAATGTTATGTAATCTTCCGCACTGTTACTCTGATGTATTTTATTATGAAATGTTGTAATCCTGTGATGATTCTGCAATGGTGATCCTGTCGGAGAAAAGGGCGCTAATGTAGCCCGACAGACCTGTCTAGATCATTTGGGACACGGGCCCGGCTGTCAGAAGTCGTTAGTGACAATGACAGGTGCCGGTGGGCCAGGTGATTTAGCCGGTTCTGTTACAGTTGGTACCAGAGCATTCCATTGCTAATCATTATGGATTACTTTTCAAAAATTTCAAAATGTTTTGGATCATAAAAAGTTTAACCTATTATTTTGGGTCCAAATTGCTTCTATCCTTATCCTTGTTCAGTAGTTCTTGTCTTGTTCTATATTTTACCTTATAGGATTAAGGTAGCTGGTGGAATAATATTATTATTAGCCCTATGTTAAAAGTTTATTTATGTATGTAGGTACCTTGCATGATTTAAATTCGTAAGTACGTACATGCATCATGATAATCACACCTGTTAATTAACTTCCTCCTTAAAGTGGGTTTTTGGGATAGTTTACCGAACCTATTCTTGCTAACCTATTATATCTTAAAATTCCACTTACCTTCTCCAGATGGCCCGTTGCAAGCTCACAGCACGCAAGATGACCGGACCACGTGGCGTTCCACGCCACCAGTTGGCGCCACGCGCTGGCGAGGGCGGAGCTTCTGGGAGTCGCCCACCTCGTCGCAGCAGCGAGGAGCTTGAGGCTGAGGTTGGAAGGCTGCAGGAGCTAGT
This sequence comes from Eremochloa ophiuroides, assembly GCA_038502445.1. Taxonomy (NCBI): domain Eukaryota; kingdom Viridiplantae; phylum Streptophyta; class Magnoliopsida; order Poales; family Poaceae; genus Eremochloa; species Eremochloa ophiuroides. The sequence goes on from JAHLJS010000002.1 coordinate 8,868,693, forward strand.
CAGGCAGTGGGAGGAAGAATACAGAGTGGCACGTCTCAACCACTACCGTGACGTGAGGACCAATCGAGATCTGCGTCGGGAGATTGATCGCCTGACCAAGCAGAGGGATGAAGCTTGGGATCGTGAGGAGACGATCATGGACAGGATGCTCGAGGCGGAGCAGCGTGTTGGTCAGCTTGAGCTCTACAACAACGTCTTGCACGAGGAGGTGCATGAGCTCTATGGTGAGCTCCACCCTATTCCTGTACCGCAGGAGGAGGATCCTGAGTTGGGAGTTGTCCTCGGTCAGGAGGATGAGGACGTGGAGGACGTTGACATGGAGGTCGAGCCTGTCGAGGTCGTCGGGGCAGATGCCGAGGAGGACTTCGAGGAGATCGACGAGGACAGTGACGCTTCTGGCGCGTCTGGGATCAACGAGGACTAGGCCAGTGTGGCCTAGAGTTGTCAGCTAGTTGTTCTCTTTTGTCTGTAATATAGGTGCTTGCCTAGAAAACCTTAGTTATGGGTTGTGGGTCTTGCCTGGATGCAAGCCATGTTGTGTGAACTTTGTAATATTGCTGTGTGTTGCTATGTTTGCTTAACTAATGTAAGACTCAAGTTGGGTTTGCTTATTAACAGATGGGAGACAACTCTGATAATGCAACTGGTGTTCCCCAACCACCTCAGTTTCCACCCACTCTGGCAGAGGCCATCGCTGCATTGACCAATGTTGCAGCGCTGCTAGCTCAGAATCAGCAAGATCGTGGTGGACGTCGTGGCCGCCGTGATAATGAGGATACCACCTATGTTGACTTCACTGACACCCGCCCACCGGTGTTCACTAAGGCTGATGAACCCTTAGAAGCCGATGATTGGCTCCGTACCATGGAGCAGAAGTTTAGCTTGATTCACTGTACCGAGGTCCAGAAACCTCTGTTTGCAGCTCAGCAGCTCCGTGGCCTAGCGACTACTTGGTATGCCAACCTTTTGGCTGCGCAGGATGCTGGACATCAACTTACCTGGCACGAGTTCCGTGAAGCTTTTCGTGCTCATTACATCCCTGCGGGTGTGATGAAGTTGAAGCTGGATCAGTTTCTGGCCCTGAAACAGAATGAGTCCACTGTCGCTCAGTATCTTGGGCAGTTCAACCACTTGGCACAGTATGCACCTGAGCATACCAACACTGATGCTAAGAGGAGAGCCTGCTTTGTCAGAGGTCTGAATTTCAAGATTCAACGCAGTCTGTCTAACAACCTCAAGTGCACTTTTCATGAGGCAGTGGATAGTGCAATAGCTTTTGAGGAAAGCGACCGTCAGCTCCAAGAGGAGAAGAAGAAGAGCAAAAGGTCTAGCTCTTCTGGCAGTCAGAAACGCCAAAAAGTTATCTATCATCCTACCCACCATAACCGTCTGTCATATCCCCATCAGCAGGTAGTTGTGCGCACTGCCGCTACCTCTCATACCTCTAATCAGCAAAACACCTCTCAGCCGAATGCCCCTGGCGTTCGTATCAACACTCCACAGACCAACTATAATCACCCATGCTACAACTGTGGAAAGATGGGACACTGGGCCCGTGATTGCCCTTTTCCGAAGCAGTACAACCAGAATGTGCAGAAAAGTCCTGGTGTTCCGCAACAGCAAGTTCAGCACCGTGGTCACCAGCAGCATGCTCAGAAGGGCAAGATTGTCAAGAAGGCAGGTCGGGTCTATTACACTCAGATTGAGGATATTCCTGCTGGAGAACCTGTCATGATGGGTAAGTTTCCTGTTGCTAGCCATTCGGCCGTTCTGCTATTTGATTCTGGTGCATCTCATTCGTTCATCAACCGTACATTTGTGGTTAAGCATGATATGTCTATTGGGGAAATAAAGGAAGATTTCCTTATACATTCGCCCGGGGGGCGTATAACTACTAAAGAGGTAGTTCAGGGAGTACCTATAGAGCTGGGAGGGCATAAATTCCCAACCACGATGATAGTACTTAAGGATCAGGATATAGATGTGATATTAGGTATGAATTGGATGTATCAGCACAAGGCCTTGATTGATGTGTTGAATAGAACCATAAGAGTGAACATACCTAATAGTCAAACTCAACTTCTTATCCAACTTCCATTGCCCGTAAGAAAGATTGAAAAGACCGTGCAAAGGTTGTGTGCCACCGCAGTTGAAGAAGTATTGAAGATTCCAGTGGTCTGCGAATTTCCAGACGTATTCCCTGATGAGTTGCCTGGTTTGCCACCTGATCGAGATGTGGAATTTGCTATTGAGCTAAAACCTGGAACCGCACCTATATCTCGTAGAGCCTACAGAATGCCTCCCAAGGAATTGGCAGAGCTTAAAGTGCAGCTACAAGATTTGCTAGATAAGGGTTTCATCAGACCCTAGCTCATCTCCTTGGGGTTGTCCTGCCATCTTTGTCAAGAAGAAAGACAATTCCCTCCGACTCTGTATTGATTACCGTCCACTCAACGAGGTCACCATCAAAAACAAATATCCTTTACCCCGTATTGACCTACTCTTTGACCAGCTGGCTGGAGCTAAGGTGTTTTCCAAGATTGACCTTAGGTCTGGCTACCACCAAATAAAGATCCGTCCCGAAGACATCCCAAAAACAGCTTTCACCACTAGATATGGCCTATATGAATACCTTGTCATGTCTTTTGGCCTAACCAATGCACCCGCCTATTTCATGTACCTCATGAATTCCGTCTTCATGCCTGAGCTCGACAAATTTATTGTCGTATTCATTGATGACATCCTGATCTATTCTAAAACACCCGAAGAACATGCCAACCACCTCCGTATCGTCTTGAACCGTTTAAGAGAACATCAACTCTATGCCAAATTCAACAAATGTGAGTTCTGGTTGGACCGAGTTCCATTTCTTGGACATATCCTGACAGCGGAAGGTGTGTCCGTAGATTCCAAGTAAGGTGGAAGAAATCTTGAACTGGAAACCACCAACCACTGTGCACCAGGTTCGCAGTTTCATGGGAATGGCAGGGATATTACCGCCGATTCATTCCGGATTTCTCAAGAATAGCTAAGCCTATAACCAACCTATTGAAGACTCAGGTCAAGTTTGTCTGGTCGTCCAGAATGCGAGACAGCGTTTCAAACCTTGAAGAGATGTTTGACCACTGCACCAGTCCTTGCTCAGCCAGATATTGAAAAGCCGTTTGATGTGTACTGCGATGCGTCGGGTACTGGCCTTGGTTGTGTTTTGATGCAAGAGGGCCGAGTCATTGCTTATGCTTCACGACAACTCCGGCCTCATGAAGAGAATTATCCCACTCATGATCTTGAATTGGCAGCTGTGGTTCATGCATTGAAGATCTGGCGTCACTACTTGTTAGGCAGCACATGTAATGTCTACACTGATCACAAAAGCCTGAAATACATCTTTACACAAGAAGAATTAAATATGAGGCAACGAAGATGGCTTGAGTTGATAAAAGATTATGATATTGAAGTGCACTACCATCCTGGTAAAGCTAATGTGGTTGCCGACACACTCAGTCGGAAGGCTCATTGTAATTGCTTGACTGTGAAGCCATATGATCTGTCGTTGTGTTACGGGTTAGAAAAATTGGGCATAGAAATAGTCCCTCAAGGCAGTTGGAACAATATCAGCATCAAAACCTCCATCCGTGATGAAATCGTGGCTGCTCAGAAAAATAGTAAAGGTATCAGGCACATCAAAGAGAAAATCCAAGCAGGGAAAACAGATTGTTTCAGAATTGATGATGAAGGGATTGTATGGTTCAAGAATCGGCTTGTAGTTCCAAAAATTCCAGAGTTACGTGGCAAGATTCTTGACGAGGCTCATTTGACAAGATACTCTATTCATCCGGGAAGCAACAAAATGTATCAGGATTTGAAACAGAAGTTTTGGTGGACTAAGATGAAGATCGAGATTGCTCAGTATGTAGCAAAATGCGACACTTGTCAGAAAGTAAAAGCTGTACACATGAAGCCTGGTGGAGAGCTGCAACCATTACCTGTTCCTGCATGGAAATGGGAAGACATCAGCATGGATTTCATTATGGGTCTCCCAACAACCTCTAGGGGTTTCAATTCCATCTGGGTTGTTGTGGACCGCCTCACTAAACAAGCTCATTTCCTACCTGTCAAGAAAATGTACAGGGCTCCGCACTACGCCAAGCTATACATAGAAAATTTGATGAAGCTACATGGAGTGCCCAAGACCATTGTCTCTGACCGAGGTACTCAATTCATATCCCAATTTTGGAGATCCTTTCATAAATCATTGGGTACAAAACTCCTGCATAGCACAGCCTATCATCCTCAGACTGACGGACAGACAGAGAGAATAAATCAGATACTTGAAGACATGTTAAGAGCCTGTGCACTCAATTACCCTGAGAAATGGGACGAGTGTTTGGCATTGGCCGAATTCTCGTACAACAACAGCTACCAAGAAAGTATCAAGATGGCTCCGTTTGAGGCAGTATATGGTCGCAGATGTCGTACTCCATTGAATTGGTCCGAGCCTGGAGAAAGATGGTTCTATGGAGTTGACTTGGTCAATGAAGCCGAAGAGAAGGTTCGACTGATACAGGAAAATTTGAAAGTGGCACGGTCACGACAGAAAAGTTATGCCGATCAGCGGCGCAGGCCTTTGACATTTCAGGTTGGAGACTATGTATATTGAAGGTTTCGCCTATGAAAGGAGTTAACCGTTTTGGAGTCAAAGGCAAGTTAGCCCCGCGTTATGTTGGACCGTTCTTAATCATAGGACGCGTGGGAAAGGTAGCTTACAAGCTTGAATTGCCAGAACATCTCTCGGAAGTACACAATGTGTTTCATGTTTCTCAGCTGAAGAAGTGTCTCCGAGTACCTGGACAAGTCATCGATGTTGAAGGAGTAGCACTTGAACCTGAATTGACATACTCGGAGCAGCCAGTACGAGTTTTGGATATAAAGGACCGTGTTACCCGAAGGACCACAACCAGGTGGTACAAGATCCAATGGAGTGATCATTCTGAAGATGAAGCTACCTGGGAATCTGAAGATTTCTTGGCAGAAAACTTCCCTGAGTTCTTTGCTACCTTGTAAAATGTAAACCTGTCTTTTAATGTGTATGTTTTTCCCTTGTCTCTTGTTTAAGCATGGGCTGGTTGTTGTTAGCTCTTTTTCCTATGCCTTGTTTCAACTTTGGTTATGTACCTAATCTCGGGACGAGATTTCTTTTAGGGGGGAAGGCTGTAATACCCCGGGTATTACGGATTTAATTAATCTGCCATGTCATCATATTTAAATTAATCATTTGCATATGATTGTGATTAGGTCCCTAGAGTGATTTGAATTTAATTAGTATTTATTTGTAAAATTAAATTCCCAAATAAAGGTTTAAAAATTTACTTTTATTAGGACCAAAACCTAGTTCAAAATCTAAAAGGGGTTTGGAGATAGTCCCTTAATAAAAGTTTTAGATCTTTTAAAATGGAACAACTTTTATTTTTAGAGATTTCAAAGTTCTGTGGTGGAAATTCAAATTTATTTCAAAACAATGATTTAAAACTTAGTTTTGGATTGTCATTTCAAAAATTATTTGGAATCTGGCAAAACTTCATAAATAGAAGTTGTAAAGCTCATTGAGTAGAACAACTTTTATTTTGGCAATTTTTCAAGTTGTTGAGAAAATTTAAAAGTAATTTTGAAAATACAGTTTGAAATTTAAAACTCTAGTTTACCCCTTTTTCTGTAGTTTCAAAAATATTTCGAATTTGAATTTAGTTCCAAAAGCAAAGTTGTTCAGAATTTCAAACCCTACAACTTTTGTTTTTGCAGTTTTTCATGTTTGTATGCAAAATCAGTCGAATTTGGTCAAAAACCGACAGCCCCCTAGGGAATAATGCTACAGTGTTTCACCCCCTCGCCCAGTTCGTCAACAGCGCCGGCAACGGCCGTGCCGGCCGGGCGCGCGCGGCTGCCGTGCCGCCCGGGATCTTGCTCCCGGTCGTCGTTTGAAGACGATACGCGTGCGCCGCGACGCTCTGACCCTGTCCCCCTCTTCCCCGGCCTTCAAAAGGGCGACGAGGCCCTCCCCTCTCCATTTTCTTCCCTCCCGTCACCGTCGAACTCCACTCGGTGCTCGGCAAAATTCGTCGCCACCGAGCCTTCACAACCCTCTCCATCTCGCTCGCAGCTAGCTAGCTTCCTTGCGCGTCGCCTGCGTCCGTCGGTGGGAGCTGTAGAGCTTCGTAACCACCGGAACGCCGGTGTCTTCTTCGCGGGCGGGCAGAGCGCCGCCGCGAGCTCCGCCGTCGTCTCGAGCTAGTTTGGGTAAGCTCTGGGCCTCGTGTTGTTGCGCAACGTGATCTCCGTGACCCCTTGAACCTTACGCTTGCGTCGGTGTACTCTCTGGTTCTCTAGGTTCGCCGAAACGCGTGTTCGCCGTTGTGCCGAGCCGCCGGGATCCGCCGCCGTCGCCAAGTCGCCTTCCCCGAACCACCTCCGTCTCCACCGACCCGTCAGCCAGCTTCGTGGTGAGCCCAGATGCTCGCGCACCTTTTCCCCCTCTTTTTACCGGCTTGTGCTCGCCGGCGACGTGCTCGCCGCCGCCACCGAGCCGCCGCATCCGTGTCTCCAGGTGCTGTGCGCCTCGGATCTCGTCGTGTCTTAGCTTGGTAGACTCGCCTTGGAGTGTAGAGTCCGTCAGTGCCCTCGGTTTCGTCCCTCGGCTCACCGTCGGCGAGCTAGGGGCGGCGGACCGCCGGCGCTCTCGCCTCTGTCAAAACAGAGGAGAGGCCAGGGGCCTCGGGTTAGAAGGTAGGTCTTTCCAGGGGGTTAAGTGCAAATCCCGTGACTCATGTGAATAGTATAGATCGGACCGTGGGTTGATTTCCGATTTCCCCAAGGTCTATTTTGCTAAATCGCCGGCGCCGGGTGCGGGCAGGCCGAGTGGGCCGGCTCGCTTTGGTCATGGGCCGTAGTGGGCTGGTTTGGCCTTTTCTTTTTCCAGTAAATTTCAAAATGCTTTTCATTTATATATTCATATGAATAGTACTGAAGTTTATTTATTTCATATGATTAAATCTGTTGAATGAAAAAATGTGAGAATAATTTTGTATGCTCTCTGAAGTATGTAGTAATTGTTAAAAATATAAGATAGGGTGTTCTAGTGCCTTTAATCTGCTGTATAAATCAGTGAAGTAATTAATAAATGCAAGTTTGTGTAATTTTAATTAATTCTCTGTAAATCCAAAAATCATGAAATTTATTGTGGCTCTGTTTGGTGATAAAACCTAGCTGTTGGTAAAGTTTGGTTGCAATTGAAGTTAGTTTGGTCAATTAATAAATATATGTGAAATTAGGGATTAATAAAGTAAATAGAAAAAGGAATTTAGGTTCGTTGTGTGAATTTTTGGATTGAATGAAGACCTAAGGATCTTTCACTGTGTGATCCTTGGCAATTTGAGAACTTAGTGCTTGGTAGTAGTCATAAAGCTGTGTAGCGGCTTTCTGTGACCGTTAAAAGGGTCAATAAAACAAAAGTAGGAAACATTACTTTTACCTTCCGTAGATCGTTTACAACTTTACCGTGAAGGAGAGTTGTACTCAAGGTATTAATGGTTTACTTTCAAGCATTTCCTTTGTTGCCCTCATGCCACGCTAAGCATACATCATTGCATACGTGTAGTGCCCGTTCCCGAGGGGGTCCAGGTCGAGACTACTACTGAGGAGGTCACTCCAGAAGTCATCCAAGGATTCGACATCTGCGGGACTGATCCCGACCCGACGCTGTACACGATCCAAGGCAAGCCCCGGTGCATTCAGCCCTTCTGTTGCAAAATATTTATAATTCGAGTTAATCTACTGCATTAGGTTGATAGGGGTTGATTGTTACCTATCCAGATGCATCGTCTCAAATAAATACCCTGAAACCTGATTTAAACGAAAATTTTGAAAAATGCTTAGTCATGCTTAATGAACTTAGCTTTACATAAAAGAAAAACTATTTTCTGTGCCATGACTATACTTATACTTTGATTGGTGAAGAACTGGTTATCCGCTGGTCGATGTGTATTTGGGTTGGAGTCCCAATGCATGGTCGCTTTCGGAATAGTTTGGAACTGGTCGATGTCTTTGGAAACGTGTTTCGTTGGGTGGCCAGCTCATGGGGCGGCGTTCCCTATGTCTCACTCACCCGACAGGCACGATAATAAAAACTGTCGGGTAGTCTTGTACTTGGGTTAGAGTCCCAATGCAGGATTGGCGACAGGAAGGAAGTAGGGACCATTCGTTGTAGGTCTGCTGTGATCATGATGAACAGCCTAGCCACATACCAATGCGGAAAGCCTAGAGTTCGGTGGCGCTATTGCTGGAACCGACAACCACGCACTGGGAGTGGAGAGATGGCGAGAGTAGCTTGTACCCACGTGGCCGGCGTGCCTGGATAGGAGTGGAGTACTGTGCTCTCGGGTGGCGCAGGACCGGTTCCGGGATAGCAAAGCCGTGACAACGGGTTGGTATATGTATGCCGGCGTGCTGCATATGCAGTGTGGTTAGAATCCCCAGCTGGGTACTTTCTGGATTCGAATCGACGTGCTCCTCGGTTATGGAGACTTGATCCTCACACTCTACACCGAAAAGTGGTTCTCAACTAGGTGTTTTCTGAATGAATAAAGTAATTGGAAGAATGATGGTACATGAGTCTGAATATTGGAGCTATAAATATGATTATAATAATGACAAAATAAAATATGGAACAGGATAGACTGCTTTTCTGCAAACTCCTTACCTTCTGCTAGCCTTACCCACAGCCTTACATTCCTAAGTCTCATCTTACACCTTTAGTCGGGTAAGTCTTGCGTAGTACCCCAAGTACTCAGGGTTTGTTAACCCCTGTTGCAGGAGGACCGCCGCCGGAGGTCTGTCTTGCCCCTTGCTGTGTGACTGTGGTCGAAGAAGGCAGCGATGATGAGTGAAGTGGAACCCGTGGGCAGGGTTCAAGTTATCTTATCTAGTATTGTGTAACTATTCCACTGATACTGCTATGTCCTCTGGTCTGTAATAACTATATTTGAATCCTATTTGAACAACCGGTTTGTAATCTAAATGTTATGTAATCTTCCGCACTGTTACTCTGATGTATTTTATTATGAAATGTTGTAATCCTGTGATGATTCTGCAATGGTGATCCTGTCGGAGAAAAGGGCGCTAATGTAGCCCGACAGACCTGTCTAGATCATTTGGGACACGGGCCCGGCTGTCAGAAGTCGTTAGTGACAATGACAGGTGCCGGTGGGCCAGGTGATTTAGCCGGTTCTGTTACACTGAGTAGATTTTCTTCTTTGCTTCCTCCTCACTGCATGATAGAATCACAATCAAAATTTCAATTCTCACACGACAAGATTAGGGGTTATTATACATATACATCTTCTGGGGGTACATATGTGTTTACAAACTTTGGTTTGTTATATATCAGAGCATGGTAGTATGTTGAGAAGAGTTGTACATAAACTATGAAGAAAGAGTGAGTCGGAATATACTCTGCAACCCACTAAATAACACTTATCGTGCAAACGATAAGTAATCATAATTTATTAAAGAAGAATTCACATCAATAAACACATATTCGACAGCCTATATGCCAGGAAGTCCCCAAAGTTGGGTTACGACAATCCAGCACATCTCTGAAAAGAACTCATTCGACAGCCTATATGCCAGGAAGTCCCCAAAGTGGGTTTTTAGCTGTGCTGCGGCTGCCAGGTGGCAAATCAGCTGCAATCGGGTAGCAAAACAAGGGCCATAAGAGAAATAATTTACAATTCCACACTTCATAATGCATCTTAAGGTGGGTAAGTCAAGATTATATTCGTGATCCATTCTTGAGTAATTACAAGAAAGTCATGCAAAATAACAGAGGTAATAACAGATCAAGTATGAATCAGATAATTCAGATATGGTTCCAGGATAAAACGTGAAACTGAAATCCACTACATCATCTTAAATAGTTCAGATGTCAATGCCATATGCCAGGTGAATCGATAATCTGGAATTTGTACTGAATTTCTATTAATAGAAGCCAACGTAGAAAATGCTCCTCGTTATACTCTTAATGGCATCCAAGGCATCGAAGAACTCATAGCCAAGTGAAGATGGAACTGACAATGGTCGAACAGTGCAATCAAATGCCAAGGGCCATCCCTTTCAGTCAAATGCAGCATAAGCCAGCATGCCTAGGGCCATCCAGTGCAATCAAATGCCTAGGGTGGTGTGATGCTACCAAAAGGCCATGGTGTGAAGCCATGTTAGTAAAGGGTGGTGTGATGCTACCAGAAGATGACAGCGGTGTGATATCGCTAGGAGGAGATTATTGTGCAAAACTACTAAGAGGAAATGGTGGTGTGAAGCCACTAAAGGAAGAGTCAGGGTGAAGCTGACAACCATGCAGTGTGATGCTGCTGTGTTGGTGTGAAGCCAGGCAAGATGGTGGTGTGTTGCTGCCAGGAGATGTTGATAGTGCTGCGAGGGCACTGTTGTGATAGGAAGATGGCGCGAAGCTATGATGGAGCTGCAGTAGTGTGAGCCTACTATGTGCTGGACGTTGCACAAAGAAGAAAGGCGTGTGATGCACATAAAGTTGTGGGCAATCTACATCAGAGTCAATATGACAAGATTAGGGGGGTGATTGTTGGAAATAATCTTGTCATAAGAGATGAATAGATGCATCTACATGCATCTATGGTATGAGTTGTCTAAGTCAAAATAAAATTGACTTGTTCTTTGTGCTAATGCTTAGCTAGCATTAGGAAGTAAAGTTGGATGAGGAGCTCCATGAAGTTTCTAGGACCGACTAGTGGCTAGTTGAGCTATACAATTTGAAGTTTACCACTGGTTTCTTAGCTAGCAAGCAGGCTAATGTGGGCTGCATAGTTTAGGTCGGTTACTGTAGCATGATTACTGTAGCAAACCGACCTAAAGGGCTATAAAAAGGGCAGCACCCTTATGGTTGTAAAAATAGATAGATGTTGAAACAATGTGAGTTTTGAGAGAGGAGTTATAGAGCTTGGTTGTGAAGATCAAGCTTGTGTTTAGTTGTATAGTAGTACTTGGTTGTGAGAACCAAGTGAGTTGTAACCTTGTAGTGTGAAGCTATAAAGTATTTGTGTTCTTATATTCTTGTGTGAATCAAGATAAGGGCAAGTGAGGAATTGAGTGATTCAGTTCCAGCAGCAGCAAAAGAGAAATAGAGTGATTCTATTTCTAACATGCCATTCCTAAGGGCATCCAGTGCAGACAAATGCACATGAGCCCTCATGCCTAGGCCCCAATGTGACATGTAGCTAAAGCCACGAAGCTACAAAAGTGTGACGAGGTGGTGTGCCTAGGTCTGAAGGCGAGTCAAATGCTTTTAACAGCAAGGCACAAGGTTTTCCAGTAAGGCACGAACCTCACTCACATCAAGAAAGTATAGGATGGAGAAACTGAGAAGAAACTAGCCAATAACATCTGAATCCCTACCAATGTAAACGAACTACTAGCACATTCAATTAGTACCATCACGTTCAATGTACTGGATTTTTACCGGCTTAACGTGTTGGTCAGGTCACAAACAGTTGCAACAAAATACACATTTACGGATTCAATTCGCTCAACGTGACTGCTCCAACAAGACGCAACAAACGCGCACACATAGTAACGCACGCATAACTTCCGAGGACGGCGGCGAGGGTCTTGACGTAGGCGGCGACCATCTCCTCCTTGGAGGGCTTGGGGTCGGTGGGAACTCCATGACGATGAGCCAGTGCTCGTAGTCGCAGCCGTCGAGAAGGATCGTCTTCTTGGGCGGCCGGTTGCTCCAGTTCGGGGACGGGTCGTTGAGCGGCGAGTACCCGGACCCGCCAGACGACGCGGACCTGGCCCCGCGCGACGCGAGGGACCACGGGGCGACGTGGGCCGAGGCGGCCGCAGCGGCGAGGGGCCCCAGGTGGTGCAGGAGCGCGCGCGAGGAGGAGAGGAGAAGCACGGAGAGGCCGCGGCGGGTGGCTGATGCAGCCGCCATGGTTCCGGGCACTCGGTAGGGAGCACCGATGGAGGCGGCGGCGGGGGTCGGCACGGCGCGGCGCTGTTTTTTTTTTCTTTCTTATTTTTTTCTTGAGCAAAGCGGCGCGGCGCTGTTAGGAGGCGGCGGGGGTGAGAGATGGTAGCCTGGAGAAACCAGGAGTGGGATGCGGAAGGAATGGGGGCGATGAAATACCAGGTGGGCGTCAGGCACAGAAAGCTTTCCAGAGCAATTTCCACGTCTCTTCTCCTTCACCAGACAACCAAGCATCAGTGTAAGTCTTTTCATAGAGGCTGAGGACCTGGAATCACTCTTCCACCTCCCAATCTCTCAAGAGGCCCATAGTGTGCTAGAACTGCTTGGTCATGCTCTTGAGCTGCAGCCCTTTGATGACGAAAGAAGGGACAGTTGGTCCTACCTATGGGGTAATAATGCGACTTATTCTTCAAATAAGTTATACAAATTGGCTTTCAAAAACATGAAGGCTCATCCTGTCTTCTCGTGGCTGTGGAAGTCAAATGTATCCCAAGGATCAAGTTCTTCGCGTGGATGATCTTAGTGGACAGGTTAAACACCAAATCGATGCTAAGGAGAAGGAACCTCTCCAATGAAGAAAATGTGAACTGTATTCTCTGTCATCTGGGGGAGGATGAGGACCTGGACCATCTCTTTTTTAGATGCCCTTTTGCTCTGGAGTGCTGGGGCAAGATCGGTATTCAGTGGAACACAAACCTTGGCCTTCACTCAGAGAGTGGCACATGCTAGGCAGTCTCAGAACCTGCAGCTCTTTATGGAGATTATGATGATCGCGTCTTGGGAGATTTGGAAGACTAGGAATGACCAAATTTTCAATGGAGTGCAACCTTCGGTTGGTACTTGGTTTGTAAATTTTAAAACTCAATGTCATTCGCATCTTGTCCGTTTTAGGCATGAGCTTAGTTCGGCCTTTTGTTTTTGGCTTGATGCTTACAGTTAAGACTCTTTGTAAGTATCCTCTATCTTTAATGAAATTAAAATGATGTGCTATGGGGACCTCCCCCACAGTTTTTGCCGTAAAAAAAAAATCAGGTGGGCTGGTCTGGTCTGGGCCAACAAAACACTTCGGTGCCTAGACAACCCCGCTGTATTGGGCCGTGCGGTTCGAGCCTTCTATGACCTCCTATCAGATGGGCCAAAAGATTAGGCCCGTGGTCGCTGGTTCAAAAGTATTCAAGCCCACAGTCAATTTATGAAAGAGAAAATAACTGAGAAAAGTTTCTGATTCATCCGATTCGAGGAAGAGCAATCTCCATGAGTGTAGCAGAATACCTACTTCGTTCGTCACCAACGACTGACGCGCACACAAAAAAAAAGGAAGAAAAGGCTAAAGCAAGAGTTCTCCTAAACTTATTTCCTCTAGCTAAATTATCATATAGAGTACATTCTAACAAAAAATCCCGTTCAGATATTTTCCTTATCCAACAGTTACTCTATCTTAAATAACATACAGGGTGGACAGCATGACATCTCCATTTTTAAAGGGAAAGAGGATAATTTAGGATATCTGTAGATATAGGATGTTGAGCAAGGAGGTAGTTTGAGTGTGATTTTTGTTATACAAACCTTAATGTTAACTCTAGGATATGAATAGAGAAACTCTTGGAGATGCTTTAAGCATCCAATGCCGATTGGTCAACACTTTGTTTAGCATTATTGTTGACTGTTGACAAAGTCACGGCAAAGCGAATATGCTGGTAATGTAGTGAAAACGAATTTCAATTGGGCCAGCTAGGTTATTACGTATCATTTTTCCCCAATACGAACATAACATTTGTGCTTTTATACATGTGTCTCGTTGTTTTCTTACTAACTAAATTGAGAGTGCATTTTTACTTATATGTACACATTCATAAATTGAACACGTATGTGCTCTTACAATGGCACTAAGACACTAGCAAGTACTCCTGCTCTTTATTAGTATTATAGTTCTTCTCCATATTGCTCAAATTGAATCAACTTCTAGAGTTGTTTTAAGTAAACTATTTTAATTAAGTTTATACAAAATAAAGCATCAATATTTAATATCAATCAGTATCATTAGATAAATCATAGGATATATTTCTGTAATGTATTTATTTAATGTCATAGATGTTATTACTTTTTTTATAATTTTGGTCAAATTTAAAATAATTTGATTTAGAATGACACATGGAATTGATTTATTTTTGGAAGGCTTCGTAATACATAAGTTTACTTATCACTCGGGCAGTGTAAATAGTCACAGCGCCGAGCACACAATTAACTGGAGCAGCAGGTTTGTCAAATTTAAGATAATTTGATTTAGAATGACACTTGGAATTGATTTATTTTTGGAAGGTTTCGTAATACGTAAGTTTACTTATCACTCGGGCAGTGCAAATAGTCACAGCGCCGAGCACACAATTAACTGGAGCAGCAGGTTTCGTGGATCGAATGGTTCATATTCGGAACGGTTCGTCGGGTGTGCCGTTTGTGATTTTTTTCTGTGATGGTATGGTTAAAAAAATAATTGATTTAATTTTGTGGCATTTTTATATAGTTTCTGTATCGAAGGGTCTTTAGTACATTAAGTACAATGTCACATGCATGTTGTCAAAAAAAATGTCACCTGCACCCGTTGTATTCCCAAAAATTTTCTTATACAATCGAAACTTCATTTAGCATTAGTGTTGATAGAGTTAGGTGCTACACAAAGATGCTCCAACAATCCGGCCAGCACATCATAGAAAAGCAGGAGGGAAACTGAACAAATACGAGGAAGGTGGTGCTTGTCTCTTGGTTGTATAGATTTTTAATTTCTTTAATAGGAGTGCTCGTATTGTGAAATTCTAACTATATTCATTATTTTTCCAATTTTTGTTGTGCGTCCACACCCCCTAAATTTCCGTTGTAAATCAGACTCTACATAAAAGAACTGGACCTCCAGGACCTAGTTGATTTTTGGCAGTCCTACAACCGTGAAGTGGTAAAAATCAGCTGGCAGCAAAACAGGGCCAGAAGAGAAAATGCTTAGCTCGCTCTTAGCTCGCTCATTGAATAACTCAGAAGCTTGACCCATAAACTTAACGAAATGTAAAAGATGCTCAGGAAGCAAAATAGCTACAAAATGTAACCAAACTAAGGAGGGTGAAACTTGCTCAATGGATCAAGATCATTCATTCATGCCTTAATTGTGCATTTATACATTGATAATGATAGTAGTCTTCATGCAAAATAGTATCTCAACTTATAAGGTTATGCACAGTTATACAGTTGCACATAATCTTGAGCAATGCAAGTACTCAATTCATTTATGGATCGGACCAGGATTCCACTCATAGGACAAAGCAGGGTCGCGACAAATCCACCTCCCGCCGCTGCATAACATGGAATCATCTACCTTGTTATGTAGCCTAAACCCTGGGTCGAAACTTAGAGCCACCTTCTGAAGTTGTCTTGTGTGTGTGAGCACTCGTTTCATGAACCAGCTTTCGCATTCAATTCCTACTAGCCCGTTGAACTCTGCTTCCTGAATATTAGCCAAATACATTTAATGGGATTTCCACTGGTCCGGGTGATAGCAAAAGGAGTCGTTGTTGTGACCAACCTGAGGTAGGAAATAGGGATATATTTGGGATTTTATTAGTGCAATGTAAATGGATGGTATAGAAAATTTAAACCAAATACAATATAGTTATATTGGGCAGGATCATCCATATACTCACCTCATGATTGCAGTGTACGCAGAGGTATTTGAGATGGCTACACTGTTTTAAGATCTCTGCTAGACCAACTCCAAATGAATGCAGCTTCCGTGAATAAACCTGAACAGTCAAAGATATCAGGTGCCGAAGATGAGGTATCCTTTCGGTAATATTATCAACAAACCCTTCTCCCTAATAATAAAAGATTTAAAAAGTGCGAGTAAATAAGCATCCGAAGACATCATGAACATTTCTTTTGCCCAAACAAGGTAAAAGAAAACAGCGTTAGTAAAACAATGAAACTTACACATGCATTTGCACAATATTTTTGTTTTGTTCATTCAATTTTCTCGAAAGGAAACAAAACCTGATGCACACATGGATGATTATTAATTTAATAATTCTAATGATTTGTGGAAAATGGTGCACATATAATAATAATAATAATAATAATAATAATAATAATAATAATAATAATAATAATAATAATAATAATAATAATAATAATATGAATGGATGAATGAAAAGAGATACAGTTAAACAATTTTTATGCTAACCATCTGCAGGGAGAATAATATACATACAGATTATATAAGTTAGTAAGAATAGAGATATCTATTAGTACTGGCTAGCTGTAGAAAGCATGGACGAATAATTAATTCAAACAGTCTAACATTATATAGACAATGCGGAACGGCAATGCGGACTAGTCATAAAAATAGTTGCCAACAGAAAAATACAAGATCAGTGGTTTCATTTATTGTGTGTATCCGAACCTAAATAATAAATTACAAGTGTATTCATTTATTATGTGTAGCACTTGAAAACACTTATAATTAATTTTTCTATTGAAAATTTATATGGTACAAGTTCATTTTAAAAACAGAAACTATGAAACTTTAGGTTTGGTTTTCAAGGAGTTGTGACCCATATCAAGGTGTACTTACCATTGTTATTTTGAGAGACACCTCAAGGCATGTGACTGACGTACAACGACTAAGTAGGCAAATGCTACTGTCGTTGATGTCATGTTCATCTTCGTACAAGTCAATGACCTTCAGTCTCTCCATGCATGGCAATTCACCATCTACTTCGATATGGTCAGGTGGTTTAGGCAAGAAGATGAGCTCCTCCAGCTTAGGGGCGGAGATACCAACACGTATCCCGCGGTTAAAGTTCTCTAAACGGAGAATCCGGAGGCTACGAGTTTTCAGCTTCAGAGCATTAGGGCCTGCAATTAGCGATGCGCTTGACATTGTCAGCTCCAAGAGTGCGTTGGCCTCGATAAGCAGCTCATTCCATAAAAAGAGCATAAGATTCCTTAGCTGCAGCTTCTGCAAGGATGGACAGCATCCAAGATCAATGTTTTCAAGTGAGAGATCCACGAGTGAGGCGAATACTGCAGCGTCGGGGAGCTGGACCCTTACGTCTTTCAGGTCCCAGTGCATGGTCTCCAGCTTTGCTGAATCAAGGAGATCGCTGAGATTTATCGTGGCTTGATCTATCCAGTACGACTCCCTGAGGTTGTTCTTGCCCATCTCACGACGGCATATAGACAACAACCGCAGTTTAAAGACAAAAGATTTCACTCTTTTTTCCATCGCGTAGCGAATCCACTCCTGCGCAGCGTCGGCGGACTGCAACAACAGCGGTTTCATTGCCTCAAAGCGGGCACGTTCCCACCCAAAAAAAAAAAAAAAAAAAAAGTCGGCACGAGACATGCTGATGGCGAACGAGATCGCCAGGTGCTCGAGGTCGAGGGCGGCATCTGTCCTGGCGCGCTGGGCGAGGGCATTCTGGACGAAGTCGACGAAACTTTCGTCGCTGCTGGCAACAGCTCGAGGATACGCACCAGCACGTCGTCGCAGAGGCCGCTGATCCGGTCAGCGCCCCCGGCAGATGCCCGTCGCCGTCGCTTCGATCTGCTGCGCACGCCCATTGTGTCTGCTCTGCTGCTGCTGCGCCGCCGCCAGATGCGATCTGATTTATGCGCACGCGGCGTGTGCTTCGGAACACAAGAGACCCGCGAGACGTGTGGAACGCACGTCAGTCAAGAGGCAACCAAATTCGATCGAGGGTACGTTTCACGTAGGTGCACGGTGCACTGGACGAGGCCTGACGTAACAAGCCAACGGTTGTCTGAATCGGGCTGTAATTGGCTATACCAACCAGCCCAACAGGTTCCGAGCCCGCCATGTATGTCGAATCTCTCCAAGCCACAAAACCACCGGCCACGCCTTCCATGTTCATGTCCATGCTGCGGCTATTCCGCCGCTGACCAGCTCGCCGGCTGGTCGTTGTCAGTTGGCAGAGAAAGCGGCACGGGCTGCTGCATGCACCTGAATGCGGTCGCCCCTTGTGGTCACGGTGGCGACGACGACAAGCACCAACTAGGGTTATCGTATCAACGGAGAACTGGGGAGGCTGTCAACAGGACATGGTGACCACAGGATTCAAAGCATTGTTAGGGACAGGGAGGTCAGGCTCGCCACGTCAGCTGCCAGCGGGCGCTGCAGCTGCCATGGTGGCAGCACGCCGCGGTGTGGTTTGGCCGCGCCGCGGCCCGTGGGTAATGACGCGGCAAAACATGCTAGATTCGGAAAATAGAGTTCTACCCGTGTCAATGGCGTAAAAAGTTGCTCGCTAACACCGAGTCAGCCGTATCTATACTGGCCACGCTTCATAATTTGAGTGGAGTGGACATCCGCACAAGGACCATCCGCACCCAAACTTTCCCCCCTGAAATTGAATCTGGCTTGGTGCGATTGATCCGCAGGCCACTGCGCTAACTCCCCGTGTGCGCATGCCGAACGGGGCGTGCTCTCCGTTCTGCTTCTATAGCGATTTTAACATCATATATACATTTCCTTGTCCATTGAAAAAAAAAACACTAGAGATACAAGAAGCAACAAAAATAAAAATAAAATTAAACAAGTCGTTCATATCTCGATCAGCAGGCCCATATCCTCACCGTGGCCACGGCCCAACCTAACTTGCAGGGCGTTTTCACGTGCATCGCACGGCGTTGTATACGAAGCAGGCGGCCCCCTGTACATGTCCATGTTCAGCCAGCTAATTCAGTAGTGCTGCTACACGATGCTGGTGAAGTGGTGATCATGCCCGAGGCAGCCGCGGCGGCGAGGGGGCCCAGGCGGCGCGGGTGGAGGAGCGCAGAGAGGCCGCGGAGGGTGGCTGACGCGGCCGCCAGGTTCCGGGCACTTGGTAGGGGGCTCCGATGGAAACGGCGGCAGGGCGCGGCGTTGAGAGGAGGCGGCGGGGGCGAGAGATGGTAGCCGGAGTGGGGTGGGGCTGAATGAGCTGGCCAACAAAACAGTTGGGTCGAGTGGCCTCCTACGGTAGCGGTTCCCCGGGCAGAATTATTAAAGCCGCAGCCCGCACCAGCAGCAAGAGCGTACGTATAGTAGCAGCCGTGTCTCTCTCGTCGAGTCGGCGATCAAAAGCGCGCTCCAGCTGACTCCGGCGACGCAAACGCAAGCGTCTGTTGATGCGTGGAGAGGTTTCGTCTCCGGCGGCTGAATACGTTTGTTATCAATAATATAGGCAGGAAGAATTAGTGTGTGAGCAGGGCCTGAGGTATAACGCGGTCAAATAGTACGATCCATCGCTTAATTCATGCCACATCGGATGTGGCATGTTCCTTTCTTCACCTTCGTCTTGCACACCGACGTCCGTTCCAACGAATACGATCCTTTTTAAAAAATTTTACGAATACGATCCTTGGTTCCACGGCCCCTACCAGGATTACCAGTTACCACGCCATGGCGGTGCCAGCCACGGCAGCTTGCCAGGCAGGATAATGTCTCTTCCGTTTGCGCTGACCTGTGTCCCTCAACCTCCATGGCTCCATCTATAACTCAAGTTGTAACATTAGGCGTGTTCCGCGTTCACTGACTGGTAACCGACTGCCGCTCTGCTCAGTCAAAAGCAGACAATCCCATCGGCCATCGCACTGCTGCCAATACTTTTGCTGTTTTGCACTGGTACACAGGAGCTCTATAGCGGCGGTTAATAAGCCATCTTTACTGGCGTTTCACAGGGCCACCAGTGGGAGAGGCCAGTGAAAATAAATCTTTCCACTGGCGGTTGCCTGTGAACCGCCAGTGAAAATATGTTTTCACTGGCGGTTCCCAAAACAAACCGTCAGTGAAAATATATTTCCACGGGCGGTTTCTTATATTTCCACTGGCGGTTTGCTTAAGAAACCAACAGTGGAAATATATTTACACTAGCGGTTTGGAACCACTAGTGTAAATATATTTTCACTGGTGGTTCACAGGCAACCGCCAGTAGAGATTGTCGTCCTTTTTAGTGAATTTCAGCCCCTTCCGGCCATATATATATATTTATTTATTTATTGTAGATATTAAGCTGTATTAGATCATGATCAAATATAGCAAAACAAAATTTAATTATTATACAGTATATTTATATACATCAAAGGACTGTGCTCATAATATATACACATATATATATATATGTTCATCAAAGTTACATGTGATAACATCTCAAATTTACACATCTAATTAATAACCCTCTCGGGTAAACCCTAGCATGCTGATTTCCGTTAGCTCTCTGAACTCTTCACTTTTTAGAGTCTCTTCATTGTCGTGATAATTTCCGTTGCGTGAAATAACATGTTTCATGATGAATGAGTACATGTCCTCAACAATGTTATATAAAGTCTTCGTGCTCATGTTCTGCGCCTTGAGTTTTTTATAATTTCGCAACTGTAGTTATAACTATATTAATTAATATGTATAAAGATCATATACACATTTGTAACTTTAAGGTTATAATGACTATTACTTACCTTACCAACGTTCTTCATTTATCGTCCGGACTCCCTCATAAACTCACAGACATAGAATCCGCAGTGGGCCGATCCGAGTGGTTGCTTGTGGCACTATATATGTAAACAGATAAGCGAATATTTAATTAGTTGCAACATTGTCTTATGTGTTGTACATGGATGATAAATATGTAGTCATAAATAACTAACATACCGACCACTTGTAATTTATTGTTAATGGTCCTTTTTTTTGTTTTTGTCGTGCTTTCCGTCTTTTAGTTTATACCACCTATATGCCCTATGATTTTAAAAGAATCACCAAGTTATATATTCTCAATGCAAACTCTCGTCGAGAAAAGAATGCAAACATTTATCGGCTTACCTCTCTAAGAAGGTCAAGAATGTCGCATACGTAGTGGGATCATAATCTGCGGAGTCAAAGATAAGCACCCTTGTCTGTCTTGGATAAATATAAAAACAAATCCAGTGGTCCCTGCACGAATCAAGTTCTCGTGATGCATGAGCCGGGGCCACATATATATATGGATTAGACAATAATAACATTAATTGCAAAAAGAAACTCGAGCTTACCTAAAGTTGTATGGGGCCATTATGACTTGCCTATCTTGAAATTGAAGCATCGAATTTCCTAAGTATAGGCAGTATTTGTCCTCCATCTCTTTTTTTAGCTTAGTAATAATCTGCTGAACTTCTTCCTCAGTCTTATCCTTCAATTTGTCATTGTCCTTTCCGATCCTGAATATGTGCCGCTCCTCACATATTTCGGTGGGGGTCGAGATAGCCAATCTTCTCTTCTGCGTGTGAATAAGGATCGATACCAAATCTCTCCTCCTGCTAGTCATGTTGTAGTCTGCAAGGCACATATGCAAATGAATCTCAGAGACTGAAACGTAATACATCAAAATAATAATCAAGTGAGTATATGAGCGACACTTACAATGCCCACACTGTTACGAGCTGAACGTCGAGTCTCTTGAGGTTCATCATTAAGTGCATGTCCTCAAACGTGACCACAGCTTTACTTCGTCCGTTCATAAAAGCTCTTGGTGGTATACGTACGCTCAGAGCGTCGATGCCAACAGAAGCTGCTTTCATGTACCAATCATGCATTCTTTTAATTAAAGATGGGATTTAGGTTACCTTTTTCCAAGTGAAAAGCGGCCTGCCCAGCACATATGTATCAGAGACATTTTCATAATCCTCTTTCGTTGGCTTCCTGATCTGTATGGTCTTCACAGAAGATTTCCCCGATTTCTCAGCCTCAGAACACTCAACGACACGACTTGTGCGGCTGCGTGCTATTCCTGACAACCACAACATGGTCCCAGCAGTTTTTTGCTTTGGCCGGTGTGGCGAGACCATTTTGGAAACAACATTCCTCTTCTTTGCTGATGGGGGGTTTTTCTTTGGTTTATGGGGCTGACGGGGTCGATTTTTGCTCATGTTGTTTCTCTTGTGGGCCCGTTGGGGTCGATGTTTCCTCAGGTTGTTTCTCTTTGCTTGCTGGGGAAGGTGGATAGTTGATAGGAGATGCTGGTGGCGGAGGTTCTGGAATTGGATGCACAGGCGAATTTGGTGAGCTAGGAAGAGGCCGGTTAGGTGATGACGACGGCGGTGGGTCATTATGAATGCTATGGTCGGTAGATGGTGGTGGCCCACTCAACCTGATGTCTCGCCTAGGCCAAAGGATGATATTGTTGATGGCTTGTCCCAGTGTTTCAATGCCCTCGGGTGCAGGGATGTCCAACATGTCATCCTCATGTCCTTGCATTACGGTCACCACTTCGACCCTGCAATACTCATCTGGAATGTTTACACAATGAAATGTCCGTTTAGGGATTGCGAAGCCAGTGCCTACTTCCCTAGTATGAACATTGGTAATGCCATAGCTTATGACTAGTGAGTAAGGCATTGGTATGTCAATGGCATCAACTGGATAGCAAACCTTTGCCGTAGACGCGACAGTGCTTGGAGCATTTGGAGATTGTGCTATCAACTGCTGAGCTCCCAAGGGCTGTGTTACCGGCACCAGCTGCATCTGCGGAGACTGTTGGGTGTTCGTCCTTTGTTGAACAGAAGACATGACACCCACCAATTGCTGTGCAAGCTCGGTATCAGGATTTGCTACTAATTTAGTCATCATGTCTTTGAAGGCTTGCTTTGCCTGATCCACAGAAAATCTTTCAAGTCCTCCTTGTATCGATCACTTTTCTTATACATTCCGGCCCACTCCTCGGCGAATCCTTCTTTCCATCCTAGCCTTGACGAGATGCCTCGTACATGACCAGGGTGCTCGGGGTTAACAAGACCAAGAGTAAGGATGTCCCGCTCCCTTTGTGGCTTGGCACTTCCTTCCTTCACATGAGCTGCCGCCTCATAAATATTCTTCGTGGCTTCTTCAACCATTGGATCAGAAAAAGATGCACTTGACTCAGATATTTCTCGTGGTTTGCGAGCACGAAGCCAGTTCGCGCTCCTTTCGCCAAGTTCCTCAGACAACACTGGCAACCTTGCTGCCTTCTTCGCTGCCTCTTCTTCCCTCCATTTGGGAACCTGCCGCTTGTAACCACCTGTGCCAAGGTGGTGGTGGTACTTGTTCTTCTTATCAAGTGCTGAGTTCGCTTGGCTCCAGGCCAAGAATTCTAGGTTCGTCTTCTGCTCTTTGAAAAAAGCCCACTGACCTTCTGTAATATTGTACTTGCTGGTGGGGTCTAACCCTGTCTTCACATATTTGCTGTTCAATTCAGACTTCCAGTTGCGAAATGTGATGGCCAACTGCCTCATTGCATAACCCTTTACGAGTTCCTCTGAACCCTGAGCAGAACAAACTTCTTTGACAACTTTTGCCACAAGTTTGCCTTGACCAAATCTGGCACATCTTTCCACTGAGATATTGTGATATCAAGATTATCCCTAACTAAGAAACCATTCGCGTTCCAAAACTTAGCTTGCACCTCTTGTGGAGTTAGGGGCTCTCCTTTTGCACTTACGTCTAGCACCCTATATGTGTTACTATCCCACTTGTTTGATCCCCTGTCACCTCGTTTCCGATCACTCAGTTTCCTCTTCCTTGATTCTTCAGTGCTCGTATCGGTAGGTTCTGGTCCTTGGTCTTCGTGTTATAATTCTTCTTCTGCTAGTTGTCGCATTTGAGACACGACCTCCTGTTCATAAAATTGGGCGCAACATAAAATCATGGATGAGTACATATATAGATAGAAGGGATTCGTTGAACTCCGTGTATGTTACCTCGTCTTCTCGTGGATCGTAAGTAGGGTCGCGCTCCATTTCGCGACGAGCCTTTCTATCTACGCTGGGACACGGATCACTTGGACTTTGATATTGTTGCTCACTCGGCTCGTTATGTTGAGAGGACTCTGATGGTGAAGTCGTCATCGCGGTAATCTAACATAAAATATGAATTAAGACCTCTCAATTTGCATATATATATATATATATAACCATGAAATACACATTGCGAGGTTGCCGTGAAATATAACTATGAAATACACATATATAACCATGAAAATTGGAGGAAATACACATATATAACCATGAAATACATGTATATAACCATGAAAATTGGAGGAAGTGAAATACACATGATAAGAGCTAATTAACCTAATTAAACTATATAAAAACCTAATTAAGCTAAAACAATAAATTAAACAAAAACTGTTGGCGCAAAAAGTGGTTCCCTAAGCCCAACACACCAGCGAAGCCGGAAACGACCCTTGAAAGCAGTAGAGCTCTCGCAGATCCACCTAGCTTCGAACCCTGTCTGAGAGTATCAGTAACACCCAAGCGTGCCAGTCAATTTGACCTGCAATTGACAAGGAAACAATAGTAATCGGTAATCACAGGGCGAAACTAACCGGTGTGTTCAGGTAGTTCCAATTATGTGGCTCTGAGAGCCGATTCAATCGGAGATCGCCTAGAAAGCCGATTCCGTCATGTTATGAACCGATAGTATAATAATGAAGTAAAATGGCTATCAGGATACTCATATGAAGATAATAACATGATAGCCGATATAATTCAGTTAATGTGTGTAAAAGAAAATAAATCATGTGTACAGATCTGATCTGTACATCAAACAAGTAGAGATCGGCTAAAGCTGGTCTAGAAGGCCGGCGGCTTTAGCATACCCTCTTCGCTAAGTTCACCAAGTCTGCGTTCACCTGGTCTAACGGCCAGCGGGCTTCGACAAATCCAGCAAACAAAGCTAGATCGTTTGATATCCAAATAGGTCTATATACACGATCTACTCGTGAAAGCATAACTGAATCGGCTCTTTAGCCGATGCAGGGTCCATGAAGCATGAACGAACGCTAGCGTAGCCATAAACAGACTTCAAATTAAAGCAAGTCTAATCTAGTGAAAAACTTGTTTGGGTTAAACCTGTTCCACCGGATGACGCTCAGTTTAACTTAAACAAGGACACAAAAATAAGATTTACGATAACCTCAGAATCACTTATGTCTCAACTAGAACCGAACGCACAACATGTAACAAATAAGATTAATAGGGAATTAGCCGATGTAAGCATGGAACCGATCATCATGGTAAAATAAGTATAAAAAAACATAAGCGACGATCAAATTCTAGTGAATCTAAGGCCAAATCTATCAATCTTGATCGGGCAGAAAGATGTTATATTGATAAATAAACAATAAACAACAAATAACATCTTGATAACTTAATGAATCTAACTAAATTGTCAAATTTAGCTAGAGCCGATAACTAATCCATGCATGCAAACTATCTCAATCTATAGCCTGTCTACCGGATGACATTAACTAATAGATTAATCAAGCAAACAAACACGAATCGATAACTAATCCGCGCGTGAAAACCGTCCTAATCTGTATCTCGTCCACCGGATGACGGTTAACACAAATTGATCGGGTAAACCAGCGTGAATCATCCTTGACTCACTGTGCTTCCCACGTCCACCGGATGACGCCAAAGAAACAGAGCTTAGCAAGGATCCTGGTCCGCCATGCTTCCACGTCCACCGGATGACGTTAAAAAGACATAGTTTAACAGGGGGTTGACGATACTTACAAGCAAGCCTGCGTCCACCGGATGACATCCAGCCTGGATGAAGTAACTCGCCGGACTCGACTGACTCTAAGGTTTGTTGGCCGGAGCCGAAACTTGTGTTGTATTGATGTTGTTGTATTACAATGGCTGAGGGCTTATATTTATACCCTGAGCATAGATAGAGTCCTAGTCGAATTACAACTCATCAATAGATAAGGAAACTAACAAACTATCCTATATCTAAGGTAACTTGGAGTCACATCTTTCCTTTCATAACGGACTCCGATCGTGATCGCATCTTGGCGGTGCAGACTCTGGATGACGTCACCAATACCGACGCTGCACGCCTTCTGTCACCTTCGCCCGATAACCGATTCACCGTGCAATCGGCTATTCTCCTTTCTTCTGCTGGACGGAATCTACTTCCGAGATCGCTATCTTCCTTCGGTATCGGCTATCTTTCTTCGGTATCGGCTATCGGCTCCCAGCCCAAAATTTGGTGTTAACACATGCCCCCCAATTTTGGAATAAACTGGTTTATTCCGAAATTAGCGCTTGAGCCTTCAAATAACCAAACCGCAGCTTCCCTCTCGGCACTTCAAACTTTCGCACCAAAACGAAACCCTAAACCGTCGCAACTTCCGCCACGGGCTTCAATCCACCACCGTTAGCTTCGATTCGTCGCCGTCAAATCACCCCTGAGCTAATGGCGACTCCTTCCGAGGTCTTTGAGGTATCAATTTTATCGATCCGCCCCCTGATTCGTGAATCCCTCTTCAACCTCACCAAGTACGAATTTCAAATCCAGGTGCTGAGGGATGATATTCTAATTCCACTGAAGGACATCCTCGATACCTACTATCTGGGCCCGATGGGTGTCCGATCCCCAAAGACTTCATCATTCAAGAAACCAACCAGTTCCCATTCCGAAGCTCCATGATGGGCGCCTCTTCCTGGGCCAAATCTTTCAGAAACTGGCCAAGCTCACCTGCTGGGTGGAGGAACTGGTTCCGTCGCGTCGCGGCAAAGAAGCACGCGGACTGGGAGATGCGCCATCTGAGCCAATGTCTTGACCTATCATTATCAGAGATGGCAAGGAATGAGCCGCTCCTGATTGCCGCCAGTCATTTTTGGACCGACCCAGGCTCAACGGCCTCCATTGCGATGCCGGAGCGGAGTCGCGCGGCTGTGAGAGCCCCAGTGGCGCCGTGACGAACGCCGGCCATGGCCACCTAGAAGACGCGGTGGTGAACATCCAGGAGCCGCTCCACCTGCGTGTTGCCATGAGCATTAACGGCATTGGCGGCGGCCTCGGCGGCCACACGTAACTCTTCAAGCTGCGCAGTCAGGACGACCACTGCAGCGTCCGATTCGGCGAGTTGGGCTTGCACCCTGGCCACCTCGGTTTCGGCGCCCGTAAGGGCAGCGGCTTGGGCTTCGGTGACGCCCTGCAGCCGGCCATTCTCCTTCGTTGCCTCTGAGTAGAGGTTACGGTACTCCACCATCTGGTGATGGAATCGGCGACCGTCGGCGGCGGTGTAGGACCCGTCAGAAGACCCCGATTCTGATCCAGCGCTCGGGGCCGGATCTTGAGGGGGTTCCTGAGGAGGCGCAGTTCTGAGAGGCCAGGTGTCCACGCCAATCGGTGCTCCCGGTGGAAAAGGAATCACGCGGGCCTGACTGCTGTAGATGGCTAACTGCCGGGGCGTCACCCAGCGACGACGGCCGTGATGCGGGTCAGCAGCGGCATCCGAGCCAGGGGTGGCTCCAGCGGCTGCAGGGACGGCTTGAGACGGCCCGACACCGGTTCCCGAACCTCCGACGCCGGCAGTGCCCGCATCGCTGCGCAGGACGGTGATGGTCAGATTAGATCAGGTTTTCTTCTTTTTAGACTAAAGGCGACGCTTATCGCATCGGCTGTTACACCCTACCGAGGGTATTTTATTTTTGTGCTAAGGGCGACTCGTTACTACGATGTCGGCCATTTTTTGCCCTGAAGGCGACCCGCTTGCACTGCATCGGCTGTTAGAGCCAGATTCACATGAATCGGCTATTATCCCTCGACTGAGATGCTAGGGTAGTATTTCTTCAGATGCTTCCCGTTGATGGCTCTGGCGAGTCTCTGCCCTTCCAAGTCTTCAAGGATGTAAGCGTTACCTGGAGCGCATTCCACCACACGATATGGGCCTTCCTAGTTTGGCGACCATTTACCGAATCGGGTATCTTTGGTACCAATAGGCATAATAACTTTCCACACTAGCTCTGATTCGGTGAAGCTCTTGCTTCTTACCTTAGTGTTGTAATACTTGGCCACCCGTACCTTGTTTTTTTCAATGTATTCCAAAGCCCTAAGCCGATGACGGTGCAAATCTTCTAAACTGTCCATCATAATGTCTTTGTATTCACCGGCTGTAACCTTGTTTTGCAACGTGACACACCGTGTCTCAGACTGAATCTCCCATGGCAAGACAGCAGCGTGTCCATAGACTAGCTCATAAGGTGAAGCCTTGATCGATCCATGCTGTGCCATGCGATATGCCCATAGTGCCTCGCTCAAATGCAAGTACCATTTTCTGGGGTTCTGCTCAATCTTTTTCTTGATGACCTTGATCAAAATTTTATTGGAGGCTTCTGCTTGTCCGTTGGCTTGGGCATAATACGGCGATGAATTATAAATCTTGATGCCCATGTCGTCGACAAAGGTCATAAACTCCTCTGAAGTGAACATTGTCCCCTGATCGGTTGTGATCGTCTGAGGTATGCCAAACCTGTAAATAATGTGCTCCTTTACAAATTCGATCACGTTAGCTAAAGTGGCGTTCCTCAAAGGAATGGCTTCTACCCACTTGGTGAAGTAATCAGTCGCCACCAAGATCCATTGGTGACCCTTGCTCGATGGTGGGTAGATTTGGCCGATTAGATCAATACCCCATCCTCTAAACGGCCATGGTTTAATTATAGGATTCATAGCAGAGGCTGGAGACTGTTGTATATTTCCAAACTTTTGGCATTCTTGACACTCTTTATAATATCTGAAACAATCTTCTAGCATCGTAGGCCAATAGTAACCAGTCCTCCTGATGATCCACTTCATCTTGTGAGCTGATTGGTGTGCACCGCAGACTCCATCGTGTACTTCGCTCATCAGCTTCACTGATTCCTCTGTCCCCAGGCATTTGAGCAGCACTCCTTCAACAGTCTTGTAATATAACTGACCATCCAGCAACACATACTTGGTGGTTTTGTACCTTAGCTTTCTGTTGACCCGTTGTGAAGGATTTGCCAGGTAACCTGCTATCTCGCCCCTCCAGTCATCAACTGATTGCTTGCTGTTACAAATCTCCTGCATCGGCCGATAACCCGACGCGTTCTGCGCCAGCCGATTAGTTTCCTGGTTCTGGGCCCTGGGGATGTGACAGAGAGATACCGTCATGAACTTCTTGATGAGAGCCTGCTACTGATCATAGTAGCCTCTGAGTATCTCGTCTTTACATTCATACAAGCCGAGCAATTGGATGATGACTAGTTGTGAATCGCCAAATACTTCAACTACATCGGCTTTTGCTTCATGCAGAAGCTGGAAACCTTTTCACGCGGCTTCATATTCAGCCTGATTGTTTGCGACAATCGGCCCGATCTGGAAAGCATACTCAAAACGCACACCCCGCGGTGAGATGAGCACTACCCCGGCACCGCAACCTTGCTTACACGAAGAGCCGTCGAAGAACATAGTCCATGGCGCTATATCCGTTACATTAGCCGATCCTCCGTGATGTTGCGTGATGAAATCGGCTATCGCCTGGCCTTTGACTGCCTTAGCTGATTCGAACCTCAAGTCAAACTCTGAGAGCGCCAGGATCCATTTGCCAATCCGACCATTCAAAATAGGCATCGAAAGCATGTGCTTAATGACATCCTCCTTGGACACCACCACACACTCCGAGGCAAGCAAGTAGTGCCTCAACTTGGTGCATGAGTAGAATGGGCACAAGCACAACTTCTCGGTCGGTGTGTATCTTGTCTCAGGGTCAAGGAGCCACCTGCTCAGGTAGAAAACTGCTCTCTCTTTCCCTTCAAACTCTTGAAAAAGGGCCGATCCGATGGTATGGCTTTCGGCCGTCACGTATAACTTAAAAGGCCTCCCTATCCGTGGCGGTACTAAGACAAGGGGAGTCTTCATGTATTATCTGATTTCGTCAAAAGCCTTCTGTTGCATGTCACCCCATTTGAACTCTTGATCATTCTTGAGCTTTAACAATGGTGAGAACGGCAGCACCTTCTCTGATAAATTGGCGATGAACCTTCTGATAAAGTTAATCTTATCAAGCAAAGACTGTAATTCCTTTTTATTGGTTGGAGGTACAAGTTCATCGATCACCTTCTTACTCTTGCTGCCGATCTCTATCCCTTTGCGGTGGACCATGAATCCCAGAAATTCGCCAGCCGACACGCCGAACGCACACTTGTTAGAATTCATCTTCAAACCGTGTCTCCTTGTGCACTCCAGAGTGGCCCTCAAATCGACCAGGTGATCTTTATTGCTCTTGGATTTCACCGCCACGTCATCTATATAGATTTCAACGATTTTTCTGATCAACTTGTGAAATATATAATTCATAGCCCTCTGATAGGTTGCACCGGCATTCTTCAAACCAAACGTCATGACCACCCATTCATACAAACCAAGCGCACCAGGGCACCTGAAAGCAGTTTTCAGGATGTCTTCATCAGCCATAAAAATTTGATTATAACCAGCATTGCCATCCATGAAGCTAATAACCTGGTGCCCAGCAGCCGAGTCTACCAACATATCAGCTATTGGCATAGGGTAGCCATCCATCGGTGTAGCTCTATTTAAATCCCTGAAGTCAATACAGACTCGCAATTTACCATTTTTCTTATACACGGGGACGATGTTCGATATCCACTCGGCATATCGGCAAGCTCGAATGAACTTGGCTTCTAACAGCCTCGTGATTTCGGCTTTAATGTCGGGTAGAGCGTCCTCTCTAAAACGGCGTGGAGGCTGCTTGTGTGGCCGAAACCCTGGCTTGATAGGTAGCCTGTGCTCAACAATAGATTTGTCCAATCCAGGCATCTCATAATATTCCCAGGCGAAGCAATCTTTGTACTCCTTCAGCAGTTGAATCAGCTCCTGCCTGAACTCCGGGTCTAAATTGGCGGCAATAAACGTTGGCCTTGGCCTGTCGCCGGGTCGAACATCCACTTCTTCGAGCTTGTCGGCCGACGTGAATCCTTGCCCCAACTTACCCTCTGTGCCGTCGATCGGATTCTCCATTTAATAAAAAGACTCAGAGCCGATTGCCCTGATCGGCTGTTGACTCTCATCGCTGACCTTGATGGAGCCTCCTTCCCAAGCCTTGCCAGAGAAACAATCATGATCCCCAGCTTCCCAGTATGTGGTATCCGCCGTCGCCACGCTGACCGAGTCGTCGGCCGGGACTACTTCGACTTCATCGCCATGCCACTGAATGAGGCACTGATGCATGGTGGATGGCACGCAGCAGTTGGTATGAATCCAGTCACGTCCGAGCAGCAAGCTGTAGGCAACTTTACTGTCGATCACGAAAAAGGTAGTAAGCAGTGTCTTCTTCCCCACTGTCAGCTCGACGTTGATTGCCCCCCGAGTGTTGGAAGAATTGCCCCCGAAATCCTTGAGCATTAGATCAGTTTCTATTAGATCATCGGGACCCTTGCCTAGCTTGCGGAATGTAGTGTAGGGCATGAGATTGACAGTGGCGCCGCCGTCCACCAGCATCTTCGTCATGGGCATGCCGTCGACATAACCTTTGAGATAGAGGGCATTCAGATGTCGATTCTTGGCCGGCTTATCAAAAGTAGCTTGCTGTACGAGCACTAACTTGGCCACTCCTTCTGATCCCGAATCGTCTGAGTCGGACTCGGTGTCGTACTTCCAAGCCCTGAACTCTGCAGGCAGCACAAACACCATCTGTGCATCGGCTACAGCCTTTCCATTATTTTGTGAGGGCTTTTCGCGCCACACCTGTTTGGCGCGCCCCTCAGCCTGGAGCTCCCTGTTCCTGAGCCGCTGCACCCAGCGCCTTTGGCTTCTAGTTAGATCCCCCGGGCACCACTGGTTTTCTTGCCAAACCGGCTGTCGGCGTTCAACTACCACCTCATCAAGCCGATCGCGCAGGTCCCTTTTTTCACGCCGATCCCGCGGGCTCTGGGGACTCCCCAGTCTCTGGTGCACGGACCGACGGTTGACCTGGGACTGCCTGTACTCTCGGTACTGATCGCTGCATTCTGGACAGTTGCGCAGCGTCGGCAATCTCAAACCTTCGTTCTAGCAGTGTTGGAAGAATGGGCAATGCCAGTGATCCTCCTCACTTTCCCGGTGGCGAGCCATTTCTTCGCGATAGCGCGCTTCTTCTTCCTCGCGGAGCCATCTGCGGTACTCCTCTTCTTCGCGTTGCAGCTGTCTCTGATGATCTTTCTCTTTCTGTCGTCGCCATTTATTCAGAAGGTGCTGGTGAGTGGGCCTCCTGCTCTTGGTGCCGCTGGACTGTCCCTGCTCCAGCTACCTC
The DNA here is from genome assembly GCA_038502445.1 of Eremochloa ophiuroides. Taxonomy (NCBI): domain Eukaryota; kingdom Viridiplantae; phylum Streptophyta; class Magnoliopsida; order Poales; family Poaceae; genus Eremochloa; species Eremochloa ophiuroides. Next base: position 8,900,859 of record JAHLJS010000002.1, read on the forward strand.
TAATTCTGCTCCCTCCTTCCTTTGATCAGCGCTAGCTCCTCAGCTGTGATTTGTGTATCGGTATCAACTGAGGAGTTCTTCTTGGCCCGTTCGGAGGTTAACACCTTTACCTTGGTCAGAGGATTTGCGATCTGGACCATGTTCTGCCCCTTCGGGAATGGGAATTTGTCGATCTTCATCTTCCCCTTGGGAGGGGCCTCAAATTTCAACAGGCCACGTCTAATAGCATTCTGGATTGCTGCTTTGAAGTTGCGGCAGTTGTTTGTGGAGTGTGAGGTGAGGCCATGGTACTGGCAGAACGGTTTTCCCTGCAAATCTTCAGGAGACGGCTTAACGTAATCAGCCGGGAAGGTAATGTGGCCCATACTGACTAGCAGGTCGAAGAGCTTGTCCAGCTTGCGTGTGTCAAAATCGTATTGATCTTCCGCGCTCCAACCCTTCGGCACGGCCATGGGCTTTGTACCCCATTTGAGCTCAACAGCAGCCACTTCTTCATTCTCCCCATCTTCTGAGTCAGAATTACAGACGTAGGCCGACTGCTTGTATTTTGGTTCTTTCTTGAAGCTCTGGGCCTGCTGCTCTAATGCGGCCACCCTCTGCATCATCTCGCGGATGCTGTTGAAGTTAGTACCCACCAGTTTTTCTTGGATGTGTGGGAGGAACCCACTGACCACTATCTTGGCGAGCTGTTTGTCGTTCAGGTTCAAGGAGTAACACATATTCCTGGTCTCCCTGAACCGCTTGATGAAAGCCGATCCAAGTTCATTCAGCCTCTGGCGCATGTTGGTGAGATCTGTGATGTCTTTCTCCCCAGTGCCAGAGAAGAAGTAATTATGGAACTTGGTCTCCAGATCTTCCCAACCTTGAATCGAGGTAGGCTCCATAGATGCGAACCAGCTAAACGCCGGCCCTGTCAGTGATAACGGAAAGAGCCGGACCCTGTGAGCCACCTCATATAAAGCTTCACCGAGCTAGGTCAGGTAACGGCTGATGTGTTCCATGGTGGTGATGTCGTTCTGCCCACTGAACTTGGAGAAGTCGGGCAATCGATACCTGGGTGGTAGTGTCACTCGGTCGTACCACTCAGGGGTAAGGACGTCTATACTTGATTCCAGTCCCGGTCTTCGGCTGCAAACCGAACGTATCACGGAGCATGGCACTCATCTGCTCCAGCAACTGGTTGTTGGGCGTCTGGGCATACCCTGGATGCGGCGCTGCCTGGAGGTCTTGATATGTGATCCCCTCATGGTATCCAGGAGTTGGGTCGGCCGTGTCTGCCGCCGGCGTATTTCTAGCCGTCGGGTTCACTGCTGATGAGTTCATCGAGTTCACCGTCTGCCCAGTGGCCTGCATGAAAGCGGCGAGCTCCTCCGGAGCATGATCTTTGTATAATCTGGAGGAAGCTGCTATTTTTTGAGCCGAACCGGCCGCAGTGGCACCCTGCACTGGTGTTTTCGGCCGGCTCGGCTGTTGCGGTGAGAAATTGGAGGTCCCTGCCGCTGCTTTCGGATCTGCATCTTCTGCGGGTATGTTGAAGTAAACTGGGCCCAAAGACTCTCAATCCTACCGCTTGAGAACGGTCTTCATGATGTTATAGAATATTTGCAGGAAGGATTTATGGTGATGGGTGACTGCTGAATAGGCGGCCTCCCAGGTCGCTTCTTCCAGCATCTGCTTGAGGTCGGCCTTGCACTCCTCTTCAGATTTATCAGAATGGCCGTCCATGATCCACCTTGGGAATGCATTCTTCTTTACTATAGAGCCATCACGCTGCTTGCTGAATGAGAGCAGGCAGGCATCAGCGAATTCTTCAACGATCTTGTTCAGCACGGCCGCGTCCTCCTCGCTAAGATCTTCGACCCTGACCCTGAGAACACCGTCATCCCTGGAGGATCCGTCAGCCGCAGTCTCCCCCTTTGCCATGGTCTTCAGTGAAGGTCCCACCAGGCGTGCCAAAAAGTGTGTTGGCGCAAAAAGTGGTTCCCTAAGCCTAACACACCAGCGAAGCCGGAAACGACCCTTGAAAGCAGTAGAGCTCTCGCAGATCCAGCTAGCTTCGAACCCGGTCTGAGAGTATCAGTAACACCCAAGCGTGCCAGTCAATTTGACCTGCAATTGACAAGGAAACAATAGTAATCGGTAATCACAGGGCGGAACTAACCGGTGTGTTCAGGTAGTTCCAATTATGTGGCTCTGAGAGCCGATTCAATCGGAGATCGCCTAGAAAGCCGATTCCGTCATGTTATGAACCGATAGTATAATAATGAAGTAAAACGGCTATCAGGATACTCATATGAAGATAATAACATGATAGCCGATATAATTCAGTTAATGTGTGTAAAAGAAAATAAATCATGTGTACAGATCTGATCTGTACATCAAACAAGTAGAGATCGGCTAAAGCTGGTCTAGAAGGCCGGCGGCTTTAGCAAACCCTCTTCGCTAAGTTCACCAAGTCTGCGTTCACCTGGTCTAACGGCCAGCGGGCTTCGACAAATCCAGCAAACAAAGCTAGATCGTTTGATATCCAAATAGGTCTATATACACGATCTACTCGTGAAAGCATAACTGAATCGGCTCTTTAGCCGATGCAGGGTCCATGAAGCACGAACGAACGCTAGCGTAGCCATAAACAGACTTCAAATTAAAGCAAGTCTAATCTAGTGAAAAACTTGTCTGGGTTAAACCTGTTCCACCGGATGACGCTCAGTTTAACTTAAACAAGGACACAAAAATAAGATTTACGATAACCTCAGAATCACTTATGTCTCAACTAGAACCGAACGCACAACATGTAACGAATAAGATTGATAGGGAATTAGCCGATGTAAGCATGGAACCGATCATCATGGTAAAATAAGCATAAAAAAGCATAAGCGACGATCAAATTCAAGTGAATCTAAGGCCAAATCTATCAATCTTGATCGGGCAGAAAGATGTTATATTGATAAATAAACAATAAACAACAAATAACATCTTGATAACTTAATGAATCTAACTAAATTGCCAAATTTAGCTAGAGCTGATAACTAATCCATGCATGCAAACTATCTCAATCTATAGCCTGTCTACCGGATGACATTAACTAATAGATTAATCAAGCAAACAAACACGAATCGATAACTAATCCGCGCGTGAAAACCGTCCTAATCTGTATCTCGTCCACCGAATGACGGTTAACACAAATTGATCGGGTAAACCAGCGTGAATCATCCTTGACTCACTGTGCTTCCCACGTCCACCGGATGACGCCAAAGAAACAGAGCTTAGCAAGGATCCTGGTCCGCCATGCTTCCACGTCCACCGGATGACGTTAAAAAGACATAGTTTAACAGGGGGTTGACGATACTTACAAGCAAGCCTGCGTCCACCGGATGACATCCAGCCTGGATGAAGTAACTCGCCGGACTCGACTGACTCTAAGGTTTGTTGGCCGGAGCCGAAACTTGTGTTGTATTGATGTTGTTGTATTACAATGGCTGAGGGCTTATATTTATACCCTGAGCATAGATAGAGTCCTAGTCGAATTACAACTCATCAATAGATAAGGAAACTAACAAACTATCCTATATCTAAGGTAACTTGGAGTCACATCTTTCCTTTCATAACGAACTCCGATCGTGATCGCATCTTGGCGGTGCAGACTCTGGATGACGTCACCAATACCGACGCTGCACGCCTTCTGTCACCTTCGCCCGATAACCGATTCACCGTGCAATCGGCTATTCTCCTTCCTTCTGCTGGACGGAATCTGCTTCTGAGATCCGCTATCTTCTTTCGGTATCGGCTATCTTCCTTTGGTATCGGCTATCGGCTCCCAGCCCAAAATTTGGTGTTAACAAAAACTAATTAGAATAAAAAACTAAAAGTAAACTAATTATAACCTATTTAAACTAAAACCCTAATTAAACAAAAAACACATTAAAAAAATCTAAACTACACTAATTAGAAACTAATTAAACTAAAACCCTAATTAAACAAAAAACTCATTAAAAGAAAAACCTAAACTACACTAATTAGAACCTAATTAAGCTAAAACCCTAATTAGAACAAAAAAGCAATTACAAAAAAACCAAAAAAAATGAAAAGCCCACACTAGCTAGCAGGCCAGCCCACTAGCTAGCGCAGCTAGCGCCGCCGGCCACCGAGCCACCACCGCCGGCTGCCTGTCACCGACGAGGCACCGGCAGCCGCCACCACCGACCCTAACACAGGCCTGCCACCACTAGCCGACGCCACCGGAGACAAGGAGGAGCCACCGCGCGCGCGCCCTCACCGCCGTGCGCGCCACTCGCCGCCGCGCACGCCACCGAACCACCGGAGCAGGGAAGGTCAGGGTGCAAATAGAATTGGGAGGGAACTTCACGGCTTACCAGTGAATGGACTTGGCGGCGCGGCGTGGGACGACGGCGACACGGCGCGGGTCGTCGGTGCCTTGGCTGTGGGGCGATGGCACGGCTGCGGCGAGGCGGTGGGACGAGGGCACGACTGCGGCGAAGTCACAGCAGCGGCTAGGGCACTGATGCAGCGAGGGCATAGCTACGGCGAGGGCACGAGAAAATCCGGGAGCCTGACGGCGTCGGGGAAGAAAGGCACGCTCCTTCAGACTTAGTGAAAATTCAGATGGGGAGCCCGCGATTTATATTCGGTCCATTTATACTGGCGGTTATTCTAAGGAACCGCCAGTGTAAATAGTTTATACTGGTGGTTCTCATTGAGAACCGCCAGTATAAAGTTTTTACACTGGCGGTTCATATTGAGAACCGCCAGTATAAAGTTTTTACACTAGCGGTTCACAACCGCCAGTATAAAGTTCCTTAGGATAGCCGCCAGTATAAATGTTTTTAAATTTATTTTTTCAATAAACAGTCTGTATGTTTTATTAAGCTAGGGATTTAGTTTACCTAGGGTTTTAGGGTTTAGGGTTTAGCTAGGGTTTAGGGTTTAGGTTTAGCTAGGGGTTTAGGGTTTAGGGTAGCTAGGGTTTTTGAGTTTTGTTAGGGTTTAGGGGTTAAGTTTTGTTAGGGTTTACGGGTTAAGTTTTTTTAGGGTTTAGCTAGGGTTTTAGGGTTTAGGGCTTACCTAGGGATTTAGGGTTATTGGAGAAATGTAAACATGTTAATATAGAGAAATGTAAACATTTTAAAATAGATAAATGTAGACATGTTAAATGTACCATAGGATACATGTTGAAATAGAAATGGATTATATGACAAATAGAATATAGCTAGCTACTGTTCTTCCTTGTCCATCTGGGCGCACCCATGGCAACGAACTTTGTGGGATGCTTCGCTGAACGTGTCTTATCTTCACTGGATGGTCTACAAAGAAAGACATGTCGCTGAATTGGTTAAAATCCCCAAGATCAGTTACACCATCAACTCCTAGAGTTTGTTGCTTCCCAGGGAAAACTATATGCTTTGGCTTGTCGTAACTTTTTTTCTCATTTTTAAAAAGGATTTGCTCAGCATAGAAGACCTGTGCGGCACGGTTAGCAAGGATCCACGGGTCATCTTTGTAACCTACCTTACTTAGATCAAGAACTCTGAGCCCATAGTTGTCCACTATGACATGTTTGTCTTCAACACATTGGTATTGAAACACAGGTATCTGAAATGTACCATAGTCTAGTTCCCATATGTCCTCAACGAAGCCAAAGTATGTACTAATCTCACCAGTTGCATCATTTATGGTCTCGCATCGAACACCACTGTTTTGCGCCATGCTCTTTTTGTCCTTAGACTTGGTACAAAACGTGAAGCCACTGATGTCGTAGGTTTGCCATGTCAGTGACCTGGCGTGATGGTCCACACGACAACTTCTTGATGGTTTGTTCCTCAAACGTTTCCTCATCTGGAATGTCCTGCTCCCTTAGCCATGCGATGAACCGACGCTTGTGTTCCTGCTTGACCCAATCGTCCGTGTGCCCACCATTATGTTGGCGAAGATCATTCATGTGACGCTCGATCAAAGGATCCACTATCGAGTGCTGATGCAGGATGCTATAGTGTGCTTCGAGGACTACCTTGTAATCTGACGGGATAAAAGATTTCCGTCCAGTCCTCCCATTTCCATGCAGCCTACCCTCGTGTCATGACGGGGGCAAACTTATTGCAATCTAGTCTTTTAGGACACTATTGCAGAATGGGCCACCAGAAACAATGGCCTCTTCGGTACAGTAACCTTCTATCATGGACGCCTCAGGACGAGCACGAGTTGATATATAGCCATTTAGTACTGATATGAAACGCTCATAAGTCCACATCTCATAAAAATACATGGTCCCCAATGCCTCTATTTGCGGAACCAAGTGCGTCATAAGGTGAACCATTATATCAAAGAATGATGGGGGGAAACACATCTCAAGCTCTGACAGAGTCTCCACCGTGAATTCTTGAAGTGACGGCAGCACAACTTGGTGATTGCCATCTTTAAGAACACCGGATTTATAGCCCTGATGGCAACATGGAGGAAAGTAGTCAGCATGACATGACAATCATGTGAGTTGTAATTGGCCAGTGTAAGGTCTTTCATTGACACAATACTCCTTATGTTAGAGCAGAATCCAGATGGAACTTTCAAATTTTTCCACCACACACACATCGCACGTTGCTTCTCTGTGTTGAGGTTGTAGCTTGCTGCCGGGAGGTGGTACTTCCCATTTTCTAGAAGAGCAGGGTGTAGTTCCTTTTTTATGCCCAAATTTACCATGTCCATACGTGAGTTGAGTCCATCCTTAGTCTTGCTCTTTATGTCAAACAACGTGCCAATGACGCTTTCAAAGATGTTCTTCTGAACGTGCATACCGTTGATCGCGTATCGTATATCTAACTCTTTCCAGTATGGCAAATACTTGAACAAAATAGACATCTTCTTGAATGTAGCCCCTGGAGTTGGTTTCACATCCTTTCTTGGTTTTCCGTCTTTTGTTTTCTTCCCAAAAACAAATTTGATGTTGTTGACTATTCTGAAAACTGTTTGACCTTTACTGTTACCCGATGGAGCAGTAGAATGCAGTTTATCATTATTGTCGAAATACTTATCCATCTTTCACAAGCGGTACCTGTGCCCTTTCAATAAGAACCGTCTGTGCCTCATGTACACTATCTTCTTTGATGCATCAAGGAACACGTAAGCGGTTCCATCTATGCAGATTATGCATCCAAGCTTTCCCTTGAACTGCCCTGATAATATAAAGAGAGCAGGGTATACAGTGTGAAAGTTTCTTGGCGGTACTTGTCCAATATTTCAACTCTTGTTTCCCACAATATTTTCATGTCCTGCATTAACGGCTCCAAAAATACATCTATGTCAACGCCGGGTTACTTAGGTCCAGAAATAAGAATGGTTAGTATAAGGTATTTACGCTTATGCATCAACCAAGGTGGAAGGTTGTAGATGGTGAGGATCACCGGCCATGTGCTGTGCTTACTGCTCCTCTCGACAAATGGATTCATTCCGTCCGTACTCAAAGCGAACCTAACATTTCTTGACTTCTTAGCAAATTCTAGATGGTTGACATTGAAATCTTGCCATTACTTGCCATCGGCTGGATATCGTAACTTTCCATCGTTTTTGTGCTCATCTGAAGCATGCCAGCTCATAAGTTGGGCATCCTCAGCGTTTGCGAATAAACACCTCAATCGATCAATCATGGGAAGGTACCACATCACTAGAGCAGGAATTTTCTTCTGCGCATAGTTGTCTACTTCTTCTTTATCTTTCCTGGTGGATTGGGTCTCTTGTTGGGTCTTATTTCGTTTCTTCCCCGTAGACACGGTGGTGGTACAATCTTTCTTTCGATAGTCTTTATTCGTCTTGTATCTACTTGCACCACAATTAGGACAACTATCCAAGTTTTTGTATTCATCACCTCGATATAGCATACACTGGTTTCTACATGCGTGGATCTTTTCGACACCCATTGTAAACGGACTGATTAGCTTCTTTGCGTAGTATGTGTTAGCAGGAACTCTATTCTCCTTTGGAAGCATGTCTGCGAGAATACTTAAAAACGCATAAAAGCTAGCATCGCACAAACCATACTGGACTTTTACCATCAATAACTTTAGCACTGACCGCAACGTCGTGAAATATTTCGTGCAACCCTTAGAGTCATCGAAAAAGGTTTTTGTGCTATCTTCCTCATTTCCTGCATACCTTTCATGAAGAAGATGGATCCAGATGACTACGCAATATTGCATCTAAGAAGTCTGCATCTTCCTCAGGACTAACATTGGCCGGACCATCAGCATTAGGCACAACATGTTCACTTTGAGGACAAGGTGTTTGTCTCTCGTGTATGAAATGACATCCGTCAGCAAGCATATCTGCACCATTGACACCGATGTTCATAGGAGTACTAGTTGTGTAAGCTGCAGAGCTACTCTCTCCATGTTTTGTCCAAATCAGGTAATTCTCCATAAATCCTCGCTACACGAGATGAGAAAATATTGCTTTCGTGTGATCAAATACGATAACATTCTTGCAGTCTACTGCATGGACAATATATGTGCTTCGTATTTGACCTCCAAGCATGAATCTTAGCAGCATCGATAAACCTATGCACCTCAGATATGTATGATGGATCAACTCGTGATAAATTGTACATCCAGAATGACCTCTCCATCATTAACTGTAAAAATATAATGAGTTTATTATGACCAATGCAAAATATAAATGATTGTTTATAGATATTATTTAATTAACGAACCTTTTTTCCAGCAACCTTGTTCGAAGAAATACAGATGAAAACCGTTCACTTGAGAATTTTTGAATTTGTAGACCTTTGGAACGTTAGTTCACTAAAATTTAGAAGAATAATGTGTGTTAAGACTCATTCTCAGTGTTAAAGATTGAATATTTTGCAAATAATAAAGATAATTTATAATAAAAAAATAGAAAACTAATTAATAACCTATTAACATAATTAAAAAATAGAAGAATAATGTGTTCTAACAAATGATTGAATATAGACACCCAATTAAAAAAATTAGAAAAAACTAAAAAAAAACTAGCTCTCCCTACATGAATACACAAGAGCACACACCATTCATGGAAACAACTAATATAACCTAAATTGAGAAGTAATTATGAAAAGGGATAGAGGAGATACACTATCTAACCATCATAAACAACCTAATTTGAATAAATAAAGGCAATAACCTAGCAATCATTCTCTCTAACTCATGGCAAACCCTATATCAAAAAGTGGCTTAAATTGAGCAAAGTTGATTAAATAGAGGCAAAAGATACATAAACTAACTTTTCTTAGCAACCTCCTCTAAAGAAATGAAGAAGAAAACCTACCCCCTTATATTTTGGTAGATCCGGACCTCCATAAATGCTTCCAATGGCGGCTGGCTGCGAGTAACTGTTCGGTCGGGAGGAGAAGAACGGGTATTTATAGCAGATTTCACACTGGCGGTTGGCCTAACGAACTGCCTGTGCAAATCACTTAACACTGGCGGTTTTCTTAAGCTAACCGCCATTAAAAATCGTAACTTAACACTGGCGGTTGGCTCAGGACAACCGCCAGTGTAAACGGTTACACTGGCGGTTGTCCTAAGCCAACCGCCAGTGTTAAGTTACGATTTTCACTGGCGGTTGGTTTAAGAAAACCGTCAGTGTTAAGTAATTTGCACTGGCGGTTCTAACTCTGGCCCTCCATTTTATTTGCACTAGCAGCTGGTGAATGAAACCGCCAGTAAAAAAAATACCGGGCGCCACTGTAGAGCTCCTGTGTACTTAGTGTTGATTACAGTTTTCATTTCCACTTTCCAGGTGGCATGCGGTACTATTCGCATTTAACGTCATGTAGTATTTCCAGTTGGGAAGTTCGCCAATGGGATTTAATATATAAAATGATAATTTAAATAAATAATGGATATGACTATGCGCAATACACCTAGTACAATACTATAAGGCATGTAGTCGAAAAAAAAAAAACTACAAGACATGTTTGGATTCCTTCATTTAGGTGAAATTAAAATCTTTAATGGATTACTCCCTCCGTCCCAAAAGAAATGACGCTATGAGAAATATGCGGGTTAAACTTTTCCAATCTTGACTAGGTTTACAAAAAATGCGTGCAATATTTATATCTTCAAATAAGTTTTTTTATAAAAGTACGTTCAAGATCTATCTAATAATAATACTAATTATTTATTAGAAATATTAATATTATTTTGTATATCATTGGCTAAAGTTTTTAAAAGTTGATTTCTTGGAAAGCAAGAATGACTTCTATTTGGGACTAGAGGGAGTAGACTATTTGACTTAATTTGAGATGACACACAACTTTCTAAATTTCACATATATAAGCCTACCTCAAATTCATAGAGAGGTGGGAGACGGAAATGGATTCTATAGATCATCGTGCTATGCTTGTACTCTCTAACATAACTAAAGATGTAGAAATTATATAGCTAGCCTATCTCAAATACATGCCTAAACTATAATGAATTCAACTCCAAGGATCCAAACTGACCCTAAGTAAAATCCAAATGATTCCAAATCTAGTATTTATAGACGTATTATAATTTTTAAAAAATATACCAATAACATTTTCTAAATGGATTATCTATTATTTTTTAGAAATTGGATTGAAATTTATTATTTTTTTAAAATAAAAAAATTCTTTGAAACAAGCTAGATGGCTAGGTTTACCTGATACTGATGGCACGACGATCTAGTTCTAGAGTTGTATGGTTTAAAACAAACTCGACAAAAAATTCTAATGACCAAAAATGAACTTCTTCTTTAATTTCTTTATTAAGTAGTAAAAGTTTATTTTTCAACATTCAACTATGTGGTAGTCCAATTTTGTACCCTAAACTACAAAATTAGATAGTACATACAACTCAATATCATGATAACCAACAAAACAGAACCTCATAACAATGGTGACATCATTTTCGTTCTGTGTGGTTTTCACACGTTTCCTAATGGTTTCTACGTTTTTAGTGTTTGGTTTGCAATTATTAGTTTGCCAGGAATAAGGTGATGATGGATCAAACTCATTCTATTCCATAAATAGCCCTGTGCATGGGTGGGTTTAGATGGATTTTTGACCCACCCATTTATGGCTAGTTTAAATGGATCGGGTTGGATTGGGTTGGGTGGATTACTCGGTCCAGGGTACATGTACAAATCAGTGCGTACATATATACGTACAACTATTCTGCTGGACCTGATGCAAGATGTTATCAAACACATGTCGTGTTTGTCTTGAGCTCGTCGCGACGTCCACGGCAAGCATGTGCGTGCACTCGTCGTCAACAACGTCAAGGCCGCGAGACCTGCCGTTGACATTGTCGGCGACGGAGAGCGCACGCCCATGCGGCAGCATCCCACGTCGGAGCAGAGCCCGTCCGGCAGATGGCTCCCCGCCGGCGCAGCACGGAGCAGTTCCCGACCGTGGCTCCGGTGCCGCTGTGCAGCAGCACGGCCGTGATGCCACAGCCGACAACGAACAGCGACATGTTCGACGAGCCGGACTGCCGGAGATGGCGAACGGCCTGCTGGGGCCCTCACCACCGTGGCCTCCATGACAGCCAGGACGTCGAGGTTCCGATCTTTAGCATCGAGTACGCCGCGGCTGTCTCACAGCACCATGCCAGCATGTCCCTGACCATCTTGGCCGTCGTTTGGTGCGTCGCCGCCGGACGATCGATGATCAACATCGTTTGGTGTGTCACCGCCGGACGATGATCAATTTGTTGTGCACGTCGTCATGATGGTGAACTCGGGCCCCTCCTCGCTCTTGCACTTGCCTGACCCATGGGAGAGTCTTACATGATCAACTGCAGCACTTGCTCAGGCGGTCAGGCCATCGAGCTGAGCTAGCAGACCCATGGGTCTAATGGGTACCCATCCGTATCCACCCAATCCATACTTTGTTTGTGTCGCGGTTTTGGGTGGGTTTTAGTCTTTTAGATGGGTGGATAACACGATCCGTGCACTATCCATATACAAGTACCAAAATGAGGAGCAAAGAGATGATGGACTAGCTCATTCCTCAAACTAAATACCTAAATGTTCAAAACAAATCATCACGTGTGGATGTTGAAAGCTAGATACCGCAACACTTGGATTGGGTTAAGTCTAAAAAATATTTCTCATTTTTTAAATTCTATTTAGATCTATCATAAGTAAAATATGTTTTATTATTGACACAGATTATCCAAAGTTATATACGGATCGACAAAATAAGTTTCTTTCTAATACTTGATCTTTTTTGACAAAATTTGTTTAAAATATTAATTATGCCACATAGCACTACCCCAGAACAGCTGTATTCACTGCTGGGTCTAAACCCCTTATCCGGTTTCATGAAACCAAATTCGTCAAGTAAAAATAGCAAATATTTTTATTTAATCAGGGATCCGAGTGAACTACCCACATGGTCACAGGTCACACGATTATTCACGACCTGAGGCTTCGCGTGTTCATCGTGTAACCACTCCGTTGATAAGACACTTGTGTTCGTTTGGGATATTCTCGTCTGCCTCCTTCTAGGTTTATCTGGTTTCAAAATGAGTATTTGGGACCCTAAATGAATTCAAATGAAAATTTTATAAACTATATAAAGTTTTCTAAAATTTGTTGAGATCTACAACTTTGGTTTTGACCATTTCTTCCTCCGAGGTCACTTAAAAAAATTTGAATTTCAAATGTGAGAATTTCAAATATAATTTTTCATAGATAGATGTCTTTCAATGAAATGGTTATCAACTACAAAGTTTTATAATTTTTGAGATCTAAAACTTTGTTTTGGTTGTTTCTCCATCCGAGGTCAGTTGAAGAAAAGTCAATTTTTTGAATGTGAGGAAATTCAAACGTAATTTTGATTGGATAAATGATTTCAAATGAAAAGTTAACAGCTACAAAGTTTTATAACTCTTTAAGATCTAAAACTTTTTTTTTTGGATATAGATGGTTTCAAATGAAAGGTTAACTATAGAGTGGTTAACTTCTCGACAGCTGTCATTTTGGTTGTTTTCCAATCCAAGATTCCCTTGGTATATGGATACCACTACACTACACTACACACTCACGTGATTCCTTTGGTATTAAACTCTATAAATAAAAAGGTTTGAAGTTTAAAGTTGCCGATCTTGTCGAGTAACACAACTTTTGTATAAAGTTCGCCTTCATCGAACATCATATGAGAAAATTATGAATTTTTAGAAACAACCTATCATTGTCAGTTAATTAATGGCCCAAACTGGCAGTGATACTCCAACAATGATGGGACAACAATTAATATCAATCATGTAGTAGTGTAGACGACATATTAATAGTAATATTTAATATATGTCTAATATTACTATGTGACAAGTATTATTTTACCTTGAATCTAATAGTAATGTCAATTTGTGTTACAGAACTCATGTCCTCACCAAGAAATTGTGGTATCGATCCCCATACAAATTTAGATATTTAGGGTCAAAAGTTTTTAAACAGGTCTTGCTTAGGATAAATCTAAACTAATGAAGTTTTTTAAAAAAATTAGAGAAGCATTCTTCAGATATAACATAATTGAATTAAAGTTATTTCTATGTTGTATTTCAACCACCAATTATCAGGAAAGTTTTTTTTTTCCAAAAGAATGCACTAGAAAATATTCTTCAAATATAATACAATTGGTATTTATGTGTTATATTTCAACATCTAATTATGATAAAATTAGTTCAATTTTGAAACCAATTACTAACACGCTTAAACTACTCTATGGAAACATCGTGTGGAATGAAAACCAAGAAAGATTTGATGCGGGATTGTGTTTTATCGGGTTTCGATGTCTAGGGAGTACGTATGGATGAAAACGGTACAGATATTTTTCGCAACCGTATTCGATACCGAATTCGTTTAGAGGGTTTTAATCTGTCCATATTTGAGTCCGGATATTCAACATCCGATACCGTATCCGTATCCGAATATTGAAATCGCATTTTTATAATGTCGACATCTAACCATATCCTATCCGGCATGGTTGATATTATCCGTATTCGAATCCGAATCCGAACAAAAAATATGAAAACAAATGTGGTATCGGCGATATCCGTTCGTATCTGATCCGTTTTCACTGGGACCAGGGAGTGACTGGTTGTACATATAGTTTGTGGTTGACAATCAATCGGATTACACTATTGCTCATGATGAGTGGAAAATAGATTTTTGTCCTTTCTTATTGTGTTTTTTTGTTTTTGAAGTGTATATAATTTCTCTTTGCGAGTCAAAAAGCAAAATCATCCTTTTCAAAATAAAGACAAAAAAACTCCCTGCATATAGTGTGGTCGTTGGTACTGTGGTCCATACTTCAAAGTACTAGCTAGCGTCCAAGGAGTCAAGGACGGATAGGAAGGAGGACCCATGCATGCATTTCTGCGTGCACCTGCGACCCCAGCACGCGCATCTCCGTGGACACACACAGCTAGTACACAGGTACTCCTAAGCGCTATGCAAGCATGCAGATGCAGTTTGCTCTCGGAAGCAAATAAAAACGACATGGTGCCTCCAATATCGAGTTCGGATTCCCTATGGTCCATGCCGAAAATTCGAAAGACCTCTTTCCGCTGGCTGCACATTGGCAGCGGCGCCGTGTTCAGGCCTTGTCAGGGCTTAATATATCATTAGGAGTAGTAGAGACCCAAAGAGTCATTTATAGGGCCTATTTGGATCTATCGGCATTTTAAGAATTTAACTTTTGAAAACCGGGTGGGATTTAAACAGACCTATTTTTATCATCAGTTTCTTTTGCAATTTTTATCAGATTCGTGAAAACTAGAAAAGTTGTTGATACCTAGTTTTTGCCAATTTCTTGTGACGGAAAGAGCAATAAATTAAGTTAGATTTTTAAATCTGCGGGATCCAAACACAACGCGACTAATTTTAAATTAGAATTCAGATTTTAGAAACTAGAGACAAAAACAGGACGGCCGGTTTCAAGAGAGCCCCAAACTGATCTAAACAGGTCCCTAGTTTCTCCCTGCCGCGCGCGCGGTGTGGCCTGTGACGACTGTTATTTTATGTGTGCCTTTGGGTAGGTGCTTAGACACGTACTGTACTAGTACATGTATGATCACGAGCCAACTGAACCGACCGATTAATGCATCATCGGTTGGCTTCAGCGGACCGGGCCGTAGTAGTAGTCTCAGCTGCTAGGGATCGGAGTACTACTATTTGATCAGAGAGTATCGCGCGTCATCCGTTGTGATGCCATGGAAACTCACATATATAAGCTTTTTGCCAATCAAATTATTATATCTCAAGGAACTTGTTCGGGGTCGGATAGATTTTTATGTAATTGGACACTTTTCAATACAACTTTTAGTTTGTAGGAGAAAGGAAAACTACTGTTCAGATACCAAAAATATTTTACCCACTCACGATACATAGGGAAGAAAAAGAATTTCGATTTCCGATCCAGCGGCGCGGCATCTTGATCTCTCCGGCCGCGTTTGGCGCTAGCTGCCCGGCTGCAGTGCCACTGCGGTGGCTGCTTGCTTTAGCTTGCAAAAAAGGATCGGATCGGAGGCGGTGCTACCACCATGCATGCCATTGCCATGCCAGCAGAGAGAAGACGCGCGGGGCGAGTTCTGCGCGCCTGGCCCGCATCATGATCCGGATCAGGATTAAAGCGAGAGAGTTGGCAGCTGTTCTTTGCACTGCCGCGTCGCCTGGGTGTGGGACTGGTGTGTGGCGCTGCCGCTGCACCATGACCGCGCCGCGCGCCGTAGGAGTACGTACCTGCGCGATGCCAGGCTCCCGTCAGCGCGCCTCCTGGGCTGCAGTGCCTAGTGGCTAGTGCACCCAAAAGCAGCGTCAATTTATCTTGTATCCGCCATACTATTTGCTTGGGGCGCGGCTGAAGCGAAGGGGAATGGATGGATTGAACGGGGGTTTAGCGAGGTACTTTATTTTATGTGTTAGTATCTGCAAGTCATCAGTCGAAGACTCTATACTTGTACTAGTACAAACAGTATGTATAGCAAGGCCTGTATAAACATCCGTTTTTTAACCAAAAAAAAAGGAGTTCCGTACATGCACATTCGTCTATCTACTATACTAGTTGCTTGGTATGGAGTACTTACGTACGTGACCTTGAGATCTTACGTGCCCTTATTAAAATCTTGATCAGTTCAAGTAAAAAATAGGAGGAGGGAAGCAGGCTGTAGCCTAGTATACTCGACAAATTCAAAATCGAGGAAACGAAATCGAGTTGAGGCTGCGAGGAGGGGGAAAAAAAAGCGTGTACTTATCACAACAGAATTGTACTATCAGCGAACGAAAAAGCACTTTATTAAATTTTTCACCTCTCGGCCTCACCCGCTGCCCCATCTCCACACATATTGGCCTCGCACCCGGCCCCTCCCCACGGAGACGACAGAGGAGACGCGCGGCGGAGCAGCGGCGAAGAACCCGATCGGGAGTGAGGTAGACGAGATACCTACGGCCGCTCGATCGACATGGACGGGCACGAGGACCTTCCGCCGACGGCGCCCGCCGCAGCCGCTTCCAGTGGCGTTGGTACGGACCTGGCGCTGATGCAGTCGTCCTCCTCCGCCGCCGCCGCAGCATCCTCTGGTGCTGCTGGTGCTCCGTGAGTCACTTCTGTTCCTGCTTTTCGAGTTCTAGTTTTGCTTGTGGTGCTAGACCCGCCTTGCTTCGTTGGATGAGGAACTAACTGGACGACGACGAGCAATACTGTGTCTCCCCTTCCTTCTCGGAAGCGGCCCGGGTCGAAGAGGTCCAAGGGGAACGGCCGGCGTGTGGCGACCCCGTGCCGTCGTCGTTGGTGCCGCCACCATGCGCCACTCCCCTTCATGGCCGCGCGCGGAGGCCGCCGCAGCCCGCACCTACTCAGCAACCGAGTCGCGACTGCCCTCGTAGTCGTTGATCACATACCATGCATGTCGCTAGAGTCAGGTGTGCCTGCGTTCAACGAGCGAGGAAGGCCACCAGCGTCGTGCGCCGTCGGGTGACCGAGGTCACCAGCGTCGTGCGCCGCAGGGCACCATCGTTTTCCGGCGACATGTTCTCCGGTTGGTCGATCTCCACGGATCGTTCTACATCTCCGTATGCCGCGCGCCTGTCACCGTCTCCACCACCAACGCCACCGTCGCCCTTGGGGCGGAGTCCCGTCGTGCGGGCGTCAAGCCATGTGCTCTGCCTCGCTCGGCAGAGCTCGCGGCGGCTGAGCCGTTGAGGTGGCGCTTGCTTGCGTTTGCATTGGTAGTGCTTGTGGTAGCGCTTGTGAGATGGACACCGTGACACGAGCTCGGTCTCGCCCTCTCGGCACTGCAGACCGCCTCCTTCCTGGCAGACTTCCACGGTGTCCCGGGCTCCCGGCGGACCGGGTCACAATTCATGGCTACCTTGTCTATGTCAGCGCTACATCATCTGGAGAAGCTGCTGACAACTGTCCGACAATGGAAGCACCTGCATCTGACGAGCTACAGGTGACTCGTCCAATTCGGCCCAGGGTGCCGAATGTCCGGCTCTGTGGCCCAGAGTGGCAAGGCTAGTAATCAGCCGTTCGTTGGCATGTGTGAGCGTTCCTATATATGAGTCGGCACCTTCTTGTGAAAGGGGTTATGCAAATTGTAATGAACCTATCGTTCCTGAATGCTAAGATTCGTCCGTCGCCCATTCCCTCTGCTATGCTTAATCTCGCCTACTTCTTGAATTCTGCTCTTCCCTATCCCCGCTGCTAACAAAATTGGTACCAGAGCCGTCGAATTCCTCAGCCTAAACCACAATTCAGCCTCGATTACCCTCCCGCCCGCCCAAAGTCTGGAGCCCTATCAGATCGAGCACCAGCACTTCACGCGCTTCCACAAGCAGCTCGGTGCCATGGATCCCAATCTTCAGATCCTGCTGGATGAGATCAAGTCGGTGAAGGTTGCGGTGAATGGTGTCGAGACGCGTGTTGGCGCTGTGGAGGCGTCGCTGACTGGGCGCATCGCTTCCATGGATCGCTCCATCTCGGATCGCTTCGGTCGAGTGGAAGACGCCGTTCACGTGTTCGACGAATGGCGCCCACTCGTAGATGCATCCGTGGAAGAACTTCGCTCGGAGATCCGCACGCTTCGTCAGCAGGAAGGCACAATCGAGCAAATGCGCGAAGAGATGACCGCCCTGCGCAAGTCTGTCAGCCGGGTCGTCCTCGACACCACGCCGGCTGCGTCCGCGGGCATTCTCTCTCCACCCGTGGTGACCGCGGCTACTCTGGCCCCGGCTAAACCGCATGTTCGCCCTGTCGTCGGGCATCGCATCGCAACACACCACCGGGAGCTCGAGTCCCTGACTCCGCTCCCGGTCACGGGTACGCTCGCTCAGAAACTTTCCGCACCTATCAGACCCTTGCCGCGTTTGTCTCGTTCGTTATCGGATCCTCAGATTACTACTGATGATGCTGTTTTCCCTGGTTTTCTCGAGGATTTTCGCGATCGGCATACGCAGTGGGGCTCTCAGTATTCCAGCAGCAAGTTGCCAAAGTTTAATTTCCCAGTAATCTCCGGCGAAAACCCCAAGCTGTGGATATCTAACTGTGAAGATTACTTCGAGTTGTCCTGGGTTGAACCCCACATGTGGATCAAGGCTGCTACTATGAATTTGTCTGGAGCAGCAGCCCGTTGGGTTCAATCTCTGAATCACCGTGGCCGTCGTCTCAGTTGGCAACAGTTTTGCAAGCTTGTCATGGAGCATTTCGGCAAGAGTCAGTATGAGGCTCTGATTCGTCGCTTGTTTCGCATCCGTCAGTCTGCCACGGTTCAGGAGTATATCAATGCTTTCTCTGAGTTAGTGGATCAGTTGCTGGCCTATGCTGCCCATATTGACCCTCTGTTCTTTGCTATGAGGTTTATTGATGGATTGCGTGACGATATACGCAGTGCAGTACACATGCAGCGTCCTGCTTCGTTTGATGATGCTTGTGTTCTGGCCTTGCTACAGGAGGAATTGATCGACACTGTGCCTCGCAAAGAAGGACGCCGCACTGATTCCTTTCCCACAGTCAAGTTTGCTGCTGTTCGGGCGCCTGCAACTGTGCTGGACAAGTCTGACAAGGCTGACAAGGTCACTTCGGTGGTTACTCCTGAGTGGCGTGGCCATGGACTTGAGGATCGCATCAATACTCTCCGGTCTTACCGGCGTGCTCGCGGCCTCTGTATCAATTGTGGTGAAAAATGGGCGCGAGATCACCGCTGTTCTGAAACTGTTCAGTTGCATGTCTTACAGGAGTTTTGGGACATTTGTCATGCTGATGATGGTGATGCAACAGCTGTTTCAGAGGATGATACAACGGATGCCCAGGTCTGCGTTGCTGTATCTTTGGCAGCATTGAACGGTCTCCAAGCTCTCAGCACAATTCAGTTTAGTGGCTTTGTTCAAGGGTTGCCGGCTAACATTTTGTTGGACTCTGGCAGTACTCACACCTTTGTCAGTGAGTCGTTCAGTGGGAAGTTGACAGGTTCTTCTCCTCTGCCGGCACCGTTGAAAGCCCATGTTTGGTTTTTGGGTAATTGATGAAACCTAGTTTGCTAACGATTGCTCTAAGTGTTTCATGAGAATTGATTAGCAAATGCCAAAATGGAGCAAAGGACCGGGTCGGTGGAGGTCACAAATGAAGGGCAATGACGGCGTCCATGAAAATGGTGTAAGTCCATCAATAAAGGAGAAAGCCCTATTGACGGCATCCATGCAAATGGTATAAGTCCATCATCATAGGTGTCCACAAGGTCCATCAAAAGATGAGAAGGAAGTTGATAAGAAACCGGGAGCTCAAGGCAAAGGTATAACCAATAGGAGCTCTTTTAATTTTGGTGATCAAGACTCCATAGAGGGAGTGATCACATTTAGGATAGATAGCCGTACTATCAAGAGGGGCGAAATCGTTGTTGAAATATGGTTATCAAGTGCCACTAGGTGTTCATGATCATTGCATATACATATAGATGCTAGTGACACTAACTTGACCCGTGGAAAACTCTTTGAAAAAGGCTAACACACGTGCACCTAAGTGAGAGACACTTTGAAGTGTTAGTGACTTAAGAAACGGGGTGAAGTTCGAGGGTTAGAGAGGGTTTGGTCCTCTCTTCCTCCTGCCAAGCTTGCGAGGAAGGATTCGGCGAATTTCGGAAACGTTACAATAGAAAAAGTAGCGTCGGACTCTAACTTGTCTGAGCGTCGGACCATTGTTTTCGGTCCGACGGCTAACCACTTCAGCAAGCGTCGGACGCTTGATTTCGGAGCGTCGGACCATTGTCCTCAGGGTCCGACGGTACAGAGCCGCAGCAGGTCGACACGTGGCGAGCTCTGAGAGCGTCGGACTCTCGGCGTTAGTCCGACGGTGAGCGTCGGACCATCGTCCGACGGTTTTCAGGGCTCGGGGAGCTCTCTGGAAACGTCGGACGGCCGCGTTCGTTAGTCCGACGGCTCCGTCTGACTGAGTCCGACGGTGGTCGGCAGAGGGCGTCGGACCGGTTGATTTAGTCCGACGTTCGTCCGTCCGACGGTCGTTTTGGCGCGAGGAAATAGCCGTTGTGATCCAACGTTCGACTTCAAACGGCTAGTGACACGTGGCGTTCATCCGAGGCGTCGGACCGTGCGGATTAGTCCGACGCTCTGGCCGTCGGACAGTCCGACGGTACGCAGTGAAGTCTAAACGGCTAGTTCTTTGTGTGTGGCTTATAAATAGTCACTTGGCCGGTTTGGGGGGTAGCTCTTGGCACTCCTAAACATCATAACATACTTGTGAGCTTTCCCACTCCACTCTCACTCATCCTACTTGATTGTGTTCATCATTTGGTGAGTTTGGGGAGCATCAAGTGCATTGCATTGATTGAGATCATCTAGAGGCACTTGGTAGTGGTATTTCGCAGCGGTTTCTCTTGTTACTCTTGGAGTTTGCCGACTCCTAGACGGCTTGGAGCTGCGAGGATCGTTGAGGGGAGTTGGTGATTGTCTCCGCCTCCGATCGGTGAAGTTGTGAGGGGTTCTTGAGCCTATCCCCGCGGGAGATCGCGAAAGGCATCTTTAGTGGATTGCTCGTAGCTTGGTGGATCCCCATCTTGTGTTGGTTGTGCGGCACCCTTGAGAAGGGTTTGGCGTGTGATGCCAATTAGCGCGTGAACCTCCAAGTGGGTGTATCGCTACAACGAGGACTAGCTTGCCGGCAAGCAAGTGAACCTCGGTAAAAAATCTTGTGTCATCTCTCTACCGAGGATTTCCCTTATATGTGATTAATTGGTTATATTGGACTTCATATCTTCTCTTCACCGGCGGTATTGAAATCACCTTTACTCTTTACATTGGTGTACTTCTCTCTTGTGTAGATTGTTAGTTAGTTGCTCACTTAAGAATAGTGTAAAGTAGTAACATAGCCTTTGAGTGTGAACTAGAGATCATAGTGTAGTATACTTGTCTAGGTGGCTTGCATAGCATAGTTTAGAGCTAGTGTTTTGCAAAGCTTGCTATTGTTACTAATCGGCTTGTTAAGTGTTGTTTGTAGATTTTTTATAGGCTATTCACCCCCCCTCTAGCCATTTAGGACCTTTCAAGTGGTATCGGAGCCGAGGCACCGTTGATTTGAGGCTTAACAACCTACGGTGTAAAAATGGCTCAACTCAACATTCACATCAACAACACCAAGAAGCCACCCCAATTTGATGGCACAAATTATGCATATTGGAAGAGCAAGATGACCTCACACATCAAGTCAATCAATAGAGAGGTTTGGAAGGTTGTGGAAACAAAGATTGAGATTGCCAATGCGGCCAATCCCACAACCGCCGAAGAAAGATTGCTTCAACTCAATGACATTGCGGTTTGTGCTATTCATGAGGCCGTAGATGAAAAAGTGTTTGAGCAAATCAAGAACATTGAGAGTGCTCATGAAGCTTGGAAGAAGCTTGAGGAATCATATGAGGGCACCAAGGGTGTAAAGGCCGCCAAAGCATACATCTTGAAGGACAAGTTTGCAAGCTTCAAGATGAAGGATGATGAAACCGTGCCGGAGATGTTCCATAGATTGCAAGTCATTGTGAATGATCTCAAGGCCGTGGATGAAGAGGTGAAGGATAGTGACTTCTCCATGAAGTTCTTGAAGAGCTTGCCCAAGCGGTTTGCCACATTGATCACGGTCTTGGTGAAGACAACATTGAGTGAATTGACTCCAAATCAAGTGCTAGCGGAGGTAATGACCGATGATGCTTATAGAGATGATGATGATAAAGAAGAGTTGATCAATAAGAAGAAGAAAGAAAAAGATGAAGACTCCAAAGATGAGAAGAAGAAGAGTGTGGCATTCAAAGCCACATCCTCATCAAAGGGCAAGAGCAAGGCCAAAGAAGAGTCAAGTGAAGATCCCTCTAGCACAAGTGAAAGTGATGAAGAAATGGCCCTTCTAGTAAGAAGATTTGGCAAGTTCATGAAGAAGAAGGGCTACCGGGCAAGAAGAAAGAAGAATGCAAGAAGATTTGATGGCCCAAGAAGATGCTTCAATTGTGGAAGCAAAGATCACTTGGTAGCCGATTGCCCACACTCAAGTGAAGATGATCACAAGGGCAAAAAGAAGAACAAGCATGACAAGAAGGAGAAGAAAGAGAAGAAGGAATCTTCATACAAGAAGAAGAAGAACTATTCTCATGTGGTGACATGGGATAGTGATGCCTCCTCAAGTGACGACGAGAGTGATGATGATAAGAAGAGCAAGAGGAAGGCACATGCAAGCATTGCCATTCATGACAAGCCTTCCATCTTCGACACTCCTTCTTGCTTCATGGCTAAGGGCTCTAAGGTATCATCCGACACCGAATCTAGTGATGATGATAGTGATGATGACCTAACAAAAGAAGAATTAATTGAAATGCTTGATGATGCACGTATTCATTTTGATAAACTTAGAAAGGAATGCAAGGGCTTGCGCAAGGATAAACAATCCATTGAGCAAGAACTTGAGGAACTTAGAGCATCTTATGAGAGTCTAAAGGAAGACCATAAGAAGCTCCAAAAGGTTCACACTAAGCTTGATGAAGCTCATTCTTCTCTAGTTGAGCAAAATGAAGACTTGCAACAACAAGTGCAAAAGAAAGAAACTAAAACTTGCAACATAGGTGTAACATGTGACATATCTTGTGAACCTATTGTTGTTACCACTAACCCTTCTTGTAGCACTTCCACTACTACCTCACCCACTAGTGACCCTTCACTAGTAGTTGAGAACAAGAACCTAAAGGAGGAGGTTAAAAAGCTCAATCACTCCTTAGCTAAGGCTTATGGTGGTGAGGACCGCTTACTTATGTGCTTGGGTAGGCAAAGGGCATCTCTCCACAAAGAGGGATTGGGCTATATCCCCAAGAAAGGCAAAACCGCCTTTGCTCCTCACAAGACTTGTTTTGTGAAGAGAAATGGCCGGTATTGCACAAAATGCAAGCAAGTTGGTCACTTAGAGCAAGATTGCAAAAACAAGAAATCCAATGCTTATGTATCCTCAATTAAGTTTGATTCTTGCTACGTTCTCACAAAGGGCTCAAATGGTGTGAAGGCTAAGTTTGTTGGTACATCCATGTTGGGTCCAAAGAAGAAGACCATTTGGGTACCAAAGAGCTTAGTCACTAACCTTCAAGGACCCAAGCAAGTTTGGGTACCTAAAAGGAATTGATCTCTTTTTGTAGGTCAATTACAAAGCCGGAGGGAGGCATTGGGTGCTTGATAGTGGATGCACTCAACATATGACGGGTGATTCTAGTATGTTTGGCTCTCTCAACACAAGTGCAAATAGTGGCTATGATGCAATCACATTTGGTGACAACAAGAAAGGGAAAGTGAGAGAACTTGGTAAAATTGCTATCTCCAATGATATGTCTATCTCAAATGTGTTGCTAGTTGAAAGTTTGAATTTCAATTTACTCTCGGTTGCACAACTTTGTGATCTTGGTTTCAAGTGCATATTTGGGGTTGATGATGTTGAAATTGTTAGTGTTGATGGCTCAAATTTAATATTCAAAGGGTTTAGATATGACAACCTATATCTTGTGGATTTCAATGCTAGTGAAACTCAATTGTCAACTTGTTTGATCACTAAGTCAAGTTTGGGTTGGTTATGGCATAGAAGGCTTGGTCATGTTGGGATGAAACAATTGAACAAACTAGTGAAGCATGATCTAGTTAGAGGCTTGAAAGATGTCACTTTTGAGAAAGATAAGCTTTGTAGTTCATGTCAAGCCGGCAAACAAGTTGGAAATACACATCCTAAGAAGAGCATGATGAGTACTAGTAAAGCTTTTGAGCTCTTGCATATGGACTTGTTTGGACCAACCACATATACTAGCATTGGAGGGAGCAAGTATGGATTTGTGATTGTGGATGACTATACTAGATATACATGGGTATTCTTTCTAGTTGACAAAAGTGAAGTGTATGATCTATTCAAATCTTTTGTCAAGAGAAGCCAAAATGAGTTTGAAACAACCATCAAGAAAGTTAGAAGTGACAATGGTAGTGAATTCAAGAACACCAAGATTGAAGAATTGTGTGATGAGTATGGTATTGGACATCAATTCTCACCCAAGTATACACCACAATCAAATGGCATTGTTGAAAGAAAGAATAGAACCTTGATAGATATGGCAAGATCAATGCTAAGTGAATACAATGTTAGTCATTCCTTTTGGGCCGAAGCAATCAACACCGCCTGCTACTACATCAACCGCTTATATTGCCATGGTATGCTTGCAAAGACTCCTTATGAGCTATTGAATGGTAGAAAGCCCAACATTGCATATTTTCGGGTTTTTGGTTGCAAATGCTACATTCTCAAGAAAGGCACAAGATTGAGCAAGTTTGAAAAGAAATGTGATGAAGGTTTCTTACTTGGCTATTCAACCACAAGCAAGGCATATAGAGTTTGGAATTTGGCTAGTGGTACTCTTGAGGAGGTACATGATGTTGAATTTGATGAAACCCAAGGCTCTCAAGATGAAGTTGAAAATCTTAGTGACGTGAGAGGCAATGACTTGGCAAATGCAATGAAAAATATGGATATTGGTGATATTAGGCCAAGGCAAGTCAATGAAGATGAAGATGATGGTGCAATTCATACTAGTATGCAAGTTGAAAATGAAGCAAGTACAAGTGAGTCACAAGATCATTCTCAAGTACAAGATCAACAAGCTAGTTCATCTCAATCCAATGATCAAGTTCCTATTCTCCAACCGGTCTCTATTGCAAGGGATCATCCTTTGGATCAAATCATTGGTGGTATTCAAAGTGGAGTTCAAACTAGAGCAAGACTAGCTCAAATTTGTGAGCAACTCTCATTTGTGTCAACCATAGAGCCAACCAAGATTGAGGAAGCATTGCAAGATGTTGATTGGGTTAATGCTATGCATGAAGAGCTCAACAATTTCACAAGAAATCAAGTTTGGGAACTAGTGGAAAGACCAAAGAAACACAATGTGATTGGAACCAAATGGGTCTTTAGAAACAAGCAAGATCAAGATGGCATAGTAATAAGGAACAAAGCTAGATTGGTTGCACAAGGTTATACTCAAGTTGAAGGTCTTGATTTTGGAGAAACCTATGCACCGGTTGCTAGATTGGAGGCCATTAGAATCTTATTAGCCTATGCTTGTGCCCACAACATCAAGTTATATCAAATGGATGTCAAGAGTGCATTTCTCAATGGGTACATCAATGAGTTGGTTTATGTAGAACAACCTCCCGGATTTGAAGATGTGAAGAAGCCCAACCATGTATACAAGCTAAGAAAGGCATTGTATGGTTTGAAGCAAGCACCTAGAGCATGGTATGAGAGATTGAGAGATTTCTTGCTCTCAAAAGGGTTCAAAATGGGAAAGGTTGATACAACTCTCTTCACTAAGAAGCTTGGAAATGATTTATTTGTGTTACAAATATATGTGGATGATATCATCTTTGGATCAACAAATCAAGATTTTTGTGAAGAATTTGGAAATATGATGGCAAGTGAGTTTGAAATGTCCATGATTGGTGAGCTTAGCTACTTCCTTGGTCTTCAAGTTAAGCAAATGAAGAATGGTACATTTGTAAGTCAAGGAAAGTACATAAGGGACATGGTAAAGAAATTTGGATTAGAACATGCAAAGCCCATGAATACTCCTATGGCAACTAATGGGCATTTGGACTTGGATGATAGTGGCAAAATGGTAGATCAAAAGCTATATAGATCAATGATTGGAAGTCTCCTTTATGTGACCGCATCTCGACCGGATGTCATGTTTAGTGTGTGCATGTGTGCAAGATTTCAAGCCTCACCAAGAGAAAGTCATTTGAAAGCCGCAAAGAGAATATTGAGGTATTTGAAGGGCACACAAGATGTTGGGTTGTGGTATCCTAAGGGGTCCAATTTTGAGCTTATTGGATATTCGGACTCCGACTATGCCGGTTGCAAAGTGGATAGAAAGAGCACTAGTGGAACTTGTCAATTGCTTGGAAGGTCACTTGTATCATGGTCTTCAAAGAAGCAAAATAGTGTTGCTCTCTCAACGGCCGAAGCGGAGTACATTAGTGCCGGAAGTTGTTGTGCACAATTGCTTTGGATGAAGGCAACCTTGAGTGATTTTGGATTGAAATACAAGAAAGTGCCTCTGCTATGTGACAATGAGAGTGCTATCAAGCTAACCAACAACCCCGTGCAACATTCAAGAACAAAGCACATTGACATAAGGCATCACTTCATTAGAGATCACCAAATCAAAGGGGACATTGCAATTGAAAGTGTTGGCACCGAAGATCAATTAGCGGATATCTTTACCAAGCCACTTGATGAGTCAAGATTTTGCAAATTGAGAAATGAGCTAAACATACTAGACTACTCCAACATGAAGTGAAAAGCATCCTACATTATATGACATGCCTCTCCTTCGACTAAAGCAAGGTAAAATTGGTTGACAAGGCATTCATACTTTGATAAGGATTTGTCTAGTTCATGTAGACATAAAATGCATGTTATAGGATCATTCATGAAAAATCAAATGCTTTCATGTATATATGGTACCACTTTTGTTCTTTATGCTTGTATGATCAAGTGGTAGCATATGACATATTGATGGGCTTGCAAACCTAGTGTTGAATCTAGAACATGAGCTCATGATGTGTAACTTAACATGGTCAAGATAACCCTACAAGTAAGGTGTGAAGAAGCTTGTCCTTGGATCAAACTTAGTTACATATTCTAGTCAAGTAATCTAGATTGAACCAATGTGAAAATGAACTAAACCCCATTTATTGACTTGATATTCCCATAATTTGCACCATTTTTGGTGATTGTTGACAAAGGGGGAGAAGAAAGTCACAAAGATAAGAAAGGAAAGGGGTCAATTAAAAATTTGAAAGCACACAAGTAGGGGGAGCAAGCTCATGAATAAGTTGTTGCATTTGTGTATGCATTAACATATGAAATGTTGCATTGTCAAAACTTCAATTCCTATATTTGTTTAAATTGATGAAATGATTAGAAATAGGATTTGAATGGTGATTTGACAAACTAGCATGCATAAGACTTATACATCATACAAAGTACCTCTTTTACTTAAATGATGATCTCACGAGGTGTTTTGAGTTTGTGATGCATGACTAGCAAACAATGGTGCTAAGGATGGTATATTTCCGCAACTCCGATCGTATCACGCTTCAAAGGTCCATTCTATATACCTTAGCATCATTTGATAGTAGTAGCTCACCCAAACTTTCAAATTCATGCATATGTGAAAAATTGAACCAAACACAAGGAATCACATATGTAGGGGGAGCTAATACTACCAAAGTGCAAACTTGGTTTTCATTTCATATCTTTGTGAAGGTTGTCATCAATTACCAAAAAGGGGGAGATTGAAAGCCCATGTTTGGTTTTTGGGTAATTGATAAAACCTAGTTTGCTAACGATTGCTCTAAGTGTTTCATGAGAATTGATTAGCAAATGCCAAAATGGAGCAAAGGACCGGGTCGGTGGAGGTCACAAATGAAGGGCAATGACGGCGTCCATGAAAATGGTGTAAGTCCATCAATAAAGGAGAAAGCCCTATTGACGGCATCCATGCAAATGGTATAAGTCCATCATCATAGGTGTCCACAAGGTCCATCAAAAGATGAGAAGGAAGTTGATAAGAAACCGGGAGCTCAAGGCAAAGGTATAACCAATAGGAGCTCTTTTAATTTTGGTGATCAAGACTCCATAGAGGGAGTGATCACATTTAGGATAGATAGCCGTACTATCAAGAGGGGCGAAATCGTTGTTGAAATATGGTTATCAAGTGCCACTAGGTGTTCATGATCATTGCATATGCATATAGATGCTAGTGACACTAACTTGACCCGTGGAAAACTCTTTGAAAAAGGCTAACACACGTGCACCTAAGTGAGAGACACTTTGAAGTGTTAGTGACTTAAGAAACGGGGTGAAGTTCGAGGGTTAGAGAGGGTTTGGTCCTCTCTTCCTCCTGCCAAGCTTGCGAGGAAGGATTCGGCGAATTTCGGAAACGTTACAATAGAAAAAGTAGCGTCGGACTCTAACTTGTCTGAGCGTCGGACCATTGTTTTCGGTCCGACGGCTAACCACTTCAGCAAGCGTTGGACGCTTGATTTCGGAGCGTTGGACCATTGTCCTCAGGGTCCGACGGTACAGAGCCGCAGCAGGTCGACACGTGGCGAGCTCTGAGAGCGTCGGACTCTCGGCGTTAGTCCGACGGTGAGCGTCGGACCATCGTCCGACGGTTTTCAGGGCTCGGGGAGCTCTCTGGAAACGTCGGACGGCCGCGTTCGTTAGTCCGACGGCTCCGTCTGACTGAGTCCGACGGTGGTCGGCAGAGGGCGTCGGACTGGTTGATTTAGTCCGACGTTCGTCCGTCCGACGGTCGTTTTGGCGCGAGGAAATAGCCGTTGTGATCCAACGTTCGACTTCAAACGGCTAGTGACACGTGGCGTTCATCCGAGGCGTCGGACCGTGCGGATTAGTCCGACGCTCTGGCCGTCGGACAGTCCGACGGTACGCAGTGAAGTCTAAACGGCTAGTTCTTTGTGTGTGGCTTATAAATAGTCACTTGGCCGGTTTGGGGGGTAGCTCTTGGCACTCCTAAACATCATAACATACTTGTGAGCTTTCCCACTCCACTCTCACTCATCCTACTTGATTGTGTTCATCATTTGGTGAGTTTGGGGAGCATCAAGTGCATTGCATTGATTGAGATCATCTAGAGGCACTTGGTAGTGGTATTTCGCAGCGGTTTCTCTTGTTACTCTTGGAGTTTGCCGACTCCTAGACGGCTTGGAGCTGCGAGGATCGTTGAGGGGAGTTGGTGATTGTCTCCGCCTCCGATCGGTAAAGTTGTGAGGGGTTCTTGAGCCTATCCCCGCGGGAGATCGCGAAAGGCATCTTTAGTGGATTGCTCGTAGCTTGGTGGATCCCCATCTTGTGTTGGTTGTGCGGCACCCTTGAGAAGGGTTTGGCGTGTGATGCCAATTAGCGCGTGAACCTCCAAGTGGGTGTATCGCTACAACGAGGACTAGCTTGCCGGCAAGCAAGTGAACCTCGGTAAAAAATCTTGTGTCATCTCTCTACCGAGGATTTCCCTTATATGTGATTGATTGGTTATATTGGACTTCATATCTTCTCTTCACCGGCGGTATTGAAATCACCTTTACTCTTTACATTGGTGTACTTCTCTCTTGTGTAGATTGTTAGTTAGTTGCTCACTTAAGAATAGTGTAAAGTAGTAACATAGCCTTTGAGTGTGAACTAGAGATCATAGTGTAGTATACTTGTCTAGGTGGCTTGCATAGCATAGTTTAGAGCTAGTGTTTTGCAAAGCTTGCTATTGTTACTAATCGGCTTGTTAAGTGTTGTTTGTAGAT
Source organism: Eremochloa ophiuroides (assembly GCA_038502445.1). NCBI lineage: Eukaryota > Viridiplantae > Streptophyta > Magnoliopsida > Poales > Poaceae > Eremochloa > Eremochloa ophiuroides. The sequence goes on from JAHLJS010000002.1 coordinate 8,930,754, forward strand.
TTTTTATAGGCTATTCACCCCCCCTCTAGCCATTTAGGACCTTTCAACCGTTACGCGTCAAGATTGCTAATGGTCAAGTGTTGAAATGTTCTCAGCAGTTCCAGAAACTAGAGTGGGTAGTGCAGGACTGCTGCTTCCATTATGATGCCAAGATCCTACCCTTAGCTCACTATGACCTCATTATTGGCATGGATTGGCTCGTCCAATTTAGTCCTATGCAAGTTGATTGGGCTCATAAGTGGTTAGCCATTCCATATGAGGGTCACACTCGTGCACTTCAAGGTGAACTACATGCTCTTCCTACTGGCACGGTGCTTCACGTAACATCGTCGCCTGCTAATGGTACTACGGAGCATTCTCAAGTGCTGCCAGCCCTGGCACCTCTTCTTCAGGAATTTCAGTCGGTCTTTGAGCCTCCCACGGGGTACCCTCCGGAGCGCCCTTTTGCCCATGAGATTCCATTGATTCCTGGGTCCACGCCGGTGAATGTACGCCCGTATCGGTATCCTCCCGTCATCAAGGATGAAATTGAGCGTCAGATTGCTGACATGCTGTCCTCTGGTCTGATTCAGACTAGTCAGAGCCCTTTCTCATCGTCGGTGCTTCTCGTTAAGAAAAAAGATGGCACTTATAGATTTTATGTTGACTTCCGTCATTTGAATGCTATTACAGTCAAAACTAAGTATCCAGTGCCGGTCATTGAAGAGTTGCTGGATGAACTTCATGGGGCCTCTTGGTTTTCTTGTTTGGACCTAACAGCGGGTTACCACCAGATTCATTTGAAGCCAGGCGAGGAGTTGAAAACAGCCTTCCAGACACATACCGGTCAGTATGAGTTCCGAGTGATGGCGTTCGGCCTGACTGGCGCTCCTGCTACATTCTTGAAGGCCATGAATATCACTTTGGGTCCTCTTCTGCGCAAGTGTGTGTTGGTTTTTTTTTATGACATCCTTATATTCAGCCGCACTTTGGAGGAGCATGTCGAGCATGTCCGACAGGTCCTGCAGTTGCTTCATCGTGATCATTGGCAAGTGAAGTTGTCCAAATGTGTTTTTGGTCAGCGTCAACTGCGTTACCTTGGACATGTGATTTCCGAACAAGGAGTTGCAACTGATCCAGAGAAGGTACAAGCAGTTCTAAACTGGCCTCAACCTACGTCAGTGAAAGAGTTGCGCAGTTTCTTGGGACTCGCCGGATACTATAGGCGTTTTGTCCGTCACTTCGGTATCATTGCTCGACCTCTCAATGATCTGCTCAAGAAAGGTTCCTTGTTTGTTTGGACTTCTGTTCATGACCAGTCCTTTGTGGCCCTCAAGACTGCTTTGACATCTGCACCGGTCCTCGCTCTTCCTGATTTTACGAAACCATTTGTTATTGAAACGGATGCTAGCGGCACGGGGTTGGAGCTGTCTTAATGCAGCAGGGGCACCCTTTAGCCTTTCTCAGTAAGACGCTGAGTCCTCGCATGCAGGGACTGTCTACTTATGAGAAGGAGTACCTAGCAATTTTGATGGCAGTTGAACAATGGTGAAGTTACTTGCAGGTTGCTGAATTTCACATCATCACGGATCACAAAAGCTTGGTTCAGCTAGAGGAACAACGGCTGCACACACCGTGGCAACAAAAAGTGTTCACTCGATTGTTGGGCTTACACTACAAAATTGTGTACCGCAAGGGCTGTGACAACGGTGCTGCAGATGCCTTGTCTCGCCTGTCCACCAGAATCTGTCACGCAGTGTCCATTTGCCAACCACAGTGGATCTCGGATGTCTTGCACTCTTATGTGGAAGATAAGGTTGCCCAAGATTTATTGTCCAAATTACAAGATAAGCCTGATACTCTGCCACATTATTCTCTCTGTGATGGTCTCATTCGTTATAAAGGGCATCTTTGGATTGGTGATGCTCCAGCCTTGCGTACGCAGTTGCTTCATGCTATGCATTCCAGCGCTATTGGTGGGCACAGCGGGATCCCAGTCACTTATCGTCGTGCTAAACAGCATTTTTACTGGCCGGGCATGAAAGCAGATATCCATGCCTTTGTGTCAGCTTGTCAGGTATGTCAACAGGTGAAACCTGACCGCAGCCGCTTACCTGGTCTTCTTCAACCCTTACCAGTCCCAGAACGCGCTTGGAAAGTGCTCTCTCTTGACTTCATTGACGGACTACCAACATCGGAGGGGTATAACTGCATTTTGGTGGTAGTCGATCTCTTTTCCAAGTACGCCCATTTCTTGAGCCTGCGCCACCCTTTTACAGCAGCTAGTGTGGCCAAACTGTTTATTTCCCAAGTCTATCGTCTTCACGGGATGCCTTCGGCTTTGGTCTCGGATCGTGACAAGATATTCACAAGTGCTTTATGGCGTGAGTTATTCCAGTTGGCTAAGGTTGAGCTGCACATGAGTACTGCCTACCATCCTCAGTCGGACGGGCAGACCGAGCGCGTTAATCAATGCCTCGAAACCTTTTTGCGCTGCTATGTTCATGCTTGCCCCAAGCAGTGGCATCAATGGTTGGACTTGGCTGAGTTTTGGTATAATACCAGCCTCCATTCAGCACTTGGTCGGTCTCCTTTTGAGGTCTTATATGGATATGCCCCTACCCATTTTGGAGTGAGTCCAGCGGATGAACAACCAGTCACAGATATTGCAAGTTGGCTGCGAGAGCGGGATCTCATGACTGATGTTATCAGGCAACATTTGCTCCGGGCCAAGCAGCGGATGAAGCATTCGGCTGATGGGCATCGATCTGACCGCCAGTTTCAAGTGGGTGATTGGGTCTTTCTGAAACTGCAACCTTACGTCCAATCATCCATTGCTAACAGAAGTACTCAGAAGCTAGCTTTCAAGTTCTTTGGTCCTTATAAGGTGCTGGACCGTGTGGGTACCGTGGCCTACAAGTTGGATCTCCCTCCTTCATCAACCATACACCCTGTTTTCTATGTTTCACAACTCAAGAAGGCATTGGGTGCTGCTCAGGCTGTCTCACCTACCTTACCACCAACATCTATTCAATGGAGTATTCCTGAACGGGTGCTTCAGCGGCGTCAGGTCTATCGTGGTAAGAAATGCATTCATCAAGGTCTTATTCAGTGGACTAACCTTCCTGTCTCTTTGGCCACGTGGGAGGATCTGGAGTCTCTGCGCCAGCAGTTTCCTCACGCCAATGTGTGGAAACAACATGGCGCGCAAGGAAGGGGGAATGTCAGCGCTACATCATCTGGAGAAGCTGCTGACAACTGTCCGACAACAGAAGCACCTGCATCTGACGAGCTACAGGTGACTCGTCCAATTCGGCCCAGGGTGCCGAATGTCCGGCTCTGTGGCCCAGAGTGGCAAGGCTAGGAATCAGCCGTTCGTTGGCATGTGTGAGCGTTCCTATATATGAGTCGGCACCTTCTTGTGAAAGGGGTTATGCAAATTGTAATGAACCTATCGTTCCTGAATGTTAAGATTCGTCCGTCGCCCATTCCCTCTGCTGTGCTTAATCTCGCCTACTTTCTGAATTCTGCTCTTCCCTATCCCCGCTGCTAACAGTCTACTCCTTCCGTTCCAATGAGGCCCTCTTCTCCCCACCACCAGGGCATGCTTCTTTCGTCCTCATCTCAAGGAGTTGGCGCCCGCTAGCTCTGTTCATCGATTTGATACAACTGGCTGCCGGCCCGTACACATCCCCGGTGAAATCATCAGCGCGATTACGACGCGGGTTGGGTCGGACCCGTTCTGAAACCACATGCCACCCGGTTTGTGGGTTCAACATGCATGCCACCCGGTTTGTGGGAAAAAGAGGGGAAAAACAGAGAGGATCGACGGTTGCGGTGAAGATGTCAAGCGAGTGCGGCGGCGGCATCGCCGGGGACCTTGAGGTGGAATTGGTGCTAGGTTAAGGTGGGGCCAGAGATGCAAGAAGCTGCGACCCCTCTCTCCGTGCACCTCGAAGGCTCGATCGAAGTAGACCAGGGCTCGCCGTAGCGCCTCGCCATGGATCTTGAGGCAAAATCCAACACATCCAAGGATCTGCGTGCACTGAACAAAGTCTCCTCCAATTACTTTCTATTGCACTGCTCTCAATCGTTTATTAGTCATTACCCAGATATTGCTTTCTTGTTCCGTGATTTGCCTTCAGCCATAACCCTAGATCAGGTTGACTAAATTAGATTGTTAAGACAGGAGATGGTTCCAGAATGCAATTGATATTAATTGTGCTTCGTTCCAGAGTCGTATTCTGATTTTGGTTATGCAACCCGTATTTTAGTATACATCATGGGGGAAATGGCTATGCTGTTAATCCAGGCATATGTGAATTCAGGTGCCAGCTGCAGCAATGAAAGCTGAAGCTATAATCTGTAAGCCCACGGAGCGAGCCACAAAACGTTAGTTAGTTGAAACAATAATCTATACTGTGCAGGGCTAGCTTTAAGTGTATTTTATATGTTTGTTCGGCAGATGAAAAGAGACAAAAGAAATTAGGTGATTATCTTTATTAGTTTTGCTTGTGTTTGCAGCTGTAACATAGTTTGATTAACCAAATACAGCTGAAAGTCTTGAAATAATGATGAACCTGAACTATATTAACCTATCCCAAAGAAATTACTGAAGATGAATGATAAGGGTAAAATGTGGTCTTTTATGTGTGTCAAAGTTGCTAATGACATTCGGTAACTTTTTATGAGGAGTTTCTATCAAGGCCAGCATCGATAGCCAAAATCATATGTATATATGCGTGGCCTAGTGATATTCAAGTTTGCTTTGAATTCGGGCACCCCTTTTCTTTTGGCATGAGTGCAAAACTAGATAGCTAGTGCTGCTAAGAGATGATGATTACCATGTGTTGCTTGCAGCTCTTGTAAAATCGGTTTCTTGTGCTTGATCATTATTCATTTTACCTAATAAGTGTGGAAAGTGAAACTACGTTCTTCATTGATTTCACCACTTATTTATCCTCCCTACCCTTTGGAACATTTCACTGGTTGTTTCTCAATTCTCCTCCCAGTTTTGTTGCAGATATCACTAAATTTTAAGCGTAGCATTTTCATGCATGTCAAAACTGAAGGGAGAGCTGCAGGTTTCACTGAGTTTAGGGCACCAAAGGATTCAGCATTGAAGAGATTCACGTAACACTTGACAATTGTATCATCATAATTGAGGCGATGCTCGTCTAAATTGTTTACAGTGTTGAATGTGGGACAATCAAGAAATATTCCCTGTTTTGGTCCACATCTAACAGGGTTGTGAGCAATGTGACTTTTCACTTCGTAGACCTTGTATAATTTGCAATCAGCTGTACATGCTGTGATGGGTTCAGATCACACTGTTTACTTGAGCATGGATTAGTCTTGGTTTCCTTGTAGTCCATCAAGTTAATTTTGTTCATACTAGTTTGGTTCGTGAACTTACTAGTTCCATTTATTTATTTCTCATTTAGTTCAGGAGTCGCAATGTTTTTATTAAGTAAAACTGCCGGTGGATTCAGTATATTTTTATCACAAACTACCTGGGCAGACTGTCTTATGACACAGGCTAGTGGCTTAGCCTTGTGTGACTCAGCACCAGCCGCCGGCCATGGCATGGCTAACCCGTGTCAAACCCGCAAAACTGTTACTGACCAGCCCGAACCATCGACTAGAAAAATCAGCCACCGACCTGTGAAACCTTGACCAACCTGAACCAATCTATGGTCACGTGGCTTCGGTCCAAAGCCCTGCCAAACCCGCTTAAACCAACCCACAAACAGGGCAAGCGCCGTCAGTCCACGGGAAAATTTGAGGCAATGAAGTTTTGGGTTTTGATAAAGTTGTGTGGCATTTATGAGCATGATAGGTTGATCATTACGGCGCAAGAGGTATTGGGGATGTCCTGGACGACGCTTGAGCCTATGCCGTGTATGGTTCGACGGGAAGACCTTAAGAGCTTTGTGGTGGTGGCCTAGTTGTGCACTTTGATCTAATCCGGCCCGGCCACATTTTGTTGCAAATTAGACCATTTGGCTCAGACCTTATATTTTTTAGTATAAAACACAATTTTTATGTTAAAGTGTTAATTAATCTCAGCTTTTCTTGTTGGGGCTTAAGTCTGATTGATATCCGAGTTCTAAAAGATCTTGTCGCTGAACATGATTGGGTTAATGTTGAGAAGCAGCTGAAGGAATTAGTTTCTGTTAAGGAAGGTGTTGATCCTGTGCTGGAACATCCGTACATTTTTCTTCCTGTGTATGAGGAGTGGATAACTGAACTCATCAAGAAGCAAGACCTTGCAGCTGCACTGAAGCTATTCTCTGATAAAGTTGCTGTCCTGTATCATGACAAGAACGAGAGTGACTTTGTGAATGAGAAGGATCTGAAGGAGCAAGTTAATCGCTTGCGCAGAATTGCAAAGTAAGTTAAATCATTAATGAAAACCATTTTCAATAATTTATTCACTTATTATATTTTGCTAATCTTATCTTTAATTGTAGCCTCGAGGAACCAGTGAAGGATAATTCGGTTGAGAATATACAGACTGCCCTTACTGACTATGCATACCTGAACTTCCCTCTTCTCCTAGGGTATGTTATCTCTAGTTCTCTACAATATGATAGAACCTTGCTTCTATAACGCTGAAAAAATTTACATGCCTTATATAGCACCATTGTCATCTTTTGTTCCCTAGATAGGAATTGAATTTCGTCAGTTGTGCTGTTAAGTTATGCGAAAAGACGAATTTGCCCTCCTTCATGCATGACCATCCCTGTAAGCATGCTGCAGCCCAGCATGCTCCCCAGCATGCTCATGCACTTAGACTGGTTCTCTAGTAAAATAGGAAGGACATGCTTTTTAGAAAATACATGATTCTGCAGTATTCTTAAAATGCATTTTAACTAAAAAATGCACGACCACGCACAGAAGTTTTGAAATTATCATTGTTTGACACTGGGAGAAAAGCTACAGTTCAGCCACTAATACCACAATAGGTTCATATGACCAATTCAAATATTACATGGGTCTAAACACATGACTTGCGCATAAGTTCACACATGTTACAGTACATTAGGTTCACAAACATAAAGGCACACATACATAAGTGTTGGAGTGTGTATTCAGCCCATGAGGCTTAGGCCCATGAGGCTCATGTACCCCTAGTATGTATATCCCTGACCTAGGGTTTGCTAGTAATGAATTGAGAGATTCCAACATGGTAATCAGAGCCTAGTTCCTCTTCTCCCTCCTACCACCCAGCCGCCGCCGCCGCCGCCGCTGCCTGGCGCGCCGCCGTCGGCGCCATGGCTGGCCACCTCCTACTCCCTCCTCCTCCTCCTCCTCCTCATCCTTCCCTCCCCTTCCTTCCTCTCCTCTGCGGGGCCCGCTGGGGTTCCCCTCGGCCTGGGCAGCCGCCCCACTGCAGCAGGCCCACGCGGCCGTCGCCGGCCAGCAGGGGCTGGCCGCTGCCCTCCCCCGGCCGGATCCGGCCGCCACCGCCGCCTCCCAGCCGGGGCAGGCCGCCGCCGCCGCCCCCAGCCGGGGCAGGCCGCCGCCGCCGCCCCCCAGCCGGGGCAGGCCGCCGCTGCCGCCTCCCTGCAGGGGCAGGCGCCGGCCGCCGCCGCTGCCTCCCTCCTCCAGCTGCAGCACGCCGCTGCCGCCACCTCCCTCCTCCCGCCGGAGTACCTCCAGCAGCCGGCCACCGCGGCGTCCCTCCTCTACACGGCAGCCCCCTCTCTGATGGCCGATTCGGCCCTCGCCGTAGCCCTCCATGCTGCCCGGGTCGCCGCTGCTGAGGCCCAGGACCGTGTCCGCCAAGCGGCACAGCTGTGGGAGCGCGAATGGGATGCCGCTGATGCCCTCGCTCGCCAGATCACGGAGGCCGAGCACCACCTCTACCTCTCCGCCGACCACCAGCCGGTCACCTCCTCCGCCACCCGGGTCGCCAGTCGTCCACCCCGACTCACCAGCGGCCCGATCCGGCCGACCCGGTGGTGGCTCAGCTCCACTACCAGGCGTCCGGTGTCCAGAATATCCAGAACCTCGTTCCTCTCGTCCTTGACACCGCCTCCACCTCCTACGCCCGCTGGCGCGACTTGGTCCTCCTCACTCTTCGCCGCTACGCCCTGGACGACAACGTCCTCCTCGACCCGCCGATGGCTGTCTTGGCTCCCTCTTGGCAGCGCCTGGACAGCCTCGTCCTGTCCTGGATCATAGGGACCGTCTCCCTGGACCTTCAGGACACCGTCTACACTTCTGGAGGCACCGCACGCCAGGCCTGGCTGGCCCTTGAGGGGCAGTTCCTTGGCAATGCCGAGGCCAGGGCCCTTCGCCTCGATGCGACCTTCCGCACCTTCTCCCAGGGAGACCTCTCGGTGGCCGAGTACTGCCGCCGGATGAAGGGCATGGCAGATGCCCTCGCCGACCTTGGCTGGCCTGTGGAGGATCGCATCCTCGTCCTCAATGTGCTCCGTGGCCTCAACGACACCTTCGGGCACTTGAGGTCGTTGATCACCAGGCAGAGGCCCTTCCCCACCTTCCTCCAGGTGAAGGACGACCTCGCCTTGGAGGAGATCACTCTGGGCATCACTCCGGTGTCCTCTACTCCGCCAGCGTCGTCCTCCTCCTCCACCACCACCACCGTCCTCCAGGCCACTGGCTCCCGGACGTCTACTCCCCCTCACCCAGGTGGGGGCCGGGACCGTGGGGGACGTCGTGCTCGCGGTCGTGCTCGTGGTCGCACGGGGGGGGGGGACCGGGGTGACCGGGGTGTCTTGCCGACCCCGCCGACACCTCCTGCTCCTGGTGGTGCGCCCTGGCCCTCCTTCAGCCACCCTTGGGCAGGGTGCATCTCCATGTGGCCACACCAGGCCCCTGGAGGAGGACAGCACCCCCAGCACCCAGCGGCCCTGTTGGCCGGCGGTGTCCCGTCGTTCCAGCTGACCTGGATGCCGCCTGCTCCACCTGGTCCCCCAGCGTCGACTCTCACTTGGGACCAGGCCTCCCTCGCCCGCCAGTTCAGCACCATGGGGCTGACACCGCCAGTTAGCTCTGACTGGATTGCTGACTCGGGTGCCTCTCACCACACCACGCCGGAGGCTGGTATACTCTTCTCTGTTCACCCTACCCACCCTTCCCTTCCTTCTTCTATCGTTGTCGGAAACGGTGCATCCATTCCGGTTTCTGCCGTGGGTTCTACTGGTACCCCCGGTTCTTTCCGTCTTTCTGATGTTCTTGTTGCTCCTCAGATGACTCATAATCTTCTTTCCATTTGTCGTTTCACAGCTGACAACTCTTGTTCTGTTGAGTTTGACCCCTCTGGTCTTCCTGTGAAGGATTTGGCTTCCCGGCGTCCTCTTCTCCGATGTGATAGCACGGGACCCCTTTACACCCTCCGCCTTCCTACTTCAGCTGCACCTCCCTCGACTTCTTCGTTGTCTCCTTCGTCAGCTGTTTTTGCTACCACCACCTCTTCCACGACTTGGCACCGCCGTCTCGGACATCCCGGCCGCGACATTTTGTCTCAGCTCAGTCGCTCCTCTAATGTGTCTTGTACCTGGGCTCCAGATGAGCATCTGTGCCACGCGTGCCAGTTGGGCCGTCATGTTAGACTTCCTTTTACTTCTTCTTCTTCTCATGTGGCCTGTATTTTTGATTTGATCCACTATGACCTGTGGACATCTCCTGTATACAGCATTTCTGGTTATAAATACTTTTTGGTGGTGGTCGATGATTTTTCACATTATTCTTGGACTTTCCCTCTCCGTCTCAAGTCCGATACCTTTCCCAGGCTCTTTCACTTCTTCGCCTGGGTGTCCACTCAGTTCGGCCTCACCATTAAGGCCGTCCAGTGTGACAACGGGCGTGAGTTCGATAACTCCACCTCCTGCTCCTTCTTTCTCTCCCGTGGGGTTCAGTTGCGCATGTCTTGCCCTTACACTTCTTCGCAGAACGGCAAGGCTGAGCGCATGATCCGCACTACCACGGAAGTCATGCGCACCCTTCTCATCCAGGCCTCGCTTCCTGCTCGCTTCTGGGCTGAGAGCCTCCACACCGCCACTTACCTCATCAACCGCCTGCCTTCCACAGCTTCCCCTGCTCCTACTCCTCACCACGCTCTCTTCGGTACACCTCCCCGCTACGATCACCTGCGTGTGTTTGGGTGTGCGTGCTACCCCAACACCGCCTCTACCTCTCCACATAAGCTCGCTCCTCGTTCTACTCTGTGTGTCTTCCTTGGATATTCCCATGACCACAAGGGGTACCGCTGCTATGACCTCTCTTCTCGCCGTGTTCTCATCTCTCGCCATGTCGTGTTTGATGAGACGGTGTTCCCCTTCTCCACCCCTTCAACACCCTCTCTGGATCCTGAGGTTGACTCTCTCTCCTCCGCTGACACGGTGGTCCAACCAACATTCCCTTTGTGCCCTGCAGGTCTGGACTTCCTACCCGCGCCCCACACGACGGGGGGGACTCCGGAGTGTCCCTCTCCGGACCGGGGGCCTACGCCACCACCTACCGTCCCCGACGTCGCTACTCCTGCTGCAGCCCTACGGCCTATGCCGCCTCCCCCTCCCGGGCGCTTCGACCATGTCTACCAGCGCCGGAGGGGCTGGAGGCACCTCCCCCGCCTCCACCGTCGCCGCCGACGCCTCTGCCGGGGCCTTCGTCGACACCGACGCCTCCGGCAGGGCCTCCTCCGTCGGAGACGACACCGGTGGTCCCTGGCCATTTCACGCACCCCGTGTGTGTCTACCAGCGCCGTTCGCAGCCGCCACCGGTTCTGACACCGCTGGTGGTACCTCCTTCTCCGGTACCTCCTCCGCTGTCGTCGCCACCGACGCCTCCGGTGGGGCCTCCGCCGCCGGCACCCGCTGCCCGTGCCCCTCGGGGCTCTCTCGACGAGCCAGTGTACCACCCGCCTCTCCTGCACCGGGACCCTCGCCATGTTCACCCCATGGTGACGCGCTAGGCCTCCCGGCCCCGGGTCCTCTCCGCCGTCACCTTCGAGCCGGGGGTCTCTCCTCTACCCTCCTCCGTCCGTGAGGCCTTGGCGGATCCTCACTGGCGCCGTGCGATGGAGGAGTACGAGGCCCTGCTTGCCAACCAGATGAGGGACTTGGTGCCACGTTGTCTGGTGGCAATGTGATCACGGGCAAGTGGATCTGGACGCACAAGCGTCGGGCTGATGGGTCCTTGGAGCGCTACAAGGCCCGCTGGGTCCTCCGGGGCTTCACTCAGCGGCCCGGAGTGGACTACGACGAGACCTTTAGCCCAGTGGTGAAGCCTGCGACAGTCCGTACTGTCCTCTCCTTGGCTCTTGAGCTCTCCTGGCCCGTGCACCAGCTGGATGTCAAGAATGCCTTCCTCCATGGCACTCTAACAGAGATGGTGTACTGCAGCCAGCCAGTAGGCTTCGTGGATCCTTCCCGTCCCCAGATGGTCTGCAAGCTCAACAAGTGTCTGTATGGTCTGAAGCAGGCACCTCGGGCGTGGTACTCCACCTTTGCTTCATACCTGCTGACTCTTGGGTTTCTAGAGGCCAAGTCGGACACCTCCCTATTCATCTACAGCCACAGGGGCGAGACTGTCTATCTGCTGCTCTACGTCGATGACATTGTCCTCACCGCCTCCAGCGAGTCCCTGCTCCGCTGCATCATCTCCTCTCTTCAGAAGGAGTTTGCCATGAAGGATCTCGGTGTGCTCCATCACTTCCTTGGTGTCACTGTCGAGCCCCGACCTTCTGGCCTGCTCCTTCACCAGCGGCAGTTCACTCTGGACATTCTGGAGAGAGCTGGGATGTCCGACAGCAAGCCCTGCTCTACTCCGGTTGATAAGCAGGGCAAGCTATCTGAGGCAGCGGGCCAGCTACTTGGTCCAGCGGACTCCACTGCTTACAGGAGCCTTCCTGGAGTGCCCCAGTACCTCACCTTCACGTGGCCTGACATCACCTACGCCGTGCAGCAGCTCTGCCTCTACATGCATGCGCCGCGAGACCCTCACCTGGCTGCCATGAAGCGGCTCCTCCGGTACCTTCGGGGCACCCTCGCCTACGGGCTGCTCCTTCGTCGGTCCTCCTCGGACGAGCTGGTTGTCTACACCGACGCTGACTGGGCGGGCTGCCCGGACACCCGCTGGTCCACCTCCGGCTACGCTGTCTTCCTAGGAGGCAACCTTGTCTCTTGCTCATCCAAGCGTCAGCCGGTGGTCTCGAGCTCCAGTGCCGAGGCAGAGTACCGCGGCGTCGCCAATGGCGTGGCCGAGGCCGTCTGGCTCCGCCAGCTCCTGGCTGAGCTTCACCGCCCCCTCGCCAGGAGCATGCTCGTCTACTGTGACAATGTCAGCGCCGTCTACCTCTCCACAAACCCAATGCAGCACCAGCGGACCAAGCATGTGGAGATCGTCCTCCACTTCGCCCGCGACCGTGTGGCAATCGGCGACGTTCGGGTCCTCCACGTCCCGACCACCTCCCAGTTCGCAGACATCTTCACCAAGGGTCTTCCCTCGTCGACCTTCTCCGAGTTTCGTTCCAGCCTCAACGTCACTAGTGGCTAGTTGTGGCTGTGGGGGGTGTCAGGTACCAAAGTTTGGGGGTACCCAACTTCGATGCAAAAACGCTCATTCCCAACGCGGCCTAGCCCAAGTAAGGCCAGTGGAAGCCCATGAAGGCCGCGTCTACGGAGGCCCACGACGTCATTGCACCAATGACAGCCAACCCTCGGGAGAGCGGCACCCTCGGCGCCAATTTTCCGATTCGCCCGAGCCTCCCCGGGAGAGCTCGGGAGAGCGGCACCCTCGGCGCCAATTCTCCGGTTCGCCAGAGCCTCCCCAGGAGAGCTCGGGAGAGCGGCACCCTCGGCGCCCATTCTCCGATTCGCCCGAGCTTCCCCATCCCCCTCGAGCGCAATCTCACAAAGGCATCCAAGGCACAGGTGATGTCAGCGGAGCAATCTTGGACCACAAGAGACCTCTCTGACCACTTTACAAGCACTGTCCCGTCAGGCGAGATTCTCGATGCGATTGTGCTTCGCACGCCCCTGACGGCCATACCACCTGTCAGGATTTCCCTAACAGCGGATTTGATAGGCCCACTACGGTCGTCCTCTCCACGGTATGGTCTACGGTGCGCCGCCCCGTTTTCTGCCGGGATCTACCAACTATGACTGCGACAGTCCAAGCGCCTGACGACGGGCTACGTAAGAACGGGAAAAGCACCTACTGCACTGTCCACTTGAAAGGACGAGCACGCCTTCCATCTGGGCCCACCTAGCCCTCGGGAAGTACTGACCAAAGGCCAAAAATACGCCCGAGGGGAGATATCACCCTGCTCCTTTCCATCACGCCTCCAGGAGTCCCGAGCCTCGGGAGACAACGCCCCGAGACCACTTGCCCTATTATCACATCGTGCGGAAGGACAGTCATCAGGTGTGACCCTACGGCATGCCGTAATCCGACGACTGTTGCTGCCTCGGAACTCACCAAGATCATACGAACCACTACGGCCATACCCCGGAGACGCGGAGAAAAGACTGTAGCTGACGATAGTCAAACGAGGAACAACAACTCCTCACTGTAACATACGTAGCATTGTAAGCACTGCCCTTGCCTCTCCCTTGCGACTATAAAAGGAGAGTAGAGGCCAGCTTTAGGGAGGCGCCGGAAGTCCTAAGCTCTCACACACACATACACACCAACAGCAAACGACTTGCATACACTTAGACACTCACAAGAGACCTGGGAGCACTTTCCTCTCTCGCCTAGCTTGTAACCCCCTACTACAAGCACCCCGGTGCAAGGCAACACGACTCTCCTCTCCACTGGACGTAGGGCTTGCTTGGCCTGAACTAGTATAATCCCTGTGTTCCCCTTCGCACACCATCCGTAGCCTCAACCGCAAAACACATATTTATTAGCCGGTGCTAGCCCCGCTAAAACTAGCACCGACAGTTGGTGCGCCGGGTAGGGGCCTTTTGCATGTTGATCCAGGTCACGGATGGTTGACGTTTCCATGATGCTTTCCGCTGGCGCGGTGCTCCGGTTCGGGAGCCTCAAGTTCGTGGCCACTGGCCACGGGCTTGAGATGAATCTGCGCCCAACCGAGCTCCGCACCATCATCGTCCTGACCCCGGCCCATCAAGCGGCCGGGGAAGGGACCACGACGACGCTTCCTCCCGTCCCAGAGGACGAGGGGAATGCCGCACGCCGCGCTTCCCGGTGGACTACGAGGAGGAGGCGCAACCGCGCCAACCAGCCCCTGGTCGCGGAAGGCGCGGCCAACCAGGTGCCCCCGGTGAGGGACGCCAACACTGCGCCGGCCGCCACCACGGCGCCTCCGGCGCCGACTGCTACACGACCGCCAACCGCCCGACGGGCGGAGGCGAAGTCGTTACGTCGACGGGTCTTTCTCTCCGCCCTCATGGCGGAAGGGATACGGTGCCGTCATCTCTCTTCGGGCTCCAGAACGCCGTGGATGCCCATGTCCGCGCGGTCCGTGCATTGCTGCACGATCTGGTGGAGACACCTGTCCACCACCTCGAGCATCTAGACGACCTCGTGGGCGGCCATGTGGCCTCCCCACCATCCTCTCCCGGGAGCAATCCTAGGGTATATGGCGGGGAGGAGACCGACTCCACTGACAGTCTCACTCCCCGAGAATTCTCGGAGGAGTGGGATCATCGCGGTTGGACCTCGCCATCACGGCGGGGCCTCAGCGACGACGACGACGTGTTCTGGGCGAATGTGGACTTCACCGTTCACCCCGGAGACTCGTGGGAGGACGCTCCGAGCGTCGCCACCGATTCCGACCAGTCCTACATCGACCCCGCTCGGGAGTCCTACCACTTGGTGCACCCCGAGGAAGGACGGGTGGAGGACGTCCATTCGGGGGACGACAACGACGAACCTTCCCCGCTCCAGCCATAGCCCCAGCAACGCACCCCTCCGCCGGTCACACCGCAGCCTGCACGGTCAGCCCCACCGCAAGACGCGGGGGCTAGGCCATCTTGCCCCGCGCACCAGTCCCCGGAGCTGGAGTAGCTCCAGGTACTGGAAGCACGAATGGAGGAGGACCGCCAACGCCTCACTCAGCTATGAACCGCGCTCGAGCGCGACGAGCGGCAAGGCACCAGCGGAGCAGCTCGTCGCCGGGCCCGGGACGTCCAAGCTCGCATCCTCGCCGACGAGGGAGCCGGGACACCAGGAGCCCTGCCTCGGGCGAGCCGCAAGCTCACAGAAGCGGCAATGCTGCTCCAGAGCATGCCTGAGCCCTCCACCGAGGAGGCACGGCAGCTCCGGAACCAGCTCAAAGACCTCCTGGAGGATGCAGCCGTCCTCCAGGCGGAAAGCTCGCCGTCACGCCACCGCGGCGCTGAAAGCCACCCACGTGGCGCCACGGCGCGCCACGATCATGAGGCGGTGCATCCCGAGGTCCCAAGGGCCCCATCAGTCCACCAACGGCTGGGCAAGGACGTCGACGTCCGAGCCATCCTTCAAGCCCACGGTCGGCGAAAGACCGATGGAGCCGCACAAGGCTACCATGTCTATCGGGGCGGGAGCTACGACTCGGACGAGGACCGTGAGCCCTCGCCCAAGCCCTCGGGTCCTTGCGTCTTCAGCGAGGCAATCCGAAGGGCCAGGTTCCCGCCCTGGTTCTGACAACCGGCCAATATAGCCAAGTAATCGGGGGAAACTAACCCCGAACTCTGGTTAGCGGATTATCGTCTCACGTGCCAACTTGGCGGCGCGCAGGATGATCTCATCATCATCCGCAACCTACCCTTGTTCCTCGCTGACTCTGCAAGAGCTTGACTGGAACATCTTCCCCCGCGTCTAATCTTCGACTGGAGTGATCTGGTCAAGATCTTCGTTGGAAACTTCCAGGGCACGTACGTGCGCCCTGGCAATTCCTAGGACCTCAGGAGCTGCAAGCAGAAGCCAGGCGAGTCCCTCAGGGACTACATCCGGTGGTTCTCAAAGCAGTATAACGAGCTGCCCCAGGTCGCCGACTCCGACGTCGTTGGAGCGTTTGCTGCAGGAACTTCCTGCAAAGAGCTTGTTCATGAGCTCGGGCGCCAGACACCCACCAGTGTCTCCGAGCTCATGAAGATAGCAACCAGCTTCGCCTCGGGGGATGAGGCGGTAGGAGCCCTCTTCTCTGACCCCAAGGGCAAACGGAAGGAGGAGGCCCCCGAGGGTACCTCTTCTCGAGGCCCGAACAACAAGAAGAAGAAGGGGAAGGGAAAGGCCCCACTCCGTGACGACTCCCTCGTGGCGGCCACCGAGCCCAAGAGGGAACGACCCCCTCGAGGCCGCTTCAACGACATGCTCAACAAGCCGTGTCCTTATCACCAGGGCCCGGTGCATCACACACTCGGGCAGTGTGTGATGCTCAAGAAGCACTACAGCCGGCAGGCGTTCAAGGACAACGCCGGCAAGAAGCCCGCCAGGGATCAGGAGGACAAGGGCGGGAAGGACGATGAGTTCCCGCCCATCGACAAATGCCTCATGATCTTCGGCGGGGCCGGGACCGCCCCTGCGCCGCGGCAGCGAAAGCGCGAGCGCAGGGAGGTCTACTCCGCCGGACCAGCGACGCTATGCTTCCTCGACTGGTCCCACGACGCTATCACCTTCAGCCGGGACGACCAGCCGGACTACGTTCCATCACCGGGATGCTACCCACTCATTGTTGACCCCGTCGTCGGCAACACGAGGCTCTCCAAAGTCCACATGGACGGAGGCAGCTGTAACACTCCTGTGTTACGGAATATTTAAAACTGAGCATGTCATCATGAGCATTGCACAGTATGTATGAATTTTTGTCAAACTTGACCTGCATCAATTGAGAACGAGTTTACCTTTTTCTAAAGGCTTGTGCATAGGGCAATAGAGTGGTTTCATTATCAATTTAATTTTTAAGCCCTAAATCGGACTAAAAATCTAGTTTCAAAACTAAGTAGAATTGGACATTGGTCCCAAAAGCAAAGTTGTAGCTCTTATTAAACAGAGCAACTTTGGTATTTAAAGTTTTTCAAGTTTCCATTGGGAAACTCAAATTAAACTTGAATTACTATATTCAAATTTGAATTCAAAACTTCAATTCAAAAATTATATGGAATATGAAGATGGTCTTTAAACAAAAGTTGTAAAGCTCTCTGAGTTGAACAACTTTGATGTTCATAGATTTTGAACTTGTTCAATAAAAATTTGAGAATTAAATTGAATTGAAAAAGGGCCAATTACCCCCTTTTCAATAATTTCAAAAATGTTCAAAATTTGAAGATGTTCTCTATGTCAAAGTTGTATAGAATGAAATTCTGCACATTTCATATATGGCACATTTTTTAAGTTTATACACGAATTTGAGAGTAATTTAGCAAATAGTCTCGGGTGGGGGTAAAATGCAAAACGGTCATCAAGATTCGAACAGGGCAGTCGGGCTCGCTGCCACGCAGCTGCTTGCCGACGAGCCACCGCCCTCCCTCGGCGCCGCAGCGCGCGCAGGCACGTAACCAGCGACGTGGCCACGCTCTTCATCGACGTGGCGGCCTCGGAGTTCATCCTTTCTTCTTCTAGACACGAAGACGACGTCGCCGTTCTTTTCCCTCTCCTCTGCTCTCCGCCCGCCGTCTCTGTTCTCGTCAAAAATCATCGTCGTCACTCGGCCTCCACTGTATCCATTTGGTAGTTGAGTTCGCCACCTCCTTCCCGTTCGTTTGAGTCGGCTCTCGCATCCTTCCGTGGTCGGGTTCGCCGGTGCGGCTGCTTCTTCTTCGTTGCCGGCCGCGGCACCACCGAGCTCCACCTCGACGTGTCCAGCTCGAACCAGTGAGCTTCGCGCCCATGTGTTACTTGTTTCGAGTCCGCCCCGTTGCTCTGGAGTTCATGTTTTGGGCTATTTCTTGTTTGATGCTTAGGGATCACCGGAACGGAAGTTTTGCCGCCGGAGTTCGCCGCCGAGAACACGGTTGCCGCCAAGCTCTCTACTCCGAACCTCTTTCCGTCGAACCAGCGCGGGCATCACACTTTGGTGAGCACCTCTGTGCCGTAGATGTAGTTGGTTTGATCGGGGAAGTTTCCGGCTGGCCGGAACGCGGCAAGCCGCCGTCGCCGAGTAGACCGGGCCGCCATGGCCGTCGGGATAGCCTTTGTTAGAGGCGTAGACTAGGGGATGGGCTCAGGTCCAGTTTGGGTGGTGGAGGGGAGGATCCTGGTGCGCTCGGTCTCGTCGGAGGGTGGCCGCCGGCGAGCTCAGCGGCGGGCAGCCGCCGCGCGCGCGTGCTGCCCTGCCGAACTGCTCTGTTTCGTGTAGAAGCGGCCGGAGGTTGAAGACAGGCCAAGCTGGGCCCAATCGGGCCGGCCCAGTACCCCTGTAAATGGTCTTTTCAATTTTACAAGGGAATGAATAGTTACCAATTTTGCTAATTTTGAAGGAATTAATTTATAGCTCCAAAAATTCTGAAATAAATTGTGGAGCCTCTCTGTGATATGAAGAATTTATGAAAAATATGAAATTTGTATTTTGAGCACTTTCTGTAGACTGTAAAAATGCATATTTTAATTAATAAATATCACTTCTATGATTTTTGTAGCTCAAAATATAAATCCAAAAATTATGAAATTCATTGGGTAGCTATTTTGACCAGTGAGCTACCTCCACAAAAATCCTTGGCTCAGTTGGATAACGTTTTATTATTTATGATTTATTCTTAATTAAGTAATTAAATTAAAATGATGATTAGTGTTAATCACTCTAGGGTTTTTGTGTTATTTTGGCATTGTGTGAAGACTTAGGATCAGAAACCCTAATTGATCCTAAGCACCTTTCTTAGTGTTGAAGGTCGTGTTAGTTGCGGCTTTCTATGACTGTTAAAAATAATTACTGAATTAATTATGCAACAATAACACTGTAGGTGAGATTTTGATTACAACTTTACCGTGAAGGAAAGTTGTACTCAAGGTTATTAATTTAATGCTTGTTTATTGTTAATCATGATATTTGCACTATCATTAAGCATGCATCATTATCACGTATAGTGACCGAAGGCGAGGAAGTGAAAGTCGAGCAAGTCGCCGCTGACGAACCTTCCGGAGTTATCGGTGGTTTTGACATTTGCGGTTCTGATCCTGACCCGTCCCTCGCCGTGCAACAAGGCAAGCCCCGGTGCATTAGCCCCTCCTTGTGTTTTATAAATCTTTATCACCTTGAGTTAAATTGCTGCATTAGGTTGATAGGAGTTGATTGTCACCTACTTGCTGCATTTACCTGCCTTGATATATTATCCTTGAAATCTGATTTAAAGGAAAATATTTATAAAATGCTTAGCCTTGCTTAATAGTTAAGCTTTGATGAAAAAGATATTTTGTATGCTTTGGGTATACTACTATGAACTATTATAATTGTTTGACAGGGCAGTAGACTTGCATTGAGAAAGGAGTCTCAATGTAGTGTCTCTGATTGTCTATTAAGAAAACGAAATCGAATCCATTAGGGACCATTCGTTGTCGGCCTGATGGATCGAGACTTTGCAACTAACCACATACTACGGAAAGCCTCTGACTCCGGTCGCTCCTCTTCCTGAACCGACAACCACGCACTGGGAGTGGAGAGATGGCGAGAGTAGCATGTACCCTCGTGGCCGGCGTGCCTGGAGAGGAGAGGAGTACTGTACTCTCGGGTGGCGCAGGACCGGTTCAAGTTTTGGAAAAGCCGTGGTAGGCGGGGTTGGCATATGCAAGCTTAGGTGCTACATATGCAGTGTGGGTAGGGATCCCCAGCTGGGTACTTAATCGATTCGAATCGTCGTTGCTCCTCGGTCAATGGAGACTTGATACACTGACTTACAGCGAAGAGTGGTTCGGAACTAGGTGAAAGATATGGAAAATGGGTGAATATTGAGATTATCTTAATGAATCAATCTAGATTCAGGATTGAGTTTTAAGCTGATTAGAGTGCTTTTCTGCAAAACTCTTTGATTCTTGCTAAAGCCTCTCCTTGATTTCCCTTAGCCTGCATTCCTGAGTCTTCTTCTCAATTTTTAGTCGGGTAAGTCTTGCGGAGTACCCCTCGTACTCAGGGTTTGTTAACCCCATGTTGCAGGCAATTAGCAACCCAAGGTCTGTGTTGGACCTTGCTGTATGACGGTGTTCGAGGAAATGGTCCAAGAAGATAGTGATAGTGAGTGAGTATTTGATCCTGGGCAGGGATGTTATATAATATAAGTGTTGTATAAGCTACTTACCTACTGCCACTACTCATATTTTGGTTTGTAATAATCGTACTTAATGTATAATTAAGAACACGGGTTTGTAATCCTATGTAATATTTTAAGTCTTCCGCTCTCGTACTACGAGTTGTAAAATTTATATGAAAGGTTGTACTCTGCAATTTCTTCGCAATTAAGATCCTGTTCGGAGGAAACAGGTTTACTCGTAAACCCGGCAGCCCCTTTTAGGTTATACGGGTCACCTGCACGGCTGTCAGAAGTCTTTGGGACGACGACAGGTGCATGTGGGCCATATAGCTTAGGAGGTTCTGTCACAGCTGGTACCGGAGCTTAATTTGCAAAGACTTGCAGGGTCTTTTTGCAAAATTTCAAAATAATTTGGATCCATTATTAATTTGTAATTTGGTCTAAATTGCTTATTATCTTGTCTTAATCATTTTAATAAAGGCAAAAACTGATGAGTATTGGCATAGTAGGGAAATAGCATTTATGTTATACTAGCCCTATGTTAAAAAAGTTTATTATCAAGTCAATTTATTATTTTGTTTGTGATTGTTTCGTAAGTACGTGCATGCATCATAATTGTTAACTTGATAATAATTACCTTCCTTCTTAAAGGGGTATGGGATTAGTAGAAACCAAACCTATTCTTGCTGACCTGTAATTTTGTTAAACTAATCATAACTCACCTTCTTCAGATGGCTCGTACCAAGCGTACCACTCGTAAGATGGTTGGACCTCAAGGTGTGCCACACCATCAAATCGCACCAAGGGTCACTCCCAACAGCAGTCAAGCTGAGATGTGGGCGGAGATCGAGAGGCTGCATGAGCGTCTTGACAGAATGTTTGACAACCGCTGTAGGGGCCAAATCGAGGTGCGTCAACTGAAGACTCGTCTGCGGGAGGTGATGACTGAACGTGAACTTGCGGGACAGCAGGAGGACCGCGCTCTGACTCGAGTTCGCGAGTTAGAGGTTTATGCAAGAGACCTCGAGCGCCAGAATGAGGAGGTGCGCGAGGAGATGTACCGCCTGTATCATCAGCTGCATCCTTGCGGCGCGTCTGATGAAGCAGACCAGGACGAACAGGACGCGGAATCCAGCGAGGACAGCAACATGCCAGCATCCCCCAGCACTACCTAGGATAGCTTAAACCTTAGGTTGGGTATGTAAAATAAGTAACTAAGCTAGACTAACCACTAAGCTGTGTCGTGCTAGGAGCGCGACAAGTTTTGGTATTGTAATCCGTAAAACGTTATGTACTGCTAAGCTTTGGAGTAAGTATATGTGATTATGGCTTGCTTGTATATACAGATGCCGATGCGTACTCGCGCTTCTGATGAGGCTGGAACCTCTCATGGCGGTGATGAGCTTCCTAACCCGCCACCGATTCCACCAACATTAGCGGATGCTATCGCCGCACTGGCGAATGATACTGCTCATCTGGTACAGAATCAAAATCAGAATAATCAAGGAAACCGTCGTGGGCGTAATAACCGGGATGAAACCACTTATGTGGATTTCACAGATACTCGTCCACCGGTTTTCACCAAAGCTGATGAGCCGTTGGAGGCTGACGATTGGCTCCGCACTATGGAGCAAAAGTTTAGTCTTATTCAGTGCACCGACTATTAGAAGCCTCTGTTCGCAGCACAACAGCTTCGGGGAGCTGCCAGCAGCTGGTGGGCGAACTTTGTTGCCGCCCAGCCAGAAGGTCACCGTGTGACATGGGCCGAGTTCCGTGAAGGTTTTCGTGCCCATTATATTCCTGCTGGAGTAATGAAGCTGAATTTAGACGAGTTTCTAGCACTTCGTCAGAGGGAGGACACCGTGCTGCAGTATGTGTCCAAGTTCAACCACCTTTCTCAATATGCACCTGATCATGTGAGCACCGATCACAAAAAGAAAGACTGCTTTGAGAGGGGTTTGAACTCAAAAATTCAGAGAGCGTTGACCTCAAATCCAGATGCTACGTATCATCAGGCGGTCAACATAGCAATAGCTTATGAAGCTAAGAATCTTGCTCATCAGGCGGAGAAACGAAAGACGAAGATTGTGTCGACCGGACCTTCTGGTGGTAAGAAGCGCCAGAAGATTGTGTTCCATCCTATTCAACACCAACGTACCCATTATCCACAGCCGCAATATCCACCTCGGCAACAGGTTTATATTCGCCCTGCTGCCGCACCACAGAATATTAATAAGCCAAATACCACTCAGCCGAACGCCCCTGGTGTTCGTATCCAAGCTCCACCACCAAACTACAACGCTCCATGCTTTAACTGTGGAAAGCCCGGGCATTACTCTCATGATTGCCCGTTTCCAAGACAGTATAATCAGAATGTTCCGAGGGTTGTTGGTGGTCAACAACAGCAGCAGTAGCAGAATCAGAACCGTAACAATCAGCAGAACCAGAAGGGTAAGGCCGTGAAGAAAGTTGGACAAGTCCACTATACTCAGGTCAATGAGATCCCGAAAGGAGAACCCATCATGCTTGGTAGGTTTCCTGTTGCAAACCATCCTGCTGTTATGCTTTTTGATTCTGGTGCATCTCATACTTTTATCAATCGTACATTCGTCATTGAGCATGATATTCCAATTGGGGAAGCTAAGGAAAGTATTATAGTGCAGTCGCCTGGGGGACGACTGAGTACCAAGGAAATGGTATATCAGGTACCTATAGACTTAGGTGGTCATTTTTTCCCCACATACATGATAGTGTTAAAGGATCAAGATATAGATGCGATCCTATGTATGAATTGGATGTACCAGAGAGGAGCTATTATTGATACTTTGAATAGAACCATAAAGATGAACTTACCTAATAGTAATTCTCAACTTCTTATCCAACTTCCAACACCTCAGAGGGCTATTGAAAGAGTTAATGCCACCTCAGTGAAAGAAGTTCAGGACATTCCGGTAGTTTGTGAGTTTCCAGACGTGTTCCCTGAAGATCTGCCTGGATTACCTCCTGACCGGGATGTAGAGTTTACCATCGAGTTGAAGCTGGGAACAGCTCCAATTTCCCGAAGATCTTATAGAATGCCTCCGAATGAGTTGGCAGAACTGAAGATTCAGTTGCAAGAGTTGCTTGATAAGGGATTTATCAGACCAAGCTCTTCTCCTTGGGGTTGTCCTGCTATTTTTGTAAAGAAGAAGGACAAAACTCTAAGGTTGTGTGTTGACTATAGACCGTTGAATGAAGTCACTATCAAGAATAAGTACCCTCTACCTCGGATTGATCTTCTTTTTGATCAGCTTGCTGGAGCAAAGGTGTTTTCCAAGATCGACCTTCGCTCGGGGTATCACCAAATAAAGATTCGTCCCGAGGATATCCCTAAGACAGCTTTCACTACTCGTTATGGATTATATGAATATTTGGTCATGTCCTTTGGTCTGACCAATGCTCCTACTCATTTCATGTATCTGATGAATTCTGTGTTCATGCCAGAGTTGGACAAGTTTGTAGTAGTGTTCATAGATGATATCTTGATATATTCAAGGAGTGAGGAGGAGCATGCGGAACATCTTCGCATTGTTCTAACTCGACTAAGGGAGCATAAGTTGTATGCCAAGTTTAGCAAGTGTGCATTTTGGTTGAAGAAAATCCAATTTCTGGGACACATTCTATCAGCTGAAGGCGTAGCTGTCGATCCTAGTAAGGTTGAGGAAGTCTTGAATTGGCAACCGCCGACCACTGTTCATCAAGTTAGAAGTTTTCTGGGAATGGCAGGATATTATCGCCGGTTCATCCCTAACTTCTCTAGAATAGCTAAGCCAATTACTGAGTTGCTTAAGAATGATGTGAAGTTTAAATGGTCAGCTAAATGTGAGGAAGCTTTCCAAACTCTAAAGAAACTCTTGACCACTGCTCCTGTCTTAGCTCAGCCTGACATCGTAAAGCCGTTCGATGTGTATTGCGATGCCTCAGGTATTGGTATTGGTTGCGTGCTGATGCAAGAAGGCCGAGTCATTGCATATGCATCTCGTCAGCTGAAGCGACATGAAGAACACTATCCAACTCATGATTTGGAATTAGCCGCTGTTGTTCATGCTCTAGAGATCTGGCGTCATTATTTGCTGGGCAACACTTGTCATATATACACAGATCACAAGAGTTTGAAGTATATTTTCACTCAATCTGAGTTAAATATGAGGCAAAGAAGATGGCTTGAACTAATAAAGGATTATGATCTGGAAGTGCACTACCATCCTGGTAAGGCAAACGTGGTTGCCGATGCACTTAGTAGAAAGGCTCACTGCCATTGTCTGACAGTGAGGCCGTTAGACCTTTCTTTGTGTTATGAACTTGAAAAGTTAAACATTGAAATGAATCAACGAGGCAGTTTAACCAACCTTAGCATAGAGTCGACTATCCGAGAAGAGGTTATTGCTGCCCAGAAAAAGAATAAAGGTATTAAACACATCAAGGAAAAAGTTTTAGCTAGAAAAGCCGACTGCTTCCGAATTGATGATGATGGTGTCGTATGGTTCAAGAATCGCCTAGTAGTTCCAAAGGTACCTGAGTTACGTCAAAAAATCCTTGTTGAAGCGCACTTAACAAGGTTTTCTATTCATCCAGGAAGTAATAAGATGTATCAGGACCTGAAACAGAGATTCTGGTGGACCAAAATGAAGATCGAGATTGCCCAATATGTGGGTGAGTGTGACACCTGCCAGAGAGTAAAAGCGGTGCATATGAAATCAGCAGGTGAACTCAACCCACTGCCTATTCCTGGAGGCAAGTGGGAGGACATTAGTATGGATTTTATAGTGGGTTTGCCCAAGACATCCCAAGGGTTTGATTCCATTTGGGTTATTGTAGATCGCCTCACTAAACAAGCCCACTTCCTACCTGTTAAGCTCGCGTACCCCACGGCAAAGTATGCCAGCTTATACATTAATCACATTATGAAACTTCACGGGGTGCCAAAGACTATTATATCTGACAGAGGTACACAGTTTGTCTCTAATTTTTGGAAATCTTTCCATGAATCCTTGGGTACTAAGCTTTTGCACAGTACTGCTTATCATCCTCAAACTGGGGGTCAAACGGAGAGAGTCAATCAGATTCTCGAGGATATGTTGAGAGCTTGTGTTCTCAATTATTCGGCTAGTTGGGATGAATGTTTGCCCTTGATAGAATTTTCGTATAATAACAGCTATCAGGAAAGCATCAAGATGGCACCATTCGAAGCGATATATGGTCGCAGATGTCGAACTCCGTTGAATTGGTCCGAACCTGGGGAACGATGGTTCTTTGGAGTTGACATGGTTAAAGAAGCCGAAGAGAAAGTTCGAATTATTCGAGCTAATATGAAAGCGGCTCAATCTCGCCAAAAGAGTTATGCTGACAAAAGACGTCGACCTCTAACATTCGAAGTAGGAGAATATGTTTATCTAAAAGTCTCACCTATGAAGGGGGTCAGTCGTTTTGGAGTTAAGGGAAAGTTATCCCCGCGCTACATTGGCCCGTTCCAAATCGTACAGAGATGTGGACCTGTAGCGTATAAGCTAAAATTGCCTGAGCAATTGTCAGAAGTTCACAATGTGTTTCATGTGTCACAGTTGAAGAAATGTCTTCGAGTGCCTGATCGAATCATCGACCTGGAAGGGGTAGAACTTAAGTCAGACTTGACCTATCCAGAGTACCCGATTAGAGTCTTGGATCAAAGAGATCGAGTCACACGAAGGACGACCACGAAGTGGTATAAAGTTCAGTGGAGTCAGCACTCTGAAAAAGAGGCTACCTGGGAATCCGAGGATTTTCTATCTGAAAATTTCCCAGAGTTCTATGCTTCCCTATAGTCTAATCTATTTCTTCTGTTTTGTAAAATACAACTTCCCCCCCTGTTCCATAGTATGAAAAGAAGTGTGTTTGTGTGAGACATTTCCTTTTCCATTACTTAACTCAGGGTTTTTAGTGTACTAAATCTCGGGACGAGATTTCTTTAAGGGGGAAGGGCTGTAACACTCCTGTGTTACGGAATATTTAAAACTGAGCATGTCATCATGAGCATTGCACAGTATGTATGAATTTTTGTCAAACTTGACCTGCATCAACTGAGAACGAGTTTACCTTTTTCTAAAGGCTTGTGCATAGGGCAATAGAGTGGTTTCATTAGCAATTTAATTTTTAAGCCCTAAATCGGACTAAAAATCTAGTTTCAAAACTAAGTAGAATTGGACATTGGTCCCAAAAGCAAAGTTGTAGCTCTTATTAAATAGAGCAACTTTGGTATTTAAAATTTTTCAAGTTTCCATTGGGAAATTCAAATTAAACTTGAATTACTATATTCAAATTTGAATTCAAAACTTCAATTCAAAAATTATATGGAATATGAAGATGGTCTTTAAACAAAAGTTGTAAAGCTCTCTGAGTTGAACAACTTTGATGTTCATAGATTTTGAACTTGTTCAATAAAAATTTGAGAATTAAACTGAATTGAAAAAGGGCCAATTACCCCCTTTTCAATAATTTCAAAAATGTTCAAAATTTGAAGATGTTCTCTATATCAAAGTTGTATAGAATGAAATTCTGCACATTTCATATATGGCACATTTTTTAAGTTTATACACGAATTTGAGAGTAATTTAGCAAATAGTCTCGGGAGGGGGTAAAATGCAAAACGGTCATCAAGATTCGAACAGGGCAGTCGGGCTCGCTGCCACGCAGCTGCTTGCCGACGAGCCGCCGCCCTCCCTCGGCGCCGCAGCGCGCGCAGGCACGTAACCAGCGACGTGGCCACGCTCTTCATCGACGTGGCGGCCTCGGAGTTCATCCTTTCTTCTTCTAGACACGAAGACGACGTCGCCGTTCTTTTCCCTCTCCTCTGCTCTCCGCCCGCCGTCTCTGTTCTCGTCAAAAATCATCGTCGTCACTCGGCCTCCACTGTATCCATTTGGTAGTTGAGTTCGCCACCTCCTTCCCGTTCGTTTGAGTCGGCTCTCGCATCCTTCCGTGGTCGGGTTCGCCGGTGCGGCTGCTTCTTCTTCGTTGCCGGCCGCGGCACCACCGAGCTCCACCTCGACGTGTCCAGCTCGAACCAGTGAGCTTCGCGCCCATGTGTTACTTGTTTCGAGTCCGCCCCGTTGCTCTGGAGTTCATGTTTTGGGCTATTTCTTGTTTGATGCTTAGGGATCACCGGAACGGAAGTTTTGCCGCCGGAGTTCGCCGCCGAGAACACGGTTGCCGCCAAGCTCTCTACTCCGAACCTCTTTCCGTCGAACCAGCGCGGGCATCACACTTTGGTGAGCACCTCTGTGCCGTAGATGTAGTTGGTTTGATCGGGGAAGTTTCCGGCTGGCCGGAACGCGGCAAGCCGCCGTCGCCGAGTAGACCGGGCCGCCATGGCCGTCGGGATAGCCTTTGTTAGAGGCGTAGACTAGGGGATGGGCTCAGGTCCAGTTTGGGTGGTGGAGGGGAGGATCCTGGTGCGCTCGGTCTCGTCGGAGGGTGGCCGCCGGCGAGCTCAGCGGCGGGCAGCCGCCGCGCGCGCGTGCTGCCCTGCCGAACTGCTCTGTTTCGTGTAGAAGCGGCCGGAGGTTGAAGACAGGCCAAGCTGGGCCCAATCGGGCCGGCCCAGTACCCCTGTAAATGGTCTTTTCAATTTTAAAAGGGAATAAATAGTTACCAATTTTGCTAATTTTGAAGGAATTAATTTATAGCTCCAAAAATTCTGAAATAAATTGTGGAGCCTCTATGTGATATGAAGAATTTATGAAAAATATGAAATTTGTATTTTGAGCACTTTCTGTAGACTGTAAAAATGCATATTTTAATTAATAAATATCACTTCTATGATTTTTGTAGCTCAAAATATAAATCCAAAAATTATGAAATTCATTGGGTAGCTATTTTGACCAGTGAGCTACCTCCACAAAAATCCTTGGCTCAGTTGGATAACGTTTTATTATTTATGATTTATTCTTAATTAAGTAATTAAATTAAAATGATGATTAGTGTTAATCACTCTAGGTTTTTTGTGTTATTTTGGCATTGTGTGAAGACTTAGGATCAGAAACCCTAATTGATCCTAAGCACCTTTCTTAGTGTTGAAGGTCGTGTTAGTTGCGGCTTTCTATGACTGTTAAAAATAATTACTGAATTAATTATGCAACAATAACACTGTAGGTGAGATTTTGATTACAACTTTACCGTGAAGGAAAGTTGTACTCAAGGTTATTAATTTAATGCTTGTTTATTGTTAATCATGATATTTGCACTATCATTAAGCATGCATCATTATCACGTATAGTGACCGAAGGCGAGGAAGTGAAAGTCGAGCAAGTCGCCGCTGACGAACCTTCCGGAGTTATCGGTGGTTTTGACATTTGCGGTTCTGATCCTGACCCATCCCTCGCCGTGCAACAAGGCAAGCCCCGGTGCATTAGCCCCTCCTTGTGTTTTATAAATCTTTATCACCTTGAGTTAAATTGCTGCATTAGGTTGATAGGAGTTGATTGTCACCTACTTGCTGCATTTACCTGCCTTGATATATTATCCTTGAAATCTGATTTAAAGGAAAATATTTATAAAATGCTTAGCCTTGCTTAATAGTTAAGCTTTGATGAAAAAGATATTTTGTATGCTTTGGGTATACTACTATGAACTATTATAATTGTTTGACAGGGCAGTAGACTTGCATTGAGAAAGGAGTCTCAATGTAGTGTCTCTGACTGTCTATTAAGAAAATGAAATGGAATCTATTAGGGACCATTCGTTGTCGGCCTGATGGATCGAGACTTTGCAACTAACCACATACTACGGAAAGCCTCTGACTCCGGTCGCTCCTCTTCCTGAACCGACAACCACGCACTGGGAGAGGAGAGATGGCGAGAGTAGCGTGTACCCTCGTGGCCGGCGTGCCTGGAGAGGAGAGGAGTACTGTACTCTCGGGTGGCGCAGGACTGGTTCAAGTTTTGGAAAAGCCGTGGTAGGCGGGGTTGGCATATGCAAGCTTAGGTGCTACATATGCAGTGTGGGTAGGGATCCCCAGCTGGGTACTTAATCGATTCGAATCGTCGTTGCTCCTCGGTCAATGGAGACTTGATCCACTGACTTACAGCGAAGAGTGGTTCGGAACTAGGTGAAAGATATGGAAAATGGGTGAATATTGAGATTATCTTAATGAATCAATCTAGATTCAGGATTGAGTTTTAAGCTGATTAGAGTGCTTTTCTGCAAAACTCTTTGATTCTTGCTAAAGCCTCTCCTTGATTTCCCTTAGCCTGCATTCCTGAGTCTTCTTCCCAATTTTTAGTCGGGTAAGTCTTGCGGAGTACCCCTCGTACCCAGGGTTTGTTAACCCCATGTTGCAGGCAATCAGCAACCCAAGGTCTGTGTTGGACCTTGCTGTATGACGGTGTTCGAGGAAATGGTCCAAGAAGATAGTGATAGTGAGTGAGTATTTGATCCCTGGGTAGGGATGTTATGTAATATAAGTGTTGTATAAGCTACTTACCTACTGCCACTACTCATATTTTGGTTTGTAATAATCGTATTTAATGTATAATTAAGAACACGGGTTTGTAATCCTATGTAATATTTTAAGTCTTCCGCTCTCGTACTCCGAGTTGTAAAATTTATATGAAAGGCTGTACTCTGCAATTTCTTCGCAATTAAGATCCTGTTCGGAGGAAACGAGTTTACTCGTAAACCCGGCAGCCCCTTTTAGGTTATACGGGTCACCTGCACGGCTGTCAGAAGTCTTTGGGACGACGACAGGTGCATGTGGGCCATATAGCTTAGGAGGTTCTATCACAGCAGCGGCCTCAACATTCTATACGCTGAGACCCTCGACTTGATGGGGATCAGTCGCTCGCTCCTCCAGGCCACGACATCCCCGTTTCACGGGATAGTGCCCGGAAAGAGCGTGCAAGCCCTCGGGCAGATCGATCTGCCCGTTTACTTCGGGACTCCTGACAACTTCAGGAAGGAGGTCCTAACATTTGAAGTTGTAGGCTTCCACGGCACCTACCACACCATTCTCGGGAAGCCATGCTACGCCAAATTCATGGCGGTCCCGAACTACACCTACCTCAAGCTCAAGATGCGAGGGCCAATGGGGGCGATTACCATCGGCGCTTCCTATCGGCACGCGTACCAGTGCGACATCGAGTGCTGCGAGTACGCCGGCGTGCTGGTGGAGTCAGAGGCCCTCATGACCGACCTCAAAAGGTTGGAAAGGGAGGTCCCTGACCCCAAGAAGGCCACGGGCAACTTTGAGCCCGCTAAGGGGGTGAAGGAGGTGCTCCTCGACCCGAGCTCCCCCAACGGCAAGGTGCTGAAGATCAGCACCACCCTCGACCCGAAGTAGGAGGCTGTGCTCGTCGACTTCCTCCGCAAGCACGTCGACGTGTTTGCATGGAGTCCCTCGGATATGCCAGGCATCCCGAGGGAGGTCGCCGAGCACTCCTTGGACATCCGGGCCGGTTCCAAGCCGGTGAAGCAGCGCCTGCGCCGATTCGATGAGGAGAAGCGCCGGGCCATCGGGGAGGAGGTGCAGAAGCTTTTGGCGGCCGGATTCATCAAGGAGGTCTTCCATCCAGAATGGTTAGCAAATCCTGTTTTGGTTAAAAAGAAAATTGGAAAATGGAGAATGTGTGTCGATTACACTAGTTTAAATAAAGCTTGTCCTAAGTATCCATTTCCATTACCTCGCATTGACCAAATAGTTGATTCTACTGCTGGCTGTGAATGACTTTGCTTTCTTGATGCTTATTCCGGTTACCATCAGATCTGCATGAAAGAGTCCGATGAATTAGCGACCTCTTTCATTACTCCTTTCGGCACATATTGTTACGTAACCATGCCATTTGGCCTCAAAAACACGGGCGCAACTTACCAGCGTTGCATGCTCAAAGTTTTTGGGGACCTCATCGGGTGAACCGTTGAGGCTTACGTAGACGATATAGTGATAAAATCTAGGAAGGCAAGTGATTTAGTAGCCGACCTAGAAAAGGCATTCGACTGCCTTAAAAAGAAAAACATAAAGCTAAACCCTGAGAAGTGCGTTTTTGGGGTCCCACGGGGCATGCTCCTCGGGTTCATCGTTTCCGAGCGTGGCATCGAAGCCAACCCGGAAAAGATATCGGCCATCACGCAAATGGGTCCGATCTGGAACCTCAAGGGTGTGCAGAAGCTCATGGGGTGTCTCGCGGCCTTGAGTCGATTCATCTCAAGGCTCGGCGAAAAGGGACTTCCCTTGTATCGGTTGCTAAAGAAAAACGAGCACTTTACCTGGACCGCCGAGGCCCAGGAAGCCCTCGAAAGGCTTAAGGCTCTACTTTCAAAAACACCGGTTCTTGTGCCTCCTATGAAAGAGGAGAGTCTCTTGCAGTATGTCGCCGCTACTAACCAGGTTGTGAGTGCAGCGATCGTCGTAGAGCGGCAAGAAGAAGGGCACGCCTTACCGGTGCAGCGGCCGGTGTACTTCATCAATGAAGTCTTGTCCGAGACCAAGACACGCTACCCTCAGATCCAGAAGCTAGTGTACGCGATCGTTCTTGCTCGACGCAAGTTGTGGCACTACATCGAATCCCATCCCGTGACTGTGGTGTCATCCTTTCCCCTCGGGGCGGTGATCCAAAATCGAGAAACGACTGGGAGGATCGCTAAATGGGCCATCGAGCTCATGGGCGATGGCATCACCTACACGCCACGCAAAGCCATTAAGTCCCAGGTGCTTGCGGACTTCGTGGCAGAGTGGACCGAGACACAGCTACCGCCACTCCTGACCCAAGAAGAATATTGGGTCATGTACTTCGACGGGTCGATGATGAAGACTGGTGCTGGCGCAGGCATCGTCTTCATCTCACCCCTCGGGGTCCGGCTCAAGTACCTACTACGGCTACACTTCACGGCTTCCAACAACGTGGCCGAATACGAGGCTCTGGTCAACGGTCTCCACATCGCCATCGAGCTCAGGATCCGGCGCCTCGAAGTCCGAGGCGACTCCCATCTCGTCGTGGATCAGGTCATGAAGGAGTCGACGTGCTAGAACCCCAGAATGATCGCCTACTGCAAGATGGTGCGGTTGCTCGAGGAGAAATTCGACGGCCTCGAGCTCAACCACGTCATGCGTCGGTACAACGAAGAAGCCGATGAGTTGGCGAAAATCGCGTCCGAAAGGGCCACGGTCCCGACGGGCGTATTCGCCAATGACCTCCACAAGCCCTCAGTCAGTACCGAACCCTCGGAAGCTGAGGGGAAGAAGACCCCCAAGCCCCCAGGAGAACCCGGACTGTCTCCAAGCCACGCAAGCCCCTCGGGGGCTGCCGACCCTTCCAACAAAGGGGAGTCACCCGAGACCCTGGCTGAGGACGGCGACGAAGCCGAGGCAATGGAGATCGAAGCTGAGATGGATGACGACGAACCGGACTGGCACGAGCCGCTGGTCAGCTGGCTCGTCCGAGGAGTTTTGCCCTCGGACAAGACCAAAGCGTGACGACTGGCACGCAAAGCCAAGTCTTTTGCGATGATCGGCGGCAGCCTCTACCGACGGAGTCCCTCGGGCATGCTTCAGCGCTGTGTTCCTGTCAGTCAGGGCAAACGCCTGCTTGAAGAGATACACGAGCCTGCGGTCACCACTCAGCGCCGAGAACCCTAGTCGGTAACGCCTTTCGCTTCTACTGGCCAACCGCCATGGCCGATGCTACTGAGGTGGTATGCTCCTGCGAGGGGTACCAGTACTACGCTCGGCAGACTCACCTGCCGGCTCAAGCCCTCCAGACGATCCCACTCACTTGGCCGTTCACCGTATGGGACTGGACCTTGTCGGGCCCCTCCAGAAGGCGCCCGGGGGCTTCACCCACTTGCTTGTCGCCAACGACAAGTTCTTGAAGTGGATCGAGACTCGGCCGATCACCCAAATCAACTCGGCACAAGCGGTGCTATTCTTCACCGACATCGTCCACCGGTTCGGTGTCCCGAACTCCATCATCACCGACAACGGCACGCAGTTCACCGGAAAGAAATTTCTGGCCTTCTGCGACGAGTACCACATACGAGTGGACAGGGCAGCCGTCGCCCACCCGAGAACGAACGGCCAGGTAGAACGTGCCAACGGCATGATTCTCCAAGGCCTTAAGCCGAGGATATTCAACCGATTGAATAAATTCGGCAAGAGGTGGCTGACGGAGCTCCCGGCAGTGATATGGAGTCTAAGGACTACATCAAGCCGAGTCACGGGCTTCACGCCCTTCTTCATGGTGTACGGTGCAGAGGCCGCCCTCCCCACGGATCTAGAGTACAGCGCCCTGAGGGTCCGAGCCTACGATGAACAGGGCAATCAAACGTCCCGCGAAGACGCGCTGGACCAAGTCGACGAAGCTCGGGACATGGCCCTGTTGCACTCGGCCAAGTACCAGCAATCCCTATGCAAGTACCATGCTCGGCGCATCCGAGGCCGAGCCTTCAGCGTAGGCGATTTGGTGCTACGGCTCAGGCAGGACAACAAAGGGCGCCACAAGCTCACTCCGCCGTGGGAAGGACCGTTCATCGTCGCAGAGGTGCCACGCCCCGGCACATACAAGCTCACGAACGAGAAGGGCGAGGTCTACAGCAACGCTTGGAACATCAAACAGCTACGTCGCTTCTATCCTTAACATTCCGAGCATTGTACTATTTTGTAAAGTCTTGAAATCAATGAAAAGACCCGACTTCTACTCTTTTTACACGATTTTTAGATTTTCAATCCGAGCCTACATTCGGGAGTGAAATGACCCTTTATTTCACCGCGCATTAAAAGTGAGGCTCGGCCTAACCTACGGAAAGGCCGACCCTCCCTCGGGGGCTAGGACGGGGGGAACCCCCGGACTTTCCCGAGATTCAACAATTTTGGAAACGCAAAAATTTCAAAACTCGTCAAATTCGTTTCTTCCTAAAACACGTTTCCCTCCGGAAATCAAGCATGAACTTATAGAATTCGGAAGAGTGAGGGAAGTCCCAGAGAACAGAGCCGGCCGAGTCGAGGAGTCCGCTTATGCTCCAGGGCCACAGCATCTCCCCTCGCCACTCCGCGTTCGAAGGCTAACCCGCACTCGAAAGAAAACCTATAAGATCTACGCTCGGCCAAGGAAGGAGGCTCGGGAGGAAAATCCTAATCCTTTTTTCTAAGGATTCTTTCTGCCAAAGTTCCTAGGATATCGGCTGCGTCTAAGCCGCTAAAGCTATGACACCCGAAAAGCGTCCCCCGAGGCTCGATGGCCTGGGCACAGGATCGGCAAGAAAAAACTCCTAAGGAAAAAAGCACGAAACAAAGCGAACCAAACATTCAGCAAATATTTACATAAATATTGAGGCCACGAAGGGCCATATTGTTTGTTTCCTCTCAAGCCACTCACGAAAGGTTACTTTTTACAAGGGCACTATGGCCCGCTTCTTCTTCACGACAGGTTCATGGGAGGGAGCTCGACCTTGGCTTAGAAGAGGCCCGCCAGTGCTTCTCCTGGCTCCTTCATCGAATCCTCCAGCGCCAGGAGCTCGGCGTCGTCGGCTTCAAGGAAGCCCTCGCTGACAGGGCCGGCGTCAAAATTCCCGTAGTGGGACTTCACGACCGCCAGTGTCTTTTGGACACCCGTTAGAAGGGCCTCCTTGATCCGACCACTCATGCTGCCGTGGAGTGCCTCCAGTCGGCTCCGGAGCGACATCCCCGAGGGTTCTCCACTGGTGCCGATGGAGTCACATAGTGCCCGCGTGACCTTCTGCAGGTCCAGGTGTTCAGCCAACTCGCTGTCATAAGTCGCCTGCAGAACTGTGGGGGCAAAGCACGGAGATGAGTAAAAATACAGCGAGCAACCGAGACGAGCAGAATGGAAAAAATACAACGCTGCGCTTATGGTTAGCCTCTTCCAGAGCCTTCTGTGCCTCCTTCCCGGCCAAGTCTGCCGCACCGAGCGCCAGGCGCAACGCCTCCCGAGTCTGATCCAGGTCGAGAGCCAAGACCTCGGCGGCCGAAATCTTCTCGGCGGTGAGCTCTCGGGCGGTGCCGCGCTCCCTCATCATCGCGGCCAGGGCGCTTTCCAACTCGTGCACTTGCGTCGCCGAGGCAGCGGCTCGGCCCTGCGCCTCCGTGACCTCCCCCTTCAGGATAGTTTTGTCGACACTTACTTCGGCAAGCTTGGAGGTCGCGGCGACGAGCTCGCGCTGGGCACGGGCAAGGGCTTTCCCCTTGAGATCGAGCTGCTTCCAGAGCCCGAGCCCGCCACGAAGGAAGCGGGACTTGTCCCGGGAGGTGTGCATGAGGTCCTGGAAAGAAGGAAGAAGCGAAAATGGTAAGAACGATGCTCATATGCAGGAAAAGTTTACAAGACACGAGGATTTACCTGACGCTGGGCCAGGAGGTCCTTCTTGAGGACGTCGGCGATCGCGCGAAGCCCCACCGCCGAGCTAAACCTGAGCTCCTGAACGGCGTCCCACTTGGGGGCCTCGAGGTCGTCCCGGAGCGAGAAGACGGGCGGCGCCTAAGGGTCCGCGCGGTCCGCCCACTCAATCCGAAAGGCGGTTAGCTCCCGAGGCTGAGGCTCCCTCAAAGCCAGCGCCCAGGGGCCTTCCTCACGGGCGGGGGGAGCTCCTGCGCTGACATCCACGGCCGATGACCCCGTGGCAGCAGGCTCCGTGGGGGCGGCATCGGCTGGCGTTCCCGAGGCGTCTCCGGAACCGACGATCGAGGCCTCGGAAGCCCGTGCGGGCTCCGCCTCCAGGTTGATCACGGGCACGACGACGGCGGCCGCCGCCGAGATAGCCTCCCCCGAGGGAGGAGCCTCGGACGCCACGGGCGGACCCGTGGGGGGACGAACTTCCTCGCCCACCGACCGGGCACTCCCCCCGGTCGTGTCATGGCCCTGCATATTCAGGACCTTCAGGTGCGACACCTGGAGGTCTGTCCCCAAGCATTTCTTGAAGCAGAGAAGGAAGAAAGGAGCGCTCATCAAAGGATCCCCACCAGAAGGAATTACAGGTAAAGATACTTACCTCGTTTTTGGAACCACCCTCTTCTTCTTCGTAGCGCCCACGCTCGGCGAGACGATGGATGGTGTGGGCTGCGTCGGCGGCGGAGGAGTGGGCGCCAACCCGGCGTCCGGGCCAGCGCCGCCCAGTGACGAGGGCTCCGCCTGGGCGCCGGGGGTCGTCCCGACATCACCGCCCCTCGGCGGGGAAGCTTGAGCCTGGGAGGGCCCCAGCCCAAGCGCCGGCGTCTTGGCGCCGGTGGGCTCCGGCTCCGGCGGCCTCTTCCCAGCACTCCCCCCCGCCTTCGGTCGCTGCGCCGACCAACGACGCGTCGGCGGGGAGGGTCCGCCGAAACAGGGGACCCTCGGTCCCCCCACTGGAGCCTCGGGGCTTCTCAGGCACCGGGCCTGAGCCCGTTCCCGGCCCCTCTGGCCGAACCACGCTGCTGATGGCGGGCGGAGCCCCGCCTCCTGATGTCGCCCTGCCAGGAGCCGCGTCCTTGGACGCGGTCTCCGGCAGATTTGCCCAAGGGTTCGGATCACAAACCCCGGCACTTCCGCCGGCGGACGCTGACAGCGGAGCCTTTCCAGGCTTGTCAGCGCCCACCGCGGGCTGTGTGGCCGCAAGCGGCCGGTCAGACTCCATCAAATCAAAGATGGAAAAATCATCTTCTTCTTCGTCATCGTCGTCGTCGTCGTCATCGGTGGGGTTATCCACCTCAGGCTCCCCGGCCTCCCTTAGGCGGCGGTGGCGCTGGGAGGACTCCTCCACCTTCCGCACCTTCTTCTGCTTCCGGGCGGTCGCCTTGTCCTTCCTCACCTTCTCCGCCGTGGCCCAGAGGCGGTTCTGGGTTCGCCGCTCTTTGTCCTCCGGAACGGGCGGAAGGGAAGCCTTCCCGATCCTCGAGAGGGCCTACGACGAACGAAGAAGAAAGATTAG
Source organism: Eremochloa ophiuroides (assembly GCA_038502445.1). NCBI lineage: Eukaryota > Viridiplantae > Streptophyta > Magnoliopsida > Poales > Poaceae > Eremochloa > Eremochloa ophiuroides. The sequence goes on from JAHLJS010000002.1 coordinate 8,967,818, forward strand.
GAGGAAGATGGGGAAACCAACGGCCCAATCAAACGAACGATACTTACCAACGCCGGGAAGCCCGCGCAGGGACGCATAGGCACCTGGTTCACCTCCTCCCAGGTGGGATGACCCCCCACCATGTAGCCGACGCGGCGCATGACCTCCGCCTCGCCAAGGTCACGGGCCAGCATCGCCGTGCCCTCCCGCCGCGACCCGGTTACCATTTAATGGAGCGCCAGGCGGCGCTCCATCAGAGGTAGCACCGTCCGCTTATGGAAGTTCCCCGTCACGCCGGCCCCTGTAAGGCCCCTTTTGCTCAACTCCTTGAGCACGTCGAAGTAGACGGCCAGGTGCTTTGACTCCTTCGACGGGCACCCCCACTCCCATTGGGGAAGGGGAGCCATGAGCGCCCTTCCCGTGAACTTGGGGAAGAGACCCCCGTCGTTACGAAGGTAGAACCAGCCACTGTGCCACTCCTTGTTGGAGGAGGGGGCCCTACAGGGGATGTACGACGAAGAGCGGATCACGAAGCCACACCCCCCCGCGCGCTGGATCTCCCGCAGCCTCCTCGCGCCGACCGACTTGGTGGACCAGTCGATGCGGGAAATGCGGCGCCACAGGTTCCAGTGTGGGGGCACCCCGAAGTAGCCTTCACACAGGGCGATGAAAATCGACGCCTGTGTGATGGAATTCGGGGTGAGGTTGTGGAGCTCCAACCCATTCTCGAAGAGGAGGGCCCAGCAGAAGCGGCTCGGTGGCGAGCCAAGCCCACGCTCGTGGTAAGCAATGAAGCTCACCACGTACCCCTCGCCGGGGTTTGGCTCCTCGTGGTCGCGCGGCGGCACGGCCCACTCCGGGTGGTGCGCGTCGGTACGAGGACGCAGCAGCCCCAGAGTGACGAGGCGCTCCAGCTGCACCTCCGTCACGGTGCTCCTCGGCCACGACTCCAACGTAAGGACGCCGGCGGCGGTCGCGGCTGCGTCGGTGGCGGCGGCGTCGACAGCGGCGGAGGAGGAATCCATGGCAAGCGAAGGGGGGAAGGGCTGCGGGAAGAACGACGGCCGCGGCAACGATGGCTCTAGCGAGGAGGCAAAGGCGAGGAGATAGGCGACGGGAGCGAAGAAGGCGAGCGGCCGTGCGAGCGAATGGCTAAGGTAAAAAGAAAGAAATCACGATCTTTTCTTATATACCTGAGCCGTGATCCGCAGCAAATCCGCCGCATTAATTACGTGGGACCCGCCACGATCCCCACGTCGCCGCCATCGCTGTGCACGCAAACCGCCTCGACTGAGCCGAACCGTCGCGTCCGTCAGGCTTCGCGCCTCAAAAGGTGAGCCGAATCATTACAACTGCGCACCTCAATTCCGCCAACATTCTCTCCTTCCCAACGAAGGAACCCCGGGCTCGGGCGCCCGTTACGTTCCTAGGGGATCGAAGACTGGCCCTCAGCGGCTCGAACAGTCGCCCCAGAGAAGCCGAGTTAGGGACAGCTAGTGGATGGGTCACAGAAACGGCCAGTATCCCGACGCCCGAAACGTCACAAGGGACATCCCATGCTGTGTCCAAGTCCCAGTAGCGAGTTGGTTACGTGGAATCCCTCTGTGGGAGGCATCATGCCCTCGGGACCCATCGAAGGGACCCGACATCCACTAACTGACCCTCGAGAAACATTTGGAGTGTGCTCAGGCCGCTAGCCAACCCCCAACGAACGGGGCACGGACCTCCACTTGGACCAACCCGTTTGTAGCTCACCGGAAATGCCGACTCGTGCCCCAGCAGGGAAGTCGAGCAGGACCAAACCTTCCTCTTCCCGAAAAAAGAGCGTGAAGGTCGAATTAAAAAAGACAGGGAAGAACCCGACCGATCTCCGATACGAAAACGGAGGCTCAGGAACTTGCCCTGCACCTTAGAAAGACCACCCAACGACCTCCCAACACGATGGGAGGCTCGGGGGCTCCGCTTCCAAGGAAACAACCCTCCTAAATAAATCGAAAAACACCCGAGGACTAACAAACACGATTCTAAGCCTTTGAAGGGATATATCATCCCTCCAAAGCCTCGGGGGCTACACCCGGCGGGTGCGCTCGCACGCACCCACCGGAAAAAATAACCCATACTTTATCTTTTTGACAGGAAGAACCAGCGTGAACCTGTGGAGGAGTGCCTTCACTCCGCCACAGGCTCAGGGGTTACTGTCGGATACCAAAGTTTGGGGTATCCAACTTCGATGCAAAAACGCTCATTCCCAACGCGGCCTGGCCCAAGTAAGGCCAGTGGAAGCCCACGAAGGCCGCGCCCGAATCCCACGAAGGCCGCGTCTACGGAGGCCCACGACGTCATTGCACCAATGACAGCCAACCCTCGGGAGAGCAGCACCCTCGGCGCCAATTTTCCGATTCGCCCGACCCTCCCCGGGAGAGCTCGGGAGAGCGGCACCCTCGGCGCCAATTCTCCGGTTCGCCCGAGCCTCCCCAGGAGAGCTCGGGAGAGCGGCACCCTCGGCGCCCATTCTCCGATTCGCCCGAGCTTCCCCATCCCCCTCGAGCGCAATCTCACAAAGGCATCCATGGCACAGGTGATGTCAGCGGAGCAATCTTGGACCACAAGAGACCTCTCTGACCACTTTACAAGCACTGTCCCGTCAGACGAGATTCTCGATGCGACTGTGCTTCGCACGCCCCTGACGGCCATACCACCTGTCAGGATTTCCCTGGCAGCGGATTTGATAGGCCCACTATGGCCGTCCTCTCCACGGTATGGTCTACGGTGCGCCGCCCCGTTTTCCGCCGGGATCTACCAACTATGACTGCGACAGTCCGAGCGCCTGACGACGGGCTACGCAAGAACGGGAAAAGCGCCTACTACACTGTCCACTCGAAAGGACGAGCACGCCTTCCATCCGGGCCCACCTAACCCTCGGGAAGTACTGACCAAAGGCCGGAAATACGCCCGAGGGGAGATATCACCCTGCTCCATTCCATCACGCCTCTAGGAGTCCCGAGCCTCGGGAGACAACGCCCTGAGACGACTCGCCCACTTGTCACATCGTGCGGAAGGACAGCCATCAGGTGTGACCCTACGGCATGCCGTAATCCGACGACTGTTGCTCCCTTGGAACTCACCAAGATCATACGAACCACTACGGCCATACCCCGGAGACGCGGAGAAAAGACTGTAGCTGACGATAGTCAAACGAGGAACAACAACTCCTCACTGTAACATACGTAGCATTGTAAGCACTGCCCTTGCCTCTCCCTTGTGACTATAAAAGGGAGAGTAGAGGCCAGCTTTAGGGGTGCCCCGGAAGTCCTAAGCTCTCACTCACACATACACACCAACAGCAAACGACTTGCATACACTTAGACACTCACAAGAGACCTGGGAGCACTTTCCTCTCTCGCCTACCTTGTAACCCCCTACTACAAGCACCCCAGTGCAAGGCAACACGACTCTCCTCTTCACTGGACGTAGGGCTTGCTTGACCTGAACCAGTATAATCCCTATGTTCCCCTTCGCACACCATCCGTAGCCTCAACCGCAAAACACATATTTATTAGCCGGTGCTAGCCCCGCTAAAACTAGCACCGACAGGGGGTCCTGTACTTGGTGTTCTTCTTTCTTCTTGTCCAGTCTTTGACTCCGCTGCGCCGGTAGTCCAAACTGCGGGGGGGGGTGTTGGAGTGTGTATTCAGCCCATGAGGCCCATGTACCCCTAGTATGTATATCCCTAACCTAGTGTTTGCTAGTAATGAATTGAGAGATTCCAACAATAAGAGACCATGAAACAATCACAAACCCTCTCTTGCTTGTGCTCACAGCAGGGCTAGCAGAGTCAGTCTTTTTGCTTCTTGTGGCCATTGCAGGGCTGTCAAATGAGCCCAAAAGACTCTTGCCCTTTTGCTTGTTAGCAACCTGCTTCCTAACTTGTAGAGTTGTAGCCTTTGACTTTACAGGAGCATTTGTCGTGTCAACAGACATAGCCTCATGTTGATTTGAGCCAGATCTTGACATAAACTTATACATGTATGTGAGCATTTAGTTTGGCACAATAAAATTCAGAACTACCTTCTTATTAGAATTCAATTGAACACCTCACAGATCCTCCAGATTCTGAGTTACCTCCTTGTCATTTAGTTATAGTTTCAGACTTTGGCTATGGTGAGAAGGAAGCTATTTAGAGTTGTTAAGTTAATAAATGAGTTAACTTGAGTACAAGTAAATTTCTGCTAACCTTTGTGAAAAGTCATAGAGCATGCTGGTGCTTCATCACTTAAAGGTAGAATGCTTGTCTGAGGTGAGGTGGTCCTTTTCTTATCCTTTGGTGGCCCTCTACATGAGGAGTAAAACAATATATAAAAATGTAATGTTACAATTACAGCAACAAACATGGAAGAAAGAGTGTTCACAAGAGCAAATTATTACCTCACTGCCCGCATAGCTTCAATATCCTCTGATGACCATAACCCTTGCAAATAGGGCACTGGTGCTGTCCTTTTTTCACTTTCTTGTGTGTAACTATAGCATCTCCTAAGCAGACTTTTTTTTTTCATTTATCTTCTGCACAAAGGCATTACCTACAATCTGAATTATAGAATTAGTAAAAACAATAATTTTTATGTTGACATATTGAACAAACTTACGCATTGATATGCTTTATGATTTTTCACTATTGTAGTAGGCCTGACAATCAAGCTGACCGCCCAAGTCACCTATGGCGGTTTGCTAAAATGGTAAAAAAGCCAGCAAGTCAAAAAGACCCCAACTTCAAGTGCCTTGCTTGTGGAGAACTTTTCAAGAACTGTACAATTTCAAAGATGAGAGATCACCATAGAACCAGTGGAAGAACCTGCCCAAAGTTAACAAGAAAAATGCAGCAACGTTTCAAAGAAGGGGAAAGACAAAAGGAAAGACAGGAACAAAGCGTCATGGTGAGGGGTGGTACATGTTTTTTCACTGAAATTACTAGCTTGTTAAATTGGATCAGTTATCATTTTTTTACACATGTCTAGGTCTTGTTGAAAGCTCTCCCCCATCAAGGCATGGAAAGTTGGGAAGACTGGTACTCAAAATCTTGTGATCCAAGAAATCCCACCAGCTGCAGATGAAAATCTTGTGATCCAAGAAATCCCACCAGCTGCAGATGAAGGAGCAGCCGATAACACCTTGGTGGATAAACTGGTAATATAAGTACATCCTCTTCCTCACACAATAAATTAATTTGTTTTTAAGAAACAAGAAATTAATTTTGATCAAAGGTGTGCCAAACATTTATGACATTAAATTAGTATTACTACTACATCGACCATGTAATAATATATTTTGTAGTATACTGAAGTTTTAATTTGATGGCTACAGCTGACAGAAATTACCTATTTTGCATGCTCACTTTATATATTTTCTAATAGATACGCATATAGATGTTTCACAGTCTCATTTCGGTTGTGATTAATTTGTCCTCCATGTGTCTGCAATAGGCATGGGTTGACACCTTAGCTTAAATTACCATGGGTCTTATTGTAGCCTTTGTTATGGTGGGCAATGTGTACGCTAGAAGGGGGAATCAGAGTGGCTGAATCAGGCGCCACCTAGGATAGGATTTGGCTTGCATGCCGATTAGTTAGTTGGCTGGAGTCCTAGAGTTTGGGTCAAGATATTGTTAGTTCCTATTAGTTAGCTTGAGGTTGTTACAATTGCTAGACGTGGTGTATTAGGACCTGCTAGTATATAAGCAGGACACTATTGATTAATAAAGATTAGCCTGGGTTTGAGATATATCTATCTCCCTTGGGCTCCCAGCCCGATCTCCCTCTTCTCCATCGCCCAGAATAGCCACGGCGTCCCTCCGACGCCGTCAAGTTCCCAGGCCTCGGCCCCTCACTTCCCATCCTTACACTCTAAGGTCCCGAGGCTCTTAACAACCTGGTATCAGAGACCATGTCGGCCCCGAGCACACCCACCACCACCGCTGCTGCCTCGTCCGGCACCGTCGCGGCACCCGTCAACGCGACCGGCGCGTTGGCTGCGCAGGGGACGCAGCCGCAGGACCCCTCTCCACCCACCCTCGCGGAACCCCTTGCTGCCCTCGCTGCTGCGTTTCAAGGGATGCAGCGGCAGATGGGGGAGCTCTCCTTGCGCGTGTCAGCCGTGGAAGGCAGGCAGGGTACATCCGCGCCGCCTCTGCTGCTGTCCGCCGCACCTGGCCTCCTGACGTACGGCCTGCCTGGGTACGGTGGCATCCCGGCTCTTCCAGCATCGGAGCCGGTGATATCCGAGATCCTCCCGACACCGTCGCTGCCGGTGACGTCCTCTGCTGTGCCGCCACCGCCACCTGCATCATCAGCTCCAGCGCCCGCCGGATTGCCTATCCAGTCCATCCCGTTCCCACACTCGCCATCGCCGCTGCCATCCATGTCGTCCATCCTACACAGCCCGGTCATGTCGGAGGCCACGGTGGTGCACAACTCGCCACTTCCACCTGTCTAGCACCTTCCTGAAGTCCACGGCGAGAACCATGGCATGCCCAAGTACCACAAGTTGTCCTTTCCGACATATGACGGCAAGGAGGATCCCCTGGGGTGGCTTAATCGCTGTGAAGCCTTCTTCAGCGGCCAGCTGACGCGCGAATCCGACAAGGTTTGGCTGGCCTCCTTCCACATGACCGGCAGTGCGCAGCAGTGGTACTACGTCCTTGAGCGCGACGGGGGCCGGCCATCATGGGACAACTTCCGCCTGCTTTGTCATCAACGCTTCGGTCCGGCTCTGTCCACGAACCATCTGGCTGATCTGGTTCGGCTGCCGTTCAACTCGATAGTCGACGCATACATGGAAGCCTTCCAGGCACGTTGGGCACATGCAGGCCGCCTGACACCCCTTCAGCAGGCGCAGCTGTTTAGGGGTGGCCTGCCGGAGCAGATTTGGGTAGATGTCGAGCTTCATGATCCTCAAGATCTGCACCGCGCCATGCGATTGGCCCGGGCTTATGAACGGCGCAACAGCCCTGCCCTTCCACCCCCTACGACATGTTCAGCGCGCCGTGCTGGGTCTGGCGCAGCACCAGCACTGCCCGCGCCTGGAGGCGGGCCGCCTGTGCAGACAACATCACCTCTGCCCCGTCCCTTCAAGCGCCTCACAACCGCTGAGATGGCAGAACGCCGCAAGCAGGGGCTGTGCTACAATTGTGATGAGCCTTACGTGCAAGGCCACAAGTGTGCTAGGCTGTTTATGTGGAGGTCACCGGTTATCTTGTGGAAGAGCCTGCATCCGATGACGAGGAGCCAGCCCCAGAGCCCGCTACTGCCAACCCGACAATCTCCTTGTCCGCCATCACTGGAGTCCGGTCAGAATCCACCATGCAAGTCTATATACAGATCGGGAATAGGCAGTGCCTTGCACTCCTGGACTCAGGCTCTACGCACAACTTCATCAGCGAGGAGATGGGGTGTCGCACGGGCCTTCACTTCGGTCCCTGCCAGGGTGCTGGCGTCATTGTTGCCAATGGTGATCGTGTCTCCTGCCGCGGGCTCGCATTGGATGTTGGCATCAAGATTGCCGATGAAGTCTTCTCTGTGGACTGCTACTCGATTCCGCTGGATCGCTGGGACTTGGTGCTTGGAGTCACATTCCTTCGCACCCTCGGGCCAATCTTGTGGGACTTTGATGACTTGTGTATGGCATTCACCCGGGGTGATCACCGGGTGTTCTGGCGGGGCATAGGCTCAACCCGCTATGATGTGCAGTCCACCCGTCTATACTCCGCACATATGGAGGAGCAGGCCGTCCTGGACACGCTGCTCACTTCTTTCGCCGACATCTTCTCTGAGCCCACAGGCCTCCCACCAGCGCGTGCGTGCGACCACAGAATTCACTTGTTACCGGGCACCGCACCGGTGGCAGTCAGGCCGTACAGATATCCACAGCTGCAGAAGGATGAATTGGAAGCTCAGTGTGCTGCGATGCTTAACCAGGGCATTATTCAACCGAGCACGGCCGCATTCTCAGCCCCGGTTCTGCTGGTGCGGAAGCACGATCAGTCCTGGAGATTCTGCGTTGACTACAGGGCCCTGAACGAGCGTACAGTGAAGGACAAGTTTCCTATTCCTGTGGTGGAAGAACTCCTCGACGAGCTCCATGGGGCGCGGTACTTCACGAAGTTGGACCCGCGCTCTGGTTATCACCAAGTCCGCGTTCATCCGGACGACATTGAGAAGATGGCCTTCTGCACTCATCACGGCCACTTCTAGTTCTTGGTCATGCCATTCGGGCTTACAAACGCCCCCGCCACATTCCAGAGTCTGATGAACTCGGTGCTGCACCAATACCTTCGCAAGTTTGTGTTGGTATTCTTCGACGATATCTTGATATACAGCCCGTCATGGTCCCAGCATCTGAAACACCTCAACGCGGTATTGACCACGCTGCGGCAGCACCATATGCATGTGAAGCGCAGCAAGTGCGCTTTTGGGACAACGTCCGTGGCCTATCTCGGCCACATGATCAGTAGCACGGGCGTCGCTATGGATAGAGACAAGGTGGAAGCAGTGGCAACATGGCCCCAGCCGCGATCAGCGCGCGGGCTGTGTGGGTTTCTCGGCCTCGCTGGCTACTATCGATGCTTCATCAAGGGTTTCGGCGCGATTGCTGCCCCACTTATGGGCTTTGCTCAAAAAGGAGGCCTTCCTTTGGTCTCCAGAGGCCACCACGGCGTTTGAAGCATTGAAACAGGCGCTGACCATGGCCCCCGTGCTCCAACTTCCGGACTTCGCCAAGCCCTTCTTGCTGGACTGCGACGCCTCAGGGACTGGATTTGGGGCAGTGCTGCATCAAGACGACGGAGTACTTGCTTTCTTCAGCCGGCCATTCGTGCAGCGCCACCTCAAGCTGGCAGCATATGAGCGCGAGCTCATTGGCCTCGTTCAGGCGGTGCGCCACTAGCGACCCTATCTATGGGGGCGCTGGTTCACAGTCTGCACGGACCACTATGCTTTGAAGTTCCTGCTGGATCAAAGGCTGTCCACGGTGCCCCAGCACCAATGGGTGAGCAAACTGATGGGGTTTGATTTTGCAATGGAGTATCGCCCGGGGCGACTGAATACCGTGGCCGATGCTCTCTCCCGGCGCCTGGAAGATGAGCCACAGCTGGCTGCGCTGTCCACACTGTCGTTCGAGCTATTCCGGGAGCTGCGGGATGAGCTGCAGACAGACGATCAGCTCCGGGCGCTGCGCGACTCCATTCAGGCCAACCGCGGTGCGCCATGGCAGGTGGTGGATGGCCTCATCATGCGTGGCCGGCGTGTCTATATACCGGCGTCCTCCGCTGCCCTGCATACAGCCCTCCAGTTGGCACACACCACTGGCCATGAGGGCGTGCAGCGCACCCTGCAGCGCCTACGGGCAGAATTTGCCATCGACCATGACCGCAGATTGGTGCAGGAGTTCGTCCGGTCCTGCACGACTTGCCAGAAGAACAAGACAGCAGCTCTTCACCCCGCCGGGTTGCTCCAGCCCCTCGAGGTACCTGCCAGAGTATGGGAGGACATCTCCTTGGATTTCGTGGAGGGTCTGCCGAAGGTGCAGGGCAAGAGCGTGATCCTAACAGTGGTTGATCGTTTCTCGAAGTATGCGCACTTCATCGCCTTGAGCCACCCCTATATAGCTATCTCGGTCGCCCGGGCCTTCTTCAATGCAATTGTCAGGCTCCATGGGTTCCCAAGTACTATTGTCAGCGACCGAGATCCAGTCTTCACTGGCCATGTATGGTGCGATCTGTTTAAGCTAGCCGGCGTGAAGCTCAAGATGAGTACTGCTTTCCACCCACAGACAGATGGGCAGTCCGAGGCTGTGAACAAGATGATTGCTATGTATCTGCTGTGTCTCACGAGGGATCGCCCTCGAGCCTGGCTGGACTGGCTTCCGTGGGCAGAATATTGTTATAACACAGCCTACCACTCGTCGCTTCAGTCGACACCCTTCCAGGTGGTTTACGGAAGGCCGCCTCCAGCCATTCTGCCATATACTGCAGGGACAGCACGAACAGAAGCAGTGGACACTCTCCTATAGGACCACGATGCCTTCCTGGCTGATGTTCGGGAGCGTCTCCTCCAAGCACAAGCCTACGCCAAGAAGCATTATGATGTCCGTCATCGTGCTCTGGAGTTTTCGGTCGGCGATTGGGTCTGGTTATGACTTCTTCATCGCCCTGCGCAGACCTTGGTGCCAGGACCTCACGGGAAGCTTCGCCCGCGTTTTGCTGGGCCATTCCAGGTCCTTGAACGGCGAGGTGGCCTATCGCTTGCAGCTGCCAGACAATGCTCGGATTCATGATGTCTTCCATGTTGGTCTCCTCAAGCCGTTCCACGGTGACGCTCCCCCGGCATCTCCTCCAGCACTTCCTCCGCTCCGCCACGGTCGTCTGCTGCTAGAACCTGCTCAGGCCCTTCGTGCTCAGCTCCGTCGTGGGGTTTGGCGTGTACTCATCCAGTGGGCCAATCTTCCGGCTTCGGAGGCAACCTGGGAGCTGCTCGATGACTTCAAGGCTCGTTTCCCCTCCTTTCAGCTCGAGGACGAGCTGTTTGTCAAGGGGGGGGAGAGATGTTATGGTGGGCAATGTGTACGCTAGAAGGGGGAATCAGAGTGGCTGAATCAGGTGCCACCTAGGATAGGATTTGGCTTGCATGCCGATTAGTTAGTTGGCTGGAGTCCTAGAGTTTGGGTCAAGATATTGCTAGTTCCTATTAGTTAGCTTGAAGTTGTTACAATTGTTAGACGTGGTGTATTAGGACCTGCTAGTATATAAACAGGACACTATTAATTAATAAAGATTAGCTTGGGTTTGAGATATATCTATCTCTCTTGGGCTCCCAGCCCGATCTCCCTCTTCTCCATCGCACAGAACAGCCTCGGTGCCCCTCCGACGCCGTCGAGTTCCCAGGCCTCGGCCCCTCACTTCCCATCCCTACGCTCTAAGGTCCCGAGGCTCTAACAGCCTGTCTAGTGACGTCATGAATCTTTTGACTTCTAGTTTTTCGTGTATATTCCGGTGCTGGTTTTTGAACTTGTGATTCAACGTCACAAATCTAGATTTTGTGGAGGCTTCAATTTTACATTTCTGCAGAGCAATAAAACCGGCTGCAAGTTTTATCTATGGCAAGGATTTTAAACCTATGCAATTTTGCGAGTTTTATATATGGCTGCATGGAAGTTTTGGATTATCAATAGTAAAATAAGATAGATGTACTTGATACAAACCTCTTTAAAATTAGTTGATCGAATTTCATTTTACTAGTATTCTAGAAGTTGATTTATTTTGAGATTATTAACTATATAAAATGACCACTTTGTTCCTGTTTCTGTATGTATTGCCACTGGCAATTATTTACATAGCTGCAAATTCATATTTACAGGTTCAAGTTGTACATAGCAGTGCTGAAAGCCTGCATATCGCGTCTGCTGGCAGACCCCTGGAGCCAAGATTTGAGGAACGACTAAGAGCTGCTAGAGACCTGTTGAGCCAGGTACTCTCACAGAAGTACAAGCATACTTGAGTGCACTCACTCGTCGAGTCACAAAAGTTTCTCTACTCCCCTGTCATGAAAAAAAAAAGTGAAACGGCTACTCTTTGCAATGTCAGAAAAGAATTCTGCATTTTCAGCGTGACTGCCAGATCTTCACTACTGAAATTTATGTAAATGAGCGACCAAGAACGTTTATTATGATCGCATCTCTTTTGTACTAAAAGGTTGGCATACGAGTTTGTATTTTCTGTTTTGAGATTGAATGGTTGGCTCTACATCTGTTACATGGAATGGTCTCTTGGATCTTTTTCCTTCAATGATGTAAACTACTGAAGGCAGCTTTGCCTCTCGTCCCACCGAAAGAGCTGCTATCTTGCACGGAGTAAGTTGCAACTAGATGCACTATCCATAAAACTGTGTTGACAAAAAGCTTGGTCAAACATCAAAGTACTGACTCACGCGGATGGCAATCAGATCAACTCAATGCAAATATGCAGAACCGGACTAGCCGGAATTCTCGGGTTCCACCCGAGGTCCAACAATCATGCATTCATGCGTGAGGTAATACTTATTTATTTGTTTTATAATTTACAAAAAAAATGAACAAGCCGAAAACACGATATGTCAGTCAAAAACGATGATCTTTTTGTGATAGAGTACGTTATTAAGGTGGATTAGAGGGAAAAAACTTAGCATGGAATAGGACGACAGGAGTATTCCCGAAGACGGAGCCGTACGACTACGCAGGAGAGCTACGATAGGATCGCTGCGATTTACGCATAAGAATGAGACTAAGTCTAGAGGTTATGTCCGCACTCCAAGTTGTCTGTAGGATTGGAGCCACAACGTCTTAGGATCGCTGTGATAGAACTCTGATATCTGATATAAGGCCAGAGGCCGACTCCATGTAAACTAGAAGGCTGCGTTCGGTAGCGCTTATAAGCGCTTATAAGCGCTTATTTTTCAGCACTTCAGCAGTATTTTTCTCTCACAAGATTTCAGCACTTCTACAGCACTTCAGCGCTTATCTACAGCACTTCAGCTTCACCGAACAGGGCCGAACTATGTAACATGTTTTCCCCGATAGCAATAAAAGTATGGATTTTTGATATCAATCTTGTTTAACTGTGCGTATCAGCAACTGATCCAGGGACTGATACATGATGCACAAATGACTCTAAATTAGGGGCCCGACAGGGTGGTATCGAAGTCATACTCAGACTGTAGGACAAACCATTAGCATGGACGTTGATAGGAATGCTTTTTCTAAAAATCTATTCTGAAAATCTCTGCTTATAACCTTGACTCTTACCTTACCTTGACCTTCTATTTCGAAAACAACTTTTCTCTCACCTCTTATCCCCTTCAAAATTACGATTAGTATAGATACGGTAGTACTAATACTAGGTTTTACACGAAAATAGAATAACCCTCCACGGTAGATACACGAAACTAGAAAATGTGCCTCGTATATGCTTGTTAGTTTCCCCTACTAACCTCTTGTGTTTGCCTTGGTTACAACTACCCCATAGGTCTCTCCCTTTTCTCCTATGCTTTCCCCTCTAGAATTAGATATTCTTTTCCTTATCTTGTGCTCTTCCCTCTCATCCCCATTCTACGTAGAGTACACTATTAGAAATAATACGAAGGAAAGTTACCTAAGATATTTGAAGATAAGGAGATCAACAGTTGCCTCAGTCAACCACATCCGTGCAAATTGGAAAAGTGCACAGTCGGTCACATGCAAAAGCCACGAAAGTCACAAGCCCCGACGACGCTTGTGCTGTCACCTCTCCACCGCCGAAAGCTGCTACTGTTGTTTCACCACAGCGCCACATAGTGCCCCCTGATTCCTGCTCAATGTTGTCGTTCAGCTATAAATGTCAACCCCTTCAGCTGCCCAAACTATCAAGACACTACACGCTCAACGCTAATCGCCCATACAAAGCCCCTATTCAAGTGCCAAAGCATATCCAAGATTGAAGAAAAAGCCACGAGTGAACAATACGAGCTGAAGATTGTTGAAGAAGCCCTGAGTTATTGCTGAAATAAAAAAAAGAGTGAAATAAAATTCTAGATATATGCTGGCATCAGAAATATTTTGAAATCTTTCGGCTCAAAAAAAAAATCAAGAAAGAGAAAAATGGCACGTCCGACACCTCAATTATGAAGCATAGAAGCGAAAAATTCACTCAAGTCACTCGGTGTTTACAAGAACCAGCAACTCGACAAAGACCATCGACCGCACGGTCATCTATGCCACTCATGAACTCAGGATTCAGTTGGTGAGCTGCACTCACCACTCTGTGCACTCCAGCTGCAATGAAATAATCAAAATCAGTACGTCTTACAGTATTCCCGTGTTAAAAAAAATGAAAAAGGACCAGCACTAGTGTTATTTATATATATACACAGCTGCTACATGCTGTGAGATACTACAATTAAAACTAGCAGTAATCCAGTAATATACTGCAACTCCAAAATACCTGGCACCGTGGATTTGCAGGGGCAACACAGAGAGACGGCTAAATGGCTCATTTCTTTCAAACCAAGTAATTCCTAGCATTCTTACAATACAGTAGGGCACCAAAACTTATCCAAAGAGAAGACTTCAATGAAGAGGATGGGTTAATTCTAACCTACAACGGTACAACCCATCAGGGATTCCAATCACACAGTGAACATTAAGCTTCATTCTTGAGGATACCTTTTCATGTCGCTTCCCACATCCACTCTGCCATCTTCCAGTGAACAGTAAGCTTCAAAGTCTGAATGCTGAGTTACAGTGAGCAAAACTAAAACTGTTAGTTTATATCATTGCCAAACTAGGTAAAATTGGTGCACACCAGACACCACAACATGAAGTTAAAATCTGAAAAATGGCTTTTCTGGTATAGAAATACCTTTTATTTGCTAAACTAATTCTCTTGAGCATGTTTTTTTTTCAATTTGACCTGGGAAAAACAGCAATTCAGGATCTATGCCTCTAATGTTCCAATTCAGGATACTCCAGCTTGTTAGATTTACTGCTGTTACTGTTATTGTTGTCTTTCCTATCATTGTCATCCACCACGGGAGTAATCATGATTCCAAAACTTGACCCCGGCTGATAAACTGAACCCAAGAAAAATCACAGCCAAAGAAAGGGTCCAAACAGCCTTAACATAAGAGATTAATCTGTGTCCAACTAAACATCAAAATCAAAGAACCCTTCCCAGAAAAGTACGAAGGACATAAGTTTTCCAAAAGGTAGTCTGGCAGGGTTCAGAACCAATCCCCATAATACAGCAGTTCCACACAGGGCATACCCTGCTAAAATAAAGGCTAAAAGTGCAACGGATCATTGGAAACTAATTGGAGCTCCATTGTACTACTGCTCGAGCTTGCTTCATCTGCTCTTTGAAGCAAGAAGTCGTTCGGCTGTCACCTCTGAAGGAGCGATGCAGCGTTTCTTAGTTGCAAATCTCTGAATTTTAGGGAATTTAGCGTCAGAGGTTTTGAATTTCTCAATAGCAGAGATCAGGACATTCAATTGATTGTGAAGGTGAAGGTGAAAGATTTTTACCCAACAGATCAGTCTGCAATGTGATTCTTCTAGCCCTTGACTTGTTTTTGGAGATAGGCTTTTCTGAGGCTGAAATCACTTCAGGCATATGGCCATCTAGAGCTTCGGCCAGTCTTGGGCTTCTTCTCAGAGTAGCAGTGGAAATTGGAGTATTAGGCTTCCTCTTCCTCGTCTTGAGCATGTCATAAAGTAAAAAAAATGTTTAGTTTACACTGCTCAACACACTAAAGAATGTTTAGAAGAAACACTGCGATTAATACTGCACCCTTTATCAGCTTGACACATACATAGCATTAAAATAATGTTTCCTATCTGGATCGAATCCAGATTCTGCCATAATATATTGAGATTGTTCTATGAAGAGTGCATCACTATTTCAGTAAAACCTATTATGTGGTTAATAGTGCTGAAAAGAATCAACTAAAAAGAGCATTGCTATCTACTCAACCAGGAAAGTGTTACAGTGATGCATACAAGAAAAAAAAGATCACTCCACAAAACTTACTTGAACATGTTCCCCAATTATCTGTATCTTCCTTGTATCACCTTCTTGGTGCTCAGTTGCTTGTGGCCTTTTCAGATTGTTTCTTGGAACAGCAGCCTCAGTTACCATTGGACCCTTTGTGCCTGAATAGAAGTATTATTAAGTGTAAATAAAGCTCAACTCTGTAGTAAGAATCATACAGGTAAAAGTGCGCTCAACTCTATTGCGTATATATGTCCTCCTGATCAACTTTTAGAGACTAAAGGTGACCAATGTCATTCCTACGTGAAATCAAGAGGTGTAGACACTGACATGTGCTGCTTCCCAGTATTGAGAAAGAGTTTTTACGGCATTCAGGTGACCAAGGACTCTCATCAAGGTTATTAAGGCGGTAAGGCGAGGCATGGCGATCCACCCCCTTCCAGACGCCTAGGCGAATAAGGCATGCGGCGAGGCGACACCATACACATACCCTCGCCTACATCAGAGCAGGACAAACATACACTGATATGCACCTTTTGGCTGCCAATTCTAGACTATGCAAACAGCCACCACCCCACTAGCCAGAGCAGTTTATACCCCCCTATCCAATTATCCAAGCAAAAGCAAACATACCACATCACGGGAGCATATCGTCCAAGTCCAAGATCCAAAGCACAAGCAAATAGGCAATATAATATAATCTGGACTTCTGAACAGAGGAAGGATAGAACATGAAAAGCAGAGGAGGGGAGAAGAGGTACTCGTGAGCTACGTGAAAGGATGATGGGCCTGGCCTGCTGGCGGGGAAGTGAGCAGGGGAAGGAGACGCAGAGCCCATGTAGAAGCGGAAGCAGGCAGTCCTCGACAGTGCACAGGTCAGACCGTCAGAGGCACAGATTGGCGAATGAGGACTTGAGATTGGATGTCAAAGACACAGCTGAGGGACCACCGGACCAGAGATCGGAAGGCCATGGAACAGTAGCAAGAGCACCGAATCAGCGAAGCAGAAGGGTCAGGAGCGGCTGGATGGGATGGGCATGTTCAAGGTGCTACCTGCCACCATCTTCTCTCCCCCTATCTCCTCTCTTTCCCTCTCCTCTCTCAATTGGCAAGCTGCAAGGTGTGGCGTGTCCCGCGGGAAGTATAGCGCACGATTTCCCATGCGCACCCACCTCCCTCTTGTTTTCCCGCGCGATTTCACCTACGTGCAGTATACCTCTCTTTTTTCTCCGCGCGCACATCACTCCATGCATTTCTCCCTGCGCCCACAGCCGCCTTTTTGCTCTTGCGATGTCTGTCCGACGCCTTTCCGCGTGAGGAAATGCCACCTTTACGCAGGCTGGCCGCAGCGGGCACAACGCCTCGGTTGGAAAATTGCCCAGATGCCTAGACGACGCCTTTATAACCTTGAATCCCACATTTGCAGAACATAAGATTCATGCCGTAGCTAGAAGCATACCATATCTGAATCACAACGCACACAAAAGGACCTGCTCTAGAAGAAGCGAAGAGTGGAAAAGCAACAACAATCACAAATAAAGATAAGGAGAGAGAGTTCGAGTCAGTAAAACAACCTTCCCGAACGAAAGGATCAATTCCTGCAAGAATGCTCAAAATGCCCCTTTCAACAATGCATAATGATATAGTTTAGGGGCCCAAGGAGAAGGCCAAGCTTGACCCCCCCTTTTGCAATACAAGCACGTGCATATAATAAATATGGACTACTAAGTCTGAAATGTGGTGGTCAGTATCACTAGATCAAATATTGACAAGATACACATAATTAAACCCTAACCATAAGCAATTTCAGAAGTCAAAGTACAGATAATGGCCAGTCCTGGTATAAAAGAGCAAAAAAAAAAAATGTTACAGCAACATCAGTGAGCAGAAGTTGATGCAAAAAATGAGAGAAGATATATTAGCAAAGAGGTATAAGTTGTACATTTCATACAACTTGAGAAAGATGTAATCTACTATATATATACAAAATATCCTATGTGAAAACAGAGACTGAAGGTGTATGATAAGGGACATGTCAACAACTAAATGGGGTAATTTTATGCAGAAGTAGACCAAAAGGTTTCAACAAAATTTGTGGAGTTTTTAAATAGCCCAGACAACAAGTCGAAATAGTAAAGCTGACTAAACTAATGCAAAGATGGAGGTTTATAGAAATGTAAACCAACCTTCAGTGGAAGAACTCTCAATGTGATGTCTGTCATTGATCACCAGGCATTTTCCAGCTTGCAAACATTCATCTGAAGAAACCACACGAGCTCATTAGTGTTGTTCATGGATATAATTCCATGAAGAATAAAATGACACAAAATGATTTGGAGCCACCATAAAAACTTGGCACGAGGATTTGAACTGTGATAGCATGCATGTGTCATACACTAACAGCATCATTAGCACAACGATCCATTGTTGCACAGTCAAGAAAGTTAAAAACATGCAGAAAAGTTCTACCTATGAGCTCTGCCATCCGGGTCATTGCAAATTGCTCAAGTGGTAAACCTGCCATGTAAAACATTTTTATTAGGTAGAATGCATCAGTACAGTAAGAAGTGACAACCGCCAACTAGTAATTACATTTCCTCCCGAACACTAAGTGGGGTAGAATTTTGTTGGTAACAGACCTGGTTGGCTTGTCCCCTGGTTTGAAGAATCCGTCCTGCATAAAGGAGCATGATGTTTGACAGCCAAACAAACCTCAGAAATAAGGAAACAACGACAGCCATAATAGCACATATTGTACCTCTTCTTGGAAAGAAAGGACCGGGCAAGAGCATCTGCTGGAATCCGGCCTAACTTCTTCTGAAACCTGCTGTGACCCCTTGAACTGTCAAGAATACACAACATGTCACTGACACTAGCTAACACCCAGGATTCAAAGTAAAGTGAAATTGAGTTGGAATAAAATGGCATGCCTTGTAATGACAGGAAGTACGTTTGGTGGCTTAACAATGACAGGGCAGGGTGGCAGTCGGCGCATCTCATCAAACTCTGGCAACTCAGTAAATAAATCCCCAACGATCTTCGCTGCCTTCAGCCTCACTTGTTCCCAGTTAATGGAACCCCTGTCGTTAACATTGCCAAATAATGTTAGGCTTCATCATGCATGCGGTGTTATGGACTAAACAGGGCAAACAGGATGTAATGGAGATGGAGAGGCAGACCAGGCTTCCTTGGAGCACACAGACCGGATGGTCTCAAGGACCTTGACACCGCCGGGCCTGACGCGACCTTGTGGATCGAGGTGGTGGCGGGCATACGGATCGTATAGAGGGAAGGTGGAGGGGTCAGTCGGTTTGTATCTGGCGATGCTGGAGAGCAAGTTGATGAAGACGACAAGGAAGTTGCCACCGTCGCTCAGATCGACAGCCGGGACGAAGCGGAGCACGTATGTGAGGGCGTCGAACCACAAGCCCCGCCGCACCAGAAGCTGGAGATGGTCCACGCAGAAGTACACGGTCGTCTCCTTTGACAGCCTGCATCAAATTCAACCAACGAAACCTCAATCAAAGAGAAGGAAGAGGAAGGTTTGAGGAAATATTTGGGGATCTCAGTCGATTGACTATGAATGCCTCCTCTAAAAGGAACGGGACAAAAACCTAAGTAAGAAGGGGAGAGAAGGGGCCAGGGAGGACGTCGAGCTACGAAATCGGGTCCTTCCGAGCGAGAAGTAACAAGACAACATTTGATTGTGCGGAAACGAAATCATTCATCACAACTAAAGGGACAGGAGACAGGAGAGATGCATAGGGTTCGTACGCTTCGAACGCTTCGTCGTAGCTGTAACGCCAGAGGAAGGCGAGGAGCCGACGGAGGCGAAAGCGCCTCACGCACTGGTAGTCCAGGGAACGAAGCAGACGTCGCTTGCGCTCGCCGGAGGCGGAGCGCGCCCCCATTGATGACGCCGAGGGGAAGGACGCTTGCTGTTGAATTGAGGAATTGACGAAGGATTGAGGGGGAGGAGGACTGGAGGAGTAGTATTATAGATCCATCGGAACGGAAGGGGCCAAAGGGGTATCTGTTTCCCTGCACCAACTTGGCCTGGCCCGTGCCACCCAGTCAGGTTGGCTTCGGCCAGGCAAGCGTGGGAGGCATCCACCCTAAGCCATCAACGCAGCAAAACAAATCAGTTGGGATGGACATATCCAAGGCTCCGTTCGGTGAAGCTGAAAAAGCGCTGAAAAGCACTAAAGTGCTGTAGAAGTGCTGAAATCTTGTGAGAGGAAAGTACTGCTGAAGTGCTGAAAAATAAGCGCTTATCCCTCCAGCCGAACGCAGCCTAAGTTTTGGTGACTGACCTGAAATGATCATTGCCACCTCCTCTCTTGTTTAGTAAAAGTATTTCATCATTGGCCAAAAAAATCAACAGCCAAAGTACATGAAGTTTGGCCTCAGACTCAAGAATCAGCAAAATAGTTCAAGACAGCCATGGAACCATGGCCCCCGTCCATCCCAAACCATCAAGTCAAGAAGACAGTTCCTTGGGCATGGACGTGAGCCATGGTTTGATGAGAGCCTTGAAAACAATGGTACTACATAGTTGTCCTCATTGGCCACAAACAACAGCAATTGCAGCAAAATAATCACAAGAACAGAAGCATGATCATCATTTGGCCTCAGACTCTTCATAATCAATCTTCACAACATTCATTGGTGGCACATGAGTAGGGGAAAAAACCAGAAGAACAAAAGCATAATCACAGCAGACATGAAACCATGTGACACATCCAACCTAAGCCATCAACCAAGCCAGGCTATGGAGTTGTTTGGACATGGATGTATCATATGGTTCGATGGCTACCATGAGAAACACCAACCAAAATACATACTCATGTGCCACCTCATGTCAAAATTTGTCATCATTGGCCATGTTTTCAAGCTCAACAAATCCAACTAGTGCCCAAGCAACCATTACCTGTTTATATTACAAGCTAAGTGGCATGTAGCCTCAGTCAACAACCTGTTGAATCATCATTGGCAACACTACTGACCTTTGACAATGAAACAAACCAAACATTGCTACCTTCATACACTTGTATGAAATTAGTAATGGTCGGCATAGTTTCATTGTCAAAGGTCAATGGGCCTCAGATAAGATTTTGTAGCCTCACATATGATTGTAGAAGTTGTAAAGAAAGCATCCTAGCTACATGTGGCCATGGATCTAAGGCAAACAAACCAGATCTATACAAATCAAACAAATGGGCATAACAAAATCGACTAAAAATTATACATTGCTGGGACAAAATAGACTGAACATTACGCAAAAAATATGTAGGCAGAAACACTACTTAGATACATGGCCACAGCTATGGATAGAAGCCTAAGACAAAACTGCTATTCTTATGTATCCTAGCTCATATCCATGTTCACAGTGACATAAACACATGCAAACAAAATCGAGCAGGAGCAATAGAACTTGATCTTCAGCTTACGGCATCAGATTTAACAATCCCACATGACAACAACCATGGATTCATAGCAGAAGCAATAGATTAACACATGAGTCGGAGTAATCAGCATAAGACCGCCTAAATCTGGCACCATGAACATCTATACATCACAAGAACACGCAGGCCGCCGAAATCGGGCCCCGTTGTAAGGTCCTATTGGCTAGAGGGGGGTGAATAGCCTATAAAAATTTCTTGCAAAGCACTAAAACAAACGGTTAGTACTTAATATGGCGAAGCTCTTTCTAGCACTAGCACAACTAAACTATGCAAGCCACCTATACAATTCTAACAATAGACTATGATCTCTAATCACACCAACAAACCTAGGTTGCTATCTTACTCTTAGTGATCAAGAAGACTATAACATATTATACTAGAGAGCTAAACTAGCAACTAGCACTACACAAGATATATATAAATGTAAGTGCAAGAAAACGGATTGGATTGATATACCACCGATGAAGAGAAGATGAACCAATCACCACAATCACAATCACACAAGAAAGAAACCTCGGAAATCAAGATTGACACAATGATTTTTATCGATGTTCACTTGCTTCCCAGCAAGTTACGTCCTCGTTGTGGCGATACACCCACTTAGAGACGTGCCGGCTAAATGGCTCTCAAGCCAACCCTGCAGCTTCGGGTGCGGCACGATCAACACAAGATGGGGATGCTCCAAGCCGCGAGCAATGCACTAGAGTAGCCAATTGCGATCTCCCACGGGAAAGGCTCAAAAACCCCTCACAAATCACCGGTGTGGCCTCGAACAATCACCAACTCGAGCTCAACCACCTCCACTGCACCAAGCCATCTAGAGTGACGGGAATCACCCAAGAGTAACAAGAAATCCGCAGCGATCACAAAGAACAAGTGCCTCTAGATGCAAACACTAAGCAAATGCACTTGAATCTCACTCTCTCTCTTTTGGATGAAGCAACAAAGCAAGGAGAGGAGTGGATGGAGTCTCTGCAGCTCAAATAATGCTCTAGGATGTTGCGTCCGGCCGGCTCTGAGTTGCGTCCGCAGCTCTTCGGACGCATCTGGACTCTCGCGTCCGGCGTGTTGACGATTCTGACCACCAGCAGCAGTGAGCGGCGGACGCTCGGACCAGCGTCCGGCGCGTCACCGCCTAGTCTAGTGCACAGTGCACGGCCACCACGCGACAGATGTGGTACCGGCGTCCGGCGAAGCCATCTTCAGCATCCGGTGCTTTCTTTTCAGCTCAAAGGTGATCCAATCTTATCCGTATTGCCTCATGTGCTAACACCAAGTGTATACATCTCAAGTGCACATGTGTTAGCATTTTCCAAACCATTTTTCACGGCAATTTGGTTAGTGCTCTAGACCCTAATGCATATGCTCAATGTTAGAATCCTAGAGGCACTTGCGCATCGCGATAACTGTGACTTCCCCTTTTGATAGTATGGCTATCTAGCCTAAATGTGATCACACTCGCTAAGTGTCTTGATCACCAAACCGGAAAGCCCTATCAAGATATACCTTCGCCTTGATCTTCAGGGGGCTCTTCTCGATTCCTCAGAGCACGACACGTGGTCATCTCTATGCCACCTAGCTCCTCATCACATGTTGCTAATATATTCTACATACATTTAATGAAATCATTAGCAACTTGTGTGTCATCAATTAGGTAAAACCAAACAAGAGCTTTCACCCGTGGAGTCGAACAAGCCAAAGATTTCACCTTGCTTTCTCAACGGGGAGGAAGAGGATGGAAACAGCATGGGGAGTAGGAAGCAAATCCGAAAAAGAAGCAGCGTCTAGTCGAGGCCCGCGATGCCACAGCACCACAGGGTCGAGGAGGAAGAGGAGCAGGACCACCCGGTCACTGGTGAGACAGAGGGGGAGCAGCCGCCGCGAACCCTAGGAGGCCGCTTTGACTTTGCCGCCATCACGCACCGCTGGACGGGGGAGGAGAGGAGCATAGGGAGTAGTGTGTCGAGGACGAGTGAGGGCTGGAGAGGAGTGAGCGAAACCCTAAAGCCATCTCCGGCACGGGGGATTATAAAGGGAGGCGAAACCCTAGCAGCGACGAGGCGGGGAATTTTCACCGTCGCGCGGGAGACGACGGGAGCCGCCCGCCAACCGCTGAAATGAGAAGCGGGGTGCCCGAAGGGTGCACGCCGCGGGCCTAGCTCGATGGGAACGGCCGAATCGAGCTTCGCTCGCGGGACTGGCCGAGGGGTGCTTTGAGTTTCGGGCGGGTCAGGCCCAATGGCCATGCAGGCAAACAAACAAGGCCGCCTGCACGCCCTCAGCCAGGCCCAAGGCCTCGTCCAGGCAAACAAACACGCCCAAAGAGACCAGAAAGTCATGCTTGACATCTCTGATAAGTGGGCCCAACACACTTGGGCCACGGTGTGTTAGTGAGGTGAACAATTGCACACCACAGACTGCATGCGCACCGCAACCGCCTAGGCGCCGTTCTACTGGTTGCCTCCTCTTTCCTCCTTCGATCCTTTTTCTCAACAACTGTGATCCTCTTTTTTTTTTTTTTTGACACAAGAACTGTGATCCTATTTAAAAAAAGAAACTGTGATCCTCCTTGTTCCTCCAAAACAAACAAACAAACAAAACTTTCAAAAAAACAAATGTCCATGTTGGCACCAAAAATTTTGATATTTAATCCACAATTTGCAACATTTGATGTTGGTCCTATTCCTGTTGTTGGCGTTGGTGTTGTTTTGAACCTTGTCATTGATTGTGAATGTGAGGTTAACACCACACTAATTTTCTGATTCAATAGATTTTTTAACTTGTGAATATTTTGAAATGGATCAATCTGTGATATTATAGCCAGAATATGTAATTTTCTATATTTTTCGGTTTCCATTGCAACACAGGCATTTATCCAGTCATTTTTATAATGACTAGAGCGCCACCTCTCTCACATTAACAAATTGAGTGCAGGGAGCGCCGCCTCTCCCACATATGTGACCCCCTCATCTAAAACTTGATGGTGGTACACTTAGCTCGCTCAGTGGCGACGTTAGAAGCTTGACCCATGAAAGAACGGTGCTTATTCAGTAAGATATCTACAAAATGCAACCAAAATAAGTGAGGTAACAATCATAAGTGGGGACATTCCTCGTCCCTCTTATCGATTTCTTGAAAAATAAGGGTGAAAACTTGTTCGATGAATCCAAATCATGCATTCATGCCCCGTTCATGTTTATTCATTCCTAGTTGCCTTTCCATGCAAAAGATTCTCTCGACTTATAACAAGGCTCTGCACGGTTATTATACACTTACACATAATTCTCATTCATGGATCGTATCACTGTTCCATTCATAGGACAAAGAGTCATGACTGACCCATGTCCCACCGTTGCATTGAATAAACCTAGAACCATCTATCATATTGTGTTACCTACACCCTGGATTGAAACCTAGAGCCACCTTCTGAAGTTGTGTGCCATGTGCGAGCACTCTTTGTATGAACCAACCTTTCGCAGTCAATTCCTGTGCTAGCCCTGTGAAGTGTACTTCCTGGATATTAGCCAAATACATCTGATGGGATTTCCAATGGTCCTGGTGATTGCACAAGAAGTTGCCATCGTGATGACCCTGGGTAAGGAGGGATGTATATGTAATCTTAGTGCAATGTAAAGGAATGGTATAGGGAAAAGAAAATTTTAATAAAATACAATACAATTAGCTAGGATACATTATGCTCACCATCTGAGTGTAGTGTACGTGAAGGTAACTGAGATAGCTACATTGTTTTAGGATCTCTGCTAGACCAACTCCAAATGAATGCAGCTCCCACAAATAAACATGAACAGTCAAAGATACTAAGTGAGGAAGATGGGGTATCCTCCCACTAATTATGTCAACAGCCTCATAAGCATCCTATAATAAGAAAGAGGGAAAAGAAAATACAAGTAAATAAGCATCCCAAACACGTCATTGATATTTCTTTAAACCAAACGAGCTAGGTAAAAAAAAAGACAATGTGAAACACAGACCATTACAGCACACTAATTAAGTTTTCTCTTTTTGTTCATTCGATTTTTGGAAAGAAAAATGAGTTTCTTTTCATCAGACATGATGTTTAATTTAATAATTCTAATGATTTGTGGCAAATGACACATGTATGAATAATAATAATAATAATAATAATAATAATAATAATAATAATAATAATAATAATAATAATAACAACAACAACAATAATAATAACAATAATAACAATAATAATAATAACAACAACAACAACAACAACAACAAATAATAATATTGGACGAATTCACATAAATATTAGCCATTTTTGCGCTACACACTCAGTTAACTGATATGAACCATCCAAAATTTAAAGCAGTCCAAATTTTTGAAATTCCGCATAGCTGCAAGTTCATTTAAAAAACAAAACAAAATGAAACTTTAATTTTTGGATACATACCATATCCACTTCTTCCAGAGACACGTCAAGACATGTGAGTGACGTACAACACCGAAGTAGGCAAATGCTACCGTTGTTGGTGTCATCGTCTTCTCCATATCCATGCGACTCCAACTCAACCTTCTTGAGGCTCCTCACGCATGGCAATTCATCGTCAATGTCGATATGGTCAGGTTGATGAGGCCAAAAGAGCTCCTCCAGCTTAGGGGCGGAAATCCCAAGTGTCCTGAGGTTGGCGTAGCCCTCCTCCATACGAAAATACCGGAGCCTAGGAGGTTTTAGTTTCAAAGTCCATAAGCCTTCCATTGTTGGTCCCATTGACATTGACAGTTCTATGAGTGCGCTGGCCTCGATAAGCAACTCCTTAAGTTTAGGGAGCCTAAACTTGCTCAGTTGAAGCTTCTGCAGCGACGGGTAGCATGGCGATGACAGGAAACGGGCAAGGAGGTGGCCATTGCCAGCAGCGAACTCAATGTCTTCAAGTGAGAGATCAACAAGCGAGGTGAATACAGCAGCGGTGGGGAGCTGGAGCCTTACGCCTTTGAGTTTCCAGTGCATGGTCTCCAGCTTTGCTGAGCCAACAGGTTCGCTGAGATTCATCATGGGTTTCTGCTGCCTCATCTCCCGGACGTTTCCTGTGCGAGTCTCACGGCGGCAAGGGAACAACTGCAATTTAAGGACGAAAGATTTCAGTGTTGTGTACCGCGTGTCGAACCCACTCCTGCGCAGCGTCGGCGGACCGCAGCACCAGCCGTTTGGTTGCATGTTCGTCGACAGGAGACGTGATCGCGAAGGAGATGGCTAGGTGCTCGAGGGCCGCGCGTCCGTCATGGCGCGCTGGGCGAGGGCTCTGTGGACGAAGGCGAGGAACCTTTTGTCACTGGTGGCGGCCCTTTTGAATTTCCTCCTGCTGCTGGAGGCGAAGGTGAGGGAGCTGGCGTGCGTCCAGAGGCCGCGCCAGCGCCGCGAGAGCGCGCCCGTGCGCACCGCGTCCCGGACGTCCGGCAGAAGCTCGAGGATGCGCACCAGCACGTCGTCGCCGAGGCCGCTGATCAGGTCGGGGCCGCCGTCAGACGCCCGTCGTCGTCGCTTTCGCTTCGATCTGCTGCGCACGCCCATGGTTTATGCTCCTCCGCCGCCGCCGCCAAATGCGATCGGATTGATGCGCACCGCGCGTGCTTGGGAACACTAGAGACCCGCGAGACGTGGAACGCACGTCAGGCAACCAAATTTGGTTGAGTCCGTCTCCCGTCGGTGCACGGTGCATCGGACAAGGGCCTGGTGTAACAAGCCACCGGTTGTCTGAATCGGGCCTGGCGGAGCCACGAACCAACCCAACACGGCAACACGTCCAGACTCCAGAGTCCGCCATGTCTGTCGAATCTCTCCAGGCCACCGGCCACGCCTTCCATGTCCATGTTCGTGCTGCGGGCTACGCCGCCGCGGACCAGCTCGCCATCCGAGTTGGCTGACAAAGCGGCCCGCACGGGCTGCTGCGTGCTGCATATGCGGTCGTGCCTTGTGGTCGCGGTGCCGAGGACGACGAAAACTCGACAAGCACCAAGGCTACCATAGCATCATATCAGGGGAGAACGGGAGAGGCTGTCAACAGACATGTGCCCCCAGGCTGCCAAGCATTGCATACCGCGCGCCCCAATAGCATGGGTCAGTTGATCTCTGTTGCACCTGAGACCTGATGAGTTCATGGACTGCTGCATCGATCAGACCATCGTCCATCAACAACGTTGATCCTGCAGACTGAGGAAGCTAAACTTAACACGGCTGTATCCACCATCCAACAGTAGCCTGTACTCCTGTATATTTGAGGCTGACGGTTTGCTCGACGAAGCACAACACTGTTCAGTTTCATATTCTGTTCTGTTCACAAATGAACAACTGCTAAAGTTGAAAAGGTGCTCAAAAAGAGTACTGCTAAAGCTGAAGAATGCACATGCAGTTGCAATGTGGCCTGGTGAGGCTATCAACGTGTCATACATAAGATCTCTGCTGCAGAGTCCAATCTGGTTCTCTGCTGAGCAATGAGCATTGCCGAAGAAGGATAAGAACTGGACTTTCAAAACAGGATAACTTCATTTACTTACATTACATCAGGAAAAAGAATTGGTTGTAAGTTTGTAACTTGTAGTGGAACAACAAAATTTATTTCTCAAAGATTGTCAATTTCTCTATGGTATGAAAATATGCATGATCCATAAACATCTGTCCTTATAAATCCAGTGAGGTACTTTCAAAATACCAATCGGCATATTAGATTAATATTATTAAATTTAAGCAATGGCACCTCATCCCAGTGAGTAGGTTTTAAAACGGCACTAAGTGGCATTACCGCAATGCTGCCCTAATAGCAACAGGCCATCTAGGCTCTCAACCATGGACTATGTAGTGACCAGAGCAACCATCTTATGACGAGCATGCACATTATCCATCCCACATGTAACACCCGGAAATTTTCAATTTTTGAAAATAGAAATTTAATTTTATTTATTTATGCATTTGCTTGGCATTTAATTTAGAGAATAATATTTTTTTTCCTTTTCTCGGAAAATAAAAGTAATCATAATTTAGAAACATGTTGTGATGCATTCATGCTGCCTCTATTTATTTTGTATTGATGTATTTTATTTTGGAAATATATTCTGAAAACTCATTTGAAAAGTGATTTAGAAAAATAAAATGAATAACCTGCCTCACCTCTCATGCCTGGCCCAAGACCCCGGCCTGCTCTCCTTTTTCCCGAGCTGCTTGCTGCCCTCTTCCGTATTCCCATCGTGCGGCCCAACTTCAGGCCGAGTCCAGCGGTTGGAGCCCCGCTCCCTCCCCCTTCTGTGACCGACACGCGGGGCCCATGAGTCATCTTCCTCCTTCTCCCGCTCGTGTTCGAAGCGGACACGGCCGCGCCGTAACCACCCCGACCTCCTCTCTTGGCGTGGTCGAGTCCATCCCGTGCATGCCTCCACTGGCCCATAAAAGGAAGCCGCGACCCTCGTCCCCCTCCTTCTGCCGCTGACGCGTAGGGCCCGCTGCCCCGCGCCATCCCCTTCCTCCAGTCGGAGTCCGCGCGAGGCACGAGCGCTCCCTCCTCCGGGTCGAGTCCCAACCGAGTCCAGCTCTCCTACACCTCTCTCGCGCCCCTATATAGGTCGGCCGAGCTCTGCCGTCCCTCCCCACAAGTTTCCGAGCAAGCCACGCCCTCCAATCTTTCCCTAACCGCCGCCCCGAGCTCCGCCGTCGCCCCGAGCTCCGCCGCCGCCGTCGATTTCTCCTCGGGATGACTTCTCCGTCGAAATTGGTTGTTCTCCAAGCTTCGCAGCAAGGTCAGGGACCTTCCCGACCCCTTCTCCCTCGGTTTTGCGCACTATAGCCATGCTGCCGAGCTTCGCCGCCACCATAGTTCCGCCACCTAGCTCGCCGCATCCTCCCCGAACTACCTCTGTGGCAACCAAAACCATAGATAGGTTTGGCTTGAGCTCCTCTTGCTTCCCGACCAGATCCCGAGGTGTGCCGAGCTTCCTAGCCCCGAAAACACCGTCTCCGGCCATCTTCCGGCGAGGAATCGGCCGGGCGCCGCCCGACTCCGGCGACCAGAGCCGCCCCTCTTTCCCTCGAGCTACCCTGCGCCGTCCACGGCCGATCCAACGGCTCACATTGAGAGATACCCTTTCGTCGGCACTTTTGCAAAAGAGCCCCTGAGCTTTTTAATGTTCTAACCCGCGGTCCTTTGGCGTATTTCTCAGATTACGCTTTCCTATTTAGAAAACGTATTTCCTCGGTTTTAATTCAAAAGGTGTTTTCAATATTTATAAATTTGCCACTCAGTCTATTTCGGCCATATTTTATTTGTTTTAGCTCCGATTTGATTCGTTCAAGTCTCGTTAGATTCGTAATTCCGTAATCTATCTAATAATACTACTGTTATTCATGTTTTGAACTTTTAAAATTCGAGATTAGATTTAATCTATTATTTTATTAAAGTAAAACTTGTTTATTTCATAACTTCTCCGTTTGAACTCCGATTTTCGTGATCTTTATATCGTTGGAATCGTAGCGACGCGTAGATTATTTTTATACACCTTTCAATCTGTTTTTCCACTGTTGGTGTACTGTTTCTAATATAGATCTTGTTTTGCTTCGTGTATGATTGCCTCGATGATTGTGTGGTGATTTTATGATCGAGTTCAGACGGTGAGCAATACGTTGGTGATCAAGAGTACGCTGAGGATCCAAATTCTCCAGAGCACTTTGATCAAGGCAAGTATAGCATGGACCATCCTTGTTGCCTATTTACCTTAATCACTAAATTCATGATGCATGTGTCTACCTTGGCAACCTTAGTATTTATTCCTAACTTTTGATCACTTGATTCTTGTTACCTATGAGATTGCATTTGAGTAGTGATGCTAGTGCTTTGATGATGTTATGATCTTATGAACTTGAATAATTGATTATAGAATAAAAGTTAAAAGATGCTTTTTAGCAACATGGACTAAAGACTTATCTGTAAGTATGACACCGGGACTTACAGCGCAACCATGGGGGCTATATGGCTCTAGCTTTAGTCAAGTATGGAGTTACTTTCTATCATGCTATTAATCTTGAAAGGTTCCTTGCCGAGCTGGTTGTTTTGCGGCTCCTGTCTTTGTGTGTACTGCTGCGTGTGTGTGCCACTTGGAAGGAGGGCTCTACCGCCCCTTGCCATTGCGCCCGAATTGATTAGTAACTTGTTAGAGAGCCTTTTGAAAGACTTCATAGTGAACCCCGCCGATCTACCTTGGTAGTGGGTCGAGAGGCTGATCACCTTGAGAAAAAGGGTAAATCACGACTCATGGTGAAAGTGTGCAACCTCTGCAGAGTATAAAACTGATATATCAGCCGTGCTCACGGTCACGAGCGGCCTTGGACGTCTTACAGGAATTTAACTAATTGAATATTGATTTATTTGAAGTTTCTATTGATGTTTATTCCATATTAATTATCATGTTTATATAATCATGCAAATCTTGTTCCTTGGTATAATCTATTGCTGCTACTCAATTTGCTAAAATGTGATCAACTAAAAGCAACCGCTGTTAACCAGTGTCTTGGCTTATTTGAGCCTCATAAACCCATGTTATTCTTGTTGAGTACGACATGTACTTACGCTTGCTTTATTTTTCATATTTGGATAAAAATCCCGGATGGGTAACAGATGACTATGAGGATTCTTCTGAGGATTATTAGGATTGTGTTCACCAGTCAACTATTCCCTGTGGAATGGAGATTCTGCGAGAGAGTTATCTATATTATTCCGCTGTTATTAATGTAAAGACTCTTTGATATTATTCGTTATATATTAAACCTTGTGATGGTACTATGTAATTTGTCGCTTATGTGTGTGATTGATCTCTGGGCGCACATAAGTTGGTTCATTCAATTTTATCCTTAAAATTGGGTGTGACACCACAACAAAGATTACCATGATTATTCTAATAACAAATTGATCGCAGGGAGCGCCACCTCTCTCACATATGTGAACCCCCTCAACTAAGACCTGATTGATGGTCATACACTTAACTCGCTCACTGGCGACATTAGAAGCTTGACCCATGAAGTTGAAGGGTGTTCATTCAACAAGATAGCTACAAAATGCAACCAAAATAAGTGTCGTAACAATCATCAAGTGGGGATTCCTCGTCCCGCTCATCGATTCATAAAAAATAAGGGGGGAAACTTGCTCGATTAATCGAGATCATCCATTCATGCCTCGTTCATGTTTATACATTCCTAGTTGTCTCCATGCTAAAAGATTGTCCCGACTTATAACAAGGCTCTTCACAGTTATACAGTTACTCATACTCCCCAATTCAATACAAGTACTTCATTTATTCATGGATTGAATCACAGTTCCATTCATAGGACAAAGGGTCATGAAAGACCCATGTCCCACCATTGCATGGAATAAACCTGGAACCATCTATTATATTGTGCATCCCAGACCTTGGGTTGAAACCTAGAGCCACCTTCTGAAGTTTTGTGGCATGTGCGAGCACTTGTTGTATGAACCACCGTTCGCAGTCAGTTCCTGCTAACCCTGCGAAGTCTATTTCCTAGATATTAGCCAAGTACATCTGATGGAATTTCCAGTGGTCTGAGTGATTGCACAAGGAGTTGCGACCTTGATGGCCCTGTGGTAAGAACAAGGGATATGTTTGTGATCTTAGTGCAATATGTAAAGGAATGGTATAGTATAGGGAAAGGGAAATTCTAATAAAATGCAATAGAATTAGCTAGGATACATACCACTGGAATGCAGTGTACGCGAAGGCATTTGAGATAGCTACATTGTTTTAGGATCTCTGCTAGACCAACTCCGAACGAATGCAACTCCCACAAATAAACATAAACAGACAAGAATACTAAGTGGGGAAGATGGGGTATCCTCCCACTAATTATGTCAAGAACCTCGTAATCATCCTAATAAAAAAAGGGGAAAGGAAAATAGTATAAATAAGTGTCCCAAAGACGTCATTGATATTTTCTTTTAACCAAATGAGATAAAAAAGAAAGGCAATGTGAAACACAAACCATTATAGCACACTAAGGTATTCCCTTTTTGTTCATTCGATTTTTGGAAAGAAAAAGGATTTTTTCCTTTCATCGGAAGGATTCACATATGGATGTTTAATTTAATAATTCTAATGATTTGTGGCAAAGGACACGTGTGTAAAAAAATAATAGTATGAATTCACAGAAATATAATATAGCCATTTTACGGTACACATTCAGTTAACTAATATGAACCATCCCTTAGTTAGTGAGCATAATTAATATACATATAATAAAGAGTATATATATAAGTTTGAAAGGATAGACCAATAGACATATCTATTATCCACTGGCTATATAGAAAGCATAGACAAATAATTAGTTCAAACAGTCTTGATAGTATAGAGGAGTGCAAAAAATTGAAAAAAATGCCATGAAAATAGGTGCAAGTGGAAAGAATGCAAAACCAGCGGTATACTTTTCATAGACGGAACTAAATGATTAATTACAAGCGTATTCCTTTATTATGTGTAGCAATGGAAAATAGCTATACTTTATTTCTGCTAGTAGAAGCAATGGAAAACCAGTGGTTTCATTTATTATATAACTTTCTAAAAAATAGTCCAATTTGCTTTAGAAAGTCCACATAGCTGCAAGTTCATTTAAAAGACAAAGAAAACATGAAAAATAAGTTTGGTTTTCAAGGAGTAGACTTTAATTTTTAGATGCATACCATATTATCTACGTGCAGACTCCTTAATGAAATACACGTGAAGTCGTGTTCAAGAAACAATATTATCTACGTGCAGAGACACCTCAAGACATGTGAGTGACGACGTACAACAGCGGAGTATGTAAATACTACAGTTGTTGATGGTATCATCTTCAAATCCTTGCGACTCCAACTCAACCTTAAGGCTCCTCATGCATGGTAATTCACCGTCAACATCGATATGGCCAGGTAGATGAGGCAAGAAGGTGAGCTCCTCCAGCTTAGGAGTGGAGATCCCAAGTGTCCCGAGATATGCATGGTCTTCGAAATGGAGAATCCGGAGGCTAGGAGTTTTTAGTTTCAAAGTCTCAGGGCCGGTAGTTGACCAGCCTGAAATGGACAGCTCCAAGAGTGCGGTGGCCTCGATAAGCAGCTTATTCGGTTCAGAGAGCCTAAGCTTCCTCAATCGTAGCTTCTGCAGTGACGGACAGCATGCTGACGACAGAAGGCGAGCAAGGAGGTGGCCACTGCCAGCAACGAGCTTAACGTTTTCAAGTGAGAGATCCACGAGCAAGGCGAATACTGCAGCGACGGGCAGCTGGAGAGTTTGGCCTCCCAATTCCCAATGCATAGTCTCCAGCTTTGCTGAACTAGGAAGATCGTCGAGATTTATCATGGGTTGCTTTAGCCGGTGCTCCTTGACGATGATACCTTTACCACGGTACCAATTCAATGTAGGCAGCAACCGCAGTTTAAGAGCGAAAGATTTTGCCGTGCTCTGCGTCACGTACCGAACCCATTCTTGCGCTGCTTCGGTCGACCGCAGCACCAGTCAGTTAGTTGCCTTTTTGGTGACAGGAGGAGACGTGATCGCGAACGAGATCGCCAGATGCTCGAAATCGGCATCGTCCGCCATGGCTCGCTGGGCGAGGGCGCTGTTGACGAAGGCGAGGAACCGTTTGTAGTAGTCGCTGGCGCCTGCTGTTGCTGGAGTCGAAGGTGAGGGAGCTGGCGCGCGTCCAGAGGCCGCGCCAGCGCCGGGAGAGCGCACCGTGTCGCCCGCCTCCGGCAGCAGCTCGAGGATGCACACGAGCACGTCGTCGCAGAGGCCGCTGATCAGGTCGGCGCCTCCGGCAGCCTCCGCTCGCCGTCACTTCGACCGGCAGCGCACGCTCATAGTTTCTGCTGCTCCGCCGCCGCCAGATGCGATCGGATTGATGCGCCCGGCCTGTGCCTTCGGAACCTAAGACAACCGCGAGACGTGGCGTCCGTTTTGCTAGGTGCACGCGGTGCACCGGACGAGGCTGGGCCCGGTGCACATCGGTTGTCTGAGTCGGGCCTTGTAATTGGCTACCGACTAGCCAGCCCAACAAGCCAAGCGCAAGCGGTTACCCTGTTCATTTGAGTTCCTAAAAAAATTATGTACAGTAGCAAAATATTGCTCAGCAGGTTTAAAAAAAATTTTGCTCAGCAGAGAACCAGATTGGACTCTGCTAAAGTCGAAAAAAGCAGTGTGCCGATTCCTATAAGCACAAGCACTAATACACAAAAAGAAACAGTGCAGAGTCCAATCTAGTCTGTTGAGGAATGACAGAACATGGATAAACACCGGATTCCTCAACAGAACATGGATAAACACCGGATTTTCAGAACAAGGTAACTTCATTTCCTTACATTACATTAGAAAAAATAATTGGTTGTAATGGTAAACACTCGGTGCTCGCCGGTCACGAACCACGCGAGCACTGAGTGCACGCCTCAAGCCGCGTGGCTGTCCTCCGGGTTAGGCCACATCTGCGTCACCGAGCGCCACGCCTGTGCTCAGGGGGTATTTTCATTAATTCAACGTGTGTCTCGCCCGGTTGGACCAAACTAAGACAAAACAGTGACCCAAACGATTATTTTATAACTTTGACCGGAATGACACAACAGCGTAAGTTTAAAACCCGCTGATGCACTTTACTCTATATAATATATACATTGTTAAGTTAATAACTACATGATGCATTTTCTTTAGGAAACATATGATTAGTTTTGTTGTGTATATGACCCATCGCTTTATACCGTTATATGTAGTTCCTAAGATTGAAGAAAAACTTGCCATCATACAATAGGGTCCAATTAAACTTTTGTTCTTTGATATGCACGAGGGCCTAAATTTGTCAGGTAAAACCCTTTGGGAAACAGAGTATTGAGCACTGAACTACTAATGTCTCTCCTGCGCCAAAAAATCCTGTACATATTCTTGCTCACCATTTATCAATGAATGCCAGTAATGGATCTTTCGAAAAAAAAAAGACTAGCACAGCGGTCAACAGTTCGTCAAGGATTGTAAGGAAGTGATGTACTCCCGAGCTGTGTGAGCATGACAATAAGCAGCTGCTGTGGCAATGGCACCATGACCATGTCACTAAGGTGTGCTGTGTTAAGCCGGAGATATTATTATAGCCTAATTCCCTGATACTCCTACTGACTAAGCTCTCCTGTATTCTTACCGTGGACTATGTGATGACCAGAGCACTCATCCTAGGATGGATCAGCAAGCACATCATCCATCCCACGACAAGGATCAACATGATTATTCCTAATGACAAAATCGAGCGCTGGGAGCACCACCTCTCTCACATATGTGAACCCCCTCAATTGAGACCTGATGGTGACATGCTTAGCTCGCTCATATGCGCCCTCTGAAGCTTATTTAACCCATAAACGAAAAATGCTCATTCAACGAGATATCTATAAAATGCAGCCAAATTTTCAAGAATGTCAACCCAATTTACCAAACTCTTGGAGATGCTCTAACATATGAACTGATGGGGACTCTTCGTCCCTCCCATAATCATCAAAAAAAAAAAAAAAAAGGGGGGAGAACTTGCTCAATGGATCGTGATCATGTATTCATGCCTTGTCCATCTCTATATTGATAGGAGTCCCCATGCAAAAAAGATTATCTTGACTTATAACAAGGCTCTGCATAGTTATAACTCACACATAATCTCTGAGCAATACAAGTACTTGATTCATTCATGGATTGGGTCAGAGTTCCACCCATAGCACAAAGACGGGTCATCAAAGACCCATGTTCCACCACTGCGGGGAATAAACCTGAAACAATCTATCACATTATATAGCCTGAACCTTGGATCGAAACTTAGAGCCATTTTGTGAAGTTGTGTGGCATGTGCGAGAACTCCTTGTATGAAGGATCTTTCGCAGTCAGCTCCTGCAAGCCCCGTGAATCGTACTTCCTGGATATTAGCTAAGTATATCTGATGGGATTTCCACTGGTCTGGGTGGTGGCACAAGGAGTGGTTGGGACCGGCCTAGCATAAGAACGAGAGATATACTTGTGATTTTAGTGGTGTCACGCAGGCGGCCATGGAATGAGCCAACTCAGGTTACAGCGAAGGCGTATTCTGGATAGCAGTAGCGTATTTACGTTTTCGTTATTTGAGTTACAACATTTGGGCCTCAGGCCATGTCTGATCTGGCGCATGCCCTGTCTCAATAGCACCGAAGTATTTCATCTTCTTTATTCGGTACCTGTGCCCTTTCACTAAGAAGCGTCCGTGACGCATGTACACTACCTTCCTGGATCCCTCCAAGAACTGAGCTGCAGTATCAATCAAGCATACCGAGCATCCCATGAATCCTTTGATCTGCCCAGAAAGGGAAAACTGTCCTGGGTAGTCAGTGACGGTAACAAATATGATGGCCCTCAAAGTGAATGTACTCTTCGAAAGCTCATCCCACATTTTCACTCCATGCTTTCATAGTGTCTCCATTTCTTGCATCAATGGCTCGAGAAAAACATCTATGTCAATGCCCAGTGCTTTAGGCTCTGATATCATAATGGTCAGCATCAAATACTTTCTCTTGTGACACAACCATGGAGAGAGGTCGTATATGGACAGGATAATTGGCCATGTGCTGTGTGTGCTGGTCCTGTCACCAAAAGGATTCATTCCATCAGTGCTCAAAGCGAACCTTACGTTCCTCAGATCTTCTCCAAAGTCTGTGTACTTGTTATTGAATTCCTTCCACTGTTGTGCATCAGATGGGTGATGTAGCACTCCATCGTCTTTCTTGCGAGCATCCGAAGCACCATCGCATTAGCTCTGAGTCTCTTGGGTTTGAGAATAAACATCTCAAGCGATCAACCGGTGATAGATACCACATAACCAATGCAGGGATTCGTCTTTGGTTATCATCTCCCGCTAAGGTGCTGTTTTCCTCCTCAACGTTCTGAGAAGCGTAGTTTTTGTTTCCGCCCTTCTTTCTCTTCTTCTGACTGTCGTTACCTCTGTCTTTGTCCTCAGCATAGTTGTCATCCCTTTTGTATCGACTAGCACCGCAGGTTGGGCAATTGGTAAGGTCTTTGAACACCCCACGATATAGGATACAATGGTTTGGGCACGCATGTATTCTTTCCACACCCATTGTTAGTGGACTGATAAGCTTCTTTCCTTGATATGTGTTGGTGGGCAAAAAGTTTGGTTTGGGAAGCACATCAGCTATTTTAGTCAATAGGTCATTGAAGCTCTTATCGGACCAGCCATGTGTAGCCTTCATTATCAACATGTCCATCACAAAATGCAGCTTCAACCATCTTCTTTCACAACCCATTTCTTCCAGGAACAGATGTTCTTTCCTTGCCTGCCGCACCGTCTCCAAGTTGTCTAGGCCTTGTTTCAATAGCAATTCTTGTCCTATGTTGCGCAGCATATCTTCCAGGTAGTCATCGGCTTCTTCTTCATCTTCGTCGTTGTGTTCACCATCATCCTCCCCATCCCAAGCAGCACCACCGCATTCTCTTGCACCTTGGGAAGTTGCAATAACCCCACAGTTGCTCATACTTCTTGCTGTCAACCTCTACTACCACAACCTTCTTGGTAAAATGTTGCCACACAGCAGATGTGCATCTTTTCTTCCTCTTTCCTGTTAACCCAACCTCCTCCTCCTCTGCCTCAGGATCATCATCATCAAGGGCAACTAGTTCTTCAGTGCTTACATGTCCCTTCCTTTGGTTCCCAGTGTCACCTCGTGCACCATCTTCACTGACAATCACTTCATTAGGAACTTCATTCTGTCCTGCTGAAGATGCTGATGTTGACACGCCAGCTTCACCGACTTTCATCTTCTTTCCTATCAGAAAAAGGATTAATTTGCATTGTGCTACTGCTAGATGTCTTACTGCTGTCTTAGTCTTACTGCTTAGTGCTTACCTGTAACGGATCCGTTGCTGCTGTCTTTAATCGAAGGTGGTGGTCGCGGCGGCACTGGCAACATGGAGCCTAAACCAAGATGCTCCTCCGGCGGCATCGAAATGGCACGGCTTCCTCTTCCACGAGCTGGCGGCATCGAGTTCAAATGCCCACGATTCGGCATGGTGGCACCTTCTTGGCTTCTTCTCCAGGCGGATGGCGGGCATGACGGGGGCCCGGACGAGTCACGACGGCGGCCTGGAGGGGGAGGGCGACTGGGCGAGGCCGGCTGGACGAGAACGAGTGTTGGAGCCTGGAGGCCGGAGGACGGCTGGATGAGGCTGGCTGCACGGCGACGGCGTGCTGGTGCTGGAGCTCGGGCCACGATCGCGAGGGGTGAGGGCGCGACGCCAGGCGGTGGCGGACTTGCGCTGCTGCGCTGGCGGGTCGCTAGCCGCTGCACCATCCGCCAGGCGAAGGCGGTGGCACCTAGCGCGAGTGCGAGAGCCGCGAGCCACGAGCCCATGACGCCGACGCCCGACGCGACTACGGTCTACGCGAAGTCGGGATTCGTGAACACGACGGCACGACACGAGGGTGGTGGATGGTGGCGGCGGCGTGAGGGTCTGAGGGAGGAGAGTGAGTTGACTGAGGACTAGGTCTTTACATGGGCTGCCCATTGGGCCTTTGGAAATTAGGCCTTTTAAAATACGGGAAAACTTCGGGAAAATTCGGAATTATTCTGACCAAATACGGAATTCCGACAATACGGACGGAAAAATTCCATTTCTACTTCTGTCCGGATTCTGAGACCTTTCGACCCGAGACCCGCCCCGATTCCGGATTTTCCCGACGATACGAAACGGGTCGGTAAAATGTGGAAAAACGGACGGGTCGGATCGGAAAAAATTCCGTCCGTTTTCAACGTTACCCATCATGCATGCTGCCGTGGCCGCCATCTAATGCTGGTGCATCTAATGCTCCGTTGTTCACTGCTGAGTCTTCTCTTCTTCTCTCATCACGATGATCCCAAATCTCGTAGTTCTCCATGAAACCCCTTCTTACCAAGTGCAATCTTATCATATCTGGATCCTGGCATAATACACGGTTCCGACAGTCACAACACGAACAATTGTTGTCCTTGGTCTGCTTAATCAAGGCATGTCTTTTAGCAACTTCAATGAAACTATTCACAACTTGTAAGTAAGAAACTTCATGTCTTTTCCTCTATACATCCATGACCGTTCCATATGTATACTCCTATACAAACACAAATTGCTTGCGGTTAATAATCAAACACCATGTGTCGGGTACCAAAGCATGGGGTACCCAACTTCGATGCACAAACATACATTCCCAACATGGCCCGG
Organism: Eremochloa ophiuroides; assembly: GCA_038502445.1. Taxonomy (NCBI): domain Eukaryota; kingdom Viridiplantae; phylum Streptophyta; class Magnoliopsida; order Poales; family Poaceae; genus Eremochloa; species Eremochloa ophiuroides. The sequence goes on from JAHLJS010000002.1 coordinate 9,007,061, forward strand.
CCCAGACCAGCGGAAGCCCACGAAGGCCGCGCCTGGGGAGGCCCATGACGATGCTGCATCAACACCAACCTACCCTCGGGAAAGTGGCACCCTCGGACGCCGATTCTCCGATTCGCCCGAGCCTCCCCGAGGGAGCTCGGAAAAGCGGCACCCTCGGGCGCCGATTCTCCAATTCGCCCGAGCCTCCCCGAGAGAGCTCGGGAAAGCGGCACCCTCAGGCTCCAATTTTCCGATTTGCCCGAGCCTCCCCGAGGGAGCTCGGGAAAGCGGCACCCTCGGGCGCTGATTCTCCAATTCGCCCGAGCCTCCCTGAGAGAGCTCGGGAAAGCGGCACCCTCGGGCGCTAATTTTCCGATTCGCCCGAGCCTCTCCGAGAGAGCTCGGGAAAGCAGCACCCTCGGGGGCCAATTTTCCAATTCGTCCGAGCCTCCCCGAGAGAGCTCGGGAAAGCGGCACCCTCGGGCGCCAATTTTCCGATTCGCCCGAGCCTCCCCGAGAGAGCTCGGGAAAGCGGCACCCTCGGGCACCGATTCTCCGATTCGTCCGAGCTCCCCCATCGCCCACGGGCGCAACCTTTCTAAAAGCATCCAATGCACAGTCGACGTCAGCAGAGCAATCTTGGACCACATGAGACCTCTCTGACCACTTTACAAGCACTGTCCTGTCAGGCGAGATTCTCGATGTGACTGTGCTTCGCACGCGCACGACGGCCATACCACCTGTCAGGATTTCCCTGGCGACGGATTTGATGGACCCACTACGGCCATCCTCTCCACAGTATGGTCTACGGTGCTCCGCCCCGTTTTCCGTCGGGATCTACCAACTACGACTACGACAGTCCAAGCGCCTAACGAACGGGCTACGCAAGAACGGGAAAGGCACCAGCTGCACTGTCCACTCGAAAGGACGAACACGCCTTCCATCCGGGCCCACCTGACCCTCGGGAAACACTGTCCGAAAGCCGGAAATGCGCCCGAGGGGAGATATCGCCCTGCTTCGTTCCATCACACCTCCAGAAGTCCCGAGCCTTGGGAGACAACGCCCCGAGGCGACTCTCCCTCTTGTCACATCGTGCGGAAGGACAGCCATCAGGTGTGCCCGGTGTGACACTACGCCATGCCGTAATCCCGACGACTGTTGCCACCTTGGAACTCACCAAAATCGTACGAACCACTACGGCCATACCCCTGGGACGCGGAGACAAGACCGTAGCTGACAACAGTCAAACAGAGACAACAACTCCCTAGTGTAACATGCATAGCAATGTACGTGCTGCCCTCTCCCCTCCCTTGTGACTATAAAAGGGAGAGCAGGGGTTAGCCTTAGACGATCTCTCGGAGGTTCCCAAGCTCTCGCACACACACACTCCACACCACGAACAACAACAAACAATCTGTACACACTTAGACACCCACAAGAGGCTTGAGAGCACTTCCCTCTCTCGCCTAGCTTGTAACCCCATACTACAAGCACCCCGGTGTAAGGCAACACAACTCTCCTCCCCACTGGACATTGGACCCTCTTGGACTGAACCAGTATAAACCCTGTGTTCCCCCTTGCACACCATCCGGAGCCTCAACCGCAAAACCCAAATTCACTAGCCGGTGTTAGCACCTGCTGAAACTAGCACCGACAGTTGGCGCGCCAAGTAGGGGCTTTTTGTGTGTTGACTCAGGTTACAGATGGCTGACATCTCCATGACGCTTTCTACTGGGCCGGTGCTCCGGTTCGGGAGTCTTGAGTTCGTGGCCACCGGCCACGGGCTCGAGATGAACCCACGCCCAACCGAGCCCCGCACCATCATCGTCCTGACTTTGGCCCATCAGGCAGCCGGGAAGGGACCACGGCGACGCTTCCTCCCGCCCCAGAGGACGAGCGGAATGCCGCACGCCGCGCTTCTCGACGGACCCGGAGGAGGAGGCGCAACCACGCCAACCTGCCCCTGGTCACGGAAGGCACGGCCAACCAGGTGCCCCCAGCAGGGGACGCCAACTCGGCGTCAGCCGCCACCCCGACACCTCCGGCCCCGGCAGCCGCACACCCGCCAACCGCCCAAAGGCCTGGCGGGGGCGAGATCGCGGCGTCGACAGGGCTCTCTCTCCATCCTCATGGTGGGAGGGGGACGGCACCGTCATCTCTCTTTGGGCTCCAAAGCGCTGTGGACGCCCACATCCCCACAGTCCGCGCTTTGCTGCGCGATTTGGTGGAGACACCTGTCCGTCGCCTCGAGCGTCTAGCTGACCTCGTGGATGACCACGTGGCTTCCCCACCGTCCTCTCCCGGGAGCAGTCCCAGGACGTATGGCGGGGGGAGACAGACTCCACTGACAGTCTCACTCCCCGAGAATACTCGGAGGAGTGGGATCGTCGCGGTTGGACCTCACCATCGCGGCGGGGTCTCAGCGACGACGACGACGAGTTCTGGGCGGACGTGGACTTCACCGTCCTCCCCGACGACTCGTGGGAGGATGCCCCAAGCGTCGTCGCCGACTCCGACCAGTCCTACATCGACCCCGCTCGGGAATGCTACCACTTGGTGCACCCCGAAGACGGATGGTGTGACAGAACCTCCTTAATCATAGGGCCCACGTGCACCGTCATTGTCTCTAAGGACCCACGATCAGTCTGCACGAGTTCCCCTTGACCTAGGTGGCCTGCCGGGTTCCCTAGGAAACCCTAACTTCCCGAGGATCTCATTGTAAGCATTGCAAGTATTACAACAGTTTACATAAATAATTTGAATCAGAGTATAAGGTGCGGAAGTATTACATAAATCTAGATTATAAATATAAATTACATTATCCCAAATCAGAGTTTCGTAGTGGAGTAGCATATACAACTAAACACCCTGCCCAAGGGTTATATCTTATACATGCCTTTACCCATGCGCGAGCCGTCAACCGGCACGGTCCCGAGCATGACTGTACCCTTAGCTCACCTGCAACAGGGGTTAACAAACCCTGAGTACTGGGGTACTCCGCAAGACTTATCCGACTAAGAAAAAGGAATGAGACTCATGAATGCAGGCTGAGGGAGTCAAGGTAAGGCTTGAGCAAGAGTCAAAGGTTTTGCAGAAAGCATTACTAATCTATTTCAATATTTTACTCAATTTTATTTATTAATAATCCATGATTCCAAATTCCTTCTCTTATATCATCTTACTTTCAAAATTCATTAACCATTCTCAAAACACCTAGTTCCGAACCACTTTTCAGTTATAGGTCAAAGGATCAAGTCTCCATATCCGAGGAGCAACGACGATTCGAATCGATTAGTACCCAGCTGGGGATCCCTATCCACACTGCATATGTAGCACTTAAGCTTGCATATACCAACTCCGGCTACCACGGCTTTTCTACCCCTGAACCGGTCCTGCGCCACCCGAGAACACAGTACTCCTCTCCTCTTCAGGTACGCCGGCCACGAGGGTACACGCTGCTCTCGCCATCTCTCCACTCCCAGTGCGTGGTTGTCGGTTCAAGTAGTAGAGCCACCGGAGTCAGAGCTTTCCGTAGTATGTGGCTAGTTGCAAAGTCTCGATCACAGCAGGCCTACAATGAATGGTCACTAATTCTTTTCTGCCGGCGACATTGCATTGGGACTCTAACCCAAATACAATTGTCCCAACGGTTTTTAAATCCCTTTCCCGCCGATGGTCAAGCATTGGGACTCTAACCCAAATTCACAACCAATGAACGGAAAACCCCTTTCCGACGGTTACGGTGCATTGGGGCTGCTACCCAAGTACACAATTCCCGAACGGACTCCTGTCCCTTTTTCCTTTCTCATGATTCATAGTATCACATTCACATAGATCAAAAATAGCCTTTTTATGCAAATCTAAATTGATCAAGCAGGGCTAAGCATTTTGAATATTTTTATTTTTAAACAAGTTTCTGGGATATTATGTATCAAAGCAGGTAATGCATCAATATAGGTAACAAACAACTCCTCACAACCTAATGCAATAAGAGACTCAAGTTATAAATATTTTATAAAACACAAGGGAGGGGCTGAATACACCGGGGCTTGCCTTGGATTGCGTACAGCGTCGGGTCGGGCTCGTCCCGCAGATGTCGAATCCCTGGACGACTTCTGGAGTGAACTCCTCGGCAGTGGCCTCGACTTGGACCTCCTCGGGAACGGGCACTACACATATGCAATGATGCATGTTTAACATGGTATGAGGACAATGAATGAAATGCTTAAAATTAAATCATTTAGACCTTGAGTACAACTTTCCTTCACGGAAAAGTTGTAAACGCTTTACGGAAAGTAAAACTGTGTTTTCATATTTTTGTTTTATTGACCATTTTAACGGTCATAGAAAGCCGCTGCACAGCTTTACTACAACCAACAAGTGACTTCATTACTTTTGTCAAGGATCACTATGGTGAAAGATCCATGAACTCAATCAATCCAAAATCACACCAAGCAATAGGGATTATTTGTTTAAATTAATTCCACCATCACATAAACCCCATATTTAATTAACAAGTGTCCTAACAGTTTCCAATTGAGCTCAAACTTACCCAACAGATAGGTTTTATCCTAAAACAGCGCCACATAAATTTTCATGATTTTTGGATAAATCTGGAATTTATTAAAATTGCCCAAAGTTGCATTTATTAATTAATATACTGATTTTTAGTTCCTAAAAAATGTCCAAATCTTATATTTAATATTTTTATAAAATACTACATGTTCCAGAGAGCATCCACAATTATTTTCATGATTTTTAACCCAACAGAATTATTCCTATGAAAATAACAAATAGCAGTACTATTCATCTAAAATTAAAATGAAAAAGCCTTTTAAAATCGCCCGGGAAAATGAAAAAGGAATTCCACCCGGGGTGGCCCACGAGCGAAACAGGCCGGCCCACTCGGCCTGCCCGCGCGCTCAGGGACGCTGACAGGCGGGACCCTCCTGTCAGCTGCCTCTTCAACCTTCCGCGCTCTCGTGCGCGCGCGCACTCGCGGCGGCCCGCCGCGGATCTCGCCGCCGGCGGCTCCAGCAACAAAGCCGCGCGTGCCAACGTGAACCTCCAAGCCTAGCGCACACCCTAGCTAGGTTAGCCCTGACCCTACACGCCTCCGACGAGCTTCACCTCGCCCATGGCGGATGCGACTGCACGGTGGCCCTGTTCCGGCCGCGAGGGTGCGGTAGGGTTAAAGGAAATGGGCAGGGGAAGACCAGGAGCTCACCACGATTCTAGACCGACGGCTGGCTGAGGCTGAGATGGAGCGGAGCGGCGAGCTTGACGACGACGGCGGAATGCAACGGCTCGGCCTTGACGGCGAAGTCACGTTCCGGCAATCCTGGGGGACAAAATGGAACACCGTCGCGAGCTTGAGCTAAAGTATGACTCAGAGAGTCGCAAACGGGAGGTCTAAGATAGAGAGGCTCACCACAGCGAGCTCGTCGTGCGAGAGATGGCTGCGGCGGTGCTCTGCCGAACCCGAAGACGACGGCGTGCGTTCCGGGACCCTCGAAGCACGAAAGCTGGACCACGGTGACTCAAGCGGTGTTCAAGGATCCAGTGAGGCTAAAGATGAGAGGAATTTGGAGGAGGAGGTCTGAGGGCAGCCAATTTCGGCTCGAGACCGAGGCGGGTGCAGCGATGGTCAGAGAAGAGAGGGGCACAGAGGAGGGTGTTGGTGCCACTTTGTGCCGGTCAGAGGGGGGGCAGGAGTGGCTCAGGGTGGCGCGGGGTCCCCCACACGCGCGGCCGTGCTGGGGGCAAGATCCCGGCCGGCACGGGCAGCGCCGCGAGCGCGTGCGGCCCGGCGGTCGGCGCCTGTGCGCGAACAGAAGAGAGGGGCAGGTTACTGTAGCAGCTTCAAAGTCTCCCCTTCGGTTTTTGACCAATGCCGCAAGATTTTGTATGCAAACTTGAAAAATTGTAAACACCAAAGTTGTAGTGTTCCAAATTCTGAACAACTTTAATTTAGGGACCATGTTCAGATTTTGAATAATTTTGAAAATATTTAAAAGGAGGGTAAAACCACTATTTGAAATCCATTTTTAATCTTGTCAAATTCTCTGGATTTTTCTCAATAACATAAAAATCTCCAAAGATAAAAGTTGTTCTATTTGTGGAGCTTTACAACTTTCATTAAAGAAGTTTGGTCAGATTCTTGACATTTTTCAAATTAGCATTTAAATTTTGAATTTCATAGTAATTAAGGTTTAATTTAAATTTCTATTAAGGAACTTCAAAAACACCCAAAATAAAAGTTGCTCAACTTTCAAATATTTACAACTTTGGTTTAAGGTCTAACACCTAATTTCTTTTAGTTTTTAAATTAGGGTTTTAGGTCCGACGTAGGGTTTATAGATGATTCCTTTTAAATTTCTTTAATTTTTATTTAGCTAATTACACACCAACACAAACGTTTAGATAATAATTTGCTCTAAACCACCTATGCACAATCATATAAAAGAATAAAATTTATTTTAGTCGATGCACATTAACAGGGTTAAATGCAGAATGATTAAATGCAATATGATGACATGGCATGTTTTAGTTAATGTAACACCAGGGGTGTTACATCCTTTCCCCCTTAAAATAAATCACGTCTCGAGATTTCAGGCACGGCTAAAGCCTTAAGTTTAGTAATGGAAAAGAAAATGTGTCAAGTAAACTTTGTTCAAACTTGACTATAGAGCAAGTAGGGTTTTACATTTTATAAAACTTGAAAAGCGAGAATCATATTTAACGCGTTGCAAAGATGTTAGGAAAGTTTCTAAAGGGGTAATTCTCTGATTTCTCGGGTAGCTTCTTCTCCTAAAGGTCGATTTCCAATGTACTTGTACCACCTGGTTGAAGTTCTTCGAGTAACACGACCTTTTCCGGTATCGGACTCTTACTGGATATTCGGAGTGTGTCAGATCTGGTTCAATTCAACTCCTACCAAGTCAATAACTCGATCTGGCACTTGAAGACACTTCTCGAGTGGTGACACCAGAAATACAGCCTACGCAACTGACAAGTGTTCAGCCGCTTGGGTTGATACACCACTAGCCCACACTTATCTTCCTATCCGTTATGATGAAGATTCTTACTCAACCTAATCAGTTGTCTCTCAACACTAAAAACTTTGACTTTTGTTTTTGAAAACAAACCTTTACAAAGAATTACTTTTAAGGGTGGGTTTTGAGGAAATTGAGGCACATCAATTGCGAGCTATAATGGTTTAGGAGCACCGACTATGATACCAGTGCGTACCCTGGTAATACCTTATGTGGCTGTAGTCCACAGAAGATTCCAAGCTTCGACACGGCACAATAGTCATGGGTCGAGATACCATCATAAAACACAATTTAAAGTAACCGCAGTGAAAGAGAAAGTGTATCGATTGTGGCTATAATGTAAAGTGACCAAGGTCCTTGATACAAGCATATAGCCTTTTAAAACCTCATGCAGTCGCGAGTCACATGAGATTCTAGGTTGCTATTATTGTATCGCAGTCGTAGATCATGTTACACCACAGCAAACGGAATAGCGCTTTTTAGTTGTAAGGCTATAGTAGATCATAGCCTTAAACCTCGATACCTGCACGTGCCTAGTAGAATCTCATGTGACCATGGCACGCAAGAGACCCTAGGTTTCGACGCGACACCGTGGTCACAGGTCATGGCACTACTATAGGCACAACCATAGCGATTTTGGAATAACAGGTTGGATTTGAATGAGCGGTACGTGTCGGATCGAGGCATGACACGTATACAGATAAAAATCATGTTCTAGTGCTAGGTTTTCGTCCTGAGTCGGTGGGTGAATTAAAGTGCATCCCAGAGTTTCCGAAGAAGTGAATTTTAAAATAGATCTTAGGGCATTTATAAATAACCGGAAATCCATATAACAACAGGAAATCCTCAGCGGATCGCAGATACCATTTCCAAGCGATTGGATCTTAGGTATTATTTCCAAATTGGTTCCTGTTATTCTTCCAGATGAAATTAAGATGATTGCAAAGACAAAGAATCTTAAGAATTCGGAGAAATCAGATGTGAATTCTCAAAGTGGGTTTTAATATAGTTATAAAGAGCAAAAGGATTTTGAAACTCATGAAGAAATATGGATACGAATTCTTGTAAAAGGTATTTGAAAGGGGGTGAAAGCGCATTAATTGCAGGCTAGGATCATGATCATCAACCCTGACAACAGCGAGCGTCCGGCAGTAATTTTCCCATGGTTGCGATCCATAGGAGACCCCAGATTTCGACGCTGCCATGGTCTTGAAGCATAATATCCCATAGACTACAATTACAAAAGCTTTCAACCAACACATGTTGATAGACGGTTTTTTTAAAGAAATAATGTTAACACCAAATTTTGGGCTGGGAGCCGATAGCCGATACCAGAGGAAGATAGCCGATCTCGGAAGCAGGTTCCGTCCAGCGGAAGGAAGGAAACAGCCGATTGCACGGTGAATCGGTTATCGGGCCAAGGTGACAGGAGGCGCGCAGCGTCAGTATTGATGATGTCATCCAGAGTCCGCGCCGCCAGGGTGTGATCACGATCGGAGTTCATTATGGAAAGGGAAGGTTGGACTCCAAGTTACCTTAGATATAGGATAGTTTGTTAGTTTCCTTATCTATTGATGAGTTGTAATTCGACTAGGACTCTATCTACGCTCAGGGTATAAATATAAGCCCTCGGCTATTGATATCAACAATACAACACAACTTTCGGCTCCGGCCAACAAACCCTAGAGTCAGTCGAGTCCGGCGAGTTACTTCATCCAGGCTGGGTGTCATCTGGTGGACGCAGGCTTGCTTGTAAGTATCGTCAACCCCCTATTAAACTATGTCTTTTTAGCGTCATCCGGTGGACGTGGAAGCATGGCGGATCAGGGTCCTTGCTAAGCTCTGTTTCTTTGGCGTCATCCGGTGGACGCGGGAAGCATAGTGAGTCAAGGATGATTCACGCTGGTTTACCCGATCAATCTGTGTTAACGGTCATCCGGTGGACGAGATGCAGATTAGGACGGTTTTCACCTGCGGATTCGTTATCGATTCGTGTTTGTTTGCTTGATTAATCTATTAGTTAATGTCATCCAGTAGACAGGCTATAGATTGAGATAGTTTGCACGCATGGATTAGTTATCGGCTCTGGCTAAATATGGCAATTTAGTTAGATTCATTAAGTTATCGGTATTGTTTGTTTAAATTGATTTACATTATTATAACAATATCTCTGCCCGATCAAGATTGATCGATTTGGCCTTAGATTTACTTGAATCTGATCATCGTTTATGCTTTCTTATGCTTATCTTACCATGATGATTGATTCCATGCTTACATCGGCTAATTCCCTATCAATCTTGTTCGTTACATGTTGTGCGTTCAGTTCTAGTTGAGACATAAGTGGTTCTGAGGTTATCGTAAGTCTTATTTTCGTGTCCTTGTTTAAGTTAAACTGAGTGTCATCCGATGGAATAGGTTTAACCTGAACAAGGTTCGCTAGATTAGACTTACTTTAATTTGAGGTCTGTTTATGACTACGCTAACATTCGTTCGTACTTCATGGACCCTGCATCGGCTAAAGAGCCGATTCAGTTATGCTTTCACGAATAGATCGTGCATATAGACTTATTTGGATATTAAACGATCTACCTTTGTTTGCTGAGTTTGTTGAAGCCCGCTGGCCGTTAGACCAGGTGAACGCAGACTTGGTGAACTTAGCAAAGAGGGTTTACTAAAGCCGCCGGCCTTCTAGACCAACTTTAGTAGATCTCTGCTTGTTTGATGTACATATCAGATCTGTACACGTGATCTGTTTTCTTTTATACACATGAACCGAATTAGATCGGCTAGCACATTATTACCTTCATATGAATATCCTGATAGCCGTTTTACTTTATTATTATACTATCGGTTCATAACATGACGGAATCGGCTTTCTAGTCGATCTCCGATTATACTGGCTCTTTGAGCCGTACAGTTGAAACTATCTAGACTCACCAGTTAGTTCCGCCTTGGGTTACTGATTATATCTGTTTCCTTGTCAATTGCAGGTCAAATTGACTGGCACGCTTGGGTGTTACCGACACTCTCAGACCGGGTCCGAAGCTAGCTGGATCTGCAAGAGCTCTGCTGCTTTCAAGGGTCGTTTCCGTCTTTGCTGGTGTGTTGGGCTTAGGGAACCACTTTTTGCGCCAACACACTTTTTGGCACGCTCGGTGGGACCGATCACTGAAGACCATGGCAAAAGGGAAGGCCGCGGCAGACGGCTCCTCCAAGGAGGCCGGAGGCCTCAGGGATGATGGTGTCCTCAGGGTCAGGATCAAAGACCTCAACGAGAAGGACGCGGCAGTGCTGAACAAGATCGTCGAAGAATTCGCTGATTCCTGCCTGCTTTCATTCAGCAAGCAGCGCGATGGCTCCATAGTGAAGAAGAATGCATTCCCGAGGTGGATCATGGATGGCCATTCTGATAAATCTGAAGAGGAGTGCAAGGCCGACCTCAAACAGATGCTAGAAGAAGCGACCTGGGAGGCCGCCTATTCAGCAGTCGGCCACCACCACAAATCCTTCCTGCAAACGTTCTATAACATCATGAAGACCGTCCTCAAGCGGCAGGATTGGGAGTCTTTGGTTCCGGTTTACTTCAACATACCCGCAGAAGACGCGGATCCAAAAGCAGCGGCAGGGACCTCCAATTTCTCACCGCAACAGCCGAGCCAGCCGAAAGCGCCAGTGCAAGGTGCCACGGTGGCCAGTTCGGCTAAAAAAATAGCAGCTTCTCCCAGATTATACAAAGATCATACTCCAGAGGAGATCGCCGCTTTCATGCAGGCCACCGGGCGGACGGTGAACTCGATGAACTCAGCAGTGGTGAACCCGGCGGCTAAAAATATGCTGGCGGCAGACACGGCCAACCCTACCCCTGGATACCACGAGGGGATTACATATCAAGACCTTCAAGCAGCACCGCATCCGGGGTATGCCCAGACGCCTAACAATCACTGCTGGAGCAGATGAGTGCCATGCTCCGTGATACGTTCGGTTTGCAGCCGAAGACCGGGACTGGAATCAAGTACAGGCGTCCTTACCCCGAGTGGTACAACCGAGTAACGTTGCCGCCCAGGTATCGCTTGCTCGACTTCTCCAAGTTCAGTGGGCAGGACGACGTCACCACCATGGAGCACATCAGCCGCTACCTGACCCAGCTCGGCGAGGCCTCATATGTGGTAGCTCACAGGGTCTGGCTCTTTCCGCTATCACTGACAGGGCCGGCGTTTAGCTGGTTCGCGTCCATGGAGCCTGGCTCGATTCAAGGTTGGGAAGATCTGGAGACCAAGTTCCATAATTACTTCTTCTCTGGCACCGGGGAGAAGGACATCACAGATCTCACCAACATGCGCCAAAGGCCGAATGAAGTTGGATCGGCTTTCATCAGGCGATTCAGGGAAACCAGGAACATGTGCTACTCCTTGAACCTGAACGACAAGCAGCTCGCCAAGATAGTGGTCAGTGGGCTGCTCCCACACGTCCAAGAAAAACTGGTGGGCACCAACTTCAACAGCATCAGCGAGGTGATGCAGAGGGTGGCCGCATTAGAGCAGCAGGCCCAGAGCTTCAAGAAGGAATCGAAATACAAGCAGTCAGCTTACGTCTGTAATTCCGACTCAGAGGATGGGGAGAACGAAGAAGTGGCCGCTGTTGAGCTCAAATGGGGTACAAAGCCCATGGCCGTGCCAAAAGGTTGGAGCGCGGAGGATCAATACGACTTTGACACGCGCAAGCTGGACAAGCTCTTCGACCTATTAGTCAGCGCAGGCCACATCACCTTCCCGGCTGACTACGTCAAGCCATCTCCTGAAGACTTGCAGGGGAAACCGTTCTGCCAGTACCACGGCCTCACCTCACACTCCACAAACAACTGCCACAATTTCAAAGCAGCGATCCAGAATGCCATTAGGCGCGGCCTGTTGAAATTTGAGGCCCCTCCCAAGGGGAAGATGAAAATCGACAAATTCCCATTCCCGAAGGGGCAGAACATGGTCCAGATCGCAAACCCCCCAGCCAAGGTGAAGGTGCTGACCTCCGAACGGGCCAAGAAGAAATCCTCGGTTGATACCGATGCGCAGATCACAGCTGAGGAGCTGGCGTTGATCAAAGAAAGGAGGGAGCAGAACCAGAAGCAGCTGGAGAAGGGAGAGTCCAGCGGCACCAAGAGCAGGAGGCCCACGCACCAGCATCTCCTGAATAAGTGGCGGCGTCAGAAAGAGAAGGACCATCAGAGGTAGTTGCAGCGCAAAGAGGAGGAATACCGCAGGTGGCTCCGCGAGGAAGAAGAAGCACGCTATCACGAAGAAATGGCTCGCCGCCGGGAAGGTGAGGAGGATCACTGGCATTGCCCGTTCTTCCGACACTGCTGGAACAAAGGCTTGAGACTACCAACGCTGTGCAACTGTCCAGAGTGCAGCGATCAGTACCGAGAGTACAGGTAGTCCTAGGTCAACCGCCGGTCTGTGCACGAGAGGCTAGGAAGCCCCCGTAGCCCGCGGGATCAGCGTGAAAAAAGGGACCTGCGCGATCGGCTTGATGAGGCGGTGGTTGAACGCCAACAGCCGGTTTGGCAGGAGAACCAGTGGTGCTCAGGAGATCTAACTAGAAGCCAAAGGCGCCGGGTGCAGCGGCTCAAAAACAGGGAGCTCCAGGCTGAGGGGCGTGCCAAGCGGGTGTGGCGCGAAAAGCCTTCACAAAGTAATGGGAAAGCTGTGGCCGACACGCAGATGGTGTTTGTGCTACCTGCAGAGTTCAGAGCCAAGAAGTATGGTACCGATTCCGACTCAGACGACTCGGGATCAGAAGAAGGAGTGGCCAAGTTAGTGCTCGCACAGCCAGCTACTTTTGATAAGCCGGCTAAGAATCGACATCTGAAGGCCCTCTACCTCAAAGGTTATGTCGACGGCATGCCCATGACCAAAATGCTGGTGGACGGCGGCGCCACTGTCAATCTCATGCCCTACACCACATTCCGCAAGCTAGGCAAGGGTCCCGATGATCTGATAGAAACCGATCTGATGCTCAAGGATTTCGGGGGCAATTCTTCCAACACTCGGGGGACAATCAACGTCGAGCTGACAGTGGGGAAGAAGACACTGCTCACCACCTTTTTCATGATCGACAGTAAGGGCGCCTATAGCTTGTTGCTTGGACGCGACTGGATCCATGCCAACTGCTGCGTGCCATGCACCATGCATCAGTGTCTCATTCAGTGGCATGGCGATGAGGTCGAAGTGGTCCCGGCCGACGACTCGGTCAGTGTGGCGACGGCGGATGCCACGTACTGGGAAGCTGGGGATCATGACTGTTTCTCTGGCAAGGTTTGGGAAGGAGGCTCCATCAGGGTCAGCGATGAGAGTCAACAGCCGATCAGGGCAATCGGCTCTGAGTCTTTTTATTAAATGGAGAATCCGATCGACGGCACAGAGGGTAAGTAGGGGCAAGGATTCACGTCGGCCGAAAGCTCGAAGAAGTAGATGTTGGACCCGGCGACAGGCCAAGGCCGACATTTATTGCCGCCAACCTGGACCCGGAGTTCAGGCAGGAACTGATTCAACTGCTAAAGGAATACAAAGATTGCTTCGCCTGGGAATACTATGAGATGCCTGGATTGGACAAATCTATTGTTGAGCACAGGCTACCTATCAAGCCAGGATTTCGGCCACACAAACAGCCTCCACGTCGGTTTAGAGAGGACGCTCTGCCTGACATTAAGGCCGAAATCACGAGGCTGTTAGAAGCCAAGTTCATTCGAGCTTGCCGATATGCCGAATGGATATCGAACATCGTCCCTGTGTACAAGAAAAATGGTAAATTGCGAGTCTGCATCGACTTCAGGGATTTAAATAGAGCTATACCGATGGATGGCTACCCTATACCAATAGCCGATATGCTGGTAGACTTGGCTGCTGGGCACCAGGTCATTAGCTTCATGGATGGCAATACTGGTTATAATCAAATTTTTATGGCTGATGAAGACATCCCGAAGACTGCCTTCAGGTGCCCTGGTGCGCTTGGTTTGTTTGAATGGGTGGTCATGACGTTTGGTTTGAAGAATGCCGGTGCAACTTATCAGAGAGCTATGAATTACATATTTCATAAGTTGATTGGCAGAATCGTTGAAATCTATATAGATGACGTGGTGGTGAAATCCAAGAGCTATAAGGATCACCTGGCCGATCTGAGGGCTACTCTGGAGTGCTCAAGGAGACATGGCTTGAAGATGAATCATAACAAGTGTGCATTCGGCGTGTCGGCTGGCGAATTTCTGGGATTCATGGTCCACCGTAAAGGGATAGAGATCGGCAGCAAGAGTAAGAAGGCGATCGATGAACTTGTACCTCTAACCAATAAGAAGGAATTGTAATCCTTGCTCGGTAAGATTAACTTTATCAGAAGGTTCATCGCTAACTTATCAGAGAAGGTGCTACCGTTCTCGCCATTGTTGAAGCTCAAGAATGATCAAGAGTTCAAATAGGGTGACATGTAACAGAAGGCTTTTGACGAAATCAGAGAATACATGAAAACTCCACCTGTCTTAGTACCGCCACGGACTGGGAAGCCTTTTAAGTTTTACGTGACGGCCGAAAACCATACTATTGGATCGGCCCTTTTTCAAGAGTTTGAAGGGAAGAAGAGAGCAGTTTTCTACCTGAGCAGGCGGCTTCTTGACCCTGAGACAAGATATACACCGACCAAGAAGTTGTGCTTGTGCCTATTCTATTCATGCACCAAGTTGAGGCACTACCTGCTTGCCTCGGAGTGTGTGGTGGTGTCCAAGGAGGATGTCATCAAGCACATGCTTTCGATGTCAATTTTAAATGGTCGGATCGGCAAATGGATCCTGCCGCTCTCAGAGTTTGACTTGAGGTTCGAATTGGCTAAGGTAGTCAAAGGCCAGGCGATAGCCGATTTCATCACACAGCATCACGGAGGATCGGCCAATGTAGCGGATATAGCGCCATGGACTATGTTCTTTGATGGCTCTTCATGCAAACAAGGTGGTGGCGCCGGAGTAGTGCTTATCTCGCCACGGGGTGTGCGGTTTGAGTATGCTTACCAGATCGGGCCGATTGTCACAAACAATCAGGCTGAATATGAAGCCGCGTGGAAAGGTTTTTAGCTTCTTCATGAAGTAAAGGCCGATGCAGTTGAGGTATTTGACGATTCACAACTAGTCATCAACCAATTGCTCGGCCTGTATGAGTGTAAAGACGAGATACTCAGAGGCTATTATGATCAGTGCCAGGCTCTCATCAAGAAGGTCATGACGGTATCTCTCTGTCACATCCCCAGGGCCCAGAACCAGGAAGTTAATCGGCTGGCGTAGAACGCGTCGGGTTATCGGCCGATGCAGGAGATTTGCAACAGCGAGCAATCAGCTGATGACTGGAGGGGTGAGATAGCAGGTTACCTGGCAAATCCTTCACAACGGGTCAACAGAAAGCTAAGGTACAAAGTCACCAAGTACGTGTTGCTGGATTGTCAGTTGTATTACAAGACTGTTGAAGGAGTGCTGCTCAAATGCCTGGGGACAGAGGAATCAGTGAAGCTGATGAGCGAAGTACACGATGGGGTCTGCGGTGCACATCAATCGGCTCATAAGATGAAGTGGATCATCAGGAGGACTGGTTACTATTGGCCTACGATGCTGGAAGATTATTTCAAATATTATAAAGGGTGTCAAGAATGCCAGAAGTTCAGAAATATACAGAAGTCTCCAGCCTCTGCTATGAATCCTATAATCAAGCCATGGCCGTTTAGAGGATGGGGTATTGATCTAATCGGCCAAATCTACCCACCATCGAGCAAGGGTCACAAATGGATCCTGGTGGCAACTGATTACTTCCCCAAGTGGGTAGAAGCCATTCCTTTGAGGAACGCCACTTCAGCTAACGTGATCGAATTTGTAAAGGAGCACATTATTTACAGGTTTGGCATACCTCAGACGATCACAACCGATCAGGGGACAATGTTCACTTCAGAGGAGTTTATAACCTTTGCCGACGACATGGGCATCAAGATTTATAATTCATCACCGTATTATGCCCAGGCCAACGGACAAGCAGAAGCCTGCAATAAAATTTTGATCAAGGTCATCAAGAAAAAGATTGAGCAGAACCCCAGAAAATGGTATTTGCATCTGAGCGAGGCGCTATGGGCGTATCGCATGGCACAGCATGGATCGATCAAAGCTTCACCTTATGAGCTAGTCTATGGACACGCTGCTGTCCTGCCATGGGAGATTCAATCTGAGACACGGCGCGTCACGTTGCAAAACAAGCTTACAGCCGGTGAATACAAAGACATTATGATGGACAGTCTAGAAGATTTGCACTGTCATCGGCTTAAGGCTTTGGAATACATTGAAAGGAACAAGGTACGGGTGGCCAAGTATTACAACACTATGGTAAGAAGCAAGAGCTTCACCGAATCAGAGCTAGTATGGAAAGTCATTCTATCTATTGGTACGAAAGATAGCCGATTCGGTAAGTGGTCACCAAACTGGGAAGGCCCGTATCGTGTGGTTGAATGCGCCCTGGGTAATGCTTACATCCTTGAGGATTTAGAAGGACAGAGACTCGCTAGGGCCATCAACGGGAAGCATCTGAAGAAATACTACCCTAGCATCCCAGTTGGGGGGTGATAGCCGATTCATGTGAATCTGGCTCTAACAGCCGATGCCGTGTAAGCGGGTCACCTTCAGGACAAAAATGGCCGACATCGTAGTAACGAGTCGCCCTTAGCGCAAAAAATGAAATACCCTCGATGGGGTGTAACAGCCGATGCGATAAGCATCGCCTTTAGTCAAAAAAAGAAAAATAATAAAGGAAAATATATATGTATCCGGTCACATATGGAAATCAGATTGATGCTTTTTTTTAAGGAAGTTTTATTTCTGATTGTGCTTACGGGAGCCCTATTACATTCTAATCATGCGTGGCTTTGTCTATGATGTCCTGCACGTCGGTGACAGCCACGACCTCGTCGGCGTGAGGGAAGAAGTTCACCAGTTGGGCGCTGGCCTCCTCCATATTCTGGCCCTCCGGGAACCCGGGCTCGACGGCCTCCAGAGCAATGCCGGAGCGGAGTCGCGCGGCTGTGAGAGCCCCAGTGGCGCCGTGACGAACGCCGGCTATGGCCACCTAGGAGACGCGGTGGTGAACATCCAGGAGCCGCTCCGCCTGCGTGTTGCCGCGGGCATTGACGGCATTGGCGGCGGTCTCGGCGGCCACACACAACTCTTCAAGCTGCGCGGTCAGGGCTGCAAAAGAAAGAAGTGTCAGCATGAAGTTGATCGTCAGCGCGTCACAATTCAAGATGTTACCGGCCACTGCAGCGTCCGATTCGGTGAGTTGGGCTTGCACCCTGGCCACCTCGGTTTCGGCGGCCTTAAGGGCAGCGGCTTGGGCTTCGGTGACGCCCTGCAGCCGGCCATTCTCCTTCGTAGCCTTTGAGTAGAGGTTACGGTACTCCACCATCTGGTGATGGAATCGGCGACCGTCGGCAGCGGTGTAGGACCCGTCAGAGGACCCTGATTCTGATCTAGCGCTCGGGCCGGATCTTGAGGGGGTTCCTGAGGAGGCGCAGTTCGGAGAGGCCGGGTGTCCACGCCAATCGGTGCTCCCGGTGGGAAAGGAATCACGCGGGGCTGACTGAAGGTTGACAAAAAAGCAGATGTGTCAGAATCGAAAGAAAACCAATGTCTTGGGTACAGACTGATTTACCTGCTGTAGATGGCTAACTACCGGGGCGTCACCCAGTGACGACGGCCGTGATGCGGCTCAGCAGTGGCATCCGTGCCAGGGGTGGCTCCAGCGGCTGCAGGGACGGCCTGAGACGGCCCGGCACCGGTTCCCGAACCTCCGACGCCGGCAGTTCCCGCATCGCTGTGCAAGACGGTGATGGTCAGATTAGATCAGATCAATGTATCAAGAAGTGAGCTACAGCCTTACCCTAACCAGGCTCATAGGTGATGCCTCCGTTCACCCACGGCTCGTAGGCTCTGGCTGAAGTTGTCACCTTCGGCGGAACCTGAGGCCGGCTGCTTGCCGTGGTTTCCATCGCTAGCCATGGATGTGGTTTTGAGGATTTGTTTTCTCTGATCTGAGGAGAGAAGGCTGGGTAGGCAAAGGCTTTGATGTTACGGTTGCTCGCTCAGGCCGAGCGTGTATTTATAAAGATGAGGGCATCGAGACGGTTTCCTCCTCGGAAGGCGAGACGACGCGGCGGATTTTAGGTTGCGGTTAATCCGCGTTTCTTGAATCCGGAACAGTTTCCAGATCAGGAAGACGAAGCGCCGCCATCAGTGGTCGCACACCGATCGGGTCTTTGGATTAGGCTGCCTAGCCGATCCTATTGTGAGTGCCCACAAGCTGATTCGTAGTGAATCAGGCTGAAAGGTTAACTCTGAGGGAAAGCAGAACAAAGCCGATGCTAAGACGCAGGCCCGTAAGCCGATTCTTATGTAGAACGGATCAGGCTGAGTAATCGATTCTAAGGTACAATGCAAGCCTGAGAGCCGATTCGCATGCAGAAACGTATCAGGCTGAACAAGTCGATTCGAAACAGGGCGAAGCCGATATTAAGGTATGAATCCAAAGGCAGATCAGGCTAAATGTTCGAACTCAGGATGAAACAGCACGAGAACAAAGTTGCAAATAGAAAAGAACATGCCAAGTAGTACACCCATCATGTTACAAAGTCAATAAAGATCGGATCAGTTCCACTAATTCAGCACGGAGCGCATGGCCAGCCTGCAACAATTGTTGATCTCGGTTTTCAGTGAACCGCAACAGATCTAGGCGTTGGCATGTCTTCCTGCCTGCAACGACCAAGCTGCTGATTTCCTTCTTTTTCTGGGAGAGCTCGATCGTGCTGGTGGAAATGGTGATTTCGTGCTCGCTGATAGCCGACTCGACTGCTTCCAGTTCTTTTCTCAGTTGGTCTCATCTCATTTTCAATGTTTCCAGTTCTGTTTCAGCTGTGCCGATTGAAGATTTGAGCAGCCTGGCTCGATCGGCTAATCCAGTGGCCTCTTGTCTGTTGGCCAATTTATTGCTCCTCAGCTGTTCAAGCTCTGCCAGGTTCCCATGAGCAGTGATAATCCCTGATGCTGTAACTTTAAGATCACCGAGTCTCTGCAGGGATTTTAAGGCTGTCTGATTGGTTTGCTGCTGGACAAGTTCGATTATTTGATCAACCAGTCTGGGATTGGAGGCCAGAGCAACTAGATCACCCTCTAGGTGGGGTAGAAGTGCACTCAGCCGATTGCTAAAATCTGGCTCTGAAAACTTCTCGGAGGAAGAGACAAGTTCGTCTCTATCACAGAATTCTTCTATGTCGAATGAATAGCCGGGAGACGAAGGCTTCGGTACCTGCAATACATACATTCTCTCATCAGAAAGGGTACGATATAAATTAATTGTTTTCTGGCAGAGACAGGATACCTGAATGAGGCCTGAGGTCTGTAGGGTCAATGCCGATGTTGCTTGTTCGACTAAGACAGTTTTGTCTCTTGCGGCATGCGGATCCTCAGTTGTCATTGTCTCGGGCAGATGGGTTTCTGCAAATCAGGAGTAAGAGCAGTATGGAAGTAAGGATAATTGCTAACAGCCGAATAGGAGTTACCTAAATTTCTCTCAGGGGGAGACTCCTCTTCTTCAAGGTTCGCCCAGACTTCGTCGGAAGGGCTATTCGGCTGTATTTTTAAAAAGAAGATTTGGTCAATCAGGGCATCTGCGTCGAGGAGAGAAAAGCCCAACGAGTAGTACCTGAGTTTTGGCTCCTTCTTCCTGGATCCCTTCTTCTTGAGCAGCTGACTCTTCATGGCCGGTGGATTTTGGTGATTTTTCGGCCTGTTTCCCTCCTAAGGTATCTTGAATTGGCTGGGGTTTCACCTGGTGAAAAGCCGATTTAGGAATCGGAGCATACTGCAGTAAAGGAAGGTCGATGCTACTTCTGGATACCTGAACTTTTCTTATCGAATGGTGTTTCTTGGGTGCTTGCTTTTGAAGCTGAGATCCAGCTGGTCGTTTTGAGGCAGAAGGGGGTGTCAGTATAACAGGGCCTGACATTAGTTGTCGCAGCGTCGGTGCTCGAGAACCTAGCCTCGCTGTCGGACAAGAGGGATAGTATTCCACTCGCTCTGGTGGATTGGATGATGAGTCCTGCGAGAAACATCTGTCAGGTAACATGTTTGACTAAAGCCGTTTTTACTGGAATCGGCTGAGAACACTTACTGCTCGGGAAGATTGGAAGTTCGAGTCCAGGGCTCTGCACTTGTCATGGACAGTCTGGCAGAATAGGTGAGCGTGCCATCGCTGCCACCAGTCATCAAAACTCTGATGGGTGATGCAGACTTGATTCCATGGCTTCGGCGAAAATGTGGGCAGGTTTGCTCCAAGTTGAAAAATTCTGCCAGCCTGAAGGAGCTCTATAACGTTCTCCCTGGGTTTCAAGGTATTCAAAAAAGAGAGCCGAGGGGGCAATTGGCCAAAGCCTAGCTGTCTTGCCGCTATGTTTGGGTGATAAAATTCATAAGAGGGATAGCTGGTTGGCTTGCCGCTTGCGCTCCGAAGGTGTTTGAAGTCTACTGGCAAGACACAAGGTTTTATGATTGCATTCAGGATTCTGGTAGCCTCGTCATCAGAGCACCCGTTATTGAACTTGAAGCTGGAGGGTGCTAAAAATTCATCTTCATCCTCATAGGGGAACCAGGTAGTAACCTTTGGTCCCAAGCCCCTGTATAGTGTTTTCAGCATGTTGCCCTTTGTAGTTGGGATGGTTATGGCAGAAGCAGCTTCACCATAGCTTTAGCAGCCATTGGTTTTTGGATCCTCTTCCTCTGAATACTCGGTGGATGGAAAGCTGAGGCCCTGGAGTTGTGTTCTTACCAGCTTGTGCAGATACAGGTTGAGCCACAGCTGTACTAGCCACCAAGGGCCTGTTATGCATTGTACTTCTTCACCTATGATCAAGGAGCTGAACACCCGATTCATAAGCCTGTATGCTGCACCCAACAGGAGTTTGCCCAGGGGGATGGAGTGCCCTTGAACCAGTTTCTCTGCCAAGACCCGATAAGGGTATGCTGGTCCGGCAGTGGCACCACAGAACACGAATCTCTCAAGCCACATGGTCAAAAACGCGACGTGTTCTTTCTCGCTGACGGAAGAGGAGGTTTTCTGGTGGTGTTGAACATAGCCAATTCAACTTTTTGTATGTGTCCAGCTTCGGGAAGTACGGATCCTTCTTGCCACTGGTGCAGAGATCCCAGAAGTCATACGATCCAGTGATTTGAACCCCGTGAGCATGTGGATATCGCCCAGGGTAATGGTTTTTAGACCGTCTCCGAACACAAAAGCGTTCAGGGAATTGGACCAAAAGTGACTAGCGGCTATCAGGAGCAGCTCATTCTTTGTCATCTCTGATAATGATAGATCAAGACATTGGCTCAGATGGCACATCTCCCAGTCCGCGCGTTTCTTCGCCGCGACGCGGCGGAACCAGTTCCTCCATCCAACAGGTATGCTCGGCCAGTTTCTGAAGGACTTGGCCCAGGAAGAGGCGCCCATCATGGAGCTTCGGAATGGGAACTGGTTAGTTTCTTGAACGATGAAATCATTGGGGCCGGATCGCCCATCGGACCAGGTAGTAGGTGTTGGGGATGTCCATCAGCGGAATCATAATATCGTTCCTCAGTGCCTGGATTTGAAACTCGTATTCAGTAAGGTTGAAGAGGGATTCACAAATCAGGAGGTGAATCGATGAAATTGATACCTCAGGGACCTCGGATGGAGTCGCATTAGCTCAGGGATGGTTTGACGGCGGCAAATCGAAGTTGACGGCGGCGGATTGAAGCCCGTGGCGGAAATTGCGACGGTTTAGGGTTTCGTTTTGGTGCGAAAGTTTGAAGCGCCGAGAGGGAAGCTGCAGTTTGACTCTTTGAAGGCTCAAGCGCTAATTGCGGAATAAACCAGTTTATTCCAAAATTGGGGGGCATGTGTTAACACCAAATTTTGGGCTGGGAGCCGATAGCCGATACCA
Source organism: Eremochloa ophiuroides (assembly GCA_038502445.1). NCBI lineage: Eukaryota > Viridiplantae > Streptophyta > Magnoliopsida > Poales > Poaceae > Eremochloa > Eremochloa ophiuroides. The sequence continues at coordinate 9,029,128 of JAHLJS010000002.1, forward strand.
GAGGAAGATAGCTGATCTCGGAAGCAGATTCCGTCTAGCGAAAGGAAGGAAACAGCCGATTGCACGGTGAATCGGTTATCGGACCAAGGTGACAGGAGGCGCGCAGCGTCAGTATTGATGATGTCATCTAGAGTCCGAGCCGCCAGGGTGCGATCACGATCGAAGTCCATTATGGAAAGGGAAGGTTGGACTCCAAGTTACCTTAGATATAGGATAGTTTGTTAGTTTCCTTATCTATTGATGAGTTGTAATTCGACTAGGACTCTATCTACGCTTAGGGTATAAATATAAGCCCTCGGCTATTGATATCAACAATACAACATCAATACAACACAACTTTCGGCTCCGGCCAACAAACCCTAGAGTCAGTCGAGTCCGGCGAGTTACTTCATCCAGGCTGGGTGTCATCCGATGGACGCAGGCTTGCTTGTAAGTATCGTCAACCCCCTGTTAAACTATGTCTTTTTAGCGTCATCCAGTGGACGTGAAAGCATGGCGGACCAGGGTCCTTGCTAAGCTCTGTTTCTTTGGCGTCATCCGGTGGACGTGGGAAACACAGTGAGTCAAGGATGATTCACGCTGATTTACCCGATCAATCTGTGTTAACCGTCATCCGGTGGACGAGATGCAGATTAGGACGGTTTTCACGCGCGAATTAGTTATCGATTCGTGTTTGTTTGCTTGATTAATCTATCAGTTAATGTCATCCGGTGGATAGGCTATTGATTGAGATGGTTTGCACGCATGGATTAGTTATCGGCTCTAGCTAAATATGGCGATTTAGTTAGATTCATTAAATTATCAAGATGTTTTTTGTTGCTTATTGTTTATTTATCAATATAACATCTCTCTGCCCGATCAAGATTGATAGATTTGGCCTTAGATTCACTTGAATTTGATCGTTGTTTATGCTTTCTCATGCTTATTTTACCATGATGATCGGTTCCATGCTTACATCGGCTAATTCCCTATCAATCTTGTTCGCTGCATGTTGTGCGTTCGGTTCTAGTTGAGACATAAGTGGTTCTGAGGTTATCGTAAGTCTTATTTTTGTGTCCTTGTTTAAGTTAAACTGAGCGTAATCCGGTGGAACAGGTTTAACCTAAGCAAATTTTCACTAGATTGGATTTGCTTTAATTTGAGGTCTGTTTATAACTACGCTAGCATTCGTTCGTGCTTCATGGACCCTGCATCGGCTAAAGAGCCGATTCAGTTGTCCTTTCACGAATAGATCATGCATATAGTCTTATTTGGATATTAAACGATCTAGCTTTGTTTGCTGGGTTTGTTGAAGCCCGCTGGCCGTTAGACCAGGTGAACGCAGACTTGGTGAACTTAGCGAAGAGGATTTACTAAAACCGCCGGCCTTCTAGACCAGTTTTAGCCGATCTCTGCTTGTTTGATGTACAGATCAGATCTGTACACATGATCTATTTTCTTTTATACACATTAATTGAATTAGATTGGCTAGCACGTTATTGTCTTCATATGAGTATCCTGATAGCCGTTTTACTTCATTATTATACTATCGGTTCATAACATGACGGAATCGGCTTTCTAGTCGATCTCCGATTATACTGGCTCTTTGAGCCATACAGTTGGAACTATCTGGACTCACCAGTTAGTTCCACCTTGAGTTACTGATTATATCTGTTTTCTTGTCAATTGCAGGTCAAATTCATTGGCACGCTTGGGTGTTACTGACACTCTCAGACCGGTTTCGAAGCTAGCTGGATCTGCGAGAGCTCTACTGCTTTCAAGGGTCGTTTCCGGCTTCGCTGGTGTGTTGGGCTTAGGGAACCACTTTTTACGCCAACACCATGTAGATTCCCGGCCCAGCAAAGAGAGAAAATTGGTCATTGGGAGGCAGAGCGTGCGGCGCCCGTTCTGACTCCCGGCTCCAGTTTTTGTTCTGGCCGGAGAGTGTCTGGAATTAACCCTAGCCGCCGGAGAACCGGGCGCCGAGAGTGCAGATCGCCGACCACTCTCCTTCGTCAGTTTGCCCTTCCGCTGGCCAACGGTCCTTTACCTGTAGGCAGCTAGCCTCTTACGCTCGCCAGTCCACCATGCCCACACGTGAACGCGCACGGCGCACTGCCTCCCAGTGCCTGGTGCCTCCCAGTTAGCCAACCAGCTGCACGCCTCGCCACTACACTTGCCGAGTGGAGGCAGCAGAAGAGGACCTGGGCAGATGGACCTGCCGTGAACTTGCTGTTGTTGCTGTTACTTCATTTGCTTGTCTTGTGGATTGTAATAGAAGAGACTGGTGATTTCCTAATCTCCATTCTAAGTTCTAATTTAATGTTGAACCTTTTACGAACTAGCAATTCCATGAATGAGTAATTGATTATGTTGATTTTAATTTCCAGTCTATATAGTAGCACAATATAGAGTTGTCAGACTTTTATCAGGTAAGTGTTTTTTTAATACTCTATCCATCACTAATGAAAATACCTGCCTAGCGCCTAGATCCTAGAGTAGTACATAGAAGATACTATAAATATATACACTTTGCAGAAAATATACAGGGCGACGAGTGCCACTGATATGTCAATATTCATAAACCAACAATACACAACAGGCTAGTTTTAGTAATGTTTACATTCAGTTAACTTTCTGGACAATGATTCAAGGATAGTGAGTCAAGGATATACGGGCCTTCCCAGTTTGGTGACCACTTACCGAATCGGCTATCTTTCGTACCAATAGGCAGAATGACTTTCCATACTAGCTCTGATTCAGTGAAGCTCTTGCTTCTTACCATAGTGTTGTAATACTTGGCCACCCGTACCTTGTTCCTTTCAATGTATTCTAAAGCCTTAAGCCAATGACCGTGCAAATCTTCTAGACTTTCCATCATAATGTCTTTGTATTCACCGGCTGTAAGCTTGTTTTGCAATGTGATGCGCCGTGTCTCAGACTGAATCTTCCATGGCAGGACAACAGCGTGTCCATAGACTAGCTCATAAGGTGAAGCTTTGATCGATCCATGCTGTGCCATCCGATATGCCCATAGCGCCTCGCTCAGATGCAAATACCATTTTCTGGGGTTCCGCTCAATCTTTTTCTTGATGACCTTGATCAAAATTTTATTGGAAGCTTCTGCTTGTCCGTTGGCCTGGGCATAATATGGCGATGAATTATAAATCTTGATGCCCATGTCGTCGGCAAAGGTCATAAAGTCCTCCGAAGTGAACATTGTCCCCTGATCGGTTGTGATCGTCTGAGGTATGCCAAACCTGTAAATAATGTGCTCCTTTACAAATTCGATCACGTCAGCTGAAGTGGCGTTCCTCAAAGGAATAGCTTCTACCCACTTGGTGAAGTAATCAGTCGCCACCAGGATCCATTTGTGACCCTTGCTCGACGGAGGGTATATTTGGCCGATTAGATCAATACCCCATCCTCTAAACGGCCATGACTTGATTATAGGATTCATAACAGAGGCTGGAGACTTTTGTATATTTTCGAACTTCTGGTATTCTTGACACCCTTTATAATATTTAAAACAATCTTCCAGCATCGTAGGCCAATAGTAACCAGTCCTCCTGATGATCCACTTCATCTTGTGAGCCGATTGATGTGCACTGCATTCTCCATCGTGTACTTCGCTCATCAGCTTCACTGATTCCTCTGTCCCCAGGCATTTGAGCAGCACTCCTTCAATAGTCTTGTAATACAACTGACCATCCAGCAACACGTACTTGGTGGCTTTGTACCTTAGCTTTCTGTTGACCCATTGTGAAGGATTTGCCAGGTAACCTGCTATCTCGCCCCTCCAGTCATCAGCTGATTGCTCACTGTTGCAAATCTCCTGCATCGGCCGATAACCCGACGTGTTCTGCGCCAGCCGATTAGCCTCCTGGTTCTGGGCCCTGGGGATGTGACAGAGAGACACCATCATGAACTTCTTGATGAGAGCCTGGCACTGATCATAATAGCCTCTGAGTATCTCGTCTTTACACTCATACAGGGCGAGCAATTGGTTGATGACTAGTTGTGAATCGCCAAATACCTCAACTACATCGGCCTTTGTTTCATGCAGAAGCTGAAAACCTTTCCACGCGGCTTCATATTCAGCCTGATTGTTTGTGACAATCGGCCCGATCTGGAAAGCATACTCAAAGCGCACACCCCGTGGCGAGATGAGCACCACTCCGGCGCCACCACCTTGTTTGCACGAAGAGCCATCAAAGAACATAGTCCATGGCGCTATATCTGCTACATTAGCCGATCCTCCGTGATGCTGTGTGATGAAATCGGCTATCGCCTGGCCTTTGACTGCCTTAGCCGATTCGAACCTCAAATCAAACTCTGAGAGCGCCAAGATCCATTTGCTGATCCGACCATTTAAAATCGGCATCGAAAGCATGTGCTTGATGACATCCTCCTTGGACACCACCACACACTCCGAGGCAAGCAGGTAATGCCTCAACTTGGTGCGTGAATAGAATAGGCACAAGCACAACTTCTCGGTCGGTGTATATCTTGTCTCAGGGTCTAGGAGCCGCCTGCTCAGGTAGAAAACTGCTCCCTCCTTCCCTTCAAACTCTTGAAAAAGGGCCGATCCAATAGTATGGCTTTCGGCCGTCACGTACAACTTAAAAGGCTTCCCTGTCCGTGGCGGTACTAAGACAGGTGGAGTTTTCATGTATTCTCTGAGTTCGTCAAAAGCCTTCTGTTGCACGTCACCCCATTTGAACTTGTGATCATTCTTGAGCTTCAACAATGGCGAGAACGGCAGCACCTTCTCTGATAAGTTGGCGATGAACCTTCTGATAAAGTTAATCTTACCGAGTAAGGATTGCAATTCCTTCTTATTGGTTGGAGGTACAAGTTCATCGATCGCCTTCTTGCTCTTGCTGCCGATCTCTATCCCTTTGCGGTGGACCATGAATCCCAGAAATTCGCCAGCCGACACGCCAAATGCACACTTGTTAGGATTCATTTTCAAGCCATGTCTCCTTGAGCACTCCAGAGTGGCCTTCAGATCGACCAGGTGATCCTTATAGCTCTTGGATTTCACCACCACGTCATCTATATAAATTTCAACGATTTTGCCAATCAACTTATGAAATATATAATTCATAGCTCTCTGATAAGTTGCACCGGCATTCTTCAAACCAAACGTCATGACCACCCATTCAAACAAACCAAGCACACCAGGGCACCTGAAGGCAGTCTTCGGGATGTCTTCATCAGCCATAAAAATTTGATTATAACCAGCATTGCCATCCATGAAGCTAATGACCTGGTGCCCAGCAGCCGAGTCTACCAGCATATCGGCTATTGGCATAGGGTAGCTATCCATCGGTGTAGCTCTATTTAAATCCTTGAAGTCGATGCAGACTCGCAATTTACCATTTTTCTTGTACACAGGGACGATGTTCGATATCCATTCGGCATATCGGCAAGCTCGAATGAACCTGACTTCTAACAGCCTCGTGATTTTAGCCTTAATGTCGGGCAGAGTGTCCTCTCTAAACCGACGTGGAGGCTGCTTGTGTGGCCGAAACCCTGGCTTGATAGGTAGCCTGTGCTCAACAATAGATTTGTCCAATCCAGGCATCTCATAATATTCCCAGGCGAAACAATCTTTGTACTCCTTTAGCAGTTGAATCAGCTCCTGCCTGAACTCCGGTTCTAGTTGGCGGGAGTAAATGTCGGCCTTGGCCTGTCGCCGGGTCCAACATCTACTTCTTCGAGCTTGTCGGCCGACGTGAATCCTTGCCCTAACTTACCCTCTGTGCCGTCGATCGGATTCTCCATTTAATAAAAAGACTCAGAGCCGATTGCCCTGATCGGCTGTTGACTCTCATCGATGACCCCGATGGAGCCTCCTCCCTAAACCTTGCCGGAGAAACAGTCATGATCCCCAGCTTCCCAGTACACGGCATCCGCCGTCGCCACGCTGACCGAGTCGTCGGCCGGGACCACTTCGACCTCATCGCCATGCCACTGAATGAGGCACTGATGCATGGTGGATGGCACGCAGCAGTTGGCATGAATCCAGTCACGTCCGAGCAGCAAGCTGTAGGCACCCTTACTATCGACCACGAAAAAGGTGGTGAGTAGTGTCTTCTTCCCCACTGTCAGCTCGACGTTGATTGCCCCCTGAGTGTTGGAAGAATTCCCCCCGAAATCCTTGAGCATCAGATCGGTTTCTATCAGATCATCGGGACCCTTGCCTAGCTTGCGGAATGCGGTGTAGGGCATGAGATTGACAGTGGCGCCGCCGTCCACCAGCATCTTCGTCATGGGCATGCCGTCGACATAACCTTTAAGGTAGAGGGCCTTCAGATGTCGATTCTTGGCCGACTTGTCAAAAGTAGCTTGCTGTGCGAGCACTAACTTGGCCACTCCTTCTTCTGATCCCGAGTCGTCTGAGTCGGAATCGGTATCGTACTTCTTGGCTCTAAACTCTGCAGGTAGCACAAACACCATCTGCGCGTCGGCCACAGCTTTCCCACTACTTTGTGAAGGCTTTTCGCGCCACACCTGCTTGGCACGCCCCTCAGCCTGGAGCTCCCTGTTCCTGAGCCGCTGCACCCGGTGCCTTTGGCTTCTAGTTAGATCTCCCGGGCACCACTGGTTCTCCTGCCAAACCGGCTATTGGCGTTCAACCACCGCCTCATCAAGCCGATCGCGCAGGTCCCTTTTTTCACGCCGATCCCGCGGGCTACGGGGGCTCCCTAGCCTCTGGTGCACGGACCGGCGGTTGACCTGGGACTGCCTGTACTCTCGGTACTTGTAACACCCGAAAAATTGCATTCTTTTAAATAGTGGGAATTTATTTAATTATGCAATTAATTGATCATTCCAATATAGGGAAATAATAATTTTTCTCAAATATAAAATCAAACCTAGGTCATACACATGTATGATGCATTCATGCTGGAGCATTTCTTCTTTGTACTGTTGTAGCTTATTTGAATTGTTCAAATATTTCAAAACCTAATTTAAAAATCCTTTTGGAAAATGAAATTGGAAAATGGAAAAAAGGAAATAGAGAAGAGCCCTTCCTTCTCCACCTCCCTCGCCGCGCGAACAGAGACGCCGCTGCCGTGTTCATCCGCCGCGGCCGAGCACGCGCGCGCGAAGCGTCCCTCTGCTGTGACTGCCAGCCCGACCCCAGCGCTCGGTGCTACCGACCTGTGGGACCCCCAGGACAGCCCCTCCCCTGTTTCCCTCTGCTGCTCACCGAGAGTCCGACGCGGGCAAGAAAGAAAACGGCCGAAGCCGAGTTCGTCGCCGCGCCGAGAAGTCCGAAGCAGAGAAGAAACGGCCGAAGCCGATTTCTCCGCTCGCCAAGTTTGTTTCAATCTCCGAGATTGTCGTCACACCTCGGGAGTATTTAAGCAGCGCCACACCCCCCCGTAGCCATCACCTAACCCTAGCCGCCTCTTCTCGCTGCCACTCCCGAGCTCCCGCGAGAACCGAGCAGCCGCCGCCGCGAGCAATTAGCTCGATTCGCCACCAATTTCCTCTCGGTAAGCCTTTGAGGAGCTTCACTGTGATCTTGTGAAGTTCCCGAGCACTTCCCCCTTCGATTTGTGCACTGACATGCCTCCGCCGCCGTTGCAGAGAGCCACCGTCCGCCGGGTCACGCCGCGAGCTATCTCCGAGTCGATTTCCGACCTTCCCATCACCCTAGGTGAGCTTGCGATGCTCTTCCCGATCTATGGGTACCCTTCCCGACCTATTTCATGCACCGAAGGCCGAGTTCGCCTTCTCCGGCGATGCGCCGGCCATGGCGCCGCCGCGATCGGCTCTGTTTTCCGGCCGAGAGCACCGCCACCCCTCCCCTCTTTTAATCTGATCCGCCGATTTTGAATCGGACGGCCGAGAGCAGCCCATACCGATTCGGCCGGCGTTTTTGCGAATAACCCCCTGCAGTTTTTAATGCTTAACCCGCAGCCCTTAGCGTATTCAGTAGATTATGTTTTCTGTATTTGAAGGCGTATTTATTTTCGGTATATATGAAAATGTGTTTTCAGATTTTAAATCAAAACTGTTTTGTTCGTAGTTTCTCCGTTTTAATTCCGATTTGAACGATTCAAATTGCGTTAGATTCGTAATTTGATGATCTACCAGTTAGTACCACTGTTCCATATGTTATTAACTTTTAAAATTCGAGATTATATTTAATCTATTATTATTCTATTATAAATCTTGTAAAATTCATATCTTCCTCGTTTTAAATTCGATTTGCGCAAACTTTATATCGATGTGATCGTAGCAACGCGTAGATTTGTTTTATAACCTTTTTAATTTATTTTCTCTCTGTTGGTGTACTGTTCTAATAAAAACTCTTGTTTGTATGCATGATTGCCCCTGTATGCGTGTGTGTTGTTATGATGGATCGAGTATAGACGGTGAGCCTTACGTGGGTGATCAAGATCAGTACTGCGACAACCCGGATCACCAGGAGTTTGCTGATCAAGGAAAGTATTAGCATGGATCATCCTTGTTGTCCTATTCACTAAATAAATAATTGCATTTGCATGTGTCTTCCTTGTTAACCATAGTTACTTCCTAGTTTTGTTATCCTGTTCCTTGCAACCTATGGGATTATGCATGTGGTAATTGATGCTAGTGCGTTATTGATATCATGATCATGTAAACTGATTAATTGAATATGCAATAAGGAATTAAAAGATGCCTTTTTAGCAACACGGAACTAGGGGATTGGAGCATAGTTTTGTGATACACCATATCCTTCCTCCTTGGTAATGATCTGTCAGCAAAAGCTGGGACTTACAGTGCAACTATGAGGGCTACATGGCTCTGGTTTTAGTCAAGTATAGGTCCTTTTTCAAGCTTGTTAGAGGTTACCGAAAGGCGTGATGGGGCCTGACGACTCGGGTATAGTGCGGCTCCTGTCCGAGTGTGTATAATCTGCGTGACCTTGCGCCACGACGAAGGAGGGCTCTACATCTGCTTGCCGGGTTCCTAGCGGCCCTAACTTGTTAGACGAAGTATTTTGAAAGACTTCATAGTGAAACCCTGCTCTCTCACCTTGGTAGTGTTATGGGAGTAATTAACCCGAGCAAATGGGAATCACGGCTCATAGTGAAAGTGCACAACCTCTGCAGAGTGTAAAACTGGTATACTAGCCGCGCTCACGGTCACGAGTGGCCCGGAAAACTCACGGAGTAGTTATCTTTCAGGGTGATGTTTACTTGTTGCTAATCTATTTATTGCTACTCATTAATTGTGTTTACTATGATCATGAGAATGGGCTTATTAACTTGTTGCTATCCAACTGCATAAAAGATGATTAATTAAAAGCAACCTGCTGTTAAACCGTGTCAACCCTTTTGAGCCTCATGAACCCATGCTAGTCTTGTTGAGTACGACATGTACTTACGCTTGTTTATTTTTCATTACTTGGTTAAAAATCCCGGATGGGTAACAGATGGTGATAGTGATGAGGACTACCCAGAGGACTACTAGACTTATGCTTCACTAGTCGACGTCCCTGTGCTATGGAGCTACCGCTTGAGTTATCTTTATTTTCCGCTGTGTAATGACTTTGATATTATTCGCTATGTATTAAACATTGGTTATGATACAATTTATGCAATTTGTTGGCTTATGTGTGTGATTGATCTCTGGGCGCACATAAGATGATGCATCCCATTTTATCCTTAAAATTGGTTGTGACAGTACTGATCGCTGCACTCTGGACAGTTGCGCAGCGTTGGCAGTCTCAATCCTTCGTTCCAGCAGTGTCGGAAGAACGGGCAATGCCAATGATCCTCCTCACCTTCCCGGCGGCGAGCCATTTCTTCGTGATAGCGCGCCTCTTCTTCCTCGCGGAGCCACCTGCGGTATTCCTCCTCTTTGCACTGCAGCTGCCTCTGATGGTACTTCTCTTTCTCACGCCGCCACTTATTCAGGAGATGTTGGTGTGTGGGCCTCCTGCTATTGGTGCCGCTGGACTCTCCCTTCTCTGGCTTCTTCTGGTTCTGCTCCCTCTTTTCTTTGATCAGCACCAGCTCCTCAGCTGTGATCTGCGCATTGGTATCAACCGAGGAGTTCTTCTTGGCCCGTTCGGAGGTCAACACCTTTACCTTGGCTGGGGGGTTTGCGATCTGGACCATGTTCTGCCCCTTCAGGAATGGGAATTTGTCGATCTTCATCTTCCCCTTGGGAGGGGCCTCAAATTTCAACAGGCCGCGCCTAATGGCATTCTGAATCGCTGCTTTGAAATTGCAGCAGTTGTTTGTGGAGTGTGAGGTGAGGCTGTGGTACTGGCAGAACGGTTTCCCCTGCAAGTCTTCAGGAGATGGCTTGGCGTAATCAGCCGGGAAGGTGATGTGGCCCGCGCTGACTAACAGGTCGAAGAGCTTGTCCAGCTTGCGCGTGTCAAAGTCATATTGATCATCCGCGCTCCAACCTTTTGGCACGGCCATGGGCTTTGTACTCTATTTGAGCTCAACAGTGGCCACTTCTTCGTTCTCCCCATCCTCTGAGTAAGAATTACAGACGTAAGCCGACTGCTTGCATTTCGATTCCTTCTTGAAGCTCTGGTCCTGCTGCTCTAATGCGGCCACCCTCTGCATCACCTCGCTGATACTGTTCAAGTTGGTACCCACCAGCTTTTCTTGGACATGTGGGAGCAGCCCACTGACCGCTATCTTGGCGAGCTGCTTGTCGTTCAGGTTCAAAGAGTAGCACATGTTTCTGGTTTCCCTGAATCGCCTGATGAAAGCCGATCCAAGTTCATTCGTCCTTTGGCGCATGTTGGTGAGATCTGTGATGTCTTTCTCCCCGGTGCCAGAGAAGAAGTAATTATGGGACTTGGTCTCCAGATCTTCCCAACCTTGAATCGAGCCAGGCTCCATGGACGCGAACCAGCTAAACGCCGGGCCTGTCAATGATAGCGGAAAGAGCCGGACCCTGTGAGCTACCTCATATGAGGCTTCGCCGAGCTGGGTCAGATAGCGGCTGATGTGCTCCATGGTGGTGACGTCATCCTACCCACTGAACTTGGAGAAGTCGGGCAACCAATACCTGGGCGGCAACGTCACTCGGTCATACCACTCGGGGTAAGGACGCTTGTACTTGATTCCAGTCCCGGTCTTCGGCTGCAAACCGAACGTATCACGGAGCATGGCACTCATTTGCTCCAGCAGCTGATTGTTGGGCGTCTGAGCGTACTCCGGATGCGGTGCTGCCTGAAGGTCTTGATATATAATCCCCTCGTGGTATCCAGGGGTAGGGTTGGCCGTGTCTGCCGCCAGCGTATTTCTAGCCGCCGGGTTCACCACTGGTGAGTTCATCGAATTCACCGTCTGCCCAGTGGCCTGCATGAAAGCGGCGATCTCCTCTGGAGTCTGATCTTTGTATAATCTCGGAGAAGCTGCTATTTTTTTAGCCGAACCGGCCACCGTGGCACCTTGCACTGGCGCTTTCGGCTGGCTCGGCTGTTGCGGTGAGGGATTGGAGGTCCCTGCCGCTGCTTTTGGATCCGCATCTTCTGTGGGCATGCTGAAGTAAACCAGACCCAAAGACTCCCAATCCTGCCGCTTGAGGACGGTCTTCATGATGTTATAGAACGTCTGCAGGAAGGATTTGTGGTGGTGGCCGACTGCTGAATAGGCGGCCTCCCAGGTCGCTTCTTCCAGCATCTGTTTGAGGTCGGCCTTGCACTCCTCTTCAGATTTATCAGAATAGCCGTCCATGATCCACCTCGGGAATGCATTCTTCTTCACTATGGAGCCATCGCGCTGCTTGCTGAATGAAAGCAGGCAGGCATCAGCGAATTCTTCGACGATCTTGTTCAGCACTGCCGCGTCCTCCTCGTTGAGGTCTTCGATCCTGACCCTGAGGACACCATCATCCCTGAGGCCTCCGGCCTCCTTGGAGGAGCCGTCTGCCGCGGTCTTCCCTTTTGCCATGGTCTTCAGTGATCTGTCCCACCAGGCGTGCCAAGAAGTGTGTTGGCGCAAAAAGTGGTTCCTTAAGCCCAACACACCAGCGAAGCCGAAAACGACCCTTGAAAGCAGTAAAGCTCTCGCAGATCCAGCTAGCTTCGGACCCGGTCTGAGCGTGTTGGTAACACCCAAGCGTGCCAGTCAATTTGACCTGCAATTGACAAGGAAACAGATATAATCAGTAACCCAAGGCGGAACTAACTGGTGAGTCCAGATAGTTCCAATTGTACGGCTCAAAGAGCCAGTATAATCGGAGATCGACTAGAAAGCCGATTCTGTCATGTTATGAACCGATAGTATAATAATGAAGTAAAACGGCTATCAGATTATTCATATGAAGATAATAACATGCTAGCCGATCTAATTCAGTTAATGTGCATAAAAGAAAATAGATCACGTGTACAGATCTGATCTGTACATCAAACAAGCAAAGATCTGCTAAACCTGGTCGAGAAGGCCGGCGGCTTTAGTAAACCATCTTCGCTAAGTTCACCAAGTCTGCGTTCACCTGGTCTAACGGCCAGCAGGCTTCAACAAACCCAGCAAACAAAGCTAGATCGTTTGATATCCAAATAAGTCTATATGCATGATCTATTCGTGAAAGCATAACTGAATTGGCTCTTTAGCCGATGCAGGGTCCATGAAGCACGAACGAATGCTAGCGTAGTCATAAACAGACCTCAAATTAAAGCAAGTCTAATCTAGCGAACCTTGTTCAGGTTAAACCTGTTCCACCGGATGACACTCAGTTTAACTTAAACAAGGACACGAAAATAAGACTTACGATAACCTCAGAACCACTTATGTCTCAACTAGAACCGAACGCACAACATGTAACGAACAAGGTTGATAGGGAATTAGCCGATGTAAGCATGGAACCGATCATCATGGTAACGTGATAAAGCATAGACGACGATCAGATTCAAGTAAATCTAAGGCCAAATCGATCAATCTTGATCGGGCAGAGATATTGTTATAATAAGGTAAATCAATTTAAACAAACAATACCGATAACTTAATGAATCTAACTAAATTGCCATATTTAGCCAGAGCCGATTACTAATCCATGCGTGCAAACTATCTCAATCTATAGCCTGTCTACCGGATGACATTAACTAATAGATTAATCAAGCAAACAAACACGAATCAATAACTAATCCACGCGTGAAAACCGTCCTAATCTGCATCTCGTCCACCGGATGACAGTTAACACAGATTGATCGGGTAAACCAGCGTGAATCATCCTTGACTCACTATGCTTCCCGTGTCCACCGGATGACGCCAAAGAAATAGAGCTTAGCAAGGACCCTGGTCCGCCATGCTTCCACGTCCACCGGATGACGCAGAAAAGACATAGTTTAACAGGGGGTTGACGATACTTACAAGCAAGCCTGCGTCCACCGGATGACACCCAGCCTGGATGAAGTAACTCGCCGGACTCGATTGACTCTAGGGTTTGTTGGCCGGAGCCGAAAGTTGTGTTGTATTGATGTTGTGTTGTTGATACCAATAGCTGAGGGCTTATATTTATACCTTGAGCGTAGATAGCGTCCTAGTCGAATTACAACTCATCAAAAGATAAGGAAACTAACAAACTATCCTATATCTAAGGTAACTTGGAGTCCAACCTTCCCTTTCCATAATGGACTCCGATCGTGATCGCACCCTGGCGGCGCGGACTCTGGATGACGTCATCAATACTGACGCTGCGTGCCTCCTGTCACCTTGGCCCGATAACCGATTCACCGTGCAATCGGCTGTTTCCTTCCTTACGCTGGACGGAATCTGCTTCCGAGATCGGCTATCTTCCTCGGCTATCGGCTATCGGCTCCCAGCCCAAAATTTGGTGTTAACAGATTGATTCCATGCTTACATCGGCTAATTCCCTATCAATCTTGTTCGTTACATGTTGTGCGTTCGGTTCTAGTTGAGACATAAGTGGTTCTGAGGTTATCGTAAGTCTTATTTTCGTGTCCTTGTTTAAGTTAAACTGAGTGTCATCCGATGGAACAGGGTTAACCTGAACAAGGTTCGCTAGATTAGACTTGCTTTAATTTTAGGTCTGTTTATGACTACGCTAGCATTCGTTCGTGCTTCATGGACCCTGCATCGGCTAAAGAGCCGATTCAGTTATGTTTTCACGAATAGATCGTGCATATAGACTTATTTGGATATCAAACGATCCAGCTTTGTTTGCTGGGTTTGTTGAAGCCCGCTGGCCATTAGACCAGGTGAACGCAGACTTGGTGAACTTAGTGAAGAGGGTTTACTAAAGCCGCCGGCCTTCTAGACCAGCTTTAGTAGATCTCTACTTGTTTGATGTACAGATCAGATCTGTACACATGATCTATTTTCTTTTATACACATTAACTGAATTAGATCGGCTAGCACGTTATTACCTTCATATGAATATCCTGATAGCCATTTTACTTCATTATTATACTATCGGTTCATAACATGACGGAATCGGCTTTCTAGTCGATCTCCGTTTATACTGGCTCTTTGAGCCGTACAGTTGGAACTATCTGGACTCACCAGTTAGTTCCGCCTTGGGTTATTGATTATATCTGTTTCCTTGTCAATTGTAGGTCAAATTGACTGGCACGCTTGGGTGTTACCGACACTCTCAGACCAGGTCTGAAGCTAGCTGGATCTGCGAGAGCTCTGCTGCTTTCAAGGGTCGTTTCCGGCTTCGCTCGTGTGTTGGGCTTAGGGAACCACTTTTTGCGCCAACAATAGTATATGTCACGAAAGGAGAAAATCAAGACTGACACATGCGTAGGTTTAGACATTCAAAGACTTATCGAGTCTTTAGTGTCGCGTCGCATCCAGAAGTTTTCCAAGGACTGGAAACTTTTGGAGTAAAGTTTAACAAAAATTGAAAAACCCAGTCTTATGGCAAAATTTACCAACTGTTGAACGCACCTAACACTCATAAGCTTAAGTAGGAAATGATCTGGCCGATGACAAAGGATTATCCGAGGTTTACATATTAGTTCACATTGACTACTAGCTTAGGTCGACTTACTCCAACTCATTGAACTACCATTACACCAGTTTCCTACCGACACATGGTTTTGGATTACAATGACACTTAACCTCAGATTTGACCCGATCTGACACTGGGTCTAGGAGACTATCTATCTTCATAAACTAATCGACCCGACCACTCACTACTTCTGACACCGAGTCACTCGCTACTTCCTCCAATTCTTCATCGGCATTCTCTGCTGAATCAGACTCTTCCTGATGGTCAGCTGCTAGAACCTCTATATCTGGAATTGGATCATTCATGGCATGGAGCATTTGCACTTCTCGTTGCAGATCGGCAGTATTCTGATGGGCTGCCTGAAGTTGTTGCTGATAGGTGTTATGCAGGCCCCAAAACATCGCATCCTGATGCTGCAAATATCCAACGGTCTCTCTAAGACCTTCTCTTGCCATTACGGCGTAAGAATGAGCTTCTTCGTGCTGCTGGATGAGAAGTCCTGTCTGAAGGTGAAGACTATCCACCAGACACAAATGTTTACATAATAATTTGCTCTAAACCACCTATGCACAATCATATAAAAGAATGAAATTTATTTTAGTTGATGCACATTAACAGGGTTAAATGCAGAATGATTAAATGCAATCATGATGACATGGCATGTTTTAGTTAATGTAACACCAGGGGTGTTACAGATGGGTGGAGGACGTCCATTCGGGGGACGACAACGACGTACCTTCTCCGCTCCAGCTGCAGCTTTAGCAACACACCCCGTCTCCGGTGACTCCGCGGCCTGCACGGTCAGCTCCACCGCAAGACCCAGGGGCTGGGACGTCTCGCCCCGCGCATCGGACTCCAGAGTTAGAGCAGCTCCGGGAACTGGAGGCACGGATGGATGAGGACCGCCTACGCCTCACCCAGCTGCGAGCCGCGCTCGAGCGCGAGGAGCAGCAAGGCACCGGCGGAGCAGCTTGTCGCTGGGCCCGGGACGTTCAGGCTCGTATCATTGCCGACGATGGAACCGGAACACCAGGAGCCCTACCTTGAGCAAGCCGCAAGCTCGTAGAGGCGGCAATGTTGCTTCGAAGCATGCCTGAGCCCTCCACCGAGGAGGCGCAACAGCTCAAGAACCAGCTCAATTATCTCCTTGAGGATGCAGCAATCCTCCAGGCGAAGAGTTCAGCGTCGCAACATTGTGGCGCTGAAAGTCACCAACGTGGCGGTGCGGCACGCCACGAGCGAGAGACCTCGGTCCATCCCGAGGTCCCAAGGGCCCCGTTGGTTCACCAATGGCTTGGCAAGGATGTCGACGTCCGAGCCATCCTTCAAGCTCGCGGTCGGTGAAAGACCGATGTAGCCCCACGAGGCTACCATGTCCATCGGGGCGAGCGCTACGACTCGGATGAGGACTGCGAGCCCTCATTCGAGCCCTCGGGTCCTCGCGTCTTCAGCGAGGCCATCCGAAGGGCCAGATTCCCGCCCCGGTTTCGATAGCCGGCCAACATAGCCAAGTATTTTGGGAAAACCAACCCCGAACTATGGCTAGCGGACGATCGTCGTGCGTGCCAGCTTGGCGGTGCGCAGAATGATCTCATCATCATCCGCAACCTACCCTTGTTCCTCGCCGACTCTGCAAGAGCTTGGCTGGAACATCTCCCCCCATGGTTGATCTTTGACTGGAGTGATCTGGTCAGGGTCTTCGTAGGGAACTTCCAGGGCACGTACGTGCGCCCTGGCAACTCCTGGGATCTCAGAAGCTACAAGCAGAAGCCGGGCGAGTCCCTCAGCGACTACATCCGGCGGTTCTCCAAGCAGTACAATGAGCTGCCCCAGGTCGCCGACTCCAACGTCGTCAGAGCATTCGCTGCAGGAACTTCCCGCAAAGATCTTGTACATGAGCTCGGACACCGAACCCCCACCAGTGCCTTCGAGCTCATGAAAATTGCAACCAGCTTCGCCTTGGGGGACGAGGCGGTGGGAACCCTCTTCTCCGACCCCAAGGGCAAAAGGAAGGAGGAGGCCCCCGAGGGCACCTCTTCCCGAGGCCCAAATAGCAAGAAAAATAAGGGGAAGGGAAAGGCCCCCCTCTCGCTCCTCCGGGCCACAATGTCCCTGTTCCACGGGGTAGTGCCCGGGAAGAGTGTGCAACCCCTCGGGCAGATCGACCTGCCCGTCTACTTCGGGACTCCTGACAACTTCAGGAAGGAGGTCCTGACGTTTGAAGTGGTGGGCTTCCACGACACCTACCACGCCATCCTCGGGAGGCCATGCTACACCAAATTCATGGCAGTCCCAAACTACACCTACCTCAAGCTCAAGATGTCGGGGCCAAATGGGGTGATCACCATCGGCGCTTCCTACCAGCATGGAGTCCGAGGCCCTCATTGCCAGCCCCAAAAGGATGGCAAAGGAGGTCCCCGGCCCCAAGAAGGTCACGGGCACCTTTGAGCCCGCTGAGGGGGTGAAAGAGGTGCCCCTCAACCCGAGCTCCTCGACGGCAAGGTGCTGAAGATCAGCACCACCCTCGACCCGAAATAGGAGGCCGTGCTCATCGACTTCCTCCGTAAGCACACCGACGTGTTTGCATGGAGTCCCTCGGATATGCCAGGCATCCCGAGGGAGGTCATCGAGCACTCCTTGGACATCCAGGCCGGGTCCAAGCCGGTGAAGCAGCGCCTGCGTCGATTCGACGAGGACAAGCGTCGGGCCATCGGGAAGGAGGTGCAAAAGCTTTTGGCGGCCGGATTCAACAAGGAGGTCTTCCATCCAGAGTGGTTAGCTAATCCTGTTTTGGTTAAAAAGAAAAATGGAAAATGGGGAATGTGTGTCAATTACACTAGTTTAAATAAAGCTTGTTCTAAGTATCCATTTCCATTACCTCGCATTAATCAAATAGTTGATTCTACCGCTGGCTGCGAATGACTTTGCTTTCTTGATGCATATTCCGGTTACCATCAGATTCGCATGAAAGAGTCCGACGAATTAGCGACTTCTTTCATTACCCTCTTCGGCACATATTGTTACGTAACCATGCCATTTGGCAACAAAAACACGGGCGCGACTTACCAGCGTTGCATGCACAAAGTTTTTGGGGACCTCATCGGGCGGACTGTTGAGGCTTACGTAGACGATATAGTGATAAAATCTAGGAAGGCGAGCGATTTAGTAGCCAACCTAGAAGAGGCGTTCGAATGCCTCATGAAGCGAAACATAAAGCTGAACCCCGAGAAGTGCATTTTCGGGGTCTCTCGGGGCATGCTCCTCGGGTTCATCATTTCCAAGCGTGGCATCGAAGCCAACCCGGAAAAGATATCGGCCATCACACAGATGGATCTGATCCGGAACCTCAAGGGTGTGCAAAAGCTCATGGGATGTCTCGCGGCTTTGAGTCGATTCATTTCAAGGCTCGGCGAAAAGGGACTTCCATTGTATCGGTTGCTAAAGAAAAATGAGCGCTTTACCTGGACCACCAAGGCCCAGAAAGCCCTCGAAAGGCTTAAGGCTCTACTTTCGCAAGCACCGGTTCTCGTGACTCCTATGAAAGAGAAGAATCTCTTGGTATATGTCGCTGCTACTAACCAAGTTGTGAGTGCAGCGATCGTCGTGGAACGGCAAGAAGAAGGGCACGCGTTGCCGGTGCAGCGGCCGATCTACTTCATCAGCGAAGTCTTGTCCGAGACCAAGACACGCTACCCTCAGATCCAGAAGCTGGTGTACGCAATCATTCTTGCCCGGCGCAAGTTGCGGCACTACTTCGAATCCCATCCCGTGACCGTGGTATCATCCTTCCCCCTCGGGGAGGTGATTTAGAATCGGGAGACGACTGGGAGGATCGCTAAATGGGCTATCGAGCTCATGGGTGATGGCATCACCTATACGCCACGCAAAGCCATTAAGTCCCAGGTGCTAGCGGACTTCGTGGCAAAGTGGACCGAGACGCAGCTACCGCCACTCCCGACCCAAGAAGTGTAATGGGTCATGTACATCGATGGGTCGATGATGAAGACCGGTGCTGGCGCAGGCATCGTCTTCAGTTCACCCCTTAGGGTCCGGCTCAAGTACTTGCTACGGCTGCACTTCACGGCTTCCAACAACGTGGCCAAATACGAGGCTCTGGTCAAGGGTCTCCACATCGCCATCGAGCTCGGGATCCAGCGCCTTGAGGTTCGAGGGGACTCCCAGCTCGTCGTGGACCAGGTCATGAAGGAGTCGACGCGCCAGAGCCCCAAGATGGCCGCCTACTGCAAGACGGTGCGGTTGCTCAAGGAGAAATTCGACGGCCTCGAACTCAACCACATCGCACGTCGGTACAACGAAGAGGCCAACGAGTTGGCGAAAATCGTATCCAAAAGGGTTACGGTCCCGACGGGCGTATTTGCCAACGACCTCCACAAGCCCTCGGTCAGTGTTGATCCCTCGGGGGCCAAGGGGAAGAAGACCCCCGAGCCCTCGGGAGAACTCGGATCGTCTTCAAGCGACGCAAGCCCCTTGGGGGGCTGCCGACCCCTCCGACAAAGGGGAGCCACCCGAGACCCTGGCGACGGCGACGAAGCCGAGGAGATGGAGATTGAAGCCGAGATGAATGACGACGAGCCAGACTAGCGCGAGCCGCTGGTCAGCTGGCTTGTCCGAGGAGTATTGCCTTCGAACAAAACCAGAGCACGACGGCTGGCACGTAAAGCTAAGTCTTTCACGATGATCGACGGTGACCTCTATCGACGGAGTCCCTCGGGTGTCCTCCAGCGCTGCATTCCCTTCAGTCAAGGCAAACGCCTACTCGAAGAGATACACACCGGAGCATGTGGTCACCACGCCGCACCAAGAACTCTCGTCGATAATGCCTTTCGACATGGCCTCTACAGGCCAACCGCCGTGGCCAATGCTACTGAGGTGGTACGCTCCTGTGAGGGGTGCCAGTACTATGCTCGGCAGACCCACCTCCCGGCCCAAGCTCTCCAGACGATTCCCCTCACTTGGCCATTCGCCGTATGGGGACTGGACCTTGTCGGGCCCCTCCAAAAGGCGCCCGGGGGCTTCACCCACTTGCTTGTCGCCATTGACAAGTTCTCAAAGTGGATCGAGGCTCGGCCGGCACAAGCGGTGTTATTCTTCACCGACATCGTCCACCGGTTTGGTGTCCCGAACTCCATTATCACTGACAACGGCACGCAGTTCACCGGGAAGAAATTTCTGGCCTTCTACGATGAGTACCACATACGAGTGGACTGGGCGGCCGTAGCCCACCCAAGAACAAACGGCCAAGTAGAACGTGCCAATGGCATGATTCTCCGAGGCCTTAAGCTGAGAATCTTCAACAGATTGAATAAGTTCTGCAAGAGGTGGCTGGCCGAGCTACCGGCAGTGATATGGAGCCTAAGAACTACGCCAAGCTGAGCCACGGGCTTCACGCCCTTCTTCCTGGTGTACGGTGCCGAGGCCGTCCTCTCCACGGATTTGGAGTACGGCGCCTCGAGGGTCCGAGCCTACGACGAACAGGGGAATCAAACGTCCCGTGAAGACGCGTTGGATCAAGTCGACGAAGCTCGGTACATGGCCTTGTTGCACTCGGCCAAGTACCAGCAGTCACTACGCAAGTACCATGCTCGGCGCATCCAAGGCCGAGCATTCAGCATAGGCGACTTGGTGCTGCGGCTCAGGCAGGACAATAAGGGGTGCCACAAGCTCACACCACCGTGGGAAGGACCATTCATCGTCGCCAAGGTGCTGCGGCCCGGAACGTACAAGCTCGCAAACGAGAAAGGCGAGGTCTACAGCAACGTTTGGAACATCGAACAGCTACATCGCTTCTATCCTTAAAATTCCGAGCATTATACAATTTGTAACATCTTGAAATCAATAAAAAGACCCGACTTCTACTCTTTTCACCTAATTTTTAGATTTTCGATCCGAGCCCACACTCGGGAATGAAATGACCTTTCATTTCTCCACGCATTAAAAAGAGAGGCTCGGCCTAACCTACGGAAAGGCCGACCCTCCCTCAGGGGCTAGGACAGGGGGAACCCCGGACTCTCCCAAGCCTCAACGATCTTGAAAACGCAAAAATTTCAAAACCCGTTGAAACCGTTTCTCTCTAAAACATGCTTCCCTCCTAAAACCAAGCGTGAACTTATAAGATTCGGAAGAGTAAGAGAAGTCCCAGAGGACAGAGCCGGCTGAATCGAGGAGACCACTTACACCCCTGGGCCACAGCATCTTCCCTCGCCACTCCGCGTTCGAAGGCTAACTCGCGCTCGAAAGAAAACTTATAAGATCTACGCTCGGCAAAGGGAGGAGGCTCGGGAAGAAACAACTAAGCCTTTTCTCCAAGGGTTCTTTCTGCCAAAGCTCCTAGGGCATTGGCCACGTCTACGCCGCTAAAGCTACGACACCCAAAAAAAGTCCCCCGAGGCTCGATGGCCCGGGCACAGGATTGGCAAGAAAAAACGCCAAAGGAAAAAGCACGAAACGAATTGAAAACAAACATGCAGCAAATATTTACATAAATATTACAGCCACGAAGGGCCACATGTTTGTTTCCTCCCAGCCACTCACGAAAAGTTATTCTTTACACGGGCACTACGGCCCGGCTGTTCTTCATAGCAGGTCCAACGGAGGGAGTTCAACCTCGGCTTCAAAAAGGCCCGCCAGCGCTTCGCCGGGCTCCTTCATCGAGTCCTCTAGCGCCAGGAGCTCGACGTCGTCGGCCTCAAGGAAGCCTTCGCTGACAGGGCCGGCGTCAAAGTTCCCATAATGGGACTTCATGACTGCCAATGTCTTCTAGACGCCCGTCAGTAGGGCCTCCTTGACCCGGCCGCCGACGCTGCCGTAAAGTGCCTCCAGTCGGCTCCGGAGCGAGACCCCCGAGGGTTCTCCACCGGTACCGATGGAGTCACACAGCGCGCGCTACCTTCTGCAGTTTTAGGTGATCGGCCGCCTCGCCGTCATAAGCCGCCTGCAGAACTGCGGGAGCAAAACATGGAGGTGAACAAAGACGCAACAAGCAACCAAGACGAACAAAACGAAAAGCACGACACTGCACATACCGCCAGCCTCCTCCAGAGCCTTCTGCGCCTCCTCCCGTGCCGAGTCCGCCGCGCTAACTGCTAGACGCAATGCCGCCTGAGTTTCACTCAGGTCAAGAGCCAAGACTTCAGCGGTAGAAGTCTTCTCGGCGGCAAGCTGTCGGGCGGCATCGCGCTCCCTCGTCACCTCGGCCAGGGCGCCCTCCAGCTCCTGCACCCGTGTCGCCAAGGCAGCGGCTCGGCCCTTCACCTCCATGACCTCCTCCTTCAGGATAGTGTTGTCAACACTCACTTCGGTGAGCTTGGAGGTCACGGCGGTGAGCTCGCCCTGGGCACGGGCAAGGGCCTTCCCCTTGAGGTCAAGCTGCTTCCAGAGTCTGAGCCCACCATGGAGGAAGCGGGACTTGTCCCAAGAGGTATGCATGAGGTCCTGAAAAGAAGAGAGGAGCGAAGACGGTAAAGACGACGCTCATACATAGGTAAAGTTACAAGACACGGAGGCTCACCTAAAACTGGGCCGGGAGCTCTGTCTCGAGGACGTCGGCGATCGCATGGAGACCCGCCGCCGAACTGAGCCCGAGCTCTTGAACGGCGTCCATTTGGGAGCCTCGAGGTCGTCCCGAAGCGAGAAGACGGGCGGCGCTTGAGGATCCGCTCGGTCCGCCCACTCGATCCGGGAGGCAGTGAACTCCCAAGGCGAGGCCTGCCTCAGTGCCAACGCCCAGGGACCTTCCTCATGAGTGGGGGGAGCTCTTGCGTCGACATCCACAACCGTCGAACCCGTGGCGGCAGGCTTCGTGGGAGTGGCAACAGCTGATGCTCCCGAGGCGTCCCCGGGGCTGACGACCGAAGCTTTGGGAGCTGGCGCTGCCGCCACCTCCACGTCAACAGCAGGCACGACGACGGCGGCCACAGCCGGAATGACCCCTCCCGAAGGAGGAACCTCAGACGCCACGACCGGACCCGTGGGGGGGATGGATTTCCTCGTCCGTCGATCAGGAGCTCCCCCCGGCCGTGTCGTGGCCCTGCACCTTCAGGACCTTCAGGTGTGACACCTGGAGGTCCGACCCCGAGCGCTTCCTGAAGCAGAGAAGGAAGAAAGGAACGTTCATAACAAGATCTCCAATGAAAGAAATAACAGGTAAAGATACTTACCTCGTCTTAGGAACCACCCTCCTCCTCCTCGCCGCCCCCGTGCTCGGCGAGAAGACAGACAGCGTGGGCCGCGCCGACGGCGGAGGAGTGGGCGCCACCTCAGCATCCGGGCCAGGCCCGCCCTGAGGCAGGGGCCCTGCCTGGACGCCAGGCGTCGCCTCGACGCCGCCGTCCCTTGGAGGGGAAGCTTGAGTCTGGGAGGACCCTAGCTCGGGTTCCGGCGTCTTGGCGCTGGAAGGCTCCGGCTCTGACAGCGTCCGCCCACCGCTCCCCCAGCCTTCGGCCGTCGCGCCGATCAACGATGCGTCTGAGGGGAGGGTGCGCGGAAATAGGAACCCCCCGGTCCCGCCGGCAGCAGCCAGGCTTGGCTCGGGCGCTGGGTCCGGGCCCGTTCCCAGCCTCTCCAGCGAGCCCTCGCGGCCGCTGGAAGGCGGAACCGTGGCTCCAATAGTCATGCTGCCAGATACCGCGCCTTCAGACACGGTCTCTGGCAGTTTTGCCTGGGGGCTCGGGTCGCGAGCCCTGGCACTTCCGCCGGCGAACGTCGACATCGGAGCCTTCCCAGGCTCGTCGGCGCCCACCGCGGGCTTTGTGGCCACGAAGGGCCGTTCCAACACCATCAAATCACATCCTTCTCGTCATCTTCGTCAGTGAGGGTGTCCTCCTCCGGCTCCCCCGCCTCCTTACGGCGACGACGGTGCTGGGAGGTTTCCTCCGTCTTCTGAGCTCTCTTCTACTTCAGCGTAGTCTTCCGGTCCTTCTCCGCCTTCGCCGTCTCGTCCCGAAGGCGGTTCTGGATTCGCTGAACCTTGTCCTCCGGGACAGGCGGAAGGGAAGGTTTCCCGGTCCTCGAAAGACCCTGCAACGAACAAAGAAGGAAATCAGGAAGAAGATGGAGGAACTGTAAACTTGAAAGAGCAGATGACACTCACCAGCGCGATGAAGCCCATGCAGGGGCGCATGGCTATCCGGTTTAGCTCGTCCCAGGTATGGTAACCGCCCACCATGTACTTAACACGGCGCATAACCTCCTGTTGGCATATCCTGAGGCATCATCGTCGTGCCCTCCCGCGACGTCCCGATGAGCATCTGGTTCAGCGCCAGCCTACGGTCCATCAGCGGCAGCACCGTCCGCGCATGGAACTGCGCCGCCACGGTGGCTCCGGTGAGACCCCAGTCGTGCAACACCTGGAGCGTGCCGAAGTAGGCATCCAGATGCTTGGCCTCCTTAGCCGGGCACCCCCACTCCCACTGAGGGAGGGGAGCGATGAACGCCCTTCCCGCATACTTGGGGAAGGCGTCCCCGTCATTGCGGAGGTAGAACCAGTCGTGGTGCCAGCCCTTGTTGGAGGAGGGGGCCTTGCAGGGGATGTACAAGCCGGAGCGGATCATGAAACCGCAGCCCTCGCGCATAGGATCTCCCTCAGCTTCTTCGAACCAGCCGCCTTGGTGTACCAATCAATGCGGGAGATGCGGCGCCACAGGTTCCAGTGCGGGGGTACCCCGAGGTAACCCTCGCACACGGCGGCGTAAATCGATGCCTGCGTGATGGAGTTGGGGGTGAGGTTGTGGAGCTCTAGCTCATTGTTGAAGAGCAGCGCCCGGCAGAAGCGGCTCGGCGGTGACCCGAGCCTGCGCTCGTGGTAAGCGATGAAGCTCACCATGTACCCCTCATCGGGTTTCGGCTCGTCGTGGTCGCCCGACGGCACGACCCACTCCGGACGCTCCGCGTCGGTGGGGGGCGTAGGAGCCCCAGCTCCACGAGCCACTCCAGATCCTCCTCCACCACGGTACTGCGAGGCCACTGCTCCAGCCTGAGAATGCCGGCGGCAGCGGCAGCAGCATCGGTGGGAACCGGGGAGGAAGCCATGGCGAGCTGAAGAAGCAGAGCTGTGAAAAGACAGTGACGGTGGCCGCGGCGGCACTTCTCACTCGTGCGAGCAACGAAGGTGAGAAGGTGGACGGCGGAAGCATGAAGGCAAACGGCTGCGCGAGCGAATGGCTAGGGTAGAAAGAAAAAATCACGAGTTTTTTCTTATATATCCAGGCGGCGGATCGAGTGAGATGTGGAAAATCCACCGCATTAACTGCGCGGGGCCCGCCACGATCCCAGCATCGCCGTCGGCCTCGCGCACGCAAACCGCCTCGACTGCCCTGAACCGTCGCGTCCGTCAGGCTGCGCGCCTCAAAAGGTGAGCCAAATCATTACGCCCGTTCGCCTCGATTCCGCCGATACATTCTCCTTCTCTACGAAGGAACCTCGGGCTCGAACGCCCGTTACGTTCCCAGGGGATCGAAGACTGGCCCACAGTGGCTCGAACAGTCACCCCAGGGAAACCGAGTTAGGGACAGCTAGCGTATGGGTCACGAAAACGGCCAGTATCTCGACGTCCGAGCATCATAAAGGACATCCCGTGCTATGTCCAAGTCCCAGTAGTGAGTTGATTACGTGGAATCCCTCCATGGGAGGCATCAGGCCCTCGGGACCCATCGAAGGGACCCGACATCCACTAATTGACCCTCGGGAAACATTTGGAGTGTGTTCAGGCCACTAGCCGACCCCTAACGAACGGGGCACGGACCTCCACTTGGACCAAACCGTTAGTAGCTCACCGGAAATGCCGACTCGTGCCCCAACGGGGAAGTCGAGCAGGACCAAACCTTCCTCTTCCTGAAAAAAGTGCATGAAGGTCGAATTAAAAAGACAGGAAAGAACCCGATCGATCTCTGATACGAAAACGGAGGCTCGGGAACTTACCCTACACCCTGGAAAGACCACCAAATGACCTCCCTTACACGATGGAAGGCTCGGGGGCTCCGCTTCCAAGGGAACAACTCCCCTAAATAAATCAAAGAACACCTGAGGACTAATAATCACGATTTTAAGCCTATGGACGGATATAACATCCCTTCAAAGCCTCGGGGGATACACCCGGCGGGTGCGCTCGCGCGCACCCACCTGAAAAAACAACCTATACTTCATCTCCTCGATAGGAAGAACCAGCTTGAACCTGTGGAGGAGTGCCTTCACTCCGCCATAGGCTCGGGGGCAAGTGTCGGGTACCAAAGTATGGGGTACCCAACTTCGATGCAAAAACACACATTCCCAACACGGCCCGGCCCAGGTAAGGCCAGCGGAAGCCCAGGAAGGCCGCGCCTGTGGAGGCCCATGACGATGTTGCATCAACACCAACCTACCCTCGGGAAAGCGGCACCCTCGGGCGCCGATTCTCAGATTCGTCCGAGCCTCCCCGAGGGAGCTTGGGAAAGCGGCACCCTCGGGCGCCGATTCTCCAATTCGCTCGAGCCTCCCTGAGAGAGCTCGGGAAAGCGGCACCCTCGGGCGCTAATTTTCCGATTCGCCCGAGCCTCCCCGAGAGAGCTCGGGAAAGCAGCACCCTCGGGCGCCAATTTTCCGATTCACCCGAGCCTCCCCGAGAGAGCTCGGGAAAGCGGCACCCTCGGGCGCCAATTTTCCGATTCGCCCGAGCCTCCCCGAGAGAGCTCACGAAAGCGGCACCCTCGGGCACCGATTCTCTGATTCGCTCGAGCTCCCCCATTGCAATCGGGCGCAACCTTTCTAAAAGCATCCAATGCACAGTCGACGTCAGCAGAGCAATCTTGGACCACAAGAGACCTCTCTGACCACTTTACAAGCACTGTCCCGTCAGGCGAGATTCTCGACGTGACTGTGCTTCGCACGCACACAACGGCCGTACCACCTGTCAGGATTTCCCTGGCGATGGATTTGATGGACCCACTACGGCCATCCTCTCCACAGTACGGTCTACGGTGCTCCGCCCCGTTTTCCGCCGGGATCTACCAACTACGACTACGACAGTCCAAGCGCCTGACGAACGGGCTACGCAAGAACGGGAAAGGCACCAGCTGCACTGCCCATTCGAAAGGACGAGCACGCCTTCCATCCGGGCCCACCTGACCCTCGGGAAACACTGTCCGAAACCCGGAAATGCGCCTGAGGAGAGATATCGCCCTGTTCCGTTCCATCACGCCTCTAGGAGTCCCGAGCCTCGGGAGACAACGCCCCGAGGCGACTCTCCCTCTTGTCACATCGTGCGAAAGGACAGCCATCAAGTGTGCCCGGTGTGACACTACTCCATGCCGTAATCCCGACGACTGTTGCCACCTTGGAACTCACCAAAATCATACAGACCACTACGGCCATACCCCTAGGACGCGGAGACAAGACCGTAGCTGACGACAGTCAAACAGAGACAACAACTCTCCAGTGTAACATGCATAGCAATGTACGCGCTGCCCTCTCCCCTCCCTTGTGACTATAAAAGGGAGAGCAGAGGTCAGCCTTAGACGATCTCTCGGAGGTTCCCAAGCTCTCGCACACACACTCCACACCACGAACAATAACAAGCAATCTGTACACACTTAGACACCACAAGAGACTTGGTAGCACTTCCCTCTCTCGCCTAGCTTGTAACCCCCTACTACAAGCACCTCAGTGCAAGGCAACATGACTCTCCTCCCCACTGGACGTAGGGCCCTCTTGGCCTGAACCAGTATAAACCCTGTGTTCCCCTTTACACACCATCCGGAGCCTCAACCGCAAAACACAAATTCACTAGCCGGTATTAGCACCCGCTGAAACTAGCACCGACACCATGCATGCATGCATGTCCCCATATATATATCTATGTCTCTACCCTAATCTCATTGTGAAATTAAGAAATATATATGTAAAGCACTGAAAAGTGTTGGATGCCACAAACTTACCTCTCAAATCTAACTCCCTCAGGGGTTCAACGGCAGAACTCTCCCGCCTCTATTTATATGATTTCGCGCCCTCAAGTGAGCTGAGCAGCTTTGGTGAGCGATGTCCCGAGGAGGAAGAAAGACTCAAAATATGAGAGCATTTTTAGAAATTGGTATTTACAGGCGGTTTTCTTTTGTCAACCGCCCCTGAAAATGGATATTTAGAGACGGTTCTCTTAGAAAAACCGCCTCTGATTGTATCTATTTTTAGAGACGGTTGTCTTATGTCAACCGCCCCCTGAAAATGAATCTTTAGAGACGGTTCTCTTAAGAGAACCGCCTTTGAGCGTATATATTATCAAAGATGGTTCTCTTAATGGAACCGCCCCTAAAAATAGGACCATCCGAGGCGATTAACCTAAGCGAACCACCTCTGATGATGAATATATAACCAGGGGCGGTTTTCTTAATTTAACCGCCCCTGAAAATGGTTGATCAGAGGTTGAAGCTACAGTGCTCCCGGGTGCAGTTAGAGGCGGCTTGCTAAGTCGCTTGCCTCTGCTGAAAAATGGGGGCATTGCTAAAAATGATTTCTGTACTAGTGAGGCTTGCGTTAATCTAGGATTAGTGTCCTGCTAATCTTGTGGCAGAAGGGATTAGTACAGACCAAATCCGTGGTAATGGACTGTCAGTGGATTGTCTGGTCCAGAAAGATGTGTTCCGGGTAAATTCAGATTTGACTCGACAGTGACATGGAGAAGCGCGCAATTTAAGGCTCTGTTTCGAAGCACCAACTAAACTTTAGCTGACTAATTTTAGTTATGATGTATCAAACACCCCATAACTAAATCTAACTAAAGTTTAGCTGGAGGCTAAAATGTACACAATCCAATTAGCTATTTCAACCCAGTTAAAACCAGCTAAAAGGTCTAAATGACCAAACTATTCCTAACTAAAGTTTAGGTAGAGCACCCAAGCACATTCAGCTAAAGTTTAGCTATTCAAACAATAGTATTAATGAGGGGTAGCATGATCAAGATTTTAAATTAGCTAGACCATCCAAACACCCCAGCTAAAGTGATCTTTACCTAGCTAAACTTTACCTCTATCAATTAGCAAGCTAAATTTTAGTTGGAATGCTTCCAAACAGGCCCTAAGTGGCTCGAGGCATGCATGACTTAGGTTATTTTGCGGCCGTACTGCCAGTGCGCAAGCTTCATTTGTTCCCAGCGATTAAGGACAGTCCTAACTGCCTAAGCAAGAAACTATAAAATGATTTTTATCCTTGATATGTCACGCAGATACCACACTCGGAGACTATACTACATTTGATAGTTTCTACAAAATAGATTTTAGCCAATTCACTATTTTTTTCTCTTTTATTATCCACTCCCTCTGTCTAGAAAATAATTATTGTACCAAGTTAAATTATCTCGAGTTTGACTAAATATATATTTTTTTAAAATAAATAGTTAAGATATCAAATAAGTATGATTAGGTTTGTCACGAGATATATTTTTATAATATAGACATCATAAAAAATTATATATTTTGCCAAATTTTGAAACTTTAACCTAGAAAGCACCAAGAATCTCATTGTTTCATGACAAAGGTGGTATGTATCACACAACTTCTTGTATACGAAGCCATTTCCTTCTATCTAGTCCTTGGTTTGAACACCGCATCATCATTTGCTTACTTGATACCTTAATTAAAACAAGGATAATTGTGAGGCACTAATAATTGCTATTGCATAACTTTACACGTCACAACATCGTGACCTATGGTCTTCTCCACTGTTGCATCTTTCCTCAACTACGTCGCTTCGCACTCAGCGTGCGTGGTCTTATTCAATCTGTTCATAATGTTCACCATCTACTTTGAACACCATCACCATGACACCCATATCATTGGCCTTATGCTAGATCATCTAAACTGGGATCCTCAATTCACAGCACAATCTCATCACCAATGTCGTCGACTCTTCCTCATCGATCATGTCCACTTCGACAACAATAAGGGGAATATGCACCTTCTATCCCATCTATGATGGCGTTTTGTACACTGCAATAGTTGTTGGGGCCTCTCTGCTGGTCCCTTAGACATTGAAGTATGGTTGAGGCCTTTACCAAGTACACACAACGTTGGTAACATTGGTTATGGTTACCGCCTCCGCACTTGATGATTTGTAGGCCTGGCAAACCCAACACACGCTTTGTCCATGATGGTTTGACTACATCATCCTCAACATCAACCTCTCCCTCCACGACTATGCCAACATGTCACAATCTTCTTTTAAGGCATCTTCTCCTTTGCGCCATTGTACTTGACGCCTCATCGTGCCCCCCCTTGGTGTCATTTGCGGCAACCTTGATTGCAGCAAACATGATAGATCCATCAACTATGACTATCCAATGCATGGCATCCTCAAACACACTGCTTTCCCTCATGCTCGACTACTTCGACATCAGCACAAAGGGCTACTGCTTTGCTTGAGCAATCTCATTCCCTTGCGCTCTAGCCATAGCAATCGTGATGCATTGGTTCTTAAGACTATAGGAAGTTTTAGTTCACTGACTTACAACCTTTTATTTCTTCTCTAGTCTCACCATTTCCGCTACAATCGCTTTGATTGTGGAGAGATGTTAGAGTACTATATAGATATATGATTGCTTTGTTATAATAGATAGAATTTGGGTTTTTTTTCTCATCTTTTTTTTGTGACTAAAGATGATATGTGTTAAATAAAAGATGGGTACATCAACGCATTACAAGCCCTCTAGATTATAAAATATCTAGAAAAAGATTTCCATCTAAATTACACCCGCACTGTGATTAGCTCCAGATATCAAAACCAAACCCGTAAAGTGCATTGTAGAAAGGATGACCACAGGCAAAACACCTAAGATGCCCAACGAACAACAACCAACATTCATGTAGGCGGATTTAAGAAACTTGTTTTTTCTGGTGTCTCGCTTCTTCTTCTTTCTACCGCCGAAGAATGAGGAAGACTAATCTAAAACTTGTTATCCCTAGTTCTTTAGTCCGATCTAACCATAATAAAATGGAGAAGAGGCTTGAGAAATTCATTCCATGGTGGTGACTGGTGACACCATCTCCACCTTGATGTCGCCGTCCGTAAATAAAAGTCCCCACATCGTCATGCCGGTGAGGACGCTGAAGTCGCAGTTGTCGCCCTCATTTTCAATAGAGTAGTCATGGAGAAAACGAATTTACCCTGCCCTCTCGTCGTCGCTGGAGAGGATGAGGAGACAAATCCCCAATACCAAATAATTTGGCATGGAAGACCCTAACCCTAAGGACTCGATCTTCTAAAAAAGCTTATTAAAAACGATGGATCCCGACTCCCTCTAGCCTCCATTGATATAACGGAGGGGGAGGGAGGGGGACTAGCAGTAGCGGTGGTGGAAGCTGGAGGGGGGCACTTCTAGTCCCGAGCGTTGGTGTGCGTTCTAGGGGAATTGTAATTTCTTAGGGACCAAAGAAATCTCAGCGTAGATCGCATCTGGCTAGCTCAAGAGTTTGGAATTGTTCTCATATGACCCTAACTTAATACACTATATGATAGGCACCTAGCTAACAACTATCTCAATAGTAGTCCCAACCTAATTAATAGTAGGTAATAGATTGCAAAAACATATTTTTGTTCTCAAGTATCTCTATCCATATATATGCTCAGCTACCTATAATAGACATAACCAACAATAGGTTGCTGGCTAATATAGATAGCCAACTAGTAGTTAGCTAACTAATATTAACTGTGGATTACACTCTCTATTCTAAATTATAAGATATTTTAGTTTTTCTAAATACATTATTTTTTTCTATATCCTAAAAGGGAACTAAATTTTAGACCCCTGAATTTTTAGCAAATCGCATAATTTAAAATGGAGAAGTTTTTTTATTTGGAGTCTAAGGGCATAACCCAATCCTTAGCATTAGCCAAGACATATAACGTTTCACCAGCAACTCAAATAAGTCTCAGATGCACCACCTAACACGCACGCCACAAAGAAAATAGAGGAAGCCAAATAAGACATACGTTAGGTCAATCTCACTAGGAGTTTCACAGAATTAAATATGATGACGTGACACTGTATTGATCAAGATAGAGATTATGGAAGTTTCACGAATTAGAATGAGTTTTTATCCCTATATATAAGACTTTTATGTACTATTTCGAAAATATGAGAACACGAAAACTTATCGTGGATCGATCGATTTGCCGGGTTGCCACCAGTGCCTTTACACATTAAACTCCGACGAGGATGGGATCGGGAGTTAATGACACCCCACATCTTCTGGGGCTCGGTCGGTCGGAACCGACACACGCAACATGCCGGCCGGCCGGTCAGTTTCCCGTTGCACGTTTCTTTTAAGCAAATTAAGCGCTGGCGCTGGACAGTTCTGGAGACGGTCAGACGGCACTGTATGTGCTGCTTTGATTGCTGAACCCTAGGCTACGTGGACTAGGGCAAGCTAGGGCAAATGCGTGATACGATCCGATTTGTCCCGCCGTCTCGGACAGGGTTGTCACAGGCGCGTGCCGGTCGATCCTTGGACAGTAATCAGGGGGCGGCGGCCGGCGGCACAGATGGCCGGTGATCGGGAGGGGGGGACATGAATGCATCGCGAGTGTTTTTTGTGTCGTACGTTTAATTCTTGGTGGATTGGATATGCGTGCCAGTGCCCACCTCCCTCGGTTGGCTTCTCTCGGCGAATGGTACTTACACATTGGTAGTACTACGTACTATGTGATGACGACGAGACGAGACGAGACGAGATGAGATCGAATTTTATCACGTTGCGTGTCTGCGGGCATGGGAATCGAAGATGCTAGCGTGTGTTGAAACACGGTCGATTCGATCGATTTGGGTGTTTAGTCAAAGTAATCGCAAGCTAGTACGTGGCCATGGCCATAGATATAGCCTATAGAGAGAGAGAGAGAGAGAGAGAGATATAATATAGTATAAGCTAGTAGAGATATGCTGCATGGTGGCAATGCAATAATCTCTGCCTAAATTGCTACACCTAACCCTAAACTCACCAACTCCTCCGATCCGCTATTATCTAGCTAGTAGCTCGAACTGACTCGATCGAAGCAGCAGTGTGACCAGTGTCGTACGTTTATAGAATAGATAGAAGACAAGCGCATGCATGCATGGATGCATATCGGACGTGGCACGTCGTACTGCCATGCATGATGGAGGACAGTGCGATGTGGCGCGTGCTCCCGCGTGGACTTAGCGATGATGGAGACGGGCACACGGCCGGATCGGGGGGCTGGCGAGTGGCGACCAAACGGCCCGTAATTTTGGCGCGCGTGGCCTCCATACCGGCCGGCCGGCTCTCTCGGCGGCTCTCGCTCTCGTACGCCCGGGTCCGGCCGCAGCAAACGTAGGAGTACGTACGTGTGCGTCCGTCCGTCCCCGCCGGCCAACCTGCCGGCACCGCGCGGCGGGCTCGATCCATCGCTGTATATGGTCCCGGCGGCCGGTCTCTCTCCCGGTCCCGGCCGGAACATGTATGGCACGTGTCGCTTCCTGCCAATATGCGGTGGGCATGGGCTGCGCGGTCGGCGCGGGCGCGGCCGGACGTACGCGCGCGCTCACCATCGATCGAGGTGGCGAGAACGCTGCTGGGGTCCCGGCGGGGGCGGCCGTGCCCGACCGGCGTGCGGTCGCGAAGTTGAACGAGCGTTCGTGCATTGTGTTGTACGTGTAGGAGTTTAGCTGTGCACGGTCGGCGGTCGGCGGCCCAGGTGGAGCGTGTGCCGTCGTCGTGTGCGCGTTCAATTCCCTCCCGGATTTAGGCCGGGCGCGGCTGGCCGGCCGGCCGGACCGACGCTCGCTTTTTTTTTTTTCTCCATCTATCTCTCGGTGAAGACTGAAGAAGATGGGAACGTGCAGCATAATCCGATGATTCTATTGCGCATAATCCGCGGAACCAAATCGTACGTCGACACCTTTAATTTGTAGTGAGTGCTCCTATATCTCTCCTATAATTGGATTTACAAACAAAACTATGTCCACCCAAACAAATGTCCCCCACTGAGAACTTCAACTTTTGTGCACCCAGAAAAGTGTACCCAGAGTTTTGTCTCTATCAAAATCAAAGGTCACGAGAGCATGGAACCATGATCCAAGGGCTCTCGATGAAAGTTTGTCCACAAACTCACCCTCTCCCCCGTCCCCGATCCTATTTCCGCGAGGCCGCCCGCGATCAGCGGCGTCCCCCACACCCCTCGCGACGCGTGAGGCGGGGCCAGGAGATGGCGGTGGCGGTTCCACTTGTGCTCGCGCCTAGGGTTTGCGCACCCACTCCTCTATCCTCTGCGCCCACGCCTTCCTGCTTCGCCGCGGCCTCCTACTCGGCCACCCCGTCACCGCCGGCGTCCTCGCCTCAGCCTGCTCCGCCGCCTCGCCGCCCTCCCATATCTGTAACAACCCGGGTTTTCGGTAAACCAAAAATACGAACTTTTTAAAAATTTTCTTGCAAATGTGTGGAGCATGTAGTTCTAGGTCGAAACCAAGACTAACCACTAACAAATCGTTGCGCACATATAGAGATTGCTTGTAAGAGTTTGCCGGAGTTTCCTTTCTTGATCTAGGATTTTGTGTTGGAGAGCACGTGTCTATAGCAACTTCTCTCGATCTTTCTCGAATAATCATCCGACTCCTTGATTCGGAATCCACAATTCGCTAATAAATAAATCATTGTCTTCCCTTTACACCTCGGGAGATTTTCCCTATTTCCTCTCTCTAATATTTCCATCACAATATTGTCTTCCAATAAATGAAAATGGTGAGGAAACGTTCACCCATCCCTATTTCATAAATATGTCAAATGGCAAAATAAATCCCGTCACAAATTCCATTCAAATTCCTATCTCACATATTTAAACATATATCTATCCCAACTAATGAATAAGGAAATTCACTTCTTCCTCTCTACCCCAAAACAGGCCACAAGCACTCCTCTACCCTCTGTCGGCCCAGCCGAGCCCCCTGCCCATGCGGCCCAGCACCTCCCTTCCTGTAGCCCAGCAGGCCCACGCGCAGCAACCATAGCCCAGGAAGCCAGCCCATCCTAGCGGCCCACTCAACCGCCGCACCCTGCGCCCCCAACCCTAGGCACCTCGCGCTCCTGCCCCTGGAGCCGCCGCCGCCACCGCGAGAGGGCAAAGCCACGCACGCGGCACCGGCGCCGCAACCCTCCACGCGATGCACGCCACGTGCCCTTGGGCACGGAAGCCGAAGATCGACGCCGTCCATCCTCAGAACCCTAACCATGCGCTCGTATAAGAAGACCGATGCGACGCCACTCTACTGTTCTTCTCCTTCCTTCCTCTAGCCGCCGCCGAGCTCACTACCACGGTCGCCGCACCACTGCCCGTACAGAGTCACCGGAGCCCTCCGCCACGACCGCGCGTGGCCACGCTGCCCGTCTCCGTGGCCGCGGACACGCTCTGCTTCGCCACAAGTGCCCCCCTCGTGCCATCCACTGCCAAGGCCAAACCATGCTGCGTTGTGGCTGACCATGGTCGCGGCCGCAGCCCCACCACGTCGTGACGTCGTCAAGCCTGGATGCCTGGCCCTGCCATCGGCCGAGCCCCGACGTCGAGCACCTCGCTGTCATGCCTCGCCTCCACACCATACCGAGCCACCTCGCTGCCACGACGAGCCCAGAGCACCGCCGCTGGAACGCCGCTACGGGGCCACCTCGACCTCGCCGCGAACCTCGACGTCATGCAGCGACCCGGAGCGGCACCACGCCAGAGCTCCTCCACCGCGACATCGTCCGCGCTACCTGTACCACGCCGGCCTGCTCCGCCCCTCACCAGGCCGTTGCGACCCTGCTTCGCCATGGCCGCGGACGCGCTACCACGACGCGGCCCTAGGACCTCGCCACCGCCGCGTCGAGCTCATCCACACCATGTGCAGCACCACCCCGCCGTGCCCTCACCATGCCGTCCCGAGCTCGGTAGCTACCTCCCGGAGCCACTCCTCTGCCACCGGTGAGCATCCAGTGCCCAGAGACCCCCTTCGCCTTTCACCTTGTTCCAACCTGTACTGAGACCGGCCTTCGTGCCGTTTGTACCACTACGCAGGAAAGTGACAAGCCACACCAACCGGCCATGACCACATCCGCTAGCCACGACGACGTCCCCGTCCATGGTGACCGCGAACCCGATGCCGCCCAGCACCCCGCTCCTCGCCACGTCGAACAGATCCGCCACCAAGCCGAGCCGGTGCCACCGTCGCGGATCGGCACAGCACGGCGATCACTCTGCACGGCATCAACTCCTCGCAGCACCACCATCCTATCTTCATCAGCACCACAGTGAGCACCGTTACCTTTCTCGGACCCGTCATGAGCGCCACCGCGTCCCACCCCAGGGAACGCATCGGCAGAGCCACTACCGGCTTAGGAAGAACACAACGTACTCACGCACACCGGACTAAACCCAGCCAACTGGACGACAAACCATGAACACTTGGAACAATCATGATGGGCATCGCCGTCTCGCGCACCCGGGGCGCCGCCGTCTCGATGGTGTTCCCGCGCGTTGCAGTTACTCAACCATGACAGGCATCGCCGTCGCATGCACCTTGCCATTTGATATCGGCCTCCGTGCTGTGATTCCATGCCTGGTTGGGAACCCGGTCATGCTCCGCCGCCTCCCGGCCACTTGACGCCACCTCCAGCCGGCCTCCGGCCAGCCACAGCCACGCCCGGCCAACCGCAGCCAGCCCACAGCTAGCCGTAGCCAGCCCACAGCTAGCCGCAGCTGGCCAGAAGCTACTAGCAACTGGCCGAGAGGAGCCGGAACATGTAGCAACAAGCCTCACCACTTTCTTTTGACACCGACCCGGTCCAGCCTTCATGTCATAGCCCCGTTGCCAGATCTTGAGATCCCATAGATGATGCTAGACTGTTAGAGAGCCCAAGTGATAGATGATGCTGGATTATTAGAGAGCCTAATTGATAGATGATGTTGGACTGTTGGAAAGCCAAATTGATTTACGACGCCGGACTACTGGAGAGCCCCTTCTCTTACACCTGTCCATCATAATGAACCCTATCATTACGATCCGTCCGTCCATATATCTATTGTACCATAACTGTTGTACCCTATCCCTATGATCTGTCTGCACATGTATCTGTTGTACCCTATCCTTACACTCTGTCTGTACATGTATCTGTGATACAGGATCCATCCATCTTCGAGCTATGGAATTGTGCTACTCCTATGTCTTGCCGAATTATTTTGTCTTTTGGGTTGAGTCATTGGTTCTTACTATGGTTGTTGTGTTGTCTGTGTGCCGTGCCTTCGAACCGGCTGAGGGATCGTACCTCGTTCGGACGTTGCGATCACGGGATACATCCTGCCATGGCCGTAACGCCGGGTGTAACTTGACCTCTCGTTGGTGTAGCTTGTGGCCGCGAGCACGCCTCGCCATGACCATGGAGCTATACCCTGTGTGCCGTTCATTGATTCTTCGTGCTCAAGCCCTCATATGCTTGTACCCTGTGCGACCGCTGTATTTCTTCGATTCTGCGGTGACAACCGCACCACTACAAATCTGAGAGATGACTTAGTGCCAGTGCACCCAGGTCGTGGTATCCTACAAGTGGTTTGCGTACTTGCGTCTGTTACATGTCGCTCTCTTCTGGCGCCCCGTCTATGCCGTGGCGTGTGCGTTGGAAGAAGTAGACCACTGCTTTATTTTGTTTCTCGCTCATTGTCCCCGTATAGCCCGCTCTATTCGATCCCGTCTTATCCATGGCGATTGGATCAAAAATCGGACTAACTCCTTTTTAGTTAGCGAAGGTATGGTCTATATCAAGATCTCGGACCTATGCGAGTCGACCCGATCGACTACTTACAACCATCTTCACGAAAGATGTGACCGGGAATATGATATGGATATGCCTAGCTAACTCCCCTCTCTATTAATTCTTGGTGTATAAGCACTTGTATGATTGTACCCGTTTGAATCACAGCCTTGGTATCCTACAAGTGGATTAAATACTCGCACTATTTTGTGCAACATTTATTGTTGGTAATTCCTTGTTCTTCCCTTCTGATCGGCCGTCCTCCGATCCCCGTCTTCTCCGTGGCGTTTGGATCGGAAGATTGCAAGCCATGGTGTTTGCTATGGATCAGCTCTGGCCTAAACCATTTATTATAAAGCCATATCGGCTTGGCCGTGACATAAGCTTGTGCATAGCAAACCCCACTCTTAATT
Source organism: Eremochloa ophiuroides (assembly GCA_038502445.1). Taxonomy (NCBI): domain Eukaryota; kingdom Viridiplantae; phylum Streptophyta; class Magnoliopsida; order Poales; family Poaceae; genus Eremochloa; species Eremochloa ophiuroides. Next base: position 9,067,238 of record JAHLJS010000002.1, read on the forward strand.
TTTCTTTGGCCCGATGAAATTGGACATACGCCGAGAGGGCCAAGTCGTGTACCTTTTATTATTTCTCCAGTATTAATGGATCTTCCCACGTCCCGTCGTCTTTTGGTGTATTGGGTGTTTTCTTGCCTTGTATTGCTTTGCGGAGTAGCCGTTTCTGGATTAGCGACAATCGGGTTGAGACCCGCTGGAGGAGGAGAACATGGACGACGACAGGAATCGTGGAGAGAAGTCACCCTGGAGGAGGTGACCCAGCAGAACGACTACACTAACTGAGGAGTGCTCATACCACTACTTCCTCGACAACGCAGGTGTCATGGCAGCACCTTCTTTTAGAGAATCCTATTAGACATGTCATATTTAAAATTGCTAGCGCTTTATATTTACTCATTGCTAGTATATGATGCATGCTACTACCTAATCCGTTATCACCCTGCTTGCAACCACTCTACTATGCTACCTAGCTTCGCGCTCACGCTCTTTTAAATATATACATCTTCCTAACCGCTTGCTTGCTTGTTACATCACTTTATCTATTAGCTCCACTCGCATTATATCTGTGATGTGATGTTGGTGGTGGGAATTGGGAATGGATTACTTGAACATGGAATTAATTCACTAGACTTAACCATTGGGAGAGCGTGCTGCAGTGTGTCTTGGGTGCGTGGTAAGGGTCGAGTCGACCAAGTGGGCTATATACGACGAGCTAAGAAAGCAAGTCTTGCCGGGGTGCAACCTGGGCATTCCCACAAGAGATACCTGTGGCGGGTAATGGTTTATGAGGTGGTTCCGGGATAGACACCCTGCGTGGATTGAAATCCCGTGAACGGAGGTGCTGTGAATGGCACGGGGAGAGTATCCCCTGAGACGGAGAAAGCCTGCTTGGTCTATTTAGTCACACTTCCGGTGACCAGGAACTTCGGGAATCCTTTACTACTCACTCGTCTTCGATGGGCGGGGAACGGCTGGACTACTTGGTAGGGCGATGCCACTACTGTTAGGTTGAGAGGTGATAAAGGTGGGCGGTGATGGATGTTGAGATTCCCGTACCGTTCTAGATGCAGCAGTACCACTGATTGGGCCCGGTACTGCGTCTCCCAGTTTCAGCGTGATGGTGTAGGATCCGGAATGTCCCAGGGCTGAGTAGTAGGGTGGCATCGACCTAGGCAAGCAAGCACCCGGAATTCTGCCTAGATGTTCGTACGACATCTATGATGGCTAATCTTGTGAGTGGTAGAACCTCTGCAGAGTGTTTGGTTGATCGATCGATACATATGCCGATTCCTCGGACTATGGACCTTTCCTGAGTCCTGTTGCACTTCTTAGGGAGCGATATATTCTTTTCTCCCCTGGTTGATGATTGTCCGACAGTGTGTCCGATGTGACAGTGTGCCGTTGAGACAGGACCCGAGAGGGAATTGGGCCTGTCGACTGAGCGCGAGGTGTGTGTGAGGTTGTGTATGGGTGGGATAATGAAATTGGGATGAACTGATGGTTGGTGTGATATGGGTTAAAACCTGACGAACTATTATAAAATTTACTACTGGATATTACTTTGCATGTGCTTAGGATGCAAACCACAGCCAAATATTAGCCAGATCCTTTGTTTTCTCTTTTCCACTAAAGCTCATCGGTGCTGACCATTGCCTGCAAATATCTGGCGGTGTGCAGATTACCTGACTAACAGAGATATTGAGATAAGAAGTATTAGAAAGTCTCGTGCCTATGTTCAAGTTTGGTTCAGGAGATGAAGATTATGCTGCGCCAAGATTGACTCTGATGATACCCGTGAAGGAGGAGCCTCCACTCGACAATATATTCCGCCAACTCTGATAACGACTAGATACGCTTCTGCTAGATTAACCCTGTAATAGGTGTATCCTCAAAATGAGGTAAAACTTGTAAAGCTTATAAATCATACGCTGTATGACTGTGATTTCAACTGATATATGATAATATGATGGAATCAAACTTTGATTTGATCGCATTATAACTCATTCTGTGAATTTTCCTTTCGTGGAAAAATCGAAGATGTTTCAATATCCTCCGCCTCCTCGTCCTCCTCCTCCTCCGCCACCTACCTCCTCCCCTGCCAAGATGCATCGAGATGCTCACGCGGCCGCGCGTGCTCTTCCACGACGAGCCCACCAGCGGCCTCGACAGCGCTGCCTCCTACCACGTCATGAGCCACATCGCGCGCATCGCCGCCCGTGACGGCATGACGGTCGTCGCCGCCGTGTACCAGCCCAGCGGCGACGTCTTCGAGCTCTTCCATGGCCTCTACTTGCTCGCCGCCAGCACGACCATCTTCTTTGGGACCGTCTCTGATGCTAACGAGGTGACGATGACCCCCTGCCTGCAGCTTCGTCCTATCTGCTTCTTTATTTCGGACCATCTCTAAATAGCTCGTTCCTTGCATGCGTGCAGCTCTTAACACTGAACGGCTTTCCATGTCCACACCTGAGAAGCCCATCAGATCACTTCCTGAGAACAATCAACAAAGACTTTTGATGAGGTATATGTAAATATAATATAGTGTTTAATTAGTTTGATTGCACTCATGACTTCATCACATATATATTCAGTGCAACTTCACTTTTCATTTATCTGATATAATAATATAATCTATAGGAAACCGTAGAGAGCTCTAAAGCTACGAGAAAAACAGCAGCTTAAGCAATAGACATTTTGGCGACTGCATACAGATCCTCCAGTTATCTAGAGAAAACGGCAGAACAAATTCTTACAATGGAAAACATGGTAAGTTGAGCACCTGTAACTATTGGAAACCAGAATACCCCTCTCGGTGCTGAGTCTTTTTGATGGTTGTTTAATAAACTGACAGGATAATTGTAATAGTTTTTGACAGTGACATAATATCTAATATCCAGTAAAAAAAATACCACACTGACTCCAAAGAGCAATGTTAAATGTATAGTTGACCAATCTAATGATATTTTGATTGCATAAAAATCTATTTCTAATCCTTAGTCCCTAATTATTACTTAACTAAGAGTCAGAACTATGGAATTGTGGTAGATCGTGCTGTCTGGTAGGTTCGTCTCTGGTAGGATGGATTCACATTAACTTCAAGATACTACTGAACATGGTGGGAAAAAAAATAAGTGGAGAAGATACTAGTATCATTGATTTAAATAATTTTACATAAAAAATCTGTGGATGTTGACCTCTGTGCTCTGGGCGTGCAGGGGCACGAGAACGAGGTGAAGAGGGTGTCATGGAGCCCGTCTGGGTCGCTGCTCGCCACGTGCAGCCTGGACAACACGAAGATGGTGCAGTGGTGCCCGATCCTCGACATTTTGGTCTCTGTCAGCTACAATAATACCATTAGGGTATGAACCTATCCAGCTCTGAATAGATGCATCCATTGTGCGATTGCATTTGCTTGTCCTGTATGTATTGTGTCCCAAGTTGATTTGTTATTTTGGGATTGCTATTACTTAGCTGCCGGAGCAAAGAAAGGTAGAGCCTCTTAATTCTGCTGCTATTAAATTGGTTCATATATGGCAGCTTGTATGATGCAGGTCTGGGTTGACGACGGAGACGATGAGTGGCACTGTGTGCAGACACTAACCGAAGCCAATAGCCGGTAAAGTGCTCCTTTAGACTAAAACTATTGTCCATGAAAGTATAGAAATCACCTTCACTATTTTGGTCCAGCATTTTTTGGGTCAGTGTCTCCACCCGTTATTCCACCTGCTCCCCACCCCCCCTGCTGAGTCATCATCATGAATTCCATGTGAAGCATATGAGATTAACAATTTGCTTGTGTGATTTAGGATTGTTTCCCATTCGGTTTTATTCTTGAGATCAATTTTGTGCCACCCTTCTTACTAAATATAAAATAGATAAATATTGCATAATCTTATGATTCTATTCATTGCTAATCCCTTACAAATATTTCAAATAGATTTTATCCACCTCATAGTAGGTGGGACAACATTAACCTTGCATTACCTATTAAGATGGGCATTTTCAATCTCAGGTAACAAAATTGCTCTTACATATCTAAATATCTGCTCTCTAATTATGCACTATGCAACAAAATCATCTTGGAAAGGTTACCATGACCCGCTATGAATATATGATTCTAACCCTTCACCTAATCAGCAAAATGGCCAATAACATTCTTTTACACTGCTTATTAGGCACTAAGAAACATTTTCTGCAACTAATGAGAATTCTTTTATCATGAGAATTGTACTCCGTGCGGCCTGCGAAGACAGGCTATGATCATCAGCCTGTTCTCCAAATCCATGAAGAAAGAGGCCGCAAGGGGATACCTATGTGTGTCCCTTGATAAGCACACCAATATAGTGTTGATGTCTTCAAGAAGTTCTAGAAAAACTGTAAGTTCACTTGATAAAATTGAATCATTAATTGGTGTTTGATAGTGATTTTATTCTCATCACTTGTGTCAGAAAACAATTACAGTGGTCTGAAATTTTCTAGATATTTGTTGTTATCTAAATTGCTAAATACTGAATTGTCCCTTTGATCCCATTGCAATGTCTGATTGGAACCCACCCTGCTGCTTTTCCATTCGATTGATGCACTGCTTTTTCATTCAATTGATATGATCCACATCTGAACCATGGTCTTGGTAATAAAAAATAGCATTGGCATACTGAATTTGGTATGCTTTCCGTATGGTCTTGTTTATTGGAGTCATTAGATAGGCATGGCAGTTTGTTGTCGAGCTCCTGTGCCTTCATGCATTCAACATTCAATCAGAGATGGGATGAAAATCTGGTCCATGCTTTCAAGACAAACCCAAACACCAATTCACAGGAGAACCCAAGAATAGAAGAATAGTATTTTCTTCTTTCACCATCCAGATAGACTATACATGTTTTCCTAACCTTGTAGAACTAGTAATTTGTCATATACAACTCTAGAATGTGTGAGCTATGAAAGCTGGATTTTTTTTTTCATCAGAGGTGAGACCTCATAGTACATGTACTACTCAGAATGCCACTTTTTGCGGTGAACATCGCTACATAGTGGTCGTTTGGAGCTAATGCCAAAAAAAGTTTCATGCAATGTCTTGTCACGTGTTAACAAAAATGCTTAACTTATGGAAAGAACTTTAACAAAGTATAATTAGCTAAGTATTTCAAATTTGATAGAAAACTGTCCCATAGCGTTTAAAAGTACTCTTTTAAATACACATCCTTGAAATTTGCATGTTTCTGAATATTATGAAGTGGTAGTAAAACGCTGAATCGGGCCTATTTAGCACGGGCACTATCTTCGCAGGCAAATTTGATAGAAGTAATTGTCCGTAGCGTTCAAAAGTACTGTTGTAAATATGAATATTATCATTTGGCTGTTTTCATATACATCCTTGAAATTTGCATGTTTCTGAGTGGCTGACTATCTGTAAATACACATTGTAGTAGGGACAAAAAATAGTGATAAATTTGAAATCTGGGACCAGGAAAACCCTGCTCTTAGAGTGAGTACCGTCTAAACGCACCAATCTAGCTAGATGATTATTTGACTAGATCAACTTTCTGTGATACAATTAACTGAAAATTTAAACTCAGATAGCTCTATAAGTCAAAGCAGGTCAGAGATAAACCAATTGTGCGAGTACTTGGGAAGGTATGCCTGGTGATCTCAAGCTTTTGTTTTCCTGGTCCCGGGAAATTGTGCACGATCCGTGACGTTGTGCTTACCTATACATTTCTTTGGTGTTTATGATGTCCATGGTGGTGCACAGTTATGCTTACTGTTCACTAATGACTTCCTATTAGCACACTCATTTCAATCGAACTACTTGTTGCTGATACAACTACATTTGGTGCATTTGCTCAATTCATCGTAGGTAGCAAATTATTGTCGGGAATGCATATGAGTGGCCCTAATGGAGCAGCTGAGCAGGACATAAGAGACCGTTTGTGCAGCTAACTTGGTAGACACGGAGTTCAAGAAACAGTGGAAAAAACCTGCATGGATTCTTTCACTAGAGTGGATGAAGATGTTAGGGACAACTTGCAGCATAGATGTTTTTCATTATCCTCCTTAGTTATCAAGGTGTCATCTATTATCCTGCTTAGTTAACAACTTGAAAATAGAACTTTGTAATGAACAATAGCATCAAGCTTATGCTATGGAGAGAAATAACATCGTTTGGTTGTTTTGATGTGTATCCTGAAATAAAACCGTAGCGTTAGTACGGGCACTATACTAGTGTATATATGTAGTCCTTTCGATTGGTATGAGTACGGTATCCTGACTTTATCTGAGTATGCATGTAAAATGACGATCAGCATTGTCCTCCTAGATGAGCTCTCTGGATGATCGATCAGCTAGCATGCATGCATGTAAATGACGATGAGCTCTGGACGAGCCGTGTATACATCGTCCGGCAGATCGCGCGATCGAGCTGGTACGGTGCGAGTGCCAGTGCGAGTGTCCCAGCCCAGTGCAACACTTCCAATATGGTCATCGCCCGACAGTTCGACACGTATGGACTGAAAACCCGGCCGGTAAGGGGGGTAGCTGTGTGTGGAGTCGGTTTCGCTTTTACCGCTGTTAAAAAAAAGGCCCAATAGGTAGTACAAATGTAGCCAGCAGAAAAGAACAGCCGATACAACCATATCCTGTCGCTGACCAGTGGCAAGGTGTCGTGAGGATAGAAAGGCCCCAAAACATCCGTCTCCATGCAGATGCATGCACGCTAGCTGCGGGCCTTTCATCTCTCTCAGGTCATCCCTTTTGACCGATGAGCTCCAAGCGTATGAGACAAAAGAGTTTGTCACGATAAATTCCGAAATGACAAGATCGAGTAAGAAGGGATAAGTGTTTGGCTTTTCTGTGGTGTGTCTTAATTGGTCCACTGCTGTCATGATTTTTTCCTCCTCGCATATAAAAATGAGTCATGTTACTCTTTAATCTTAGATATCTAGAATTCACGTGGGAACGTATTTTTACAAACATATAGAGATATAATATACATACGGCATAGAAAAGATATAGTACTTAACGGGATTAGACGAGGGAGGACGAGGGAGTTCTAGGGCAGCACCGCTCGAGCCCCACGTCCATGCGGGGGTGGCCTGCACCCACCTCTCGCTACGAGGCGGTCAAAGCCACCACGTCCGCACCACCAGCCATGCCAGGGTCGCCTGGCCAGCTGGAGCCCTCGCTCGCACCGGGATGGGTGTAGTCGCTGTGCCTATACCCACCTCACGCTCCGAGGCACCCGGTGCCACCACGCCTGCACCACCTGCCACGCCAAGGTCACACGGCCAGCTAGGGCCCCCACCCGCGCCAGGGAGGCCATAGTCGTTGTGCCTGCACCACCTCCTGCTCTGGGGCGCTCAACGCCACCACGCCCGCACCACCTGTCGCGCCAGGATTGCACGACAAACTAGGGCCCTCGCTCGCGCACATGATGGCTGGGACTAGAGCGATCGGGACCGCTCCTGTCCCTGCATGCATCGGGGTCGCCGGGGCCGATGTCAAGAGAAGGAGGGAGGTGTGGGGTGGCGGAGCCAGCGGCGAAGGGACTAAAGGAGAGAAATGCGCCGCAGAGGCCTAGTTGCTCGTGAGGATTCACGACTGTCATCTAGGTTGATAGCTTAACGGGTGAGACCCGCGACGCTTTTGATCGAACAAACCAGATCGTATGAACACTCGATCCATCAGCTCGCGAGTTAGAGGGTGACATGGCATGGTCGGGCCTGCATGCTTCAATGGCTCTCGCGTTAGAGGATGACGTGGCATGACTGGGCCCGCTTTTGGTGCAAGAATCCTATATAGAGATATACTACACCGTGCATGGAAATGAAGTAAAGTAACTAATTGAAAGTACCCATACCTTCCTCTTTTGCATGAAGATGAGAGAACCGTAGTCTTGTCTGCTTCCAGCAGCGTATGTTGACAGTAGACCTAACGGCGCGGTCTTGACCTGTAGCTGCAGGGCAGTCCTTGTATATTTCCACAGGGCTTTGGTTATTTTTGTAACTAACGGTTACATACACAACCGTCTCTATATTGCAATTTGCTGATAGGGGTGTAGACGTGTAGGACACACCTCGCAGTCCTGTTGTCTCGTACCAGTGCTTACACACCATGTTTTCTCATCAAATGGTGGTTCTATGTTGACCCCAACCGCTCACTAGAGGACAAATGGACAATGTGGTGTACAGTGTACAGTGTACAGTGTACAGTGCACTGGTGTTAGGGTTGCAGCTGGAAACACACCACGCACGTACCATGGGTACGTTTGTGTTTCACACCGCGACAGACCTTTAATTTGAGAATTGAGAGGACGCTACCTTTTATCACCCAAGCAAGATTCCTGCCTGTGTACTGTTGATCATGTTTGTGACTTGTGTTCGGTCTCTATTATTAGCATTTTTGGAAACAGATAATGAACTGTTGTCATGTCGGTAACCAGAGACAAGTTATTTTCTTATCCAACCTTAAATGGATACTGTAGCTCTAGTAGTAGTAGTATTTGGACATGCCACTTGGAAGGAACTTGCATGGTTAGGACTAAGGCCCCGTTTGGCACATCTAGTGAAGTTGTTTTTTAGGCCATATGTGCCATCGGACGTCCGGACCCAAGCGTGCGTCCGGACGCCCGTCCACGCTGCCACTGCTCTACTCCGTTGCGGATCCAATTCATCTACTTTCGTTGGCTGACCTGCGCGCCTCGCTTATTATGTTGGTGCTATGCCGCTGCTCATGCATGGGATTAGATAGCATTTGTGGGGCCTGCCTAGCTGCACCTGCACGGCAGCATGGGTCTGTTGCTGCTGCACTTTACAGTACATGCAAGAAAGGTGTATGTGTCACGATTTTTGATGTTAAAAAAACTACAACTCCTAAACCAAGTACCCTAATTAAAATCCGATTGCGCTATCATGTTCCTTGTATTAAAATTTTCAAAACAAGACCCCCCATGAATATATTTTGATAAATTGTTTTGCAACATATATAATGTCATGATATATTTTTACAACATCTATACGAAGCACCTGCAACATACCTCTAAAACTACTGAAACACTGGATGGATACGTATTTTTACAACACAAACTCTTGTAATACGAAATATACATTTGAAACATACTCTTAAAACATATATATGGTCACTACAATATAGGCAACATTTAGATAAAAACGTTTTCAATACACGTTTAAAATAGGTACAACATTTGAAATATATACACTTTGCAACGGTACGTGTATAACCACTTCAACATATGTAACACCCAGGTGAAACACATAAAACATCTAGATAAAAATAGCCGAAACATTTGAAATATTTGAGTACAACATTAGTATATAGCCATTGCAACATATGCAACACCGTGTTCTATTTTTACAACATCAAGCTGAAATACATAGAACGTCCGGACGAAACATCTTAAACACTTGGAATATAAGCTCGAAACATGTGCTTTCGCCCGGATGTCAATTTGCTGCTTGGAGAAAAGAGACTGATCGCTGCGGAGCTCGACACGGCGACGCATGGAGCAGGATAGAGGGAGTACAATATATGCAACATTTTCGATCTACTTTTACAACATACATGTAAAGAAATAAAAATATAAATGCTAAAAAAGAAAAAAAAGAAAAAATTGGAAACAAAAAGAAAAAAGAAAAAAAATAAAAATAAAAATAAAAATGAAAAAGAAAAATAAAAAGGAAATAAAAAATAAAAACCGAAAAAAAGCGCAGGGGCGGGCGGCACGCGGACTGCGCCGCTCGGAGTCGCGCGCGGCACACGAAAGGCGCGTCCGGCGCGGACGGACGCCCTAAGGGGATCATTACCGTTATTTTTTTAATAGCTTTATGAGGTTTTTAAGCTAACTTATTTTGTAAATATTATTTTGTAAAACAGCTTCATCAATAACTTTATACAATGGTTGAGAGAGAGAAACAAGAGAGAGAACATAGATTAGCTACTTTTTTAGATTCATATTAACTTAATTATCTTTCTGTGGCAAAAAAAAAAAAAAAAAAAAAAAAAAAAAAGCTCACACTATCGTGAGCAGTACCAATAGGGTCTAATTGAGCCGATGACACATAGAGCCGGACGGGAAGGCATGCATGCCCTACACTGTAGAATCTTACGTACAACACGAGGAAAGCTGATCTGGCATGCATTTGGCCTTTTGCATTGCACAAAAAGTTCAGTCCCAAGTACTGCTTGGCTTCTCGCAGAGAAAAAGGACTAAAGACTTGGACACCGCGTACATGACGAATTGGCAGATTGCAAAACATTGAGTTTGAAAAGACCAATCGTTGCAGGCTTGCAGCTAATTAGCTAGTACGAGTAGTACCGTTGGTCTATGAGAATTGAAGTTGAACGAACTCCGGCCGGCTGCGCGCGCGCGGGCCGCGGCGGGACTGACTGGTTTGGCGGCTAGCATCGCATGCATATGCATTCACGTACGTACACACCCCATGCACTACGTACTCCGTCTATCCAAGTGGCGGGGGCCAAGGCTGCCGCGGTGCCGGCGCTTTACCGTGCCAGGACAGGAGGAGAGGCGGTTTCCAGTTCCAGCTGTGAGCTGTGCTCAGCCATCTGCTAGTAGGCAAAGTACCACGAGCAGCAGCAGGTGCCAGTCCAGTCAGTCAGCGTAACAGTGCAGTAGTCGTGGTCGTTGTCGTCGCAGATCGGCCATGCGCCGCCCAAGACCAACATGTGAGGGGAGCGCGCAGTGCGTGGAGTGAGCGCCGGCGCCACGCATCCCGTATGTACGCGCGTGTCTTGCTGAATTTTCCGTGTATACTCGTATAGTAGGCCCGGGACCACGGGCTGGTAGGGCGCGTGGATCGGGGGCTGCTAGCGTTCGCCCTGGTCAAATTGCAGCCCCCTCTCCGACCAGGGGAAGCGCGGCCCCCGCAAGCCTCCCACACCGTGTGCCTGCTCGCGAGCCTCCCGTGCGCCCCTATTCATCTTCTTCCCTGGCGCCCCCGCCGCTGCCACCGCCCCGCCGCGGCGCGCTAGGGCTCGCAGCTCCGGCGAGCCCTAGCGCGCCGCAGCGCCTCCCTTCTTCCCCTCCCCCGTCTGCACTGCTGCATCGCCGCCACCATGGCCACCGTCGCCGGCGACGCCCCCGTCCCGACCTTCCCGGCCGCCTCTACCGCCGCCAGGGCCCCCAAATCGCTCGGCGGCATCCCCACCGCCTGGTCAACCTTCCTCCCCCGGTCCCCCCTTCCTTCTAGACCCGCCGGGAAGCTGCCGGAGATGGTGACGACGGCAGCGAGCTTGGGCGGCGGGGTGGCGAGCTCAGGCGTGGGCACGCTCGCGAGCGACGGCGCGGCCACGACAGCAAGGCCACGGGCGCTGGAGAGGGGTCGCGGGCACGGCAGCGAGGCGCGGACGGGCGCGGGCGCGTCGGGGAAGAGAAACAGTGCACACGCGAGGGGGGGGGGGTCGGACGGCGGTTCCTGTCCGACTGGTTGGACAGGAAGATTGCCCGCGTGGATCGCCGCGCGTGGTGTTGGCTCCCTGCACCGCGCAGGAGGAGCACCGGCCGGCTGACCACACCACCGGCCCATGTCGAGATGCCCGCGTTTGGCGGGCGTTGTGCCGAGCCGAGATCGCACTCGCACCGGGGTCTGCTGCACATACAAGTACGTACGACGTTTTTTTCCTTCTTCCGCTGGTCTCGATGGAGTCGACAGTGTTGGAAGCATGAGTTCTTGATCAGGTGTGGAGGCTGGGCTTTCTTGATCAGGGACAATGATGGAGGGGTAATAATGCAATGTGGCTGGGGACTTGTAAATCATTTGTTGAGTGCTCTCCAGGCTGAGACTATTGGTCAATTGGTCCTGGAAATTAAACAGCTGCACTGAAGATCAAGCAAGCAATGATGTCAGAGTTGCAAGACCTGCCTGGCAAAGGTTGGAGGCCTTTTAGATAAATTGAAGTCCTTTTCCTCAACAAATGTTATTAGCTTTGAGTGTGTCGATATCCCAAGAACTTGCAACAAGGCAGCCCATGTTCTTGCTGCTTTAGGTGTGTGGATAGCACTGAAGGGGCGGAGCCGCACATATAGTGTGAGGTCCCAGATAGTGTTAATGTAATTGTAATTTACGATTTGTCAACTCGAGTGCAATGAAAGCTACCCAAGTTTTTTTTTTTGAAAAAAAGAGAGCACGATTTCTACCGTGTAGGGTGTGGTGTGGCCTGTGGGATTCACATTCACTGAAGCTCAGGTTCTCGTTGGATGTTGGCAGCTTGCATTGCCATGAATCCATGGTATATGTGTGTGTGTACCGTATACGCAGTAAGCAATTAATTTTTATGCCGAGCCCAGGGCTGCAGTCGTTATAGATCAATATTATGGTACACTAAGTGTAATCAATGGAGTTAGAACATCATAATCACCGATTTAAGTTGCCGTGGGGACATAGGGTAAGTTTATTGGTAAGTATATAGCGTAAGTTGTTGTTGTTGTTGTTGTTGTTGTTGTTATCAACAATTTAACTAAGAAATGCTTAGGATAGGAATCGCGCTAGGAATCCTAAAACGAATGTTTCATTTATTTAAGCCATCCCCGTACCTCCAATCCGATTCAAACATTGCTAAAGATACTGGCCTCGCTAGTCATATCATCGCTATTCCGCTTGCACATCCAACCTGTTCACTGATTTATGCTGCAGGCACTTCAGAAACCTGAGCTGGGTTAGGTAGCGGTTACACACTTCACAAGTTTGGAGTGTGTAGCTCTTTGGTTGGAGTTGGGGTTTTAATTAGCGAAACAAACCTTAGGTTAGATAGCTGGGATCAATCAGGAATGCAACGGCATATTATAATTCAGAGGCAGAGCTAAAGCAAACTGGAGGGGGCGTGCTTGTTGTTTTTGTGCATGCATCGATTTGTGCTATGGGGATAAAAATAATAATAATAAAAGTTTGTTATACTCACAAATTTTACATTTTACATTGACATTTCAGCACCCCTAATTAAACTAGGCAACTAGCTATGTATAGATTTGCCCCAGACACAATTATGTGGCATGTATTATTTGCAAAATTCTCAATTTTATCCAAGGTCGACTCTCTCCCTCTCACCTTATAAAATTTAAATTTATGCATTTTTAAGTTCATCATGCTAGCATGTGTGATTTGGAGATATTGGATTTTAATTGGATCCATGAGCTGAGCTCGATCTATCTATCACATCATATTATACTATTATTAAAAGACCATTTGTCTATAATGTTTGCAAACTACAGAATAAAATAATAAGCATAATTTTGTGAACATTTAATAGTCTGCATTACCCAAGGATTTCAGGCCTACTTGGCTGGGATCCAAACTTGTCCAACTAAAATCGTTGCAAGCCTGAGTTTTGTATTATTGCCGAACAAATATGTAATCCCTAAAAAAATAAGTTCTATACCAAATTTATTGGTTTGAACATGTTATAGTTTTCTCTGCTGTTATGACATGCGTGGATATATTTGCTAGTATCTGTAGAAACAAATAGTAACAATTGCATTAACTTAACCCCCGTTTGGTTGAGCTCTGGATTATTGTGGTTGTGGCTCCTTATAACGATCTTTTCTCCTCTCAAAATAGACTACGAGCCATAGAATTGTTGTTTTAGCTTCATCTGCTCGGGTAGAAGCCGTGCCCTCCTTGTTCGTTGAGCTTTTTACCTGTATTGCCCTCAAAATAATGCCTCTTCCTTGCATGTATTCTTTTTTTTTCAAACTTAGTTTTGGAGTAATACCGCACAAAAATTATCATACATAATAATATATTAAAATATTATGTATTATTTGCAGGTGGAAATACTTAAAAATAATTGTGCAATATTACTCCAAATCTAGAATATACGAACTGAATTTTGCACTTTTGTTTTGCTAGAGGCAAAATGGTCATTTGACCCCAAAGTTAATGTTGTTAGTGGACTAAACTGGATGGAAGGCCATATAAGGAAGAAAATTTTATTTTAGGGCCATATAGGTAGGTTCAAAAAAATATACAAAAAAAGAGGCATTATTTCAAGCCATACATGTAAGGCCCTGTTTAGATGCACTTCCAAATTCTAAAATTTCCATCACATCGAATATGTCGGCAAACGATGGAGCATTAAATGTAGATGAAATTTTTGAATATTTACATAATTTGCATGTAAATCATGAGACGATTCTTTTAAGACTACTATGATTAGACACTTATTCCAAAAGATTCTCTACTCAAAATTTCAAACGATTTTGCATGTAAACGGGCCCTAAAAAGCTCCAATACGAGACACTGGCCCATATAGCCTAGGCTACCAGCTACCAAGCCCAATGCTCTTGAAGGATGTAGGCTTTCGTGTACTATGTACGTCACTGGCCCATCGAACTGTATACTGGGCTTGGGGGCGATTGTGCACACAACTTCTGGCCCAACAAAGACCTGGTTCTTTGAAAACAGCCTACATCTGTCCCACTCCCAAGTCCCAACAGACCGGCGACAGCCTCCAGCTTAATTGTGGGCCTCCGGCCTCCGGCCCTGCCTTTTCTTCTCCCGTTTCCACCCCGTGTCTGTGTCTCGCTCTCGTAGTTCTCTTCTCCCGTGCCCCTCTCGTGCGCTCTGTCTCTAGCGCAGCGGCGACGACTGGGCGATCGCCGCGGCCTTAAGCCAGGTGGGCAGGTCTGCCTCTTGGGCACTTTGCCGGCGACGAGCACCCAACAGGTACGCCCAGCCCTCCAGCCCTCTTCCGCTCCTGCTGTGCGAAACCGAGCACCCAGATCCGCTTAAGGTACTTGTATTCGGATCGGATCTGATCCAGTTACGAACTTCGTTTTTTTTACCCGAAAATTATCGGGAGTACATGTGTGCACCCTGGGTCTCTCCCAGATCTGTGCGCGTGAGGTTTAGAAGCGTATTATGTGGTTCCGGCTTTTGTTTCGAAGGATTCGACATTCTTTTATGTGATTGAGATAGTAGGCGCAACGTCCAGATCCATATACGAATATAGAGTCCATATACAGCTACTTGGTCGATGTGTTCTGTAGAATTTTGGTCCACGCCTGTTTTGTATAGTATATGAGTTGTGAGGCCACGTTATATGTGGTGGTTTGATGTTTGAATTGTGGGTAGTTTCCTTATGTTAATTAATTCCGTGTGTCATGCTGATTTTAGTCAGAGACTCAGAGTTTAATTCACCGATGAAGAATTGAAGATTATAACAAAATATTTTTTTCACGTATCATGCAAATTGCCTGGCCTTCTAGATGTGTTGGCAACAATAGGTACCACATAACAATAGATGTGTTGGCAACAATAGAGTTTTATGCAGTTAGGTTAGGTACTTACGGTGCAACTCTCTAAATCACTTTTCTTGACTGAATTTCATCTATAAAGTCACTACAAGGAAGTGAGTGGGTCAAATGGCAAATTAATACAATAATTTATTTTCTCTGCACATTTTTCCTATACGCTCTTGATGGTTATATTAGCTCTGGTTTTCAATTTTTCATTTCGTTGGGCTGCCCTTCGTTTGTCTACATGTATGTATTTTGGTAGTTTATTTACTCTAATGGATGGATGCATCTTTTTCATCAGAATTATGGCCGTACAATAGACTAGGCAGAGTTTCATTATGTTTTACTAGTTTCCTTGCACATTGTACATAATGCTGATCAATATTTCCTCTTTAATATAGAGAGATGGCTGGTGGTTTTCGAGTACTGCATCTTGTGAGGCCATTTCTGGCTTTCTTGCCAGAAGTACAGAATGCTGATAGGAAAATACCATTCAGAGAGAAAGTGATCTACACGGTCATTTCTCTCTTCATTTTCCTGGTCTGCAGCCAGCTCCCGCTCTATGGCATTCATTCAACTACTGGCGCTGACCCTTTCTACTGGATGCGTGTTATTCTTGCATCAAACCGTGGTACTGTTATGGAATTGGGTATCACTCCAATCGTGACATCTGGAATGGTGATGCAACTTCTAGTGGGATCAAAGATCATTGAAGTTGACAACAGTGTGAGGGAGGATCGTGCTCTGCTGTAAGTGTTATTGAATACTATAGATGTATAACTTACTCTATATGTATTGGTGGATACTTTGCTTATCCATCCTTTTATCAATTGACTACCATTGAGAACTGCAAAGCTTTTATTGTTCTTATTCTTGTTTCTGGTGTTTTTCAAGTGATGCATAGTGTGTTTTTTTACTCAGAAATGGTGCACAGAAGTTGCTTGGTATCCTGATTGCTATTGGAGAAGCCGTGGCATATGTTCTGTCTGGAATGTATGGCAGTGTGAGCCAACTTGGAACTGGGAATGCTATCCTCATTATACTTCAGCTTTTCTTTGCTGGTATCATTGTCATCTGTCTAGATGAACTCCTACAGAAAGGCTATGGTTTGGGATCTGGTATCTCTCTGTTCATTGCTACTAATATCTGGTAAGCATATTAAATGTCACATCCCATCGATTTGCTATTTTGTACGTGCTGGTTTATGGTAAACACCTTTCCATGTAGTGAGAATATCATCTGGAAGGCATTTAGCCCAACAACCATTAACAGTGGGCGTGGTGCTGAATTTGAAGGGGCAGTCATTGCATTGTTCCATCTGTTGATTACTCGCACTGATAAAGTCCGTGCTCTACGCGAGGCTTTCTACCGTCAGAATCTTCCAAATGTGACCAATTTACTTGCTACCGTCTTGGTCTTCCTCATAGTTATCTATTTCCAAGGCTTCCGTGTTGTACTTCCAGTGAGGTCAAAGAATGCCCGTGGTCAACAAGGCTCATACCCAATCAAGCTGTTCTACACTTCCAACATGCCCATCATTCTGCACTCTGCACTAATTACCAACCTCTATTTCATATCCCAGGTATGCACTTCAATTCCAGTGCTTCATTACTATTGATCTTTATTTCATGAATTTGTAGGGACTAAAATGTTTCTATGGCAGCTTCTCTACAGGAAATACAGTGGAAATTTCCTTGTTAACCTTCTTGGGATATGGAAGGAATCTGAGTACTCTGGTCATTCTGTTCCTGTTGGTGGTCTTGCTTACTATGTGACTGCACCATCAAGGCAAATAATTAGTTTCTTTTATTTTACTGCCTTCTCTTTTATGATTTACTCCCTCCATCCTAAATTGTAAGTCATTCCAAAAATCTTGGAGAGTCAAACTATCTCAACTTTGACCAAGTTTATATGATAAGATAATAATATTTACAATATCAACTAAGTACCATTAGATTCTTCACCAAATATATTTTTAAAGTATATTTATTTGGTATCATAAATATTTGTATTTCTCTCAATAATTTTGGTCAAAGTTGAAATGTTTTGACTTTCCAAGATTCTTGGAATGACTTACAATTTGGGATGGAGGGAGTATTGCTTATGATTTTGTCAAAATTGAATGAACAATTAATGATGCTAGCTTCAAATGTTTGATTTTGCAGCTTGGCTGATGTTCTGGCAAATCCATTCCATGCATTGTTCTATGTGGTCTTTATGCTGTCAGCATGTGCTCTCTTCTCAAAGACATGGATTGAAGTTTCTGGTTCATCAGCGAAGGATGTTGCTAAGCAGCTGAAGGTAAAACAATGCATAGTTTATATTTCATGACTTGCATGGACACAACATCAATATCATCAAAGCTCATGCTGTTGTGCTTGTCCGTGCCTATTTTGCCTTTTTTATGACTTCGAATTTACCACGCAAATGTATACCCGTATATGGTTATTAGTAAGCTGCTGCAGGATATGGACCACTGGTGTTAATAGGGCCATAGTTTTTTCACATGCAAGATTTTCATGCTAGAGTGACTTTTAAACCCTTACCCTGGCAATTCAACAGGAGCAACAAATGGTGATGCCAGGCCATCGTGAGTCAAACCTGCAAAAGGAACTGAACAGATACATCCCAACTGCTGCAGCATTTGGTGGAGTGTGCATTGGTGCGTTAACTGTTCTAGCTGATTTCATGGGCGCAATTGGCTCAGGAACTGGTATTCTGCTCGCTGTCACTATCATATACCAGTACTTCGAGACATTCGAGAAGGAAAGGGCAACCGAACTTGGTTTCTTTGGCTTCTAATCTTCGTAGCTGGGGGAGTTATTATGGCCTTATGGGTATGGGCTGAATCTTCCTGCAAAGTGACAGTAAATGCTTGGCCGGCTGTTTATGTTTGTATTTGGAGAGCTTATAGTCAGTTTAGGTTGCGGGCTAATTTACAGCGGGAAACTTGTAGCAGGTTCTGCGTGCGTTTTGGGACCAGTGTGGTGGCATAAGTTGTTCCGAAGTACAGCCACGGTCATCATCTTCTGGCATTTTTTGTTCTCATGTACTATTGACTATATAGAATTTTGGATCAATTTTGCCATCTTGAACTCAACACATCTGCAACATTTATCTTACTATTGTTTCTGGTTCTGAATTACTATCTGTACGACTGTACCAATGGCATCCTTTTCTTCCTAATATAAAGCTTGGGAAACTGCTAGTATAGCTTTTTTATTATCCTTCGCTGTAACTTGCTGCACAATTTTTTTTGTGAGAAATACTTGCAAAAAATTACTTGGGGGCATGATTAACTCGTTCACTGTAAGTTGGGACCTTGTTCAATTCGTGCGGACTTGGTTGTGCTAAGCCCGATACACGAATATTGAATGAGCGGGTGTTGTTAAACTCCATAAGGAAACAACTAAACCTGCATGTCTACAACTTTGATCACTCGCAATTAACCGTGTCCTGAAATGTCGGATGAGCAGAGCTACGAGTCCGAACCAATCAAGCTATACTGCATGGTAGAAGGCATCGTCGGGCACAATATGAACAACACTTTTAACAACTGAATTGTAATCGAGAAAAATAATGACCATAAATCAGTCACAGTCATGCGGTGTTCAATCCCACTGATGAAATAAATTATTATCATTCGCACTATAACGGTCAGTGGCGGATATAGAATCGGATTGAAGGGGCTGATTCTTCTTCCTCCTTCTCCCTCCATTTTTCTCCATCACTCTCTATATTTCCATTGCAGCTGTAGGGGGCTGGAGCCCCCAGCCCCCTTTAGATCCGCCGCTGATAACGGTAACTAGAAAAAAAGGATTTAACTCAGACAAAAACTCTTACATTACATGCTGACCAAGACATCATGCTGAACAATGTGAAAGGACCGTGAAACATGTCATTTGCCTTGCATGACAGTATTGGGCCACTCCGGGGAAAAAAAATGTGCACCTTTGTGCATCTAGTTAGCTATTATGAATTTGTCTTGCTTTCGGAACTTCTTACTGGATTAAAATATGGGTGAGCCTGCAAACATCAAATAGATGTTTTTAGCAGAAACTCGTTTTGAAGTTATGCATGCCATACTCATCCAGTAACTTTCGTCAAGAATGTAGGCAAGAGAGGTACCATGGTTTCCTTGGCTGTAGGCCTGTCCTGGTGATCATACCGGAGTAGTTTATCTACCAAATCAATAGCCTGTAAAAGGTAGAAACTTGTAAAAAAAAAAAAAAATGGGGACAAGGCTACAGTTCTCAAAAGGCAACAAGAGTCACCTCAGGTGTCGCAAGGTGTCTGTTCCTAGCATTGACAAACTTGGGCCATGGTTTCCTATTATGTCTGTAGCCACAAAAACTTAATTAGATCATCCAAAATAAAGATCATGATAGTCTGCAAGATTATCCAAACTCCAAAAATCAATGACCTTCCAATAAGCCTTTCAAGCTGTGGGTCAAGCTGGAGGCCATATTTTTCAAGGTAGTTATACAAATTTCCTGTGCCAAGAACCTGCAGAACAGTAACACGTATTGCCAATGTTATCCTAAACGCTAAACGGTAAACAGTCGGTCACCCTCTGTTTAGCGTTTAGACCGTTTAAAAAATGCATATTTGTGTATGTAAAAGTTAAATATGCAAGAAACCTTACATTTTTACACATGTAAAATTCAAATATTCTACCAAATAATCTTTTTGTAAGAAATATAAATCCCACAACACTTCATATAATTACCATATTAGTTAGTTTCGTGTTAATTGTGATAGTCGTAGTCCTCTAATTGACTAAATTATGGATCAAATGGTTGCTTAGCTTATTTAATCATGTTTAATGTGATTTTGTTTAGACCATTTTGTTAGAGTGTGTGTATCAGGCCCATGAGGCTAAGCCCATGAGGCCCATGCTATGTACTACTATATAGCTACCCTTTTAGGGTTAGCCCAATAATCTAATCCACTCATTCTAGCATGGTATCAAGCTAGGTTTCCTTCCCTCCCTCCCTCCTCTCTTCCAGCCGCCGCCGCCGGCCTCATCCGGCCTCCATGGCCGGCGGCCGGCCACCCTCTCCTTCCCCCTCCTACTTCTCCTCTTTTCCCCCTCTCCCCTACTCCACCTGCTGGACGCAGCGCGTCACCAGCGAGGCCGCCGCGCCCGGGTCGCAGCCATGGGCCCCGCGCGCCGCCGGCACGTCGCCTGTCGCGGCCGCCGCTTTCGCCGCCGCCGTGGCCGACGGCCCTCCGGTGCTCCAGACCGCACCGCGACCTGGCGGGCCACCGACACCGCTGCAGCCCTCGCCGCCCGCGCCGCGACCTGGCGGGCTGCCGAGCGGCTAGCGGCGGCCGCCGCCCCCTCCTCTCCCTGGATCTCCGCTGCAGCAGCCGCCATCGGCACCTCTCCAGCCGCAGCCGGTGCTGCAGCAGCAGCCGAGGCCGCGGCAGCCCCGCCGCAGCTGCCTCTCCAAGCGCCCGGCCCCGACCCTCACCTCGTCGCTGCTCTCGTCGCCGCCCGGGCTGCTGCCGCCGAAGGTGCGGCCCGCGTGAGTGCGGCTGCCCTAGCCTTGGAGCGGGAGCGCGAGGCGGCTGATGCCCTGGCGCGTCAAATCGCCGAGGCGGAGCTGCTCCTCGGCTACTCCGCACCCTACGACGCCGGTGCCACCTCCTCCGACTCGCGCGCCTTCCCTCTCCAGGTTCCCGATCCGGCGGACCCACTTGTGGCGCAGCTCCACTACCAGGCCGGCGGTGTCCAGAATATCCGGAACCTGGTCCCGGTCGTCCTCGACCCGGAGTCGTCCTCCTACGCCCGCTGGCGAGACATGGTCGTCCTCACCCTCCGCCGCTAAGCCCTTGACGACCACGTCCTTCTCGACACCCCGCCGGCGGCTCAAACCCCCCGAGTGGCTTCGTCTCGACATCATCGTCCTCTCCTGGATCATCGGGACCATCTCCACCGACCTTCACGACCTCGTCCGCAACACTCCCAACGCTCTTTGTGCTTAGCTGGCGCTTGAGGGCCAGTTCCTTGGCAACGCCGAGGCCCGGGCCCTCCGTCTCGACGTCAGCTTCCGCACCTTCATCCAGGGCGACCTCTCCGTCGGCGAGTACTGCCGCCGGATGAAGGTCATGGCGGACTCCCTGGGTGACCTTGGCTGGCCCGTGGAGGACCGGATCTTGGTCCTCAACGTCCTCCGCGGCCTCAGCGATCGCTACGCGCACCTCCGGACGTGGATCACCCGGCAGCAGCCCTTCCCCTCCTTCCTGCAGGTCCGCGACGACCTTGTCATGGAGAAGATCACCCAGGTCGTTCAGCCCCCTTCTCTCTCTGCGCCAGGCTCCTCGTCCTCGTCGACTGCCCTTGCCGCCACTCCTCCGCCGCGTCCGTCCACACCGGCGCCGTCGTCTCTCCTTGGTCCTCCTCCCTCCGGGCCGGGCGGGGGCGGGGGGGGGGGGGCGTGGTGGCCGTCGTCGACGCACGGGGGGGCGTGGTACTGGTTCTGCTCGTGGGGCCGTGCCCGCGCCACCACGGGGGGCTGCATCCTGGCCATCCTTCAGCAACCCATGGTCAGGGCGCATCTCTATGTGGCCGTTCCAGGGTGCCGGTGGGGACCCTCGCACCCCAGCGGCCATGCTCGCCGGCACTGTCCCGACGACTCCGTGGACCCCACTACCTGGGGGTGCTCCGCCCCTCCCGTCACCGTGGGTCCTGCCTTCCCAGTCACCGCTAGGACCCCCCGGTTGGGATGCGACAGCCCTGGCCCGCTCCTTCAGCACCATGGGCTTGACTCCTCCCACCGGACTCGAGTGGGTCGCCGACTCGGGTGCCACCTACCACACTACGTCTAACCCCGGTATACTCACGGCTGTCCATCCTCCTTCTTCATCTCTTCCTTCCTCCATCATGGTCGCAAATGGTTCCTGTATTCCTGTCACTTCCGTGGGTTCCGCTACCACTCCTGGCTCTTTTCGTCTCCCTGATGTTCTTGTTGCTCCTTCTATGGTCCACAATCTCCTCTCCATTCGTCGTTTTACTGCTGACAATTCTTGTTCTGTTGAGTTTGACTCCTCTGGTCTTACTGTGAAGGATTTGGCTTCCCGGCGTCCTCTCCTCCGATGTGACAGCACGGGGCCCCTTTACACGCTTCGGCTTCCTTCTTCTGCTCCTACCGCTTCGGATTCGGCTTCCACTTCGTCCGCTGCTCTCGCTACATCCACTTCTTCCACTACCTGGCACCGCCGTCTCGGACATCCTAGCCGTGATGTTTTGATGCAGCTTAGTCGTAGTTCCAACATACCATGTACTCGGGCTAACGATGGTCACTTATGTCATGCGTGCCAGTTCGATCGTCATGTTCGTCTTCCATTTCCCACCTCTTCTTCCCATGCGACCCGCATTTTTGATCTTGTACACTATTATCTGTGGACATCACCTGTGATGAGCATTTCTGGTTATACATATTATCTTGTCATAGTTGATGATTTCTCTCATTATTCCTGGACTTTTCCCCTGCGTGCTAAGTCTGAGGCGTTTCCCACACTTCGTCACTTCTTCGCCTGGGTGTCTACTCAGTTTGGTCTTACCGTCAAGGCCATTCAGTGTGACAACGGGCGTGAGTTCGATAACTCCACCTCTCGGGACTTCTTCCTCTCTCACGGTGTCCAGTTGCGCATGTCTTGTCCCTACACCTCCTCCCAGAATGGCAAAGCAGAGCGCATGATTCGCACCACGAACGACACCGTGCGCACTCTTCTCCTCCAGGCTTCTCTTCCTGCCCGCTTCTGGGCCGAGAGCCTGCATACCTCCACCTATCTCCTTAACCGCCTACCTTCCACTGCCTGTCCAGCTCCCACACCACACCACGCTCTCTTCGGTACTCCACCTCGTTACGATCACCTCCGTGTCTTCGGGTGTGCGTGTTACCCTAACACCACTGCCACTGCTCCACACAAGCTGGCACCCCGTTCGACCCTGTGTGTTTTCCTCGGGTACTCCCCGGATCACAAGGGGTACCGTTGCTATGACCTCACCTCTCGCCGTGTCCTTATCTCTCGTCATGTGGTGTTTGACGAGTCCGTCTTCCCTTTCTCCACCACCCCCACACCTCCCTCCACCTCCGACCTTGACCTTTCCTTCCTAACTCCCATTGACGAGGTGGTTCAGCCACCCCTTCCGTTTTGTCCTGCAGGTCGTGCTCCGCCGCTCGCGTCGCCGGCTCCGTATGCCGGCCCGGCGCCCTCCAGTACGCTGCTTGACCCAGCGTCTTCCGCGGGTCCGGCCGCGCCCGACCCTGGTCCGGGGGCACCGCCCTCTGGTCCCTCTGGTCCTCCGCCTGTCTCTGCGCCCCGTGCGGGGCCGGAGGCGCCGACCTCGGACACTCCGGCACGCTTCGCCCAACCAGTGCGTGTCCACCAGCGCCGCGTGCGGCCGGCCCCGCTGGCCACGGTGCCGCTGCCACCACCGCCCTCGCCACCAAGGTCACCTCCGGTGGCTACTCCTCCGTCGACGCCCACACCGCCGTCTCCACCACTACCAGCTGCACGTGCCGAGCCGCCGGTGTACCACCCGTCGATTCTTCACCGACACCCGCGTCATGTTCACCCCATGGTGACGCGGCACGCGGCCGGTGTCCTGCGGCCCCGGGCTCTTGCAGTGACACCCGGGGCACCGCAGGTCTCTCCTGTACCCTCTTCTGTCCGCGATGCCTTGGCGGATCCTCACTGGCGTCGTGCGATGGAAGAGTATGCGGCCCTTCTGGCCAACCAGATGTGCGACCTGGTGCCGCGCTCGCCTGGTGCCAATGTGGTCACTGGCAAGTGGATCTGGACGCACAAGCGTCGAGCCGATGGCTCCCTGGAGCGGTACAAGGCTCGTTGGGTTCTCCGGGGCTTCACTCAGCGGCCTGGTGTTGACTATGATGAGACCTTCAGTCCAGTGGTGAAGCCTGCTACCGTCCGCACCGTTCTCTCCCTGGCTCTCGAGCGCTCCTGGCATGTGCATCAGCTGGATGTCAAGAATGCCTTCCTCCATGGCACTCTGACCGAGACCGTCTACTGCAGCCAGTCGGCAGGTTTTGTGGATTCCTCCCGCCCTGACTTGGTCTGCCGGCTCAACAACTCTCTCTACGGGCTCAAACAGGCACCTCGGGCTTGGTACTCTCGGTTTCCTACCTTCCTACTGACTCTTGGCTTCACGGAGGCCAAGTCCGACACCTCGCTGTTCATATACCACCGTGGGGGTGAGACTGCTTACCTGCTCCTCTATGTGGATGACATTGTTCTCACCGCCTACAGCCAGTCTCTCCTCCAGCGCATCATTGCCTCTCTCCAGGCCGAGTTTGCCATGAAGGATCTGGGTGTGCTCCATCACTTCCTCGGCGTCACTGTTGAGCCCCGACCTTCAGGCTTGTTCCTCCTCCAGCGGCAGTTCACTCGTGACATCCTGGAGCGAGCAGGGATGACTGACTGCAAGCCCTGTTCCACCCTCGTCGACACTCAGGGCAAGCTGTCAGAGGCTGAGGGTTCGTTGCTTGGCCCCGCGGACTCTACCGCCTACCGGAGTCTTGCTGGCGCGCTCCAGTACCTCACCTTCACCCGACCCGACATCTCCTATGCCGTGCAGCAGCTATGCCTCTACATGCATGCTCCACGGGAGCCCCACCTTGCTGCTATGAAGCGGCTTCTCCGGTACCTGCATGGCACCCTCGCCTATGGGCTGCTCCTCGGCCGGTCCTCCTCTGCTGAGCTGGTTGTCTACACCGACGCTGACTGGGCGGGCTGCCCGGACACCCGCCGGTCCACCTCCGGCTACGCTGTCTTCTTGGGCGGCAACCTTGTCTCTTGGTCGTCCAAGCGCCAGCCGGTGGTCTCACGCTCCAGTGCCGAGGCGGAGTACCGCGCCGTGGCCAACGGTGTGGCCAAGGCTGCTTGGCTCCGCCAGCTCCTGGCTGAGCTTCACCACCCTCTCGCCAAGAGCACGCTCGTCTACTACGACAACGTCAGCGCGGTCTACCTCTCCACCAACCCTGTGCAGCACCAGAGGACCAAGCATGTGGAGATTGACCTTCACTTCGTCCGCGACCGTGTGGCCATCGGCGACGTCCGAGTCCTTCACGTCCCGACCACCTCCCAGTTTGCGGACATCTTCACCAAGGGCCTTCCTTCCTCGACCTTCTCCAAGTTTCGCTCCAGCCTCAACATCACCAGTGGCTAGTTGTGGCTGCGGGGGGCTCCTGTGTATTGTGCTTGTTTTCTTTCTTGTCCAGTCTTGTACTCCGTTGCGCCGGTAGTCCAGACTGCGGGGGGTGTTAGAGTGTG
Source organism: Eremochloa ophiuroides (assembly GCA_038502445.1). NCBI lineage: Eukaryota > Viridiplantae > Streptophyta > Magnoliopsida > Poales > Poaceae > Eremochloa > Eremochloa ophiuroides. The sequence goes on from JAHLJS010000002.1 coordinate 9,092,796, forward strand.
TGTATTAGGCCCATGAGGCCCATGTATGTACTACTATATAGCTACCCTTCTAGGGTTAGCCCAATAATCTAATCCACTCATTCTAGCACATTTAGATGGGATTAAATGGTTCAAACGGGTTTAAACGGTCCAACCGTTTAATTCACCGTTTAGGGCCTAAACAACACAAGTGGCTTCTGTTTACCGTTTAAACGGGTGTTTAAACGATCTAAACGGCCGTTTAGGTGAACAGTGCGTATTGCATGTATCATACAAACAAATAGTAAGACATTAAATTCTTTCAAACAACCATTTCTTCAGTAAATGCAGGAGCAGGGGATCAGATGAAATTGTACAGCTAAAATGGCTAGGGTTTAGGATCTTTAGAATGTATTCAGGCCCAACCCACCCTCACCCCCCCCCCCCAACATAGCATATGTAGTTTCTAGCCAGGCTGTAGACACTTGGCCAAACCATGTGTTGACACCAAATTTTGGGCTGGGAGCCGATAGCCGATACCAGAGGAAGATAGCCTATACCAGAGGAAGATAGCCGATCTCGGAAGCAGATTCCGTCCAGCGGAAGGAAGGAAAATAGCCGATTGCACGGTGAATCGGTTATCGGGTCAAGGTGACAGGAGGCGTGCAGCGTCGGTATTAATGACGTCATCCAGAGTCCGCGCCGCCAAGATGCGATCACGATCGAAGTCCGTTATGAAAGGGAAGGTGGGACTCCAAGTTACCTTAGATATAGGATAGTTTATTAGTTTCCTTATCTATTGATGAGTTGTAATTCGACTAGGATTCTATCTACGCTCAGGGTATAAATATAAGCCCTCAACCATTGTAAAAGACACAACAACATCAATACAACACAACTTTCGGCTCCGGCCAACAAACCCTAGAGTCAGTCGAGTCCGGCGAGTTACTTCATCCAGGCTGGGTGTCATCCGGTGGACGCAGGCTTGCTTGTAAGTATCGTCAACCCCCTGTTAAACTATGTCTTTTTAACGTCATCCGGTGGACGTGGAAGCATGGCGGACCAGGGTCCTTGCTAAGCTCTGTTTCTTTGGCGTCATCCGGTGGACGTGGGAAACACAGTGAGTCAAGGATGATTCACGCTGATTTACCCGAACAATCTGTGTTAACCGTCATCCGGTGGACGAGATGCAGATTAGGACGGTTTTCACGCGCGAATTAGTTATCGATTCGTGTTTGTTTGCTTGATTCATCTATCAGTTAATGTTATCCGGTGGACAGGCTATAGATTGAGATGGTTTGCACGCATGGATTAGTTATCGGCTCTAGCTAAATATGGCGATTTAGTTAGATTCATTAAGTTATCAAGATGTTATTTGTTGCTTATTGTTTATTTATCAATATAACATCTCTCTGCCCGATCAAGATTGATAGATTTGGCCTTAGATTCACTTGAATTTGATCGTCGTTTATGCTTTCTCATGCTTATTTTACCATGATGATCGGTTCCATGCTTACATCGGCTAATTCCCTATCAATCTTGTTCGCTGCATGTTGTGCGTTCGGTTCTAGTTGAGACATAAGTGGTTCTGAGGTTATCGTAAGTCTTATTTTTGTGTCCTTGTTTAAGTTAAGCTGAGCGTCATCCGGTGGAACAAGTTTAACCTAAGCAAATTTTCACTAGATTGGATTTGCTTTAATTTGAGGTCTGTTTATGACTACGCTAGCATTCGTTCGTGCTTCATGGACCCTGCATCGGCTAAAGAGCCGATTCAGTTATGCTTTCACGAATAGATCATGCATATAGACTTATTTGGATATTAAACGATCTAGCTTTGTTTGCTGGGTTTGTTGAAGCCCGCTGGCCGTTAGACCAGGTGAACGCAGACTTGGTGAACTTAGCGAAGAGGATTTACTAAAGCCGCTGGCCTTCTAGACCAGCTTTAGCCGATCTCTGCTTGTTTGATGTACAGATCAGATCTGTACACATGATCTATTTTCTTTTATACACATTAATTGAATTAGATTGGCTAGCACGTTATTGTCTTCATATGAGTATCCTGATAGCCGTTTTACTTCATTATTATACTATCGGTTCATAACATGACGGAATCGGCTTTCTAGTCGATCTCCGATTATACTGGCTCTTTGAGCCATACAGTTGGAACTATCTGGACTCACCAGTTAGTTCCGCCTTGAGTTACTGATTATATTTGTTTCCTTGTCAATTGCAGGTCAAATTGACTGGCACGCTTGGGTGTTACTGACACTCTCAGACCGGTTTCGAAGCTAGCTGGATCTGCGAGAGCTCTACTGCCTTCAAGGGTCGTTTCCGGCTTCGCTGGTGTGTTGGGCTTAGGGAACCACTTTTTACGCCAACACCATGTAGATTCCCGGCCCAGCAAAGAGAGAAAATTGGTCATTGGGAGGCAGAGCGTGCGGCGCCCGTTCTGACTCCCGGCTCCAGTTTTCGTTCTGGCCGGAGAGCGTCTAGAATTAACCCTAGCCGCCGGAGAACCGGGCGCCGAGAGTGCAGATCGCCGACCACTCTCCTTCGTCAGTTTGCCCTTCCGCTGGCCAACGGTCCTTTACCTGGCAGGCAGCTAGCCTCTTACGCTCGCCAGTCCACCATGCCCACACGTGAACGCGCACGGCGCACTGCCTCCCAGTGCCTGGTGCCTCCCAGTTAGCCAGCCAGCTGCACGCCTCGCCACTACACTTGCCGAGTGGAGGCAGCAGAAGAGGACCTGGGCAGATGGACCTGCCGTGAACTTGCTGTTGTTGCTGTTACTTCATTTGCTTGTCTTGTGGATTGCAATAGAAGAGACTGGTGATTTCCTAATCTCCATTCTAAGTTCTAATTTAATGTTGAACCTTTTACGAACTAGCAATTCCATGAATGAGTAATTGATTATGTTGATTTTAATTTCCAGTCTATATAGTAGCACAATATAGAGTTGTCAGACTTTTATCAGGTAAGTGTTTTTTAATACTCTATCCATCACTAATGAAAATACCTGCCTAGCGCCTAGATCCTAGAGTAGTACATAGAAGATACTACAACATCTAGATATTTTTTAGTGCTCTATCCATCACTAAAGAAAATTGGACTAGTAGAATAAATTTAAGTTTATTATTTATAAATATATACACTTTGCAGAAAATATACAGGGCGACGAGTGCCACTGATATGTCAATATTCATAAACCAACAATACACAACAGGCTAGTTTTAGTAATGTTTACATTCAGTTAACTTTCTGGACAATGAAGGCTATAAAAGCATGCTATTAAGGTCCAAATATGAACTTGCCATTAACGACTCGGGTGACTGTGACTCTAAAGCTAACATAGCAGATGCAATAGATAATGTCACATGAACCAATTAGCTTGTGCTGTTTAAATAGTTAATGCAACATTTGAATACATAATTCAAGTTACAACTCGTAAGGCTTGCCATCATTGCATTATTCCATATAAACCACTAGATTAAGTGACATAGAAAAACACAGAGCAGCTTCAAACTTACCTCCGCTATTTTCACTAACTGATCATAATTATCCTGGCCACTAAAGAAAGGGTCCACTCGGAATATCTGTTAGTACCATACAGCACATCAACACAGGTCTATAGCCCAGATAACTAACTGTTCATAGTCTTGCCACTTACCATTGCTGCGAACATGCAACCAAGGCTCCACAAATCCAATGAGTAATCATAATCTAACAAATCCACAAGTAGTTCAGGACCCTTGTAGCATCTGTAAATAGCAAAAGGACATGGTAAACTAAGGGGAGAAAGGCAACGAGAGGCAGCTAGAGAGTAATATATTTTCAATGCTTAAAAAAGCGCTAGGCTCTAGGCACCAGGCAGGTGGTTAGGCTCCGCCTAGCACCTAGGCGTTTCTAGTCATTGATAGGCGTTTGTTCTTTTGTGTCCAGTCAGAGTACTACCATGCTAAATACAGGAAATTTAGCATATCATAACAGGAGAAAAATTATACTACCATGCATTTATAAGTAATATGATTGTAGTTTTACATACATCAAGTGAAGCCTAGACAAAAACACCTTAGGTGCTTGGCGATGGTGAGGCAGTGCACTGCCTAGCAGCAGGCATCGCCTTTTTAAACAGATATGTTTTTTTAAGAAACAATGCTACACAATAATTTACTATTTATATACTGGGTATAACATAAATCTAACAGAATTTAGTACTAAACAAAGAGATGAACCAGAACTAATATAACGATGCATCAAAAGCCTATTGTGATTTACAATTTTACAGGTCTACTGGAAGAATATAGAATGGGTGAGGTCTTTGGATCAACAAAATATTCATGGTTTATTAATAGAAACAGTTATCATGAATATTTGAAGATTTGAACAAATGAAATATCTTTAATAAAATGCTGAGCAAGCTCAAGAACAGCCAATTTTCAAAGCCAGGGCAGGGCAGCTGACCTTGAAGCAACTCTAGCATTATATTCCATCTTGGGATGATAGAACTCTGCAAGACCCCAATCAATAAGACGAAGCTGGCGTTTTTCATGGTCAATCATGACATTGTGGGGTTTGACATCTCGGTGCATTATACCGCGTGAATGACAATAATCTAGTGCCTACACAAATACCTGGAAAAGTTAAGACCATCAAGTTGAATGCAGCCTGACAGGAATAGAATGGTTTGAACGTGTAAGTGGCAAAACTGCAAAATATTTAGCTATCGTCAAGAAAACTGAACCTGTTAGCCCAGATTAGGTCACAGGACAAACTGTACATGAAAAAATACATCATAGCACCAAACGCTGCATCCGTCTTGTTCTTTATGATGCTTGTCCAGATACGTAAAGGAATCAGTCTGTTTAATTTTTCTTTTGTTCAAACTCTAAACATCTGTGACAGTTAAAATTTTGTCCATCATGTGAATTTGATTTGATCATGCATATCTAAATTTTGTTTACAGGAATAATATTATATGATTAATGGGTACTCAGAATCTAATAAGAACTTATGAACTGATTTTCAGAAAACAAGGTGTTGTGGGTCATCTGTATTATTTTCTGCAGTTCAATTACTGTTCCATGATGACTCAATACTCCATAGAATGCAGACCTTGAACGTCTAAAGCTCCAAACAGATGCAGAGCTACCATATTCTAATATTCATTAATCAACATAGAATGATTACTGAGTACCAGTTTATTGGCCAAAGTACTTTAAAAACAAAGGCAGGGAACTATCTCATAGAATTAGTTACCTTTTTTTTTATGTGCGTAATAAGATCAAAGGAGCTAACAAGCTACACCAAGTTGCATAGCATTAAGAGGTTTACCTCTGTTATGGCATGCCTTGTATTTACAAACTATATTAGCTAAAAAATATATAAATCAGGGCATACTTATCAGCCTAATGGAACTCTTAAAACTTCTAAGGTCAGTGACGTGCAAGAAAAACAATGCGAATTTAATTTTACATTGATTGCAAAGGTCCTCAGAATAAAACAGGTATATCATGAAAAAGAAGCAAAAAATGAAATAGCTGAACCATGAACAAGACCACAGAAGCAAGAGATGAGCACTTTGAGGTTCAGATTCTTGCCTTTAATAATTCAAAAATATAATATATGATATCATAATCAGATAACGCAGGGTAGAGTACTTTGAAGTCAGTGTTGTTGACATGTTCGAAGATCAGACTAGGCGTCTTTGATTCATCATCTCTGACAACATCAAGTAGTTTTACAATGTTAGGCCCTCCATATAAGTTCTGAAGTATCTTTATTTCCCTCTTTATCTGGATCATCATAAAAGAAATCCACATGAATCGTTATGATGTCACACAAATCCTAAGCGAATAGGAGAAAGAAAAAAAAAAGATAAACATCAAAATGTTTCTGTAGCTGAAAAGCAATCAAGTAAGCCTAAAAAGGATCAAATGCACAAGAGCAAATGTGCAAGAGAAAAAAATACAATTTTTCATGGACAAACTCCTATCTGATTTTCTTTATATATACACAAAAACTTTATAGGTGTGCACTTTATTGGGCAAGATGAAATGGTTATATGAGTGTCCTGTGCAGCTACGATGTAGCCAAACCACACTACCTCATGCCCTTTGGCATCCTAAGTGGATAAGTAGTAGAAGCAACTAGCCAACTAGATAATCCTCAAGCCTAACAGAAAAATAGCTGAGACTGGTAGTCCAATAGTAGCACTACAAGGCACACAGTTTTATGATTCCATCCATAGCACATCACCGTCACCAGTGGCCAGAAATGTGACAACCACCGCACTAAAAGCAAAGCCTGACCTTCTTCTTCTTCACGGGCTTGAGGATCTTAATGACGCATCTCTCATCGCTCCCGGCGCGGAAGCCTTCGAACACCTCGCTGTACTTCCCCTTCCCGACCTTCCGCAGCACCTCGTACCCATCCTGCTCCCTGCACGGATAGGCGCATCAGAACGAAAGCACTACACCGTTCGAATCTGGAGATCACGGTGTAAACCCGAGCTCCAGCTCCGGGCGCCTACCCCCACTGGATGTCGAGCGACTCGTAGTCCCAGTACTCCTTGGGCCGCTGGGCGTTGGCGTCCGCGTAGACGCGCGCCACCGAGGCGGCGACCCCGGGTTGCCGCGTGGCCCGTCCGAAGCGCGGCGCCTCAGCTGCAGCTGCCGCGGCGGCGGCGTAGGCCGTGGGGGCGAGGCGGCGGCGCCGGTGGTGGTGGTGGTGGTGCGCGTGGGCGTGGCGCGGGGCCGCGGTGGAGAGGAGGAAGCGTAGGAGGAGGCCGTGGGGCGCGGCGGTGGCGGCGGAGGTGGAGGCGGAGGCCGGGAGCGGAAGGACGCGGCTGCGCAGGGCGCCCCAGGCCATGAAACCGCGGCGCGGGCGTGCGGGGGAATTGGGCCTGCGAGAGCAAAAGCAGTGCACGGGGACGGAGGCCTTTTGGGCGAGCGCGCGGTACGCACAGGCTCTCTCGGCCGTGCCTCATCGGATGGGTTCGCGGCTTGGCGCTCCGCCGCGCCCGTAAAAATCTCGGGAAAATCTTCTGTTTGGCCCCGTGCCGGAATGGCAACGGTGGCCGTTGGGTGCGGGCTTGGTAATCACTCTGCAGCATATCACAGTCACTTATACTCCTTCGTCCCTAAATATCTATCGTTCTCTTCCCGAGAAAAAACTTTAACTAAATATGTATTGTTGAAAAGATATTTAAATCTAATTTTTTAATAAATTTATTTGTAGATATAAATGTTGTACGTATTTTATATAAATCGAGTCAAACGTGTGACACAAATACCAATTACAACGATTAAATAGGGACGGAGGGAGTATACCTGAACACCTGATGCCCATTTAGACTACACAGCGTGTTCGGTGCTTGAAACCATACCGAGTCATGGATGCTTCATTTCAGTTTTAGCTACAATACCGAAGCAACACTATGAACCTCATATATTATAAACAAACGAGTAGAAAGTGTAGTGACTTGTGTCTCGTGAGTATATCTGCATGGCTGTCGTGTGGGCCAATAAGCTACTTTACTCTTGAAGCATCGAATTAGAAACATGCCTCTATGCTAGGAATCTTTATTCAAGCATCGCATACCACAATAGGTTGCATCGAGACTAAAAGTAAGAGCTCAGCTCCAAGCATCAGTAAAAAGCTCACGCTATGGCTAGTCTTATATCTTGAATGAATAGATGGTTCAGGTGGTTGGATCCGCGGAGAAACCACGCCCATCTTTGTGTAGGTCGGAGGTGTCACGTTAAATTGGCATGATAAATCTCCACTCCACTGGCTTTAGTGTTACACGTTTCGTGAGGATACCCGTGTACGTAGTCTCGTTAAAAGTTTATGTGTTTTTTGGAACACATGTTGGACTGATTTTCGTAGACACTGATTTTGCTGGTTCCTGACTCATTTTAGCCTTAATACACGATAAACTGAGTTTTTATTTTTCTCCAAGCTCTCGGTTATGGATGCAGATAAGTCACAACAGGTTACGCTCTTAAGAGTGCGCGGCCCTTTCTGCCCCCTCACCTCACCAGCTCTGGGCTCTGGCCACTGACAACCTCATCATCGAGTATCGACCATCGTCCTGCCACTACAGGTTACTGTCTAGTGGAACCCCTAGTATGCTTGCGACAGGTATCTTCTTACCCTCCTCCTCTCATCGGAGCTTCGTCATGGCCATGCTCATCACCGACGTTGTGACCCCTTCGGCTCGCGCCCCCCCCCCCCCCCCCCCCCCCCTGTTCCACTGGCCCAACCGCCACTATGGCCTAAAAGTCGTCCGCCATCGTCTCCACACCGCCCGGCCGGTCTACCTTCCTGAGGTCCCTTAATTCTAAGCTTGTCGAAGTTTGAGATGGATGTTGTCAGAACCCAAGCCATCGGAATTGTCTTATCTCCGGTAGCGAGGCCCCTTTCTCTTCTTCGTCTCCGGTGGCGTTCTGGCGTGCGTGCGTGCCGGCCTGCGTCGTGCGATCGCGCTTTGTGCAAAGCATCGACCATTTTGCAGGGTATACGAGCGCGTGCCAGTTTAGACTGCGAAAAAACATTATACGAGCGCGTGCCAGTTTGCAGGGTATACGAGCGCGTCAAGTTGGCCCAGCCCGCGACCACGAGGCCGGATTGGGTTTTTGGGTCAGGCCCGCAGGCCGAACGGTCCAGTGCGCCCCTACTCGTCAGAGCTCACGACCAACTAACTAGACGCCGGTTTCGCCTGCCACCCGCAACACGCCGCCGTCTTCCACCCTGTTCCAAAATTAACGAGAAAATCCTCCAACAGTCCAACTCGTGCCATGGACGCAGCGGCCGAGGAGCTCCGCGACGCAGCTCAGCCGCAAGGACAGGTCAGTTTCTCTAAACCCTAGCACCTCGCCTATCTCTAGCAAAACAAGCGACGACCATTTTTCTTAAGGGGACCGGCTAGTGGCATTACAACGTTGTAGGCTGCTCGAACCACAAATGCTCATGTTTATGTGAATTGCAGCTTCTTCTGCGATTGGTTTCATGGTGTTAGGAAAAGCAGGAGGTTGTTTCCCCTCGCGCTTATTTTTTTTTAGTACTTTAGCTGACTCATCATTGCAGTTGCTTATGCTGGAGCCTGCCGCTTAAGCATGGGATACGTTCAATTGACCAAGCTCACGTAATTACTAACATGTATTCTATAAACGGACTCTAATCCGCTGTAAATCTCCTTCTTGGATTGCCTGTCAGCATCAAAATTTCTCATAGAGAATTTAAAGCATTGCAGATATGAACTGACAAGTTATCCTGTTTTGGTCATTATTTTTTTTTTTGAAAGATCCGGTGACCCGGCTTTGATTGATAATAAGGAGGAGTTAGCATACAACTGATGATTACATGCGCGAGAGGCGCTCCCTACTATAGCCTAGGCTGTAGAGGTTTCAAAGCTTTAGAGACTAATTACTCGCTACCGGTTTGGGCGACCCTCAGGGGCTTTTGAGTTTGTCCAAAGAACTCCAAGGTAAGGAAGCCATCAATCTCCCTGAGCTTTGTTTTCAGCAAGCCCTCCTCTTCCCCAGCACACACCTCACAAAAGATAAACAACCCTAACTCCACCAGCGTAAGAACGGCCGGCACTGGTGCTAAGCTAGACAACATTGATCAATGGCCCTCCATCTCGATCCACTACATCAGATTCCTCAACCATCGCCGCTAATGCCTTCGCAAGCTCCTTGTTGTCTAAACGTGTTGCTGCCCTTATAGCCTTGATAGCTTCTTCTGGGAGATCACTACCAAACATGTCAATGTATGTAGTCACTGTTGCATCAGTGTTTTGGTCAGTATAACCACTTTGCTTGAGCATGCATAAATAATCACAGCTTACTATTCTCTACTCATTGTATCTGGAGAATAGGAACGGAAACTAGATCCTGGTCCTGTTGATAAATCTGTCCTTATGGAGCAGGAGTTTCACAAATCAGAAGCTATATCTGCTGGGAAGGTAACATTTTAGAGCTCGTCCTTAATTTTCATTACATGCTTATTTCCAATTAATTATTGCGTTCGGTTCAGCTATTGGCCCTTTCAAAAAAAAGTTCAGTATTGAGCTTCTCTTGATTTTCATCCATTTCTTCTGTAGATCTATAAACCAGTTAGATTTATCGAACATGGCACCAGGCTTAACCAGTGGGAAGTGAGACATGAGGGAATGCTAGAGTTATTGAAGCGTTCTGGATTTTACCACCTGTCTTTCTTGAAGAGGGTTCAGTTAGACCATGCTTTGTTAAATGCACTGATTGAAAGGTGGCGGCATGAAACACAGACTTTTCACTTGAGGTTTGGAGAAATTACAGTGCTTTTGAAGGATGTGGCAATTCTTGCTGGACTTCGTATACATGGTGCTGCTGTCAGTCTGTCACTGGCCCGACAAATTGTAACTGGGAGCAATTGTGCAAACAGTTTCGCCAAGAACCTCCACATATCAAAGGTGGTTCTATCAACATGGCATGGCTGCATGACACTTTCAAAACATTACCAGAAAGTGTTAATCAGGCAGATGTAGAGTATGCTGCACGAGCCTATATAATGTACCAAATAGGATGCAGTTTATTTCCTGATCCAAGTGGAAATAGAGTGCACTTACGATATTTGGCCCTACTCCGCGTTTTCGATGCCTCAGGAGAGATGGCTTGGGGTGCTGCTGTTCTTGCCCACCTTTACAGAGAGATTTGAAAAGCCAGCATGAAGGTATGATGTGTTCCATTACTTCAGGAAGTGCATTTGTGCCTTTAGATGCACATTACATGAGGAAAAATGGTGTCACTGTAATATTTTTTTATGCTACACCAGGGAATATTTCAGATTCAGATGTGAAGGATGGTTATGCGTTCATAGAGGCTGTGGATTTGAAGGAGACTTTTGTGTCTATGGGCAACATTAAAATACCCAAGAAGGATTAAAGCTGAATTGCAGGAGTGTGCCGGTGCACCTTTGATTAATGGTAAAGTGGATGATGTCATTATTAGTGTATTAGTGATGTATTAATATACCATTACATGGTGTAGATCACTCACATACATCTTGGCAAGATTGCACGTCAGGGAACAGTATCATCACAGAATGAGCAATTGCAGAAAATCACTGATGCGTCTGAGAATGTAGACATAAGAATAGAGAATTGTACAGGTCAGGGAACGATCGTCATCGGACCTGGAAAAACCGTGAATATGTCTATGATCAAAGAATTAAGGTTAGTGCCAGGTGATGCCGAACTTCCCTCTGGCTCTGAACAGGAAGAATCTGCTGTTGTAGTTTCAGGCCACAATGAACTGCAAGATGCTGTTCAGGCACAACCTGAGGTCAGTGTCGTTCAGGATGGAGTCAATACTGAGCAAAATCATATGTTTCAAGAGTGCCAAATACCCAATTGAAAATGGCCCTTCCAACCCTGCAGTTGTGCTGAAACCCATTGCTATACCTGCTGAAGATTTGCTTATCACTAGTGTTGGAGAGAAACTCAGAGAAGTGTTAATTCATTCACTGGACAAAAGAATGATACGATTGGCAGGGATGATTCTTCTGGCGTTGAGGTCTATGAAAATCTAGGTCCAAATGAAATAACTAAAAGGAGAAAATTCACGGTTCCTTTCATATGAAAATTCTGAGATCTGTTCAACCATCGGGCCTACTAAAATGGGAACTGCAAAAAATAGGAAAAAAGACATCAGACTGTAAGAATTGGCAGTGGACAGTTAATACCATTTACAAGAAGGAAAAGAAAGCACTTACGAGTTTTGACTGGTCTTGCATCACGAGTTTGTCAGATGCCCCAAACTCTTTGGCACTCAAACAAATATTTCTTCTGAATCGATTTAGTTTGCCTTGAGAAAGAAATTTTCTCATTTGTTTGTCCTAGATGCATGTCACCAAGTCAGCATGTTTTGTATCTCTAAGCAAAAACTGAGTCAGTAAGACGAGACCAATGCCCCAACATCTCCAGATTTATCACATGGAGGAGACATGGGACAGGAAGGCGCTGTAGCAAGAACAAGAGCGCCACCAGCTAATCGGCCGCGGCTCTTCTCCTGCCATGCAAATGACGCCTTTTTCGGCCGGGCACAGCCGCACAGGTCACAGGCGTCCGACGGTCCGAGTCGCGTCAGATGGTCGCTGCGGGTGATGAAGCTTTCTTTCAGGTAAATCGATCTCGCCACACGGCATGGGCATGGGATGATGGAATGGCTACCGGCACCAGGCCTCTCGGCGGTGCCGACAGAGGCAGCTGTGCAACCCGTTGGTCGCGCGCTCCGCTCTACAACTGCAATGATGGCTACCCGCCTCGTGCCCGTGAGCAGTGAAGGGACCCGATTCATTGCCACCCCCCTCGCTTTCAGCATTTTCTGCCTGCTCTCACTTCGTTCGTGTGCATCAGGTGCCGGCTTTGTCGTGATCCCTTGTGCTTTCACTGAAACCCAGCCTGGTCATTCCTCAGTCACCACCACTGACCACCGCGCCATGGGTAATTTGCACAGATTGTGAAGCAAATTGAGGGCCTGGTTTGTGGCCACGCGTTATTTCTGTACCACCTGTATTGATTTTAGAGACGCATAATTTCTTCCTTTTTTTTTTTGAAGCTTCGAACCAGCGGCCAGTCCAGGTCTCCAGGAGCCAGGAGGGACAGTCGGACAGATCTTGTCTCAGCGTTGATGCCGACAGATCTTAATTCATGGACTAACCGACGAACAAACCATATCATTTGGAGTATTAAGCTACGACAATGGTGGTATACCATTTGCAGTTGGACCGTTGCATGAGGACAGCCGACAATATCAAAGCGCAGTGAGATGTGTGCCCCAGTCGGCGGCAACAAGTAACCAACCATGTCACTGCAAAGATCGAAGTAGCGATGTGTGTTTTGGGCAACCAATATAATGCACCACTAGAAATTATATTGCATTTCCCTGGTAGCCGTTAGTCATCTGACGATGAACAAAAAGAACCCATTCTAGCTAGTTAGCATCTGACCTAATCCTCAGCTAAAACCAACAAATGGGATACATCTATACACACTGCATCATTGCATGCTCTGTTCTGCATTGGTTAGAATACATCAAATCAGCAAGCAGAACTAGAGGGCATCCACCAAGACCACTGGAACTAGTCTAGATAGCATCTTCAGATGAGTCAGATTGCTCTGTGGGCACCAACCAAGCCACCAGAATTTGCAATTGCACCTACATTCTTCGGTTAGTGGAGGGTCATAGTAATCTGACTAGGAATGCATGGAGCTCTTGTCAGTTGTCTGTACTCTCTGCCCTTGTAGGCTACAGTATTTGACCTGTTTCAGCAAAATTATTGGGTTCTGCCCATTAGAAATGCTATAAATATACACATAGGGTCAGAATGGAGGCGGCTGGATTGGATCTCAGTAGTCAGTACTTACATGCATTGTTGCAAGTGTGGACAGCAATTCTCTAGACTGCTCCATTAAAATGCGCTCTTGGGTAGCAACTTTGGAAAGATCAGAAACCAAAATACTTGCTCCAGCCAGCTGCAGACAGACAGATGATTTCAGTCAAACAAAATAACAAATGCAGCTCACACATTGCTTTGCTATATTATTTTTGAGTAAGCCTCACAAGAGCTCATAGTTTTTTTTTTTCTTTGTGGTATGCTGATGGCAAAATTGATTACTAAGATAATTGGAGCTTTGAAATGCATTCAGTTGTAATATCTTTAATTTAACCCCAACTAGCAAATGCACAATGAGGATGTTACTCTACAGACCCTCGAGGAGAGAGAAATCTCCTAGTATGCTTCAGAAACTGGAGAATGTTCCTAAAGCAGTCTGTGCAGGGAATCAGTTGGCTGGGATCAAGCTCAACCAATCCAACCATCCATTGTTAAGCCTTATTATGCAGGCTGCTAGTTCTTTTATACGGCCCACTCCATAAATTAAGATGCAGCGGTTGACAAGCAACTAGTGACAAAGAAAATGGAACAGGAAAGCAATTCAATGTGCACAGCACCTTAGCCAATAATGAACATATTGAGCTTCCTATTGTTTGCATGATATCAACAGCAGAACCAACGGCATTTTTCACATCTTGAATATCAGCCTGCAAACACAGAGTAGCAAAGAAGAAAGTGATCTTTAATACACAGAGAACGGAAGAGAAACATGTAGAAACAAGTCTGTACAATGGTGTGCTATTAACAACCTTTGCTCCATCTGTAACAGGAAGGCACAAAATGCTGGCAGTTAGAGCCTCCACAGTTCCAGATAGAGAATCCACATAGTCCCTCTCTAATAAAGACCATTCTTCTAGATACCCCATCTGTATCAAGCAATTTTCGTTAGTTTTTTAGAAACAAGGCAAAGGTAAAAGGTGAATTACCACCAGGTTAAGATATAACTAGCTAAAAGTACTATAATAGCTTAAAGTTATATCTAAGGACCACTACAGAGTCCACATGCTGGTGAGCTGGTCTTGCTATTTAACTTTACAGTTGTTCATCTAAAGGACCATGTGTAATCTATTGAGCAGAGGAAATAAGCATCAAAACGGGCAGCCTGCACTTGTGCAGATATCTGAATATATGTGTTCACATAGGCAATGGCCCTGTGCTTATAACTAACTGGTTCTCAGTTTTTTCAGGACTTTTTTTTTTCTTTGGCAAAATATTATCATGCTAACAGTGCCTGGCGCGCTAGCAAATGTCGGACAGACAGGGATAATTCCCGATAATCTAATGAAACATCAGAAAGCAACGCATCAGAAAGCAACGTTCCTAAAGTTTAACAAAAAATGATCTTGCAAAGACATGAAAAAGGCAGCAGACTACTTGCAGTCATGCACCGAAAACTAAAATTGGTTATTACCTGTCCCTTTAGAACTGTCATAAGCTTCCAATTGTTTCGGTACAACTGTAGCTGGAACCTCTTAAGAGCAACAGATTTACGCATCCCTAGGGTAGTAATCCATGCATCAGATAAGTACTTCTGGTGAAAAGGACAAAGAAGAAGGGTTATTGAGAAGTAATGAAGTAGAAAAGGCAATTTTAGATACAAATAATATGGTTGAAATTAAGGCTTCTGCCTAGCATTTTTTAATTGAAATAGTAGTACTTTTGGGTAGCCACAGACTTCCATTTGGCATTGAACAGGCGCAGTATACAAACTTCCATTCTAAAAAGCAATAAAGATGACATATATTTAGCATGACAACTGATACTTCTCGAGCAGATCCTACTGGTATTGGTTTTGTTTACAGTTCCAACATAAAAGGCATGTCATTGTCAAATCTTTCCTGGTTCCTTTTTGCCTTTCCAACTGTGTTATATAGTTTTTGCGTGTGTGTGACAACGACTTATTATTTCATATAAGACTTGACAAGATGTTTTCTACCTAGTATTCTGATATACATGCATTGCCTGGTTTGCCTTTATTGAAGAACCTACTCCCAAGGAACTAAAAACTTGGATAAATATAAAGTTCGGATAACATAAACTATGGCACAAAAGACAAAGGTAGTTGCAACCTACATGATGTGTGAACTTCACAGATTTACTTTTGTGGAAATAAGTGAATCGGAAGATAAGTGCAAGCACATAGCTCCTGCTTATAGCTAGCTCAGATTGCAAATGCTGGCCTTGAATTTAATCAATTACATCTTACACAAAGTAATCTGAATTTGAATAAATCAAGCAATTATAAAATCCAAATATACAGCCATGCATACATACTACTGAATTCTGAGATGACATCAAATTATGTTGATTATACAGGAGGAACATATTTCACACATTAGAATTCAGAAGTACATGATTGTTTTGTCAATAAATATACTCACCTCTGCTGTCAATTTTTGTGTAGCAAGTGCAGCATCAGCCTGTGCATTCACACACCGCCACTGCAAATGTCGATTGGATAAAATCCTCAATAGATGTTCACAGTCAACCTTACTACCCCCATGCCACCTCCTCCTCACTTCACCATTCAAAGCATAACCGGATGAGTATCTTCCCTGATGATCCCAAGATGAAGTGCCTGACCCCACACAGTTTCTTGGCCGTGATGGGCTTGACATCCTCCTCGATGGATTGCCAGTAAGCTTACTTGGTGAAGATTGCCTGACTGACCGATTCAGTGGAGACGAAAGAAAGCCATTTTGCAGTGATTTCTTGACCGGCGCTGTCCTTGGAGATGTGGCCAACCCAGAGGTATACTGCAAGTATGGCGTGCCAGGATCTGTGAATCTTTGCGACCTGCTGACTGCAGCATCCTGCAAGAACCGTGCCGGCACACTCATACCCTTTGAGGACGGGCGTGCTCTGTGCGAAATGCCAATACCTGCATCCTGAGACCCAGAATTGCTCCCAGACGACACACTCTCTGTGTCCGACGACATCAAGTAGTCCCCACTGTCGAACGAGGAACGCCGCGCCCCCTCCTCAAACACCATGGACTGCCGCAGCGACCGGACAGCAGCAAGGACGGCCGCGTCCCTCTTGTGCAAAGAGCAATCCAAGCTTTTGGTGAGCGGATTCCCCTCGAACCCCTGCGACATCCTCGCGGACATTGGCCACCTGTGGTGAGCATGGGCCCCCTCAAACCCCTTCCCCCTCTCCGGCACTGTCCCCATCCCCATAGCCGGCCTCCTCCTCTCCGGCGTGACGGCCCCCGCCGCCGAAGCCACCGGTCGCCGCGACGGAGACGGGGACGTGGCCGGCTTCGCCTTGCTCGTCTCGAAGGAGAAGGACCGGCCCTGGAACGCCACGGAGAGGCTCCTCGTGGTGGTGGTGGTGCCCGCATTGGGCCCCCCGGCCTCCCCGACTGCAGCATTGCCAGGCGGGCCTGGCCGCGGGCGGTCGACGGAGACCGAGCGCCTCGGCAGCGGCGACGCGAAGCGGCGGGAGGGCGTGGACGCCGAGGTCGAGGTCGAGTTGGAGCTCGAAGTGGTGGTTGTGGAGGTCGAGGTCGAGGTCGAGGTGGACTTGGAGGAGGGCGCGAGGTAGCGGGAGGAGACGACCTTAGCCTTGGGCTTGGGCCGCGCGTCGCCGGCGCCGGCGTTGGAGTTGGAGTTGGCGTTGGCGTTGGAGTTGGACTTTGCCGGGGAGAGCGCGGAGGAAGCTCGGCGGCGGTGCGGGGACGGCGACGGGTTCAGCCGGGGCGCGGCCGCTGCTGCCCCGGCGGCCACCATGGCGCTCAGATCTCGCGGAATCTCTCCCCGTGGTGGTTTTTGGGCCTCTGGGGTTTGGGGGTTTCGTTTTTTCGTTTCGAGATGGGGGGAGCGGAGCCGAGACGACGCACGGCAGCGGAAGTGTGGAGTGGGAGCCAACTGAAAACATGGGCGAGGCCGTCGCAAGGGCAAAAGGGGAAAAGCGGGCGGAATAAAGGGCCGGTGTCGTCTGGTGGTGGCCCTGGTGGTGGGGGCAGCGGCGGAACGGAGGTAGCAGCAGCCAGCACGTCAGGTTTGACGCCCGGTGCGGTGACCCCGGAGTGACCCGGCGGCAATGGCTTTCCGCTGCGGTTGCGCTGGGCGAGGGCGCAACCGGACCACGCCGCCGGCGGTCCACTCGCACCGGCCCCGGCGCCCCGTGCGCCGTGCCCACCGCCCAGCGATTTCTCGCGTTCCGCTTACGTTTCCCTGGGCAATCGGCATGTGCTCGTCTCGACGAAACGCGTTGCAGAAGAGAAACGCTCACATGTGCCTGGCTCGAGCTGTCCAGAAGCAATTGGTTTACGCGATCGACGACGACGGTGCGGAGACGGCGTAGGGAGGCGGGTCCGGGCCGGGCTGACACCATCATTTGCCCCGACGCGCCGGCGCGAGGAAAGAAAAGTGTGGTGAGGCAGCCAGGCAGGGGGGAATGTGCTCGTGCTATAGATTATCCGCTGCGTGATCACTCGTTTGGACCTACTATACGTGCGTGTCTTGAGTCTTGACTCTACGCACTCACCTAGGAAAACTGTGTGGGAGCTATTAAGATTTGCGTAGATACTGGCCCCAGTAACCTAGGAAAAATTGAAGTTTTTAAGATTTGGATAGATACTATCTTGCCCCCACTAAACTACCTTTGGTCTTCTCTAGACTACTAATACAAATATTATCTTACTTTATCCATTTTTAAATGCAGGGCGTTCTAGGATTGAAAAAGGCAAAATATTGTGGACTCTGTCGAACAATTCAAAAAGGCCAAACTATTGGATTTTCAATATGTTGCCACTGATCTTAGAGCATGCAGAAACTACATTACTAATTTTGGTTGGGTTTGCATACCATTACCGCCTATAAGCAACAAACCGTAACCTGCGGAATCTACAAATTGGACATAAATCTCGTCAAGCTACTGCTAGTACCTGCTAAAGAGACGACATTACAACGTCTGCGTCAACAGTGGATTTACTGTTCGAATGAAGCAGACTGACGATACGTGACAAGAGACCGAGCTACGGCCGGCGCCATGCAGGTATGTCCACCATGCATGCGTACAAGATGCAGGCACAGTTTCTCCGTGTAATAATCTGAGAAGAAACAGTTGAGTGTGACTGCGGCAGCAGCTTTACAGTGATCTCTCACGGGTGTTTAGTTGGGTAAAAAAGGATCCAGTATAAACTTAAAAGATTCATCTCGAGCTAGTCAGCTAAAAAGTACAAAGATGTAATAGCTGCTACTTCATTTAGAGCTCCATGCAGGCGGAAAATACAATCGATGTGATGAGAAAAGAGAAAAAAATTTGAGAAGTAAACATCCCCTTGATCTCTTGATAATTGGATCGGGGCAAAGCTTTCAATAATTAATTAATAAACACTTTTGTCGTGTGCTGCTAGTTTATGTTGTCAATATGTCTCGTTGTGCTGCATGGGCAAGTCAGCTTGGTCGGATCTTAGCTTGTCCATGAATCTGCATGCATGTAGTGCTAGCTGACATTTGTCTTTATCACATCCTATTTTTCTGTCTAGGAGAATTGCACATATGAGGAATCTAGTATGTACAGTATTGTGCACTGTTTACAACTGAGCAGCATGTTATATCCATCTTTTTTTCACCATATTAACTGCATGCGATTAATTTTAGAAACATGCATGTTCCCTCTAGTAAGCTGCCTAGCTAGATTCTCTGACCCTACAGAAAATGACAACTTTGATCCGCTTGAGATGAAATATTTTGAACATTCTGATTCACTTGAGATGAAATATTTTGAACCTCTATTTTGAATCTCAGATGGCAACAGGATAAGCAGCCCAGACGGTACAGCAAGAATGGTTTTATGTTCTTTTTTATCATATCCATGTAATCTAAATTTATATAGCACATATTTACATTGATAATCATCTTATATTTGCCATTGATTTATAAATTACTTTATGATATGTATAAAAAATTACATATGAATTCAAATATCTATGGATCACAGATCGTGTTTTATAGCAAGTTAGCTATGTTCCATGTACATCGTTCCAATTATCTAAGGATCGTGTGCCCCCAAATGTCCCGAAGAGGTAAACCCTCTACGATCCGGAAACTTAAAATTATCATCCACGTTCCACGTACCCCGTTTTGTTCCTGACTGTGGGTTAGACATCGCATCGCAGCAGTACATGAGTTACGCCGAACCGGAGCGGGACGTGCGCGTGGGCCCGCTACATGAGTTGCGTTGCGCGCGACGTACCCAACCATGTGTGGGGGGCTGTGGTATTATTACCGGGCACTAACACGTTGTCACTTGTCACGACTCACGATCCTGCTTTCCGTTAAAACAACGGCTCTTATTCGTCACGCAGGGCCCGTCCGTCTCCGATACGGCCAGAATCTGCACTTGCGCGCGGGCGCGGCTGGGTCGGCCGCCCGGCCGTACGTTATGCCGGGGCCCTGGCTGGCTGGATGCCGGCACGCGCGGCCGCCGCTACGTACGGTTTGGTGCGCGCGCGGCTGCTGGTTTTCGTGCTCCTGCGAGCGACCTGCCCGTATTTCGGTGCCCATTTCGCGCACGTACGAGTAACGCACCGGCGTGGCGTCGGCTGGTCGGTTGGTGTTGATCGCCCCCACCCCCCACAGCCCACGCCGGCCACCCGGCGTGGCGGCCGCTGTCGCGCTCTTGATTGGATCCGCCGAGGCCGAGCTGCGCGACATGGTTGGACGGATCATTGGCGACGAGGCGACGTGTAGCTCGATTTGCAGGGGTGGCGTGGCCGCTGCTTGCAGGCTTGCATGCAGCACGGGCCTGGTGAGAAACGACAGACAGAAGAACATATAATACTTAATTAATACAGCGTATACGTACGCACTCAGTAGGATTTCTTGGTGTCGGAACACACGTACATGGCATTCACGTAACAGGTCCTCCTAAAGTCCTAAGGGCGTCCCCAACAGTGCCCACGTCAGATAGCTAGGAGAAGCACTGGACGTCTGGACCAATCAGTAGAAGAAAGAGATATAAAATCCACCGTGCTCGTGTCTCTTCAATCGCCTAGCTCACACAGTTACTGAAATTTTCTCTCTCTATGGCACACTGACACCTGCGGCGCGCTGCCAATTTTTTATTTCATCTCGCTAGCTATTACATTTTTCTCATTGAGGACGCCTTAATACCTGCCTAGCTAGGATATAATACTTAATTAAGTTTGCCCTACAGAAGACTACACGCACCATAGGATCCAATTAGTGGTTGATCAATCGATGATCGATCGATCTCCTGAAGTGATAGCCTAAATCCAAAGCTACCAGAGAATCGAATCGAAGCGGAGCACCAAACCATGCGTGCACCGTGAAGCAGCTAGCTATCTCTAGCCACTATGAGGAGTGTTTATTCTTCGTTAGGCTGGCGTTGCTTGAGAAGGAAGCTCGCGCGGTAGATCTGGCCGGCGGTACGGTCCAATCCATCCCCTTGCCCTGCTTTGCGAGACCACTACTGCATCACTGTCTCTATGGCTGCCATCATTGACTAATCCGGCCTTTTGGGCCCGTCCAGTGTGCAGCCGAAGCAATGCTCGCACGCACAATCGTCAATCGGATGGATACCGTGATAGGCTGTAACGACGGTTCCAAATGCCACTGCCATCGCGATTGCGCTGGCTGGGCTTGCTCTCCGCGCGAGATAGTGCCGGTTCTTCTGGTTCCCCGCAGTGCAAAGCCGAAAGCCAAAAAAAATAAAAGAAAGGCTGATGAATCCACAGCCTACAGCTACAGCCCCACAGGCAGTGTTCGTGACATGACATCACTGACTCACTGTCGTGGCTTATGGCTGTCGGGCTGTGCATGGGAAGATGCAACTCTCTATAACCGTATCCAACACGATGCTCTGGAGGTTACTGACGGTACTCTCATAGTGAGATGTGTATAATTCGGCTTTTGGGCACCACCACACCAGAACACACATTTTGGTCTCTGTCTCAGTTGATGGGTTTTTCGGTGGATCATAATTAAAAGAACAGCCTAAATCATATGGCGCACAGGTATCTGTCATTGTCACTAATGACCTCTGATAGCCGGGGCCATGTCCCAGATGATCTATAAGGCTCTGCCAGGCTAAATAAGCACTCGTATTCTTCGACAGGATCCCATTGCGAAGCCATTACAGAATTACAACATTTCATAATAAAATATATCAGAGTAAAAGTGGGGAAGATTAAATAGTACTTAGATTATAAACCGGTTATTCAAATATAATTCTAGTGCAGTTATTACAGACCATAATTAAAAGTAGTAGCAGTAGCAGTAGAACGACAATACAACATTCTAACATAGATGATAACACGAACCCTGCTCACGGGTTCAACTTCACTCTTCCTCGCTACCATCCTGGACGATGGTCACACAGCAGGGAGCGAGACACACCTGCTGCTGCGGTTCTCCTGCAACAGGGGTTAACAAACCTTGAGTACTGGGCTACTCCGCAAGACTTACCCGACTAAAGAAAAGGGAATGAGAATCAGGAATACAGGCTGAGGGGAGTTAAGGTAAGGCTTGACCAAGAGTCAAAGAGTTTTGCAGAAAAACATTACTATCCTTTTTCAATATTTTAACTCAATCGTATTTTAATCATAATCCATAATTCCAAGTTCATTCTCATATATAATCATACTTTCAATTCTTAATTATTCTCAAAAACACCTAGTTACAACCCACTTTTCAATTGTAGGTCAAAGGATCAAGTATCCATATCCGAGGAGCAACGATGATTCGAATCGATTAGTACCCAGCTGTGGATCCCTATCCAAACTGCGTATGTAGCACTTAAGCTTGCATACGCCACCCCGTTTACCACGGCTTTTCTATCCCTGAACCGGTCCTGCGCCATCCGAGAGCACAGTACTCCTCTCGTCTCCAGGCACGCCGGCCACGAGGGTACACGCTACTCTCGCCATCTCTCCACTCCCAGTGCGTGGTTGTCGGTTCAAGCAATAGAGCCACCGGAGTCAAGGCTTCCCGTAGTATGTGGCTAGTTGCAAAGTCTCGATCACAGCAGGCCTACAACGAACGATCCCTAATTCTTTTCCCGCCGGCGACATTGCAATAGGATTCTAACCCAAGTACAAGTGTCCCAACGATTTTTAAATCCCTTTCCCGCCGATGGTCAAGCATTGGGACTCAAACCCAAATTCACAACAATCGAGCGAAAAATCCCTTTCCGTCGGTGATGGTGCATTGGGGCTGCTACCCAAGTGCACAATCCCCGAACGGACTCATAGCCCTTTCTTTTCTCATGTAAAACCTGTGGTGTTACGGTTAATTAAACTTGCCATGTCATCATCATTAGTGCAAAGCATCCCGCATCAACCCTAATTACCATGCATGGAATAAAATGAATTTATTCCTACAAATGATTGTGCTTAGGGATTGGTAGAGTGATTTGAGTTGTTAGTGTGTGATTGATTGTGTATTCAAATTAATTTGGAAATTAAAAAGGAAAAATCAAATAAAACCCCAAATCGGACCCCAAAAATCTAATTCAAAAACTATAAGGAATCAGAAGGTGATGCTTTAATAAAAGTTGTATATAATTTAAAATGGAACAACTTTTATTTTTGGAGATTTTGAAGTTATATTATAGAAATTCAAATTAAATTCAAATAACTATGTTGAAATTCAAATTTGAAACTTCTATTTAAAAAATATTAGGAATCTGATCAAACTTCCTTAATAAGAGTTGTAGAGCTCATTGATTAAAACAACTTTTATTTTGACCAATTTTCAACTTATTGAGAAAAATTAAAATTAATTTTGAAAATATAGTTTAAATCTAAAACCCAAGATTTACCCCCTTTTCAATATTTTCAAATCTGAGCTGAATTTGAAAATGATTCAAAAACCAAAAATGATCTATACAAAATTTGGCACAACTTTGATTTAAAGTGTTTCCCTGATTCCTTTTAGATAGGGCATGATTGAGCAAAGTAGGGTTTGACCTAGGTGGCAGCTATAGTGATCCGTGCCCCTACCCTGTTCTGAGCCCGCGCTCGCGCGTGCACCGCGCCGCCCGCCGGCACCGTCCGGTCGGGCAGCTCATTGTCGCCACCGCGCCATCGCCGTAGGGGGACCCCGTACACCTCCCGTTCTTATCCATCCCTTCTCGACGGCTTAAAGGCAGCAAGCAGTGCTCCTTCTCCTTTTTCCTCCGCACGGCCGCCGGCGACCACACTCTTCCCCACTGACAAATTGGCCGCCCTCCTCCCACCATTTCTAAATTGCTTGCGTGACTGACCCCTCTATTCCCTTGCGAACATAGTGCCTAATTGCGTTCGTGCTCCGAGGATACGGGAACCAGCGTCGTCGTCCTCAGTTACGGTCGGGTGCCGCCGCAACCAACTCCAGCGAGGCTAGCTCGCCCTGGTGAGCTATCTTTTGTTCTGGTACACGTTCTGTGCTTCAGCTGCCGTGTAGATACTCATGCTCGCGACGGTGTAACTTTTGGTGTCCTAGGTTGGCGGGAACACGAGAGTTTCGACACCGGTGAACGCCGCCGTGGGTTCGGTCGTCGTCAAGATTGCCCCTACGCCCCATCTCCGTTCAAATCCACTGTCATTATAGAGTCGTGGTGAGCTCCTGGTTCGTTTTAAGTTCCCTCTTTAAACTCTATCTGTTCCTCTTGACCGGGTCGCGCTTTGCCGCCACAACCGAGCCGCCATTCATGGCGTCGAGCTCATCGTCGGCTTGCGCGGGTTGCTGTAGGCCCTTAGGGTGTGCGCTTGGGTGTGGGCCGCTCGCCTGCGGTCTCTCCCTCACCGGAGGAACCGCCGGCGGCGAGCCGTCGCGTCGCGAGCACGCGGGAGGCGCGCGGGAGGAAGACGAGCAGAGGGTGAGGGAGAGAGCAGGAGCACGGGTGAGCAGCGGACCGTGTTGGGCCGGCCGAGCGTGGCTGGGCCGACTCGGGCCAGATTGCTTTTTACTTTTTCCCGAGAAATTCAAAAGGGTTTTCCATTTCTATTTTTGTTGAATAGTGCTCAAACTTGTTATTTTCATGTGAATTAATCTGGTGATTGAAAAAATATGAAAATAAATGTGTGAGCTCTCTGTAGCTTGTAGTATTTATTAAAAATATTAAATACTGATTTTGGGCACTTTCTAAAGGTACTAAAATTCAGCACATTAATTAAGAAGTGTGATTTTAAACAATTTTAATTAATTCTATGTAACTCCAAAAATCATAAAAAATTATTAGGCACTGTTTAGGGCCCAGAGCTAACTGTTGGTGAAGTTTGGTATTAAATAGAAATAGTTTAATTAATTATTAATTATATGATTGATTAAATGGTTAATAAAATAAATAGAAAGCATATGTGACTAGGGTTTGATGTGAATTTTGAATTGATTGTGTTTTTAGGTCAAACACCCTAATGACCTAGAGCACTTTAATCTAAAATTTGTTATGAGTATAATTGTGCTCAAGTTAGCTATTATTTATTGTCGAATTTTTGTATTGTCATTCATGTGGCATCTCATTAAACATGCATCATTGCATACGTGTAGCGCCCGTGAACGAAGACGTGAAAGTTGAGGTGACTACTGAGGAGGTACTTCCCGAGGTTGTCCAAGAGTTGGATATTTGCGGGACTGACCCTGACTTGACACTCTACGCAATTCAAGGCAAACCCCGGTGCATTGGTCTCTTCTTGTGATTTTAAAAATTTTATCACCTTAAGTTAATTTATTGCATTAGGTTGATAGGAGTTGATTGTCACCTAAATTGCTGTATGACCTACCTTGATATCATTCCCGAACCTGATTTAAAATAAAATATTTGCAAAAATGCTTAGCCTCGCTAAATAAATACTACATTTGCATAAAATGCTACTTTATATGTTATGAATTAAATATGAGAATTGGTGAAGAACTTTTTATCCGCTGGTCGACTTGCACTTGGGTTAGAGTCCCAATGTATTGTCGTCTTCGGAATAGTTTGGAACCGGTTGGTAAAAAGAAATGTTTCGCTCGGGTGCTGTGCACATGGGGCGGCGTTCCCCATATCTTATCATCCAGCAGGCATGGAATTTAAAAACCGTTGGGTAACTTCATACTTGGGTTAGAGTCCCAATGCATGGTTGCCGACGGGAAGGAGATAGGGACCGTTCGTTGTAGGCTTGCTAGATCGAGACTTTGCAACTAGCCACATACTACGGAAAGCCCTATCTCCGGTGGCTCTATTGTTTGAACCGACGACCACGCACTAGGAGTGGAGAGATGGCGAGAGTAGCGTGTACCCTCGTGGCCGGCGTGCCTAGAGACGAGAGGAGTATTGTGCTGTCGGGTGGCGCAGGACCGGTTCAGGGATAGAAAAGCCGTGGTAGACGGGGTTGGCATATGCAAGTTTAAGTGTTACATATGCAGTGTGGATAGGGATCCCCAGCTGGGTATTTTCTGGATTCGAATCGACGTTGCTCCTCGGTCAATGGAGACTTGATCCACTGTCCTACCCCGAAAAGTGGTTCAGAACTAGGTTGAATATGAGAATGATTAAGAAATAGAAAACTTGTGATATATGAGAATGAATGTGAGAGGTGGATATGATTAAGATAATATTAAGATAAAACATTGAGTTAGGATAGTAATGCTTTTCTGAAAAATTCTTGATTCTTGCTCAAGCTTTACCTTGACTCCCCTCAGCCTGCATTCCTGAGTCTAATCTTTCACTTTATTCGGGTAAGTCTTGCGGGGTACCCTAGTACTCAGGGTTTGTTAACCCATGTTGCAGGAAGTCGGCAACCAGAGGTCTGTCTCGCTCCCTGCTGTGTGACCCTTGTTCAAGAAGGAAGCGAGGACGAGTGAAGTGGACCCGTGGGCAGGGTCCGAGTTACTAGCTACCTATGTATGTTGTATTATGGTTCTATTGTACTGCTACCCCATTTAAGTATGGTCTGTAATATCTGTATCTGAATTCTATTTGAACAACTATTTTGTAATATAAGTACTACTAATCTTCCACACTTTACTCTGATGTATTTTATTATGAAATGTTGTAATTCTGTAATGGCTTCACAATGGGATCATGTCAGAAAAACGGGTGCTTATGTAGCCCGGCAAGGCCGCCTATGTCATCTGGAACACGGGTCCGGCTGTCAGAGGTCATTAGTGACGATGACAGGTGCCTGTGGGCCACGTGATTTAGGCGGTTCTGTTACATCTCATGATTCATTAACATCATATCATCATAAGTCGAAAATAGCATTTTATGCAAATCTAAATCAATTAAGCAAGGGTAAGTATTTTTCAAACATTTTCATTTTAAACCGGTTTCAAGGGTAATATATCAAGGTAAGTAATGCAGCAAGATAGGTGACAATCAACTCCTATCAATCTAATGTAATAATTAACTCAAGTTATAAAGATTTTATAAATCACAAGGAAGGGGCTGAATACACCAGGATTTGCCTTGAATTGCGTAGAGAGTCGGGTCGGGATTGGTGCCACAGATATCAAAGCTTGGCACAAACTCAGGAGCAGTCTCCTCAGCAGTCGCTTCACTTTTCACTTCCGGATTCTCGGTCACTACACGCATGCAATGATGTATGCTTAGCATGATGCAACATGAAATGACATACAATATTAGATAATAAATACACATGACTAGAGCACAACCCTACCTCATAAACTAGCCATGATAACTCTAATACATGATGTTCTAGGTCATAAGGGTGATTGACCTAGAATCACAATCAATCCAAAAATCACACCAACCCCTAGTGATCCATATTTTAACTCAATTCATTACCTGATTAATCAAGCATTAAATAATAAGGTGATTAGATATTTTCCATTTGAGCCCAAACTTTGCCAACAGGTAGTATTCAGTCCAAAACAATACCAAGATAAATTTCATGATTTTTGGAGCAACACAGATTTAACTAAAATTCATCAAAGTTGCATTTATGAATTAAAACACTGATTTTTACTTCCTGCAGAAACTGTCCAAACACCATACTTGATATTTTTATAAAATACTACATACTGCATAGAGTCTACACAACTTATTTCATAATTTTTGGCACAATAAATTTATTCTACCAAAAAGATAAAATAGTAGCACTATTCATATTTAATATAAATCAGAAAAGGCTACTTAATTCATCAGAAAAATGAAAAACTCAATCTGGCCCGGGGTGGCCCAGCAACGCACGAGCCGGCCCAGCGCGGCCCGTGCTCATCCGCGCCCTTCTCTCTTTCTCTCTGGGCCACTGACGGGCAGGCCCCACCCGTCAGTCCCTTCTTCCTTCTCCCGCTCCCTCTCTCAGTGCGCCTCGCGCGCACGCTCATCGCGGCGGTCTGCCGCCGGCGGCTTCTCCGGCGAGGGAGACACCTCCGGCCGGCGACCCAGACCCCAGCACACTACCCTAGGGACCTAAACGGACCAGAGCCGGCCGGTGACGAGCTTGACACCGCCTATGGCGACTCGGCGACGGCGGCACGACGTGTTTCGACCACGACGGGCCGGTAGCCACTAAAATAAAGGGGCAGGGATGGTCAGTGGCTCACCGTGACTCGATGGGGCTAGATGGTTGGGCCAGTGGTGGTGCAGAGACGCGAGTGTGACGATGACGGCGGACGCAGCGACGTTCTCCGACGACGGGCTCCACGTTCCGACGATCCTAGGGAACTGTAACACCCCGGCCCAAGGCTTAACAGGATTGATAAAATGCTCATACCAACAAGTTGCAACTTTCTTTTCCAGAAACCCATCTCCTAAAAACTCTAGAGTTAAGCGTGCTTGACCTGGAGCGATAGGTGACCGACCGGGAAGTTCTTCGCGGATGCGCATGAGTGAGGACAAAGTGCGCAGAAAGGACTGATGTTGGTCTGTGAGGGCAGTCTATGTCCTGGAAAGCTGCCAGATGTAAGCGGGCCCAGCCTCGGAGAGGTGGGACGTTACAGAATGGTATCAGAGCCGACCCTCGCGGTTTCACGGGCGCGTGTGTCGCAGTTGCGCAGGCATGGTGCGCATGGCTGGTGTGGATCCGGCGTGGTCACGCAGCATGGCACATGCGTTGGCACTGGACATACGGACGTGGCCAAGAGGGGACGTTCCTGGCTTGGGTTGACCGATGAGGACATCGGTCCCTTAAGGGGGTGAAGATGTAACACCCCAGCCCAAAACTTAACAGGATTGATAGAATACTCATACCAACAAGTTACAACTTTTTTTCCAGAAGCCCATCTCCTAAAAACTCTAGAGTTAAGCGTGCTTGACCTGGAGCGATGGGTGATCAACCGGGAAGTTCTTCCCGGGTGCGTATGAGTGAGGACAAAGTGCGCAGAAAGGACTGATGTTGGTCTTGACCTGGAGCGATGGGTGATCGACCGGAAAGTTCTTCCCGGGTGCGCATGAGTGAGGACAAAGTGCGCAGAAAGGACTGGTGTTGGTCTGTGAGGGCAGTCTATGTCCTGGGAAGTTGCCAGATGTAAGTGAGCCCAGCCTCGAAGAGGCGGGACGTTACAGGAACCAAAGAACAAACCGGCTCGCGCATGAGAAACCATGGGTCACACTGGTGCGGGAACACAGAGCACGAGGCTCCAGAGCTCACCCGAGAAGCCTCTTCACGTCGACGAGGCCCGCGGCGGCGCTCTGCCGAACCTGAGGATGACAACCGCGTTCCGGGACTATTAGGGCACTAAGGCTTCCACCAACGGTGGCAAACGACGCACAATGAAGTGGTGAGGCTAGCGGCGTGAGCAATTTGGCAATGGCAGAGCAACGGCGGCGAATTCGACCAGGGCCGAGAGGGAGAAGAAAACGGGGAAAGGTACTCGCCGCCCTTTTAAAGGGGTGGGGAAGGGGCAGACAAGGATGAACGAGTACCGGGGTCCCCCCTGCGACCCTCGCGCGGTGGCTCCCAGGCCCCGGCCGGCCGGACGGCGGCCGGCGCGCGGCGCGCGCACGCGCGCACGGCGTCGAGCACTGTAGGGGCCCCCAGTGTACTGTAGCTAGGCAATCTAAGTCAAATGTTATTTCATCTAATTATGCCCTACACAATTCGAATCAGGGAAAGTGCCAAATTCAAAAGTTGTGACAAATTTCATGTAGAACATTTTTGCTTTTATGACCAAGTTCAAATTCTGCTTAAATTTGAAAATATTCAAAAGGGGGTAAAAGGGGTTTTTGAAATTCAAATGCGATTCAGTTAAATTCTTCAAAAATTTCTCAACAACTTGAAAATCTATAGAAATAAAAGTTGCTCTAATCACTGAGATTTACATCTTCTATTAAGGAAGTTTAGTTGGATTCTTGATAGTTTTAAAATTGAAGTTTCAAATTTGAATTCCAATATAGTAATTTGGGTTTTATTCAAATTTCTGTTTAAGAACTTCAAAATTACCCAAAATAAAAGTTGTTCCATTTTAAAATATATACAACTTTTATTAAGACATTTTCACCAGATTCTAAGTAGTTTTTAAATTAGGTTTTGGGACCTATTTAGGGCTTAATTTGATTTTTCTTTGTAATTTTTATTTTTGATTTTCAATTAGGGATCCAATTGCACAATCATCATCATTCATAATTAAAACATTCTAGGGACCCTAAGCACAATCATATGCAGGCAATTAAATTAAACATGATGACATAGCATTTTTAATTAACCGTAATACCCGGGGTATTACAGGTTTGTCATCATTAGACCGAAAAAATTAAAGTTTTCCTTTCGTTTAGATTGAGATTGAGAGGAGGGTATATCACTTTTTTTAGCAGAACATTGTTTTTTAAGTGGAAAATATTGAGTGGATTTTAGCAGAACATGGGCAAATAGGATTGTTTTGCAACTTGGGCCAGCCAGACGCAAACGAAATTGAACAAAAGAGGAAGAAGTCCATTTGACCTCTTCCAACTATTCTTGAGATCTAATTTTGGTCCCTCAACCGTAAAACCAAAAATCTTTGCTCCCTTAACTATTTAATACCGTGCAAATCACACCCCTAAATGGTTTGCCGGCAGTTTTGTGCTCCAATCGAGATCAAATAGTGGAAGCAGAGTCTGACAACGGGATCCGATGCATCTGGAGTTCGCGTTACATGCGAGATCCAATGGAGATCGTTGGCTGAAACCAAACCGGAGCCATCATCCGATGACGTGTCCTTGGCTCCTGGATAAGTTGCATGCCAACATGCAAATCTACGAGCACGCACACGGCAACCCAGCCCAAATCACCTACGATCCGTGTCCTTGACTAGCACATTGGTGAGATCTGTAAAAGAAACAGTATATAAAGAGACTGTATTCCAAAGTCAAAAGAGCGATTGACCTGCAAAAATAGAAGATTTTTTTTCTTGTTTGTTTTGTAATTAGAATAAACATAAACTAATTAGATAGAAAAGGAGTGAAAAAGTTTTATGGATTAGCCTCCCTTTCTTTCCTAGGTTTGTATTATGCAACAATTAGTTCTAACAATATTGCACTATATATCATCATTTGATAAACTGAGAAATGCTCTTTTCTATTATTCAAGTAGAAATACAAATGAAAAAAACCAAAGAGTATTCAGAAAAACAGAGATCTCGTTAACACTAATTCGTCTTTCTCTTTCAGGAATATATTTGTGCATTTGCTCATGATTATGAATTAAATGGTTCCAAACCCCTGAAAATTTTTTGTTGTACTTGTGAAATGGATCAGGTGGTGCCCGCTCCCCAGGGGTCAGACGAGGTGGAGTAGGGATGAAAATGTATCAGATAGGAGCGGATAAATATTATTAATTAAGCAAAATATTCGCATATCCTATTATAAGTGTTGGATAATGCGCGTTTCATTATCGGATAATCCGTGTCCGTCAGATTTTGCCAATCCCATATCCTACTCCACATCCGCATGTAATTGGATTCGGATTATCCGCATCTGCATTGCCACCGCTTACGTCTCCACCGGCGCTTGGCACAAGTCGCTGCTCACGGTCCTACGCAAGGAGGTTTCTAATTCAAAAGGTCACGGTTTTCACGCATGGATACGAATTATAGAGTTAGCATTTTCCATTGTAGATTAAGGCTCTTTTATACAATTGTTCGATTATTCTTTTTCCTTAAGAGCTCATCAGGTTCTACATATATTCTTAAGATCTTGTAATTTCATGGGCCCCACATGTCAACCATGCATGGTTGTTCGTGACTTGGTCATGGAAAAACAGCCCTATAAACCTAGTCCGGCCCTAAAAATTCAATTTTGCACAGGACTCACATGAAACAACTTGTAAAACCACTAAGGAATGTTATTTGCACTGTATGGAATAGTTGAGGGAGCAAAGATTTCTGGTTTTGCGGTTGAAGGAGCATAATCATACTTGAGTAATACTAGCAGATGTGCCCATGCGTTGCAACGGTGGACAAACTCTATTTATAAAATTTGAGCGATATAATTTATTTCGTGACGACGTCAAACTATAAATGTTGGACTGTGACACAGTCAAAACTCAATGAATCAATGTGACATGAAGTAACATGAAACATCCAGTTAAATATACTTTTGGTTGAATCATCCACAACATTCAATTATGAGATTGTCATGATCAGTTTAGAAATCTTAAACATGGTTTCAGAACCAATTGTCCAAATCACAGTGTCATAGTCAGATTAATGCAAGAAAGCATTGAGCATCATCAAGAATCAAAATGGTAATGGAATAGTTGCAAAATATGGATGACCGAAGAGAACAGACCTGAATCGATGTAACCAACATTAGCTTGAATAAAACTCACAGGTGCTGCACTATATAGATCCTTGGCCACATACCTTGAATGAACCAATTCAGGGAAACATTAGCTTCCTTTGACTGAAACTCTGAAGAAAATCATCATGTATCATAGTTTCAAATGACAATGCAAACTAAAATCCTCAGCACCTCCTAGAATAATCTAAAAACAGAAACAAAAATCTTAGGAAGATGGAACACAGATGATGGTACTACTGAGCTCAGAAATCACATGTAAACCATAACCACAAAGCATTTATTTATGGCCAAAAAAAAAATCAAAAGGGTGGGCGATGTGCTTGACCTGGAGGGTGGGGACATGGTCGGTGATGCACGCCCGCCACCATGACGCACAACAACGGCGACACGATCCCGTTCCACCCCTCATCGGCGCAATTTGACATGGACTCGAGAGCCTCATCCATGTCGCGCCATGCCCGGCCACCGTGCTCCCCGCGCACCCGTCGTCTCCGACGCGGGCCTCCATCCCCGTATCCTCCTCGCCGGCCCCAACGCCTGTCCCCACGAAGCCGCCGCCACCATCCTAATCTCCATCTCTGTCTCCCCCATTCCTATGTCCGTGTCTGTTCCCATCGGCACCCACGGGTTTGGGTCTCGCCCAACACGCCCACGGATCCGGTACAGGAGGCGAGAGGGACGAGCGGACGGGGAGCGAGCGCTGGGAGGCGAGCGTGCACAGCGTCGGGGAGCAGATGCGTGAAAGGAGGGGTACGGATGCGGCAGGAGCGGGGGCCGGCGATGGAGCTCCAGCTCCGGGTCACCGACATCGGCCGCGGGGAACGACGGCAGGCACACTGACTGTGGGGGCTCTTGATCTGGCTGCACGGTCGATGTTCGACAAAGATCGGTGGCGAGGTGTCAGTGATGTCGTCTGCGGGCTCAGGAACGCAAAACTTTTGTAAGATGGCCCGTGGGGGTGGGCCGAAGCTATATTTTGGTTGGCACGGCAAAACTCCCCGATTTTCAGGTTCAATCAACAAACTGTGATAATTCCTCCCCGTCCCGTAACAAGAGCAGACTCGCGGCGTGCCTATGGCCAGAACAAAAAAGGTCGACGAAAAAAGAGGGAAGAAATCTTCTCTCTTAGCAAAATATGCCCATGCGTTGCACCGGGTGTATATCCAACACTCTTGTCAATAGTAAATGTGTCTATGTGTCATAACGGGATACTTGAGACGTACAGTGTATTGTCTAATACTTATGGCAATAGCAAAGGTAACCCTGTCTTCTAATTTCAGATGAGACTATTATATCCACATATTGTCACCTATTGTGAGGCTGACAAGTATGAAAAGCAAACCACACAACTCATAGTGTGTCCTAAGAATGTTACAACTCATTCACCTTCTTCAACTGATTTTCTATATGTTTAGCCCAGTTATGTTATTAACAGAAATTGATACCTATAACAACAATTAACTACCAAAGTGACACACTTGCAACTTTGCAAGGATTAACTAAATGCGCATCCACACCAGCGGCATCATTACAAAAAGCCAATACCACACCAAAACCTGGTAGTACATTAGCCGGAACACTTTTGAGACCATGCAAAGGATACACAACGGGCTTGAATGAGCAAATATTTCAGAAGCAATCTGGGGCGGAGTTCCATGTAAATAAAGAATATGATGTATAGCAGTAAACTGCAAGTGCTATAAATCATATTTAGAGATTTCACGTCTTGACTATTCCTGACTTAGCGCGAGATAAATAGTGAAGGAAGAGCAATTATCAGGTCCTTGTTATTAATCTAAGATGAAATTATGATGGAATGGGGTAATCCACCATGGCAGGATAACGTACTGTATGGTGAGCTCAAACAATCTGAAAAGTCTCCACTTGTTTTCAGGGTCCTACCAAACATGTGTACTTGACTGTTATTATTAAGAAGAGCTCAGTGTAAAAAAAACAAAAAGTACATAGTTTAGGGAGATGACTCACAAGCAAAGGTGGAATGTTTGGCTTAGTTTCAGAAGACCACCTCTCGTGATTCCTTGGTCATCTAATTAATTTTGTTCTGGAGTCTTTTGTTTTAAGAAAGCAGCTTATACTTTCCCTCTAAACACAAACACGCAGACAAAAATAGTGTTAGATTAATTTAATGGTTGGTAAAGAAAGGTATACAAACCACCAAAATTTAGTAAAATACACATTCTAAAATTATCTGATATATGAGATTATAGAATATAGTAGAATGAATAACGTACTCAAACTGCAAGATCGGAGCTGATGATACAGGAGCCCCAACAGCGACATGGGGATATTTCAGTCTCATCCAAGCAGTTAGCATTGATCAATGACATCTCATCTCATCGTCAAGCACCCTGACCGCATTGCTCTTGAATGTACTCCTCCAGCATCATCGGAGCTCAGGTCTGGAACAGTAGTGGAGGCTGAGCACGTGGGGGAGAAGGATCAAATCTCTGGCCGCTCAGACTCACGCCTCCTTTGTGCGCGTGGAGCACCAGCCACGGACGCGGTTCGGAACCACCTCTCTAGATTATCATGGAGCTAATAAAAACACTAATTCTAAAGCTCATAATTCTATAGATCTCTTTTTTGAATGCTAAGCTCGTGCGTTGCAACGGGAGAAATAAAAACACTAATTCTAAAACTCATATTTCTATAGATCTCTTTTCTAAAGAGTAATTTTGAAACTCATAATTATATAATCCTGAATAATTTTGTCGTACCTCACTATGGTCAGAACATCCCGTCCTTGCTCTCGCACAGATTTGCCTGTGGCAGCTACAATTTATAAGATCATTAGGAGCAAGAGCAAACACGTCTTACCTTCCATGACACCACCCAAAAGCCATGGTCCATGCTTTCCTTCCAAAAATCCCAAACGGCAAACGAGGAAACACACATATGTGTCTCATCGTCAATTTGGCAAGGCTGAGCCAATAGTTGGCCTCAGCGGAGACGGTCTGTGCTCCTATCTCTGCTGCGTCTGCGTATGTTCGGCGTGGTCCTCGGTCTCCAGCTCCGCCTCCACCATCCCGAGTCGCGAGTCCCTTGGCGCTGGCGCACGCTGGCCTGCATCGTAGAGGCCCCCACGTCCGTATTCATCATCTTCCTCTGCCTCCAGTTGCTAGAAGTGGAGGAGCGCTGCCACCGCCGTAGGGACCAAGACGACCGGCGCCTGAAGCACGACGTCCGCATGTAGGTGATGTCCGCGTGTAGGGCCTCTCAGCAATGTGCCAAAACGGGAGGAGCGCAGGCCTCTGCGCTGTGCAAGAACGGAGCGTTGACGCCGCCCGTTGCTTTCTATTGGGGGGACAGCGCCGGCGGCACCGCGGCAACGACGCGTACCACTTCTCCCGCCGCTATGCGCTGGGGCTCCGTTCGGTGAAGTGCTGAAAAGCGCTGAAGTGCTGTAGAAGTGCTGAAATCTTGTGAGAGAGAAACACTGTACAAGTGCTGAAAGTTCAGCACTTTTCATGGGATCCGAACGCAGCCTGAATCCTTCTGCCTTCGCCAATGTCCGCCTCGCTGGCCTCATCGCCATCCAACGCGCGCGGACGACCAAGGGCAATGAACAGAGGAACACCGAGGCGGCGGCGACCATACACTCGCTTTTTATATCGGGGATTGTCGGGCATTGTTGGGTTGGGACTCGCGGAGTCCAAGCGGCCCACCATAACCGAAACCACGCGGAGGGAAGGATACCAGAATTAAAAAATAAGTGTTGGACAAAAATCTTCCCTCTTTATTAATATACTAGCACAATTGTCCGTGCATTGCAACGGGTGATCATGAGGACTAACACACACTTACACTAATTTTCCTAATTTACGACAACTCCAACAATAGACCCCAAATCAAAGCTCCTTTTATGGATTTAGGTGCCCACCTCTATTTTTTTTTTGCCTAATTTATTCTTCTAGTCTAACAATAGCACTAAAATGAAGGCCTCAATTCATTTATCATCCTCACGCTCTATCAACTAAACTATATTCACATAGAAGTATTGGAAGCAGTGTCAAGAACATCTAGGGGCAGCTCAGGTGCTGCAGTGTTGGTAGAGTTAAATATTGAGTTCTATGGATTTTTTTTTATATTTGCTCTGTTTGCTCGAGCTAGATTCAGCTTACTTTTAATTAAAGAATAATATTTTTATTTTACAACAATTAAGCCGTACAATTCATCCGAATTTCCTCTCACAACATTGAAATATTTTTTCTCGTGTTGCAAAACAAAAAAAAAGATTTTAATTGATTTTTTGGGGAAATTAATTAACTACTCATTTTTTTTTGAACAAACTAACTACTCATTATGACTTGTTTTGTTGAACCAAACACATGTGCAAAGCCGCAAGGGGCTAACAGACATGCATGTATCAATTTCCACCGAAAAAAAGCTCACCCTTTAACTTTATGATTTCTTTCTATGCTTATCTTCTTCCTGTTGCTCCCGAGGCCAGAGTCCTCAGCTTCACTCTGCCCCTTCTTCATTCGTTGAATGGTCGCTCATCTCTCTCCTCTCTACTGTAGCAATCTTCAAGATAGACAACTCTGTTGTGCTCATCTCTCTGCCCCCATGAATCGAGAAGTCAGGGAGATGATGGAGGTCAACTCTGTTGTGCGGATCCGATTTGGAGTGCATATGTCTGAGCGGAGCGTCCTATTGTTGGGCATCAGCTGGTTAAATGGCATTACGACGAACAATTGTAGGATCACTGGCTGGCCTAGAAGGGGGTTGAATAGGCCTGCAAAATTTCTTCGTAAACGGAGATCAAACACAGGCGCGACAGTGCCGGCCTGTAGAGCGGCACTGCCGGGGTGCTCGGCACTGCTGCTCCTAGAGCGGCAGTGCTGGACCTCGCAGAGCAGAAACTACACAGTTCAAAATTTAACCAACGAAATTTAGATCTAGTAATTTACTGAGGTTTCCTGGGTTGTGTAGAGCCTAGAGCACAACTTCTTCACAGCTAGAACATCACCACAAAGTAGATCGGAGCCAAACGCTAGAAATCAAGGAACTACAACAAGTAGAGAGCAAGTGAACCAAATCAAGTGACACAAGATTTATCCCGTGGTTCAGCTCGCCACAAAGGCTTGCCTACTCCACGTTGTTGAGGCTCCACAAAGGAAACTTGGGTTCACAACTCCCAATCCTCGTTCTCAAGTCAAGAAAGTTAATCCTTGAAAAGAGGGATGATTTCACTAGCTTGTGAGGGTGGTTACAAACCTCCCGGGGCTGCCACAAGATTGGCAAGCTCTCCGGGCGACGCTCTAGCCGACTAGGAGCAAGCTCCAAGAGTAACAAATGCAAACCACCGGTTTGAACGCGAACCAAGTGCTTGGAGAAGATGAAGATCACAGCGAGAAGCTTGTTCTTGCTCAAGATGAGCTCACACTCTTTAAGATTTGAGTTGGATTCCAAATGGGAGGAGTGGAGAGCTTTGGGAGTGAGGGAGAGAGCAAGAGAGAGCCTTCTCTGGTTCTGAAATATTGCAAAATGGCCGAGATGACCGTTGGGGGCGACGGGGAGGTGATTATGAATCACCCCCGAGTCTAATGGTCAGAATAAGTCGCGGCAGTGCCGGGCCAGAGGCCGGCAGTGCCGCGCCTAAGGCCGGCAATGCTGCGCTGCCAAAACAGATCAGAATGATATGGAATCTTGTGGCTGGTTTTGGCAGTAGAAATTAGGATGTTTGGTGTGAATATTTGCACTTGGTCACACTTTCAAACCTTTCTTTTGCATCCCCTTTAATAGTACGGCTTTTCCTATACTCAAATTCAAAATAAAAACGAATTTAAACCTCCTTTGAGTCGGATGCCGCATCCATAAGTTGTTAAGGGTCCACTTGCATAAGAATACATCCTCCTAATACCGTTGCCTGTCCATCATCTCAATAAACCACATTAGTCTTCTAATCGCGTGGTCATTATCACCAAAACCCACATTAGGGCTTGATTGCACTTACAACAATCATAGCGTCTAGCTTCTGTTACTCGCTCTATCCACAAGTGCCTTTCCTGCTCTGCAGATTGGAGCCGACCAAAGAATCTCGGTGTGCAGATGTTGCATGAACCCGGTAGCCCCTGAGCGACGACATAACAACTTCTGCACATCAAGCGCGTCTTGGACTCGGGCTCCGACGGCGGGGGGTATCGTGGCGGCAGCAGGAGCGAAGCCGTTCATGAAGTCAGCAACGGCGGCGAAGAGCGCGAGTCCCCCCGCGGCGAGGTCGTCCATGGGGTCAGCTTTTGCCTATCAAGCGCGTCTCGGACTCGGGCTCCGACGGCGGAGGCATCGTGGCGGCAGCAGGAGCGAAGCCGTCCATGAAATCAGCGACGGCGGCGAAGAGCGCGAGTCCCCCGCGGCGAGGTCGTCCATGGGGTCGGTCAGGGCAGGGATCGCCGCCGCCGTAAGTCCGACATTTATAAACGAGAAATAGGAAGAGGAAACGGGGTTTCGATGGACGACGGGCCTAGTCGACGGCCCATCCGACTCCCGTACGTGAGAGTAGAACCGGACAAAAAATTTACCACGACGAAACCGGACAGCGACCATCCGTGAGTGGGCCCACGGCAGAACAAAAAATGATGACCAAAAAAGAGGGAGGAAATCTTCCCTCTTTAGTAATAGGTATATAGATATATATACTAGGTAGCATAACCGTGCGTTACTACGGGACAACTAAACTTTTATCTAAATAAACAAGGATCGCATGGTAACATAATAAAATTAATAGAAAGCGTGCCCCCTACGTTGCTATGGGATAGCTCAAGTTTCATACTGAAAACATATAGATCACATGATAAGATAAAACGGCAACGACAGTTTCAGTTGAACACATATGGATATGTTAATTCCATTAATTACTTAAAAGTATGTTTGGCTATTCAGAGTATGTACATAAAAATATTCACATACCTTGTAATCCCCTATTTCCGCGAATTCCGTTAATTAATCTTTCTTAATCAAAGAGTTGGTGCTATCACTATGATGCGTCGATGTCATCATCCCACGGTAATCATCTTCAAAGAAAGTTGGGACCTACTCTTTCTGTCCTAAAATAAGTGTTGTTTTTGAGTTTTTGAAATCAACGTTTGACCATTCGTCTTATTAAAAAATTTACGAAAGTTTCATCGCAAGAGTCAAAGGATGAATAATGCCAAGTTTCATCGCAAGAGTCAAGTACCCCTATTGGTGATATCAGAACAGAAACATACTCGTTCAAATGGTGGACCATTATATTTTTGTTTGAAGTGAAAACCTGATAATGGATAAAGTAGCTACATCACAACGTTCTCTGGTTGGTCTCTACAAGCAAACAATTTTTTTTTATGTAAACTGAGATATTGCTATCATATTCACTACATAAACTAACAATGAGAGTAATACTAAAAGGTAATAATCCATATAAGGACCTAAATCTTCAGTGCAAATCTCAATACCTGAAAGAAGCTGCGTTGAATCTCAATAAATAAATAAAGTGATAAATAAACATATAGTTCCTCCTGCATTGAATTTCAATCTCATTTTAAGTTCACCTATATCAGATATAAAACATTAAAAGTGCAACTTTTAATAAAGGAAATGCAAAATAAGAAATAAATGACAGCTATATCTAAAGGAAAGTTGCTTATTCACTTGGTCACACTGCAAAATGTACTCAGTTCACTAATGTCCAACTGTCAATTATAAACTACTGGGTACTGGCAGTTGTTTAGCTATGGGCAGCTTGCTGCTCATGATCTATAACCTCTTTTTCAAACTTATGCAGACATATAGCTTTTATTGCTTCCCAACCAGAAGCGTTTCACATTGGTTGGCTACTTCCTTGAAAGGCCAATCTTGGTTTGTTGAAACTGACAACCTTCCAACATGCAGCAATAAACAGATTCTTTTTAGCATGTAAACAGCCTTGATTTTGACTTGGTACTGCGCCCGTCGTTGCTATGGGACAACACAACTTTTGTACTAAAATCACACAGATCGCACGATAAGATAATACCGTGAAAATACAATATGTATTGCCATCAACATCCAATTGCCTATAAGGATCAATTATTGATGTCACCCATTTTTTGCAGGCACCCCTTTTACACATCGTTTCACATGCTATGAAGCTTCTCATGAATAGACTTTTTAAAGGGAATAATAGAACAATATCCTACAATAAGTATAGTTTGAATATATTGTATTTGTATAAGATGCTCGTTCGCTAGCTCATCTTGTAGCTAGAAAATTTTGCATCAGTCTCCTTCGAAGATTCATTGGAGGTCATCAAAAGTTTCCCACATGAATATGTTAATAATTAATTACTCTCCATATCAGCACACATGCGCTTGCTCGCAGCTGTCCCTTGTAACGTTTGGACATGACCGAACATCCAAGTTCTCAAGAGCTTTGAAGGATTCAATTACTACTGACCTTGCAAACATAACTAATGATCTTGGCGCAGACACAAAGGAATTAAACTGACCAGTGACCAAACATCTCATGGAAGGCTACCAAGCTATATAGAATTGTTGCTACTCATTGCAAAAAAAAAATTGTCGCTATTAAGTGTTAGAGTATCTTGTTAAGATAAGACCACATCAACTCAGAACCTCTTCAACCAATCAATCTTGCACCATCAGTTGGCAGCAGCAATCTGATTATCAGAGTTCTATATTGGCATTACTGAGCTAAACCATTCAAGTATTATACTTGCGAGGCCATTCGCGTTTTAGAGCTATGCAGAGCCTGTGTTGTTTCTCAGAGCCTCAGATCGTGGAGTTGGA
Source organism: Eremochloa ophiuroides (assembly GCA_038502445.1). Taxonomy (NCBI): domain Eukaryota; kingdom Viridiplantae; phylum Streptophyta; class Magnoliopsida; order Poales; family Poaceae; genus Eremochloa; species Eremochloa ophiuroides. Next base: position 9,133,652 of record JAHLJS010000002.1, read on the forward strand.
TAGGGAGGCAGTGGATGGGGCGAGCGATTGCCTCTCTTCCCTTCCATGGCGGCGGTCTTGACCAGCAGTGCGACGTGCAGCCGCTAGACTGTCCAGACATATTGGTGTGATGTTGCAACTTATTTCAGGTTTATAGTAGCAGATGTGATCCATTATAATGCTGTAAAGTCAACATGTAGCACTGGTCCTGATTTTGAAAGGGTAGGATGGAAAATAGTCTTGTTTGCCTTTATAACAGTAAATTAAAAAATGATCTATAACATGGTACAACCAGTACAAGTGATTGACCTACTAATGCCAGTCTGACCTGGTAACTGAATGCATGAGCAGATGGACAGGTATAAGCACTATGAAATTGAGTGGTGGTCAGATATTTTATATAGCAAACTGTTTGATGAGTACCAAAAATAAAAAGCAGTCTATGTAATTAATCTAACACTAACTGTATAGAACAAAAATCAGTTGGTTTTACTGAACTACTGTAAACATCGAGTAACGGCATATGCAAAGCTAGTTTCATTCATTTGCCACTGTAAACATCGAGTAACAGGTAAGCTTGGTTCACAGCTCATTTTAATTCGAAAAAATCCTTCATTTCAAGAAAAGCAAGGCCATACTTATGGTATACAACTGAGCATTCAAATTTGGAATATGCTGAAGTTTAGAAACCTAAACATCATGGAAATAGCTTCTGGAAGTGGAAATAGCTACCTTGCAGCCTATTCTTGGCAGTTGGCCTGTACTATCCGGTTTTCTTGTTCAGAGAGACGGGGAAGCCAGGATGGGATCGCTGTGGAGGCAGATTGATGTACATGGATAAGTGAACTTGATAAGTAACCTGACATTAGAGGCAGAGCTTGATCAAATAAAAAAAACAGTCCATGTAATTAAACTTCTGACAATTATCGAGCAGTTAAATTAAACATCAATAATACACTGTCATTTATGCAGAGATGGAGGAGTGTATAAGCAGGAAAAGGAGAACTTTCTTAGTCTGCAGTCACTGTCATTCGATTAATGCTACCAGTAGACTGACAAAGACTTCATCTTTTCTTTTCTCATTAAGCTACGATTTACGAAAAGACTGTAGTGAGAAAGTTCAATAATAATTTCCACAGATCGGCACATGCTGAAGCTACCAAGTCAACAAATGCCCTTGTTTCTCGCTTAACTGATACAGAAATTCTAGCTAGTACAAGTCGGCACATATATATGCTAGTACTAATACACAACACACAAATATATTCACTCCATTATTAGCTAACTAAATTTAAAAACAGTATCTGTTTCATCAAATAATTTACAGGAGAAACAAACTCAAAGGGCCGAGGAAGTTGTTTGTGCTGCTAAGGGTACTGAGAACTTATTGCATCCAAAGAGTCTCTCGAGTAAGCTCACGCTTCACACCATGAAGCTGAAGAACACAGACTTGGGGCAGCTTTGGCGAAAGAGCAGGATTTCCTGGCTTGGGAGAGAGAGCTAGAAGAGGCACAAGCAGAGCTAAATCAGCTCAATGAACAAATTGCATCCAAAATGAACGTGGAGTCCCAAGCTGATGAAAATGAGCGCAAACTACTTGGGAACGGTGAATCCAACATATCACAATTTTTTTTTTAAAAAAAAAAATAAAACCACCAAGGCACCAAGACTACCAACATCAGCACTCAGCAACAGCAACGATCACACATTCACAGCAGGGTAAGGAAACGCAACGAGTCTCTCCCAGAGGGACATTCCAGCAAACTCCAGAACTGCATCGCAGCTCTGAGCTCCTCACCAACAACAGTTTACGCAGGCGCCGACAATGGAGTGAAGCGGAGGAAAAGGCACGCAGACCTGCCCGACCATGGCCAGTACCATCACGGCACGCAATCAGGCCATGGCAACCACCTAGAGGCAGGGGCGCACGAGGGAGCGACGACGAGTACGGATCGGAGCAGCCGAGCAGGAAGCGAGGAGAAAGAAAATCTCTGCGTTACCAGTTGCTAGCTTCATGCGATGGCCTGATGGCGATCGGAGCAACGTCCACTTTCAGCAGGTGAGGGCTTGCCTGACGGCGTCGAGACGGTGGTGGTACGCAAGCAGCATCGCATCCGGCGGGGTCCCGTCCAATGGCGTCGAGGCGGCGGTGCTTCCGGCGGTGGCTGCCGTCCGACGGCGGCGGCGCGACCTCACATTGGGGCGGCCTCACGTCCGAGTGGGAAATCAGGCCGAGCAGATTGGCGAGCCGTCCAACGGCGGCGGCGATATCTCACGTTGGGGGCGGCCTCACGTTGGGGGCGGCGGCGAGACCTCACGTGGCGAGCGGTATGGGTTGAGGCGACCTCACGTTAGGGAAGGTGGAGGCCTGGAGGGGAGCGACGGAAATTCGTTTCCTTTCTACGCGCGGGTTGGCGAGCGACGGGAGCGCGTGGTTTCGCAGGAGGGAGGGAATCAAAACTTTGTCTCATCTTTAGTTTTAGGCGAATTTTGGCACAGGACACTACGAAAATACATGATATGCTGAAACACACCGCAAATACGGGAATTTGGCCAAACACACCGCAAATTCGTGAATGTTTGCCCAGACACATTTGCGGTGTGTTTGAGCAAACATTCAAGATTTGTGAATGTTTGCCCAGACACACCGTAAATGTGTCTGAGCAAACATTCATAAATTTGCGGTGTGTTTAAACAAAATCGTGCGTTTGCGGTGTGTCTCAGCATATTATGTATTTTCGCAGTGTCCTACAGCTAATTTTCCCTTAGTTTTATTAGTTGTAAAGATACTAGGTAACGTGTTCATGCGTTGCTACGAGACAACTAAAATTTTATAACAAAAACACACAGATCGCAAAATAAGATAACAATATATGACAAACATGTGAATCGCATATTGAGATAGTATATTCGAGTAAATATAATAGTATTACACGATTTTGTTTTTGAAATTTAAATAAAATATAGAATATATGACTCAAAATCACTCAATGTATTATTGATTCACGTATGGTTTGTGTAGAGTCTGATCAACCATCTTATACCTAGGAACAAGAAAAAAAAAGCACACTAAATGCTGGGATTAATAAAAAAAAATGAGGTGAGATCGAATTGATGGCCAGTACAGAGTTATGAAGCAACAGGGGAAAAAAGAAACAAATGTGGTGGTCAATTCTTTCACAAGCGTGAAGTTGAAATCAAATCTCATTGAGCAACAATAAACAGGTTCCTTTTAGCACGTAAACAGCCTTGATTTTGACTTGGCTAAAAAAAAACATAAGCTCTTGAAGCTTGCATGTGCTGAGGCAGATGTTTAAAACCATAAATCAGTAAGATATTTCAACCCTAACAAATAGATTATTTGTTTTGTAGCCATAGATGTACACTCATTTGGCAACATTATGGAAACCCACATGGTTTATTTTTTCAGATCAGTTACATGTAGGATCTGTCTCAGATGAACCTTATCACATATTGTCTCAGAGAATCAAAAACCTGAAACAAAGAACGCTCAGGGAGAGACCAAGGATGCAGGAAGAGTACCTCAGGAACTCACATCTTGTAGGAGTTGCATGGGAACTCACAAGAAGTATAGTGTGTACATAATTACCTGAGAACAAATGAAGGCTCACAATCTCCCCAGGACCTTCAAGCTGTGATGGGATTCATCAGTCAGCAAGTCATCAAATTGGTAGTACTCCGAGACTGCAATCAACAACAGATCAGCTCAAAGGTAAATAAATGGAAATTAATAACAAATTGTGATGCAGTAGCCACAAATTGTAATACGCAAGTAATACTACGAAACTCTAGTTTTTTTTTTTCTGACAGCAACAGGACATAAGAAAACTCTTGTAAAAAATGGAACCAGAAGCACTCTTGTCAAAAATGAAAAGAGGGACAGCTGAAATAGAGTAGAGTGCCGCATGCCCCAATCTGCCCAAGCTATCATTTCTAACGCACAACATATAGTAATGTAAGAGTATACAAATCACAAGAAATTCATATCGTCACTGAAAGTTAGTACTGTACTACTCTGAAGGCAACCAAACTCTAGTAAGATTAACCATGGATAAAAGGGGATCATAAACAAACTAAAAAAAAACTGAACTGAATGCAAAAAGGATGAACAGAGCCACGGACCCTTCCACTCTGAAAAATAAAGAGGCAGACATTGCTTCCAATCCCTTTCTCTAATGGAAAAAAAGAATAATTTTCCTCTTACGCAAGCATAATTCAGTACGAATAATTCTCGCCTATCCAGTACGAACGCACACAGTCAAACCACTGGAACAAACGACAGAAACCATTGGACAAAATTATCATATCAATTATGTATCCAGGAACAAATGTTTATAATGGTCATTACTCATCAGTAGTATGGCATGCATCCTATTGAACTCACTATCATATCAGATCATTCAAGCTACAATATGTACTTTGCAATAACTGTATAACTGTTACATAATGAAGAGAGTACCATATCTCTATGACTTTTTTTAAGGCAAAAACCTATGGGGGAGATCCCCGCAGTATTTCATTTTGTATTTATAATTAAACAAAGAGTTAGAAGACTGTTATTTCAAAGGCGTTAAGATCCTCCTGAGCTTTGCAGATGTTAGACCCAGCAAGAAATATATATAGAGCATCAAACTGGAGAAGAGAGTACGACCTTGCAAGTTGAGCGCAGTGTCATTCAAAAGCTCCTCGTAGAAATTATTCATATCTGCTCCCAATCAAGGCGCTCGCAATATCATGAAGGATCGGCAATGACCTACGGTCGACATAAATCATTCTGGCTGCGAATGTGTGCTGTGACTTTGGACCGACGGCTCTTCATAGCTGGTGGCATCGCTTGTGCCGCCGCCGCTGCCCGTGAGGGAGAAGGAGAAGGACCCAGAGGAGGGGGAGCTCATCTTCCGCGAGTCCTCCTCGGAACCACTGCGGCTGCGCCTGGCGGACGCGGAATCCCAGATGTAGGCCGGCGGGTGATCCCCGTCCAGCCTCCACACCTTGAGGTGGCAGAACTCGTCGGCGAGGCAGTACATGACCGTCTACCGGTGATGCTGTGGATGGCGGCGCTGCGTATGGATCTATCTTTTCATTGCGTATATATAGATAGAAAAAGAAGAAACCTATGCACACGGGGGAGGGAAAGTTCGCGGGGGGTGGACCGGGGGCGGACAGGGGTGGACAAAAACCAGAACAAAAAACGTTGACGAAAAAAGAGGAAAGAAATCTTCCCTCTTTATTAGTAGATATAGATATAGTAGGTATAGAGAGTTAAGGGAGGTGAAATGGACTTTTTCCAACAAAAGAAATCGCAAGAAGTTAGGCCCATAAAGGTTTACTTAGATGGTTCTAACTTGGCCCAATTTATTCATTTCCAGGCCCAATCAGTCATTGTGGGCTTTGCTTACAAAAACTTGGCAGTTGGAATATCCATGCGACCATGCCATGCTGGCCATTCTAAACATTTGCATGAGCAAACTACCGTCACACGCACACACTCACGTTCTTAAATAAATAAAAAAACTACTCCATTTATCCCAAGAATATATGATGTTTTAGATTTAGATACGGAAATTAAGGAAAAGTAAAAAGGTGTTGTGGACAAAAAATAAGAAAAAGAGAGAAAGAGAGATAGTAGAGATAGAGATGTATTGGAAAAATAAAAAAGAATATTGAGAGAAGAGAAATGGGCATTGAAAAGTGGCAGCATCAAGTATTTTGGGACAAATCCTACTATGTCATGTATTTTGGAGCGAATGGAGTATGTCACTACTCTTACCCAGGGAATAAAGTACTACAACATCACAACTAGAGTCCATCAACTCCTGGCACGCTAAATTGTCCGAATCGCCGACAAAATAAAAACTTCTCAAGCTTGTTTAGTTCTTTAGGCCAGCTTAACGTATTGCACCCTTTGGTGCTATGCTCTGCCACATCATGTGATGCTAGCTTGTTTTTTTCTTGTTCCAATGTGTAAAGTTTACTATCACTGGTTAAATGTGACCTACAAGGAATTAAACTACTCTTCCCAAGCCTCCCCATTCTTCCAATCTTCTTCTCTCCTCTTGTGCCCTAGTATGACCGGTGCTATAAATTAAAAGGCAGCAAATGCCAAAAGTTCCCAAGCTAGCACCACTCCTCTAGTGTATTGTACCTCATTTTCTCTCTCCTCTCTCCTTCTAGCACCACCTTAGCACACACATTGGGGTGGTTGCGCTTAAAAAGGTAGCTTCACACATTTTGCAACTTAGCATAAAGCTAACAGATTAGCACCTGCAAAGAGAGAGGTAGTGAGATAATGTTTTTAGTATGTCAGAATGCTTTGTAGACAAGTCAATGACCTCGTTAAATAAGCAGTAACTTCCACTAGACATGTGATGGAGCATGGATAATACTTCTTGGTGACACGCAATACAACAATATCTTGAAAGCAGCCTTTAGAGAAAAAAAGAGAGAGGTAACGGACAATGTGTTTTGTGCTGTGGAATTTGTGGTCTCCCACCATCTTCTAGAGATCTATAAACGCATCATGTTCTGTAGCCACACACTAAAGGCCTAATTGGTTGGGTAATGAGGTGCGCCAGCCCAGTTGGGATAAGCCTATTGCATACAACAACTCCTTGTTTGGTTGGCTATACAAATATACAAGACAACATATGAGTTGTACTTGGTTGTTTGTTTTTAGCTCGTAGTTACACGCTCTCTCTCTCATGGGCCACGAGACGCATGCACCCCCGAGCGTGGGTCAGAGAAAATATAATCTATTCTTGGGCCAGGTTCTACGGTGTCTGTTGCATGTCGTTACCCAGGCTTCGGTGGCCCTGTCGCTAACTAATCGCTCCAAAGTTGCAGTCTGACAATTACAGGGCTGGTTGGGACCACCCTACCAATCAAGCCTCGACATTCTTAAGGCCACTTTGGTAGATGTTCACTTCTTGATTCTCCAAATGAGTGATTCTAGTAGGAAGTGAGGTGACGGGCAGACAGGAATCAATTTTGAAGTAATTCATGTGGCAAATGAATGGGGAGCAGGAAGCGATGGTGAGCAGTTTTTTTAGCTCCCAGATCGTAGCGTAAATAGAGAATTGATTCTTGTTACCTCCCCATCAGAATTTAGTTACGTTTTACGTGTTGGGCAGGGCTCCGCAGAATCTGAGAGTGAAGCTAGGGCTAGTAGCTGTGCCAAAGGGACCCTTGCTATCTAGATTTTAAAAAAATTCCAATTACCTAAGTTCCGTTACGCTCTTGCATGCTCTAATACCCGTCATACTTGGGATATGTTTGAAGACACACGACGAGGCTATAACCACGATACTCGAATTATCCGTTTACACTCTAAAATAGTCTAGATACTACTATTAGCATACAATTCGGGGTAAAATATATAACCTGGACACCAAATAGCATTCTGTTGGGAAACTTATACGATTTTTGACATAAAAAGGCCATCCTAATTCCTACATGAACGGATATACCAGATCACCAGAACATATTGTCCAGCCAACAGGCAAGCCAATGCCGATCTCGTGTTCCTCTCTACGACGTCACAATCAGACGCCAAAAAGTTTCAGGGCCTCTCAGGGCTTCAACAACGCAGGCATACATGAGCATTAGCCCGGGCAGAAAATCAAACTCCACGTAGACCTTAACAGGCAGAAACCACAAGACACCCAGGCTACACGAGTATTGTCTTGTCATGGTCCCATAGCCTGTATTTTGCTCAGTGGAAAAAGTACTCACGTTTGGAGAGAGAGGAAGCTGGAATCAAACGTGATCCCCCACTACAGCGTGCTTTTTTTTTACTTCCTCAGTCCCATAAAAACTGTCGTTTTAGATTTTTCAGAAACTATATTTGACCGTCCGTTTTATTTAAAATTTTTGTACAAAATACAAAATCAATAAATAATTATTAAAGTGTCTCTAATGATATAACAAATCATAAAAAGATAAATAATATTTATATAAAATTTTTAAATAAGACGAATGTTGATATCAAAAAGTCTAAAATGATTTTTTTTTTTTTTTACGGAGGTTGTATGCTTCGTTCTTTTGGCAGAGGAAGCTATCGGCGCTTGTGCAGGGTGTTCTGACACCTGCGAGGCCACTGTTTCGCTTGACATGGCGATAGGAAATCGACGTGGACGTTGGGGCAGTTCGATACGCTGGTGCGTTGGGGAAGCGATACTGCACCGCAAGGTTTTGCCGCAGACCGGCGTCAGCCGTCAGTTGTCACACTCACAGCACAAACCCGCACGTGCCGTTGACCGCCGCCATTTCCTCTCTCGGCCCAAACAGCCACCAACCAGACACGGCCCAGGCTCTCCTCCCTGCACCGCGCTCCATACACCCGCTCCCGCTGACACTCCTCCCCGCCAAGCCAACCCACCCTTCGCGTCGCCCACGAGGCCACGACTCGTCGTACACCCGGACCCGGTCCACCCTCCGTCGCCGTGTTCGTTCGTTCGTTCCCCTTACCCATCCCCTCACCGATCGCGCAGCTGCGGCGAAACCCTAACGACGAATTCCCCGCCGAATCGAGGATTCCAAGTAAGTTCTGCTCTCCCTCGCGCTCCATTCTGCCCCGATTTGCCCCGGGGCCGTGCTGGTTCGCCTAGATCTGAGCATCCCGGGCTTGCATCGTTAGGGTTCCGACCGCGGCGAGCGCGGGGGCCGCATTCCGGGAGCGGGTGATGGCGACCTGCCGCAAGATGGCGCGCGTCGACGTCGCCGAGCTGAAGCAGCGCCTGGTGAAGCGGCTGGGCCGGGAGCGGGCGGCCAAGTACTTCGCGCACCTCGCCAGGCTGCTGAATCTGAAGCTCACCAAGGTGGAGTTCGACAGGCTCTGCGTCGCCACCATCGGCAAGGACAACATCGCGCTGCACAACGCGCTCATTAGGGGGATCATAGGCAATGCTCTGTCGGGGGTGCCTCCGCCCAGCCGGCAGGCCGTCACGGGGCAGTCGGGCACCACCACCGCCCCGAGCGGGCAGTGCGTGGGCGTCGCGCTTCCCGTGGTGGGGAATGTGGGGGCAGTGGTCGATTCGGGTGATGGTGAGCTGGCGAGGGAGCGGGGTGCACCGGTTGGGAAGGTGGTGTCCGTGGAAGATGGGGAGGAGGTGGAGCAGGTCAGGTCTGCTCCGTGTGTCCAGAGCAGGAGCCCGATAACACAGCCATTGGGGATTTCAGTCGCTGGCGGCAGTGGTATGAGGGTACGGAGGAGGTTGGATGATCCAGTGGTGTCATGTTATGATTCTGGACATTTGCTGGATACGGGTTCTCTGCGCGATAGTTTGCAGCGGCGGCTGCACAGTAACGGCACTGGAGTGACGGTGCAAGCCGTCGATGCTTTGAATCGTGGGTTAGATGAGTTGTTGCGAAGGTTGATTAAACCGTGTGTGGATTTGTCGAGGGTAAGAGCCAGCAGTAGAAGAATTAGCAAAGTCAATGAAAAGTTAGCTGGTAGAGTGAATTCGTTGCAACTTCCAATTCAGGGTCAGCGTACAACGTTGCAAGATTTTGCAGTTGTGGTGCAATCTGATCCACATTTGCTTGGTCCAAATTGGCCCACACAATTAGAGAAGATGCAGGCAATGTCATTTGGAGGAGAATGATACATAGAAGCCTGTTATAGCTGATGAACTTCTCTAAAGGTGATGCTGTTTGCTGGCATTGAAGTAAATGAAGCGGCAGACCAACAACAGGGCTACAAAATCTGAGTATTGCAGTGCTCACAACCAAGAAATACCAAGACCCAGCTGGTGAACGAAGGGAGATGCTATGGACAGTGTAGCATGAATTCTTTCTTGGGAACATATAGCCCGTTGATAATAAATTGAAGAGTCAATAGGGTTGGCTGATGTCCAGGTCAAGCTGAGTAACTCGTCAACAAACATACCCTCAGCTCTTGGCACAAAAGATGTTCTGATAGATTTGTTGTGATGTTGTAATAGAGCATTTTCCCCTTATTACAGACTTAAATGGAATCATTTTTCAACTAAATGATGCCTTCAATGGCTCATTGCTCCTGTACATTGTATCCACGCTTGCAATTAAGATGAAAAGTTCAACCCTGTTGAATAAAATATGTGTTTTTTTTTTTTGCTCAAGGACTTCAAATTCTCTCCTATGACTGGAATGTAAATGTTCTAAACATGCACTTATCTGAGTTACAGTTGTCAGGAATTATGATATGTGCTTTTCTAATTGAATCAAGTCTCTGGATCTCTGGACCATTGATTTCACTTCTCCTATTACTGCAGTTTCCTTTTATTCTAGCATAGAAGAATTTCATATGTTTTGGAATTTGTTTTCTTGAATACATTATGCACCTTGTTCTAGCATCCATGCACTGTGCAACAGTTATTCAAATGTTTATTTGGTAACATTTTGTAATATTTCCTTGGAGTTGATTTTCTTCTTTGTGAATTCTTCAGCACCTAGTCCGATTCAAAGATTGCATCAGTTGTTTTGGGAACAAATGTCTCAGTTGAGCAATTTGGGTTTCTATTGAGTTTTTGACAAAAAAACTTATGCTTCGTTTCTGTACATCCTTACAAAACTTTGCTTGTCCTGAGCATACTTTTCTTTTTATTATTATCCTACTAAAAGTGGTATAGACATATAGGCGCTGTAAAAAATGATTTTACCCTCTTAGAATGGTAAGCTTGAGTTCAGACTATCCTCTTTTGTTGAGAAGCATGGAGTCTTTGTCGAACTTTTTGCTCTGTTCTTAGCATGTTAAATGCAGTTATATACTCAAATTTGATGATATAATTTTCTTGAAAATGATGTTTATTTATCAGTTGTCTTCTTGTTCTTTGACGTTTCCATATATCTATGCTGTCCGACCTTGGTAGCAAGTATGACAGGGCTGAACACAACCAGGTGCATAATATCATTATTGAAGCTAGCCGGAATAACCAGCTCAAATTAGGTTTGGTTCACAAGCAGCTCACACAGTTACACTGCGTGTGAAATCTCCCAGTTCCTGCTGTCTCAGATCTAAGAACCCCTATGTGGTTGAGAAATATTGTCCTTTTTCCTCTTTTCTTTGAGAGGAAATTACCTGAATTCTTATGTTTAGTATACTGACCATTATCTCGTGATTGTGTACTTTTGCTGTTGTCTTGCAGGTTAGTGGTTTGCGGATTGCACCTCATGCCCATGCACAGCGATGGATATTCAGCAAGGTGCAATCAAACGTATTCACCTGTTGTTGATTTGTGAATGCCATCCACTGATTCATGTTGATCAATTCTGTGATGTCAAACAAGCACTCCTTTTCTGTAATGGATTCTTATCAAAAGAATATTTCCGTTTCTGTCTGTTCTGCCAATTTACAGGGCTCTGGAGTCACAAACTCACTGCCATGAAGTGCAGGATTTCTGGCTAGTGCTGCTTTGGTATGATATTTCACTGTTCCCAGGTGAGAGAATTAAGAATGTTATGAAAATTTTAAAATTATATGAGTGAGGATTGTTCATGCTATTTATGGGCATTGGCTTGGGTTGTTTTCTCTTATACCTCATCCCTCAGATATTACAGATTCTGATAGGAGCAGAATTAGAACAGATATTATACTAAGTGATTAACAATGGATTGGGCTGCAAAAGGTGCCCCTTCAATATCGCAAAGGGATATGGTGGTCTCAGTTCTGTTGAACTGCGATCTTGCTCAGCCTTAAGAAAATACTGATACTGGATTTTTACAAAGCCATTATCAGACAGGTCTTCATAATCTCGCACGCATAAAGTACAAAAGGCAACTCCAGAGACAAATGGTGCCCTCAGTATCGCACAAGGGAGAAAATAGAATAGTAGTGTCTTAAGTTCTTGATATCCTCTTTTGAAGTATGGGATCTTTGTTGAACTTCCCCCTGTATTTCACTAAATCCATGATTTAATATTCCTGCAAATGTTTTTTGGCCAGTTGATGAAGTTTCCGTATAGATATGCTGCACGGGGGATGGCCGGGAACAGGATGTCAGGTTTGGATGCAACGAGGTGCAGAACATCCTTAATTCCTTATTGAAAGCAGGTTGGGTTGGTTACTTCAAACTTGGTTTGGTTGACAAGCAGTTCGCACTGGCTGTGAAAGGTTGACTGGTCCTCCAAGTTTGTTCTGTCCCAGAAATCGTAAGTCATTTGAGAAATGTTGCCGTTTTCCCCTCTTTCTTTGAGACGATATTACGTAGTCATTTTCTCCAGATCTAGTGCAAAGGTGCAATAAAAATTCTTCACATGTTGCTTAGCAGGTGGATGTCATTGTCATCAACCTAGGAATATCGATTAAATCTTTTGTCAAACAAGCAGTCAAAATGTGAAATTGGAATGGGTTATCAACATAAACATCTCCGTTGAGCCTTCCCCTGCCAGCTTGGAGAGCTTTGGAGTCAAAAGCTCACAATCATGAATCACAAAATCGGTGGTTACCGTTGATGAAAATATATTCACCTCTTCCCAATTGAGTAAACTATTGCAAGTAATTATGAAATAACAAAATAACAAGCTTACTGTGTACTAGGTAATTTTTTAATTTACATCCAGTGAAAATTACTCGTGCCATTTCTGGGCACTGGTTCAGTTTCCATCTGTTTTTTCATGTACCCCCACATCTCGAGTTATATAGATTCCGTTAGGTTGTCAGAATTGGAACAGAATATAGTATTGTATGGCTCTGATTAGCAATGAATTGAGCTGCAAAAGGTCTCGCCCAAAATCGCAAAGGCTTTAAAAATACGGTGGTTTCAGTTGTGTCGAACTGTATGAAACCTTTGGTCGCGCAGGCTTAAAAACAATACTGATATTCTGGGTTTCTACGAAGCCGGAATCAGACATATAAATCTTCATGATCTGATCATCTGATACATATAGACAAATGATAATTCTGAACTAATGATTCGAACAGGGTGGGGGCCGGGCAACCAAATAACTTGTCGTTTATATTTTCACGCTTTGTACGATGATTACTAACTCTGCAGCAACTCCATTAAAGTGCAAATTTTAAATGTGCAGAATGAGATATTTAATTTATTTATTACTTTGGAAAAAGAAACATAAACAAACATAGCACGAGGTTCTTTGCTGGCCCCCATCTATCGGTTTCTAGTGAATGTGATATGAGCACAGGCTTATTAGGCTATTATATATATAGAAAATCTTGGTGCTTTTGACCATTTTATGTTTTCTATATTCATGGAAAACAACATTTTCACTTCAAAACATTCTCCATAATAATGCTTTAAGAATTTTTTTCATTTCTTTCTTTCTTTCTTTCTCCTGATTAAATTGAGACTTAGTATAGTGTGTATTTCCGCAATAGTTATCCAGTGAAAAAAAATTACTACAGAATACCGAGTCCAGGCGTATTCCATACATCGCTACTACTCGTACTATTCGCATAAAGTTTGTTTCGAACTTACAAGAAGCTTCTCAGTCAGTCTTGTGTGGAAAGTAGTTATACAGTATCTGGGTCCAGTCCAAATACTCAAGACTCAGTTCACATTAAAAACACCGTGTTTTTGAAATGTTCACACACAGATCTTCCTTTCATATCTATTGTGTTTGTGTGGTGCGCACAACACCTCGCTTAGTCACTTCCCGTTGGGTCCAGCCAGACAGTAGTCTTGAGCTACACGGATTTGCCGCAAAACTGCGCACGTCAAGCTCGAGTTGCCATCGCTTGGAAGAGAGGAACACCAGTATGTTATGCGCTGGTTGTGCCTGAATCTTGACCGCTTGAGTACGTCAGTTGTAGTTGTTGAACAGAAGCGTGCATGGTAGTGATCACCAACACGAACACCAGCTCCACTACTCCACATATCTTTTGTCTTCTAGCAGAAAGACCCTGGGTGACTACGTGGTTTCCTCGTCTTTCACACGCTCACTCCAATGGTTCCAGTTGTGCTCTAGCTATACGCATATCATGATACACCTGTACCTCCTCTCGTCAACGATCTTTTTAGGAGTAATTAACAAAGGCAACGAACTCGTCACTTACCCTATTTGAAGAGGATTTCATCTGTACTAACACAAATCAAAACAAAGGCCTCTTCTTTGATTTGAAGTTATTTTTGGACTACATCTCTCGATCAACTCTCTCACTCTTCACTTTAAACTCTTCCTATGTACCCATACTCTCGCAAGAACAACCGTATCTCGATTTTTGCCGGAGGACAGTCGTCTCGTGTCTCGAACGACGAGCTCCTCTGTGTCTCCTGCCGAGTGACGATCCCGATCACGTTCGAGATTTTGGTCTCGAGTTCACAAAGCTCGCGAGACCTTTGATCTTTCAGGAGCTAGGGATCGATAATCATCAGCAGAAAGCTAGGACGACGCCGCCGTGCGTTGGTTTCATCAGGGCAGGCTGATCGCTATATACGCGCCGCCGGCCTCGATCTCAGAAGGCGCAGCAGTAGTAGATGAACCGCCTCCACGCGTTCTTCCTCTTCTTGGCGCCGGCGGCGGCCGCGACGGCCGCGGCCGCGGCGGCCTCCTTCTCCGCCAGCGGGAACGGCCCGTCCGTCGCCCGCAGCATCTCCCACATGAGGTGCACGTCGCGGTACTCGCACGTCCGCACCTCCTTCCTCAGCTTCCTCAGGCCTGCATGCGTTCGTCAACCCATCCGTAAGCCGGTGAGAAACTATCATCAGAACAGGCCAACACAGCACCGACGCCGCCGCCGGCCGCCACTGCTTGGCGACGGCGATCGGCGACTGAGAGGGAGTAGCAGATCATTCAGAGGGAGAAGAGAGAGGCAGCTAGCTAGCAAACGTATTACGTACCGGTCTTTCGGCGGAGGCCGAGGCGCGCGGCGATGCCGAGCCACACCCTCTTCACCGGCACGGCAGCTCGGTCCATGCACATCTTCCTCCTCGATCTCCCGCTGATCGAGTAATTTCTAGCCGGCGCCTGGATCGATGATCTCTCACTCTCTCCCTGGGCAAAATAATCCCCAGTCAGGCAGTCACTCGCCGCCTCCGCGGTCCGCTCCACAGATCGAGAAGCCGCCCTGAATCGGGAGAAGAACGAAACCACACTACTCCTGGCAGCTGCTTGCTTGTTCCTGCTGCTTTGATGGACGAGGGAGCCTGAGCCGAGGCTGGTCACGGCCGGGGGACCTTTTATAGGCGAGGTGGTAGCGGCGCGGCGCGGCGCGGGGGAAGGGAGTGGGGTGTGGGGGAGGGGGACAAGGGAGATGCGCGTGCGATCCGGCGCTTTTCGATCGGGGCGGGGGGCGGCGTCTGCGCGGCGCTGTCGTCCGATCTGGACGCGCGAGCAGCACGGGTTGGTCGCTGTCCGCGGCCCACAGGTGTCGCTGTCCCCGGCTCGATCGGGCGGCTTCCGCGCGGCTTCCCTAGGGATCCTGGCGCCTAGCTAGCTTGGCCCTGCTGCCGCGTAACCGCGTGAGCGATGATCCCACGGCCGGGGGCGCGCGTGAGCTGGTACCTGCTCCGCTCCGCTCCGCGGAAAATCGGAAAAACGAGGGCGAGACTGGCGAGAGGGCCTTGGTTTTGGTCCCCAAATTTGCCTTCTCTTTCTTTCATCCGCCGGCCTGGAGGTGGAGTGAGGCCGTGGAACGGGCGGCGGCGGGAGAGGTGTGATACGATCACGTTCTGATGTTCACAGCGCAGCCTTTTATTTTATTTTTTTTTCCGGTGGTGGAGTGTGTGACGGGATCGTGAATCGGAGTCAACGATCCGGCGAGCGAACGAACCGGTGGCAGCCATACACGACAACAAGTAGTTAAGAGTAAGCGTAGATATTTGATCTCGATCGATACGAAGTGAAATGTTATTTGGATTGACTTATAGATAGGGATTACTGTACGTCTGTACCTCCATTAGTGGCGGATCCATGATAAAGTTTCGGACGTTCTAATTGTATTAAAGATGGATTTTCCATTGATAAACATACAACTAAGAAATATGATATCAAAAAATTTCATGATTATGGTGATGATGAATCAAAGTACCGTTCGAAAATGAAACACTAAGGCCATGTTTGGATCCCCTCAGTTTTTAAGAATCTGGTTTTTTGAAACTGAGTGGGATCCAAACAGCCCCAATTTCTTGTGTCAGTTTTTACCAGATTCTTAAAAATCAGCTTTTGCTAGTTCTTGTGACCATAGCGCAATAAATGTACCTAGATTCTTAAAATCCGGAGGATCCAAACACCCTACTAGTTTTTGCTCAAAATCTAGAGCTTAGAAACTAGAAAAAAAAACTTAAGAGTCTAAAACTCATCCAAACATGACCTAACTTTTTATGTCGGCGAGACGTGGTCGTGGAAAATTCATTTTGCATTTTAGTGGCTTCAATTATTACAATGTCTCCAATCTATATTGTTGCTGCGTCAGAATTATCATCATGGTTGCCCGTCCCCCTTCTAGGTTGTTAATATGTATATGTTGTGACTTTAAAAAAGGTGATGGACGCAAACTCAAAGTGACAAGGGTGAGAACGAGAGACGATCAGACTAGGTATAGAGTGAGGGACAACGAGCCGAAGCAGCAAGAATGTTGAGAGCGATGGTCAATGGACTGAGGAAGTGAAAATAGTGAGGTAGAGCTGTGGCTTGACAGATTCAATTTTATTAAGGATTATTTTAGTTCAAGCATGCAAATTGTTTGATGATATGCTTGTAAGAAATTAGACTGCTAAATTTATTTGTTCCACTTCCCCTTTGTTGTCACAAGAGAGGTGATATAGATTAAGAGAGACATTTTGCTCTTTACTTAATATTATTAGGTATAGATTTAAGTTAGCTTAATTACAATGATATGTTTAGCCTGTGTAGGATACTTTATGAAATTGTTTTTTTTTTGAAAGAACCTCTATGAAAAATTGATTTTTTTCCCAGAAGGTGTAAAATTTGCATTGCTAGTAAGCCACAGTCAGGGGAAATTGTCCAGAGCCTCCAAAATGATTGCATGGTGAGCGTGGGGGTTGCCTTTGTTTGTTATAGTGGTCAGCTTGCATCGGCGCCGACTCATCCAACACCATGATGTCCCACTCCCATCAGACTCCAGCGTCCGCTCTCGCTTTTCATTCCATCGTCGTCCACCTTTATGTACGGCCGCACCATGCGGCTGCACGATGACGACGCAACGTCGCAGCCATACACCCGCAAGGAACCCGGCAAGAAATGGAGGATGGCTCTAGAGCACTGCACCGTGCTTTCCCTGCGAATGGCTGCAGCCTCGGCCGACTTGGTAAGTTGTGGCCTCGATTGTGGGCTCACTCACATGGGCCCGTTCGGTTAGTTTAGGGTGCGTTTGGACGTGCGGAACGTTTCAGTTTCTTGCGTGAAACAACAAAATCTGTGCCAAACGATATTTACAGTTCACCAGTTTCACCTACGCAGGTGAAACGCCCAGAACCCAGATTCACGTGATTCCATTTCTTGTCTTTCTATGTGCTTAACAATCGTATTTTCCTATTTAACTCTTTTTAAGTGCAACAAGTTAAAATAGGTTATACTTAAGTTGTTCTACACACACAAAAAAGTCCTGATACTTTTTGAAACATTTTTATTTATATGAACTTCTTTATGACAAAAATATTTTTTTATCGAATTAGAATATAGCCTCACGTCCAAATAGTTTTACAAAGTGATTCTGATTCACCCCTCGAAACATTTCTTGAGAAAATCTAAATCCAAAACGTTTTTACGAGAATCTGGATCTACTAAACGCACTCTTAGTTTGGACTCTAGAAACCATAAGAACCATTCCAGCTTGTTGTTGTAGTAGTAGTATCTCAGGTGTCAGACTGTCGTATTACCACCTCCTACACCTCTGTTGCTCAGAGCACCTTGAAGCCTTCAGCCGCGGGGGGGGGGGGGGGGGGGGGGGGGGGGGGGGGGCGTACTGCCCACTGCCCACTCTACCCTTTCCGCGAGTGCCGAGTGCGTCGTCGTTTGCGCCGCGCGGCCGATGGTCACTCACTTGGCCAGTTGCGCCCAGTGCGTCGCCGTCAGGCGTCGCAATCCCCTTATCATATCCCTCCTCCGTCGATGTGAATAAGTATATGGCGCTGTAGCTGTGTGGCTAGCCGACTGGCGTCGTCGTGCATGCACCGCGGGCACCGGCTGTCACACATCATCATCGGCCCGCATGCAGTCTCTGGGCTCGCTGCGTCTCCCTCAGCCTCAGGGTAGAGCTGCTTGTCAATTGCACGCACGGCGCGGCAAGCCAGGTGAGTCCGCCTTGGACGCGCCCTGTCCGCGTCGGCGCCGTCGTCAGTCGTCACGCGTGCTTCTCACCCTTTCCTCCTTGTGCGTATGTGAACACTCAACAGTCAGACCCCACTAGTCCAATCGAGCTAGCTTCCACCGGGCTCTCGGAACGCAGCTAGTGGTGAATGCCACTCGATGCCTACAGGTTTTACAGCTACTAGTGGTGCTGCGTGCGCCATCTGAACCTGCATTAATCTTTGGAAAACAGGAGTGCTTATCACCCACTGAGGGCTGTTTGTTACAGCTCACAATAGCTTTACAAGCTATTTTTTTTTACCAAACACTTTTTTCTAGAACAGCCTTTTTTTTTTCCTACTATCACAAAGGGATGGGTTGACATGAACCTACAAAATGTAGTTTATCTCAGCTCTCTTTCTTATTTCTCTTTGTCAACCATGCATGAATTTATTGGTAAAACTATTTTACCAAACAATATTAACAAAATAGTTTATCTTCACCAAACAAGTTGCTCATTAAACCATTTAAAAAAACAACTTTACTTGTAAAGCTGTTGTGTGCTAAACGGGAGGCCTAACTTAACCATTTGTACTGTAGGTAGCATCATCAAAAAGCGAAATATAACTGCTGGTAGGCAGCCTGATTAGAGAGGTTCAAAGCAAAGGCACAAGATGGCATGAATTAAGGACTTTGCGTGATTAAATAGCCAATATGCGGATTGTTGGGGCGCCCACTTGAAAAGGTAGGAATGTTCTTTCTGTTCTCTTTTGCCGCCCTTTTCATCTTCCTTTCGCTGCCTTTCTTCTGTGACGATGGTCGATCTCGAGGCTTATCCATGCTTTAGTTCCTGCTGTATGGTATCGATCATGGATGCACATCTTTTTTTAAAAAAAAAAAATCGATCGTGGATGTCATGTCGATGGGAGTCGGCGTATGATAGTAATTCTTTGTGTAGCCGATGACAAAAAGGATACCACTACCGGTGGCATATACCTCGTGATTTTTGAACTTCAGAGAATGCTTTTGTTGAAAGATCAATTCATAGAGGACGTTACTTTCTTTTTCGATCCTCTAATATTGGTTGATGTCATGGTTTCGCCGCCACTTGGGTTTTACTGGTTCAGAAAAATGCATCGCTTTCCACGCTCTGTTGTTACTTTTTTTTTTTAGTTCAATATGCATCCCTGTGCAGCTGTACGTGCTGAAGAGCACAAAGGAGTCCAGTTCCACTCGGTCCAATCGTGCATGATGCGTGGTTGATCAATACTCAATAGTCCAAATAATTATTCTGCTCTGGTTGACGTGTGGATCATCTCTTGTTCGATCGAACTTGGTGCTGTCATCATCAGCAACTCTAACTCTCTAAACCTACTAACATGTTTGACCCCCCCTGAGCCCATAAAGTATATAAATAGATAGAGAGGATGACGCCTCTGGATTTGACCATGTTGTTTTCTATCGACTAAACCACCAGAATTGATCTAGTTAAGCGCCAGAGAGTCTAGAAGGCCGACTCCCACATCTTGATGACAAATAATAGGAGCATATGTATTATATTTATTGCCTCTCCAACACTCAAATTTTGCATAATAGTATTTTCATTACCATTTCATCTAACAGCTCCTTTTCTTAATTCTACCTCTGGTATTCTTTCTCTTCAACCTTCTCCTTCCGGCCATAGCCCCCAAGCAATGCTTGAGTTTCATGCTTCACACTACTCCCCATTTATGGTGATTGTAGCCTTAGATCTGTCTTTACGCTAACAGTTGTAGCAAATTGCCTTACACAAACTCTTTGCTACTCCCTGTCTCGTTACCCACAACTGCCTTTACAATCGTGCCAATCTTCATCCCAACATTACCTCCAACTTTTCTTTCGAAGGCGTGTCAATCTTCATCCCGCCATCACCAGGCTCTCCCGTTCACTGCTAGAGACTCAGCTATGACGATAGTCTTATGATATCAGTTAGGACCTAGATAGTCTTATAAAGAGTGTTTGGTTGCCTGACTTAGGGCCTGATCAGACTTCCATAAACCAACTTGGCCTTGTTTGGTTGCCTGGCTATATCGCCTTAGCCAGGCTTTCTGGAAACGACCCCGCGGAGCCAGGCTTGGGCCAGCCTCTCGCGCCGCTCCGCTCACCTCCGCCGCTCGTTTCAGCGGACACCTCCGCCACTCCCGTCTCTCCTGCTCCCTACCCTCTCTGCTCCGACCACCGCCGCCGGCCGCGAGCTCCCCCGCCGTCCGTGACTCCGCCGCGCGGGCGCGAGTTCGCTGGGCCGGCCGCGAGCTCCTCGTGCGCGCGTCCCCCGTGCTGCTTCCCCGCTGGCTATGACGAGCTCTCCGGGCCGGCCGCGAGCTACCCCGTGCGCGCGTCCCCCGTGCTGCTTCCCCGCCGGCCGCGACGAGCTCTCCGGGCTGGCCGCGAGCTCCCCCGTGCGCGCGTCCCCCGTGCTGCTTCCCCGCCGGCCGCGACGAGCTCTCCGGGCCGGCCGTGAGCTCCCCCGAGCGCGCAAGTCACCCGTCCTGCTTCCCCGTGCAAGCTCGCCCGCCGGCCGTGACTCCGCCGCGCGGGCATGATTTCGCGCCACCGCCATCGAGGAGCTCGCCGTCCGCGCCCCTGTTACCGTGCTCGCGCGGAGGGGAAGGAGGAGCTCCGTCCGCCCTCTTCCTCCTCGCTGCCCCGCTCGCCCTCTTCCTCGCCTTCGTCGCATCCGCGAGCTCCTCGGCACCGGCGCCGGCGTGAATGGTGACGGGGAGGGAGCGAAGGGGGCAGGCAGACAGTCGCGCCGTTGAGCTCGTCAAGTGTTCGATAAAATGTCGCATAAGGGGTAAGCTCACCGGTTGAAAGAAGAGGTGAGTGTATACAATCCAAGCTAGCTACCCAAACACGAATTTATTCTAGCCTGGCTCAGCAGCACACGCAACCAAACAGATGGGTCTTAACTTGCTGGGAGCAGGCTGAGGCTAGCCCGGCTTACTTTTGCTAGCCAGATTAGCTGGGGAAGTGAGCCAAACACACCATATTAATTATATTGTATTGATTGTGGATGTCATGTCGATGGATGTGGCAGAGTAGCAATCTCTTTTGTGTAGCTGATGATGGAACGGATGTATATCCTCGTGGTTCCTGAATTGATATAACTAGAATGCTTCTGGTGAAAGATCAATTGGTATGGATTCTTTGCTCCCTTGTCAAACGGGCCAGTAATGGCGATTGATGCGATAGTTTCACGCCATTTGTGTTTTATCCAAAAAAAACGCATTGTTTTCCGCGTTTTGCTGACAGCTAAAATTTGTTGGGAGTTGAATGTGGCTTGTTTTAGGGGCTGTTTACTCTATTTTGCAAAAAGATTTGTAGTGCACCCGTGCTGAAGAATTCCACAAGAAAATATGCAGCAGGTTGTGCAGTGCAGCTGTGCTGATATTCCACAAGAAAACATGCGCCGCGACTGCGCCTTCGTCAACTGATATGCAGCAGGTTGTGCAGTGCAGCTGTGCTGAAGAATTCCACAAGAAAAGTCATGATTGTGCACGCGTGGCGGATCCATCACAAGAATGATGGAATTGTTCTGCACTTCTGCTATAGTTATAGTTGTCGCCTACCTGGAATTCTGGATCAAGCAACAGGCACACGCATTTTCAGTCCATTCTGCTGCGCACTAGAGAATTCTATTTGGCTTCAATGCCTGAAAACAGCGAGGGCTGTTTCAGAAAGAAAAAATAATAATAGTACAAGTAATAACTACAGAAATGATCACTCATGCTGTCAACTGCCATCCATAGAACCAACCCTAAGAGGCTAAAACACCCATCCCACCCACACACACACACACAATAAGAGAGAACATTCAAACAAACATTGCTCCGAGACTGAACAAAATTAAGAAGGAAAAGGAATACATTTGCCCTACCAAAAGTGCCACTATGTATCAAACGCTGAATCAAGCAATCTTCTTCGCATTAACCATTAATTTAACCTGGTGCTGACATGATTAATAAGAACTTTACTCTAGATTCTATATGAACACTTGAGATATAACCAGCCCTTGTATGTCAATGTTCGCGTGAAAGCCACGATCAGTTGAGGAAGGCGCAGTCGCGGCGGATGTTCCCCTGCGACGGGTCGGTCTTGACGCCGACGCGGCCGAGCCTGGTGATGGCGTCGACGAAGGCCTGCTGGAAGGCGGTGGCGTTCTGCGCCCACGCCGCCACGGTGGGCTGCGACCGGGCGTCGGAGAAGAGCACCTGGTCGGAGGTGAGGAGGCCGCGGCCGTTCACCAGGTTGACGAAGTACTGGTTGTCGAAGGCCTCCGGCGTCTCGGGGTCCAGCCGGAGCGCCACGTTGGGGTCCACCCCCGCCGGGCACGCCGCCTGCAGGTCCGCCGCGTACGTCGCGTCCATCGTCGGGTCCTCCGACTGCGGCTTGATCCGGTCCGCGAACGTGCTGCAGTGCGCGAACCCCACCGTGTGCGCCGCTGCAACCATGCCAGAGGAACAGACGGCTCAGCAACAGTTTTTTTTTTCTTTCAAATTTCACGCTGTTTCTCAGAGTTTTCAGTGGATCATGGATGCAGATTGCAGTGCAGGAACGTTTTTTTTTTTTCATTTAAAAAATGTTTCTCTGCGGTATGCTCCGGCAGTCGGCAAGTCCTGCTTCGTGATACGAATTTTTTTCTTCCCCGACAGCTCATTTGGCAGGCCTGTATGTGCCTCAATCAATGGGCCGAATAATGTAGCTGGGCGCTGCCTCGGTAGCAAACGGTCTGGGTCGGATTATGCCTAAGCAGAGTGGAGGCCATGGGAAGAGTACAATAATGCGATGCTGACCTTTCTTTCACGTGCAACTGTGCAAGCGCTACCAAGCATTCCAGATAGAGACAGTAGCCACAATTGACTCATTTCAGATCTAGGGGCGACCATCTGCAGTGCCACACACTCTACTACTGTGATAATATAAACTGGTCAGGCCATGCATTTTCTATGGGTGCGGCTACGGATCTCTCGAGACCACACAAAATGTTGCAGTTAATTGCCACGCTGGGAGCGCTGGCCTTGGTCCGTAGGCTGGCCCTTTGCTTGACTTGAAAGACATGGAACGGAGCACATGGAAATCAGTCTGCGTACTTCTACTTCGCTAATGCAGTAATGCTGGTACAGCGCGGTTGGGGTAAATCTTTTTCTTTTTTTCAGATAGAAGAAAGAAAGCAGTGGAGTACTATGGAGCAGTAATAATAATTTGCTCACCAGATAGAGCAATCATGTCGGTCTGCGACAGGTTGTTGGCGGCGAAGATGCTCGTCAGCTGGTCCAGGTTGAACGACGGCGGCGGCAACTTCCCGTCGACGTTGCTGGACATGGACACCAGCCCGTCCAGCCTCCCCAGCTCCACCGGGTACCAGAACGACTGCCCGCCAGCCTGCGCGAACAATAATTCATGCAATTACTACTAGCTTCGCAGTGGAATCAATGAATCCTCCAAAGCTCGTTGGGGCCGGAAAGGTGCGGCATGCAGTGAGTGCTAGGAGGAGAGGAGAGGACGACGACGTACGTACGTACCAGGACAATGACGTCCCGGGTGGCCAGGGCCAGGATGTCGGCGCACGACACCTGGTTGGCGCACCCGTCCACGGCGTCGACGGCCGCCTTGGCCTGGATGACGGTGTCGAAGCCGTCGCCGGCCAGGGAGAGGTTGCCCGGGTGGTCCTTCTCCGCCGTGTTGTTCCCCGTCGACACCAGGATCACCGACGCGTCGCAACCCTGCGCGATCGAGTCCATTTCATCATCAATTCATTCATCACATGGAAAGC
Organism: Eremochloa ophiuroides; assembly: GCA_038502445.1. Taxonomy (NCBI): domain Eukaryota; kingdom Viridiplantae; phylum Streptophyta; class Magnoliopsida; order Poales; family Poaceae; genus Eremochloa; species Eremochloa ophiuroides. Next base: position 9,157,646 of record JAHLJS010000002.1, read on the forward strand.
AAAGCAACTAAGGAAGGTGGGCGAGCGGCTGCGCACCTCGACGAAGCAGTCGTGGAAGAAGAGGCGGATGGTGGCGCCGACGGAGACCGGCTGCGCCTGCACCTTCTTCGACACCGCGTCCTGCACGATGTCCTCCAGTTTCGGGCACACCGCCGCGTAGTAGTCCGTCCGCAGCTGCGCCGCCACGCCGCCGGCCGCGAGCGCCGCCAAGAACGCCGCCAGGATCCTGATCCCGGCGCTGCCCATGCTGTACGCGCTCCCTCCTCTGCTGTCTTCTCCCCCCACGCACGCGGAGCTTGGTCGCCCCTGCCCCTGCTGCTGCTGATGCTGAGTGAGTGTCTCCTCGCACGCACTCTCGGCGGCCGCGGCAACAGCAGCGTGTTCTTATCAGACACTCCCAGGCTAGCTAGTTCCCAGCGGCCGGCCGGGTACTGGCTCGAGTGATGGCGGCTGGTGAGGCTGTCGAGAGCTGCGCTTGTGGCTGGGGCTGGCTGCAGCTGGTGGCGGCCGGTGAGGCTATGATCGGGGGGAGTGACGCGTGCGATTGCGATGCAGTAGAAGCCAAGTCTCCACCACGAGTTTTAATGCGCGCGGCGCGGAGGCGGAGGCGGAGGCGCGGCGGCGCGCGGTGCGTCATCGACGGCTGGGGGTGCACGCTCCGAGATCCGTGCGCGGGGGGTGGGGATCTAGAAGAAGCGGGGACACATGCGTCCCCCTGCGTATCTCTATCCGTCCGGTCCGGTGGCCGGTGGGCGTCGTAGCTGGCCGCCGGCGATGCGAACATGTGTGCGCCCGCAACCTCCACATGGCGCGGTGGGTGCGCTCCTGGAACTATGCGCGCGCGGTTTTTGCATTTTTGCGGGTGGAGCCAGGCGCCCAGAGGCACAAGTGACAATGCCATTACTGTACTTGTCAGTAGTCCCGTGGGCCTGCCGTGGCACAAGTAAGACAGTACTGCGAATATTTATTTACAAATGAAGCAGGTCATGCTTGTTCAGAGATTCACAGAGATCTATCTACTGTAACGAGAAGAGCAAGCAACGGAACAGAGTTCAAAACCAATGGTGGAATGTGTGTCACGACTGTGCCACCTGCTTGTTGTGCAGTGTACTACATTTGCTGCAAAGTGCAGTATCGTTACGGAAAAAAAAAAAAAAAACTGGAACAAGACTTGATCTTCAACAAACCGGTCTGTAGATTATGGGACCTTTGCGGCCGGTAACACGGGCTCAACCGCGCGAGAGTTTGCACATGTATCACGCGACGCGTGGTCACCGCCGCGCCGCTGCGGTCCCGTCCACGTTCGTTACTAGGCGTCGCGTCGCGTCGCGTGACTCGATATCTCGGCGCAGCAGCAAGCGAGACCGTGAGTCCGTGAGTCTCCGCGCTCCTCTGGAAAAACGAGTGCGTCCAAGGTGAGGCATTTGGCCTGCGTCCCGCCCGGGGCAGGTTTCATGATTGGAAGGGAGATGTCCAGAATCCGCCGCTGGTAGCTGCTAGTAGCATTGGCTCTCTTCGCTGAAGCTGAAAAACCGCTGAAAATAAGTGAATAAGTGCTGATGTTGATTTTTTGTGAGAGAAAAATACCGTAGAAGGGCTGAAAAATAAACGATTTTAAGGTTTAGCGAATAGAGACATTAGCGATAATTGGTGTGCCCAATAGGCCATGGCGCTTCACGGCAAAAAGTGGCATGTACCGGAAAGAGTTCCGTTCCGTTGCTTCTTCAAACCTTCCTGCGGTAGCCCATAGCCCGCCACCATTGTGCATTGGTGCTGGCCCTGGACCTGGGCGCCTTGGATCCTAGCATCGGCGTCCTCATTTATCCACAGCCACGTGTCTCAAGGGTCGACGTATACTTCTTCTTTCCGATCCTTATTAGCAGCAGCCCGGGCGCACTACTAAGACTGAGAGGCTGGTAATATCGGAGCAACGGTCGAAGGAAATGAAAATGACGGTCTTTTTGAACGTTGGTGTTGATGTTAACATCCACTTATCCGAGACCCCAAGCCGAGGCGTCAACGGCGATATTGTGTCGTCTTATTGATTATATATAACCCTGACGCTAATATTAGCGGGCACCTGCAGTCGCTGTCTTTCAACATCGGTGGATTATCTTTGGCGCCGATTAACGGGTAGCTAACGTCAGCGGCCCAGCCAGTATACAAAATCCCTGATCCGTTCCTGATCGGTCCCTGTCTCTCTGATCGGCCTCGCTCAAAATGGAGGGACCCATCAGTAGCGGGGCCTCAACCAGGCCCACGGCCCAAGTAGCGGTGACAGGACAATTGCAGCCGCGGTTCACCTTCCCTTATTTAGCTTGGTGACAGAAAATGAGAAGGGGAAAATTATCGATAAAATAATCTAGTATATGAATCTTCCTAAAATGGGCTTTAGTTGCTAAAAAACATTAGAATGGGCTTTAAATTGCTACGCTGTTGATGGGCCAGGCCATGGTTTGCGGAATAAGGAGTTCATTATTGTAACACCACCCCACCCAAAAAAAAAAAAAGCAACGGTCCGGCAGTTTACTAATCCAGCGTTTTCCTAATCGAGTTCAGTTGATTATTAATCACGAGCGCACATTAGGATCAGGTGTATCGTTGTCGTATAGAAAACCCAAGTTGCTCAACTGGATAAACACGTGGCGGGATGCGCGTGAATGTGATCGTTACGCGATGGATGTGGCCTGGTCTAGGAAGTTTGTCCAGGACGAGATAAGGCTAATCAAATGGGGGCGACGAGGTGATCGAGCGGCGAATCTGATGTTTCGGTTCAGCTGTCGATTTCTCGGGTAGTTGCAGGTGCAGTGTCCCTACCAAGCGGAGCGGCTAGGCTACGGCTTCCACTTTCCAAGTTCCAAGTCCTCTTGCCGTGAAGGGTCGGAGCGCCACTGCGCCAGGTCTGCCACGGCACCGCAGCTGTGCCTGCTCTCGCAGTCGCAGCCCTTTGTTTCAACGAATATCCTTGTCCTCGTCTCTCTGTCCATTGGTGCGTGCGCGCGAAGCTGGCTGTCGCGGCGGCTCCGCGTGTTCTCAAGGAACGGGTCCAGAGGTGGTGACACGGGTTTTGGTTCGGAACGAGGGCTATAAGAAAAATTGAAAGGCAAAAAGAAGAAAATTATTCTTTCATGTGCGAAGAACGAGAGCATTTCATAAAATGCAAATTGTGATGGAACCGGATCCGAGCGCAATTCATCAATCACAATTTACGAACAACGTTTTGCCACATGTGCTAGTTCATCATGAGCTACTGAATTGCACCTTCTACTGACTTTGTATATTTAACATCCGGAAGTAATTGCATTGCATGCTCATCTTTATTCGATAAACTTGAAAATTGAGGACATGAACTAGATTATTATGGCAATCAGACTCAATGACGACGAACATTTTAATCTATTCTATTAATAACTGGACACACCCTCCAAATAAGCAACAACTGCATCCTCTACTGAATTACTCCAAAATTTATCGTCCTGGAATTTTTCTCAATTTTGGACAACAATTTGTCTGAAACTTCCCTGTATGGCCTCGGACAACAATCTCAACACTTGTCTCCCCTAAAGCTACCTCAAAAGCAACATCCATAATTAATGTAGCCCATCCTGTTAATAGCGGTGTCCATGTTTTCCCTGTGCCTCCCTAGGTTTTGTGCTTCCATTGTTCAGACATTATAGCCTTACATTTTATATAGATGTTTTATAACATGTATTTCAATTTCCATGCAAAACATACATGACTCAAACTAATTAAGTTTGGGAAAGCTCAGTTCTAGATTCTCCTTAAGAATCACTCATCATAGACAGTTAAACGAGTAAAATATAACTAGATTTTGGTGGAAATCATGCTGGAATCGTTTTTCCAATAGAAAAACAAATCAATTACGGCTAGGGTACACTGAACTGATAGCAAATGGTGAGAACTGACGTCAAGCAAGGGTCCAGAAGATGATGGCTTTAATTAATAGAAGTAATAAGATTATTAATGGGACCAACTTGTGTGGGTTGTACGGAAGATGACACCAACGACAAGTGCTCGGTAAAATTTTAGGGCGATTTACTTATGATGATGCGAAACACCGTGTTGTACATCGACTTTCAAAACAATAATTGCTCATAAGTTTGACAAATTCAGACCCCTGGCCCTACCCAAACCAATAATTCATCTGCATGATAGAAGGTTGAGCACGGAGGTTGCGGTGACCTCACGTGGTTTGGAATTAAAGGAGGAATGTTTCAGAGCTTGTTCTTTTGATCAATCAGCGTTTATTTTCAGCCACGAAACAGCATTTTTCTCTCACAACAAATCCGCACGAGCCAAAACCAGCGCTTATTTTCAGCCAAAAGAACAGGCTGTCAGACTCGAGGGCGATCGATCATCGTTCCATCACCAAACTGCTCAGATAATCTAACACAACCAAACACCACTGCATGTATCTCTGTGTGCGGCAACTTTCAGGTAATTCAGTTGGAACACAGAAAACCGACACTGTGACAGCATCATACCTGATATAATAATCCAATACTTATTCTTGAGCATGTTTATTCGTCACTTTGTACAATTATAATTGCCGAACATCTTATGTATGGCATTAATTTATTATTACACACACACACACCTTCAACAATCAACGCATGCAACGAATATAATCAAACAGCAGGACAGATGTCCGTATCTTACAAACAAAATAACAAAAAAAAACAGCCAAATGAAACGATCAAACGAATCTTTCTGTGTCGTCAGTTGAAGACGTCGCACTGCTTGCGGATGTTGCCCCGCCTGCCGGACTTGACCCCGACGCGGCCGAGCCTAACGATGGCGTCGGCGAAGGCCTGGTAGAAGGCGGCGGTGCTGTTGGCGAGCGAGTCCACCATGGGGCGCGTGCGGTTGTCGGTGTAGAGCAGCTCGTCGGAGCCCAGCAGGGCGCCGCCGTCCTGCAGGTTCCGGTAGTACTGGTTGTCGAACTGCGCCGGCGAGGCCTGGTCCATGAGCACCAGGTTGTCCGGCCCGCCCTCGGGGCAGTGGCTCTCCAGGAACCTCGCGTACTTGGGGTTCAGCGTCGGGTCCGTCGGCTGCCCCGGCTTGAAGCTGTACAGCCGGCTCGAGAACTTGCTGCAGTGCGCCAGACCCACGCTGTGCGCCCCTGCTCCATCACATTTTGGTTTGGCACATAATTAAGGTGAAATCAACTGATCGATGATAAAACAGAGAATTAATTAGCACTTGTGTTTCTGACGGACACTACGGACCTGAGAGCGCGACGAGGTCGGACATGTTGAGCCCGTGTGCCTTGAAGACCGCCAGCAGCTGGTTCATGGTCTGGTTGGGCTCCGGCAGCTGCCCTGGCACGCTGCTGGCCGTCGAGCTGAGGCCGTCCAGCCTGCCCAGCTCCACTTGGAAGAAAGGCCCGCCGCTCTGCATGCACGATAGGTTATATATATAAATATAACGGAAGCTGCTGCATATATATATATATATATATATATATATATATATATATATATATATATATATATATATATGTATGTATGGGCTTAGATATAGCATACCATGGAGATGGCGTCTCGAGTGGCGAGGGCGAGCACGTCGGCGCAGGACACGGTGCCCGGGCACGCGGCCTCGACTGCGGCCTTGGCGCTCCGCACGGTGTCGAAGCCTTCGGACGCGAGGGACTTGTTGTCGGACGCGTCCTTCTCCGCCTGGTTGCCGGGCGTGGATTCGATCAGCACCGAGCCATCGCAACCCTGCATGCATGCATGCACTCGATCTGCCGGTTGGATTGATTGGAAAACGGACGTGCAGAGAGAGCCAGAAACTGATCGGAAACCAATAAAAACTAACCTCGACGAAGCAGTCGTGGAAGAAGAGGCGGACGGTGGAGCCGACGGTGCGGATGGTGGCCTGCAGCCTCTGCTGCACCGCGCCGCGCACGATGGTCTCCACGTTCGGGCAGGTGCTCGCGTAGTAGTTCAGCTTCAGGGCGGCCGCGCCGGGCTGCGCAAGCGATGCCACGGCGGCGGCGACCGCCAGGACGGCCAACGACGACGACGACGACAACTTGCTGCTTGTCGACGACGGCCTAGGCGCCATGTTGGTTGCCTTTGTGTTGCCTGATCGTGTTCTAGCTATCTGTATAGTATTGTATCTACTACTAGCTATAATTTAGGTGGTGCAAAACTGGTGGGGATATATATCATGGTCTCATGGCTGTGTGTATGTGCACCCTAGGAAGATCGATGTGACGTGGATTTTGTGAAGTGATGAAGTAAGTGTTCGAGCGTGAGATACAAGACTCTGACGAACACCGGCGCGAAACCGAGAAGAGTTGACATTTGTGATACAGCAGCAGCAGAGGGATACGTCATGATCCTTCGGTCGATTTTGTATTGCACCTGCTCGTGTGTTTCGTGCTCTCTCAGGACTGATTCTCGATCTGTGTTAAAATGGGACAAGGACTTCCCTCGAATGAGACATGCATATGCTTGAAAATATATGCAGTGTATGTGGTGCTTAGCTCATGCTAGGAATATCGTGCGATAACTGATTTTTTTTTTATCCTTCGTGGAAAAAAGAACTGATTTTTAGCTACTTAACCAGGAAGGAACGAAGTGTTTGTCTCTCTGGCTAAGTTGTTTCCAGAGAAAGTGCCTGCTAGAGCCTAGAGAACCGGTCGACAATGCCGATGGCGCTCGCTGCTTCAAGTCAAAAGGAGTTTTTTCATCTGACTGAACATGACACATGAGTGGTTTAGTACTGAAACCTGATTCTGGTTGATCTAGCTTCATTAGAGAGGGCTTTAGTTCCTCCTAATTAGTCTCGACTCGCGACTACTTACTGTAGACTGTTGTAAGTCCAACGGTTTGTCTTTTTCAACTATACTAGCTGGCATGGTGCTGGTATCTCATATCAACACACTACTTGTTTAATCTAATTTATTCCATTGAATCATTTGATCATTAACGAGAAGCTTCCTTGCAAATTTCGTAAATTATTAATTGTTTAATCTAGGTTATTCCATTGAATCATTTGATCATTAACGAGGAGCTTCCTTGCAAATTTCGTAAATTATTAAAATATGTGTGCCCATTCGAAGGATGGATGTGGATACACGCTTGCATTGAGAGCACGGATTTGACATGATTTATTTCGTCTGCGGTGAATTGTACGACTGATTTATTGTAAGAGAAAAACACTATTTTATATCTGCAAAGTAGGACTGAATTAAGCTGAAAGTAGCGCTCAAGCGAATAGGGTAGGGGCTGGATCATGCATTATCATTTGTCAGGTCAAATAAATCACGGTGTGCTCTCTTAATATCTCAACACTCCAAGGGTCTGATCTTTTGCTTCTATAGGATGCCTAATTGGAAGCTTCAAGCCTTCAACGTCTTTATGCCCTAAAGTTTGTTGACATGTGTATTGGAGCAACACATCTGACCAACAGAGACACGCCAACTAAAATTTTATTTGAACACTCATCTCTCAAACTATGTCAGTTCTAATTTATAGTCTGCGATCACATCCTGAAAATCGCAGGACTCTTATTAAACTGCTCACTAGCTATTCGACATGGATGGCACGCCACGCGCGAGCCTTGAACGGCGCTGAAAATTGCATGAACTATCATCTGACCCAACTAAATCAACCACTCCCTAATAGAATATCAAATCAAATCAGCTGGTTGATAACTAGGCCTTTAAATTGCACAATAACTCAACATGACTTTATAAAAAATTTTAGAAAGGCGGTAAAAGCTTTGCTGAACTTTAATTAAACGATAGAAAAAGGGAAAAAAATGAAAGAACAAATTTTACAAAGGTGAGCTAGCAAGTCTACCAAGAAAAAACCACTCACACAACCCCGGCTATAAACAAAAACAGTAAAAGCTGTTAAAAAAAATGTTATAACTACTCTTGATGTGGACCATGATCTTGCCGCTAGTTGGTAAAGATCTATGGCTTCTTTGCACCAAAGGGCCACTGCGACTTTATGAAATCATTGAAAGTTTTTTCTGGGAACTTTGTGTAGGCAACTTGTCATGCGTCATCGTCTGTTCAACATCCGTACCGAGAAGATAGCAGGTTTCTTTGAGAAACCGAGCAGAGTAAGCGGAGTAGAAATGCATGGAACCATGAAAACAAGGTTTCAATGGCATTTTATATGTTAGCCGAAACCCAAACGTGGCGGTCAAGGTAGTCTAGCATGAATCCAAAGTTCAAATTAGTAGTCTGGCCCGGTCTATCCAATCAGGCCCAGTTACATGTTTGGCAAGCTAACCATATTTCCATCTGTAGCTGCTAATAATATTCGGCATGAACCATTTCCACTTTGCTTGATACGCAAAGTTTTTGGCATGTGCACACACGGTTTTACTGATTCACCTCACATATGAAGAAGTACAAGTTTTACCTTCCCTTCTCCACTAGTTTCTGCCTTCTTCATTAGAGAAGGTAGTTTAAAATTCAAGTCCATTTGACACGGTTTCATTTTATTCTTCAGCTCTCTAGACAACTTTATCGGTGGAGATAGAGCTATTTTGATAATCCATTTGGCAAACTAACTTTACATGTAGAGCTTTTTAAAACATGTTCTCACAGAACCACATGCAGAATCCATCAGGACAAGGTGAAGCTAGGTGCGGCCATTACTTTTTGTTCCATCATATTTTAAACCTCTATGAGAGCACGATTTAAATGATCCAGAGTGAAGCCATTTTGTTTTATGGCAGAAAATACGGCTCCGACTTTTGAAGCTGGTCGAGAAGCCGTGTCAAACCTTAATACATCTTATCTTACATTTCTCCATCCACCCTTAAATATAAGGCATTGAAACATTCAAAAAAAATCCTAATTGATATAATACATTATGGGTGAATTAACTTCTGCAAAACACGAGTCACATACTTACCTATCATTCGCGCAAAATATAGTAACCCAGGATTTTTCTATATTTTTTTTCAAATATGCAAAAAATAATATATTATTATCTATACCTATTAATAAAACGAGAAGATTTTCCCACCAAAATTTTCGTCAAGCTCTATCGTGGGTCGCTTGGACTCTGCGAGTTTTTTTGTCAAGCGTTTTTGGTCCAGTCTTTTATTTTGCCGTGACTCTACCCTCCCTCGTGTCTGGAGGGTCTCTTCTTTTCTATATATACGCAATGAAAAGATAGATCAATACTCTCGGCGGCGGCGGCGCAGCAGGCATGTACGATGGGTGTGCGCAGCAGGTCGACGATGCAGGGAAGGGATAGGGACAGAGACAGACCTCGCGCAGTCATCGCCGCCGTCAAGGATGTAGCTTGTGCAGCTGGCACCGTCGCCGCAGATGGAGTCGTGCAGCGCTTATGGATCTCCCACTCGGCCGGCTTCCAATGGGGGCCTAACCATGCTGCAACGGCACGCCTCAGTCACCGCTACCTGGAAGTCCTCTTCGTAGCGCCGACACTGACGTCGCTGGCCACCCTCAGATTCGCTGCTACGAGTCCACACCGAGCATCGACATCGTGGCCTTCGCGGCCACTAGATGTCGCATCGCAGAGACAGAGGAGGCACTGAGCGTCACAGCTTGGAATAGACTGAGCAGAGCTCCTGCCGCCGTTGCGCCCCCGGGGCCCGCCACAGGTATCCGCTCAGCGCCTCAGCTCAAACCATGCTTCGCTCGGCGGCGCTCGTCCGAACAGTTTTGGTGATTTTTTTTGAAACTACAGTTTTGGTGATTGGTATGCAGTAAAGCTGGAGCCGGACAACATACCTCCTCGCTTGATGCTCTAGACCTGGTGAACGGATAAGGCCACAAGGTAACCTTCATTGGTGAATGAAGATAGACAGTGTGTATTTTGCGGTACGTGGTCATGGAATGACGGATGGAAGAGTGTGCTTTATATTTTTATCCCATTGATTTTTTTCCCATTATTTTTAATTAATATAAAAGCACGTGGCACCCAAACCATATCATCGTTATAGGCCTCAAAACCTCTTTTTACTTTCTATAAAACTGCTCTTTATATCTCATTCTATATCTATATTTTTATTTTATATCTATACCAAATACTAAAGAGTCAAAGTTTCTCCCCTGAATTTTTTATCTGGCCTTTGCTAATCCTGTGCACCTACGACTATGACTATGGTCCTCGCAACGTTTGCACGTGTCCACGTATTACCTTTTGCTCACCTGTTATGTCTCCGTGTTGAACACGATTTTCAAAAGGGCTACTACTCGATTGAGATAAAACTGGCACAATTCGTACCTTTCTTATCGTGAATTGATCGAGCGCGACCACAAAGCCGGGGTCAGGCGTCGATCGTGGACCACGATGGCGACGCCGACGTGGAACATCGGCCCACCAACGCCGCCACCGCTCGTTTTGTTTGAACCGTGTCGGGATGACGAGCGCGAACTGATGTGCTCGCACAGCTAAACGGCGTGGTGGCGCGGCGAAGAGCAGAGCTGCTCGTGCCCGTGGGGGCGGCTGGGAGCTAGGCAGCTCGACGTGTACGTACGGGCAGCGGGCGAGTGGATCTGCAGCACAGCAACCATCGTAGATGTACCCCCAATAGCTGCGCTCGGTGCTCAACTCCACTAGATGCGGCAGCAATGGCGCTTCCGGACCGCAGAACACCTCCACGAAGCATTGCAGTTGTGCTCACAGAGGCGGTACCTGAATGGCGCTCAAGGAGAAGTGCATACAAAACAATACACTAACCTTAGAGATCTCCTCCATGTTCCCGTTTATTTTAATTCCTTTGAATCAATATTCACCGATATTTTCATTAGACCTTAAAAATCACGCACGCAGGAATGACAAAGCAAAACTGACTGAATTGAAAGACTAGCATGGGTGGATTGTACATTTGCACTTTTAACTTATGAATGAATGATTTTTAAGTTGATGAAATTTAGACTAATTTAAACTACTTAGTAAAAATAGTGTTTAACTTCATATATTTTTTTAGTATATAGTCACCCGTAGCAACGCACGGGTATTTTTCCTAGTAACTAATAAGGTAGTAAAGTCTGACGTGCTTTTGGCGAGCGCACTCGAAGATCTACAAGATTACAGGTTGGATGTTCTAACGTACAGATTGCAGTTTCCATATTACACAAGGACCTTGTGGAAAGTAAAAAAAAAAACAAATAAATCTGTTCGTTATTTTAATACTAGATATATAAATATAGATATAGATATAGATATACACAGTCCGTGTTGTCTTTAGGAGTTCTGAAAGAAATAAATAGTATTTGGACTTGATTTTCACTGATATTTATACATGTTGTAACGTGCATATTCCAATTTCTCTTGGAAAGCAAGATGTGATTTGAACTTGGATATATGTCTTGGAAAGCAAACTGTTGTTTTTTCTTACAACAATTCAGCTGTAGAATTCAGCAACAAAAAAAAACAACTGAGTGGAATAGAGTAACTCCAATAGTTTGGTTATTCTTGCTGTAGATGTTATTTTAGAATTTTGTGTAGTAAAAGTTAGACTCCAATAGATGTGGTATCTAATTTTGTAAAATAGAAAGTTGATCATCCATTAGTTTTTGCTGGCCATATATAACTAACTATTAGCGTTTGTTATGTGACTTTGTAAACTAGCAAGACCGTTGTGGGCCTCTTCCTTTTGGAGAGGTTTTTTTATTTTACAAAATGAGTAAACATTAGAATTTATATATATGTGTTAATTTTAGCCAAGCGGTTGGAGTTTCTTTTGAGTCAATAGGTACGTTGATTCGAAAAAAAATAATTAGGTTTCAATTGTAAAAAAAAACAAAAACAAATAGACTTGGCAAGAAACAGCCCAGCGAACACAGAAGCTTGAACTTGAACTAAATTTATCCAAGCAAGTTCCATCTCGAAACTATGCATAACTAGCACATACGTGATATATGCATGGCACTTCAGAAACTGTTTGCGGCCCTTTTCATCATCCTGCTATTACAGATATTTATCATGAACTGCTGTCTCATAAACAGGCGGGCCCTTCTCCATGTCACAACTTGATAACTTGGCATGTGCATGGATCAGAGGTCTCGAAGGCCAACAGGTGACCAGACCAACAATGGCTTTGTGATGTCAAGATCGAAGTGCCCAGCCTTTTTGGGTTCCATGTCTCAGCCTCCGGCAAAGGAGCACAGCACAAGGGCCCATGCAGGAGCAGCTGCTTGTGTGGGCCGCCGTCTCTTTCCTGACCAAAGCGGTCGAATGGCTCATCGACACCGGGCCTGCCCGGCCATCCTCTGTGCATCGATCCATCCGGCGCTCTCGGGCGCTGCGCTTTGCGAGGGGCCGACGGCTACAAGACGCATGTTCCATGGCGCTTTTGCTAGCTGGGCAACTTTTATGCTGGTCTGTGGAATATGTATGCGCTCTTTTGATTTTGAACACTGCAGCTTGAGCATGATTGTGCATGTAGATCATGTGTGTGGGTAGGCCTGAAATGCGCTTTCGGTTTTTGACCAGACTGCTGTTATTTTTTTCAGCATGATGCACAGTGATAAAATGGCAGTGCTTGTTAATTTCTCTGTTTATTTTTCATCTCCAACAAGAACACATACTGGCATACTGCACACTGCAGCAACATAACTTTGTCTTTTGAACTTCCATTTTTTCCCCCTTGTCCAATGAGGCAACGAGTGTGACTGCTTTAAGGAACATTCTGAGGTCAAGAAAGAAGCTCTTGGTAAGCTTTACTGAAAAGAGAGGAAACAGCAGAAGTGTGGCGTGGGCAGAAAAAAGAGAGCAATGCCAGTGTCTGATGGTACTTGATCGGGAGTGTAGTCTCTTCCTGCCCAACCAATCGGCATCAGAGCTCATGGTTAGTTTCTGAAATTTGAAAATGAAAATACACAAAACTACCGTTTTGTTTCCTCCTTATGCTTTATTATGTGCTTTAATACTGTTATACAAGTACTTCTACTACAATGAGAGGTGGATAGTAGACCAAAAGAAGACTTGCCAACGTAGCATCAAGCCGCCATCAGGTATATATTACTATGACTCAAGGACATATCAGAATTAAGAAACTATTATTCTCACCCTGGTCCCTGACCCAAGTTTCATGATGACCCCTAACGGCACGAGCACGATAGACTTGGCGCAAGGCACGAGTGGAATGTTATGGTTTTGCAAGGCATGATGAGGTCACACGCTGCTCATGTATGCATGTAATGGAAGGCTGGCTTGGCGTGGTTTGTTTAACAGAACCTGCAGGCAATTAAGTTACTGGAACCAATGCGCTTTCTGAGAAAATTCAGCACTGAATTTTAGTGGCTAGGCTTAGCTCCTGGATTGCTGCCAAGCATGCTTCACTCTTATCATTCCTACCATTGTAGTTCTGTCTCTGTGTCGTAGCTAGTATCAGGTGCATGCGTCCTAATAAGCTGACGGGGTTTTCCAAAGGCATATATGTATCCTAACTTACTGCTTTGTGTTTTCACATTTTTATTTAATAATAACTGGTACTACTACTACTACTACTACTAGGTATCTATCCTAATGTTCTTGTGTGTTGCAACTAGGCTATCCCAAATTGAACCTAGTGCATTGCTTAATTTGTTGAAGCTACTGCATGCCTGGTCGAGCAAGCTTGTCCAGAGATGATGGTGGTTCCAAGTTCTAATAGCGTTGGAGCTACTATACTATAGTATATGCGTGCAAGCTCGTGCATGATGAACGGCGCACTGAATTCATGAGACAGCTCGTAAAAGCGAGGGAACCTTTCGTGCCCGGCTATTACGTGCCAAAGTGACTACTTGTTCCTCGCAAAGGGAGTACGTGTTACGGCGAAAGGACACAGATGACACTACGTGACAGGAGCTTTCACCCTCTTCGACAAACTTTCTGCCGTTTTGCTCCTCTTGATCCCTTCTTTAAGCTTGTCAACTTCCATTTTCCATTCCACATCTCTTTTTTTTTCAGTCAAAGCTTGTCGTCATGATGGATCCTCTACAACAATAGCTGCAGTGGATAATGCTAATAAAGTATCTATTATAGGAGATTAACGTGCGCTCACCTGCATTTTCCTTACTTCAAGCTAAGTACGTACAATATGTTTTATTTTTCTATAATATCTACTTGAAAATATGTTCCTGCATTGTAACAAAGCGCATACTTATTACATGAACACTTGGATCAAGGTATACTGATAATAATGAGCTAGCTGTCTTTGTCGGATTTAACTGGGCTTGGACAAACTTATTTCAACTATAATTAATTCAGATAAATTTCGAGGTCTATAATCTCTACATAACGAATCTTGCACCAAAAGCTGACCGTGGCCACATCATGGGCCTTTCCCGGATCGGGCGGTTTCTGGTCATTTTGCAAAAAAGCCCTCAAACTTTATTGAAATAGAACCCGCAGTCCAGTCCCCCTCCTAGAATTTTTTGCAGGAAAGCCCTTCACGTTTTTTGAAATCAACCCGCCGTCCATCGTTTGATGGGCCGCGCTGAAACTTTGTCCGCGCTGTTATTGGGTCGAGGTGGGCTAGATTCGGCCCAAATGGTCACCTCCTTTTGATGTCTTTTATTAAATCCCATGATATGCTGATTTTGTTTATTTTATATAAAAAATAGACCTCCCAAAATTATGAAATTTTTTGTGTTGCCTCTCCATGATGCACACTATATAGAAAAAATATTAAACTTCAAAACTAAGGACTTTTGAAATGATTTAAAATAACCTCTTTTAATTAATAAATACATATTCCATGATTTCTACACATCAAATTATTGAACCAAAAAATACAAAATTTGTCTTGTGGCTGCTCGCGATGTTATGATATGTTTCCAACCACTACAAAAAATTTCAAGACAAATTTAAAATGTTCCAACAAATTATTATCCCGCGCTCAGTTAACAAATTAATTAAAAAAGAGCTCATGAATGATCTTTAAATGACTCAAAATATATGTACAACAAAATGGAAAATCCGCGGTTAACATACAATGGTCATAAGCGGCAACGCCGCGAAAATTTCTAGTAAATACTAAGCGTGATACAAATTTAATTAATAATTCAGTATGATAATTGATTGGTGAAGATTGTCGCGGCTTATGAGTGGCTATATATGTACATATGGGGTTTAAAAAGGCAAAAGCCGATCTATATGTGAATGCAAACGATATGTCATTGGCTCAGCCGCTCAGGTTGAGCAACACTAACAAAGGTTTTGGAGCCCTAAATTGTAGTGATGCTGTGTTGTAGGAGGGTATAATCTATTGTGTCCTCGTCCCATGAGTCTGCATTTACCGCTTAGGCTTTAGACTCCTATTGGATATATTGCTGGCTGAATTATACGGCTGGCTAAATTATATGGCTGAATTATTGTTAGAGAAAAATATTATTCTATAGCTAAAAATAAGTTGAAACTAGCTCAAGCGAACAGTACGGACAAATATGCCCGTTCGTGGAAAAAAGAGCGAAAAGAGTGGAGTAATAAACTATGAATTGAGGGACAGAAGAAGAAAAGAGTGACATACAAGTATAAAATAAAGTGACAAACAAATACTTCGATGTTCCAAATTATTGGTATTTCTAGATTCATACCTTTTTTTCTATGTAACTAGTTATAGAATATATCCAGATATATAATAAAAGTTATAAATTTGAAAATATCAAAATGTCTTATAATTTAGAATGGAAGGCACGGTATTGCATAAAATGTCTTATAATTCAGATTTATAACTGAGAAATACTTTATAAAATGTCTTATAAAAGTATTTGACCATAATAATTAACCCGTCCGCGTCCATGGTCAATTGGCAAATACTACTACTGTCTCTCCGCAAGCCACACGAAGTAGCACCACGCCGCGCGAGACATCATCACTGAGAATCTGCAGTGGCCCAGGAAGACCGGACCGGGCCCATGGGCCGTCGATACCATGTGGGCCCAACGATGCAGCGGGTCCCGCCACCTGACCCGGGTGCTCCTCCCTCCCGCGGCAGCGTGTGCGCGGCTGTCGGCCGCCTCGCTGTCCGTTCTTCCACCCCGCTCCCCACGCTCCACAGCGCCTCTGATTGAAAAGACCATTTCTAACCCTACCCTACTGGTGCTGCTGCTCTGGGTCTGGGTTCCAGAACCAGAAGTGAACTGACATAAGCAAGGTTTGCATCTGTTAACCCATTACCCCAGACAAGGATGGCTTGCTTCACGGGGAGAAACGACGTCCAAGTCGCTCAGAATGTTTACCGCTGTTGGATTTGTACCCGACGGTAGAGATTTCTTGGAGCAGCTTCTTCCTCAGATCCGGAAGCGGTCACTGCTCTGCCTCAAGGCTCTTGGCTTCTGTGGATTTCCCAGCTGTATTTCGACTTTAGCAGGCTCCTTCCGCTTCGGTGCACATTTACTGGCCTCGGCTTCTCCCCAATCGATCGGGGTCGTCGTTTTCGTCCGCCTCGCATTCCCCAAAATTTCCCCTCACACTCCAGCGCCGACGCGACGGTCCAGTGCAGCGCCGCCGCCGCTCCTGCGCAGGGTTCGTCCACCGTTTGCCGCAGTTGTCCTGCTCCGTCGTCGCGCTGCTGAGCGGTGCACTCGCCTTTTCGCTTCATTCAATCGCTTCCCTTTCAGTGCAGCGGCGCCGCCACTCTTGCTGACGATTCCTCCGTCATTGTTTCAATCGCCGTGCAGGTGTACATTGTGCGTCTCCTCCTTCGTACGCCATCGCTGGCGGACACGGAGGGGGAGGAAGGGCCTCACGGAACTGGAGGGGGAGGACGAGCCTGGACACTGTTTCTGCCTTTGCCGCACTAAAGACCGGCGGATCTAAGGTAACGGAGTGGCACCGAGCTCTCACGGAGTCATACCTGCAGCGGCTCCGTCCCTCGGCTCCGTCGCTTTGTGCTGTTTTCTCTTCCAACTACTGTTGTCTTGTGGCCGTCGCCATCTAGGTATGTGCTTTTTTCCTTTTTTCTGTTTATCGCCAAGGTTATGGCATAGTCTGCTACATAGTTAATCTACGCACAGCTATGTATTATAGATGTTTCTATCTGCGAACGGTTGCTGATGTCCACTTTCGATTCCGCTAGCTTCTTACCCGGCTGTAAAGCGATTCTTCGGTAAGCAGATCCGTTGACGGTGTCAGTCGCTGAGCTTGGCACAGGTCATTTGCCGTGCGTCTTCACACTCATTAATCACCACCTTGTGAAGCTACCGTTTGGTTTGAGGTAACACCGGCTTCTTGTGTCTTATACATCTGTATCATCATGGCTGCTTATGTAACCTCTATAGACTAATGTAGTTTTAATTTTCTTGCCTTGTCAATCTACCTTCAGTAGTTCAGCAAGTCTTGCACGGCAGCAGAGGCCAACGGGAAAACAGGGAAAAATAGCAGAGAGGGAGCAAAGTAGGGACGAGGGTGGGGGATTCGGAAAAAAAAAAACATTTTTCGAAACCCAAATTTTTTCGAAACAAATTTCAGTAAAACAGCAGGGAAGAGCAGGCCAGATATTACCTGTATTCAGAGCAATGGCCATTTTCTTTTACAGATCTACGTACCTTAGTCTTCTTAGGGACATAGCAGCTCGTTACTCTTTACCATATATATCTTGTATACAGGAAGTGTCACAGGATGGTAGTCATTTATATGGTATGGAGGTAGAATTAGGACCCCAGGTACTCTGGTCAACCTGTAGAGTATTGTTTTTCTGGGCTGATCCTCATATGGATTATTCAGCGGCGTATGAAGCAGCGTCATTACAGGCGGTGATAGCCTTACAACGGATATATGGGTTTACAGTTGCTGATTATAGTATACATGCATTGGAATTGTATAGAACATTAGTACAGCATCTTTTACCAGTGGCAAATAGAGGAACACAGCTTGCTAGATTGGTTGTTGCAGCCTCGCGACAGCAAAACATTCCTTTGTCTGCTTTAGTCATGTGTGCACAACAGCTATTAGATGAGCTTAGTTCCATCACACATGAGTCTGTGTTGTTTACGCTATAGGATTAGCATATGTGCTTCATGTCTAACACACCTGTTCTTTGTCAATGTAAGATAAGTTTTCTATGAAGTTCTATTGTGCCTCTCTATCACCTCAGCATGGCTCCATTTACTTAGCCACAATCTCTAAATCTTCGGTTCTTGCTTTCATGTTCTTAAACTAAGTTCGGAACTCATAATAGAGGCAGTCTGACAGAAACAGACACTTGGTCTATTCTTAAGAATAGTTGTTAGTGGTTCTTTGGACAATACTATTATCGGAAAAAAAATGAACACATTATTTATCCCTCACATGGTCAGTATCTGTATACGCTGCCTTATGGCAAAAAGCTAACACACTTATGTATAAGGCCTCATTTTAAAGTAATTGTTTACGTGCTTTTACCAAAGACATCTTATCATCGATTTGTATCATCGATAAGATACCCAGCTTCATACGCTGATGGATTATTCAGCAACCGCGGACAACCAGCGCTCATGTACGTACAAAATTTGTCTTTATATGTGCATGTCTCTGCATCACATGTGTGTTATTTTGGCTTCGTATTTATGTGTATCATAGTATCTAACATAATATATATACATATACATATCTCTCTGCCAGCGGATGCTTCGGTGCATATAGACACCTCCGCTACGGGCACATCTACAGGCCGCCGCGCAAAAGGACGTATGTAGCCTCCAGCGTATAGGCCTCTTCATTCACAGAAATTTAGTAGTAGTTCCTGTTCTTGTTTCATCTGTCAAAACCAATGGCTAGGAACTAGCACATCTTGGACCATACAAACCTCTCATTCATCAACCTCTAGACAAAAAAGAAGAAAGTTGTTACACCAACATCATCTTGTTTGGGGAGGTATAAAACAGCTTCCGTTAACAGTTGACGCACCACTTTTACTTTAAAAAAAAGGTGCCTAAACATAAAGTCCTATACACAGGTGCATCGTCGATAGCAGTGCTAATCTTCAGTGTGGTCAGTTTGATGAAGAATTTGTCGACGCCCTCAAAAGTAACGGCTTCAGCATATTAATACCCATATCAGATGCTGATATCATAGAGCAGGCACACTGTTGAACACAGATCTAATTCTGGTTTATGGCCCCCTTATTTTATCTCCAAACAGTATCCTATCCTGGTAGATCATACTATGGTGCACCTACTCAACAATGTTCCCATTGTCGTGCCCTTTTTTGGCACGCTGAAAAAGTTGGGAAAGAATCGCGGACCTCTTCTGCCTCAGTAATCTACAACAGATGTTGTCGCGGCGGAAAAGTCACCATACCACCTTTCCTTCCTAGACCTGAACCATTAGCATCTTTAGCAAGATTTGGTGCAGGATCAGCCTCTAGCAAATTCATGAAGAATATTAGGCAATACAATTGCCTCTTTGCATTCACTTCTATGGGTGCAAATATTGATCGATCAATGAACGATGGTAGAGGCCCACCGGTTTTCAAAATATGTGGACAGATTCATCACCGTATCGGTTATTTGCTACCTCCAGAAGGTCAAAGTCCAAAGTTTATTCAACTATATGTATATGATACATCAACAGAAATACAGAATAGATTTGCCTCCTTGCATTCGGATGAAAAAAGAGAAACAGATTTAGATACAGCTATTGTTCAATCCTTATCCAATATGCTTGATGAACATAATCCTTTTTGTAAAGTAGTTTAGAATAGCCAGGGACAGACTGCAAACAAATGAATCAGAAGAGTTTACCATTCGCATTGTTGGACCTAAAGATGGAGAACCACCTCAGTACAGCTTGCCAACAACAGATCAGTTAGCAATGCTTGTAGTTGGAGATTTCAGTCCTGACACATTTGAGCAAGATATTATTGTGCAGAAACAGGCAGGTGATTTACAACAAATCTCTGCCTTACATCCAGCTTTCATGGCTCTACAGTATCCTTTATTGTTTCCATATGGTGAGCGAGGATGGCAAGCTGGAATCTTATACAATGGTGCTACACAGTCAGCTCAAAATGCTCATGTAAAGATCACAATGCAAGACTATTATTGTTACATGTTTCATTATAGAAAAAATGAACCTAATCCTTATCTATGTTATGGTTCATTATCAAGTCAAGCCAAAGTTGATGCCCGAGCTTGCATAGATGAAAACAGACTCAGATACATAATAGATAAACAGGCTGATATCAGAATGGAAACTGTACAAGGTATCTGTGATGCCATTAGTAGAGGATCAACGGAAGGAAGTGAGATGGGAAAATGACAATTCTACCAGCATCATATACTGGTGGAAGACGTTACATGATACAAAACTACCACGATGGTATAGCTATTTGCCGAGAATATGGCCCTCCTGATTTCTTTGTCACATTCACATGTAATCCTAAGTGGTTAGAAATTGCTGAAGCTATTTTTGAACCCAGACAAAGACCAACTGACAGAAATGATTTGATTGTCAGAGTCTTCAACATGAAATTAGAAGAATTATTACATGATATTAAAGATGGTACACCGTTCGGGCCTTGTAACGCAGGTATATTGAGACCTATACATCAGATATTCGACCTTTTTATGATCAAGTATACTTATGTGCACTGCCCTCTTCACTATGTCATTTATGTTTGAAATCCTATTGGTTCAACTGCAGTTCTTCACACTATCGAATTCCAGAAACGTGGCCTTCCACATGCACATATTATTCTGTGGACCTCGCAAGATACATCAAGTCCAACTCCAACAATGATTGACAAATACATATCCGCAGAAATACCTAATCCACAGACAGATCCACTAGGCTATGCTCTTGTTGCAGAACACATGATACATGGACCTTGTGGCAGTTACAATCCTAAGTGCCCATGTATGAAAAATAATAAATGTTCGAAGCACTTCCCAAAGCCATATCATGAAGAAACAACAGTGAACAACACTGGATTTGCCATCTATAGAAGAGCTCAGAACACACTGTTTGTTGAGAAAGGGGGAATTCAGATGGATAACAGATGGGTCGTACCATATAACATGCTGCTTCTCAAAAAATATCAAGCACAAATAAATGTAGAATGGTGCAATAAGAGTACATTCATCAAGTACCTATTCAAGTATGTAACAAAGGGAGCTGATTGTAGCAAGGCCTATCTACAGAGAATAAAAAGGAGACAACATACACCATATGATCAGGAAACAGATACTATAAACGAAGTAAAAGAATATCTTGATTGTAGATATATATGTGAACAGGATGCATGTTGGAGAGTATTTGGGTATGATATCCACCGACATTATCCAGCAGTAGAAAGAATGCCTGTGCACCTACCAAATGAAAACTTCATAACATATAGTGCTAGAGCCAAGATGGATAAATTAGTGTCTGCAGAATTCTTGAGAAGGACAATGTTAACTCAATGGTTTGTTTGCAACGAAGCCTTTCCTGAAGCTAGGTCTCTAACCTATCCAAAATTTCCCTCTAGATGGATATGGGACCAAAAAGATAGAAAATGGACAAAACGCAGACAATAGCACGGTAAAATAGGCCGTCTTCACTATGTACATCCAACAGCTGGAGAACGGTATTATCTCAGAATGCTACTATTAATAGTTGAAGGTGCTACAAGCTATGAACACCTCAGGTTTCATAATAAAAATATCATCCCACGTTTAAAGAAGCATGTAGATCACGTGGTCTTCTTAGTGATGACCAGGAATGGTACAATGCATTTGATGAGGCGGCTGCTTGGGCTACTTCAGCACAGCTACGCAGCTTGTTTGTAACCATGATCTTATTCTGTGAAGTAGGTGATGAAAACAGCTTCTTTGAGAAAGTCTGGCAACATCTATCAGATGATATCATTTATCAATATATGGATATGATCGGTGATCCTAACTATGAACTTCCTGAATCCACAACCAGAGATTTTCTTCTAGATGAATTATCCAACCTTTTCTCACAGAGTGGCAGAAACATAACAGACTTCAATTTACCTCCAAAATCACATGCTGATTATCCTATTCTATACAATCGGCTTGTTGAAGAGGAGTTATCATATCCTCTTGATCCTTCTATTGACATAAATAACCCAACAACTTCTCTCAATCAAGACCAAACAAATGCATTCGAACTAATAGTACAAAGAGTGCAGCAAAACAGGCCAGGATTCTTCTTTGTCTCGGGCTATGGTGGCACTGGTAAAACATATCTATGGAACAAGATAGTTGGTTACATCAGAGGCCTCAACAAAATAGTACTCACTGTCGCATCTTCGGGAGTAGCTGCACTGTTATTACCAGGAGGCCGGACAGCCCATTCACGGTTTAAGACACCTTGTGAGGTTGAAGATGATATGATATGTGATGTCAGTAGAGGTATAATGCTTTCAGAACTTATTGAACTTACAAGTCTGGTTATCTGGGATGAAGCCCTCATGGCTAACCGAAAATGTTTTGAAGCCTTGGATCGTACATTCCGTGACATTGAAAAGCTCAAGAATCCTGAAGCTGCTCAGCTTCCATTTGGTGGTAAAGTTGTCGTACTGGGAGGAGATCTTAGACAAGTATTACGTGTAGTTGAAGGAGGTGGAAAGCAGGATATAATTGCTGCTACAATAATTACATCACGTCTCTGGTCTCATGTAGAAATATTACACCTCAAACAGAATATGCGGCTACTTTACTCACCAGAAAAGGTTCCTCAGCAAAATAAAGTAGCTGTGTTTAGTAAATGGATATTAGAAGTCAGAGAGGGCAAAATACCATGTACCAAAAAGGATAGTGAAGATGAGCCAAGTTGGATCACAATACCACAGGAATTACTCTTAGTTCCAAAGGAGGATCCACTTCACAGCCTTATTGAATCGATTTATCCAAACTTTCAAAGATGACATACAGATCCTAAGTACCTTGCAGAACGAGCCATACTGACACCAACAAATGAGCTAACAGATATGGTCAATGAATACATGGTTCCCTTAGTTCATGGCAGAGACAAAGAATACCTAAGTGCAGACACTATTGATAAATCTACTGCTCAACATGAGGCATATGATCTATTGTACCCGGTTGAATTTTTGAACTCACTGAATGAAAACAATTTCCCGCAACATAGAATAGTATTAAAACCTGGAATTCCAATAATGCTCTTAAGAAATCTGAATCAAAGAGCCGGCCTTTGCAATGGAACAAGATTGATGGTTACCTCTGTAGGAGAGTGGACAATTGAAGCCAAAATTATGAATGGACAGTATGCAAATCAAACTTTTGCAATACCACGTATAACATTATCTCTCAAAAGCAACAAGTGGCCATTTGTTCTGCAACGGCGACAGTTTCCAGTAAGAGTATGCTATGCCATGACAATTAACAAAAGTCAAGGCCAAACATTATCTGCAGTTGGCATATATCTTAAAAAACCGATTTTCTCACATGGACAATTCTACGTAGCAGTATCACGAGTCACTACAAAACAAGGTCATCAAATCTATATCGAAGATGAAGAAGGCAACCCAACCAATGAGACCAAGAATATTGTTTACAAAGAAGTTCTTCAGTACCTGTCTTAGAATCCAGACAAAAGATGCTGCTACCATAGTTTGGTTCCTAGGTTCCTGTTTACAGCTATGACAAATCAATAAGTAACATATAAGATAACATACTCAAGTACAAAACGCGCGCTATTATGTGCCTATTAAGTTGTAGCCATATATGTTCAAAATAGAGCAATATAAAATAATGCTTTACTACCTACCAGTTTTACTTATCTCACAGATCAGGCTGCATCTGTCTTACTCAATGTTTAGTTTGTCCTTGTTTTCCTAGCAATCGTATACTACATGCTGTGACCGAAAAAATAAAATCAACAAACATGTACCTATTCCATCCATCCTCTCTGTTAGACAGAATTAACAAACACTTACACTCCATACGTTTCCAGAACAGGACTGTGAATTGGTTACAGAGTATTAGTCATTATTTATATAATAACATGTTCATCTTCTATTTAAATAAATAAAAAACTACACAGATATACATCTTTGGTTTCATAAAAAAATATCATGTGCTTATACATAACTAACAGCTTATCTTATGTACCAGAGCTACAACATGCAGGAGACCAAATTCAACAACAGCTTAGAAAAAGGTCGATGCTCACATGGTATCATTGTGCGAGTTATCAGGAAATGGATTCACTATGACAATGCAGATCAAACTCTGCCCCTATATGTTGGCATGGTTCTAGCAGATGCAAAGGTATCTCTCTCACACACTAAATAATAGATTAAGGTCCCCTTCCATACAACTTCAGTGCAATGTATCCAGCATACCTATCCCAGCCATTGATAACAGTAATATTACTATATAAAAACAGAATACCTCTAATTCTGCCTCTATTTATAATGACAGGGACATGCAATATATGCTCAGATTTCTGATGACCTCATCAATGAAAAAGCATGTTTATTCGACGTTGGGAAAGTGTATATCATCAAAAAATTTGTGGTTGCTAATGCCAAGAGAGGCTACAAAGCTGTCGACAGGAATCTTATGATAGACATCTCACAATACACAGCAGCTGAGGTAGTGACAAACCCACCACAATCCATTCCTGAATATATCTATAAAATTACTCCCTTCCCAGCCATACAACCAACACGGTTTGTCTACAACTACACAGGTAAAATACATACTAATACTTTTTTTCCCCTCTTATTCATTGTACATGTTCACTCATAGCTAAAAATAATATTACCATCATCTTTCTAGATGTGATTGGATATCTCATCAAATACAAATCAGCTCACACTTTCGTGCCCAAGAACAAAGAAAAAGCTAAAACACTGAGGGAAATCTACATTAAAGATTTAAGGTATATATGCAGCTAAACTATTGAGATCTATACATTAGTTTTACCTACTTTACAGAAAGGTTTTTGTTCATGCAGGGAAAATACACTGCAGATTACTCTATGGGGTGAATAGGCTACAAACTTTAATATCGACACCATCTACGATAAACAAGCTGGAAACCTCATCGCCTGCCTTATCGTTGGCTGTATACCACGAGAAGATCTAAAAGACAGCAGTAAAATCTCTAACACGTGATCTTTCCTTTTCACTAGATATATATGTTATTTAGGATCCATACTACATATTATATAGATCATAAAAATAATGCGATACCATCATTTTACAGGTAAGACATGCCTCAGTGGAAGCCCTTCTTGTTTCTGCTACTTCAATCCTAACATTCCAGAAGCTCAGCCTTTTCATTCTAGGTAAAATCTTAAACACCTACGACGTACACAATATTACTGTAAACAGTACTATAGCAAACTATTTACCATTGACAGGTTCAGGAACACACCGGTTTTCATTGAAGAACCAGCACCAACAGCCGAAGAAAATCTAGCTCCAGTTCAAGACATCCAACTACAACAGAAAACTATAGCCGATCTTGGTCACGTGGATCCTTTTGATGAAGAGGTACGCAGCATAACTAATCTTAGTCATGTTTAATCGTTATGGCTATATGAATACTTACTCAGTACACAAACAAACAAAACTGTATTCTATAATAATAGGAACAAGGACCATACAAATGCACGGTAACCATTCTTGCTATTACAAACACACCAAACTGGTGGTACATGTCGTGCAAGCCATGCAAGAAAAAGGCAGAACAGCAGCTCGATGGAAGCTATCGATGTCCAAAGTGCGATGGTACCAACACAGTTCCCAGGTAGAAACCAATCAAAATATCTGTAGCCATACTAAACAGGTACATTATTCACTAATACTTTCTATAAATTACACAGGTACCTGCTTCATTTCATAGGAAAGGATGACACTGCAGAGGCACAGTTCATGACATATGATGATGAGGCCTACCAGATAATTCAAAAAGAATGCCAAGCAATAGTAAACCCACTGCATAGAAATGACGCCTTACCACAGCAATTACAAAGCATCATCAACAAAACATATATCTTATCAGTTGATCTTACTAATGAATCATGTAAGTCTCCCAAAAAAAGCAATATCAGGTAAAGGCTGTTCTAGAAAGACCGCAGAGACGTCCTGGCAGCCAAATTGTTGCCATGACTCAACATGAAACAGTGCAGCCACAGAGCCCACTTTCTGCAGCAACTAAACTAACATCCAACAGTGAACTCCTACTTCAGTATGCGACAGACACTGTAAGTAGATTGTCGATTTTGTCACCATTTATATTTTCACAGTTATAGATACTATAGTATTCATGTAAATCTGCATTTTATAGACTCCACCGCCAACCATGGAAACACCCAGCGACAACTCCAAAGACAAAGACAATAGGTAACACTTTTCGTCATTTACAGACTATCGATAGCTGTATACCATTGGTTTACAAAAAACTATATCTACATAAAAAATTGTAGCTAATACTTGACTACCATTAGATCATCGATCGCACAGAGCAACGCTTGTAGGGAACTATTTACACAGAGCAGCCAATCAAACAAGGTCGTCTACTGCGACTAATATGTTTTGCAATCTTGCATACATTAGCATTACGTACTCTTTACATATACTGACACCGTACATTATAACAGGCTACTAAAGACAAAGATCAACAGCTGTGCTGAAACTTCTCTGCAACCAAAGGCCAAAAGGTATATCTGAACAACTCTTTACCAAAAGATAGTGCTTTTAGAAAAAATAATGATTTTACATTACAATCCTTTCCTCATTTATTGATCCGATCCTGACAGGGCAAAATCCCAACATGAATCAAAAAACAGATCTGTTTCAGACAGTTAAATACTACCTCAACTATGACTACAAAGGTACTCATTAATAAACCCCACATTCAGTCTCTACACACCCCACATTCAGTCTGTACACACATGTCACTTAGTTCATGTACCCAATTGAAGAATATTTCATACCCCAGGCTAACTCTAGTTTTTTCATTCAACAGAAGCCGATCACAGATGCTATCAACTGGAACAACCTTTTGCTATCCATAGGCAATTACGATCTTCCATAGACCACCAGGGAATATGGACCTACTATATGGTTAGAATCAGGAACTAAGACTGTAGTATAAAACCTTATCCTTTAGGCAACTGTAACTGGGTACCTATTGCCTGTATAATTCACAGGTACCCTATGGTTTATGTACTACTATCAAACTGAACTCAGCTACTTGCAAGTACCCTATGGTTTATCTACTTCTATCAAGCTTATGTCAACTACTTGCCCCACGTATATAATAATCAGTTTCTGTTTCCCAGGAATCCAAACCATCCTAGTGAAATCAAACTAGATTTACTATACAGTATACTTGTCAAATTTATCTCAGCTACTTTACATTACACTAGGGTACCATTTATGGAACAAAACAACTGCATAACTATCACTAAATTGGACATCTCAATGCTAAAGCCATAACACATCAATGGCAATAAAAAAAAATATGAGTTATTTTTTTTAAAAAAAAGAGAGAGGTGTATAAAAAATTCAGCTCACAACCCATCAGGTAAAGGCCAAAATTAAGAACAAAGACCCAACAATCTATATACACCCTATCCAGACTATAGAGGCCCAACATCCATTAGCCCCCACCGACGCTTCTCCACCTTCTTCCCCACCTCTGCTGCTTCAGGGCCATGATTTGGGTCAACAGCGGCGACAAGCCCTTGGATCCCCCTCCTCCTAACTTGCTGCCACCACCTCGTAGATAACAACTCTGCCACCACCGTCTCAAGTGATTCTGCTTCTCGTTTCAAGTGTTCTGGCTTCTTCCCCTTCTTTCTCCTTGCCCTTATCTCTCCTTGCTTCGTCCTGGAGACATCCACGGTTTTCCAGTACGCCATTCCGGCGCAGCGGAGATCTGCCGTTGCATCTTCCACGTAAGTAGGTCTCCACCGGTGCTTGTACCCGTCAAAATCCGCCCTCCTTTCCTCCTCCACGTTCTTCACCGGTTCCGTTTCCTGCTATGGTTCACATGTGGTTGACGAAACCCTAGCTTCGTCGTGCTTAACGGCGACTAACCGCCGAGTCTGGTACGTCGCATCCTTCTCCCTTCCTTCTCCATGTGCCTGCCTCCTCCAAGGATAACCACACTACTCTTATCGTTCGGTCCCCATGCCGTCGGTTCCCCCAATACCGAGAGCTGAGTTAGCCATGTCCTACTTTTCTCCACACACGGGACTATCAGTGACATTTTCCGTCCATCCCAGATCGAGGAGACTGCCCTTCTTGCGGCCGCTTATTATCTTATTCAGCTACGAATATTTGCTACCTGTGCCTTATTAATTACCTTATCAATAGGCCACAGTATTATTGTGGATCTAATTTTGAGCTCCATTAATGGTCTGCCTAGGTGCCCTCTTCGACCTATCGTTGTTTGGACAAATAGTGTGTATTTATATATACCAAATTTATATTTTTCACATGACACATAATTTTCTATCCTCTTAATACAGGTCACTATCAATCTTATTCTATCATGTTGTTCAAATTAGTCCAGTCTACAAAGAAGAAGAAACATACAAATAGCAACTGTAAAATTCTCTCTTATTTCTATCATTGTTTCAACCGATGGCATGTATTTGTATATACCAAATTTATATTTTTCACATGGTGCATAATTTTATTTCCACTTAATACAAATAACATAGCACTTACAAAAGCAGTATTACTTATTAAAAGTGATTGTTCCCTTATCTTTTTGTTAAAATGTAGACTTTTGCAGATTTCAAATCAATCAATAGTTTCAGTGTGTAAATCGATAACTCTATTCTTTTAAATAAACCATGTTTCCCCTCTAATTTTAAAGTGCAGCTTAGAAGAAAGCAGTATTACTTATTAAAAGTGATTGCTCCCTCAGCTTTTTGTTAAGATACACACTTTTCCAAAGTCCTAATGAACCAGTAACTGCAGTGCACAAATTCATAGCTCTATTCTGTTAACAAACTTTTTTTCCCTCCGCTTTTACAATCCAGCTTACACAAAAGGCATTATCAATCAGGCAACTCCGAATCCAGCAAAACATAGATCTTAGCTTTCCAAGCAGCCAACAATCAGAGAGTTAACCTTCACCACCAACACAACAAGGTATGCATTTTTTCTCAGCACTCCACTCCACATCAGAATAAGCTCCTTTAGCTAAAAAAATGCCGATTTTCCTCCGTCTGAAGAAGCTCGCAATAGATTACAGTATACACCAACTCCATCCTGCTCAATGCCATGCTAATCGTTTTCACAGATCTGAATTAAACATGATATATGAATAAAAATGATCAGACATGCTACCAAAATAATTAGGTGCATAACTCCAAGTTTACATTTCAGATTTATTATCAAAACTTAATCCATTAGAAACCATGAATAAATACAGGTTCAATACTACACCATTATAATATACAAATAATCTCTAAAAATCACCACACAACCAATTCCACAGCTAACAATACCATGCTTCAGTTTTCAATGTAACACATTTACCTATCGTACATTCAGTTGCCAATATATAAACTGTAATACACATCAATCTTAATCACCACGGTTGCACAAAATAAACACATGCAAAAAAATAGATCCACGGTATAGCACACTTAAAAAAATACACTCAAAACCTTTATATTTTACCACTTTATCCTACTGATATATCGCTATCTTATTTCCACTGTTTCACAGATGCCAAATCGTCGCTTCTCCAATCTCACAATCATTGACAACATGGACCTCAACAGTGTTGATATGAACTCTTTTATCAATGCGGTCTTAGCAGCTATCCCAGAAGGAGCTCCAGACTCAATCAATGCCTATGAACTCAGAGATGCGATAGAAGAACAGCATGGCATCGCTATACCCATTGATAACATATCCTACTATGATCCAGGTTTTTTTCGTCCGCCTACCTTCACCAGCTGCTAAAACCCACTTACTCAACAACTCCGTCATCAAACTCCATAACCAGTACTTAATTTTCATCCCATGAAACCAGACTATGGCTCCACCACTCTTCCACTGCGAGAAATACTTAGGTCAAATCCCCTAAACATTCATCGTATCAGAAACATCGACAGACAAGAACCATATGAAGATATCCTTATCCAGCTATCTGGCATGCCACCACACCTATGCTCAAATTCAGTCATATACAGACTCCTGGGCAATATTTGCACCGTCTACAGCATCAAATTCATACCTGCAAGACTCCAGTACCAGATAAGAGTGCGTGCACAGCTTTCCTCACTACCACTAACAGCCCACATCGGCCTCAGAAATCTCGCACAAACAGATGACATGATTAACATCTGGCCACTAAGCTATACAATATTAACAGAAGAAATGCAGGGCAGACAAACTCCACCAGAAGAACGTACTTCCAACATCCGAGGTAATTATTAAGGCTAAAATATTTACATATAGTTAACCAAGAAAACCAAATCAGTTTGATAGTAACTCACATTTTGCATTAACAGGTGACTCTGTGTTGAGCACATCCCACCGTCAACAGCTATATACTCACTCAGACGACGAGATCACCTCTCATCCACGACGTAAGTACACATCAAACATTTTCTAAACATGTTTATCTATATCTAAACCCACCATCGCATACTACCATAACAAACAAATCAAACCAAACACAGTTATATCTAGTACAAGAACATTAATAAATTTCTATATGCAGGCTCATCTCTTCAATCGCCAGGAAACGACTACGACTACAATCGTAAACACTCTTTATACTCTGATCCAGCTTCAATTCTTATTCACCAACTTATCAATTACAACAAAGTGGTCCCAATTATACTAAAACAATACTCACCATTAATCTGTTACAAACTAACCTATTTACAGCTACACCAAGACGGGACTCCGATGAAGATGAAACAAGCTGGGAAACCAACAGTAGAAACAGCAGCTCCTAGAATTTACAAGCGCCAGGTCCCACATCTACT
This sequence comes from Eremochloa ophiuroides, assembly GCA_038502445.1. Lineage (NCBI taxonomy): Eukaryota > Viridiplantae > Streptophyta > Magnoliopsida > Poales > Poaceae > Eremochloa > Eremochloa ophiuroides. The sequence continues at coordinate 9,188,527 of JAHLJS010000002.1, forward strand.
TCAACGGCCCTTCCAAACAGCACATGCCATCAAATACCATCCTCAATCATAGTAGACCTTGTGTTATATTTCTATCGAACAAACTCCAGAACTAATATGTATATTATTGCTGTGAAATACAGCTGATACCCCCTTTCAACACCCTTCATTGTTAATATACTGACTCATTATAAAAAACTAATTCGGTCACTATCCATCTCTATCTTCGGTATACCATTTCGGAATTCAAACATATACCATAAATATGTCACAATAACTTTTATATCACAATAATTACATAAATCATTACCACAAATGCCCACGGGCGCGCGCATTCGCGCGCCTCCATTACTAGTGTAATAATATTATGCTATGCATCTTTCTGCAGTTGTGGCCACAACTCATCTCTGTTAACCGATTGGGTGAAGCCTGCTTGCTAGTATACTTTAATTTGCTAGTACTTGCTACTGTACTACATATATAAAAAACTGCTGGAGTGATCACTACTCATCTGGGCCCATTTGTTTACTTGCTTCATACGGAGTAGTCTCTTGCCATGGTGCTGCCCTTTCAGCTCATCTTTTCTTGGAACCGCACTTGGGCATGGCTATCTCCTCTAGGCACCATGTGGAGCTGTCGAGCGTGACTACGTGAGTGACATGATGGACTGGTGCTTCAAATGGGAAAGCCACTTTTGCTGTGGGTTAGTCCTTTTTAAAAACACAGTTTGTCTGGTTAAGCACCCATCTCCTTCTGCTAACACTAGATCATTACTAGCTTCCCAGTGCAATTAGCTAGGTGTAGGAGTGTACCTCTACCTCATGCTTGGGGTCTGGGGACTGAGGAGTGAGGACGGAGGAACAGGAAGAACGGCAATTGCAGGAACTGGACCACTTGCCGCCCCGGGGCCGGGCCCTCCCACAGAGCACTGCACTGCATTGCACTGATCAGAAGGAGAGTACCCAGTCCTTGCCCTAAATCATGCATGATAATGAGCACTGACTGGTCCATGCACAGGGAATTTGTACACCATGAAGGATATCAAAATGTTTTAGGACTGTTTCTTGCGCCATCATCATCATCTGCTTAAAATAAAAGCAGTCAAACCGGAGTCAATCTGGCGTGCACTAAGAAGAAGAAAATCTTCATCACTCGGCTAATACTGCATTTCAGGCCCTGATCCCATGTGTCTCATTAGTAGGCATTTTCACATCCAATGATCTGAGCTTGATATGTTAACAGCTTCCTTTATCTAACGAACATATTAACCGCTTCGGTTGAAAGAACGGGACATGATGATGGTAAAAACCTCTTGTTCTGTCACTTGGATCATCATTGATGGTATTCGGGAGCGTCCTCTGCTGTGCCTACCAAAACCCTAACTCCGAATGTAAACAGGTGCGACGGTAGAGAAAAAGGACTGTGCGGTATAAACTGATTTAAAGCTGTTGTTGACGCCTCTTATACACATTGAAAGAATAGAGGTCCACTGACGTATTGGCTCTGTTCGCTTCAGCTGAAAAGCTGAGCTGATTTTGGCTGAAGCTGATTTATTGTGAGGGGAAATACTGTTCCAAAGCTGAAAAATATGTGCTGTTTAGCTGAAGCGAACACAGCCGCTGTCGTCCAAAAGCTTATCTTTCACCTTACATTTGGCTCCAAAAGCTTGCATTCATCACCCTTTTTACCGAACATTCTTTTACAGTAATTTTCTATTACGGCCGACTGATTACGCAAAGGCACATGTAATTTAGGTGGTGTGGTGGTCCATTTCTTAAGCCTGTACGTAAGAGTAGTCCTGTTTCCCTCTTGTTCCTGAACCTATGCAAGAACAGGGTCACAGTGATGTATGCTTTTACCGTTTGGCTTCGGCATGCCTAGTTAAAAATAAGGCCATTGTGAAAGGAATCTTACATCATTCGTGTCTTGTCTCCTGCTGCTCTTTTCTTTAGAGTCAAGAGAGAAGCAGCTCAGAGAGACAGAGAGAGGCAGGAGCTGCACTGCACAGCAAACAGCATGCCTGCTCTGCTTGTGGAGTGGAGTGGAGTGGAGTCGAGATGGATGTGTATATAAGGGAAAGCCTGTGGCCTTTGGAGTCATACAATGATCAGAAACTGAGAGTGGCAAGCGCCGAGGTGTAGTTAGAGTTCAGTAGGATACAGTTTGTGAGTCACTTCTTTCTGGCATCCTCGGGTACCAGTTACACTAGGTGAGGAATGAACTCTTCCCTTTTTATTCCACTCTGATTTGCTCATCAAGCGCCAATGCTCCCTTCAATCATTCTTAAGCTCTGGAAGTTAGGATTGAGATGCTTTCAGGCTTACCTAGCCTTCTCATTGTAGTGCTGTTCCTCATTCCTCTCGTTCTCTTTCTTTCCTTCCTCTTCTGCATGTAATGTTGCATTTCTCTATTCCAGTTCAGAAACTTCCATTCTTACAGTTGCATAGTACTCACCTCTTGCTTTAATTCACTTGACTGCAGATTGAAAGAGATAGCGAGAAGAACTAATCTCACAATGCCCATGGAGCAAGCATTCAGGCACTGCGATAAAGACACGCTGAAGATGGCCATGCTGAAGCATGAAGAGACTTTCAGACAGCAGGTAAGCTCAAAAGCTTAGAGATGTTTCCAGCATTTGAAGCTACTAGTCTTCAGAAGAAATTAAAGCACAGTACACTGATCGACACCTTCTTCTCTGATGCCACAGGTTCACGAGCTCCATCGCTTATACAGGATTCAGAAGCTTCTGATGCGAGACCTCAAACGGGAGCTCAAGAGCCAGAGGAACCTGTCCACCTCACCGAACGGCAGCTGCACCGAGTACAACAGAGGGGCTCTCGGCATGTGCGCCTATGAGCACCGCTACGCCGCTCGCGGCCGCGGCCGACACGCAGCAGCAGCGACGCCGACGCCGCGCACCGCTCTCAGCCTCGACGTCGTGACGCCAGTCGTCGAGTACGTGCGGACCGCGGAGGAGGAGGACGACGACGAGGAGGCCGACGAAACCGATGACGATGCGGAGCTGGAGCTCACGCTCGCGGTGGGTGGAGGCGGGGCCAAGAAGAGGTACGGCGAGTACCCGTCCGGTGGGGAGAGTCTCTCGTCGTCGTCGACGGAGTCCGACGTGCTCACTGTCTCCGGCCGTGAGTGGCGCCAGGCGCGCGGCACGCCGTATCACAAGAGGAGGCCGGCGACCGGGCTGGACGTGGTGCAGGTGGAGGACGGCGTCGGGGTGCAGCCGCCGCCGCCGCTGCTGTTCCACTGGCTCAGCCTCAAGATGGCATGACGCGATGAGATGAGGCAAGAGCACACACTGCATCTGCATGTGTTAGTTGCTGCTTGTAGTGTCAGGGTGTTGACTTGCTACTGTTCTTCAGTTGAATGCTTTTGCGTGTTCAGGTTTAGTGATGGATCAAGTCTAGAAATCAATAATTGAATGGTTGTTCGGGAGAATATGTAGGAGAGTCTTCCAAAACATGAGGAGGATGTGGGGGCTTTTCAGATGAAGCTGTGACTGCCTTTCTGCCTAGTGCCAACGCCAATCTGCAAGTGTTAGCTTCTGCTCTCATCGACGGCTGTAGCAAAGTTGGGATCTGAGTGTGGGGAGGAGAATAATCCAGTTGTGGATCCACTCCGAGCTTGTATTCAGACTCTTGTGGCTGTTGATTCTGCAGTGAATGAGTAATGGAAGGCTTTTCCATTTTTCTATAAAAAGGAGAGTCAGTTAAAGGGTTAATGACACCATGACGATTATAGTTAGTGAACGGGCCGGCCCGACTAGGTATGGCACGGGTACAGGCTAGCCACGGCCCATAGGGTGTTGGGCCAGCATGGCACACCATGTCTCGGGCCATGTCCCACCATGCCTCGTGTCTGGCCTTCGACCCAAGCACAGCACTACGGGACGAAATCTGCGTCGTGTCGGCACGCTGAACACGGGCCATCTAGCGTGTCAAGCTGGCCCGACGCCCACGAGAGAGAGAGAGGGAGCCGCACCGTGCAAAGCCTGCTGACTCACCCGCAAGGTGGGGGTGCGACAAGCGATTACCGATCGTCACCACACCTCGTGAAGCCGTTCCCGGATTCACACACAAAGGTGGAAGGCGTGCACCGGCAAGTGCCTGTGTCTGAGGTAGGCATAAGGTGGGGTGCCGGCCGCCACCACACCGCAGAGCCATTTATGGACTCGCTAGTGATGTGGGAAGTGTGCACCAACAAGGGTCCACGCAGCAAGCGGAAGAAGAGGAACAATGAAAACACCTCCAAGGAGTAAGCGACGTCCATAGACGTCACCATCAGGGCTTTCGCCCTAGCGTCAAACAACCATCCTGCTGCGTCCATCTGGAGCCCGATAGAGGAAGCCTGTAGAAAGCCCGCAATCGGCCAGGCTTGTGCCGAGCAGAACCCGCGCCGGAGGTCGCAACCGACTAGATCTAGCCGTCGATCAGCCTGGGCCGCTTGTTGTTGTCGCCACGCCCAGCCTCCACACCGATGAGGTCTAGCCAGGATAGAAGCAGCCACTAGCAGCACAGCCGACTAGGTCCAAATGCCAGTCGACGACGCCCTAGCCCGGTTAGGGCGGCCAGCACATGACGCCGTGACGTCCAGGCGATGAGGAAACCGCATTATGCGAGGACAGGAGCAACGCGATGAGGATCCAGAGGGGGAAGTGGTGGATCATCGTTTGCTCACCGGTGAAACTACGGATCTCGGGAGGCCAAATTCGCTGTGTCGGCCACCGGAGCTTGCTCGAGATGAGGAAGAGGAGCACTAGGCTGCCAAGCGTTTCCCTCGCACGGAGAGCTCATGGCCATCACCTGGGCGAAGAGCCTCACCACTGCCTTCCTCAAACCCACATGAGCTTCTTAGTGGTTCCCTCTGGCAGCGACGCGGGGAAGGAAAGGGTGAAGTTTGGACGACAGCTAGGGTTCCACCTGAGCCACTCATGCGGGAGGGCAACACGGGCCTGTTCACTTTAATATTATTTATTTTTAATATCAGTTAAAATTAACGTTTATTTTTAACTCCGACGACGAACAGGGTCGAGCAAATCAGATGCACCCAGCAATGCCCTTGTATGAAAGCGAGACGGAAAGATCGGGCCACCACGTCAGCGAACAATAGCGACGAAAAGCCAGCAGAGCCCTCTTTAGATGTACTGTAAATTACAATAGCAACTAGTCACATCAATATTGCGACATATATATAAAACATTAAATATAGATAAAATATTTATATATTTGTACTTTTTATATGTACATCGACGAATCTTTTAAACCTACTTGACCATAATTAAACAAAAGTTGTCAAATACAAACGAACGTGCTACAGTACAGAATTACAACTGCAACTAGGATCTAAATGGGCCCCAGTCCACCGGTATCCTCACGCAGACGCAGCCACGCTAAATTCGTCTCCACCTCCTCTCCCTCGTCTCCCAGCCCCCTTTCGGCCCGCCGAAACCCTAGCCTGCCCCGCCCCGCTCGCCGCCGGCGATGGGCGTTGCATGATCGGTGCGCCCCCTTGGAACCGCCTGCCTATCGGCATCGCCAAGCCCACCGCCGCGGCTGCCGTCGTCGTAGCGGCGCTCGCGTCCTCCTTCCTCGCCCTCCCGCGTCCACGCGCCGTCCCGACCCCCGCGGGATCCGGGCCCCTCATGTCGAAGGCGAGGGTATACACCGACGTTAACGTCCTGCGTCCCAAGGAGTACTGGGACTACGAGGCGCTCACCGTCCAATGGGGGTAAGCGCTTACGTCACCGTCACATTCTAACACCACTTGGCGCAGTTTGCACGTTCGAGCTTAAGCTTCGGTTGATTGATTCGTTTGTATCTCCGTGCGAGGGATTAGGTGAGGTCGTTAGTATTGGCTGGCCTGCTTGGCTGCTTTTGGATCATCTTGGTTAGATTGGCTGGATGAGCAGTATAATCTTTTTATTTAGGTACAGTGAGGGCTGTATGAATGTTTTGTTAGGAGAAGAGGCCATTTTAATTCTTTTGCTATTTTGCCTGGTTGGTTAAGGTGCATGTTCCTTTTAGCCTTTGTTATGATTTCGCTAAATAATTCCTCGTGTTTCAACTTTCAAGGTTGCGATTGCTGTGTATTGGCCCGTAAAATATTTATTAATGTAACAGCGCATCTGTTGATTCTCGGTGATAGTACTGGGTTTAAACTTTTTTTTTTTAGAATTAAGGCACAGCTGAACTTTTCAACAAATTGAGAGTACGAGGCATGTGGATCACCAAACATGCCTAGTCCCAGTAGCTAAATGTTTGTGGATGTCAAAAATTTATTCTGCAACACTTAAGCAACTACCAAAAACATGTATCTCATTGTCCCATTCCTACTGGAAATCATCTACACCATGGCATTGTGTAGGTAGTTGTTGAGATCCGAGACTTAGTGGAATGCACTTTTCTGTTTAGTGACACTGAGGAAGTGAACTGTTTTTCTCTTAGTGCAGAACTTTATTTGAGTATGTTATGAGTTACAGTTCTTGGAAATGGTTTCCCTAGTTTGTGGTGAAGTATTAGTGTCTTGATAAAAAAAACTGAAAGAGGTGGCTACTTATTCGCTGTCTTCTTTCTTATGATACTCGTGGAGAACTATAGAGAAAAACATCAAAAACTTTATTTCAGCAATTTTTGTTTAGAATGCAGGTCTTATCCATGGAACTTGCACGGACAGTACAGATTCAATTTCTATTCTCCCAACTCTAATAATCATAATTAAATCCTTCTTTTTGGTCTGTTTAATTCCTCTGTCAATCTATCAATAATTCCGGAGCACTCAATATTTCCAGAGCATCTGTTAACATATTTCCAAGTTCTGTATATCTTTCGAAGTAATGTTTCCCTAACCATTGTGTATCTCTTTGACCAGTGAGCAGGATGACTATGAAGTTGTCAGGAAAGTTGGAAGAGGTAAATATAGTGAGGTCTTTGAAGGCATCAATGTTAACAATAATGAGAAATGCATCATTAAGATCCTTAAGCCTGTCAAGAAAAAGAAGGTACTTAAAGGAATATTCTGGCTGTTTTCGCAACAGTTTTCCTTGCACGTTCTCTTTTCTAGTGAACTAACAGTTTGGTGACAGTGCAGAAGAGTTACTGCTTATGAAAATAGTCATTTCCATCTTGTGTCTCTTAAGATACCCTTCTTATGTTTTGGCAGATCAAAAGGGAGGTCAAAATACTTCAGAATCTCTGTGGAGGTCCAAACATTGTGAAGTTGCTTGATATTGTCAGAGACCAGCACTCAAAGACTCCCAGTTTGATATTTGAATTTGTCAACAACACAGACTTCAAAGTTTTGTACCCCACATTGACGGATTATGACATCCGCTACTATATATATGAGCTACTCAAGGTAACGGTTGCCATCTGAATTATTTGACACATTGTCATACATTACATTATTTTTCTTGTGGAAATAGTTTCAAGTAGGTTCTTTCTTATTTGGTTAAGCCTGACTAGACACAGTTTTCATGTAGTGCCCAGTTTGAATCAATGTGATCGCTTGAAATTCTTCCTCTCCCATGTCTCTGATCTTTGCCCATGAATGTTTCACAGTTACAAACTTGCATGCGTTGTATGTCCAGGAATTTCTGAAAACACCATTTTATGGAGTTGTAAATTTGTTGCAATACTGTTGATGATATATCGTTGATAAGCACGAATTTAATGTTTAAGAATCTGAGTATCTGATTCGGTTTTTCATGCCTACTGTTTTTTCTTCTGTTTTTTTTTTTTTAATACATACTCACGCTTTTATGTCTTGAAGATCTGCTTTATTTTGAGTATGGAGTGAGCACCAATGTATTTCTGGCTCTCTTGCATGTTCGAGAAAAAAAGAGAGCTCCAATTTGCTTTGGATCTTGTGGCTGTCTGTCCTTATTTCGACCTACTAGTTGTTATGTGATAATTATTTCGTTGGGATGTTGGAGATAGTTTTTAGTCTGTCTTTCTCTGTAGCAGCCTGTGTGCTGTTCTACACTTTTGTCTGAATTGTAATAACAGTAGTAACTCATGCCTGCTCTGTTTCTGGGGTGGTTGGAGCAGTAGCTCGTTAGACTCTTGGCTTTAGCTTCTTTGGTCTAGTTTTTTGTTGTCAGGTGTGCCATTTGCATGAACCCTGTGTGTTCATGGCAATTTGGCCGTTCAGGGGGTAGTTTGGACCTCTTATTTTCTCGCTGGTCACTAAACATTTGTAATTTCGTTGTTTTCGAGTAATGAAATTTGGTTTTGCCGTGTTGGAAAAAAAATTCAGGCTCTAGATTACTGCCATTCTCAAGGTATCATGCATCGAGACGTCAAGCCCCATAATGTAATGATAGATCATGAGCTTCGGAAACTTCGCTTGATAGACTGGGGCTTAGCTGAGTTCTACCATCCAGGCAAGGAATATAATGTCCGTGTTGCATCGAGGTAGGTTGAGACATGACTGAACAGCTTGTTTACCTATGCTTTTCTTAATTGTACTTTGATTGAATTCCATCCTTCTAATCACTTACATTTTTGAAATATAGCAAATTAAGAGCAGAACTGGTTTAGTTCACACCTTTTTTGTTTGGATGTAGATATGTTATTCTAGAATCTAGAACAACGTAGCAGAGAGACTCAATTGATTTGACTTCACTTTTTTTGTAATTGTAGTTCTGAAACTTAAGTAATGAACTAATAAAGTTAATCGATCTTAAGAAACAAGCAAATTGATTGAATGGCTAGCATGCTATCCTTATGCGCTGCAATTTATATGTATGAATTAACAAATCACATCTAATTCTCAATATTGGTCCATGCTTTCTTTTTGACACCTGACCTGGGCATATTTTTCCACTTTGATTCAGGTATTTCAAGGGACCTGAACTCCTTGTTGATTTACAAGACTATGATTATTCTTTGGACATGTGGAGTCTTGGTTGCATGTTTGCTGGAATGGTATGTATGAGTATGACCGTTAAAATGATGTCCCCATGTTAATACTATTGGACAATCACACAATGGGCATTGGCATTTTGTCAGTTGGTGGTTGGTAACTCATATTTAATATGTTTGCTGACTGATGGCTACAGATATTTCGCAAGGAACCTTTCTTTTATGGCCATGACAACCATGACCAACTTGTGAAGATTGCAAAGGTAACTGTTAGTTTGATTGTTCATTCCATATGTTTCTGGGATAAAGTAGATGTTTTGGTATGAACCTTAGGGCTTGTTTGGATCCCTTCCTCTGAACTTTAGACCTCTAAAAACTTTAGAGCACTTTAGTTCACTTTTGAGGTCTAAAGCTCTATTGTGAGGAGGCTAGCTAACTTTAGACTACCTGTTCGGAGACTTTAGATCTAAAGTTTAGAGCTCTAAAGTTTAGAGGGGAAGATCCAAACAGACCTTTAGTATGCAACTCGTGGTTTGACTGTTTGTTTAGAACTAACAACTAAGGTTTCAAATTATGCATTTGTCATCTCTGATGTTACACTGTATTTTTTTTTTGCTAATTGCTATTGTAATTATCAACGGTTCCTTAGTAGTTGATGTTCTGTAAGAACGTATATGATCACTTTTTTTAACCTGAAACTGCACCCATGTTTGGTATGTTTGTAATTATGTGTTCCGTATGTGATTTATGTGATATCCATAACAAAGTTGGATAAAGCTTATGGAACAACCTGCCATCACAGAAATGTGTTCAGCTAAAGTTTTATCTCAACATGAAGCATGTATTGTTTGTTGTCGATGGCACTTGCCTGATTTAATCACTACTGAACTTTGAAACATTGAAATTAAACTCACAGCCAACTAGCCAAGTCACATCTTCATGTTTACAGAAAGTCAGTAACTGGTCTCTTGTTTCCTTTGGCCTTCGTATATTGATACGGAGTCTTTGCACCAGACCTTAATATTGCAAAGCTATAATGTTAATATATTTTACCTCATGCTTAATGCCGCACTCAGCATCTGCCTGAGCTCAAGTCACCGATTTGTGTGTACTTTACTACGAATAACTGAAAAAATCCTCAGGAAGTTCTAATGAGCTTGCGGTCCTTGTTTATTCGATGCTTATCTGATGTGCAGCAATATGCTGGAGACATTAAACACAAGACAGTCAGATGCAGTGTCTAATTGTCACCCTCCCATTATTTTTCAGGTCCTTGGAACAGATGGGCTGAATTCTTATTTGAACAAGTATCACATTGAGCTGGACCCTCAGCTTGAAGCTCTTGTTGGAAGGTAAATTTCTATTCTTTGAGATGTGGATCCTTTTGTTTAGATGGATTATAACCCTTCCGTGTATATCATATGCAGGCATAGTAGAAAACCCTGGGCAAAGTTCATCAATGCTGATAACCAACATCTAGTATCCCCTGAGGTTTGTTATTAAAGCTTGGTATTTCTGTTATTTCTACTGTAAATGTTTATTGCTCAGTATGATTCTGTGTATATTTATAGGCCATAGATTTTCTGGATAAACTTCTGCGCTATGATCACCAAGATAGGCTTACTGCACGTGAAGCTATGGTAAGCAGACAGATAAGCTCCCTTTCAGATATCGGTGTTGCTCATTTAGATCCGTCCTATCACACATTATCATACCCTGTTGCATTATAATTGATTAACTAAATGTACTGTCATTTAGTAACTTGCAGTAATTTTACCTTGCCATCACATTCGTGTTTTAGGTTTTTATATAAGCCGCACTTAATGTGTGGTCACTTATACTTTATTGTTTTTTCAACCAAGTATTCTGTATTTTGATATTTTAGTCCAATAATCTTGGTGCCATTTATACAACAATAGTGCTATTAATATTTTGTACTACATCAATTTGCATGCATGTTACTAGATATTTGATGCTCAATCTCATCCATCTTTTAATGAACAATTCTATCGTCAAGTTTGAAAAGAATAAGGTTTCTTATAAATGATACTTGGATTTGTTGCATTAATGGCTCGGCACATGAATAAATGTAGGCACATCCCTATTTCCTCCAAGTCAGAGCTGTGGAGAACAGTAGGTCGAGACCACAATAATCATGGTTTGCACCCTTGTAATGGAGTTGTTGGTAATTCCTGAACATCATAGGCTAAAACCATGTTCAGCAGGCGTCTCGCTCCAGGAATCTGGGCCATGACTCCATGGCAGTGAATCAAATGGTACGAGTCGCATTGTGTGGGGAACCTTGGCAGAGCTTGTTATTACTGTCTTTAATCTTGGGACTGTAGCTTTAAACCTGCAGGTTGTCTGAATGCGATGAGATTCATATCATCTCCTGTGATGGGATATGGAATTGTATGTGATCTTTAGACAAAGTGAAGAGTATAATACATCCTGCTTGTATTAATGTATTATGGCGTGCTGTTATTTTGATGAGATACTATTGTGGATGTCATTGATGAAAATCTAATGAAAGGTTGTGCTCTCAAATGTTTACAATTTATAGAGTAAGAGCACCGCTGGTACTTGAACTAACTCAGGGTAAATGCACCGCTGACCCTTAACTTGTTTAGGCGGTGTCGCTAGTTTCCATGTTATGTATTTCCTTTGTGTAGGATTTAGAAGTTGTTTAGGATAACGATATGGTCTTCAAAGCATAATTTTAATTTTATATTTTTATAAAAATATTTAATAAAAAGTGATATGCATACTTTTATGAAAGTATATTTAAAGATAAATTTATTTATATAATTTTTATATTTTTAAATTTAATAATTTAAAAGTTATTTATAATTTATATTCTTAATGCAAAATCTTGTCAAAACGACTTTCTATACGGATGGATGGAGTACAAGCGAAGCAGCGTGGCCATTTTGCCCATTTGATGGCGTCCTTGTATGTGTTAAGTAAACATATCGCCATTGATTAAAGGGGTTTGAACATTGAGTGAACCCACTCATTATATATGCAAATTAATAGTTAGGAAACTTAAATAACTAGAGGTTTGAATCTCGGGTGACAATCCATAAATGTAAACCACTCATTATATAACACTAGAGGTTTGAATTCCAAATGATGATATATGAATAGTTCGGGAACCTAAAAAATACTAGAGGGGTTTGGATTTGAGTGATCCAGCTAACAAGTTTGTGGACCATCCATGTACGCAACAAATAGTTCGGAAATCTTGTATGATCAAACACTTGGTAGCTTTTCAACGTCGTAGTCTCATCATTCACTTTCCAGTCACAATGCCATCGAATGTTTCTACTGTTTATGTGCCTAGGGAACGGCATGACAATACAGCACGAACTCGGAAAAGGGAAGAGATCATGTAATGCCACTTGCCCACTCTAAGTTATATAGCACTATATATTGACACGATGCAAATAGATTTGGTTACACTTTCCTTCCGTCGGTTCAACCGTCCACGGCAATTGAACAAATACTAAAGTATATGGTCAGTATATGTGCGCATGATCTATTTTGGAGGGACCCATGACCCTGAGCCTTTCGATTTCTACACTATGTTGTCTCTGATCCATTTTGTGGCGACCCATTTCTCGCCCTTGATGACGGGGCAGCTACCATGAAGTGAAGTCTGCGACAGCATGTGCAAACGCAAGTTAGCAACATAAACTATCCAATGTCCAGACTTGTCATTTGTAATTCCAAATTGATTTCCATCGCACACAAAATCTAACGTCTACCTCGCAAAGAAAAGAATTTACTACCTCCGTTCGCAATATAAAAGTCCAGGTGCATAGCGAGAATACCTTGTATTTGTGGTCAGAGGTACTATATATAACGAACGTGAGTTCTACTTCGTGTACAACTTAGAGAACGGGAAACACAAGTACAGGGCCACTTTGATAGGCCATCACGTACCCGGTCAATGGTTCCATTTACCATAAGGGAGTAAAACAAGAGTCCATCACCCTTCCTTGGCTTTACCTTTAGGCCAATGCACTTCTCATAGTCATAGCCTATATCCATGTTCTCACCATTCTGTAAATCAGCTAAGTACTCAGTACAATCTGCTATCCAAAATAAATATAAAAATTTTCTTGCACTCACCTCGTATGGGAACATAGTTTCTCCCCCTTCTTCGACATCCGTGAGATACAGCAAGAAAGACGCCACCTGGGAAATTGCAATTCAATAGCTCCTTAGTTTAATTGAATAAAATCAAGACAAAAGCAAACAGACCCAAAGTATAATGCTAAATGTTTGTTATATCAGATGTAGGATTCCCTGGAGGAAAAATGTTACTGATAACTAGCATTTCTTACTGCATTTGTTCTTGAAAGAGTCAAAGTAATTCAGTTCGCACATCACAACAAATGCTGAAGACTGAAGTTAGCCTGGAGCAAGCAAATCGCCACATACCCTTTGACTTTTTTGTGGACCATACTGGGCTGGGTCAAATGCGTCATAATGTGAAGCATACCTTTGTCCAATATTATACCGCAGGACATTAAATGGCTGCAACATACAGTAAAAGCAAATAGTTAATCGATGAAACATTATAAATGCTCATTTTTCATGCCCTTTTCTAATAGATTCTGAATGATCCCCAAAATTGTCCTTCTTCAATGGTGGTACTCAAAAATTGCACTAAAGAATATAACATCCATATATCAATACGACCTCGTTCCATGTAAGGGGAAAGTACAAAGTGTGGCAAAAGAAAAAATTAAGTTACTGCAAAGATTATATCTAAAATCACAGACACTATAGAAACCTCCTGTTAAATCCTAATGAACAATAATCAATAAGATTGCTTTCGAAGTTATATTTGCATATGTGGAAAATAGTACTACCATATTTTTATTAAGAGCCACTTCATATGCCAGTACCAGATCAGGAAACTACCAAAGCCGCAAAACTTGTACTTCAAGTGGAATCTAGTATGCCATGGAAGGATTGAATGCACTTCACTTTAGCAGCCAAAGCATGATAGATTGATAGCACTTAGCAGAAATGATAAATTAACATGGATTATAACTTCAGCTTTTAGGTTGAGACTATATTGTGTAACATTTCCTTTTCACCCTGTAGATCACTATATCCCTTGTTATTTTGTACTATAACTATTGAGTTGGTTTGTTCCCCAGTGTGCTGGTTCTCATAAGCACAAAAAAATTGGTCAGAAAAGGAAAGGGAAAAGAAAAAAAAAAGGAGAGAGAAAGAGACACATGTAGATTCCTAGAGCTAATCAAATCTCTGAGCAAACTTGAATAATTAAAGCATAAAATATGGTATACAGTTGCAAATACTCCCTCCGTCCCGAAAAGACTGTCGTTTTAGACTTTTCAGAAACTATGTTTGACCATTCGTTTTATTCAAAAATTTTGTACAAAATACAAAATCAATTAATAATTATTAAAGTATCTCTAATGATAAACCAAATTATAATAAAATAAATGATATTGATATAAAATTTTCAAATAAGACAAATGGTCAAACGTGATGTCTGGAAAGTCTAAAACGACAGTCTTTATGGGACGGAGGGAGTATTATTTAGTACCTCCCCATGATTTCTGGGTATCATGGTAGCCCTTGCAATCTTCTTCTCGATTTCCGATAGGGTTCTAGTTGGGTCTTCATTAGCACTGAGGAATGTTCCCGAACTGTTTGCCATAAGGATCCATCAGTTCAATGAGACAAAGATAATGCCACAAGCGTTATTTTCATGATTGTGTGCGGAAAACAAATTGTAATTTAGTTCATGAAACTCTAAAGATCAAGAATACCAATAATCCAACACATGCTCCTAAAAATCAGCAGTTCTGTGATGGCATTGCAGCATAAGTACAATCCATAGAAAAAGCTACAACACAATCTCTCCACAGTAATAAATGCAGAATGATTTGTCAACCTATTTGGTTATTCCTTTAGTGCACTTACTCATGGAATTTAAGGTTACCTTGTCCTGATTCCTTTTGTACTCTCAGCGGTTTCTCCTTTCCTCAGGGCCAATGTTGATGGCTTAAGTCTCTCCTTTGCAGTTTTAACTACATTTTCACACTGTTCTGATGTCGCAAATTGTGGAAAGTATAAAGCACGAGGCTGCCAGCTCAAAATCTGCTCAAGAGTTCAGAATACATTAGTGAAGCTGAGGTTATAGTGTATTATGTAACAGAAGAAATACAATTAAAGATATTACTGAATTCTTACCCTGCAAACACGTAGTGCTAGGATATAGGACACACAACCATGAGCTAAACGTGAGATGCATATCTCGTGTAAGTGTGAGAAATCTAGGGTGCATAAACAGTTCAGACGACATCAAATCAGCATATCCATTCTATACTGAAAAAAGTATCCTCAATGTAGACAATACTCTGCAGAATCGTTCAATGCATAAACACACTAAAATCTGAACGTGCCACATCCATTCATTCCAACAACCGTTCTTGAGTAATACGAACCTACATTAGCCGCACGATGGCAGAAACAAAGATACAACTGAGATTGGTGAGGGTGCTACGAAAGTCCCACAACACCCACACTTCCTGCATTTTCCTCGTGTCAGGATCCCTGCTAATTTTAAAATGCCAATCCAAGTTCCCAACACGCAAGACCAGGAGGCCACGAAAATTGCATGCACGCAACTGATCCCAAAACTCAATCACAATCACATGCTAGTTATCAGGGCATCACAGCAAAGCCGTTGCCCACAAAGGTACAGTCAAAATTGGGGAAACATTACTACATTAGACTGGTAAGTTAGTTTCACCCCAAAGTGCAATGCTGCATGATATCACATCGAATGCCCCAACAGAAGAATCGTGCCAACTGCCAACCGAGGAATGTCACAACAAACGACGGGTCCACTCACGAGCCAGCGTAGAATTCACGAGCACTCGTGCCCACACCAATGCTCGTCACGCCGAATGTTTGACAAAACAATGGGCAAGAGACGACGGAGCAACCGCCCCACGCGGAGATGGAATCGGAATGAGACATCACCTGGTATGGGATCAAGGACGGCGCAGCCTCGCCGGACTCGCCGTACGGCATCTCCGGCCACGCCGCCTCCAGCAGCCGCTCCCTCGGCACCGGCATGTCCGCCTCCTCCGGATCCTGCACAGAGCCACCCGCCGCGCCGCAGCCAGCCCACCCAGATCAGGAGCGGCGCTACAGGGCAGCAACGAATCGGAACGTGGCGTGGGGCTCGCTCGCCCGGCGTCGCGTACCTGGGTGAAGAGGAGCGAGCCGAAGAAGCCGGCGAGAAAGAAGAGGGAGCAGGAGAGGAGCACCACGGGAAGCCGCAGTCGCGTTCGCATCAGACCCGCGCCGCCGGCACCTCCGCCGGCGGCCCTGATGACGCCACCTCCCTTCATTCCGCTCGCTAACGGACACGAGGACGATCCGGTCGGCGATGAGAGGAGAGGTTTGCTCGCGTCGCGTCACGGGAGAGGCGGGTCTTCTCTGAATCTCTGAAGTCTGAATGGAGCGAGTTCTTTTGTTAAAGCCAGGTGTCCGAGCACTGATGGGTGGGACCGAATACTCGGTACAGGGGACCGGTGCGCGACGTCACGCAGTCGGCGGTCCGTTACGCTGGGCCCAAGCATACACGAAGTCTACAACTGCTGCTGCGTCTCGTACTTGCTTCACAGTTGAGAATGGAATAGGAGGGGTTTTTTTTTTTTGCGAAAAGGAATAGGAGAAGTTAAAGGTTTATAGTGTGAAAACAATACAAGAGTTAAATCATTTGAGCCGTTTGGTACAAAAAATATGATTGCCCATCACCTTCCTATCCTCCACTTTTTTTAGTTTGTGATTCGTGATGAAATGGAATGGAATAATCTACCACCATCGCAGCCCTTATGAATAATAATTAGCGTGCGGTATAGAATCATTTGATCACATCAAAATTAATAAAGTACAGGATGAACTCAAGGCGGACCCACCTCATGTCCTCATTTAGGAAGTGGTGGTATATTCAACATCAATGTTGTCGTCAAAAAAAAAAAAAACCATCAATGTGAAATTAAGTGCAACAGCGAGACTTATCGTCATTACACATTTATTTACACTAAAGTGCGCGTGTCCCATCATGTGCAGAGAGACGTTTGGAATCCGACATGTGTGCGAGGTAATCCAGCTGATTTTCTAAAGGACACGCCAAATACCACTTGAAATTGGTATCACCTTTTTGCTTTTCTAGATATAGCTTTTGCTATGCATCTAAATATACAATATATGTAGATCCATAAGGCCCCGTTTAGATTCCTTAGAATTGGAAAAATTAAAATCTAGTTAACAATTTAGGCTATTTCACTTAGAATGTGACATTCCACCATTTTTCCAAAGTTACATATTAGCCTACATCAAATTCATAGGGT
Source organism: Eremochloa ophiuroides (assembly GCA_038502445.1). NCBI lineage: Eukaryota > Viridiplantae > Streptophyta > Magnoliopsida > Poales > Poaceae > Eremochloa > Eremochloa ophiuroides. Next base: position 9,205,793 of record JAHLJS010000002.1, read on the forward strand.
GAGGGGTGAAATTTGATTCTATAGATCAAGCATTCTATATTTCTACTTTGTATTATATAACATACTATTCAACTCACTCTCACACGATAAGAATACAACACATAAGTATCTATCTCGTATAGCCAATAATAATATACAAATATAATCTATATAAAACCACATTAAGTTCATTAATATGTGTGTAAATTATGATTCTTAAAATGAATTCAATTCCAAGGATACAAACGGGGCTAGAAATTATGCATCTAAAGATGGCAAAACAACCTGTAAACTGGAACAGAGACAAAATATATAGGCAACTGAGTACCAACAAAACTGATAACATAGACAGTATAAGTATATAGGTAACTCATATTACATAAACAACCAGGGCCAATTACTGCAGTGTTAAGGAAGATCAATTAACAATGCATGGTTAGCAAGACTGATAATAGTTTTTAATAGTTTCAGTTGTTAGCGCCTCGCCACACCCCCCCCCCCCCCCCCCCCCCCCCCCACACACACACACACACACAAAAAAAAAAGGAAAAAAGAGAGAGAAGGTTTCAGTTGTTCAAATACTTACAAAGGAAAGCCTTCAACTAAATCAATGGGATCTTTATAAGATAAATAAGTTTCTTGTTTCACTATTTTCTTCTCCGTTCCTCCTGTATGTGTCACGTCCATTACTCAATTCTGAGATAGGATTCCTCAAAACAGTATTAAAAAGCTCATATGTCCTTTCTCCCCAGAGCCATAGTTGACACATTGTTGGAGGTATAGCGCAGCTTCAGGTGGTAACAGATCAAACAGACCTGTAGTTGCAGACTTGCAGCCAAGAAATGCAGATAATTAAAATTAAGTGCACGGTTTACATCGAACGAAGACTATATTCAGAGATGAGTCACCATAAACAAGCATAGGTACACAACTCATACAAAAGCAGCACGTGCATATCAATAATCAATCTATCTGCAGGATAGTTCCAAACTAGACCTTTCTGAGACAAGACACAGCTGCAGGTATAGAATGACCTACTTTTCCAAATAGATAAAGCCCTATTAAGTCATTCGTGTAAAGGGCTAAACAACCACCCCTCAAACAAGTACCAGATAGCATGAAAGTAGTCCTGAACTTGAACTGCACACTACCTGAAAACCAGATGCCAGCTAGGCAATAACATTTCGTATATGCCCAAATTTAGCAGGTGCAACCTCCTCCTTGTTGATCCAATGTAAAATCAGTATGAATTGGTTCTTCACACTTCCTTAGGCTGCAAATTGCAACAGACATTTTAGATGAGAGAGCACGGTTGTTGTTCAGTATGGTTTGTAATGAATTATTAAATTCTATAAACATATACCAGAGTCCAAAATGGTGGATATCACCAGCGTGCAAGTTACATGCCACTGTTACCTAAGAAATATGCATAAACTGAATTCGAAGACAATGTAATGTAGGGTTCTAGCTATCTTACCAACAGTGTCAGATAATTTCCGCATGCTCTGCAAATCCTGCTATCATGCTCATCAAACGGGCAGAACAGTCAACAGTCTCAGTAAGATGTCCTTATCAGTATCAAGCAAGAACATTATTTTAACTATACAGTGGCATACTGAAAAGCAATTGCGCACAGAATCAGCAAGGGGTGTCAGGTGTGACACCACAGGTTCAGTCTAATTGTTAAAGCAAGTAATGAATTTCCCCCAAACAATTATTGTCATGGTGTCCTCATGTCGCCTTCTCCCCATTAACAACTTTTTTGAACAGCTGACGAATATGAGATAAGCGCAATTGCAGGAAACTAGTCACATTCCATTGTCTTCTTCCAGCATCCTCAAGATCCAAAGATCTGTAAGCCAGAGCAGCAAGATACATTGCTGGATGCAATCTCCTGAAATTCCAGATTGAAGATCTGAGCTAACAAGTATTGTGGATCTTGTGCATATCAACCAAACAAGCCAATTTTAGTCAGTAAAACACTTGTGAAACTTACTTTTCAGAATGTTCATTGAAACCATCCCACTGTCTTTGAGATGGAATTGTCCTCCCTTTCTTGTCTCTCCCAAATGTTTCAATATACCATCCACCAGTATCATGCATGTAACAACGAGGCTCAAAAAGCCAATACCTGCGAAAGAGTTATATAAGAGGACTGGTTGCTGTTGCCTTCAACAATAATATTTGGGCATGTCTATCGTCCTGAAATGAATTTGTATAAGATGCAATTTAGCATGCATTACTGGCTGGGTTACTTCAAGATTAGGGAAAACTAGAGGGGTTGTTTTTTATGGTTCGGAATACTACTTCTGATGGATCTATTACTCAATTAGACATATTTTTTCAAATGAGAAGGACATCCTCTCTGGTCCTATAACAAGGAAGTCTTGGACCGTAAGTCATTTTGGTTTCACTTCATAGAACGGTAGATTTAGAAAGGCCAAAGATTTACTTCCATGTCCCTAACAATCATATATGTAGCTGAACAAAACATGTTCCAAAGTAGATCTTCTAAATTGTTTAACCCAAAGGTTTCAAATTTAAGGCTTGTAGTCACACCATTGCCTCATCAGCATTTCAATCATGTTTGGAGTAAATACTTTGTGTGGTTCGGTTGATACAGAAAGAAATATACATGTCCAGAATAATGCAACATGGACACACAAGAAGCATAGCAAATTATGCATACCTGCTAGGTGGCAATCGAGCCCTACTACATCGACACTCACAGGGTGAAACTTTATCTCCAACCTGATACCAGTGCATGTGTTTAACCTGTGGAGCATATGCATGCAGCCAACATTCAACACTATAGAAGCCCAAAGATTACTACTGCACCATCATGCGGCCATATAACAAAAGGCACCATTTATGTAATTATTTGCATGATTATTTGAATGATGTACGCAAACTTTGTAGAAAAGAAAATAATGTGCACAATATAGGAATGTTTTCTTAGTTCATACCATCAATGTCCGGTGCTTCATAATGATATGTGTCTTTATGCCGTGACCATCATAGACACAGCAAGATCCTTCCTCACCAGTAGTGGCTAACCCAGTAATTGTGCCTAGAAGAAGATCCCCTTGTGTTAAATCAGACAGATCTGTGTTTGGAACAAGATACACATGAATATGATCTTCCACATCCGATTTGTCAATGCAATCACATTTGGGGCTCCTAGTCGCAGTAGCAACTAATTTCCCAAATATCCGCAAGTCAATATCCTTGAAGGCATCTGATGAAGGAATATCCTTTTCATGCCGCGTCTCTTGCTTGTTCATATCAACAGGATTCATGGATATTGAATTCTTATTCACATTTCTTGAAACATTTGGAGTAAATTCAGAACATCCAAAACCAGAGGGCGCCAGTTTTTCATGACAAACATCGGACAGCTCTTTGACACTATCAGTAATATTAATAATACCAAATAGATCACGGCCTGATACAAGGTGTAATAGCTCAGAGGTTTCATACACGGACCTCTCCTCAGCTTCAAAGCAATCAGGAAGGACATCCATGGAGTCGACATCAGGGCCATAGTATGCAGCATGGATTGCTGTGTACAGTTCGCTTTCGAGCCTATCAAAATAACCAGAGCCAGTGGCAACCCTCTTGTGGGTAACTATGTCATCAATGGTAAGCCTGTACCATTTCAGCCATTCAACAACATTGCTCTGTCGAGGTACCACAATGCCTGAGCCTGAACCACTTGGGTACACGAACTGAGATGGCCTGGGATGTTTCTGCACAACTCGCCTCTGCGATCGCAGGTAGCTATCGTAGTGAGCCCTTCTCTGTGAATCTGATAGGATCTGTCATACAAAAGCCTGCTAATTAGTGCTGGAGCAATTTTTATCACCCAATAACGCAAACTCAAAATTCATCGCTTCACTCATAATCACTAATCAGCGTGTTCATGGTAAAATTAGAATGCCCAGGATCGGAGAAAAAGCCTGTCAGCTTAGTCTAATTAGATACCTCGTACGCGGCGAGGATCTGAAGGAACCGTCGGGAACCAGCAGCCGCGGCGACGTCTGGGTGGGTCTCTTTGGCTAGGCGATGGAAGGAGGCCTTGATCTCGGCGCTGGAACTAGTCTCCCCAACCCCGAGGACCTCGTAGGCGCTCTTCCCCGCGAGCTCGTCGTCCGCCGGGGCGGAGGTGCTGGCCAGCCGGCCGCGCCACGCGAGAGGAGGAAGAGCCGCCTCGCCGCCGCCGATGCGCGGGAGGAGGAATCGCCGGAGCTCCACGGCGCGAAGCGCCATTGAGTTTGCTGCCGACGGCCGCCGCAGGCCCGCAGCTTCTGTAATTCTGTGGAGTGGGCAACAGTGACGTAGCCACTGATGCAACGGCCTTTCCAATGCGGTGGTGGTTCTCCGGCGGAACTAGAGAAGAGGGCGACTGGGTGACGACGGAGGAGGCAGACGCCTCAGACTCAGAAGGCGATGACGTGGAGACCTCGGAGAGACGCGTCTGGTTCCATTTTTACGCAGCTCTTCTTCACGGACCGGCCCAACTTTATATTTGGGTCGCTAACGGGCCTAAAGCTGGGTGTGTTATCTCCAGTTGGACCAGTTCTTTATTATTTTTAAAAATTGGGACAATTTTTCTTTGGAAAAAAAGTGAAGAGCTCAAAAACATTCCATGGGGCTGGAGGCTGTTGTTCTGTGCCGTCCGTGTCCGCTTGGGGCTGGAGGCTGGAGCTCCTCTGGCCGCCCGCGTGCCTCTGTCTGCTGACCGCCGCGGCCCACGGCTGTTCGCAGTGCGTGTACCGGCCCACGGCTCTCGCCACTGCCAGAGTACTGTACGCCACGGGACTCTGAGAAAGTGAGAAGTGCCGTTCACCCGGGCTCGCCCAGTCCGATCTGGAAACGCGAGTTGTACGCCACCCAACAAAGCTGCTGCTGCCCCAGGAAAGAGAACCGAAAGGGTGGCCACTGGCCATGGTCCCCGACGGATGCGACCGTGCGTCCGTCCACCCGTGTTCACACGGACACGGCCAGACGGCCCACACCACACGGGCCGACGGTAGTCAAGTGCTCGCGTGTTCCGCAGTCGTGGTATTACTGCCGCCGACCTGTAGCGTACGTCGGTACGAATGAACGAATAAATATGTTGTCACTGCCGTGAAGGCGTGAGGCATTGCAGCCGGGCAGGAGATGGCCCGGGCCGGGTGGCCTTTCAGCAGAGGACGCCAGTGCAATTGTGCAACTGGCAATGTTGTGACCAGGGGCGGATACAGGCCCCGAGCTAGGGCTGCTGGCTGCAGCCCGCGACAAATAGATCGTCTGTAGTTCATAAAAATCTTCAACGTTTATGTTAACATAGTCTTTTTTAAAGCCCGTCTAAGCTATCTTCTACTAATTAGCGCTCTTTAGACAGTGTTTATAGATCCACTCCTAGCGATTAGTACAAAATTGACGGATTTGAAGAGCCGGTGAAAGTTGAAAACGCATTGGGTCTCAGTCTTTAGCTTAGCCATCCGACTTCTTCGGGCGATGAAAGTTAGGATGCATCAAGGCCAAAACAATTCTGCATCAACGGCTCAAAATAATTACATGTTGGTACTATGGGTCCGGTTAAAAACTAAAATTTGTAATAATCGAAATGTGTAAGCCAAAATTTTAATAGTAAAGGTCCTATAAAGATCCATGCAACTAACTCCCCCTTCTACTGAAGAATACAATTGTCGTTTCTTAGAAGTCAAAAGCATTAAAATTTAACTAAATTCATAGATTGATATAAAGAAGTATGGACATTCATGGTACAAAATAAATACAATTAGGTTAGTTATCAAATATATTTACACAATAAATTTATTTAAAGACATTAATGTTAATATTGTTTACCGTAAAATTGAACCGTTATAATTGTATTCTTTTGTAGACAGAGGAAATAATTAATTGTTAGCTGCATGATAGTTAAAATATTAACTTAGCTTAGTTGTCCTCAGCTAATTTTTAGCGGCTAAGTTTATTTTGTAGACGTCCAAGCTGGTTAATGGTTTCAGCTAGCATTTTATTAGTAGCCAATATGATACTAAAGTTTGCGGTATCTCACATCCAGCTTGCCAATTTTTTGGGCAAACATTTTGGTAATTTTTGGCAACTTTTTATACTTAATAAATCTTTGACAAAAGGCACACTTTGGCATTTGGTAATAAACCACATCAACGAGCACAAAATCAACGGCTTTTCCCTAATCTGCTGCTGCTACAACGGTCGACGAGACTCGATGCTCCTCCGCGCCTGATGTGGTTACGGCTACTTCGGGCCCACTTTACCGTAGCCCAATTGACAGGCGGCCCACCCAACCAAAGAAGCCTCGGGCCTACGACCCACAGAGCCAGCCGCCTTTCTTTCTCCCTTCCACACCGCGCACCGAAAACAGCCGGTCTTCCCTAAAACCGCCGGTGACTCCGGTGAACCGCGTCACGTTCCAGGTGTGTGTGTGAACTACGAAGTGTGAACCGTCACGCGGCGAAGGGAAGCACGGCGCCTTTCGCTCGCTTTCGTCCAGGGCCGCGTTCGTCCGCGTCGATCTGGACGAGCAGTTACCCATGCAATCGTGGGACTCGCCGTGCGCTAGGCAACAACCGAACATGGGTTCGGCGAAAGGAATTGTTGTTTTCTAGCCGTAGCTCACTTGCGGCCACGGCCAGCCATGCCGTCATGGCGTCATCTAAAGCCGGTGACGATCCACTTTCTGGCTCGATGGTCACGCAGGCACGCAGAGGCAGGCACCGGCGCACCGCCACCTCCCACCATCATCGGCGTCCGGCAGCAGCAGGAGCAGCATCATTACGAGACATAATCCTTGTTTTATTTAATCTATTCTCATCTATCTGAAAAGCTTCAAGAAATCATTATTTGTGCCTGTAGTCTGTAGAGATAGATTGGGTAGAAACGCGGATGCCGTGACGGAGGTGAGCAAGTTTTAATCGCAGTCGCAGACATGAGTTTCAGTTTCTACCGGGTCCTCAGGCTCATGCGCCGGGTCGCAGAAATCACTGGGACACGATCGATGTGCAACCGCTCTTGACCGCGGCTCCTGGGCATTGGACCAGTGAATACTTTCACGGATTGCGAGCAGCATCTTTGGCTCCTGGAACGGTCATGTGGTGGTGATGCCAAAAACCAAAAGCCAGCCATGTGCAGTGCGGCCACACACACACACACTCTCTCTCTCTCTCTCTCTCATCCGTCTCCTCCCTCGCGCCTCCCCGTCCGATCGCTGCCGCTGAAGCGGCGGTCCATCTGTTCCCTTTGTCCTGTTGCAATCATTCGAGGCCTCGTTCTTGATTCTATAAAGCCGCTGTCCCGATCTACCTCAGTCTCACTTCCACTCCCAAGATTTGCCGCTCCGTTACCACTCAAAATGCGGCGCCATGGCGAGGTGTGCGTGATCTTTGCTGTGGCCGCCGCCGCCGCCGCCGCCGCCCTCTTGGCGTCGGCGTCCGCGGCCGGACGGGATGACCGGCAGACCTACATCGTCCACATGTCCCATTCCGCCATGCCGAGCGATTTCGTGGAGCATGAGGAGTGGTACGCCGCGTCGCTTCAGGCGGTGTCGGATGCCGCCACCGTGCTGTACACCTACGACACCCTCCTCCACGGCTACTCGGCGCGGCTGACGCGCGCGGAGGCGGCGGCGCTGGAGTCGCAGCCCGGCGTGCTCGTCGTCAACCCGGAGGTGCGGTACGAGCTGCACACCACCCGGACGCCGGAGTTCCTGGGGCTGGACGGCACGGACGCGCTGTTCCCGCAGTCGAGCACCGGCACCGACGTCGTCGTCGGGGTGCTCGACACCGGCGTGTGGCCGGAGAGGCCCAGCTACGACGACACCGGGTTCGGCCCCGTGCCGGCGGGCTGGAAGGGCAAGTGCGAGGACGGCAACGACTTCAACGCCTCCGCGTGCAACAAGAAGCTCATCGGCGCGAGGTTCTTCCTGGCGGGCTACGAGGCGGCCAAGGGCCCCGTGGACACGTCCAAGGAATCCCGGTCGCCGAGGGACAACGACGGCCACGGGACGCACACGTCCAGCACCGCGGCGGGCGGCGCCGTCCAGGGCGCCGACCTGCTCGGCTACGCCGCCGGCACGGCCAAGGGCATGGCGCCCCGCGCCCGCGTCGCCACGTACAAGGTGTGCTGGGTCGGCGGGTGCTTTCAGCTCCGACATCCTCAAGGCCATGGAGGTCGCGGTGACGGACGGCGTCGACGTGCTCTCCCTCTCCCTCGGCGGCGGCACGGCGGAGTACTACCGTGACAGCATCGCGGTGGGCGCCTTCAGCGCCATGGAGAAGGGGATCTTCGTCTCCTGCTCCGCGGGCAATGCCGGCCCGGGCACCGCGACGCTGTCGAACGGCGCGCCGTGGATCACCACCGTGGGCGCCGGCACTATCGACCGCGACTTCCCCGCCTACGTCGTGCTCGGCAACGGCAAGAACTACACGGGCGTGTCCCTGTACAGCGGCAAGCCGTTGCCCACCGCGCCGGTGCCTTTCGTCTACGCGGGGAACGCGTCCAACAGCAGCATGGGCCAGCTCTGCATGTCCGGCAGCCTGATCCCGGAGAAGGTGGCCGGCAAGATCGTGCTCTGCGACCGCGGCACCAACGCCAGGATCCAGAAGGGCTTCGTCGTCAAAGACGCCGGCGGCGCTGGCATGGTGCTCGCCAACACCGCCGCCAACGGCGAGGAGCTCGTCGCTGACGCGCATATTCTCCCGGGCTCCGGCGTGGGGGAGAAAGCCGGCAACGCCATGAGGGACTACGCCGTCTCGGATCCGAAGGCGACGGCCACCATTGTGTTCACCTGGCACCAAGGTTGGCGTCAAGCCGTCTCCCGTCGTTGCGGCCTTCTCGTCCAGAGGCCCCAACACCGTGACGCCGAGCGTCCTGAAGCCGGACATCATCGCCCCCGGCGTGAACATTCTGGCGGCGTGGTCGGGGTCCGTCGGCCCCTCGGGGCTCCCGGGCGACAGCCGCCGCGTCGGCTTCAACATCATCTCCGGCACGTCCATGTCGTGCCCGCACGTGAGCGGGCTCGGAGCGCTGCTCCGCGCGGCGCACCCGGAGTGGAGCCCGGCAGCCATCCGGTCGGCGCTGATGACGACGGCGTACACCGAGTACCCCGGCGGGAACGGCATCCTGGACGTGGCGACGGGCCGGCCGGCGACGCCGCTGGACGTGGGCGCCGGGCACGTCGACCCGGCGAAGGCCGTGGACCCGGGGCTGGTGTACGACATCACCGCGGCGGACTACGTGGACTTCCTGTGCGCCAACAAGTACGAGGCCGGCGCAGATCGCGGCGCTCACGAGGCAGCACCCGTCCGAGGCAGGGTGCAGCGCCAACCGCACGTACGCGGTGACCGCGCTCAACTACCCGTCCTTCGCCGTGGCGTTCCCGGCCGCCGGAGGCACGGTGAAGCACACCCGCACGGTGACCAACGTCGGGCAGCCCGGGACGTACAAGGTGGCCGCCAGCGCCGCCGCCGCCGGCAGCACCCCGGTGACGGTGTCCGTGGAGCCGTCGACGCTGAGCTTCAGCAAGGCTGGCGAGAAGCAGATCTACACGGTGAGCTTCACGGCGGGCGGGATGCCGTCGGGCACCTAACGGGTTCGGCCGGCTCGTCTGGTCCAGCGACCACCACGTGGTCGCCAGCCCAATCGCGGCGACATGGAATTAGTAGCTAGTAGCCGTAGCAGCGACATGGACGCGAGATAAAAATCCGATTGGGGATGGCAATGGCGAGCGCCATTCTCGAAGGCAAGAGATGAAGGATGAGTGCTGCGATGTATTGTACTTATCAGTTGACTGGCATGGGGATTTCATCGTTCCTCTCGCCGCTCCGGTGTGTAAGCTGCCGGTGTAGTGTAATCTGTAAACTGACCCGATTGTGGTGAAGCAGCAATGAATCTCAAAGGGTTGCAGGCTTTCAGTTTGTGTATCATATCATGAAATGAGCACCTCTTCTAAATTTGATGTGAAAAATAATCTTTTAGGCTTTGCTCGTTTGAGCTTATCAGTTAAAAATCAGTGTTTTTTAAATGGGAGACATATCTAGTATAAATCAACCATTTCGTGCAAACTTGCAAACTTTTAATCTGGCCCATATAATTATGTTGATCCAATGGACGCAGGGGGATTGGGTAATTTTGCAGTTAACTGCCCACTTTTAATCATACATTTGCAAATCCCCGTTCCATCTCTCCCCCTTGTCCCTCTTAGATCAACATCATGTGACCCTAGATTAGAAATTTATATGATTTGCACGGAGAGATTGATTTACATTTAATATGTTGCCTTTTTAAACCTGTGTTTTCCTGTCGCAACAACAACGGCGTTTTGTTGTGTCATCAGTTTGTCGACGTTTGGGTATTTGCGCCGTGCGGTGCATCCTACATGCTGCTCCTGCTCTGCTCCTAACCCACAGCAGCATGTTTCCTGTAGCCAAGGCTCATGTTTTATTTTTATCCCCTCCAGGTTGAGGAATCGGAGAATAGTAGTAGTAGTATACTACAGCTCGCTGACAGTGGTCGGTCTTAAGGTGGACTCAAGCACGTGATTCCTAGATTAGCACAATGCTCGCTCTTGAAGGCCATGACCCAGGAAGGAGTGTACTAAACCATACGCAAAAGAAGCTGGCCCAAACTGTCAAGAGCAGCACTAGCGTACGCTGCTTGCATGAAACAATGAAAGTATGCAACGGCCACGCAACTGAGAGCCGGCGTGACATGGCACTTTCAAGCGCTAAATAGCTAAAAGAAACACTGATTTTGGACGAACATTCAAGCGAATACGAGTACTAGACCGGTAAGTCAACAACTCAACATCATCAAGAAGAGGAAAAAAATCTCGCCATCCGTTATCCTTAACTTCAGCGTCGCGTACAGTACGTAGGCATCAGCGCCATGCTGCCATTGAAGGGAAATCCGCATCCGCTGCCGTTTCCTCGCTCGCCGCGCGCAGACAAAAGTACTCGTACTCCCTGGTCGCTGCTGTGCTGCGGCAACCATGCGCGTGCCACCCAAATGCCCGTGCCGCTGCAGCCTCGCCTCGCCTGCCTGTTCACATGATCACATCATCACATGCGTGTCTCCGTGGTCACAAGCGGGTAGTAATGGATCACAGACGCGACACCACGACAAGGGTGTAGATATTTCATCGTGTTTTACTGTTTCGCCTTCCAAACGCGTGACCGCTGTTGCCTGCATCGGATATTGCCGACTGCCTTCTCTTCGTTCTCGTTCATCGTGGCCGCAGCCGCGGAAATGAGCATGGGAATATGGGATCGGCGTGATCCACGGCCGAGTCGCGTGGTGCGCCGTACGCATGGCGTGGGGAGTGGCCGAGTGGGGACATTCTTCAACTCTTCGACGGGCGCGATCCATCCGTGGGCCGTGGCCACCTCTTAGGCTCTGAGACAATGGCCGGCCTTCTAAAGGCTCTCGCTCTGCGTTAAAGTATCCAAGGAGCCGGAGCGAGCCACAGATTGTGGGGAGGGATTGCAAATCTCCCATTTGTATTCATCCTCATCTTCAGGCAAGTCGCAACTACCCTCGCATCTGCATACCAAGACGAGGGAAATTGCCCTAGTGCTACTTCTGCCGCCGTCACCTCCCTCTATCTACCACCACTCGTCCTCCTCTCCCTTCGCATCTCGTCGGAGGCTGAAACAAGTGAAGATGCATTATTTTTAATAAATTTTCTTTAATAGATCGAGTTATTAAGGTTAGTATCTCTCCATGTCAAAGTTCTTGATATCGGATTTTTATCTCTTCCTCTCCGGTGACGGTGGAGGGAAAGGGTAGAATTATCTTCTTCATGACGGCTTCGTTGAAAATGAGGATGATAGTCTCGGCGTTAGCATCTTTATCAACATTAAGAGATGGAGACTTTTGTTCCTGGACGACGCCATCAAGACAGAGATGATGTCGTTGCTATAGAATAATTTTCTCCGGTCCCTTCTCCATTTTGTTGTGGTTATCTGGCGATAATGAAGGACTAGAGAGAATAACTTTCAGATTAGTCTTCCCCGTTCTTCGGTGGCAGAAAGAAGAAAAACAACACCAGAAAGAAAAGGTTCCTCAATTTTTCCTACAGAAATGTTGGCCATCGTTCGTCGAGCGTTTTCTTTTAGTTCATTTGCTGAGTGTTTTACTGTGTGGTCATCCACATAATAAAGCATTAAACAGATTAGGTTTTAAGTTGTGCTATTCACATCATGGGTACTCTTTTTTTATAATTCAGAGTGTCTATAACATGTTGATGTACCAAGCTATCATATAATATAATTCTTCTTTCATAAAAAAAAAGAGCCACAAATTGTGGTTTTTTTTTTGTTTTAAGTTCATTTTGCATAGAAAGAAAAACAAATTATGTGAATAATGTTGCTAGATAAGAGTTGCAGGAGGACCTAGAGAAAAGGAAAAAAAAACTGCGTCAAACATGCTCTAAGAACTGCAGTATTCCCTATTCTCAAAATAAGTTAACTTCTAAAGTTATCTTAAGTCAAATTATTCTAAGTTCATCTAAATTTATAGAAAAGAGCTCCATTATTAATGATTTCAAATTAATTTCATGCGATGCACAATGAAATATAGATTTTTATAACCTACCTATTTATTGTCATTAGTATTAATATTTTTTACTATAAAGTTGTCAAACTCTGAGCTAGCATAACTTAGAGTAATTGTAGGAGTAATTTGTTTTGCGATTTGTATATGCATAACTTATGTTTCTAAGAAATTGTTTGTCACATTTGTCCAAAAAAAAAGATTGCATTTTAATTTTCCGAAGAGTTATACAAACTAAATGTAATTAAATGTAAAAATATTAATACTATCTCCGTATAGGAAAAATGATGTCGTTTTGGACAAGTTTTTTTTGTCAAACATTGGAAATATAAATCATGAATAACTTTTAAATTATTGAGTTTAGAAATATAAAAATTATATAAATAGATTTGTCTTAAAATATACTTTCATGTAAGTATACATATATTATTTTTCATAAATATATTTATAGAAATATGAAGTCAAAGTTATACTTTAAAAACCGTATCCTTGTCCTAAACAACATCTATACAACATCTATACAGGAGGGAGTATTTATGATTTTAGAAAAATCATTAGATCACAATAAATCTAAATCTAGAAGTTACATTCATTATTTTTTTTATTTCAAAAAAAAAAAAACAATGAGCTGACGCGTGCACTGTGCTGTGCTCTGAGTGCCGTTCGCCGGAAAGGCAAATGGACTAGTAGCCGTTAACTTGCCCGTTGGGGCATTGGCAAGTGTGATCGGTGAGGTGGGTAAACAAACCGTGTGTGTACTCTGGTCGGGCATGGCGGCCTGGGGCATGCAGGTCGGCGGCGTGGGCCGCCGCCGCTGCCACCGCCTACCGAGCAACCAATACCGTCTCCCGGGCGCGGAATTTAATGCGGCGGGCTCGGTAGGGCGGGGATTCCGGCGATCTCGTACGGCCCAGGCTACCACTACGCCGTTCCCCACGGCCCCATGCCCCCATGACGCGGCGCCATTATTCTACCCATTCAATCGTCTCGTCTTTGCCCGAAATCTAAGCAACGGGCATACTATAATAAATGTTGCGGTGTTATTGTTAGCATCCCAAGGAGGGCAAGGACGGCCGTGGTGGCTAGAGACGTCAACAGCCTACAGCCTATACCTGCCGCTGCTGTATTGATACTCCAAATGGTAGCCTTCAAGAGTGCTACTACTACAAATGTAGCTCAAACAAACCCTCAATGAACATAAGTTTCTCACGAATTTTACAATCGTCCATACTAGGGTGAAATACGTTCACCCAACCTGGTCCAACTACGAAAGGCAAACAAATGCCGCGTTGTTTTGGACACCAGGAAGTCTAGGACGATATTTAAAAGGTAAACTTCACCACTAATTTCTCTTGTAGTGCACTTGTAGAAGCAAACAGTAGAAAAATAAGATTGACATTGTAGCAGAAGTGCTTTCCGAGATGAGGCTTCTCACATTAATTCTGTTTAGTTAATGACCACAGTATCATAGAGGTACTGACTGTCAGAACTGAAATATGCACACTTATTTCCGATAAAAAAAATGATTCCCCAATGCTATATTTTACTACGGCTCAAATGATGTACTCCGTACCTACTAGGCCAAAATAGCTGTCGAATTTTGTAACACAAGTACAGATACAAGACCATTCGGTAGTTGCACATGTAATCCATATCAAGATCAACTACTTGACTACTGTACAACACCAAAACTTTATTCACCTTTTCATGCTTCCTGTTATCTAGTAGCTTGACACAGAGCAATGCCAGCTGGTTTGACAAAAGACAGACAAAAATATAGTCTGACAGGAAAAATAAGTTCAGCAGGGAAAAACATTAGCAAGTCGCTTATGTTACCTTTCTTATCAGTACAGGGCAACAAACACACAATCCACAGTTTTCTTGAGCTCAGTAATTTCCTCAGTATTCTTCTTAAACTTAACAACTTGCCCTTTCGGAAGGAAAGAAAGGAGCTAGTTGTACTGCAGGTACAAGCAATTCCAGCCATTGTTTTTAAATACTCGAGAAATGTGGTGGCCTTTCATATATCAAGTGCTCAGACCAGTACCGATTTCAGTATAGTAGTGACCTGTGGCCCTGTGCCTGAACATGTTCGCAGCTTGGCACGAAGTTCTCGAGTTCGAGCACGGACACTTCTGACTGACACCGGTTCTTGCTGGATTCTTGCGCTGAACATCTCCTCTTGATCCATTGACCACATGTAGTTCATTGCTTTTGGAGGAGGCTAGTCTCAGTTCTGCAATTACAATGAGCCATACTATCAGCAGTTCAGCATTTTGGCCATGAGATGTTTGAAAAATGAGAATTGATAGTAGCAATGGTTGAGTGAGACGTCCATTTGGCCATCCTTCGACTGTGAACATTTATTCATAAAGCCTAAATGACAACCGCATATGCCCAGCAGCTGGAGTAGCAGGTTAAAATGCATGAATCATGAAGAGTATCCGCAACAGAATCTCAGATATAGAGATATAGATTAACAAATAGCACTGCAAATTAAGAACGAAAAAAATAAGAGGAGACATTTGGAGCATCGACCCCATAATAACCCACGTGCATCCAAATAGATGACAGAGTAAGTATTCATACCAATGGAGAAGTGAAGGGTCAATCAAACAAAGGTTCTTGAATAAGGATCTTCATTTTCTCAACAAGAAAGTCGCACATCCTTCCTTCCTTCTTTAAAAAGCAGCTGCCTCAGCTTGCCAAATGTTGAACCAGGAGGTCTAATGCCCTTCTCTATCATATCCTCAAGCAGGACACAAGCTTGGCTAACCTCACCCTTGTCACAGAGACCATTGATCAACACGGAGAATGTGTGCATGCTCGGCAGGAACTGCTTCAACCGCATATACTTAGTGCCATCTCTATCTTATCATTCTCACATAACATCATCATGGTGTAAGTATCAGAGTCTGGTTTGCAGCGCTTAATCATGTCGCGAAAGACCCTATATGCCTCATCATCCTTTCCAAGGCTAATCAGAGTATTTAGGACGATGTTCCAAGTCCTTGAATTCGGGGAGATTCCATGGCCTTCCATGCCATCCATGACTCTGAAGGCATTGTCAAACTTTCTCACTTTGCAGAAGGCAGTGACAAGCGCATTGTACACAACAACATCAGGCATAATCCCATCCTTTTCCAAATCCAAAAATATTGCAACAGCATCCTCAATCCTCATATCAGCTCCATGAATATGCACTAAGACGCTGTATAAGAAGGTTGTCGGTTGGCATCCTCTGGAGGTCATGTCCTGCACGACACAGACAGCCTCTTCGACTCGGCCTGTCTTGCAGAGTGCATCGACCATGATACCATATGTGACAATGTCAGGTTGGCAACCAGCATCAAGCATATCACTGTAAACCTCCCGCATCTTTGGGAGGTTGGGTGTTCTCCCCCAACCCTCAAGCAAGATGCTATAGGTCTTGGCATCAGGACTGAATCGATTATTCATCTTGTCAAAGATCTCCTGCGCCTTGCGCACGTTCTTAGACTTGCACAGTGCACGGAGCAAGCTGTTGAAGGCAGCGAGGTTGTGGGCAACGCCACACTTCTCCATGACATTGAACGTGTAAACTGCCTCATCGAACTTCTGCGCCCGGGCATATTTGCGCATAATGATGCCGAACGTCTCAACATTGGCCACACCCTCCTTGCGCATGACGGCCACGACGTCCCACATGAGTTGGTACTGCCTGATCTTGGCTGGGGACGCGACAACCGTGTGGTAGGAACGCACGGTATGGGCACACCCTCCACGCTTCTGCCTGTGAGCCCACTCGAAGAAGCGGTATGCGAGCATGCCAGCGTTGTTGAGGTGCTCGAGGACGCGCTCCGCAACCTCTGGCGTGACGCGGACGCCGCTATGGTTGAGCTCGTGCTCGAGGGCTAAGGCCTTCCGGCAGGAGATGATGAGCTTGGAGAGGCGCTTGGCAAGGTCTGAGGCGTCCAACAGGGTATCACAGCCCATACTGGCCCCGCTGCCACTGCTAAGCATTCTTACAAACACCTTCCGTGCCTTCAACCAGGTGTGGTGGAAGCGGAAGTCGCTCATTTCTCTTCCGGCACCTACCGACCTCGCGGAGATCCAGATCGTTGCTAAGCTTAGGCCATGTACAGTGCACACAGGCGCTTAGAAGGAGAGAGAAAAAAATCAAGTCAGCAAGCGTCTCTTGGACAGCTAAACTTGCAATGGGAAAATAAAACAAAGGCGCTTAACTCGTCTGGTACCAACTGTTTTGTGCGGCAGCAAAACGCTCGTCACCACAGGATAGCCCAAGAGCTAATCTTGGCGCCGCCGCTTCAAGGAGCGTCGATGCCCGTCCTCAAACACCTGGTTTGGTGCATGCTAAGTACACGCTGGCTGAGGCCTCGCTGAATCCCGACACTCAGGCGAGGTGAAGCCGTTATCGGCGGCGACTGAGCGGCACTACGCAGCTACCGCCAAGGACAGAAACAGCTGACGATAGTGTAGGTGGCCGTATGTCAGAAGTCCGTTTCGCGGCGTGAACTCGACGAACTGATATCGTGGGCCATACAGGCTTTGAGCCGGGTGAACTGATTGGGCCGACATAGGTTTAATGAGAAATCATAAGGCCCAATGATCGTGAGCTAAAATCTCGAAAGCGAGGAAAGGGGAGGAGACTCCCCTTCTCGACCGAAAACATGGCGGCGCCGCCGGAGAGCAAGTCGCCGGAGGGGCTGCTGTGCGCGGCGGCGAAGTCCGGCAAAGAGGACGAAGTCACTAAGCTCCTTGCCTCAGGAGCTGACGCGACCCACTTCGATGCTGACGGCTTGACGCCGCTCATGCACGCGGCCGCCGGGGGGCACGCCGCCGTTGCGCGCCTCCTCCTCGACTGCGGTGCACCCTGGAACGCGCTGTCCCCATCGGGCCTCTCAGCAGGGGACCTAGCCTCCGACCCCGACACCTACAACCTCCTCCTCGACCACGCCCTCCGCTCCGAGCTCGTCCTGGGCACCGTCGCGCGGCGGCAAGCGGCCCCCACGAACGCCTCGGACGCCCCCACGGCCGAGAACTACCTTGAATCCAGGGTCTCGTTCAGCGAGGAAAGGGTGATGGACGCGGAGAGCAAGGCAGTGATGATGGCGTGGGAGCGGCCGCTGATGGAGGCGCACGCGCGGGCGGTGTGCCAAGGCGGTGGCAAGGTGCTGAACGTGGGGTTCGGGATGGGGCTGGTGGACGAGGCGATACAGAGGTACGAGCCCGAGGAGCACACCATCGTCGAGGCCCACCCAGAGGTGCACGAGCGGATGCTCAAGCTCGGGTGGGGCGAGAAGAAGAACGTCAGAATCGTGTTCGGGCGATGGCAGGACGTGATGCCGCAGCTCGGATCTTATGACGGTATATAGCATACCTTTTACCCTTGCTTGTTCATTTCATTGTTGTCTTGTTTGGTCATCGATTTTGCAATGCTAAATGCCTAAATCCTTGTTGTCCGGGACTGGTGGTAAGTTTTCTGTTGCGTAATGTCCTAGTTAGGTGTTTTAGGTGAAATTTCCGTAGGTTGCATTATCCTTGGCTTGCCCTAGTAGGTATTCTCGAGTACGAAGAAGTTGTTCAAAGCTGAAGGATAGAAGATTTTTGGGAGTATGTCTCAGGTGAAATTTCATAGTTTGCATTATCCTTGGGATGCCTACTTCTCTACTAGGGATTCAGGAGTATGGAGAAGTTGGGCAAAAGCTGAAGATATAAACTTTCAGGAGTATCTCAGGTGAAATTTTATAGGTTGCATTATCCTTGACATGCTAAAGCAGGAATCAGGAGAATGAAGAAGTGGTGCAACAACTGAAGGATAGAAAATTGTTGGTAGTATCTAACGATAGTTGTTTTCTTTGTGTTCGTGGCCTTTCTGGAGTAATGTTCTGTAGATGACAGAGGATTTGGTCATCTTAAGATTGCATGTTTTCAATGGATAATAAAGAAGCCGTACAATCTAACCAGCCGAACAGAGTTCAGCTGTGTCTCCACAAGCGGCCTCATCCAGGTAATCTTTGTGTGAAGCCCACATGCTGCGCTAGCCAACTACTGCTCATTTCGAGCTGTAGCTGAGGATACTGAGAAGAGTATTTCGGAGGAGAGGGGTACTACTGCTGCCAGTGCTAGCCATGGAGATATGGCGGCTGTCACGGGATGGGACATGGAGCCAATGGTGGGTGACTCTGCTCCTCCACCATTATTATTGCCAGGTAATAGGGATGCAGGGGTATGAATGGATATGATGCGTTTAATTAGGCCAAATTTTATCCAGTGATAAATATTGGTGCACTATTCCATAATCTCACAAATATCAGCCTTTATTGACTGGAGGGAGTATATTCAAAGTTTTCAAGCTAGTGCTTCTAAAAGTTTTTAGAGTAGGTAATTTTGGACCTTTTGTCAGGAAAAGTGTGTGTCTAGATAGTTTCTGAATACATGTTTACATTGGAAGGCGTCTATAGAGGTGCAAGCAGCTGTTCCATGGCTCTGTGTGGCATTTGGAAACCTTGTTTAGCTTCACTCAGGTCAGGTGGAGTAATTCGCAACAGTATGGCACAGAGCTACTGTTTTCTTTTGATGAAAATTATTTAAAGGTGAACCTTCGTTTATATTAGTAATACCTTACTCTTATCCATTGAAGTAACTTTTTTTGGAGTGGTGGTTGTGGTTGTGCTAGTCCAAATAAGAAAAGTAGTTGGTAAGTGTTTAGGCCATAAGGCTAAGGCCTCTTTAGAATGCATAAGTGTGAAAAAGAATACAAAAACACTGCAATTGGTAGTTGACAAAACTTAGAAGACATTGCAATACTTTTATACAATGTGATGTTTATACATTTTTAGTCAACATGCAATGGGAAACGGTGAACACAGAACCTGGGAATCTGTCTATTTATATTCCTTTGCTCTGTCCATGTCTCTTTCTCCTCCTTTTTCCTCATTGCTCTTATGTGAAGAATACAAGCACCTGTAGCAGCATTTCTTCCAAACAACAGAACTGTCAACACCAAAGCATTCTTTATAAGCTCACCGTGTTTTTAATCCTTTCTTCAAGTGTCATACAGTGATTATTTTTAAAAAGTTTAGCAAACCTGTTCTGAATAAGTGAGTTGCCTCTTCTTGGGTCCATTCTAAGCTGTGGATGCATGTTTCAACATCATGTTTTCTCATACTTCGTTTATGAATATATAGATAACAATGCCATGGAAGATGTAAATCATGCTTGTCAACTATTGTTATGGACTTATGGTAACTTGAGTGATGAATAATATATGTTCAAATAGAAGTAGGCCAGTGCATGACGACTGATTAATTTCAAACCCTAGTCACTGTCGCCTGCGGATAAATTGTTGAATTATGAGGACAATGCCCTCAATAACATGTGCAGTTTGCCATCTTTGAGACTTTGAACTAGACATACCACATAGACCATTTACCTTTTTTTTTTCCTTTGAAAATATCGAAGGAAGGAAGAAATGAACCTGCAACCAACTATATTGAAGTGTTTGCTGTGCTATGATAGCTGAAATTGATATGTAACTGACTAACTGCCAATGCAATAACGACCTCCTTTTGATTTTGTAATCAAACAAAAATTATCATCTATTTACCGTCCGAGACGATTCACGCTCAGAATTGTTATTACCAAAAAAACAACTTGTTTTTCCTTGAGTACAGCCATGAAAACCATACTAGGGAAATCTTCTCTAATGTCATTGTTTTGTTACGTGTGCAGGCATATTTTTTGACACATACGGGGAATACTACGAGGACATGAGAGAGTTCCACCAACACCTTCCTAAGCTACTGAAGCCCGGAGGCATCTACTCATACTTCAATGGCCTCTGCGGAGACAATGCGTTCTTCCACGCAGTGTATTGCCAGCTTGTCGCGTTAGAGCTAGCGAATCTGGGGTATTCAACGCAGTCCATCCCTCTGCCGGTCAAAGATTTGCCTGGCGGAAGATGTTTGGAAGGGCGTGCAGCAGAAATACTGGCAACTCGATACCTACTACCTCCCTGCTTGCCAGTCGGAATCAGAATCGGAGTAAGATTTTCTATCAAGTAGTAATGGGGTATTTGTAGTTTGCGTCTGAGGTTTGTTGTCTGTTTCGAGCTGCTATATTTGTTCAGGCATGCTATGTTACAAACGGTACCGTTTTACTTTCAGGAGCTGAATTTTATTCCCGCGTGCGATGATTTGCACTTTTGTTTGCCCCTGATGGGTGCATTTGTGGTCCATGACCATGAAGAAGAAGAATTCCCATGGAAACTTTGGTTCCATGACAATCACTTTCCTTGTCATACTGGACCGTGTGGTTCAGAATATGGTTCCTCGAACTCATCGACTGGTGCTGTTCGCATCAAGTGGCCGGCAATGGTGTCACTGCCTGAGTGCCTGGGTCAGTGGAGGAGGATGGTAGTCTGGGTGTCTGACTAACCTTCAAAGCTGGAACGGTCGGTCTCGTCGATGCCGTGCAGACTCTGCGGTTCATGTCGTTGTTGTGGAACTGATCTTTCAGCTAGTTTACAGCCTGTGGTTTTCCACGCCGTTTCATGTTCTGAAACTGCTTTTTCCTCCCGAAACAATGGTTTTTTCTATCGTCTGCTCCAAGTCGCAAGATGCAGATAAAACTCGATGGAATGTGGTGATTCCTCTGCTCCCGGCCGGTTTCCTGTATGCGGCCTTATCCATGACAATTGACCAACGCGTTACGCGTATAGTATTGTTATTACTAGTACGCTCCCGTGGAGAAGGCATGGGTTCTCCGTTCATTCTCGCTCTCCGCCGCCGTGCCCGTGCAGGTGCTCGGAACGTTGCGCCGTGCCGTCGCCGTCGCCCTCTGCCCCATTCCTAGAGCTCGTGAGCTGCGACCGTTTGTCGTACATTGGGAGCGCGACGCGGTCAGAGGCTCAGGAGCAAGGGCAGTCCCGAGTACTGGCAGGCTGGTTTGCGCCTCCCCGTGACAGCGGCCGAGCCCGAGGACTTACTCGGCCGAACCGTCGCTGTCCGTGTGGTCGTCGGAGTACTCTACTCATTCACCGACCCGGGGGCACCACCGTGCTCGATCGACCAGGGAGGGATTTCAGGGGCCGTCCAAGACATTGGCACACGGTGGTGCCCAACCAAAGGGCAAAGGCCCATGGCCGCCAATGGCCAGGTTATGCGTGTGTCCTCCAGTCCTCCTCCTCTCTCGGTGCAGCGAGGCCGGCTGGGCCCACCCACCCACTCACCGGCCGGCGGGCGCCCGATCGACTCGCTCACGCCACGGCAGTCGTCACGGGCCGACGAGGCAAAAGTAGGCTTTGACGTTCGTTGCGCTGCGCCATCCATCGGCACGCATAACGCGACGCCAGTCCACGTATCCCCGCCTTCCCTCAACAATCAACGATTCAACACACGTGCTCCTGGGCGCACAAGTGCGCAACGACCTATCAGGGTGGCGCGCCAAAAAGTCCGCTTATCATCGCAGTTGTGAGCTCTGAGCTGGGCCGGGATCACTGGGTCTACGCAAGGCTTTTCTCGCTTCGTGGCGTGTACTTATTGATTGCTGATGACGATTGCCCCATGACGATCACTGCGGGCTGAAACGTTTCTGAATCTGGGGTGATGTTAGCCTCTCTGAGTCTCTGTGCAGTACTCTGCCAAACTTTGTGGCCCCGAGCAACCTGGCCATACGTACCTAAGTACCAGCCTCGTGTCGTGCAACACACCTTCACAAGTGCCCCGTCCTCCTATGCCCACCTGTAGAGGCGGAGTATATGTGTCCACCATTACCACCATACCTTGCACCGCCGTCCTCTAGCGATCGCGACTCGTGCGTACCATTAATAGGTTCTGCAATGATAAATGGCCGTCAAGTTTCGTTGAGTACGGCCATGTGGCACTGTGGTAGCGTGGTTGCTGCTCACGTCGCCACTACCACGCACGTTTGTTACCCGTGTGTTTCAAACTAGCAAGTAACTACAGTAATCTAAGGGCGTGGTGGGGGGAATTCAATTTTTTTTTCTCAATCACACAAAAGGTTCGTATGATTTTATATTAAGAGAATGTTTAAATTCGGAGTGTAAAGTTTTTTCTTTCATATCGAATATTTCATATGATGTCTGAAAGGTTTTTTAGATCCTAACAAAAAAAAGTTAAATTTATAACTCGCTTGTAAACTGCGAGAGAGATTTATTAAGCCTAATTAATTTGTCATTAGCAAACATTTACTGTAGCATCATATTATTAAATTATGGGCTAATTAGGTTTAAAAGATTTATCTCATAATTTATATGCAATCAGTATAATTAGTTATTTTTCGTCTACAAAAGTACCTCACGTTAGGCTCTTTCTGAAGCCCCCAATTAACGATTTTTTTTTCGTGCTTAGCACGTATTTCATTAAGAAGGAGTGGGAACAGTTACAGCGGGGCCTCGAGTACCAACCTTAGCTAATGATGATTAGCTAAGCAGCGCACTCAAGGTTGCAAGAGAAAAAGTGAACAAAATTACATAAGCAAAACAGATTACGACTAAAAGCTGCACTCTCTAGAGCTAAACCAACAGCACAGCTAGCTCGCCCAGCTTGCTGAAGCCTGCTAGCGCCCAATCTCTGGCCTCTACAACAATCCTACCCTAAAGGTGGCGAGGCTGCATACTCGAGCCACCGAAGGTTCTGGAGTTCCGTTCCTTCCAAAACGACCAGCCAATGAAGAAGAACAATGCATCGAAACCTTTCCTCGCCTGCTTAGGCACTTTCTTACTCATTTCAATCCACCAGGAGAAAATGTTCTCCTCCCGCAGTGTGATCTGTTCCTCCAAGTGCAACCTGCAGAGAACGACAGCCCAAATCTTCCGCGTGTAAACGCACCTAAGAAGAAGGTGGTCCAAAGTCTCGCACTGCTGGGCACATAAGATGCAGTCATCGACATCCTGCCCCAATTAACGATCGAATCTGCATCTTTGTTGCAACTTCCTGTCCACTAGGATCGCTATGTTCCACGCTAGCTGATGACGGAATGGTGATTCAGAGCGTGTGAATCCTTGAGAGCCACTCGTATGTTCCACCAAACCTGCAATGGATGGAGCAGGAGACTACGACGTGATCCATGGATTCAGGCTCTTATTCACAGAGGTAGCATCGGGCGTTATGTCAACACATTTGGTCGCCCGTCCAGTGTCTCCGTCTGAAGGCACGGAAGTTAGTTGTACATGTATTAATTTCACAGCATTTTTAATACAATTTGATAGATATACCGTGTTTTAAAAGAGCAAAAACCTCATGATGCTAAACTATATAGGAATATCTACGAAGTATCAATGGTTAAACATAGGTATATTTTGATTAAAACTAGGATGACATTCTTTCTTAGATGAAGAGAGAGTAAAAAGTAGAATGGTTAATAAATTTGCACAGCTATATAGCATGTTTCACAGACTCACACGCCAGTCTCAATGAGAATTTCACCAGAGTTTCCTTTACATTTATAGGTTGCTAGCCACATAAGTATTTTTATGATGTAGCAAGGTCTTTAGAAAAGAGAAGTGAGTTTTGTGGGATCAAACTCTATTAGTTCAGTCTCAACTTAATCTGAGTCAGAATTAAATGTCTACAAAAGTAAAGAATAAAACTGTGCATTAACAAGAGCGATGGCTTCATCAATAGAAATAATGTGACGAGACACTCCACTTTATCTAGCGAGACAATGCCTATGAAAAAGACACGCTCTGTTCTTGAGTGTGCCTTTTTGAAAGAAAAAAAATATATGGAGTGTGCCAAAGCTCGATCGTTTCATACTGGGTGTACTTGATCTCGTGCGACATTTCTGATTGGCGTAGATTTTTCCACATGGAAATATGGTTCCTTAACAACGACTATTAAGAAGAGTGTACATTCACTGGAGCCGCGTTTCGCCTGCGTTCGAAGATGCCGCAGCTCGTCCAGCTCCTGCTTGACTGGTGACTGGTGACGTCCGCATCGAGTGGCCGCAATCACCTGCCCGTAACGTCCATGCTCGATCCGTTCTCCCAAATTATTGCGTTCGAGAGTTGGAAGTACTCAGTCGCGATTGCACGGCGTCCATTGTGCGGCCGTCACGGCGCGGCCGGCCGCCGGCCTCGTCGAAGACGTACACGTACCGCAGCGCGCAGGTCACCTCACTATTCCGAACGGATGTACTCTAAGTAGTAAAAGAAGGCCTTGCCATATTCACTCCAGGTCCAGGGATGGCATGAACCAGAGAGAGGGACGTGCCGTTTCTCCTGTAACCACACGCTTGCCCGGCGAACGGTCCAGACAGACGTTTGGATGCAGCAGACCAGGCAGTCGCTTTCGTCGTCCTCACCGTGCCAACTCATGTTAAAGTATAGTATAGTTGATCAAGAGATGAGAAATAGTAGTACTATTCTGGAGTATGCGCCTCCACGATGGGCAGCTGAGCCGATCGATCTTCTTGCTCTGCTAAGCCGAGCCTGCAGCCCCGCAGTGAGGCAGCCATGGATTCTCCTTCAACTCAGGGCTTCACTCACGCTGTGTGATGGGCCAGCCACCCTGCCGGAGGCGACACGTAACGCGGCCACTGCACTCGCGGCCGTCGCCACGTTCGCGCACGAGCTAGGCACAGCGCACAGGTGGCGGCTGGAGCTGGTGGCCGGCCGTAGTGGCACCTCCCCGACCCGTTATACAACAATAGCAACTCGAGTTCTAGCACTTTCTGGATGGGATGAAGACCGAACGACCATCGTCGCTCTCGGTGCCGGGCTGCCGGCCAGAGTCACAGAGTGTGAATGGGTTCCGCGAACACGTAGTGCAGGCCGTTGCTGTCTCGCCCGCACACGGACACGGGAGCACGGCAAAGTCAGCAAATGGAAAAAGCACGCCGCCGGCCGTAACGCCGATGATTATCTGGGGGCGAAAGAGATCGTGGCCAAGTTGTGCTTCTGCTGGCCCTGGGCCAGCAAAACCGGCTGGCTGGCTGGGCTGCTGGAATGCAAAATGCAGCGGGTTCGCGGGGGTCGGCCGGCTGGAGCGCCCCTCGTCGGCGAATCTGCCTGCCTTCTTCGCCCTTGGGGCCGTCTGCCGTCAGCACCCCGTGGTCACTGGTGGGAGCCGTCAGCTCTGACGTTGCCGTCGCGGCGGCGGCGACCCTACCCCTAGCTTGCTCCGTTGCGCGCTTGCGCATGCGAGCGCACCGTGGAAGTGCGGAGGCACCGGTGGTGGGTGGGTGCGCAGCAGCTGTCTGTCTGCTGCTCGAGGCCTCGGGCCACGCTCCCGGTTTTCCCGAATATCTGCCGCCAGCCCGACGCCGGCCCATCAGCCTTGGCGGCGCGCAAAAAAGTCCGCTTATCATCGGCACAGCTGGTCCGGCATCACGGGGTTTCTGGAACACTTTTTTTTTGTTTGTTTGTTTGGAACCGGGTTTCTGGAAGACTAATCACGCTTGATTCAATTATTCAAAGCACCGTGCCAGTTCAGCCAGGCTAATAGATAATAGTTTCGGCGAATCTATGCGCGTACAGCTCCTCCCGGTCTCGTGCGTTTTATACGAATGATGAAGCATTGTGTCCGAACAATCGGCTGGGGCAGCAGCAGTAGCTGCATGCCTGCATCATCAGCAGCATTAGTTTTCTGGTTTAAGGTTTATTGTGGTTCCAGTCAGTGCAGCGTCAGTGTTCCGGCTCTCAAGTGATTTTTTTTTCAAGATTGGAAAAGTCACGTGACTAGGCTCGTCTTGTTCGAGATGTATGCGATCGAGCTGGAGCTGGTTCGTTGTAACGATCCGCCGGCCGGACACGTTGGCTTGGAGCCCGTGACCGGCTGCGACTGGCCGGTGACATACGCTGCTGTTGGCCCGTGGCAGCGACGGAATGCATTCATTGCTCGACCGACCGATCGGTGACCCTAGAGAATGCATTCACAGGGATCTCACTTGCAAGTGCCAACGTACTTACCAGGTTCACCGCACACAGTTGACTTCCCTACGCGGTGCAAGTAGTACTCGGTACTCCTAAGGCCCTGTTTTCTCAATATTTGACACTATTCACTCGTTACATCGATTGTACTTTTTGCTTAAATAAAGTACTAAATAAAGTAACAGCTGTTGCATGTTTATACCTTTTGCCTGACTAGGTCAAAATAAATCTTTTAAGTCTATTTGGATCATAATTAGATAAAAGTTGTCAAATACAAAACAAAAATGTAACAGTGCACTTTTCACCCCTCTTCACCGTCTAAACAGGCCTAAGACTGTCGAAACAATTTGTAGTACAAATGTTCCGGACTTCCATCGTGTGAGATCGGGACGGGTAAATGTTCCAGACTTCCATCCTCCATCGTGTGAAATCGGGACGGTTGGATGGAGCCCAACTTGACGGCGTCACGCGGTAGCAGGTCAGGCCAGAGCCAGCCAGTAGTCCCCGCGTCGCGTCAGCTTTTGATCTTTCTGCTGCCGCTTTGTCATTTTCTGGAAGGAAAAAGTCTAATTCACCCCTGATGTTTAGGGTGTATCTAACCTATACCTTCAACTATAAAACCAGGTAACCAGCCCTCTAAACTTTGCTAAACCGATTAATTTACCCCCTAGGGTGGTTTTGCTAAAGTGGTTTTGTTTACGTGGCGGTAGTTTTTGCTTTGCCGGCGTGCTGACGTGGACTATGATGCTGACGTGGAAGACTGATAAAGGAAAAAGTCTATATAAGCCCCTCAACTATTGAGAATGGACTACTTCACACCCCAAACTATGAAACCGGATTTTCTGCCCTCTGAGCTTTCTAAAATCGGCCAAATAATCCCCTAGACGGTTTTGAACGATGGTTTTGTATTTTTGTATCTTTTTATTTTTGTCCATGAAATCTTTGAAAAATCATAGTAAACTAAAAAAAATCGTAAAATAGAAAATCCAATTTTGTTAGGCTCCACATGAGTAGATCTATACAGTGTTTTGTTGAATCT
Organism: Eremochloa ophiuroides; assembly: GCA_038502445.1. Classification (NCBI taxonomy): domain Eukaryota; kingdom Viridiplantae; phylum Streptophyta; class Magnoliopsida; order Poales; family Poaceae; genus Eremochloa; species Eremochloa ophiuroides. Next base: position 9,233,284 of record JAHLJS010000002.1, read on the forward strand.
TTGAAATATCATATTAAATCATTAAAAAATTATAAAATAGAAAATTCAATTTTGTTGGACTCGAGGTGAGTAGATCTACACAGTGAACATGTAATATGGTATGTCGTAGATATGAATTATTCCAATTAATTACAAAAAAGCATAGATCTAAAACTAAAAAAAAATTTGTACTAAAACCTACCATATTACATGTTCACTGTATAGTTCTACTCATGTAGATTCCAATAAAATTGGATTTTCTATTTTATGATTTTTTTTTAGTTTACTATGATTTTTCAAAGATTTCGTGGACAAAAATAAAAAGATACAAACATACAAAACCATCGTTCAAAACCGTAAAGGGGATTATTTGGCCGGTTTTGAAAAGCTCAGGGAACGGAAAATCCGGTTTCATAGTTTGAGGTGTGAAGTAGTCCACCGTTAATAGTTGAGGAGGTTATATAGACTTTTTCCCTTGTCAGTCGTCCACGTCAACATCATAATCCACGTCAGCACGTCGGCAAAGCAAAAACCACCGTTATGTAAGCAAAACCACTCAGCAAAACTGCCCCAAGGGGTAAATTAACCGGTTTAGCAAAGTTTAGGAGGCTGGTTACCTGCTTTTGTAGTTGAGGGTCTAGATTAGATGCAAACTCAAATATGAGGGGTGAACTGACTTTTTCCTTTTCTGGAAGCATCGGTCGGCGCACATGTTTCCACGGCACCTGCCCGCCGGCCTCCTTCCTCGGCGTCCGCTCCCCCGATACGGTTATCTGCCAGTCTGCCACGGAGGCACGGACCCGGCTATCAGACGGGCGCGCAAAAAAGTCCGCTTATCACCCTCGTGACACCATCGCTCGCCGGTTTTTCTGGAAGACCAGCCGCGGGCGGTTTTTGTCCTCCTCCCTACTACTAGCAAAGCCGGCGCGGTACTGGCACACTACTCGTCTCGCGTAAAACGCGGTCTACGCGGTACCAGTACGAGTACACATTTTTTTTTCGACGGATCTACTGTGCGTCTACGCACTCCACCTCACTTTGTGGCTGCCCGACGGTCCGTGCTCAGCTGACAGCCTGCCATCACCACAGAGTCCGCCTGCCAATGCCACCCGTTTTCGTGGAGCATACATGTGCCCACCGGTGCTACCAGTAGACTTTTACTTTTACACGTCCAAACCGTTCGTACTACAGTCTACGGTACGTACTAGAAATCATTCACCACATACATTTTGCGTTAATTCAACAACGTGGTACCGTCCTTGTTGCCGTATCGCCAGATCACTGTAGCACAGGCAGACAGGCTAGCTACTTTTCGAAATTTCAAACCTTGTACAAATCATTTAATGCAAGTTTAGGTCACTCATAAGGAAAAAATAAACAATGTCGCCGTCCTCCATGCATTCGTCAGGAAGTAGTGTCGTCCTTGTGCTCCAAACAACCGAGGACATGTTAGATTTAATATAGATTTGTTCATATTTTATTTAATTAAATTAAATAAATCGTAAAACCATATAAATGCTGATATAAATGATGGAATGAATATATTTGATGACCAACTGGTAACGGTCATGTTTTATGGTGGGGTTACTAGTAACCCCCATGGTTATAACGGTAACTCGCATAATTATAGTAATTGTTACTAGTAACTCTCCTATGGTAATGGTGGGAGTTACTGGTGATTGATGGACGCTTCATGATGTCCAGATCCTCCCTTATTCATCCTCTATTCTCCGGCGTCTATATATACAGGCGCTGGTGTTCATCCGCGATGAGACGGAAAAAATCAGCTAAGCACCATAGTTCACTATTTAGTTGTTTTTGAGCTTTTCCGTCCCGTAACTCTGCGCGCACGGAGTATCGGAAGAGCAGGTGCCTCCAGAACCCTCGTACGCGTGAGATCCTTGCACGGGGTGCGCGGCGATTAGGTTTTTGGGGAGCGAATCCGTGACTGATCGTCTTGATCGGCTATTCATCGCTTCATCGACGGGTCACGCCATCGACATCGACTAATTCGTTCGTCATCGACTATCGGGTGCCGATCGGATATTCCCTGCAGGTAGCGATCGGCTATTCTTGGCGGGCAAGGATCGACTGTCTTCATCGGCTATTCCTGCTGGTTGAAGATCAACTGCCCGGAGATCGACTGTCTTCATCGACTGGTGACCGTTTGAGGGACTGCACTATGATCCTCTACCTGCATTGACTGTGGTCCATGACTTTGAACAACGCACTATGTCGACTAGTGCGAATGGAGCCTCCGATGCCCTCGGCATTGGACCCTCCGGTAGGATACAATCATAATCCTTTTTATACAGTAATTCGTGTACTTACTGTTTCGATTGGTATGTCGTTCTTGTATGCTGTTGCTTTTGAGACTGAGATACACATGCACATATATGTCGTTATAATTCTGCTACTTTATTTCTAGATTAAATTGACTTGGAAATTACCTAAATTCCTAACAGAACATGAATCAGATGCTCGTGTTGTCAACGGTAAGGAACACTAATCTTTAGATCCTCATTTAGATCAGCTGAAGTTTGCAAAGGGCGGAATAATCAAATTCGTCCTTGAACTATCGCTGAAACCTCAGTTTAGTCCCTGAACTATAAAAACGGTCGTTTTAGTCCTCAAACTTTCACAGCCGGCTCAATTTCGTCCCTAAACTATGAAAACGACCGTTCTCATCCTCAAACTTTCGCAGCTGGGTCAATTTCGACCTTAAACTATGAAAACGACCTTTCTCGTCCTCAAACTTTCACAGCCGGCTCAATTTCGTCTCTGGTCCGATGTGGAGCGCCACGCTGGCTTGTCTCGTCATCACCCAGTCAGCTGGAATCAGTTTTCGAAAGCCTGTAACTGATTTATTCTTATTCCAACTTGTCGCAACTAGTTGTAACTGTTCAATACAAAATGGGATGAAGATGATTTTTTCATAAAAATTGTAGATCTCGATAAGATCTACAACTTTCTAGTTTAATGTTTTTTATTTAAGGACATTAAGATACTCAAAAAGTTCATATTATGGTGCTAAAATTTTATATTAACTTTTATATTAATTACAAGCAGCAGCAGGTAATTATTATGGTGCTAAAATTTTATATTAACTTTTTGAGCATCTTAACATTCTTAAATAAAAAAATTAAAACTAAAAATTTGTAGATTTTATTGAGATCTACAATTAAAAATCATCTTCATTAATGTTGTATTGAAGAGTTACAACTAGTTGCAACCAGTTGGAATAAGAATAAATCAGTTGCAGACTTTCAAAAACTGATTCTAACTGATTAGGCGATGACGAGACGAGCCAGCGTGGCGTTCCACATCGGACCAGAGACGAAATTGAGCCGGCTGCGAAAGTTTAAGGACGAGAATAGTCGTTTTCATAGTTTAAGAACGAAATTGAGCCGGCTGCGAAAGTTTGAGGACGAGAACGGTCGTTTTCATAGTTTAGGGACGAAATTGAGCCGGCTGTAAAAGTTTAAGGACTAAAACAGCCGTTTTCATAGTTCAGGGACTAAACTGAGCTTTCGGTGATAGTTAAAAAACGAATTTGACTATTTCGCCTTTGCAAAACTCTGACTCGTGGATTGTTGATCGCAAAAGTTGAATACTGTGACCGTAAAGGCTGGCTTGTATATTGTTTGATCTTTTTTTTTTTAGAAAATGAAAAGTTTACTGATCCTTAAATTGCACCCCTCTTGGTCTATAGGTTCGAATTCACCTATAAATAAATCAATCTCTAGAGACTAAATGATCCACCAACTCGTTTAATTTTCTCGGAGTCTCCTTGTATTTATTGCTCCTCCTCCTGTCTCCCTCTTTTCCACCACAGCAGCCCCCAATTCCCAATCTAGTTCTGAGTTCTGAAGTTAGATGGGTGTAGTAAGTGCTATAATTAGAGTGCAACTAGAAATAATAGCTTATCCATGTGCAACTACTCATGTTAATGAAAAACAACGTGGTCTTTTCTCTATCATACTAATATGTTCTAAACTTGCTAGAAATCTATTTATTCAGGGATAGAGAAAGTACGAGACTAGATCGCGGGAGTAATAAAAACTAATCCCCCTGTCCTAAAATAAGTGTCGCTTTTGACTTTCTGAAATCGACGTTTGACCATTCGTCTTATTCAAAAAAAATTACGAAAATATAAAAAAAACAAATCAAGATTAAATTACTTCTAATAATGAATCATTTCATAATAAAATAATTAATTTTTTCACAAATTTTTTGAATAAGACGAATGATCAAAATGAGATAGTCAAAATCCCAAAACAACACTTATTTTGGGATGGAGGGAGTAGCATGTAGATTACCAAAGTTGCTTCCACAAGTTGCCCAAACAGACTCGTGCTCTTGGTTGGGGGAGGGGGCGGGGGACGTCGATGGAGAGGGGGGAGGAGGGTCGCCGGCCTGGGAGTTTAGATCTAGTTCTCCATGTGCATCCGAAGAGCAAGGATGGAGAAGGCGGGGCCGCCGAATACCCTCACTCATCGTCTTTGGAGAAGGGAGAAAATGAAGAGGAGCCGGGGGTGGTGTAGGAGCTAGGAGAGGCAAAAGAAGACGACGCCGACTAAGAGAGAGTCACGGAAGTGGTTCCCTGGCTGTCCATGGCGGATTCAAAGTGAAGAGGAGTGGATACGTGGGCGCCGGTGAGGGAAAGAGCGGTCGGGGTTGGGAAGAACGGGGATGCGGCGTGGCGGAGAGAGAACAAGCTTCAGGGAGGGTTCGGACCAAGCGCAATTATGAGAGGTAGAAGTGTAAAATGGGGAAAGAAGTCTCAAATATTCAATAGTTCCCTCTTTTAGTTTCTATGTTTGGTTCTTTTGGAACTATTAGGGACTATAAAGTGGTCAAGTAGTCAGTAAGTTCTTACTGATGAGCCTAGATTTTGAATACACGAATCTCATGCTACCCAGTTAAAGAAAAGAACATGACAACATATTTGGACTTCGTCTCCCGTTTCCAATTGACACACTTGTGTGCTACCAAAGGCTCTTCCGTAGTCCGTAGTCCATATATCACGCAGTGTTACACATGTGCATGCTGTAAAGTATAGCAACAGGATGATTTATAAAGAACAACTAGTCCATGCGTCACGGAGTTTGACGTTTAGGATAGGGAATGAAGTTACCGTGTTCATGTATGGATGGATCAGTGCACCTAGTCACGCACACGCAGTCACATAGGAGTACCGTATAGAAAGGGAGGTACTGTATAGAAAAGGGCGTGAAGTTATTCCTAGTCTCCTAGTACAGCGATAGATGCAACAACCTATCACCCAAACCCGGTCCACACACCTGTCTGGAATCAAAGAACTCGTAAACCGGACACGGATGCCAAAAAAAAAAAAACAAAACAAAGAACGGCAAGTCAAATAATCCCATCCTATAAAGCGACACCTCACGGGATAACCACCGTAGACTCCGCGCCTCTTCTTCCCTCACCATCACCACCTCACCCCACACGCACTTTCGCCGCACCAGAGCGTCCTGAGCTGCTACTTAACCTAACCCCACCGCCAAACAATTCCCCATTCCTGATTCCAACCAGCCCACCATTCGAGTAGGACACACGGAGCGCCGCGGGGGAAGACAAGAACAAGCAGCGATAATCATCTTGCGCACTCGTGTGTGTGGAGAGAGAGGAAAGATCGGATTTTGAGGAGAGATGTTGAGGGCGGTGGCGAGGTGCTGTGGTCACTGGCCGCCGGGCGCCGCGGCGGCGGACGGGATGCTGTGGCAGACGGAGCTGCGGCCGCACGCGGCGGGGGAGTTCTCGATGGCCGCCGCGCAGGCCAACCTGGCCATGGAGGACCAGGCGCAGGTGCTCGCCTCCCCGGCCGCCACGCTCGTCGGCGTCTACGACGGGCACGGCGGGGCCGATGCCTCCCGGTTCCTCCGATCCCGACTCTTCCCCCATGTCCAACGTGCGTTTGATTGCTGTTTGCCTTCTCCTTTCAGGGCCTTGATCGTTCCCGGCTGATTTCTGAGAGTTTATTTTCCATGTGGCAGGCTTCGCGAGGGAGCAGGGGGGCATGAGCGCGGAGGTGATTCGGAGCGCGTTCGGCGCGGCCGAGGAGGAGTTCCATAAGCAGGTGAGGCAGGAGTGGACGAAGCGGCCACGGCTGGCTGCTGTGGGCTCCTGCTGCCTGCTCGGGGCCATCTCCGGGGACACGCTGTATGTGGCCAACCTCGGTGACTCCCGCGCCGTGCTCGGCCGTCGAGTGGTCGGCGGCGGGGTGGCCGTCGCCGAGCGGCTGTCCACCGAGCACAACGCGGCGTCCGAGGAGGTGCGGCGGGAGCTAGCCGCGCTCAACCCCGACGACGCGCAGATCGTGGTGCACGCCAGGGGAGCCTGGAGGGTGAAGGGGATAATTCAGGTGAGAACGCGGTCAGTTAGCCATCTCGTTCGATTGATTTTGTTGGTGCGCCTGTGATAGAATTTGGGGAAAACTATCTCTGCTTGTTTATTAAAAAAAAAAAAACTGTATCTTTGGTTGCTTCTTGGCGTATCTGAGTTAGAATTTTGAGTAGTTTGTTTGCGAGTTAACATATTATTACGTGGTTGCATTATAATTGTGTGACAAAATTATATTATACTAGTAGAGGCCCCAGCGTGTCTGCGTGTGCAAGGGGACCAGAGATTTGGAAATCAAGCTACCTCCTCGATCTTTCAGCAAGTCATAGAGTTTACACCTTTTTTTATGCCTGTTCTGCTACCTTTGTCTTCTTAGATTGTTATATGTCTTTGATGATCTATGATCTATCACGCTTAAATACTACAGTATTGCATAAATGGAACTAACCAACCAGTGGAAAAGTCTCCCTCAACGTTTTTACGAGTATATAGGATTTAAAAGCTGTTCGATCATACTGAAGATTTTTCTAACTACTCCGAGAAAGAACACTGAAATGGCCACGTTTTGACTTTTCATATCTTTCATATCACTGTTGTGCTAAATATCTTTTTCAGTTACTGTATACAACTTAGCATAGTATCCGGGGACAGCAACTTCTGCACGTGAGATACTTACCTAACTTATGTCTACATTGTTTGATCAACTTGTCTATCCTGTGTTTCCGTTTCCTGTCTTTTGATCAATACTCTCCAAATATCTGATTAGTTACTACAACCTAACTTAGTATCCCGATATTAATTGCAACTTCTGCACGTGGTCTCCATCTTTGTGTGGCGCTGCTCTATATATCTTGGCAAACTAATGTAACTGGCCAAGTGGCCAACATTGGTGAATGTGAATTTTCGCATAAGTAGAAGTAAGCTAACATGTGAAGGTTGTAATGTCAGGTCTCAAGATCCATTGGTGATTTTTATCTGAAGAAACCGGAGTATAGCTTGGACCCCTTGTTTCGGCAAGTTGGCCCTCCTATTGCATTGAAGAGGCCAGCTCTTAGCGCTGAACCATCAGTTCAAGTACGCAAGCTGAAACCAAATGACCTGTTTCTGATTTTTGCTTCGGATGGTCTTTGGGAGCACCTGACCGATGATGCTGCAGTGCAAATTGTCTTCAAGAACCCGAGAACTGTAAGTGATCCTCATTGATCATTTCCTGATAAGTTCTTTTCTCTATGCTCACATCGTTTGCAGTCTAACTAATTAAGTTTTCACAACCTCTTTCAGGGGATAGCCAACAGATTGGTGAAGGCTGCCTTGAAGGAAGCAACCAGGAAGAGGGAGGTCAGGTATGGTGACCTGAGGACGATTGACAGGGGAGTGAGGCGGCATTTCCATGACGACATCAGCGTTGTTGTGGTCTATCTTGATCGCCACCGTGAGCGCCGCCATACCAGGGTCGTTGACTCGAGTAGCAACTGCACCAGTGCGCCCGTCGACATCTACTCCTCCAGCACCCACCAGTCTGCGGAGCCCTTGCACGCTTATAAGATCTGAATTCTGGGTAGAGGACTGTTGGGTTGCCTTGCAAGTTAGGGGCTCTCCTGCTGGTGAATGGTGGAGTTGCAGAGCAGGGGGACGACTCACTGCAGTGCCATTGCCATCGGAAGAACCCGAGATGTACATAGATAGCGTGGGGTGCGTAGCATTTTGATGACGGAGAATATCATTTGGCTTCGAACTACGTAGATAATTGGTTAATCAAAGCATTTTTCTCGTTCCTTTTTTGTCTGATTCCGCTTAACCAGCAGCAGGCCCGTCCATTGGATCGGGCTTGATTTAAGAAATCTGTAATACAGGGGTGTCGTGAAATGAAATAGTTAATGGCGAACTGGAGGTTAGTGGAGACCAAAGAATATATGCTCTGCTTACGATCTGGAAATTAGGTTGTGTCCTGAGAATATATACTCTTTGCAACGGATGGGATACTCTTATTTCATTTAGGCATTGCTTTTTGTCGGAAACTCCTTTACTTTATATGTAATGACAAGATTACCTCTACCTGGAATCGTTGAAATTCTTCATGGTTCGTGCTGTGGAACGGACTTCAAATATCTCTTCGTACTGTTTAGGGAACAGACTGTTCAGATCGTTCGCTGCGTTTAGGCTTTCCGTTTTGATAATGTACTAGTATAAAGGGCGCGCATTTGCGCGCACGCAGTGAGTTTTACACGCGAGATACCCAAGTTGTATATGGTGGCGATGCATATAATTTGTGCATACACAATTAGATGATGTCTATATTTTTAGATATATGTTTGTGTATTATACAGACCATGTAACTATATAGATTGAGGGTATACATGGTGCTTGTGGATATATTCTGAGGATGCTGATTCATAGAACCCATGCCATCTAGATTGCTACTCTGTCGGTGTTGGTTGCAGAGTTTGCCGGCTGTTGGCTTGGCGATCTTTATTCTGATGAATCATCTGCGTAATGTACACAAAGGGAAGAAAAGGGAAATAGCACAACACCGTTAGTATGGAAAGCAACATTGATATATAATCATATATTATATACACATGGCATAATGTATATAATCATATATTATATACACATGGCCAACACCCCTGAAATCTAGCAGCAGCTTAAGGGACTAACATATATTTAGAAACTTTCACTGTTTTAGGGGGACAACAAGTGTCCAATCTAAAAGGCAGGACAAGAGTAGCGGGTAGTGGGACATGTAAACAAACCTGAGAGGAAGACGTAGCTGTGGTGCAGTGCCGTGACAAAAACGTTTACCAGCGCTGAAGCAACTGCCATGACAGCAGGCAACATTTTGGTAGCACTAATGGAAAGACAATATATATTTTGGTAGCACAAATAGTAAGACACAACATACAATTATTTGTCAAGTTGGTGAACATGTAGTAAAGCAAAGGAACAATCCATAATATCTACTCCCTCCGTCCCACAAATACAGTCGTTCTAGCGTTTGAATTGTGTCTCCAAAATACTGTCATTTTAGACCTGCCCCGCCTAAAGATTCCCCTACTCCTGCCACTCCTGTCATTTGCTCCCTCGTCATCTTCTCTCTCCCTCCCTTTTCTTTTCCACCGAACGCTCTTCTCGGATAAACGATGGCCGTCCTTATCCACTCCTCCGCTAACGGGAGGTAGGTGCCCAGCCTCCTCGTCTTATTCGCCGCGCGTGGAGGTGATGCTGCTAGGCGACCGGGATGCTGCAGCAGCGAGCGACCGATGCCTTCCCGGCGGCGCGCACGTCGCAGAGCAGTCCGGCGGCGCGCTGTGGCTGTCCCTTGCGGCGCTCGACGTGGAGCGGACCCAGCGGCGAGCGACCGATGCCTCCCGGCGGCGCGCACGCCGCAGAGCAGTCCGACGGCACGCTGCGGCGTCCCTTGCGGCTCTCGACGTGGAGCGGACCGGCGGCGAGCGACCGATGCCTTTCCGTCAGCGCGCACGTGGAGCGACCGCCGGCATCAACTCTTTTCCTCCAGTGCCATGGATGTCGCGCCCGCCCTCCTCTGCTACTCCGCCGGCCGCCATGGCTGGAACTACCGCCGGCCCCTCTGCTCCGCCCCCTCCCCGCGGCAGATCCACGCCGACCCCTCCGCCACATCTGCCGCCGGCGAGGTCGAGCGCGAGTGTCGCCGTGTCGGTGCGGCAAGCGCCGGTGTTGGTGCGGTGGGCGTGGCCACGCGCTCGAGCTGGATGCGCTGAGGCGAGTGACGGCGAATGAGTGAAGAGAGAGTGAGGAGACAGAGCACGTAGGGGTTTGCAGGTCTTTGGGCTCTGTTCTTGGTTTGCGCGCGATGTGCTAGAACGACTATAGTTTAGGGACGGAGGGAGTATTTGAATAAGATAAGCACTGCAGAATAAAAAAAATATATAGAGAAGGGTAGAAGCATGATCGGTTTACCTAAACAAAAGCAAAACCAGAAAACGACAACCGATAAGATATACGACAGGATTTGTTCCTAATGAACCCGCAATGGTTGTAGTTTCAAGATTTTCAATGCTCTTTGTCTCGGAGGCAGTCAGGCAGCAGATGATCAGCACATTGGTGAAACAAGAATTTCATCGGCCCTAACATATCACCTAACAATATATATAGTCACTAATAAGGCGACGCATAGCATGAGACTCGATTTTCTGAGCTTAGCAATTCGCACAGTATACATTGAAAAAAACTCTATCACAAATGAGACATCAAGTAGGTTACAAAAATCATGCACCCTGTGTTTGCTATTCGTCACTCAGTTTTGTCCAGGCCATCAAATGGAGTGTGTGGCTGCACATCTAGAGATGGATAGAAGATTGGTAGCCCATTACATAGATAATGTAGTTTTTTTAGCCTAATGCGGTATACTATGTTGGGAAATAGGCTTTGATCTCAAGAAGACACCAACTGATTTTCGAGGAAAATAAAAAAAGAAATACTGACCCGCACCGTAGGATCAAAATATCGAACAGTTTGTAGGAATCGGCCCGACATGACAACGCTCTTTGCATGGGAAGCCCACCTTGGAAAGGCACAACTCACCTGACCAAACAACATGCATGCTATGTTGCCAAGCAGGACTTGTGCAGGATAAAAAACAGAGATTATGGATTCATAGACAAAAGAAGGCTATCAAATAATGTTTGAATTGTCATGAACGTTGGAGTCTAAAATGCTATCATTAGAAGAGGAGGACCCAAAACACGTTAGGTTCAATCTTCAGACAACCAGGTAGTATTGCTGTAGCCTAGATTCTATTGTCTCAAATGAGAATATATAGTGTGACAGTTATGCAGTTATGGTAGTTTGACTACAGTTCAGACAATCAAGCACATATCTTAGGATACTGCCTATTAATTATGTGTGCTGGTCATCTTAAAAATCGCTGACAGTTAGTCATGTGCTTGGCACCACTATTTATATTTATTCACTCATAAAGAAAGAAGGTTGAACAGACTCCCTTTGTAACAAATGTAGCGAAGTAGAGATTACCTAATCTTATCCATGTCATGGCCAAGATTGACTATTTCGCAACAATGTTTTTGTCAGATTTGAGAGCATAAAGATAATGTTCCATGACAGGGCTACAAATATGCAAAAAAAAAACAAGAATCGATAGTTAGCTGTAAACATAGTATAGGGCAGGTGGTACAAAGAAAAGACGTGTAAGAAGCTAACTTCAACTAATTACTAAAAGTTGATCTATGAAAATTGTAGGCATTTATTGCACTGCAAAAACAGGGCCAAACTAAAATGGGAAGGGAGTATAAAAGGCTTGCACAAATGCATGTTTGGTGCAAGTAAATAACCTGGACGAAAAAGGGAAGCGAGTCCAACTGGAAGTAACAGTAAATACAGATATTAGTTGAAACTAATTAGAGCATGCGAATCGCTGTTTTAGACTTATTAATTATCATCAGAAGGGTACACGGTTTTATCTGCATGTGCATGGCCTAGGTACCATTTTATTATCGAAAATTTGGCATGAATGCAAACCTGACAAAGCAAAAGCTATCAGGTTATGAGAACCAATTTAATCTAATAAATCCAAAGTCATCAGGTTTATCGTGAACCTCCAGACCTTTGAAAACAAGAAATATTAATTCAGTTGAATGATAGGTATAAAAAACTGTAAGAGAACATTTGGTAAAATGTAAAACTTAACCAAGTATGTAACTTTGAAAGGTCAAAATACCATTACTGTTGGGAGTCTGAACTAACAGTTGCTATTACTTTAAAGCACCCCTTTTATAATTGTATTTGCAACCTGAGTACCAAAGCCTGCAGCAGAGAAATATAGTGAAACTTCTTTGAAATTACGACCTACAGTTGAGTGCACAAAGGTACCTGAGGTATTGAAACTCTGGGGGTTCAGTTTAGCCTGTCAGCTAATCTTGTCCCTGTCATTTTTAGTTCTCCATGACCGCTGCCAAACAGAAAAGTGGTTTCATGAAACCTAAAGAATCTGATGATTTCCTATGCAGGCAGCCTCCTTTTATTAAAGATCATTGCTACTTCCACCAAGGGACTTAATAAGGCCTTAAAAGAAGATAATGATCACTATTGATGCTTATTAGTGTGTAGTAGTATTTTTTGGCAGGTAGGGAGCTCATGTGCTCTGACATTTCAACTTCTTCGTTTGTTTTTAATTAAAAAGACAGCATGAAGTCACTACTTTTCCTTCTAAATTTCATTCACTAACCTCTTAAACCATCAGAAGCCCAAACTCTCCTGAGCATCTGAAATACATCTTTATGAGCCTCTTAGTAAGAGATGAAGAAAAGTTCAGCACCCATGTATCAAAACAGTGCTTTATCTAAAAAAATGTATCAAAACGGTGCATTTTGATTGTAAGTGCTAAAATTCATGTGATCAAGCAAACTTGAAACAATGTGACCCCCTTGACACTGCGCCTAAAATTAGATCTCAGAACTATTTCAGTGCATATTGTGGAAATTGTGATATACTTGTTGATAACCGATACAAATGCATATCATTGTTGTATGGTCTACTTTCATAATTATCTAGTCATACTACAACGGAAAATATAGACAAAAGAGTGGCCACAAAAGGCTTTAAAACAAACTGGCAAATTTGTTAATCCTTGATTCTCCTTGGCTTGCATGAACGCCTATTTTTTTTCAGACCATGAGCACCTTTTTTTCCACACGCACATGCAACTAAATAGTAGAGCTGTAAAAACCATAAATTATTTAAATATTTTCTATACCGACCAAAATTGGTTCAGCTTGGGATGACAGTGGCAAAACAACAGAAACAGTAAATTAAAATTTTGGGAGACAAACTGCAGATTGCAAGTTCTTTGTTCAATTTATGATTAGTGCTCTAAACAATGGAAATTAAATTCAAATGACACCTATTTTTAGTTTCCATAGGTGTAGTAGATGTGGCAAATGGTCAGTTGAGGAACAGAAAAGGCATCCATTAAGATAGGAGGGCCACAGTTAAGAAATTACAAAGATGATGGTTTAGCACGGCCATAGTAGAAATTACAAGCGAGTGGCTCAGAATTTTCTAAGAATTTCACATTTGGGAAAAAAATAGATGGCACAAACAGTTCTCAAAGGGAGCAGCTGCATCTTCATTCATGAATTCAATAGTCAAAGGCAATAGAGATCTTCAATAAACTATAATGAGAACTATACAGTGTATCACAGAGAGGCAGATGGCATTATAGCCGGCAAAAACCCATTGGTAGCTGAATAAAAAGGAATATTGCCTAGAGCACAGCAACATCCATTTGAAACTGTGTGCAGCATGTGCACCGAGCAACACTAAAAATAGTCCTCACAATAGTAAAATAGCCCTTGTATTTTTTTTGGAAATCCAACAATTGATGTATGGTTTGCACTGACTACACAGAAAGTTGGTAGCTGTCGATATCATTGGTGTACTTTGTAATGTAAAGATGTGTAGAAACTATACAAAAGAATACCTTTGTAATTGAAGTTCTGTATTTTTACCTTTTTTCCTCAGGGACATGTAGATGTGCAACTGAATGTATGAAGCATCAACATATAGAATTGAAGGATGTCCCCTCAACCTGAAAATGGCACAAGAGTAGAATAGAGCAGAGAAGAAAAAACGATTAGCAACGTAATCCTTATTAACATCATCTGTAACACCCCTGGTGTTACGATAACTAAAACCTGCCATGTCATCATGATTACCTGCACATCATCCCGCATAAAATCTGGTTATTGTGCAATTATCAAAATAAAATTTATTTTATTATTACTACATGTGATCGTGCATAGGTGATCTAGAGTGATTTGATTATCTAAGTGCTTGGGTGAAAATTTAATTTAAAAACAAATCAGAAATTCACAAGAAAATGATTTATAAAACCCTAAATGGTCCCAAAACCCTAAATCAAAAACTAAGTAGAATTGGAGGTTGGGCCTTAAACAAAAGTTGTAGCTCTTGGAAAGTTGAGCAACTTTTATTTTGGAAGAATTTAAAGTTATTATTTGAAATTGCAAATAAAATCCTAATCTATGTTTAAATGTTTAAGTTTAAATTCTTATTTTGAAAATTATTAAGAATTAGACAAAAAAATATTATATGAGAGTTGTAAGGTTCACTGAATGGAACAACTTTGGTATTTGGACATTTTGAAGTTATTGTATAAAATTTTGATTTTTGGGTTTCTGTTCAAACTCCCATTTAAATACTATTTATCCCCTTTTTCATAATTCAAAAACCACTTAAAATCTTGAATTCCTTCCAAAAGCAAAGTTGTTCAGCAATAAATTCTATGCAACTTCTATTTTGGTAATTTTTCGAGTTGCTATGAAAAATAAAAAGTAATTTTGCAAAAACAGAAACAGTTGAAAAGGGCTAGCTATAGTAACCGCCACCTCTTTCTTTGTTCGCGAGCAGAGCGCAGCCGCCCGCCGCACGCCGGGCCGGCCGGGGCCTGTCGCCGGTGGGTTTGCAGTCGTAGGGGCCCCGAAGAGTTGTCGACCACTTGTCCCTCCTTCTGGCTCGCCTATAACACCGATGGGGCGCCTCTCTTTCTCTCCTTCTCCCTCCTGGCTCGTCGGCACCCCTCTCTGTTCGTCCATCAAATTGGCCACCACCGTAGCCGTTCACCCCAAATTCGTCGCCGTTATAGCTTCACCATGTGCCAATATATCTTTTTGATCCAGCGCGGACGCCTTTTGGCCACAGGTGAGATCTCAACGGCCGGAAAGCCATCCCTGCGCTCGCCATGGCCGTCGAGCTTGAGCTCACATGTGGCCAGAGCACTCGGTCCTTTCTCTGTTGCTTTTAGTTGCCACTTCATGTTCCCCATAGGACGAAGATGCTAGACTAAGATTTATTTTAAACTCTACCGTATCCATTTTCACCGGAACAGGCCATGTCCGGCCATGTTGCTGCTGTGTATGCGAAGAGCCAGCTAATCGCCTTGCCTAGCTTCTAAACCTAGCAATTGAGCTTCGCTAGAACACCAAGAACCCGTTGCCATGCTCTTATTGTCTTGCCATCGCCGGAAACGGCGAGCATGTCGTCGGTCAGCACCGCCGTGCCGCCATGGCAGCCTGCTGTCATGACTAGGACGTCACGCTCCATCCCGAGCCAAGCCAAGACCATCAGCGATTGTGGCTTGCCGCTGCGGTGCCGTAGCCCTGTCCTTCCGTTGCTGGTCGGCCGCTGGCCAGAGTTGGCCAGCCGAGCCGTGCCAAGTTCTCTGCTCTGCTTTGTTCGAATGTCCAAAGGAAGAAGAAGACCCCTGTGTCTATGACATGTGGGTCCCGCCGTGTTCCAAATATGCATCAATTCCACAGATTTATTATTTTCTTTAGAAATTTATATCTGGAGTTTGGTAGCTCCTAAATTAGTGAAACTTGTTTTGTTAGTTTCCTTGCTAAGTTCTCTGCATGTTAGATCCATGATATATGCTTTATTATGTATATTTTTGTGCTGTAGAAATTAGATTTGAAAAGTGGTTTAAGGATTATATTAACTTGCTTTTGGTCATATTGTGAGAAATAATAGTCTAAAAATAGTGATTCTAATTTTGTTAGTCTTCTAATGACATGCACTAGCTATTAAGAAAATAAATTTTGCAGGTTGTTTACTGTTTCAATGATGTTTTACATTAATCTTGTTAAATGAGAAATAAATGCTTGTTTTACTTGTTATTCTTGTATCTGGATTTATGTAAATCCAATTGACATGCAAATTTAATGGTAGACTCTCTGAGTGTTGTGTGATAACTGGTTAAATTTTCATGATTTATGGTGCATGTTTCTCTGAGTTATCAATTTATTATGTTTGATGCCCAATAATTAGATTTAAAATGCATTATAAATAATATTTAAATGTAAAAACTGGAAATGGAGCTCCACAGCCTTTTAATGATGTTGTGGTAGCCTGAGAATCAATAATATAGCCATATTGTTTCAGAAAATGTTGAGTTTCACATGTATCTTGTTTTCTAATATATTGTTATATTATAAACTTGTTTATTTTGTACTAATTAATTTATAAAACCCGAGCATGTGAAATTTGTACCTTGGTCATGATTTATAATCATCTAACTCTCATTAAAATTTGGTATTCATTTGAGGTGTTTACCATATTACTTAAATAATTAAATGAAAGACTTTATTTGATATTTAGTGAAAGTTTTGGGGGTAAACAGACACATGCCTATTGTTTATGACTTCCTGCCATGTATTAATCTAAGGTGAATGTTTTATGTTTGTGTTATGATGTTTCGAGCTCTTCAACTAGCTCACATAGGAGTTTCTTGATTGGAAAACAAGTAAGCAAATTAATTGTAATCCCTGTAAGATGTTGTGTGACTTTTAGTTGGTGTGGTGACCCTGGATCATCAACCCAATATGATCCTTGGTACTTAACGGAATGGTTAGTGATTAACTTGAGGATAGGAAAGGTTAATAATGATTAACATAGTTAATAGAAATATTAACTAGGCTTTCTACAACCGTTAAAGTGGTCAATAAATTAAGTCTATTGTTATTATTTCACAATTTAGTGCATCTCCTGCATCATGGCATACACATCATGCATTTTTATTTCGTGTAGTAAACGGATTCCCGAAAGACTTGCTTGGTGTTCGACGGAAAGAATATTCGTCAGGAGAAGTCAAGTGGGTTTCCTCTGATTTTCGGCCAAAAGTGACAGACCTGCAACACAGGCAAGCTCCGGTGCATTCAGCCCCTCTCCTTGTGATTGGAAAAACGTTTATAATTTGAGTTAATCTACTGCATTAAGTTGACAGGAGTTGATTGATAACCCAATTGCTGCATTACCAACCTTGACCACCAAAATATCTAGACCCATTTTAAAATAAAATGTTTGAAATGCTTAGCTCTGCTTGAATAAATTAGATTTGCATCAAATGCTATTTTGAACTGTGTGATATAAATGCTAATGATTAATTCATGAAAAAAGGAATTGGTATATTCTCGTTCGGTGGCTGTGCACCTGATCAGTACATTGTCACCAACGAGAAGGGATTTTCTTGCTCGGTGGTTGTGAATTTGGGTTAGAGTCCCAATGCTTGACCACCGGCGGAAAAGGGATTTGAAAACCGTTGGGACACCTGTACTTAGGTTAGAGTCCCAATGCATTGTCTCCGACGAAAAAATGAATTAGGGACCGTTCGTTGTAGGCCTGCTGTGATCGAGACTTTGCAACTAGCCACATACTACGGAAAGCCTCTGACTCCGGTGGCTCTACTACTTGAACCGACAACCACGCACTGAGAGTGGAGAGATGGCGAGAGTAGCGTGTACCCTCGTGGCTGGCGTGCCTGGAAAGGAGAGGAGTACTGTGCTCTCGGGTGGCGCAGGACCAGCTCAGGGGTAGAAAAGCCGTGGTAGGCGGGGTTGGTATGTGCAAGCTTAAGTGCTACATATGCAGTGTGGATAGGGATCCCCAGCTGGGTACTAATCGATTCGAATCGTCGTTGCTCCTCGGATATGGAGACTTGATCCTTTGACCTACAATTGAAAAGTGGTTCGGAACTAGGTGTTTTTGAGAATACTTAAGGATTTGAAAGTATGATGATACATGAGAATAAATATGGAATTATGGATTATGGTTAAAATAACATTGAGTTAAAATATTGAAATAGGATAGTAATGCTTTTCTGCAAACTCTTTGACTCTTGCTTGAGCCTTACCTTGACTCCCCTTCAGCCTGCATTCCTGAGTCTCATTCCTTTTTCTTAGTCGGGTAAGTCTTGCGGAGTACCCCAGTACTCAGGGTTTGTTAACCCCTGTTGCAGGTGAGTTGAGGGTACAGTCATGCTCGGGACCGTGCCGGTTGACGGATCGCGCATGGGTGAAGATATGTATAAGATATAACCCTTGAGCAGGGTGTTTAGTTGTATATGCTACCCAACTACGAAACTCTGGTTTGGGATAATGTAATTTATATTTATAATCTAAATTTATGTAATACTTTCGCACCTTATACTCTGATTCAAATTATTTGTGTAAACTGTTATAATACTTGCAATGTTTACAATGAGATCCTCGGGAAGTTAGGGTTTCCTAGGAAACTCGCAGGCCACCTAGGTCAAGGGGAACTCGTGCAGACTGATCGTGGGTCCTTAGGGACGATGACGGTGCACGTGGGCCCTATGATTAAGGCGGTTCTGTCACATCATCTAGAGATAGTAGGAGCAGATATGGACATTGACAAAGACACAAATTATAATAGATATGACAATACCGTTACCAGTCAGGTGCCATCGTGTAGGCAGTGGGTAACAACTTTCGAGCACGATAGTATAAGCTAATGTGAAGGGAACAAACTGTTATGTGGGAAAAAGACTAGGTAAACTGCAGACAATAAATAGATTAGGCACGACACTAACCAAACAAAATAAGCTGAGGCTTGGATAGAGTAGAGATCGGTACAGAAATAGGATACAGAACTACAGCACCTATATAGAATTGCAATGGCAAAGGCAACATTTTTTGGTAGACAAGATTTTTAGAGGCCTCAGAAACATACCAATGATCATTTGTTCATCAACCTGGAGTTTCAAGGCATGCCAACAACTGGGTTAGTCTCAGAAACTACACAGTATAAGTAGCAGGTCATGCCCAGTATCTCACAGGCCAATGAACTACAGACCATATCCTTTACCAATGAGTATGGAATTTTCATCACAGGCTGGAGGAAGGGGAAAATGGCAAAAGCAGGAAGCGCTATAGTAAATATGTGTTCACTTTTATCCATTCTGAATCTAGGAACAAATAGATGGTAGATGCTTCCCGAGCAGTTGTTGTCCGTAGCATAAAAGCACGTTGTAGCTATTGGTATAAATTAACTGCACTCTATTAAATATTATTATTATCAAAGTATCCGCAAGCGCGCAGATAGAATACCGATGTAGCACTTCACCAGACAATCTCGGTTTTAATATCGAACCTAAAGGAACAGTAGGTGATACTGACTAAATCTATTGATTCTTAACCCGATAACACAATCAATCTAGAGAATATCAAGAATGAGGAAACAGGTAGTGACTATCTAGTTCCAACAACCGGTAAACTTTGAATAATATCGTTCTAGTTGGGCAGTGACCCTAATAAGAGCAGAAAATAGAGTTCTCTCCTACCGATCACTTATACACCTATCGATCCTATCAACGGGAAGTGGACTACAGAGGACTCAACGTAGCTATCACCTACGCGATCTACCACTATCCGGCTAATCAAGGGACATTCACAAGTAATTATAGCCTAGACACCACGTCTACACTACAAACTACTACTTCAATTTAGGAGCTACCAAGATCAAAGCACTCAAGCAAAAGTTGCAAACTTAATAACGAATAAGAACAAATGCTTACTTGAATCAGAATGTTGAATACAAAAGTACCTCAGAATGCAACTCCGGGCGGGGGAGCTGAATCCAGATGAATACAGCTACGAAGAAGCTCCGACAGGCCGGGACTCCTCCGAATCTCTACTCATCTACTCTATCTCTCTAATCTCTTTCTTGATTGCTAGCCTAGATCTAATGGATATCTATCTAATGCCTTCAGGCTCTTTAGCTCTTGATCTGGCCTCCTCCAGGGGGTCTGGCCCTTTATTTATAGCCTGGTAGGATGAATACATGCCGTAGGATAAAACCGAC
Source organism: Eremochloa ophiuroides (assembly GCA_038502445.1). NCBI lineage: Eukaryota > Viridiplantae > Streptophyta > Magnoliopsida > Poales > Poaceae > Eremochloa > Eremochloa ophiuroides. The sequence goes on from JAHLJS010000002.1 coordinate 9,253,297, forward strand.
TTAACCAAGGGCCGAGATGACTCCTCAAGGGCGGTGGAAGAAGACTCCCGAAGATGACGGGCAGAAACCTTAGGGAGGCGCCGCCCGGCCCCCCCTTAGGGCCGACCGGCCCTACCACCTGTGAAAGGTTCTTGTTTGGTTTTGGTAATTGAGTGACAACTTAAGTGGACTAATATGTGTTTAAGTATTGATTACACAGGTGATTAGTCCACAGGTACATGTGTGTGTGCAAATATGCCATGAAGGTGAAAACGGCTAGGGATGATTGCTTAGCTCACATATGTGGTGATGAAGTAGCTTAATGCACATGATACATGACATGGAGTCATGTGGATAGGTGGAGAAGATCAAGACAAGGCTTCGTGTCGACAGACCGGTTGCAAGTGTGAAGGGCAAGTCAGGTGATGACTTGGCTCCGATGGACCAACGCAATGGTGAAAAGCAAGCAAGTCGAGGATCGATGAACCAAAAGCCACGTGATGATATGAAGTGGATCATATCATTCATGAGGTGTTGGTGCATGTTTGCACCGGCATCAACCGAGTTGGAGATGGAGAAGGTGATGAAGGCAGTAATTGGAATGGAAAGCGCAAGGCAAAGGTATAACTTAGGGCATTTCCATTTCACCGGTCTAAGGTTGAGTAGAGAAGTGCTTGACCGGATTTAGGATAGATGGCCGTACTATTAAGAGGGGCAAACTTGTTTGCATATCGGTCATCTAGTGCCACTTGAGTGATCTAACATTGCATACGTTGCTAGAATCAAGTGGCGTGGTGAAATGAGAGAAAATCCTTTGTGAAAATGTTTGTGAAAAGCTAACGCACATGCACATGAGGTTGAACACTTGTGGTGTTAGCACATTTGCAAAGGTGAAGGTGTTTGGAGGTGAAGTTGTGAGGTAGAGAGGGTTTGGTTCTCTCTTCTTCCCTTGCCGAGCTTGCGAGGCAGGATTCAGAGGTTTTCGGTGAAGAGGAGAAGCGTCGGACGCTAAGGAAGAGGGGCGTCGGACCATTGGTTTCGGTCCGACGGCTTACCCTAGTTTTCTGAGCTGTGGCAAGCGTCGGACGCTCGGTTAACGAGCGTTGGACCATTGCCCACTTCAGTCCGACGGTGGCGAGTAGTGTCGACGTGACGCGTGGCGTTCGGGAGAGCATCGGACGCTAGAGCTTTGTCCGACGGCGATCGTCGGACTGGAGTCCGACGGTTTTGAGCGAGTTGAAACCTCTCTGGAAGCATCGGACCGTGGCGATCATTGGTCCGACGGCTAACCTCGCGAGAGTCCGACGGTGGCCTAGCTGTGTCTCGTCTGTGAGAGTCAGACGGTTCGACGCCTGGAGCAGTGCGCGCGTCGGACCATCAGCTTGAGCGTCCGACGGTTGGGAAAATAGTGCGAGAAGTAGCCGTTGAGATCCAGCGGCTGCGGTTGAATCGAGCTGACACGTGACGACCATCGGAGGCGTCGGACCATGGAATTTTAGTCCGACGCTGTCACGGCTGAGCGTCCGACGCTCAGTCCGACGGTCGGTTTGAGAGGGCAACGGCTCTATTCGCTTGAGGGCTATAAATCCAAGCACTTGGCGGCCTTGGCCGATCAGCTGAGCACCCTTGGGCCTGTGTGGCTTGTGTAGGTGTGCTTGGGAGCTCTCTAACTCACTAGTGTGCTTAGTGTTCATCCAATTGATCGCTAGTGAGTGATTCTAGTGCGTTGCATTGAGAGATTGCAAGAGTTGGCACTAGGTGATCGAGTTGCAAGCCGGTGGTGCTTGTTACTCTTGGAGGTCGCCACCTCCTAGACGGCTTGGTGGCGAGTGTCTCCGTAGAAGCAAGTAAGGAGATTGTGCTTGGTTCCGGAGCAAGCTTGTGAGGGGTTGGAGCTCACCCCGCGGGAGATCGCGAAGAGCATCGCTAGTAGAGCGAGACGTGAAGAGCGACAAGTGGTCCGGCTGAGTCAAGTGCTAGAGCTTGTGGTAAGCACTCCACGTGGGAGAGTGTGACTTGCGAGTCACCACTAGCAAGAGGACCGGCGGCAACCTTGGAGCTTGTCTCAACGGAGGACGTAGATTGTGGCAACAAGTGAACCTCCGGGAAATAAATCACCGTGTCAACATCTTCCCATCCTTCGCGGTAGTTTGCTCCCTTCTACACAAGTCATTTATTCTTTACATTACTTTACTTGTGCAGTTGTAGTTGCTCTTGTGAGATCGGTTAGTTTGTGTAGCTTGCCACTCACGTTCTTAGCTTGTGTAGCTTAGAACTAGTGTCTTACTTAGTTTGTGTAGCTAAGTAAGTTGCGCTCCTTAATTAGGATTGTGTATCCTTGTCATTGAGCACTTAGTGAGTTTAGGTGCTTAGTGCTCTTTTGCTTGCTAGTTGGTAGGAGTTTTCCCCGTGTTTAAAGCACTAGTGCTTAGGTTTGTGTGCTCTTACGGTAGAACGATTTAAGGAAGCTCAAGCTAAGCTTGCACCTTTGTTTTTGGTAGGATCTTTTATAAGGTGCATAGAGTTATAATTAGAGGGGTGAATTGTTGCTAGAACCGAATAGGTTTCATTCCGCTGCGATTAGTTGTTAAAAAGGACTATTCATCCCCCTCTAGTCCGCCATCTCGACCCTACAACCTGCCAGCTGGGGCCCCGGTTGCTTCGGGTGGCTTCCAGAGACTTTTAGCGTGTTGATGACGTATGTTGCCTTGACGTTCAAGTTTCGTGGTAATTAAGCACTTAAATCCCTATTTTAAGCTTTTCTGGATAATCCCCTGAAAAATATACAATTCATCAAAACTCGTGAAAATTATTAGTAGTAACCATATTCTACTAGATATTCATATGTAATGCAGGGATAATTGATAATAAAATTTAGACGTTAACAAGTGTCAACAGTAGCCGACCTTGCAGGGACACAAACCGTTCCAGCGGGAAGATTTTAGTATAGGGCGCCAACATGATAATTATAATAAATAACAACAAATCTATAAATTCTGCGGAAAGAAAAATATACTGTGAAGGCAGACTGCTCATGGCCAAATTGAAAACAAAGGGTCAGCAAAAATATGTCACCAGCTAAACAGAGTAATATCATTATGTTGGCAGTAGGATGATTAATGAGTTACTCAGGTTTCTTGTTTTTATCTGGAGATATGAATCATCTAAATTCTAATCTTTCAATAACAGAGGATAAGCTCCAAGTTTCATTATGTTAAAAATGTACCCTACTGAGATTTATGTAAAATAAAGGGACGTATTTTTTCTACTAGCAGTTGTAACTCTATATATAAATTAACAATGTATCATACAAAATGGTTCCCCTACCTCTTTTCTCAGTAAAGAACATCTCTGCAAGCAACCAATGCAAAGCTATACGTACAATGAGAACCTAACTAAGCAATATCAAGAACACCGATCGTCCACTTGTCATATATTATATTCTTTATATATAGTGAATAACATTAGCCTCAGAAATGAGCAAGATGACATCACCTGATCTCTTGTAGGTAGGCACAATGGAATGCGGTAAGAAATAGCATTGTTTGCAGCAGCTCTGATAGGAACTGTATTATATATAGCCTAGGGAAGTGGCATGATAGGATAAATGACAAAGGGGAAAAAAAACCGGCCGACAGGATTTACCGTAGGGGTGTACGGATTTAATCTCAGCGCGGGGAGAAACATACAATTGGTAGGAAGAAACAACGGTTTTAGATGTGTTTGATTGAACCGTGATTTCTGAAAATGCTACTGTGAGCGGTGGGCGGTTAAAAAGCTATTATAAATTGTGGACTATCAAAAATCTATATAAACTGTTTATCAAAAACAAGTATTAAACTTACTTCATATTTTTAGATTTTTTATTAATAAAAAACAGCTCCTTTTTTTGGCGTTAATAAAAAACAGCTCCCTGAAGCCCAGACAAAGGCGCCCTACACGCTCCTCGCTTCCCCGGTCATGGGAAGACGTCTTCCAAACGGGAAGACGGAATCCAGTACTGGGCCAGTTAGGCTACTGGCTACAGCCTAGAAGCTTCCACACACTATTCCCAGACCCCATCTCCTCCATCTCATCTCCAAAACCCCAAACCCTCGTTCCCCATCGCCATTATCCGAACCCAAAGCCAAGCCCCAGGTTCCGACTGAAGGAACCGAGCCCAAAATGGCGGCCACCTCCTCCATGCTCACTGCCGCGTCGCTCTCCTTCTTCCGGCTCACGGCCCCGCACCGCGGCGGCGCCGCCTCCTTCGCTCTGCCGCGCCGCGCGGCAGTCGCGCTCGTCGTGCGCGCGGCGGCCGCCTCGTCCAAGTCCCCGGCCGCGGCGGCGGCGGCCCCGAAGAAGAAGAGGGCGACCGGCATCACCCAGCCGAAGCCCGTCTCGCCGGCGCTGCAGGCAATCGTGGGCGAACCGGTTATCCCCCGCACCGAGGCCCTCAAGCGCCTCTGGGCCTACATCAAGGAGCATAACCTCCAGGTCCGCGAGCGAAAACCCTTGCTTGCTTGCGCTGTATCGGTACAGTTTGGATGCATACTGAAGATGTTTAATGGCGTCTAGCAGGAAATGACGTGACCGTCTTACTCTGAAAGGCACTAAATTTTTGTTGATGTGGTGTATGATTCTACCAATAGTCGCTGTAGGATTCTACCATTGGTCAACGGTGCATCAATTAGGATTCTGCCAATAGTCACTGCATAAACTAGGGTTTGTGCGTTCAAACTAATTGCACCGTGATTGGTTTTCTCCCAATGGTGTTTGTAGATGAAGTAAATGAGAAACATGTACATGACATTTTTAATACAACCTTTCAAGGCATTGTGATCAAGTTGCATTATGTACAACCTTTCAATCGTGTGGTGCTCTCTGTAGCCTCCGAAGTCCATGGTCAGAGATAACCTGTGCCCTTGCTCTTGAGTCCTAGAGTCAAAACATTACCAAAACCCACCCACCTGGAACTTGCTCTGTGGAACAATATAGTGTACCATTTAATATGATGTGCTGTGGGTGATGTTATGATTTGAAGTTGTAATACGCAGTGTGGTGCTGTGACAAAGATAGGATTGTCTTATGCTGTTCCTTAATATGTTTGTTAAACAGAATATGGTTTCTAGTTTTTATGCTGTTAACATTTCTATTTTCCTGCATCATCTATTATTTGAAAGATCTTCCCAATTCTATATCTTGAATTTCAATTGGTACTTGTGTTTGTTGCTTTGGGTTGTCAGTTGCGATGAGTTGGCGTATGTGACACAATCCAAGTCCTTGAAAGCATGTGTGGTCTTTGGATTTAGTATGATATTTTTGGTAACCTTGGTATTATGCTATTATGATGATCGAACGGTCTGAGATTCATCATCTCATAATATCCTAAAAAATTAGGGATATGCACAAAGGATGTAGGGCATATTGGAATTTAAAAAGGTCAAACATTGTGATTTATTTAACTACCAATTAGTGAAAATACAAGTATGTTTTTGTTTAGTGCACAAAGGGTGCATCAGTAATTCAGTGTATTCATGTTCACATACTGACATGCATTTAGTAAGATGTTGGTTTGGAGTTACTGGTAATGTGTTATACAAGAAATTAATGATCAAAGCATACCACCAACTTTCTCAACTCCTAATACGCCTTATAAAAAGAACTGGAGGGAGAACTAGATTCATTGTTCATGATTCATGCTTTTATCGAAGTCCATTTTACCATCTGCATTCTAATTTTCATGGACCCTGCCTGCTGATCACAGTAAAGATTATACATCTCTTTTTAACTGTAGGCTTTGCTTGTTACCTCGCCTAACATTTTTTGCCCTTGCTTTCAGGATCCTTCTGACAAAAAGGTGGTCGTTTGTGATGAGAAGTTGAAGGTCCTGTTCGCTGGGCGGGAGCAAGTTGGATTCCTGGAGATTGCCAAGCTTCTCAACCCTCACTTTGTGAAGTGAGAAGCCATTTCCAGGAGCTGGGTTTGCCTGTGACTGGTTACTTGTGATCTAGAGACTGCGTGCGATGGTTTTTGGTAGCTTGAGTTAGCTCGACTTCATAGAATGTTGTAGCTCTTCGGTGTTAGTGTGTGCCCATTGTGGTGGTCTGGTGGTAGCTATATAAATCACTGGTTGTTCCTAGTACTCTTCAGCTCGTATGCAGCTAGGTTGTGTGGTGGGAGCTTGAAATGCAGTCAAAGTCTGTGTGAATTCTCGTCCTGCAAGGATTGGTTATCGTTTCATTAGGATTTATCTGGTGAGCTATCAACTTATTAGTATAGTGGCTGAATTGAACATCCTTGCCGTTGCCGTAGCCTAAGCTGTGTTTTTTTTTTTCCTTCTTTTTGGATTGGACTGAGCCTAAGCTGGTCTGGTAGGCTTATTTATACCTGGGCCAGCATTGTATTCAGCCCTGCAAGACTATCGGGCCAAAAAGGTTGACGGCGCTTCCACAGTTTGGCCCTGCAAAGTCTGAATGCTTCGCCATTTCGGCATACACACAACGATAGCCGATGTTGGCGCAGACAAATTCCGTCAGTTGCTGGGGGGAGTGTGTGCTGGCTTCGTTCACGTTCCTCGTAGCCAATTGGAGTCCAGTAATCTTCGGAACTCCGAATGCATCGGCGTGCGTTAAGGCTTCGTCGACCTCGACCACACACACCACCACAAGTCTCGAACTATGTGTGTGGTACACCAGCACCACAAATCGACAAACCGTGTCTGAAAAACCTGCACTGCCACCTTATCACATGCGGGGGTTTTTTTTTTTTTTTTGGCTCTGTTTGTTTGAGCTGGCTCTATTCGCTGGAGCTGAAAAGCTGACGCTCAGCTGATTTTAATTTATGCTGATTTGATATGAGAAAAAAATACTGTAGAAGGCCTAAAAAAATAAACGTTTATTAGCTGAAGCGAACAGAACCTTTAAGTGCTTTGGCGCCAGTGAGACTGTAACAGTATTCTCCTCTCTAAAAAAATAAAATCAATTTTCACCTTTTAAGGCGCCAGTGGGGCTGCTTTGGCGCTGCTGCGTAGTACTGTGCGTATTACTGCCTCTGCCCTCTGCCTCGCAGCAACAGCGGGCACGGGCCAACTTCTTCGCCGCCTGCCGCCCGAGTGAACGCGGCTCCCACTGCTGAGGTGAGGGCCGATCGCGGTCGCGGCCTCCATCACGCTCACGCCCACGGGATCGCCAAGCCAAAAGCCGTCGCGCCCGCGGGCACCTGTGTTTCTATATCCGTCCTCTGGGCACTGGGCTCTACCGCACGCCGCCGTGGCGCAGACGAGACGATTGTTCGGTGGCGCGCATGTGCCGCCGCTGCCGTCCAAGCGGATGCGGGCCGAACCCAACAGGAACGAAACGAACAGCGGGACGTGCGTGCGGTCTGCTGGGCTGCTGCGGCGGGCGCGTTGTGCGTTCCAGACGGACAGTTGTGTTGTGTGGCAGAAAAAGGCGCTCTGACGCAGGGGCAGTTGAACTGACCGTCGTCTCTGTCTGACCCCGGACGTATCGACCTCGAACGTATCCTGCTGCAAAGATGCTTCCGTTGTGATGAAGAGCTGTACTCGTGATTAAATCAGTGGTTTGTTACTTGCCTTGTACTTACTTCTACTAATGGCGTGCTGCTGTCCTTCCGCTCTACCACACTCCCCCTCGTGCTCTATCCATCATCTTTACTTTGGTGTAAACTACTACGCGTGGTGTCCTTGCGGCTGCGACTCTATTACACGCCACATCTCTAGGAGGTTCAGTTCAGTGAGCACGCATGCAATGCTGGTGAGCGACTAGCGCGTTCCAGGCCGCTGCTTCCCTTTTGCGCGTGGGCCACTGGACAGGTTATGTGGATCATGAAGGATTCAGAGAACCGAGGCCTACCACCTATCAATTCCAGCTGCCCAGCGCGCTCAAGGAGCATGTTCAGATCGGACTGGACCGGGTGCAGTACCAGTACGTGCTGACGGAACGAGCGAGACTGCGAGAGGCACCGCCGGGCGAGAAGGTGAGAGTGATGAGAGGCCTCAGAAGGTTGTTTCAATTCGCGTGAATGTTTTTATTTACACCCGCCGCGCGCGCCACCGTACACGCGACGCGATCGACTTCGAAACTTATTCGCAACCGACTGCTCAGACGAAAGTAAAACGTACTCCACTGTACATGCATATCTCCACGAGTGGTTTTCGTTCCTGCACTGCACATGTAGTGGGGAAAAAAATAATAATCAATGGATACAGCATGCACGCACTTTCCGTTCGGGTGCCAGACTGGGGTCAAGTCGGGTCCGCCATCGACAACATTGTGTGACGGACATGTACGTGGCACGGTGGCAGTGCACTGCCCGCCCTCCATGTATGTGACCTAACCATGGTAAAATCTCAAGTGACAAGTGTAGTATTCACCTAGAGTAAGCAATGATGACCCCGATCCCTTAAAGAAAGGTCAGGCTTTTGGATGCCAGCTCACATCTCATCAATACAACACTACGACATGGGGCCCGGTCCGTTCATTGTCCAGCGTCACTCACACCAACACCTCTTCAACGCAACGCAACGCAACGCAAGGCACCAGACGCACACAGAGCCAGTGCCAGCCCCAATTACCCCTCCCCTGGCCACAGCACCGCTGAGCAAATAGCCAAGGCCTACGGTCGTATAACTCACCCCCAAAACCCCAAGCCACCACCCTCACCTCTCTCTCACACAAAGCAGCAGCAGCAGCAGCAGTCCTAGGTGAGGTGGGCAGCAGCAGAATGAAGCTTGAGAGCACCGCCACCGTTGCTCTGCTCCTCTTCCTCCTCCTGGTGCCACCTTCGCTCCGCGTCTCCATGGCTGGATCAGGTAACCCCGCCAGCTAGCCGCGCCATGATCTCGTACCGTTTCTGATGCTGGGCTGGCCTGGCTATTTATTCACACGATCGACCTTCTTCTTTTCTTCTTCTTTGGATTTGGGTTATTATCAGCTTTCTGCGACGGCAAGTGCTGGACGAGGTGCTCCAAGGCGAGCCGGCACGACGACTGCCTCAAGTACTGCGGGATCTGCTGCGCCAGCTGCAACTGCGTGCCGTCCGGGACTGCAGGCCACAAGGACGAGTGCCCCTGCTACCGCGACATGACCACCGGCCGCGGCAACCGCACCAGGTCCAAGTGCCCGTGATTCTCCATCTGGATGGCATGCGTATAGCCTATGTAGACCATACATGCATGCGTCTGGAGAATGAAGATGTATGTCTACAGTATGTCCTAAGCTACCGGTACTCTGCGTGCCTTCTCAAGCTTCTGCTTTCACCAGTTACTACTCTTACTACTACTGCTAGTATCGTGTCATGTAGTACACTGGCCGCATGGCCAGGCGATAATGATGTTGTCGTCTATTGTAATAATAGACCCTTTGGCTTGGAGCTAGTACTAAATGAGATGCTAGAGATCGTGCTTAGTATAGAGTTTTCAGTTTCAGAGTCCATTGTGCTGAAATGTGATTCTGTCATGCAAAAGCATGCTATGTGTGAGTTTAGCGCCTCAACTCCAAAGCCAGGCAGCCAGGCCGGCATGGCTGAAGCATGAGACGAGCGTCGGTGGTGCAGACGCATCAGCCCCACAGCACTCCAGTCCTTCAGTTACTCCCCTGGTACGAGTGCTAACTGACTGCACGCGTCGGCGGCTTGTTTCTCTAGCCACCAGGCACACCAGCCCCACTCGGCTGAAGAAATTCAAGTCTTTTGCCGAATTTGCTTGCGGTGCAGCTGGACACAGCTCCGAACGGCACGAGTGGGGGGGATCCACACCGTCCTCCCTGCTACCAGTGAGCAGTAGAAAACAATCAACTGCCCAGGACAGTTCCTGAAAATTTTCATCCGATCCAACTATCAACAAGACTGTTGTAGGTGGCAAACCATATGTATATGGTTTTCAACTTTTTCCTGAATAATCGGCCTTCAGGCCTACAACGTTGAGCAATAATGGTCTATGCGCTACACGGATACGAAAACATACCGGGCCATATGGTCTTACCATGTTTCCAAACAAGGTAGCACCTAAATAGTTGCCCAAAAAAAAAGCTGCAACGAAAATAAAAATGGACAGAGAATGCAAACCATCAATGTAAATGCAAAACTTGAGATGCAACAAAAATATGTGTAGAGAGAAAATAAGAAAAGTAAATCAACACAAGGAAAGTTACGGCGCAAACAACTTGGCCTCTTGCCGGCTAACTGCTACGTTTATAACTGGCGTACAACTTGCCCTGTTGCTATCATTATATTGCTAAAATGTACTAAGTAATACAAGGGTATTCTGTTCGAGGTGAACTCGATTAACCTCGTGAAGGATGGTTACAAACAAGATGTAGCTGACAAGCACATGCATTCAACCTCTTCTGTCAGCTACTTTCGCCGTTAAAAAGAAAGAGAAGGTGACCTTCCAAGTGTCGTCTATATCTATATCTTAAGTTACTGCAGGTTAGGATAAGACAACACCAAACCACCTAAATCCTTCTAAACAAAGTATTATAGAACATAAGATATACTGAAGAGGAAGGAACCTTTAGTTCATGTAAAACCGTTCAGGATACAGCTGCATTGTACACATCAAGCGGATTACAGAAGTTTACTCGCTAACTTATCCTCTCAACTCCCATGTTCGTATCGTTGCACACTTCTTCCTTTCAGTAGAGATTCAACAGATGCTGCCTGCACACAGGGCCTTCTGGTCTTTTGGATCAAGTTACAGTCAGACCCTACTCTTGCACATGAAAGTGTAAATCCCATAGGGCACTTTGGGCATTGTGGTCCACAGAACCCGGCACTGGTGGGGTGTTAGATGAACCTGAACAAGATATAAACTAGAGTGCTGAATAAGGATGGGCCATTATTTCCCAACTTACAAGCCCTCTTTTGTGGGCAGCTGATGACTCAATCCCATCTCACAATTATTGCACAGCATGACATAATACAGAACAGGAGACCAAAATTGGGTACAAACAAATCAGAGTACAGTCCAGCATTGATCAGATCAATTAGGGACAGGGAGAGAAAGACAAGAAGATAATCACTTCAGGAGCATTTCAGCAATCTGAACAGCATTGAGTGCGGCACCTTTACGTATCTGATCACCACAGACAAATATGTCCAACCTGTCATTGTATAGATTATTAAGTTCCGATATAATTATCCTTAAATTCCTTCTCCATTTTCATACACAAGTAATGCACAATGAGGTAATGCTTTCGTCAATGTAACTGTCAAACATTATCAATTATCATACATACCCTCGGTTATCATCCAGGGACAAGTCCTGACGAATTCTACCCACCGCTACATCATCTTTATCTGATACCTGAAAAACAGAAGGTTACTTCTTGTTAGTAAAATCATTCGAACATTGCGGTGGGATTGATGAGCATAAATCAAAATACCTCCAGAGGCGTAGGGAAGCGATTGGATGCTCGGTCATCAATAATGGTAACACCAGGAGCTCCTCTCAAAATTTCTCGTGCAGTATCCTTTAGAGTAACACACAAGCTTAGAAGTTGCAATATTATACTACTCCATTCATTCTAAATTATAAGACATTTTGGCTTTTTTAGATTCATAGCTTTTGCAATGCACTTTGATATACACAATATCTAGATAGTAGATAGTACATAATAAAAGCAATGTATCTAGAAAAACAAGATGTCTTATAATTTGGAGTGGAGGAGGTACAGCATAAATATAACCTATTTGTTTTTCTACCACATTCACAGTAGTCAAATTCAAATAAAGCACATATCTAGATGACAAAGTGGCAGGCTCCAAGAATGAATTAACTTAACACAAATAGAGACAAAAGAGAACAATATGAAAGAACCGAGAAGTGTTAATGCTAGTTAGCATATAATGTGCAGAATACCAACCTCATCAAGTGGCTTTTCAAACTGTAGATTGACACTTTCGGCATGCGCACGCATCACAGGAACCCGTATGCAAGTCGCAGTTACTTTCACATCCTTGTCATTCTAGCAATGGAACGTACAGTTAGAATACATATTTCTCAAATTATCACAATGAAAGTGAGATAGTAATGCAGACTTCATACGAAGCTGTTTAGAACAGGATGACAAAGACTAACCCAAATTTTTCTGGTCTCCTTCACCATTTTCATTTCTTCCTCGTTATACCCATTCTCGAGAACTGGTGCATTGTGTGAGAATATATTAAAAGCATACTGCACAAGGGACAAAGATATTGAGCATGAAGAACTCGTGACTCAAATAATTTTATATGTGCTCAGGATACTTCAATTTGTAAACTGCAGCAACCTGCTGTTTGAAAATATTGCATGTTGGGGCCTTCCCTTCCAAGACCTAAAATAAGGTGTAAAACATTTAGTGTCTAATCAAACAAACACATTAATTGGACAGGAAAACTTGGAGAAGAAAATATGTACCTCCTGAGTCTGCAGCTTGAGTTCTTCCATTGCCGCAGCACCAGCACCACTTGCTGCTTGGTATGTGCTGACAACCATCCTTAACACCTGCCAAATCAACAAATAGCCATTGATTTGACCGTGAAGGGAGGGAGGTCGACAAGCAAATCGGATATGATAAAAAGGTCATCTTAGTAGCAAAAGAACATGTGATAGAAACATAATAGCCCACCATACAAATGTATTAGCAATTCAGGAAGACTCTGCAACCCATATAAAAAACAGAATTGGCAATACAGTTCTAGATAAGTAACAGACTTAAATAACCTATGGTTAATCCCTACCCTACTGCAAACATAATTTGACATCAGCTCCTAAGGATTTGTTACCAAAAGATCGACATGCTGTGATACCATCAATTCAATACTGAAGATTTTTTCTAGACAGACGCAGAACGCCGATTTCAAAAACATGGAAGAATAAATAATGTGCCGTTTTGTTGGCTAAAACTGCACTGGAAGATTGAAGATTCAGAACAGTAGCTGGAAAGTAAGTGATTGCACTGTTGTGGACTGCCAATATGATCTCTATCTTCAAGCCTGATTAAAGTAAGAGCAACTCAGAGACTCTCTAAATCCTTCCTAAATGTTAGGAATAGAGATTTTTGTGAAAAACTACCCTCCAACAGCTTATCTAAATAGTTATCCAAATACAGTCATCTTCTATTCTGGATTTTTCACTAGCCAAATATAGAAAACGAGAATGACTCTTTAGATTGCGAATGAGATATAGAAGAATTGTGGAGAGTCAAAAGATATAGAAAACGATTTTTATGCAAAAGACTCTTTAAATGATGATTTAGAGAGTGATATGATATTTAGAAAGACTCTTGGAGATGATCTAAAAGAACTAAAATTAGACAGTCCAATATTTGATTCCATGCACTGATTCATCCATACTATACGTATATCTTTTTTTATGGAAAGATAGCATTTGTATTGGGTATTAAGAAGCACAAGACCAGAGATTAATGTTTGGTTTCTGCTGTCAAGTGGCATGTGGATTATACAGTTCTTCAGCAACAGCATTCCGTCGCTTCAAATTAAAGTTATTCAGAAATGGATGACGCTTTCGACATCCCAAAAAGTGCCCAAAGTAGTACCCTAGCGTGGCGATGGAGCGGCGTGGCAGCCATGAGGCAGATGATGGTGGAGCAATTCGGATTTGCCACAATCGCCCCCTGCCCGAGCCGGACGTTCCCCATGGCCTCGGGGTTGACCTCGGGGATGACGAGCGGCACCTCGGGGTCCATTCGGAACGCGGAGCTGTTGTCGACGACGACGGCGCCGCTGGCGACGGCCGCGGGCCCGTACTTCCGGCTGACGCTCCCGCCGGCGCTGAACAGCGCGATGTCGACGCCGTCGAACGCCCCCGGGGCCGCGAGGTCCTGGACGGTGTACTCGCGGTCCTCAAAGGCGAGGCGCTTCCCCGCGGACCGCTCGCTGGCGAGGAGGCGGAGGCTGCGGTAGGGGAAGTCCCGGTCCGTGATGACGCGGAGGAACTCCTGGCCCACCGCGCCAGTGGCGCCCACGATGGCCACCGAGGGCCCGTCCTCGCGCAGCGCCATGCGCACGGTGCCGGGTGCGCGCCGGTGCCGCGCCGCGCGGCCCGGGGACGGCGGGAATAGGCGCGGGTGGCGGACGGCGGCGGCGGCCTGCATTGTGGCGGCGCGCGAGGCTGAGACGGGGAACGAGTGACGACAGGAGCTCTCGATTAGGGTTTTAGGGCGGATACTTCCGGATGAAGTGGGGTTTTGTGGGCGCGCACTGATCCAGATATCCAGTGTATGTGTGCTGGCGCCGTGGCGCGACCCGTTTTGGTTCCCAACTTGCGAATTTTGCAATGGCCCGCGGAGACGATCTTGAGCAAGAGTACGACATCAATTTGATCTTTCCATCCCATGCTCACTTGCTCAGCCGGTATCTCTGATAAACGATGTGCCGTAAGCTCCGCCGTGAAACCGGTTTTGTCCGTCATTGTGGTGCATTCCCCTAGCTATGACTAAGAAAGAAATTCACGACACCGGAGGTCTAGTTTGATACATCTATGTTCCCATGGCAAAGGATGAGAGAGAGAGGAAATGAACTAATTTTCCTCTTAATCTCCTTTTAATTTACATGTGGAATGATGGATCCAAAACTCCAAAAGAACCCACTGGGTTGGATATGATATAAGTATTATTGGTTGCCTGCATTGCTGAAATTCTTATGTGGGCTTATACAGTGTTCAAAACAGACTAATGTAACATCACAAGTATGCCATGCTTTTTCCATGCGAGACAATGAAATTATGCATAAATCGAAGGCATCCTAAAATAAACACATTTTCACATCCTCTACTTTTACTAGGAAAATAGAGCCAGTATAAGGTGACTATGTGTAACAGTAACAGAATGTAAACAAATGAACATAATTTTATCGGACAAGGCTTGCTTATGCAGGTAACTTGCATATATTTATTCAGACGTAGATTATGCTATGTAAGATCTAATGCAAACTAAATCTAATACATGCAGATACCATATGTATCTCTATATATGTCTCTATATATGATAACTGGAATATATGGTGTTTTTTTAGTTGTAGTGGACTTTTGGATTAGGCATAGGTGCGCCACCCGCAACAATCTATATAGACAAATGATGCTATGATACCTGGTATTTGAAACAACTTATAAATTATTTATGGCTAAAATGTAAGATGAGCTTAAAAGTCAAGCATCACGTCTTTCTATAGTTTTTATTTCCACGCTTCTCTTCACAAACAACCATTTGAACGAATCTATATGTTTCACGATCATTTGTGTCTCGGGTGGCGAAAATAACCCTTGATTCCCATAGGGTGTTTGATGGAGACATGGCAACCTATTTAATACAAATAAACTTAATTAAATCTTTATATGTGACAGCCTATTTATTTATAGCGCAAATAAAATCTTGTTAAAATTTCCAGTGAGACTGACCTAAGATATAGAATGCTGTCTCCATTGCATTGCATGAGGATTGAAGAGTTTTTTTTTTTATATCAAGCTAGGCTCTATGGCCTTCTCATTTCAACCTCTTGCTCGACTAAATCACGAGCCACCATGCACCTTACAAACTCTGGGAGGGGGTTTGCCCAAATACAGAGCTCGCTCGGGTCCCAATCCTTGCCAAGGAGGCAAGTTCATGAGCGACAGAATTACATGATTTGGGAACAGAGAGAATAGAATTACAAATAAAGTGGTCATGCAACAAAAATCGAGTATCTTGAATCAGCATCCTGGGTACCGCGAGATCCATGGAAACAGATTGCAGAGCTTGTTTCAGTACTATAGAGTCCACTTCCAGCTGAATACGAGAGATCCCGAAGTCAGTCGCAACTTGTAGAGCTTGATGACAGGCCATTACCTCCGTTGACAAAGCATCCGGGACGGCTCCCAAACACCCTGCTCCCGCTAGTATTGGCTCTCCTTCATGATCACGTACAATGAATCCCCAACTCCTGCGATGGGAATCTGGGAGAAAAGAGCCGTCTGTGTTTATCTTCAATTGATCGATCGGAGGAGCCATCCATCTTTTCTGAATCGGAGTTGTCCTTGGTGACTTTCTCATCTTCATAAGATCTAGGTCGTGCATGAGTTGCACAACTCCAGCTGTGATCTCCTCCGTGGACAACCCTTGTTCTCCACTATTAAGCCTGTTCCTCGCGCTCCACCATTTCCAGAGTAGAAGCAGAATTTTGATGCAGGATTCTTCTTCCATTCGTAGCACAGCTGACACAACTTCCCAAGCCGAACCTGCTCGGATCAGTTCCTCCTGTACAGCCTCCAGCCCCAGTCTCATCCAACAATGTCTGCCTTGTTTGCACTTGAGAAAGCATTGCCCCCCCATCCTCATCAAAACGAAGATAGACCGGGCATCTTGTGTCTAAATCCACTCCACGGCGATGAATGTTCATTCTCAGAGGGAGGCTATTGCGTGCCAGACGCCAGGTGAAATGCCTTACCTTCGGTGGACATGGCAACTTCCAAATCTGCTTCCAGACCGACTTCTCCTGATCCTTCATGCGTGATCTGCTACTCTCTCCTTTTTGGTGTTTCTTCTCTCTTTGTGCCGAGTCATCAAGAATATGATAGGCACTTTTGACCGAGAAATGACCTCTACGATCAAAGTGCCAAGCTACTGTATCTTCATGCCCTGGGTTTGTTGGTGTCGCTAGGATATGCTTCACATCCTCCTCCCAAAAAAGATCTCTCACTAATACTTCATCCCAGCAACCCGTTTCTGGGTCAATGATTTCCTCAACCTTGGTCACAAGGGTATGGCCTCTTGGTGTCATTGGTCTTCTTGTAATGCCATTGACAATCCATGGGTCATCCCATATCTTTATGTCAGAGCCATTGCCCACACGCCAAATTAGTCCTTTCTGTAATGCATGCATTCCTCGGACTATGCTTCTCCAGGAGTACGAAATACCAGGTCTTTCTTTTGCTCGTAGCAAATCATTGTTAGCACAATATTTAGCTCTCAGTAGTTGTGCACACAAGGAGTTTGGGTACTACAAAAGCCTCCAGGCCTGACGAGCTAACATGGCAAGATTAAAAAGGTGGAGATCCCTATAGCCCAGACCACCATCTTCCTTCCTTCTACAAATCTCTTCCCATGATACCCAGTGCATCTTATTTTCTTTGCCTTGCTGTGCCCACCAGTAGCGACATATCATTCTGCTCATCTCATCACACAGGCCTTTTGTTAAATCAAAACACGACACGGCGTAAGACGGAACCGCTTGCGCCACAGCCTTTATGAGGGTCTCTTTACCAGCCTTGGATAACAGCTTCTCTTTCCATCCCTAAATTCGTTTCCATAGCCTTTCCTTCAGATAAGAGAAAAGTTTGGACTTGGACTTACCCATATAGACCGGTAGTCCCAGGTACTTGGCATTCACAGCTTCCTGTGAGAGTCCCAATATATCCATAAAACGCCTTCTGTCTTGCAGCTTGGTGTTTTTACTAAACACAATGGAGGACTTGTCCTTGTTGATCTTCTGCCCCAAGCAAACCTCATAAATATGTAGCATATGTCGCAAATGGGCTGCATTCTCTTCATTTGCTTTTAGGAGAAGTAGTGAGTCATCAGCGAATAATAGATGGGTTATACTTGGCGCTCCCGCACAAACAGTCACTCCCTGGATTCTTCCTTTACTCTCCGCATCATTGATTAAGCCCGTGAAGCCTTCAGCACACAGTAAAAATAGGTACGGTGACAATGGGTCCCCCTGCCTTAGTCCTCTGGATGGTGTGATAATATCTGTCAAACTTCCATTCACCTTGATACGATAGGTAACTGTGGATATACACTTCATGATAGTGTTGATCTATGCCTCAGTGAAACCCATTCTTCTCATCATGCTCTCAAGGAATCCCCATTCCACTCGGTCATACGCTTTACTCATATCCAGTTTAAGTGCCGCATATCCATCTCCGCCACCCCTCTTGTTCTGCATATAATGGTTCATCTCATAGGCAATGAGTACATTGTCAGTGATTAGCCGACCGGGAACAAAAGCACTTTGGTTTTGGGAGATTATTTCAGGCAGAATAATCTTCAGGCGATTTGCAAGCACCTTTGACACTATTTTGTACACCACATTACAAAGGCTAATTGGGCGCAAATCTTTTAGTTCCTCAGGGTGTTGCACCTTCGGTATAAGCACTACCACCGTATCATTCCAGGTTTGCGGCATGGTCCCCCCTCCAAGGAAATGTTTCACCTCCCTGATGATATCAATCCCAACTATGTCCCAATAGGATTTATAAAAGATTGCTGACATACCATTAGCACCTGGCGCCTTTAGGTTCCCAATACTCTCAAGCGCTTGCTTAATTTCATCATCAGAAAATTCTTTCACTAGTTGTTCATTCATCTCCAGAGAGACCCGGGGGGTAATACATTGAAGGAGCTCATCAAAATTGCCACCTGCATGAGAAGTAAACAGCTCATTATAAAACATGTTCACCGCCTCCAAAACCTCTCCTTCTTCCTCTAGCACACGCCCATCATCCATCACAAGCCTTCGTATCCTATTTCTACGCTTTCTTTCTAAAGCATATTGATGAAAAAAATTTATGTTTCTATCTCCTTTCTGCAACCAATGCACTTTGGCCTGTGTCTCCAGTATAAGTTCTTTTGCTCCTCCAATCTTTCTAACTTAAATCTCAGAAGCTCCATTCGACTAGCATGATTAACATTTATCTCCCCTCTCCGGCACTCCTCCAGGCCTTTGCGAGCACGTTTAATTCTCTTCTCCAAATCACCCAACACATTCCTACTCTAGTCCTGAAGATCCGACGCTACTATTTTTATTGCATCGCTCACTTTTCCTCCTTGTGCCTGGACCGCGAGCTTCCAGGCATTGCCCACAATTTTGCCGCACTGGTCTTCCTGCACCCACCCAGCTTCAAAACGGAAAGGCTTCCCGCACCCGCTACTTGAGCTCGGCTCCTCCATCCATTCAGTGTCCACAATCACCGGGCAATGGTCCGAGTGTTTGGGATCACCATTCTTCACTCTAAAGCCCAGAAACCGAGCTCTCCAATCACCATCAGCTACTGCACGATCCAGCCGCTCACGGACATAATGATCATCATTATGATTGTTATTCCATCACGTGAACGGGTCACCAGTGAAACCCAAATCAGACAAGCTGCAATCATCTAATGCATCTTTAAAGGCATCCATGCACGCTTGTGACCTTGCTGGACCTCCCTCCTTCTCGCACCCCAACAGAACCTCATTAAAGTCACCCATACACAACCATGGATGACGTCTTGCTGCATTCAGAGCACGTAGGGCTTTCCAGGATACATGCTTTTGGTCAGACCTCGGCTCGCCATAGAACCCAGTGAATCTCCATATGAACCCATCTTCCTCCGTCACATCCGCATCGATGTACAGCCTTGACATCATACAGACAAGCATGTTGATTCTCCTCCTCCAAAAAATAGCTAGACCACCACTGCGCCCCACACAATCCTTAACCATCATGTTTGTCAAACCGAACTTCCACCTAAAGCCATCCGTCTTGTGCTCGTCCAATTTAGTTTCGGACAAGAACAAGATATCGGGGTCCTCCTCCTTCTGAAGACTCAGAAGGCCACGAACTGCCATGCCATTCCCCAACCCGTGGCAGTTCCAAGCTATGATCTTCATTGGGACTCGCGAAGCAACGTTCACTACATTGGACTCCCTCTCAATCTTCTTTAGGTTTCTTGCCGACTCATCCAGGTCAAGGGCCATAGGGTCCTCCCCCTTCCTCTTCCTTCTTGTACCTACTCCCACAATCTCCTTTGGACTTGTCGTACCTCATCTCCCCAGCTTTTTGTATGTACCCTTGCCCTTAGCTCTTGGCGACTCATTCCCAGCAGGTTTTTAGTGGCCTGCACTGCCCCCTTATTGCTTTGCATGCCTGGTAGGGTGCTGTTCACGTTCTTTTCTCCCACGCTTACCCTCTCAGCTTCAGTACCCGGTGGGAACAATGGCTTCCTCACCTGCACTGAAGGCGTGAGGGATAGCTGCCTTTGAGCTCCGTCCAACTTAAGACGACTAATCACCTCCTCCTTCCTCCCCTTTACTTCTACCCTTCTCCTCTGTCCCCTTCAGCTCCTTCCTCCAGGATGGTGCATCGCTCCTAGAACGCCCCCCACTATACCTCTCCCCCGACCATGTTCCTCCGCTGCCCGAGCCTCCCTGACTTCCTCTTCCCAGCCCCGAACTCCTGAGTGGGCCAGATTGGCCTCCATCAGCCCCCGGTTTACGCTTTGGTGGGATGAAACGGAGTTCTCGACCAAAAGCCCTCTCCTTCTTCTTCTTCCCCGCTGCTGAAGGACAAACTCTATCCATGTGTTCGATCAAACTGCAGCAGTAGCAGAAATCCGGGAAGAATTCGTAAGACAGAGGGCACCAGCGATCCTCCGCCTCATCCCCTAGTGAAATAGTGACTCCACGCATCAGGGGCTTTCGTATATCCAACCTCACCTTCACCCTCAAAAACCTTCCTGCCAGATCTCATCAGGTTGAGCTTCGGTCTCCGCCTCCATGAACTCCCCCACTTCGTCACCAATAGTTTGGCCGTAGCGCCATTCATGAGACCAAGAGGCAAGTTTGCCACTCGCACCCAAATAGGAATGTGGGCAAACTCGATCTCGTCCAGGGTTTTTGAGCCATCGAACTCCGCCACCATGAACAGCTCGTTTGACACCATCCATGGTCCATCATCTAAGGCCTTCCTCTTCCCTGTCATCTGACCAAATGTAATGAGGAAGTGGTTCTCTCCCAAATCCTTGCAATCAACCCCCCTGACCGGACACCAGATCCAACCCAGTGCCTGTTCGATCACCTCCGCTCGCACATTCCTCTCCGACATCAGTTTTCCGAATGCCTTCTGTGGATCAGCACCAGGCCGTCCCTTCTGATCGGGCCCGCCCCCGATCCGTACCTTCTTCTTCTCCGCTTCCGACAGGTTGAGACCCCTCATGAGATCCGCAACCTTCTCCATGCCTCCACGATGCGATGGCGGCCAGATGCCGTACCCTCCGGCACCAGGCCAAACCTAGGTTAGCAACGTTGGGCTTGGCTCCAAACTAGAGAATTGACTGTGGACACGAGTGTGGGATGGGATTGTGGACTGTTTGCAGTTACTAACGCTATCAAAAGAAGGTAGCCAAATCTATTCTCTAGCAATGATAACAATACTTATCAACGCAATCACGGGGGTTGTCAATCCCTATGCTTAAAGTATGTGATTGTTAGCCAAAAATGCTATGGGTAGCTCTATAGGATATGTGATGGGATTCTACAAGCGCACAGAACTATCGTGTAGCACTTTACCTGGGAGTATCAGGTGTCGAATTTATATTTTCCCAAAGGAAGGCGGGGTTTGTGATTCCAAGGATATGATAGTCAAGGATCTATATATGGATAATTGGGGTAATAACCTTAGTAAGGATAATTCAATAAAGTATAACTAAGGTGAAAACATGCACTAGGTAGCTCTGGAGTTTTAGGGGAGAGCTCATCTCAGTAAAACATCAAATGATTGTTATACCAAAGAGACTGCTATACTTGGGACACGTAAAGTCCTAAACTCGCCGGGGTTCGACTGATTAGGCACCGTACGTCCCGAAGTCCTATGCTTATACCGGATACTAGGCCGAACGTGGTGGAATACAGAGGATCCTAGGGCTGTCACCACCTAGAACCTACCACTACTATCCGTAGGCCTAGCGGCACTCAAGGGTAAGCTATAACCTAAGCACCGCGCTTAATCTATAAAACTTACTACTCTAACTCGAGCTCAAGAATTAGAGCATTCTAACCAAGCAATGAGCAAGTATAGAGCTACTTAAAGTAAAACAATAAGTAAATGAAGAAGGGGATCTTTATTACTGATAAGAGTGAAGAACACCGCAGAGGAGGTCGCCGACAAGCCCGGCTCCACCACAGACTTCCTCCTTCTCCCGACTTCTCTCCAACACTCTACTCTTCTCTAGCTAGCACTATTCCTAAGAGCAGAGCTTCGCTAGAGAGAGAGAGAGAGAGAGAAGCTAATGTATCTCAAGTGGACTCTCTAGTGTATCTCTAGTATGTTTCTTGTGTGTTTCCCCCTTACAAGTGAGGATTCTAGTCCTATTTATAGTGTAGGAGTGCACCAGAGGTACTTGTAGAGCTTCTGGAGGTCGGTGGCAGCGAAGAGCAGGGCGGGCGCCCTCCTAGGGGTGCGGGCGTCCCCTTGATCCACCGTCTTGCATCCAGCGGCTCTCCTTCCTCCCCATAGGCGGTTGCAAAGTTAGTTGGTGCCTTGAAAAGGCGGTTTGCAACCCCTGGGAGGATGACATGTGGGTCCTTCGATCCATGGCACATCACTTGATCACCGTTGGATGAAAACGACTTCATTTTATGGCTTGGATGACTCCTGGACACCTTCCCTCGGATTGTGGACGTGGCACTCAACTTGGACTGGGCGGGCGCCCTGTTGATAGGGCCACCGGATCCTCATGCCTTGTATCTGAGCCGTTGATGTTGTTTCAACGTGCCATAGACCATTTGGGAGTTGGCACACGGATCAGTGAGGTGGCAAGTGCCATTTGGCACTTTGGACAGGGCGGGCGCCCTACTTGGCAGGGCGGGCGCCCCCCCTCTGGCTCCCATGTGGCAGCTAAGGTGCTGAGGTGTCTTGCCTTGCTTTGTTTTTACTTGATTTCACCATTTTTCCTGCATACACAATATTTCTCCAAGGACATGTGGAACTAGGTAAGTTTCGAGGTGGGTTCTTTGCATTTCATGTGGTTTTACCTTGATTATGGGTGAAATGTTGACGGTAAAATAGGGTGTTAGCGACCGTCAACAAACTCCCCCAAGCTAACCTTTTGCTTGTCCTCAAGTAAAGACATGATTTTAACATGGCAATGTTGGATCAAGAATTTCTTTAATGTAACAATTTACAAAGATCTTGCACATAAACCACCACTATTCTAGTATTGAGCATGATTCAAAAATTCATCTTATGTCTTAACTATATGGGGCTTATAACTTTTTCACCATGGGTTATGCAAAAACAAGATAACATAGATAAGCAGATACTTCATCCCTTACTTTGGTAGAGTGAAACCACTTACTAGAGAGTTTTTATTCTTTTGAAAAAGAAAATTTTGTTTTGGTTTCTTTAATGGTACTCTCAACCACTCCTTAATGTGATGGACCTCACAAGAGCTCAAAAGAGCTTTTCATGTCTATCCTAAGCTTATGTGGGGTTTATAGGATTGGAGCAAAGCATACTTGAACTGAATGTATTGCAAGATTAGACTCTTAGATCACAGGGAGCAACAAGTCATAAAACATGATAAATAAGTGTAAGTATAAATTATTTGATGGGCTCTTGAGACTTATTCCTTTGCCTTAGACAGGGGAGAGCAAGGTTACTGAATGCATAGTTTTTTTAAGATATATGGGCACCTGCCCATGGGAGATTTGTCCTCTTTTGTTTTCCTTGAGCACTTGCTCTTTTTTTTCAGTAACCTATACTCCCCATCTATCAAAAGGATAAAAGTTGATTGTGGTTGGTTGTCTCAATTGGTGTGTGGAGCATAGATGTATACTTCCAGCGTAGAAGTAATACATAGGCAGAATGCGTACGTGATCTTCATCAAAGAATATGACTAGTTTCTCTATCCTAGATCAAATAAGGTCTAAGTAAGCTCAAAACAGACAAGAGCTATTTCTTTTGGTGGTTTTAGTTGGTTGTGGATGTATGGCTTGATGATAGGTACTTAATTCCATAAAGAAATCATGAGCAAGAGTATGAATTTTATAAATCAAAAATCTCTAGTTGGTTCTCACTCATTCCTTAGATCAGGTAAAAGTTTTACTTATACCAATTTCAATCTTGCAAAAGCATAACTTAAGTTATTAGCATGTGCAACCCACAATAGTGTTTGACTTAAGACAGAATTTAGATATCACACTCAAAACTTTCATAGCAAGGATTGCATAACAAGATTTTACAAATCATCATTGAGCAATTGTTCATCATTTCCAACAAAGATATAGCATATTCTTTTTTATCATTATTTTCATTTATTTATTGTTATGAAAGAACATTATAACTCATAGTAATCAAGAAAAAGAATTACTGGGGTTAGAAACCATACCTTGGCGAGGATGACGGCTCCCCCAAGCTAGCTTCTTCTCCAGGATCGAATTCTCCTCTTGGTCAGGCTTGTTTTCTCTTTTGCATCTTATTATGATCACTAGGCTTTGCTTTTTATTCTATTTTTATTTATTGCTACTATGATAAACCAAATTTATATTTTATTTTATTATTATTATTTTATATTATTTTTTAATCTCTCTTTTAAAATAGTCTTTATTAAATGCAAGACATAAATTTAAACATGCTTCTAACAATTAATTGATTCAATACATGAAGAAGGGAAATATGCCAATGCAATAATTAAAGAGAGATAGAATACTTACTCCCATAGTTGTCCTTCCTTGGAAGGAGGTTCTTCCTTGACTGATGTCTTTTTCTCATCTTGTCCTTCTTTGACGACAGCGGGGTCTGGTGTAGAGGCTGTAGATAATGGTTCCTTCTTTACCGCATCTCTGTCTTTCTTGTTTATTCAGATTCTTGGTTTTCTCCTCATAGATCGACTCTTATTTTCATGCATGTTAGTTACATGGTGCGGTTCACAAGAGAAAACAAATCTCTCTTTCTTCCTATTTATATAGAAATTTATGTTACCACTAGCAACAAATATGCATGCATTCATAGTATTCAAGAAAGGTCGGCCCAGAATGAGGGATAAGTTGTCACTATTACCCATGTCTAAAATCATGAAATCTGCAGGCACAAAGTTGTTTCTTATTTTTACCAGAACATCACAGAGTACTCCTTCTGTGTAGCAAGTTGTTTGTAACAGAACCGGCTAAATCACTTGGCCCACCGGCACCTGTCATTGTCACTAACGACTTCTGACAGCCGGGCCCGTGCCCCAAATGATCTAGACAGGTCTGTCGGGCTACATTAGCGCCCTTTTCTTCGACAGGATCACCATTGCAGAATCATCACAGGATTACAACATTTCATAATAAAATACATCAGAGTACAGTGCGGAAGATTACATAACATTTAGATTACAAACCAGTTGTTCAAATAGGATTCAAATATAGTTATTATAGGCCAGAGGACATAACAGTAGCAGTGGAATAGTTACACAATACTAGAAAAGATAGCTCGAACCCTGCCCACGGGTTCTACTTCACTCATCGCTGCTTTCTTCTTCGACCACGGTCACGCAACATGGAGCAAGACAGATCTCCGACTGCGGTCCTCCTGCAACGGGGTTAACAAACCCTGAGTACTTGGGGTACTCCGCAAGACTTACCCGACTAAGGGTGTAAAATGAGACTCAGGAATGCAAGGCTATGGGTAAGGCTAGCAGAGGATGAGGGGTTTGCAGAAAAGCAATCTATCCGGTTCCATATTTTATTTTGTTATTATTATAATCATATGTATAGCTCCAATGTTCAAACTCATGTATCATCATTCTTTCCATTTTTCTTTATTCATTCAGATAACCTAGTTGAGAACCACTTTTCGGTGTAGAGTGTGAGGATCAAGTCTCCATAACCGAGGAGCACGTCGATTCGAATCCAGAAATTACCCAGCTGGGGATTCTAACCACACTGCATATGCAGCACGCCGGCATACATACACCAACCCGTCGTCACGGCTTTGCTATCCCGGAACCGGTCCTGCGCCACCCGAGAGCACAGTACTCCACTCTTATCCAGGCACGCCGGCCACGTGGGTACAAGCTACTCTCGCCATCTCTCCACTCCCAGTGCGTGGTTGTCGGTTCCAGCAATAGCGTCACCGGACTCTAGGCTTTCCGCATTGGTATGTGGCTAGGCTGTTCATCATGATCACAGCAGGCCTACAACGAACGGTCCCTATTTCCTTCCTGCCGTCAATCCTGCATTGGGACTCTAACCCAAGTACAAGACTACCCGACAGTTTTTATTATTATCGTGCCTGTCGGGTGAGTGAGACATAGGGAACGCCGCCCCATGAGCTGGCCACCCAACGAAACACGTTTCCAAAGACATCGACCAGTTCCAAATTACTCCGAAAGCGACCATGCATTGGGACTCCAACCCAAATACACATCGACCAGCGGATAACCAGTTCTTCACCAATTAAAGTATAAGTATAATCATGGCACAGAAAATAGTTTTTCTTTTATGCAAAGCTAAGTTCATTAAGCATGCCTAAGCATTTCTCAAACCATTTTATTTAAATCAGGTTTCAGGGTATTTATTTGAGACAATGCATCTGGATAGGTGACAATCAACTCCTATTAACCTAATGCAGTAGATTAACTCGAATTATAAATATTTTGTAATAGAGGGGCTGAATGCACCGGGGCTTGACTTGGATCGTGTACAACGTCGGATCGGGATCAGTCCCGCAGATGTCGAATCCTTGGATGACTTCTGGAGTGGCCTCCTCAGTAGTAGTCTCGACCTGGACCCCCTCGGGAACGGGCACTACACGTATGCAATGATGTATGCTTAGCGTGGCATGAGGGCAACAAATGAAATGCTTGAAAGTAAACCATTAATACCTTGAGTACAACTTTTCTTCACGGTAAAGTTGTAAACGATCTACGGAAGGTAAAAGTAATGTTTCCTACTTTTGTTTTATTGACCTTTTTAACGGTCACAGAAAGCCGCTACACAGCTTTATGACTACTATCAAGCACTAAGTTCTCGAATTGCCAAGGATCACACAGCGAAAGATCCTTGGTCTTCATTCAATCCAAAAATTCACACAACAAACCTAAATTCATTTTTTCTATTTACTTTATTAATCCCTAATTCCACATATATTTATTAATTGACCAAACTAACTTCAATTGCAACCAAACTTTACCAACAGCTAGGTTTTATCACCAAACAGAGCCACAATAAATTTCATGATTTTTGGATTTACAGAGAATTAATTAAAATTACACAAACTTGCATTTATTAATTACTTTACTGATTTATTCAGCAGATTAAAGGCACTGGAACACCCTATATTATATTTTTAACAAATACTACATACTTCAGAGAGCATACACAATTATTCTCACATTTTTACATTCAACAAATTAATTCATATGAAAATAACAATCATCAGCACTATTCATACGAATATATAAATGAAAAGCATTTTGAAATTCACTGGAAAAAGAAAAGACCAAATCAGCCCACTACGGCCCATGACCAAGCGAGCCGGCCCACTCGGCCTGCCCGCACCCGGCGCCGGCGATTTAGCAAAAGAGACCTTGGGGAAATCGAAATCAACCCGCGGTCCGATCTATACTATTCACGTGAGTCACGGGATTTGCACTTAACCCCCTGAAAAGACCTATCTTCTAAGCCGAGGCCCCTGGCCTCTCCTCTGTTTTGACAGAGGCGAGGGCGCCGGCGGTCCGCCGCCCCTAGCTCGCCGACGGTGAGCCGAGGGACGAAGCCGAGGGCACCGACGGACTCTACACTCCAAGGCGAGTCTACCAAGCTAAGATACGACGAGATCCGAGGCGCACAGCACCTGGAGACACGTACGCGGCGGCTCGGTGGTGGCGGCGAGCACGTCGCCGGCGAGCACAAGCCGGTAAAGAGAGGGGGAAAAGGTGCGCGAGCATCTGGGGCTCACCACGAAGCTGGCCGACGGGTCGGTGGAGACGGAGGTGGTTCGGAGAAGGCGACTTGGCGACGGCGGCGGATCCCGGTGGCTCGGCACAACGGCGAACACGCGTCCTGGCGAACCTAGGGAACCAGAGAGTACGCCGACGCACGCGTAAGGTTCAAGGGGTCACAGAGATCACGGTACGCAACAATCAGAGGCCCAGAGCTTACCCAGACTAGCTCGAGACGACGGCGGAGCTCGCGGCGGCGCTCTGCCCGCCCGCGAAGGAGACACCGGTGTTCCGGTGGTTACGAAGCTCTACAGCTCCCGCCGACGGTCGCAGGAGATGCGCAAGGAAGCTAGCCAGCTGTCTGTAAGATGGAGAGGGTGGTGATGGACGGAGTGCGGCGTATTCGGCCGAGAACCGAGAGGTGGCGATGGCGACCGGGAGAAGGAAAATGGCGTGGAGAGGGGTGGTCTTTGCCCTTTTGGAGGGGCAACGGGCGGGGACAGGCGCGGCACGACGCGGCGCACGCGCGCCCGTATCTGCCGAGGTCGCGGGGGCACGATCCCGGCCGGCACGGCTCGCCGCGCGCCCGCGCGCGACACGGCGGCTGCCGGTGCTGTTCGTGAACAGAGCAAGGGGCGAAACACTGTAGCATAGATCCCTAGGGGCTGTCGGTTTTTGACCAAATTCGACTGATTTTGCATACAAACATGAAAAACTGCAAAAACAAAAGTTGTAGGATTTGAAATTCTGAACAACTTTGCTTTTGGAACTAAATCCAAATTCGAAATATTTTTGAAACTACAGAAAAAGGGGTAAACTAGAGTTTTGAATTTTAAACTGTATTTTCAAAATTACTTTTAAATTTTCTCAACAACTTGAAAAGTTGCCAAAATAAAAGTTGTTCTAATCAATGAGCTTTACAACTTCTATTTAGGAAGTTTTGCCAGATTTCAAATAATTTTTGAAATGACAATCCAAAACTAAGTTTTAAATCATTGCTTTGAAATAAATTTGAATTTCCACCACAGAACTTTGAAATCTCCAAAAATAAAAGTTGTTCCATTTTAAAAGATCTAAAACTTTTATTAAGGGACTATCTCCAAATTCCTTTTAGATTTTGAATTAGGTTTTGGCCCTAATAAAAGTAAATTTTCAAACCTTTATTTGGGAATTTAATTTTACAAACAAATACTAATTAAATTCAAATCACTCTAGGGACCTAATTACTATCATATGCAAATGATTAATTTAAATATGATGACATGGCAGATTAATTAATCCGTAATACCCGGGGTATTACATTGTTTGATCAGCTAATTGCACATATGCAGAAGTTGGTACTAGCTCAGTGTAGAACAACTTTTCATAATGTTCTTTAGACATGATGTTAATGCTAGATCCTATATCACATATAGCATTATGGAACTTTTGAGATTGAATAGAATAAGATATGACAGGGGTTCCAGGATCTCCCTTTTTAGTTGGAAAATTCCATCCATCTAATTCATAGCCATGATAACTAATAGTAATAAGATTAGCAGATTCCATGATTGTTTCAGGCTTTCCTGGTATTCTATCTTTTTCAAAAGATGGAATTGTAGCTGTTAGTTGTGCTAATTGGGTTTCAAGCATCTTATTGAAACTAAGTTGATTCTTAATTGCAGAAGAAAAATCATCCAATTTAGCATTTATGCTGTCTAGCATCCTACCATTAGCATGGAGTTTCTTGCTTATACTATCAGTTATTCTACCTTGACCATAGAAAAGATCTTTAAGAGAAGGGTAGTTATTACCTTGGTTGTTTGGACGTTGCGAAGAATTGAAGGTGTTACCTTGAGAATTGGAGCGCTGAGTCCATCCTCGATTTGAAGAACGAAAATTGTTATCATTGTTGATGAAGTTGAGGTCTTCATGTGTCTCAGGACAATGGAGTCCGGAATGGCCAATTTCTCCACAGACTTCGCGCATCATGTGAGTCTCCATGGCTTGCACGGTCTCAGGTGTACTCATCCTCTCGCAATTTTCTAGCCTTTTGGCCAGTAGGTCCACTTTAGCTGCAATCATGTCAGCTTACTTTAAAGAATGCATACCTCGCTTGCGCGGTTTCAGACGTTCCTCGTTTCATCCTTGATTGGACACCATCTTCTCGATCAAACCCTTTGCATCTGAAACTTTAAGAGAAAAGAATGCTCCACCGGCGGCAGCATCTAGATGGCTTCTATCAAGAGGGGTTAATCCATGGTAGAAGTTTTGGATCAAAAGCTAATCCTCCATACCATGGTGTGGACAGGCAGCAACATACTCTTGCATTCGCTCCCAAGCCTCGGGAATCGATTCATCGGTTTGTTGTTGGAAACTTGTGACAGAACCGCCTTAATCATAGGGCCCACGTGCCACGTCATCGTCCCTAAGGACCATTGACTAGTCTGCACGAGTTCCCTTTGACTTAGGTGACCCGTCGGGTTTCATAGGAAACCCTAATTTCCCCGAGGATCTCATTGTAAAGACCTTGCAAGTATTACAACAGTTTACACAAATAATTTGAATCAGAGTAAAGAGTGCGGAAGTATTACTTAAACATAGATTACAATTACATTATCCCAAACCAGAGTTTCGCAGTGGAGTAGCTGTATACAACTAAACACCCTGCCCAAGGGTTTCATTATATACACATCTTCATTCATGTACGAACCAATGACCGGCACGATCCTTCTTAGACCTGTTTTCTCAGTTTACCTGCAACAGGGGTTAACAAACCCTGAGTACATGGGGTACTCCGCAAGACTTACCCGACTAAGGGTGTAAAATTAGACTCAGGAATGCAGGCTGAGGGGAGTCAAGGTAAGGCTTAGCAAGAGTCAAAGGATTTTGCGGAAAAGCAATACTAATCCTATTTTCAGTATTTTATCTCAATAATGTTATTAATCATTAACCATATCTCCAAGTTCCTTCTCATATATCAACATTCTTTCATTTACCTCATCCATTCGAAAACATCCTAGTTCCGAACCACTCTTCGCTGTAAGTGTGAGGATCATGTCTCCATTAACCGAGGAGCAGCGTCGATTCGAATCCAGAAGTACCCAGCTGGGGATCCCTATCCACACTGCATATGTAGCTCTTAAGCTTGCATATGCCAACCCCGCCTTCTACGGCTTTTCATACCCCGGAACCGGTCCTGCGCCACCCGAGAGCACAGTACCCCTCTAGTCTCCAGGCACGACGGCCACGAGGGTACACGCTACTCTCGCCATCTCTCCACTCCCAGTGCGTGGTTGTCGGTTCCAGCAGTAGAGCCACCGGAGTCAGAGGCTTTCCGTAGTATGTGGCTAGTTGCAAAGTCATGATCACAGCAGGCCGACAACGAATGGTCCCTAATATTTTTCCGTTAGAAACCATGCATTGGGACTCTAACCCAAGTACACTGGTAACTACCCGGTTTTCACATCCCTTTCCCGATGGCGACGAAAGTTGGGACTCTAACCCAAGCAGTTGGCCAACCAAACGGGAAAACCCATCCACGTTGATGATAATGGACTGGCCAAGTACACCATCACCAAACGAGGACAATACCAATCCCATAAAATGATTCATTTGTTTCATATCATCACAGTTTTTCAAAATAGCATTTTTGCAACTCTATCATTAAGCATGACTAAGCATTTTTCAATACTTTAAATAAACCAGGGTCTTAGGTATAATATGTGGTCAAGGAAAGGTAATGCATCAATAGGTTATCACTCAACTCCTATTAACCTAATGCAGTAGATTAACTCAAGTGATAAATATTTTTAAATAACAAGGAGGGGCAAATGCACCGGGGCTTGCCTGTTGCTTGAAGTAGATAGAAGCCTGAAGTCAATCTCCGGGAAGGATCCACGTTTACCGAGTGAAGGCCTTACTCGGGACACGGTTCAGATAATAATCACCACGCGTGCACTACACGAATAATAATGCAACACTTACATGATGATATGTATGCCATGATGCATGGGATGCACTAACTGGTGAATTAATACTAAAGAATAAAGTTAATTTAGGAAGTTGAGTACAACTTTACTTTACGATAAAGTAGTAAAATAAACTTCATTAGACAAGGTGGTGGTGGTATAATTTATTTATTGGTCATTCTAACAGTCATAGAAAGTTGAGTGAATTTCCTTATAACACTGCTTCTCATTTGCTTAAACAGGTCGTCAACCCTTATATCATATGTGAATAATATAGATGATTACTGTTCTAATTAGCAATTTAATTGAGAACTCAATTAATTAATTAAAGATGCCAAAGACCATTTTAAGTTAATGCCTCAGGGTCCACAATAAATCTGAAAGTCACGCAAAATCTAAGTCGCTAGAGTTTTTTTTTAATATGTAGTTTAATAATCATTAAATAGAGCATCAATTAACAGACCGGTAAACTATTTACATAAAATATCATTTGCATGAACTAACAAGATTAGCATAAACTTAGTAAGTTAACAAGGTACCAAGGGTCAGCACATGATAATGACCCAAGATTAACACATAAATCCCATAATCAACCAATACTTAAGTCATCCTCTATTTCTTTTATTAATCAATTAATCAAGCATTTAATTAATAAACAATTAAACTACTTCCTTTTGAGACCAAACTCTAACAACAGGTAGCTCTTACCTTAAAACAGTGGCAAATAAAATTTCACGATTTTTGGACTAACAGAGAATTTATTAAAATTCATCCAAGTTGGGTTTTCTAATTAAAAATTGCATTTTTATCCTCAGTAAAAGGTATACAAATACCACTTCCCATATTTTTGTATTATTATACACATTGCAGGGAGTCCATACATGTATTTTCATGATTTTTGACATAGTAGATTAATCCTCACAAAAATAACAAGACTCATCACTATGCAAGTCATTAGGAAATAGAAAATGTAATTTAATTCGCGAGGAAATTAGAAAGACTCAAAACGGCCCGAGGCAGCCCAAAACGACCAGGCCGGCCCAGGACCGCTCTCCCTCTCGCTGACCCACTGCCAGGCGGTCCCCGCCCGTCAGATTCTTCTCCCTCCCCTCGCTAACGTTCGGGACGCGCGCGCAGGCGGCGGCGCTGGCCACCAAGCACGCCGTCGGTGACTTTCAGACATGACCAACGGTACCAGGGTGCTCCTCTACCTCCCGTACGCCTAACTAGGAACCTAGACCGACACCTAGAGCACGACAGCGATGGCCATGGCGGCACGAGCTCTCGGTGGGCGACACCACGGTCGTGTCCCGACGAGAACGACCCAATAGGGTTTAAGAAGATGATGCGTTGAGCAACATAGCCTCACCCATAGTGGCGTGCTCGCGCTGGTTGGACCGAAGACGTAGTGGAGCACGACGTCGATGTTGATGGCGCGGACGGTGGTGTACTCCGACGGCGAGGTGGCGTTCTGGCCAATGCTGTGCATCACGGGGAAAAACGATGGGTTGGTAAGTTTCATTGGGTTACTAGGAAACCAGGACACCGATTAATTCGCGCAGTTTCTCACCCGACCAAGCGCACCACGTCGAGGCGGATCCCGACCGTGCTCGGCGGAGACCGGGGAGGAAAATGGTGGTGCAGAGGTTTGTTCCAGCGAAACCATCAAGCACCAACAGATTGGAAGGGTCCGTGGGATTGTAGATGAGCTGCTGACATGAGTGATTAGACGATGGTGGATATGCAGCACGAATTTTGTCACAAGCCAGAGAGGTGCTCGTCGGCGGCAATGGAGTAAAAAGGAGGGGCGTCGGCGGCTCGAGCCTTAAATAGGTCAGCGGAGAGGAGCGCAGCGCGGAGAGGACCCCCACGGGCCCGGCGTCGACGGCGACACGCGGCCGGCCGGCCCCGGGTGACACCGGCGGCCTGCGCGGCGCACGCGCGCCTGGCACCTGCACGAACAGAGAAGAAGAGGGGGCCGGCTACTGTAGCAGTTTGAAGTCAACCCCTAGATTTGCCAATTATTCCCTATCCAATAGGTATCAGGTGGAACATATAAAATAAAAGTTGTGAGAAATTTTATTATGAACAACTTTGCTTTTTGCACCAAATTCAGATTCGGCCTAGATTTGAAGATATTTAAAAGGGCGTAAATCCCCAATTTTGATTTCAAACACAATTTTTCAAATTACTTTCAAATTTTCAAAATAACATGAAAAATGGCAAAAATAAAAGTTGCTCTACTCATTGAGCCTTACAACTTTACTTAAAGAAGTTTTGTCAGATTCTAGATAACTTTTGAGATAGCATTTCAAATTCAAATTTAAAACACTGTTTTGAGGTAAATTCTAATTTCCTATTCATAACCTCAAAATACTCAATTATAAAAGTTGTTCTATTTTAATTCCTTACAACTGTCATTAAAGTATCCAGATTCTTGATAGTTTTTGAAATAGCATTTTAAATTTGAATGATCAAACACTAATTGGTGTTTAGTTTGAATTTTCACCGATAAACCTCAAAATCTCTAAAAATGAAAGTTGTTCTATTTTAAAAGATCCACATCTTTCATTAAACGACCATCGCCAGATTCCTACTAGTTTTTGAACTCGTATTTCAAGTTTAAACTTTAAAACCTAAATTAAGATTTTATTTGAAATTATTTTTAATAACTTCAAAATTTCCCAAAATAGAAGTTGCTTAACTTTTAAAGATTTACAACTTTTGTTTAAGGCCCAACACCAAATTATGCTTAGTTTTTGGTTTAGGATTTTAGGTCTGCTTAAAGGTTTATAATTGATTTTTCTTTTTGTTACCCAATTCAATTTAGATAATAACATACAAAACCCAAACATTTACATAACAAATCACTCTTAAGAACTTATGTAAAATCACATGTTGGAACAAAATCAATTTTGTTAATGAGTTTATGCAGGATGATTTAAATGCAATGATGATGACATGGCAGGTTTTAATTAACCGTAACACCAGAGGTGTTACAGCCTTCCCCCCTAAAAAAAAAATCTCGTCCCGAGATTTTAGAAACGGCTAGAGCCTTAGGTTAAGTAATGGAAAAGAAAAAGTGTCAAGAAAATACTTTTCAAATCTTGACTGTAGAGCAAGTAGGGATCTTACACTTTGTAGGACTTGAAAGGGGTAAATTATTTTTAATGATGAGCTAAGAACTTAAGAATGTTTTTAGGTGAGAAATTCTCTGGTCTCTCGGGTAACCTTTTTTTTTCTCTTCTGAAGACTGATTCCAACATACTTGTGCTTCATCCTGTTGAAGTCCTTTGAGTAACACGATCTCTTATTGGTTTATGACCCACACCGAGTATCCGGAGTGCGTCAGATCTAGTCCAATTCCACTCCTACCAAATCAATAACCCGATTTGACACTTGAAGTTACTCCTCGAGTGGTGTCACATGAAATACAGCCTATGCAGCTGACAAGTGTTCAGACACTTGAGTTGATAAGCTACTAGTCCACACTTCTCTTTCTTCCTGTTATGAGGAAGATTCTTATTTGACCTAATCAGTTGTTTCTCAACACTAAAAACTTGAAACCTTATTTCTTCAAAATACAACCCTTGCGAGGAATATCTTTTAAGGGTGGGTTTCAAGGAGAGTGAGGGCACATTAATTGCGAGCTACGATGATTCAGGAGTGCCGACTACGATACCAGTGTGTACCCTGTTAAGGTCTTATGTGACTGCAGTTCACAGAAGATTCCTAAGTTTTGACACGGCACCATAGTCACGGTTCGAGATACCATCATAGAATACAATTAAAGTAACCTCGGTAAAAAGAGAAAAATAAATCGACTGTATCTATGATGTACAATGACCACAGACCTTGATACGAGCATATACCCATCAGAATCTCATGTGATTGTGAGTCACAGGAGATCCCAGGTTGCTATATTGTATCGCAGCCGCAGATCATGTTACATCATAGCAAGATGAATTTGTTTCTACATACAGTGCAGACAAGGAAACTTTATAGGTTGCGAAGCTACAGTATGTCACAGCCCTAGACCTTGATACTTACGCGTGCCTAGCGGAATCTCGGCGTGGCCATGGCACGTGAGAGGCCCTAGGTTTCGACGCAGTACCGTGGTCGCAGGTCATGACATCACTATGGGCATAACGATTCTGGAATAACGTGTTGGATTTAAATGAGAGATACGTGTCGGATCAAGGCATGACACGTATGCAGATAAAAGTCATGGTCTAGTGCTAGGTTTTCATCCTGAGTCTGTAGGCGAATTTAAGTGCATCATAAAGTTTTCGTCGAAGTGAATTTTCAAAATAGATGTCAAGATATTTATAAATAACCAAGAATCGATAAAACAACATGGAATCTTCAGCGGATCACAGATACCACTTCCAAGTGATTGGATCTTAGGTATCTTTTCCAAATTGGTTCCTGTTATTCTATCAGATGAAATTAAGATGATTGCAAAGACAAAGGACCTTAAGAATTCGGAGAGATCAGATGTGGATTCTCAAAGTGAGTTTTGATATAGTTATAAAGAGCAAAAGGATTTTGAAACTCATGAAGAAATATGGATACGAATTCTTGTAAAAGATATTTGAAAAAAAAGGAGTGAAAGCACATTAATTGCAGGCTAGGATCATGACCATCAACCTTGACAACAGCGAACGTCCGGCAGTAATTTCCCATGGTCGTGATCCATAGGAGACCCCAGATTTCGACGCTGTGTCACGGTCTTGGAGCACGATATCCCATAGACTACAATTACAATAGCTTTCAAAGAAATAGCAATGTTTTGAAAAGAGAAGATAAATTTTTTTTTACATCAATGGATTTATTAAATCAAGGATTAGCCAAAGTTTTGTGTCGATTTGAAACAGTGAATGAGTGCATCCAGGAGTTTCCCAAGGACTAGAAACTTATGGAGCGAAGTTTAGCGATGATGGCAAAACCTAGTCCTATAACAAAATTGACCAACTGTTGAACACACGTAACACTCATAAACTTAAGTATAAAATGATCTGGCCGATGACATAGGATTATCCGAGGTTTACACATTAGTTCACCTTGACTACTAGTTTAGGTCGACTTACTCCAACTTATGGAACTACCATTACACCAGTTTCTCTACCGACACAGGGTTTTGGATTACCAGGACACTTAACCTCAGACTTGACCTGATCTGACACTGGGTCTAGGAGACTACTTAGCTTCATATACTAATCGACTCGACCACTCACTACTTCTGATTCTGAGTCACTAGCTACTTCCTCAAACTCTTCATCGGCATTCTCTGCTGAACCAGACAATTCCTGATGGTCAGCTGCTGGAACCTCTATATCTGGAATTGGATCGTTCATGGCATGGAGCATTTGCACTTCTCGTTGCAGATCAGCAAGGTTCTGATGGGCTGCCTGAAGTTGTTGCTGATAGGTATTATGCAGGCCCCAAAACATCGCATCCTGATGCTGCAGATATCCAACGGTCTCTCTAAGACCTTCTCTTGCCATTACGGCATAAGAATGAGCTTCTTCGCGCTGCTGGATGAGAAGTCCTGTCTGAAGGTGAAGACTATCCACCAGACTCTCTAGTTCTTCTATGCGGTGCTGGTCTGCTTGTCGCTGTGCTTCGAGTGCTTCCACCTGGACGTCCAAACCGATCTTTTCCACATCACTGATCTGAGCAGCCTCTTGCCACTTTAAGGCTTTCTTATTTGCCTTCTTCTTTTTGAGTTCGGTACTCTTGAGTGCTTCATAACACTCGGAGTAAAGTTCCTGCCACTCCTCGCGTCCTTGCTCACGGGTTAGATGGAGGTTAAGGACAGCTAGCATAGCTCGAGTAGTGGCTACCAATATGGGATCCTGCTGATCAGACTTTTCTTCCAATTGCTTAGCTTGTCGTTGAAGACCATCCCAATTCCCTGGGACTTCTGACGGAAACATTCTCAGAGTAGAAACCCTGACTTCCTTCTGACACCTGAAGCAGATCTTTCTCAGGACTTCCAATGCTGTAGCCTGAGCTCCTTCCCAAGGACTCATACCTTCTGCCTGTGCTTCCCAAGCTGGCCAAAATGGAGCGGTGGTACAAGCTGGGATCCGAAGTGACACTTCGTACCACGGCCGACCAAGGACAACAGTACGGGACCAACGATACTTTGGTGGTTTCGAGTAGCCTACTTCCTGAAGTAACTGCCACAACACCGTAGGAGTTCCGAACATAGCCAGACATTCGTCCATTCCAGTGGTAGGGTCTTGGGGATCCATCTATTGAAAAGAAAGGTAAGAATTTGTTTTTAACAAAATATACATTTGGAAACATGCTTTATTTTAGAAAGTAGAGATTTAATTTATATCGGGGGTATTACTAATAGTTGTGATGTCATGATGCATGAGCGTTCCAACGCAAGTCAGGATACCCTGACATATACGTAATATACCGATTAACTTAATTATTAGAGTGACATGCACTCAACGTTTTCAAACATAGGGCATACTTAAGGTGCTAATCCACTACTAAGCTCAAAACCTAACTATAGATCTATAGAAGTAATCGTAGGAAAGATACTATAGAATGAATGAGGAAAGTTCGGAAACAACTCGGACCAAACTACCCCATCAATTTTATTCATTCGAAATCCTTTTGAAGTTTTTGTAAAGTAATACTGCAAGTGCTTCACAATGAAATGCTCTGATACCACCTGTGACAGAACCGCCTTAATCATAGGGCCCACGTGCCACGTCATCGTCCCTAAGGACCATTGACTAGTCTGCACGAGTTCCCTTTGACTTAGGTGACCCGTCGGGTTTCATAGGAAACCCTAATTTCCCCGAGGATCTCATTGTAAAGACCTTGCAAGTATTACAACAGTTTACACAAATAATTTGAATCAGAGTAAAGAGTGCGGAAGTATTACTTAAACATAGATTACAATTACATTATCCCAAACCAGAGTTTCGCAGTGGAGTAGCTGTATACAACTAAACACCCTGCCCAAGGGTTTCATTATATACACATCTTCATTCATGTACGAACCAATGACCGGCACGATCCTTCTTAGACCTGTTTTCTCAGTTTACCTGCAACAGGGGTTAACAAACCCTGAGTACATGGGGTACTCCGCAAGACTTACCCGACTAAGGGTGTAAAATTAGACTCAGGAATGCAGGCTGAGGGGAGTCAAGGTAAGGCTTAGCAAGAGTCAAAGGATTTTGCGGAAAAGCAATACTAATCCTATTTTCAGTATTTTATCTCAATAATGTTATTAATCATTAACCATATCTCCAAGTTCCTTCTCATATATCAACATTCTTTCATTTACCTCATCCATTCGAAAACATCCTAGTTCCGAACCACTCTTCGCTGTAAGTGTGAGGATCATGTCTCCATTAACCGAGGAGCAGCGTCGATTCGAATCCAGAAGTACCCAGCTGGGGATCCCTATCCACACTGCATATGTAGCACTTAAGCTTGCATATGCCAACCCCGCCTTCCACGGCTTTTCATACCCCGGAACCGGTCCTGCGCCACCCGAGAGCACAGTACCCCTCTAGTCTCCAGGCACGACGGCCACGAGGGTACACGCTACTCTCGCCATCTCTCCACTCCCAGTGCGTGGTTGTCGGTTCCAGCAGTAGAGCCACCGGAGTCAGAGGCTTTCCGTAGTATGTGGCTAGTTGCAAAGTCATGATCACAGCAGGCCGACAACGAATGGTCCCTAATATTTTTCCGTTAGAAACCATGCATTAGGACTCTAACCCAAGTACACTGGTAACTACCCGGTTTTCACATCCCTTTCCCGATGGCGACGAAAGTTGGGACTCTAACCCAAGCAGTTGGCCAACCAAACGGGAAAACCCATCCACGTTGATGATAATGGACTGGCCAAGTACACCATCACCAAACGAGGACAATACCAATCCCATAAAATGATTCATTTGTTTCATATCATCACAGTTTTTCAAAATAGCATTTTTGCAACTCTATCATTAAGCATGACTAAGCATTTTTCAATACTTTAAATAAACCAGGGTCTTAGGTATAATATGTGGTCAAGGAAAGGTAATGCATCAATAGGTTATCACTCAACTCCTATTAACCTAATGCAGTAGATTAACTCAAGTGATAAATATTTTTAAATAACAAGGAGGGGCAAATGCACCGGGGCTTGCCTGTTGCTTGAAGTAGATAGAAGCCTGAAGTCAATCTCCGGGAAGGATCCACGTTTACCGAGTGAAGGCCTTACTCGGGACACGGTTCAGATAATAATCACCACGCGTGCACTACACGAATAATAATGCAACACTTACATGATGATATGTATGCCATGATGCATGGGATGCACTAACTGGTGAATTAATACTAAAGAATAAAGTTAATTTAGGAAGTTGAGTACAACTTTACTTTACGATAAAGTAGTAAAATAAACTTCATTAGACAAGGTGGTGGTGGTATAATTTATTTATTGGTCATTCTAACAGTCATAGAAAGTTGAGTGAATTTCCTTATAACACTGCTTCTCATTTGCTTAAACAGGTCGTCAACCCTTATATCATATGTGAATAATATAGATGATTACTGTTCTAATTAGCAATTTAATTGAGAACTCAATTAATTAATTAAAGATGCCAAAGACCATTTTAAGTTAATGCCTCAGGGTCCACAATAAATCTGAAAGTCACGCAAAATCTAAGTCGCTAGAGTTTTTTTTTAATATGTAGTTTAATAATCATTAAATAGAGCATCAATTAACAGACCGGTAAACTATTTACATAAAATATCATTTGCATGAACTAACAAGATTAGCATAAACTTAGTAAGTTAACAAGGTACCAAGGGTCAGCACATGATAATGACCCAAGATTAACACATAAATCCCATAATCAACCAATACTTAAGTCATCCTCTATTTCTTTTATTAATCAATTAATCAAGCATTTAATTAATAAACAATTAAACTACTTCCTTTTGAGACCAAACTCTAACAACAGGTAGCTCTTACCTTAAAACAGTGGCAAATAAAATTTCACGATTTTTGGACTAACAGAGAATTTATTAAAATTCATCCAAGTTGGGTTTTCTAATTAAAAATTGCATTTTTATCCTCAGTAAAAGGTATACAAATACCACTTCCCATATTTTTGTATTATTATACACATTGCAGGGAGTCCATACATGTATTTTCATGATTTTTGACATAGTAGATTAATCCTCACAAAAATAACAAGACTCATCACTATGCAAGTCATTAGGAAATAGAAAATGTAATTTAATTCGCGAGGAAATTAGAAAGACTCAAAACGGCCCGAGGCAGCCCAAAACGACCAGGCCGGCCCAGGACCGCTCTCCCTCTCGCTGACCCACTGCCAGGCGGTCCCCGCCCGTCAGATTCTTCTCCCTCCCCTCGCTAACGTTCGGGACGCGCGCGCAGGCGGCGGCGCTGGCCACCAAGCACGCCGTCGGTGACTTTCAGACATGACCAACGGTACCAGGGTGCTCCTCTACCTCCCGTACGCCTAACTAGGAACCTAGACCGACACCTAGAGCACGACAGCGATGGCCATGGCGGCACGAGCTCTCGGTGGGCGACACCACGGTCGTGTCCCGACGAGAACGACCCAATAGGGTTTAAGAAGATGATGCGTTGAGCAACATAGCCTCACCCATAGTGGCGTGCTCGCGCTGGTTGGACCGAAGACGTAGTGGAGCACGACGTCGATGTTGATGGCGCGGACGGTGGTGTACTCCGACGGCGAGGTGGCGTTCTGGCCAATGCTGTGCATCACGGGGAAAAACGATGGGTTGGTAAGTTTCATTGGGTTACTAGGAAACCAGGACACCGATTAATTCGCGCAGTTTCTCACCCGACCAAGCGCACCACGTCGAGGCGGATCCCGACCGTGCTCGGCGGAGACCGGGGAGGAAAATGGTGGTGCAGAGGTTTGTTCCAGCGAAACCATCAAGCACCAACAGATTGGAAGGGTCCGTGGGATTGTAGATGAGCTGCTGACATGAGTGATTAGACGATGGTGGATATGCAGCACGAATTTTGTCACAAGCCAGAGAGGTGCTCGTCGGCGGCAATGGAGTAAAAAGGAGGGGCGTCGGCGGCTCGAGCCTTAAATAGGTCAGCGGAGAGGAGCGCAGCGCGGAGAGGACCCCCACGGGCCCGGCGTCGACGGCGACACGCGGCCGGCCGGCCCCGGGTGACACCGGCGGCCTGCACGGCGCACGCGCGCCTGGCACCTGCACGAACAGAGAAGAAGAGGGGGCCGGCTACTGTAGCAGTTTGAAGTCAACCCCTAGATTTGCCAATTATTCCCTATCCAATAGGTATCAGGTGGAACATATAAAATAAAAGTTGTGAGAAATTTTATTATGAACAACTTTGCTTTTTGCACCAAATTCAGATTCGGCCTAGATTTGAAGATATTTAAAAGGGCGTAAATCCCCAA
This sequence comes from Eremochloa ophiuroides, assembly GCA_038502445.1. NCBI lineage: Eukaryota > Viridiplantae > Streptophyta > Magnoliopsida > Poales > Poaceae > Eremochloa > Eremochloa ophiuroides. The sequence continues at coordinate 9,295,335 of JAHLJS010000002.1, forward strand.
TTTTGATTTCAAACACAATTTTTCAAATTACTTTCAAATTTTCAAAATAACATGAAAAATGGCAAAAATAAAAGTTGCTCTACTCATTGAGCCTTACAACTTTACTTAAAGAAGTTTTGTCAGATTCTAGATAACTTTTGAGATAGCATTTCAAATTCAAATTTAAAACACTGTTTTGAGGTAAATTCTAATTTCCTATTCATAACCTCAAAATACTCAATTATAAAAGTTGTTCTATTTTAATTCCTTACAACTGTCATTAAAGTATTTTATCCAGATTCTTGATAGTTTTTGAAATAGCATTTTAAATTTGAATGATCAAACACTAATTGGTGTTTAGTTTGAATTTTCACCGATAAACCTCAAAATCTCTAAAAATAAAAGTTGTTCTATTTTAAAAGATCCACATCTTTCATTAAACGACCATCGCCAGATTCCTACTAGTTTTTGAACTCGTATTTCAAGTTTAAACTTTAAAACCTAAATTAAGATTTTATTTGAAATTATTTTTAATAACTTCAAAATTTCCCAAAATAGAAGTTGCTTAACTTTTAAAGATTTACAACTTTTGTTTAAGGCCCAACACCAAATTATGCTTAGTTTTTGGTTTAGGATTTTAGGTCTGCTTAAAGGTTTATAATTGATTTTTCTTTTTGTTACCCAATTCAATTTAGATAATAACATACAAAACCCAAACATTTACATAACAAATCACTCTTAAGAACTTATGTAAAATCACATGTTGGAACAAAATCAATTTTGTTAATGAGTTTATGCAGGATGATTTACATGCAATGATGATGACATGGCAGGTTTTAATTAACCGTAACACCAGAGGTGTTACAAAACTAGAGATCTTATTGCGAAGAGCATTGGTCTTACCTAGATGAAAGAATTTCACTAGAAAAGAGTTGGAACACTTTTTCCATGTGTCCACATCATTTTGGTTCGTATAGAACCATTGCTTGGCTTTAACAAGGAGAAAGGAAAGAGTCGCAAACGAATTGCGTATGGGGTTACTCCTTTAATGGTAAAGGTGCTGCATATCTTCAAGAAGAGTTGGAGGTGTGCATTAGAATCCTCGTGAGCTTTGCCACAAAATGGGCTAGCTTGAACCATTGTGATTAATGTGGGTTTTAACTCGAACTGAGTGTTTGCCTCGATGACACCAGGGCTTGTTGCTATATTAGCAGCAGAAGGTGCAGAGAATTCACGGATGGTCCTTTCGGCCATATTCGTGATTCTATGGATAACTATCTAGACTTGACTCAAATCAAAAGAATTCAACAGTTGCGTTCCCCGGCAACGGCGCCAAAAATGATTGTTGACAGTTATTAACGCTATCAAAAGAAGGTGGCCAAATCTATCCTCTAGCAATGATAACAATACTTCTTAACGCAATCACGGGGGTTGTCAATCCATATGCTCAAAGTATGTGATTGTTAGCTAAAAATGATATGGGTAGCTCTATAGGATAGGTGATGAGATTCTGCAAGTGCACAGAACTATCGTGTAGCACTTTACCTGGGAGTACTAGGTGTCAAATTTATATTTTCCCAAAGAAAGGCGGGGTTTGTGATTCCAAGGATATGATAGTCAAGGATCTAGATATGGATAAATGGGGTAATAACCTTAGTAAGGATAATTCAATGAAGTAAAACTAAGGTGGAAACACGCACTAGGTAGCTCTGGAGTTTTAGGGGAGAACTCTATCTCAGTAAAAGATCAAATGATTGTTATACCAAAGAGACTGCTATACTTGGGACACGCAAAGTCCTAAACTCATCGGGGTTCGACTGATTAGGCACCGTACGTCCCGAAGTCCTACGTTTATACCGGATACTAGGCCGAACTTGGTGGAATACAGAGGATCCTAGGGCTGTCACCACCTAGAACATACCACTACTATCTGTGGGCCTAGCGGCACTAAAGGGTAAGCTATAGCCTAAGCACCGCGCTTAATCTATAAAACTTACTACTCTAACTCGAGCTCAAGAATTAGAGCACTCTAACCAAGCAATGAGCAAGTATAGAGCTACTTAAAGTAAAACAATAAGTAAATGAAGAAGGGGATTTTTTTTTACCGATAAGAGTGAAGAACACCGCAGAGGAGGTCACCGACAAGTCCGGCTCCACCACAGACTTCCTCCTTCTCCCGACTTCTCTCCAACACTCTAATCTTCTTTAGCTAGCACTATTTCTATGAGCAGAGCTTCACTAGAGAGAGAAAGGAGCTAATGAATCTCAAGTGGACTCTCTAGTGTGTTTCTTGTGTGTTTCTCCCTTACAAGTGAGGATCCTAGTCCTATTTATAGTGGAGGAGTGCACTAGGGGTACTTGTAGAGCTCCTGGAGGTCGGTGGCGCGAAGGAGCAGGGCGGGCGCCCCCTTGGATCCACCGTCTTGCATCCAGCGGCTCTCCTTTCTCCCCATAGACGGTTGCAAAGTCGGTTGGTGACTTGGAAAAGCGGTTTGCAACCCCTGAGAGGATGACATGTGGGTCCTTCGATCCATGGCACATCACTTGATCACCGTTGGATGAAAACCGACTTCATTTGATGGCTTGGATGACTCCTGTACACCTTCCCTCGGATTGTGGACGTGGCACTCTACTTGGACAGGACGGACGCCCTGTTGATAGGGCCACCGGATGCTCGTGCCTTGTATCCGAGCCGTTGATGTTGTTTCAACGTGCCACAGACCATTTGGGAGGTTGGCACACGGATCAGTGAGGTGGCAAGTGCCATTTGGCTCTTTGGACAGGGTGGGCGCCTACTTGGTAGGGCGGGCTTCTCCCCTCTGGCTCCCATGTGGCAGCTGAGGTACTGAGTTGTCTTGCCTTACTTTGTTTTTGCTTGATTCCACCATTTTTCTGCATACACAATATTTGTCTAAGGATATGTGGAACTAAGTAAGTTTTAAGGTGGGTTCTTTGTATTTCATGTGGTTTTATCTTGATTATGGGTGAAATGTTGATGGTAAAATAGCGTGTTAACGACCGTCAACATGGACTCAAGCCTGCGATCGGATGCTTGATCGAGGCTAGGAAACTGGGGATCGGGGAGAGGAGAATTTGGAACCCTAATATCGCCTGGAAACCGACTCGAGTCGCCCGGGAGCCAGGCGCCGAGAAAAAAGCCGCGTTGAAGAGATTATTGGAGGATAATAACATCTAGACGCAGGGGCGTGTTTAGGACCGTTTTAAAATTGGCCATTTTCTATTGGGCCTTAGAGTAACACTACGTTTTACTGGGTTTCAGGAGGGTTCAGGCCTTTCGGGCCCATGTATCAAAGCTTGTCCTTCTCATTTCTCTCTCTGAGCCCAGCCCAAGTCCGCGCGGTCGTACTTTGTCTAGAGCATCCTAGGTCACTCGCTCCTGTTCTCGAATCTCCCCGTTCGCTCCCCTTCACCTCACCTCCCGCCGCGACGCATAGCCGCCAAGCCTGCAGAGCGAACTCCCGCGAGAACCATAGCCAAATCAACGCATAGCGATCGCCAGAACCTTTCACAGAGACAGAGCTGTCGCGTCCTCGAGTGCTCCAGCTGCCACCTATTCCCGGCGTCAATGGCGAGCTCCGGCGATGAAGGGCGCGTGCTGGTGGACCTCCGTTCCGCGGCGGAGTCGGCGGCTGCCGACGAGGAGGCGCGCGCCACGCCCCTCCACGAGATCGAGTCCCTCTGCATGCGCTGCGGCGAGAACGTGAGTGCCCGCGTACCTTACCTCTCGTTTTTCATGGTTCCGTCCTCCTCTGTTCGGGGTGCTTGTCGAAGGGTTCTGAGGTCTGTTGCTTCGCTTTCATGTGGTTAGGGCATCACGCGGCTTCTGCTGACGCTGATCCCGCACTTCCGGGAGGTACTTTCTGTGCTCATGGCGTCAGCTGCTTGTTCTGATTAGTACCGTTGATTAGACTGGAGTTGTGAAATTTGCTTTTGTGAATCTGCAGGTCGTTCTGATGGCCTTTGAGTGCCCACATTGTGGTGAGAGGTAACGATATGCACTGTCTCTTGTTTGTCGGAATTTGTCCAGGTCTATGATTGGTAGAGCTATTACTAGCCAATTCATGGTAATAATTTGAGTTTTGCATCCTTATGTTGTAGGAACAACGAGATTCAGTTTGCTGGACAGCTCCAACCCAAGGGATGCTGCTATAGCTTGCAGGTTCCATTGGGGCAGAGTGAGGTATGTTTTCTGCATATTGATTTTGGTAAAATTAAGCTCTCTTAATGTTTGCGCTACAAACATATTTTAACATTTATTAGTTATAATAAAAACATTATTATGGTTACCGAAATATATTTATTATAATAACTAACTAGTGGTGCTGGTCCAGATACTGAATCGTCAGGTCGTGAAGTCTGATTCAGCGACTATCAAGGTATGCTGATATCTGATCCTCTTGATACATTACAGTAAATACATTGAATGCATTACTTTTCTATACCCATCTGCAGATTCCAGAGCTGGACTTTGAAATTCCTCCAGAAGCTCAGCGTGGAACACTTTCTACTGTATGCTTCATTCCTTGCTGTATTTGCTTTGTTGAGAAACAGTTCCTTTCAAAATGTTCTCTTTTGCTGCTAGCTTCTTATTCTTTCTTTACCTTGTAAATCAGGTGGAAGGGATTATTATGCGAGCTGTGAATGAGCTGCAGGCTCTTCAAGACGAACGAAAGGTGAATCTTTGGTATTTGTATGCTTGGCTTTTGGAATTCAAATTACTCCACATGGTGACACACTGATCTTCTGCAGAAAGTGGATCCTCAGAAGGCTGAAGCTATCGACCAATTTTTACTGAAGTTGAGATCTCTTGGGTCAGGAGAGGCTGCATTCACCTTTATTCTTGATGACCCTGCAGGAAACAGCTTTATTGAGAACCCGTAAGTGTTTTTTGGGTATACCTAATAATTTATATTGTTTCGACTTATATACTTGTTCTGATATGGAAGACATTGTTCTTGTTCCATGCACCAAATGTTTGAATTACTTGGATGATATTTTTTACATTATTTTCCTTTGCTGTAGTATTCTTTGAATTGTCTTGTCACATAACCTATAGTGACTCTGAAGAAAACGTATAGTTATTTGTATTGACTAGATTGTGCTATTATGTAATGGTTACATCTGGATTGTACATAGATGCATGTGCCTCATCTGGGTTTGCCACACTGATTAATCTTCATAAACCCACAGGCATGCTCCATCATCAGATCCTCTACTATCTGTGAGGTTCTACGAAAGGACTCGTGAACAGCAAGCAGCACTTGGTTTTCTTGCTGAACCACCAACGGAACAACCTGGAGAGGCTGTTTTGCCTGCTTCAGCAGTGGAATCCAATTCTGATGGGTTGCAAAGCGTGCCCCATGGCTCAGTTGGAGCTGTTGCAGGTCGGCGCGCTATAGCTCAGGGAAACCCTGATGAAGTTGCTGCAGCATTGTGTAGATACGCAGCACCAGAAGAGGTATATCTACCAAGTTGCTAGCAACAATCTTTTCACGAATTATGTTTACCTGTACCTTATAAATTTCACGTCAACAGGTCGATACATTGCCATCAACATGTGGGGCCTGTGGAACAGAATGTGTCACACGTTTCTTTGCTACAAGTATTCTTTTTACTCACTTTCACCATTTTAATGCTGAAGGCTTTAAAAATAGAGTGCACATAATGCCTGTGTAGCCATTAGTTATTTTCACGAACAATCTCAGTAATTAGAGTATGAATAGTATCTTGGCTATGCTTAGTCGGTTTGTGATGCCATTTGTTCTCCTATAATAGGAGATAGGACTACAAAAAGGATCTTGTAATGCGTGTCAGAACTCCTCTGATGCTTTGCATACATTTTTGTCATAGTTAACACTGCAATTAATAAGTATGTGAACCTTGACCTTTGCTAGAAATCCCATATTTCCGGGAGGTGATTGTTATGGCGACAACATGTGACATGTGTGGTTATCGCAATTCAGAGGTCAGTTTGATTGCCCTACCACTGTTTTGTGAATAATATTTAGGTACCTGACTGGCGCCTTTTGACACTTTTATGATTTCAAAATTCTGTTCCTCCTTGTTCAATCAGCTGAAGCCTGGTGGTGAAATTCCAGCTAAGGGAAAGAAAATTACACTGCATGTTCAAAATGCACGAGACCTTACTCGTGATGTCATAAAGGTTTGGATGTTTCCTGTTTACGACAACTTGCATGCCTGTGCATGAGACTGATGATCATATGATTAGGCAGTGACAAAGCTAGAGTAAAATCCAAGGATGGGTGTGCCATATTGTTGCAAGTATATATCGCCTAATAATACAACTTCCATTTTTAGTGAGTAGTTCAATACAAGTGACCGTACGTACCAAAACAATTGCCAACAATTGAGAAAATAATGTAATTAGTGAAGGTTTGATGTCTAAATAAAACATAATCTGATTTCGAGGTTCTCAAAAGCTTAAATTTGGAAGTGCTTTAGGTTTCAATTCTCTATAAAGAACTAGTAGTAATGTTTCAGCGAACATATATACATAACTCCTGGGTAACATTGTGTTTAATGTTATTTTTTCAGCCAAAATTCGCACCATCAATAAACATATGTGATTTATGGTGGTCATTGGAACATGTATAATGCTTCTAGAAGTTTATTTGACACTATAATGCTTCCAGAAGTTTATTTTGCACTGGGAGTCCCATGCAAACTGCATTTTTTCACACAAATTCTAGAATGCCCCAATTTCAAGCCTAAACCCTACAATTTCCTCAGAATTAAACCAAGAATCAGCTAAATTAAATTGTAGAAAATCAAAAGAGAATTCGTTAGAACGATCCACTTCCGGAAAAGTTTGGAATGATAAAAAAAAAAGGCACTGCCAGTGGTTCAAGGCTAGAAAAGTCCAAAATGGATACTGGACACCCTGTGTTGCCGAAGCAGAGTGAGTGAAGGCGTAGTGGTGCATAGATTGACTGGGAGCATAGCATACACAATGGATAACACCATGATGTTGCTGGACTGAGCTTGCAGTCCAACCACGGGATTTATTTCTGGATCGGTGGCTCCATAGCTTGGTGCCGTAGGGGTGTGTAAGTGGTAGAAAATAAATAGCAACAACTCGAATTTGTTCAATATGCCCTTGCAGGAGCTTAAGGGCTTCACCCCCCGGCAAAAGGTTATTTGACATTAATGACCTGATATCCTGTCAAGAAAAATATATTTGCAACTTGCCAGTCCTTCAGAATCTAACTCTGCTGCGCATGTTGTTTTTTTCTTTCCTTTCTGGCTTCTGTAGTGTGCAATGTGGAGTCCCCTGAACTTCATTACACAGATTGATAATTTATTATTCTATTGGAGCCACATACTTATATGGACTAAAGAACTTGTTAGGCAGGATCCATCTTCTAATACATGACTTTGTTTATTTGGGTTTTGTTTTTCAGTCAGATTCAGCAAGCGTTAAAGTACCTGAGCTTGAGTTGGAACTCTCATCTGGAACATTGGGTGGTATGGTCACAACTGTTGAAGGTTTAATTGTGAAAATATGCGAGGGTAGGTCTGCTTCACTATATTCACCCATTCTCTCTTTTTAAGATGCCAAAATGGTATGCACACATTTATTGAAGTGCAGAAGAGGATTTGAATCTGACATGTGTCTTCGTATCCCCCTTTTTTTTTCGTTTGCAGCTCTGGAGAGAATACATGGATTCCAATTGGGCGATAGCACACTGGAATGGAAAAAGAAGAAATGGGAGGATTTTAAGGAGAGACTATCCACGGTAATTTCTCTCCCTCTCTCTCCCCCTCTCCCTCTGTGTGTGTGTGTGTGTGTGTGTGTGTTTCTCTATGTAGCTTAATGGAGAAGGTTTTACCCTAATGAATACTATTTGTCAATATATTTTACCAGCTTTTGAGTTTACAAGAGGCCTGGACTCTAATAATTGATGATGGATTGGCGGCTTCATTTGTGGCCCCGGCTACTGATTCGTTAGAAGATGACAGCCAGCTAACCAGTAAGTTAACAATTCAGATACACGATGGTGCTTCCTGATACCCAATATACGTACTCAATACTGAATGTGTTCTGTGGATTACAGTGGAGGAGTATCAGAGGAGTTGGGAGCAGAATGAGGAACTTGGCCTGAATGACATGGATACGTCCTCTGCAGACGCGGCTTACAACACGACAAGCACATGATTTTTTTTGGTTAGTTTTGTTGTGCTGAATGTATTCGTGTGTCTATTTACTTTGATAAACTCCCAGTATGTGTATACTAATATCAACGACTTTTATTTCTTCTGATGATAAACATCGAGCGATAATGCATGGAACGATGTCTAGAACATTTTATAAGTTTTACGGAGCACCAGCTTGATGAAATTTGAGTGATGGCCACCCACTATACACCAGTACACCACCACCCCGGTAACCAGTTACAGTTCATACTGCCACTCTGATTGCGATTGCGATGAGATCGATCACTTTCGTCATGCTGTTGAGTGACTGTTTTATTACCTGTCCCAAAAATGTATTGCTAGGTTTGGACAAAATCAAAATTTAAAAGTTTAACTATGTATATAAAAAATTATACCTCTAAATAGGTTACAATAAAAAAATATTAGCAGTTTTTATTTTTATTTATGTTTGGTTAAACTTGAGATTGATGTAATTGTCGAAAAGGAAAAAAAAAAAAACCCACATCCATTTAGGCCTGGTTCGGTTCTACCCAAATTAGGTCTTGTTTGAAAGCGTATTATTCAATCCACTCCGAATTGAAGTGAATACACATGCATCCAAACAAAGGCATTTAAATGGTTTAGAGGGAATTGAGGGGGTAAATCAAATCCCCTTAAAATTAACTCTTTCAAGGATTGGAAGTTCACGTGGATCATTCTAATTATCTTCTTAGTTGAAGGACGCTTTCCATCCCGGGTCTTGCTCCCCTTCTTTTAAATTAGGCCTACAAGTTAAAATTTTTCTCTTTAATCGTCTCTGATCAATCCCCTTTTAAGTAGAAAACGAACGAGGTCACAGGAGGAGAGGCATGTTCAACTATGCGTACTACAGCCACAGAGCGTATCCAACATACATGTCTGAACTTAGTTTGCCATGTTCTATCTGCAGCTATAGGATACGTGCGACTGTGCTTTTAGGATTGTATAAATTTTGATTAAAATTATCCACATAAGGCTTTGCTTAGATGCATGTGTAACGAAACTTTTTAATTCCATTCTGATCTACTTCAACACACATGCGCATCAAATAAGGCCTAAATAAATTCTAAAAACATGGCTGCTTCCGTTTGAATTCGGGCAAAATTTGCTACTGGACATCGCTAAAAGCTGGTCTTTGCCACAGGCCACTAAAAAACTACTCTCTCCGTCCCAAAAAGAATGTAATTATGGGATTCATGTCGGTCAAACTTGCTAAACTTTGACCAAGTTTCTAGAGATTAATATTAACATTTATGTCTCAAACATGATTTATTATGAAAATATATTTCTTCATTAATCTATTGATATTTATTTTGTATTATAAATGTTTCTACTTTTCTATTTAACTTTGGTCAAAATAAAAATCAGTTGACTCTTCGATAAGTGAGAATTGCATTCTTTTTGGAACGGAGAGAGTATGTCTTTGTCAGAAACCATTACAATTCTATAGACATTTGCTGAAAGGCATCGTGACTCATATAATATCATTTTCACCTCAAACAGGTCACAAAACACATGGACAAAAATGCCACTGTTCTTTAAATAGATTTGCCCAAATACTAACCTTAGCAAAATGGGAGATGTACCCGTTGGGAACCCATCTTCCTGCAAGAAAATCTCGCTGAGATATCGTGGTCTCCGTCTTGCAGCCGAAGCCACCGGGAGGGCGGCGCCGCCGATGCTTCTCGCCGGAACACTGGCACATGCTTCCCCTTCGCGACGAGAGGGAAAAACGGCCTTTGCGGGGGCTTCACGGCAGGCAGGGATGCATGTTGGGAAGGGCCGCTCGCCGGGAGGAATCGGCGCCGCAGCCTGAAAAGACCGTGCGATAGTTTCTGGAGAAAGGAATTGGCCTTGCGGGGGAGGATAAAGCAGGCAGGGGCATAGCTCTCCAATTAAATCGGATAGAAAAATGCATGCGGTGTCCCAAGGCAAATGTACACGGTTTATTAGTAGGACCTAGCTACGCACGTATCTCCTAGTAGTGACATGTTTTTTCAGTGATTCACAGCAAAGACCATAGTTTAACGGTGTCCAAGGGCAAATTTTGCCTCGAATTCGTGCCGAATTCGCACCTCACGTCCTCACCTGTTCCAGGCTTCGAGCGCTGTAGTGACGTGTAACACTGAATCATAGCCATCGGATTTTATCAGACGGTTGACAAATAACTGCCAGGTGCTGCAGTACAATTGTACAAAGGGGCAGCACTGCCACTGCTAATTCGCCTGCGAAGCAAACTAAACTACGCAGATGGCTTCGGCGGCGGCGTGGGAGGGTCCGACGGCCGCGGAGCTCAAGACAGCGGGGGCGGAGGCGATCCCCGGCGGCGTGCGAGTGAAGGGGTGGGTCATCCAGTCCCACAAAGGCCCCATCCTCAACGCCGCCTCTGTCCAACGGTACGAGCCACCCCCACCATAAACCCTAGCCTTCCGCTCCCCGTCCTTTCGATTCGATATGTAGAAGACCGGAAACATGGACTCGGACTCGCAATAGGCAGAACTTCACATTCGTAGTAGTAGCGCTGCAGCGTGTTTGATCAATTCGTGTGTACTTTTCCTGTCTGTCTTACCCTCCCTCCCTGTGATCTGATTATTCGTATGTCACATTAGTTCCTTGTTCCTCTTCCTCACTCATGGAATCCATGCATGTTTTAGTTCTGTTACACTATGCTTGTATTGTCATTCAATTTCTACATGGTGGGGTTGGAAGTGATGCTTGAACTATGAATCCTCCCCGGTCACATCAATGAATCCTTCCGCCACATCAATGATAATTGTCATTAGCCAACTGTGTCATTATATCAACTTCTCTATTGTTACATTCAGTCAGGAAAAAAATTACACAGTAAATTTAGAGTTGATTTATTAAATCACTACTTCAAAGCAAGTGCACTATGCTGCTATTAATATTGGATTTATCTAGTGTCTACTTGTTTTACATCTGAAATCTCCAGTACTCCCTCCATATCGGAAAAGGAAGTCGTTTTGTTCAAGGTTTTGGTCAAACATCGAGAATATAAATCATGAATAACTTTTAAATTATTGAGTTTAGAAATATGAAAACTATATAGATAGAGTTATCTTCAAATATACTTTCATAAAAGTATGCATATATCACTTTTCAGTATATATTTTTATAGAAATATGAAGTCAAAGTCATGCTTTGAAGACCGTGTCATTGTCCTAAATGACTTTTAAATCCGATACGGAGGGAGTATTAAATAAATGAATATTGCTGTTAGAAAAGCTAATGCTAAATTCTGTGATGTCTGCTCTATTTTTGTTCAGCTTTGAAGATGAACTTCAAACAACACATTTACCTGAGATGGTTTTCGGAGAGAGTTTCTTGTCACTTCAACATACTCAAACTGGCATGAAAATGCATTTTAATGCACTTGATGCACTCAAGGCATGGAAGAAAGAGGCACTGCCACCTGTTGAGATTCCTGCCGCAGCAAAATGGAAGTTCAGAAGGTCATCTAGAACTGTTCTTCCTTTTTCTATGCAATTCATACTACTGAGCATTTGTAATGAATGATATTGGATTAGCTTGGCATCACCCACCCTGTTTCAAAGCAGTCCACTTTGTCTTAAAAGTTTTGAAGCTTTGATAAAAAATACAGATTTGTGGATGGATATAATTAAATTAATTTTATTTTTTTTGTATCATGCATTGTTTCAAGAGAAGTACAGTTCACACTTTGAGGTGTTCATATTGATCTTAGCTGAAAAAAATTCAGATAATGAAAATATCATGTATTAACTTGTGAGTTTGTTAAAAAAGCCTAAGCACAGGTTCTTTTAACTTGTTTTCTTGCAGTAAGCCTTCTGACCAGGTTATACTTGATTACGACTATACATTTACGACACCATACTGTGGGAGTGATGCTGTGGTTGTGAACTCAGGCACTGTATGGACCTGATCTCAGCTGAATTAATTTAATCTGATTTCGTACTTGTTCCCTTTCATTTTCACTTTTTTACTGGTGTAGTCCACTGATTCTTGGTCATACAATTTTCTTTTCCAGACACAAACAAGTTTAGATGGATGCAGCACTTTGTGTTGGGAGGATACTAATGATCGGATTGACCTTGTTGCCCTTTCAGCAAAAGAGCCTATTCTTTTCTACGACGAGGTATGGAATTGAACAAATGGTTCATAATTTATCTGGATACAGGTTTGCCCCTAACAGGATATATGTAGGTTATCTTGTATGAAGATGAGTTAGCTGACAATGGTATCTCATTTCTTACAGTGCGAGTGGTATGTGAACTCCAATGATGTTTATCTGTTCCTTTTCCTCAACTGTAGTGTCTCTGTGACAACATTTTTTTTGGTTGAACTATTAACTAATATGCCTCTTGGTTGTGTGTGTGTGCAGAGGGTAATGCCAACTGGTTGGTTTCTGCTTTTGCGTTTTTGGGTATGTTCTACTCCCTTGCCTTTTGGTTTTTGTATTTGACGCCTCATTAGTATGAAGACAATTTCTGAGGGTGATGTATTGTCATATATTAGATGGAACCTGTTACAATTATAGTGAGAATTCTGATTTGGATGGTTGCCCAGTGTTCCCCTTAAGCCAATTTTTTTTCAGGAAGGCTTGTGAAGAGCTGTTCAATAAATTAACTCCACTACTCTTGTGAGTTGTGACTGACTTTAAGTCGATCCCTTTGAAATAAAACAACAAAGCACTCAAGTCCCAAGCAAGTTGAGGTAGGCTAAAGTATTCCTATGGACCAAGAAAAGACACAACTTTTGAAGGGGCTAATGTTAATTATTGAGGCCTAATTTGAACTGAAGATCCTCCAAACAGACATAGTCATATGAGTAGTAAGCGTGTAACAGTGTTCCCCCACATTTAAGATGCAAGTTGTTGACATATGTAGGATTTTTAAGATTCTTATCTTCATAAATGAACCAGCTTGTCCTGACTGAATAAGCGTGTAACAGTTTCCCCCACAGATGCAAGTTTTTCACATAGGAGTATGTAGTATTTTTAAGATTCTTATCTTCATAAATGAACCAGCTTGTCCTTACTTATGTCTACCTAATGTCTAACCTAACAGCTTAGAGTTGATGGTGTACTGATGAGATTGAGAGACACTCGGTTACATTGTGTGTTTGGAAACGGCGACGGAGCCACGCCAGTGGTACTTCGTGAATGCTGCTGGAGGGAAGCAACATTTGCTAGTTTATCTGCGGTATGCTATCACTCAACCGAGCACATCCATTAAGTGGGCAGTGTTAGGACATAACCATTTTTTATCTCTTTTTCTATAATAATGCAGAAAGGGTATCCTTCAGATTCTGCAGCATACGCGGAACCGAATCTTATTGCCCATAAGCTTCCAATTGTGACGCAGAAGACCCAAAAGTTGAAAATAACTGACTGACACAAAGGCGCCTTACCCGTGTGTACATGGCTGCTCTATCGTGGCCTCTTTTGATTGCCACATGTTGTAGTTGTACGTTTCTGCAATGAATCACCACAGTCCATTGCGCCTGGGCCAAACAGAGATAGTCATGTCATGCTTGAATTAGACGCCAGTCTAAAACATGTCTTACATGCCTGGGCCTCCTTTGTTTTTTCTTTTTATTATGTTTGGCTTGTAGAAAAGAAGCGTCGATTTTGACTGATGCAGATTTATCGTGATAGAAAAACACTGTTTTATGGTTGAAAATAAGTGCTGATTGGCTGCAAGACTAAAACATGTCTTACATTTGATGACCCGAACTTGCTCGCTAGTGTGCACACTGTGAACGACCTATGTGTCCTAGCGCAACAGTCTGTGGCATCGTCAGTCTGCTGCCCTCGCTCACGCCATCGACTCTGCACCAGTGGAAGCACTGCATCAGAGACCCCAGCGCCACGCCAACCGTCTGCAGCGCGACGGGAACTTGCGCTGCCCCAAGTCGCCGGCGTTGACCAAGCGGGAGCGTCCCACGGCCGCGTTGATCTCAGCTCTCGTGCCTTTTCGAGTGTCCCTGGATTGTTCAGCAGCAGCGAAATCGCCCATTCGACTGTGGTCGAGGCGGCTCTGTTCCAGCTCCAAACAAGTCCTTCACAAAAGAAACGATCCATTAAACCGTCGTCAGTGAGAGAGAACCATCGCCTCTGTACTAGCTAGTCGAATTTCCGGTGCAAAATGAATCGAACGAACAAATGAATCCCTCACGGAACAGAAAGCCGTGATCATGGTGTCAGTGTAAACCCCCGGATCTAGCTTCTTCAGGGTGAGCAGCACGGCGAACACGCTCTCTTTCTCGCTGTCACGTCGAACCACCGCAGCACCGGCAGGCAGTGAGGTAGTCCCACATGAGTACAAGACCGAGCTGACGTATGGGAAGACCTCGTCGATGACCTGCTTGAACTGATCCTGCACTTCCGGCGACATGTCGGTGTCGTCCGCGACTGACTCCGGGCGCGCCGCCTTGGTCTCCGCGATGGCCTCCATGAGGACGCTGAGCGAGAGCTCGAACAGCCAGCGCTTCAGCTCGACCCGCGCGGTGCAGCCACCGCACCATGGCGCGCACCTCGCCGCAGATGGCGTCCGACATGCAGCCGACGCTGCGCGACGAGAGGAGCTGCACCACGGCGATGCGGCGGAGGTTGCGCCAGCGCGGCCCCATTCGTAGCTGGCGGTGCCGAGCGCGGCGCCGTCGAAGCCTCGAAGGTCACGTCGTGCTCCGTGAAGCACTCCCTGGCGCACGTCGCAGAAGTCACGACCACAGCGTCGCAGGGCGAAGACCGGCCCGTACACAAAAGCTCAATACAGAAGGTTCAAGACGTATTTTTACAGACATATTGACTTTTCTTACCTTTTTTTATATATGTATTTATGACTTTTGATACGCATTTAGATATCCACATGTGTAGGAGCAATGTATCTAGAAAAGTTAAAAGGAAAAAGTCCAATTAACCTCCTCAACTATTGGCGGCTGTCTGCTTCACCCCCTCGTCTATAAAATCAAGCATTCTACCCCTTAAACTATTGAAAACGTTTAGATAACCCCTTAAGACAGTTTTGAAGGTGGTTTTGCTGACGTGGCGTAACGAAGAGTCCATATAACCCCTAACGTTTGAAAAGTTGTCTGAATACATCCTCAACTATAAAACATGATATTATAGTACATAAAACATCTAATAATATTCAAATGAAGGTCATGTAGGGTCGTTTGGACACCCTATCTGACCACATAGGCCTAAGCAAACATGCTTCAAACAAGCTATTAGCCCCCTCTCTGAACTCTTTCTGACCTTGTCACCTGATGAGCACCACCTTGTTTTCTATTCTACCTCATGCACTCCTCGATGACATTGAGCACATGGACTATACTTTAGCCCTTGTCATCCGGCTGGCTTTCTCCTCCAATCTACCTTAGAAGTTGAAGGGCGACCGGATGGAGAATGTGGAAAGGGTTCAATGATGACGATGTAGATGTGGTGTTTGAGCTCAATACCATCAATGAGTGATGGGAGATGAAGTAGGAGACAAGATTTCACATGATGCTCGTTGGGTGATCACTCAATCTAAGAAAGAATAGGGTGTTGGAGGCAACAAATGGCATGGATGCAATCATGTGTATTTAGGCAACAAATGGCATGGGTGCAATCATGTGTGTTTGGTGGATTAGAGTGTCCAAAATAACCCTAAAGAGACAATCCAATGAGTCAAATGATCATTATTAGATTTTTTTTAGGAACTATAATATTATGTTTTATATTTGAGGAGGTCATGTAGATAACATTTCATATGTTAGAGGTTATATAGACTTAATATGACACGAAACCGCCTCAAAAGATTATTTATACGGTTCTCAATAGTTTGAGAGGCAGAATACCTGAATTTATAGGTGAAGAGGTGAAGTGACGACCATCAACAACTGAGGGGTTTAAGTAGACTTTTCCTGAAGTTAAAACATCTTACAATTTGCAACAGAGGAAATTTAAGATTGTTTAACTTAATACTATGTTAGATATTTATATCATTCGTATGAAGGTACTAGTGGATAACAAGTGACAGCAATGCTCACAGTAGTAGCAGATAAAAAAATGTGACGGGAACGAGGTAGGCTCACGGCTCGACTACGCGGTTCTGCGTTTTGCTCACTCTCTCTACTGATTTGCAGTCCATGTTCACTGCGGGAACTGAATCCACGGCGACCTCGATGGAATGGGCGATGTCACTGCTCCTGAACCACCCCGAGGTTCTGAAGAAAGCGCAGGCGGAGATCGACGCGTCCGTGGGGCACTCCCGCCTGCTGGGGGCCGACGACGTGCCGCGCCTCGGCTACCTGCAGTGCATCGTCAGCGAGATGCTCCGGCTGTACCCCGTCGTGCCGACGCTGCTCCCGCACGAGTCCACCGCGGACTGCACGGTCGGCAGCCACCGCGTGCGCAGCGGGACGATGCTCCTCGTCAACGTGTACGCCATCCACAGGGACCCCGCGATCTGGGAGGACCCAGCGGCGTTCAGGCCGGAGCGGTTCGAGCACGGCCGAGCCGAAGGCTTGTTCATGATGCCGTTCGGGATGGGAAGGCGCAGGTTGTTAGGAGCTGGGCTCTTTAGCTGTGGGCCTCCGTCGTCTGTTGGGCCGGTCGGCCGTTGATAGGCATTCTGTGTTGCCGGTGTTGCGTATATAAGCAGCAACTGTCTTAGAGAAGGCATCGAACAGAACTCTGTAACCGTCATTCTCGCCACCTCACGGAGTTCAGCCGTGTCTCCCTCCCAAATCCAGTTCTGTTCTTGCTGAATCCTATCCCAAATCTTGCTACCCCGACCTAAATTCCCTTCTAGATAGTGATTCCCGTAACAATTTGGTATCAGGAGCCTTGGAATTAGGGGGAATTTTTTTTTCCGATCCTAATTCGTCCTGGCGCCGAAGAAGAGACCGACGAAGTTTCAAGCCGAGATGACGACGTCGATGGATGACCTCAGGACCTCCATGGAGACCATGGCGCAGCAGCTCGCTGGCGTCCAGAACATGGCGCAGCAGTTTGCCGAATTCCAGGAGATGATGAAGACGTCACCTGACAAGTTGAGCGCGCTCGAGGCCTGGCGCTCATCGGCTGATGATTCGTTGGGGACGCTGTCGCGGCACATCACCGAGACGGCGACGCGTGTGGAGGAGACCTTGTCGCGGCTGGGTACTACACTGAAGGCGCGACTCCCGCCTCCACCGCCTCCGCCACTGATTCGTGACTTACCCCCACCCGAGCAGTACCACCGAAGGGGCATCGACCTCAACCACGCTCCGGGCACGTCGAGCAATTCGCCGTCGCCGAGAGCGGAATTTCCCATGGGGCACGGCCTTCAAACTTCACACCGGGATGCTGGCGGAGGACTCCTCGGAGCTCCTCCGTCTCGCCCGGGCAATGGTACGCCCGTGGTTCCTATTTTGCCCACTCTACCCTCTGATGTGCCGTCTCCACATAATCCCCCATTCCCCAAATTCGAGTTTCCCCGATTTGACGGTACTAACCCTCGATTATGGCGTGATCAATGCGAGACGTACTTCGAGGTGTATGCAGTTCATGGGGCATTGAAGATGCAGTTCGCGACTCTCAACTTCAAGGACGCTGCTGAAGCATGGTTGCAGACCATTGAGCGTCGTGGACGCATCACCAACTGGCAGCAGCTATCTGATCTAGTCATGGCAAAATATGATCGAGATCAGTATCAGATTCTTCTGCGACAGTTGGATTTGTTACGGCAGACAGACTCGATATTGGCATATCATGATGCATTTGAGAAACTGGCTCATGGGCTCTTGTTGTACAACCCAGCCTTCGATGACACATTCTTCGTGACGAAGTTTCTCAGTGGTTTGAAGGAAGAGGTTCGTGTGCCAATTATGCTTCATCGACCCACAACTGTTGATACAGCAAGCGCACAGGCTCGGATCCAAGAGCAAGAGCTGGAGCTTGCAAAGGGTGCTGGGCGGGATTTCACCAAACACTCTAACAAGCAGGCTGTATCAGCAGAGAAGTGGAAGCAATCGGACCTGACGAAGCCACAGAAAATGGTCAGGACAGAGCCTGAAGATAAGATGGCAACATTGAAGGCCTTTCGACGCCGCAATGGGCTGTGTTTCAAATGTGGTGAAAAGTGGAGCCCAGGACATACGTGCCCACCTCATGTCTCACTACATGTTCTTGAGGAGCTGTTAGATGCTATGGACATGGCACCGACAGAGGCAGATGAGGACAATAAACTTGACATTCCAGTGGAAGACCAAGAAGTGTTGACTGTGCAACCCAGTGCTGATAGGCAACAACGTTCCAAGCATACCATGAAGCTGCTTGCCCAGATTGGGAAGCACAAGGTGTTGGTCTTGGTGGATTCAGGAAGCATAGGGACTTTTGTCAGTGAGCATCTTGTTTCTCAGCTTCAGTTACCCACTGAGCATTGTTCACCAGTCACCTACCGAGCTGCTGATGGTGGTGTAATGCTGAGTGATCAGAAGGTGTCTCAGTTGAGCTGGTTCATACAGGGTAACAAATTCACTTCTGAAGCACGAGTTCTGCCACTGAGATGTTATAACTTGATTGTCGGGGAGGATTGGCTTGAGGCTTGTAGTCCCATGTGGGTCGATTATAAACTCAAGAAAATGAGATTCAAATATGAAGGGAAAGAGGTGGAGCTTCAAGGAGTTAGAGACGATACCTCCACTTGCACTCCGATCAGTGCATCTAAGCTCAAAGGGTTAATCAAACATGGAGCAGTATCACATTGTGTCCAGATGCTGGCAACTGAAGGACACTCCCCAATAAAAGCTGACACAGAGCAGCAGGAGAAGCAAAGTCACCAGTTACCTGAAGGAGTGGCTCAACTACTGCTTCAGTATGACCATTTGTTTGCTGAGCCAACTGGGTTACCTCCAAAGCGTGCAGCTAACCATATCATTCCTCTAGTGCCTGGTGCTCAACCAGTCAAGGTCAGACCATATAGATACTCCCCAATTCAGAAGACCGAAATAGAAAAGCAGTTGAAACATATGTTAGCACAAAGAGTGATTAGGCTGAGTACAGGCTGATTTGCCTCACCTGTGCTACTAGTCAGAAAAAAGGATGGCACATGGAGATTTTGTGTTGACTATAGACACCTGAATGCCATCACTGTGAAGCACAAGCATCCCATGCCTGTAGTAGATGAATTGTTGGATGAGTTGGCTGGAGCGAAATGGTTTTCAAAACTGGATTTCAGATCTGGTTACCATCAGATATGTGTGGCAGCTGGTGAGGAGTATAAGACTGCCTTTAGAACACACAATGGGCTATTTGAGTTCTTGGTGATGCCCTTTGGTTTGACTAATGCTCCTGCTACATTCCAAAGTTTCATGAACATCATATTTGCTGAGCTACTAAGGAAAAGGGTATTGGTGTTTATGGATGACATATTGATATACTCTGCCTCCCTAGAAGACCATGTGTCATTGTTGGAAAGCGTACTCAGCATTTTGAAGCAACAAAAGTTTTTGATAAAGAAGTCTAAGTGCACTCTTGCTACAACTTCGGTAGAATATCTAGGCCATGTGATATCTGGTCAAGGAGTGGGTACAGATCCTACCAAGATTCAGGTAGTGTTGCACTGGCCTACCCCAAAATTTGTGAGACAGTTAAGAGGGTTTCTGGGGTTAACTGGGTACTATCGTCAATTCATCCAAAATTATGGAATGACCAGTCGTCCATTAACTGAATTACTCAAGAAGAATATGCTATTTCCCTAGACTGCAGTGGTGGAGGAGGCCTTCCAGCTCCTGAAACAAAAACTATGTGAGGCACCAGTTCTTGCAGTACCTGATTTTGATAAGCAATTTGTTGTGGAAACAGATGCTTGTGATACAGGAGTAGGTGCTGTTCTCATGCAAGATAGCCATCGAGTGCCTTATTTGAGCAATCCATTAGGATCAAAGAATCAGGCACTTTCACTGTATGAAAAAGAGTGCCTAGCAATATTGTTGGCAATTGAGAAATGGAGACCTTATTTACAACATTAGAAGTTTGTCATCAGAACAGACCACAAGAGCCTCCAGTACCTGACTGATCAGAGAGTAACTTCTAAACTGCAGCACAAGGCCATGATTAAACTGATGGATCTCCAGTTTGACATTCAGTACAAGAAAGGAGTTCATAATGTAGTTGCTGATGCACTTTCAAGATGTACCGACAGCAAGGAAGTTTATGCTATCTCAGAATGTGTCGGTGCTAGTTTTAGCGGGTGCTAACACTGGCTAGTGAATTTGTGTTTTATGGTTGAGGCTCCGGGTGGTGTGCAAGGGGGAACACAGAGTTTATACTGGTTCAGGCCAAGGGGCCCTACGTCCAGTGGAGAGGCGAATCGTGTTGCCTTGCACCGGGGTGCTTGTAGTAGGGGTTACAAGCTAAGCGAGAGAGGGAGATGCTCCCAAGTCTCTTGTGTGCGTCTAAGTGTATACCAGTTATTTGTTGTTGTGTGTGGTGAAGCGGTGTGTGTGAGAGTGAGAGCTCGTGATCTTGAGAACTTGTGCTAAGGCTGGCCTCTGCTCTCCCTTTTATAGTCATAAGGGAGGAGCGAGGGTAGCGCGTACATTGCTTTGCATGTTACACTTGGGAGTTGTTGTCATTGTTTGACTGTCATCAGCTACGGTCTTGTCTCCGCGTCCCAGGGGTATGGCCGTAGTGGTTCGTACGATCTTGGTGAGTTCCAAGGCGGCAATAGTCGTCGTGATTACAGCGTGGCGTAGTGTCACACCTGATGGCTATCTTCTTGCACGATGTGACAAGAGGGTGAGTCGCCTCGGGGCGTTGTCTCCCGAGGCTTGGAACTCCTGGAGGCGTGATGGAACGGAGCAGGGCGGCACCTTCCCTCGGGCGCATTTCCGGCTTACGGACAGTGTTTCCCAAGGGTCAGGTGGGCCCGGATGGAAGGCGTGCTCGTCCTTTCGAGCGGACAGTGCAGTAGGTGCTTTTCCCGTTCTTGCGTAGCCCGTTCGTCAGGTGCTTGGACTGTCGTAGTCGTAGTTGGTAGATCCCAACGAAAAACGGGGCGGAGCATCGTAGACCATACTGGGGAGAGGACGGCCGTAGTGGGTCCATCAAGTCCGTCGCCAAGGAAGTCCTGACAGGTGGTATGGCCGTCATGCGCGTGCGAAGCACAGTCGCGTCGAGAATCTTTGCCTGATGGGACAATACTTGTAAAGTGGTCAGAGAGGTCCCTTATGGTCTAAGATTGCTCTGCTGACGTCAATTGTGCATTGGATGCTTTAGAGAGTTTGCGCCCGAGGGGGATGGGGAAGCTCGAGCGAATTGGAGAATCGGCGCCCGAGGGTGCCGCTTTCCCGAGCTCTTTCGGGGAGGCTCGGGCGAATCGGAGAATCGGCGCCGGAGGGTGCCGCTTTTCCGAGCTCTCTCGGGGAGGTTCGGGGGAATCAAAAAATTGGCGCCCGAGGGTGCCGCCTTCCCGAGGGTAGGCTAGCGTTGATGCAGCGTCGTCATGGGCCTCCGTGGGTGCGGCCTTCGTGGGCTTCCACTGGCTTTGCCTGGGCTGAGCCGTGTTGGGAATATGTGTTTTTGCATCGAAGTTGGGTACCCCATACTTTGGTACCCGACAGTAGCCCCCGAGCCTGTGGCGGAGTGAAGGTACTCCTCCATAGGTTCAAGCTGGCTCTTCCTGTCGAGGGGATGAAGTGTAGGTCGTTTTCTCCGGTGGGTGCGCGCGAGCGCACCCGCCGGGTGTAGCCCCCGAGGCTTTGGAGGGATGTTATATCCCTCCAAAGGCTTAAAATCGTGATTGCGAGTCCTCGGGTGTTCTTTGATTTATTTAGGGGGAGGTGATTCCTTGGAAACGGAGCCCCCGAGCCTCCCATCGTGTAAGGGAGGTCGTTCGGTGGTGTTTCCATGGTGCAGGGTAAGTTCCCGAGCCATCGTTTTCGTATCGGAGATCGATCGGGTTCTTCCCAATCTTTTTCGTTAGTTCGACCTTCACGCTCTTTTTTCGGAAAGAGGAAGGTTTGGTCCTGCTCGACTTCCCCGTTGGGGCGCGAGTCGGCATTTCCGGTGAGCTACAAACGGGTTGGTCCAAGTGGAGGTCCGTGCCCCGTTCGTTGGGGGTCGGCTAGTGGCCTGAGCACACTCCAAATGTTTCCCGAGAATCAATTAGTGGATGTCGGGTCCCTTCGATGGGTCCCGAGGGCCTGATGCCTCCCACGGAGGGATTCCACGTAATCGACTCGCTACTGGGACTTGGATACAGCACGGGATGTCCCTTGTGACGCTCGGGCGTCGGGATATTGGCCGTTTTCGTGACCCATCCGCTTTGCTGTCCCTAACTCGGTTTCCCTGGGGCGACTGTTCGAACCACTGTGGGCCAGTCTTCGATCCCCTGGGAACGTAACAGGCGTCCGAGCCCAAGGTTCCTTCGTCGAGAAGGAGAATGTATCGGTGTAATCGAGGCGAACGGGCGTAATGATTCGGCTCACCTTTTAAGGCACGAAACCTGACGGACGCGACGGTTCGGGGCAGTCGAGACGGTTGCGTGCGCGAGGTCGGTGGCAATGCTGGGATCGTGGCGGGTCCCATCAGTTAATGCGGCGGATTCTCCGCATCTCACACGATTCGCCGCCTGGGTATATAAGGAAAAATCATGATTTTTTCTTTCTACCCTAGCCATTCGCTTGCGCAGCCGTTCGCCTTCTTGCTTTCGTCGTCCATCTTCTCTCCCTCGTTGTTTGCCCAAGTGAGAAGCGCCGCCGCGGCCGACATCGTTGTCTTTTCCTCAGCTCTTCGTCTTTAGCTAGCCAAGGCTTCTTCCCCTATTGCCACCGATGCTGCTGCCGCCGTCGCTGGCATTCTCAGGTTGGAGCCGTGGTCGCGTAGCACCGTGACGGAGGAGGATCTGGAGCGACTCGTGGAGCTAGGGCTCCTACGCCCTCGCACCGACGCGGAGCGTCCGGAGTGGGTCGTGCCGTCGTGCGACCACGACGAGCCGAACCCCGACGAAGGGTACGTGGTGAGCTTCATCGCCTACCACGAGCGCGGGCTCGGGTCACCGTCGAGCCGCTTCTACCGGGCGCTGCTCTTCAGCAACGGGCTGGAGCTCCACAACATCACCCCCAACTCCTTCACGCAGGCATCGATTTACGCCGCCCTGTGCGAGGGCTACTTCGGGGTACCCCCGCACTGGGACCTGTGGCGTCGCAAATCCCGCGTCGATTGGTACACCAAGGCGGCTGGTGCGAAGAAGCCGCAAGAGATCCCACGCGCGGGGGGCTGCGGCCTCGTGATCCACTCCGGCTCGTACATCCCCTGCAAGGCCCCCACCTCCAACAAGGGCTGGCACCACGGCTGGTTCTACCTCCGCAATGACCGGGATGCCTTTCCCAAGTTTACGGGAAGGGCGTTCACCGTTCCCCTTCCTCAGTGGGAGTGGGGGTGCCCGGCTAAGGAGGCCAAGCATCTGAATGTCTACTTCGACGCGCTCTAGGTGTTGCGCGATCGGGGTCTCACGGGAGCCGGTGTGGTGGCGCAGTTCCATGCGCGGACGGTGCTGCCGCTGATGGAGCGCAGGCTGGCGCTGAACCACATGCTGATCGGGGCGTCGCGGGAGGGCACGGCGATGCTGCCCTAGAATATTGGCGAAAGGGAGATCATGCGTCGTGTTAAGTACATGGTGGGCGGTCATCATACCTGGGACAAGCTGAACTGGGTGCCCATGCGCCCCCGCACGGGCTTCATCGCGCTGGTGAGCACCGCTTGCGTCGACGTCTTTGTGATTCCCCGGTCTTCTTCTGATTTCTTCTCCTTCCATCGCAGGGCCCTTTGAGGGCCGGGAAGCTCTCCCTACCCCTGTCCTGGAGGACCAGCTACAGTGGACCTAGAACCACTTACGCGCCGAGGAGGAGAAGGCGAGGAAGGACAAGAAGACCGCCCTGTAGAGGAAGAAGGCCCAGAGAGCCGACGAGCTTGCCCAGCTTCGCCGGCGCTAGAGGGCGGCGGGGGAGCCGGAGGAGGATTCCCCCACCGACGAAGATGATGACGACGACGATGATTTGATGATCCTGTAGGATCGACCTGCAGTGGCCACAAAGCCCAGGGTGGGCGCCGATGAGCCAGGAAAGGCCCCCATGTCAGTGTCTGCCGGCGGATGTGCCGGGGCTCGTGACCATAGCCCCCTGGCAAAACTGCCGGAGACCGCGTCCGAAAGTGCGTTCTTTGGCAGCGATACCATTGGAGCCATGGCTCCGCCTTCCAGCGGCCACGAGGGCTCGCTGGAGAGGCCCGGAACAGGCTCGGACCCGGCGCCCGAGCCAGGCCAGGCTGTTGCCGGTGGGACCGAGGGGTCCTTGTTCCGGCGCACCCTCCCTTCCGACGCGTCGCTGATCGGTGCGACGACAGAAGGCGGGGGGAGCAGAGAGAGGACGCCGTCGGAGTCGGAGCTGGGTGGCGCCTGGACGGCAGACCTCGAGCTGGGGTCCTCCCAGACTCCAGCGTCCCCGCCGAGGGGCGGCGGCGTCGAGACGACCCCCGGCGCCCAGGCAGGGCCCCCGCCTCGGGACGGGGCTAGCCCTGACGCCGAGGTGGCGCCCACTCCTCCGCCGGCGGCGCAGCCCGCGTCGTCTGTCATCTCGCCGTGCGCGGGGGCGGCGAGGAGGAGGAGGGTGGTTCCGAAGACGAGGTAGGTGACTTACCTATTACTTCCTTTGCCAGAGATCTGTCATGGCGTTACGAACGTTCCTTCCTTCCTTTGTTGTTTCAGGAAGTGCTCGGGGTCGGACCTCCAGGTCTCGCACCTGAAGGTCCTAAAGGTGCAAGGTCACGACACGGCAGTGGGGAGCGCCCGATCGATGGACGAGGAAATCCATCCCCCCATGGGTCCGGTGGTGGCGTCCGAGGTTCCTCCTTCGGGAGGGGTCGTTCCGGCTATGGCCGCTATCGTTGCGCCCGCTGCTGACGTGGAGGCAGTGCCAGCGCCGGCTCCCGAGGCTTCGGTCGTCAGTTCTAGAGATGTCTCGGGAGCGTCAGCTGATGCCGCCCCCACGGAGCCTGCCACCGCGGGTTTGATGGCCATGGATGTCGACGTGGGAGCTCCTCCCCCTCGTGAGGAAGGCCCCTGGGCATTGGCACTGAGGCAGCCCCCGCCTCGGGAGTTGACCGCCTCCCGGATCGAGTGGGCGGACCGATCGGATCCTCAAGCGTCGCCCGTCTTCTCGCTCCGGGACGACCTCAAGGCTCCCAAATGGGACGCAATGCAAGAGCTCGGGCTCAGTTCGGCGGTGAGTCTTCGTGCGATCGCCGACGTCCTTGAGACGGAGCTCCCGGCCCAGCTTCAGGTGAGCCTCCGTATTTCATAACTTTACCTGTGTATGAGTGTCGTTTTAACCGTCTCCGCTCTTCTCTCTTTTCCAGGACCTTGTGCACACCTCCCGGGACAAGTCCCGCTTCCTCCGCAGTGGGCTCGGGCTCTGGAAATAGCTTGACCTCAAGGGGAAAGCCCTTGCCCGTGCCCAGAGCGAGCTCACCGCCGTGACCTCCAAGTTCGCCGAAGTGAGTGCCGACAACACTATCTTGAAGGAGGAGGTCGAAGACGCGAAGGGCCGAGCTGCTGCCTCGGTGACACGGGTGCAGGAGCTAGAGGGCGCCTTGGCTGAGGCGACGAGGGAACGCGATGCTGCCCGACAGCTTGCCGCCGAGAAGACTTCTGCCGCTGAAGCCTTGGCTTTCGACCTGAGTGAAACTCAGGCGGCATTGCGTCAGGCGGTTGGCGCGGCGGACTCAGCCCGGGAGGATGCACAGAGGGCTCGAGAGGAGGCTGGTGGTATGTGCAGTGCCATGCTTTTCCTTCCGTTTGTCTTGGTTGCTTATTGCGTCTTTGTTCACCTCCCTGCTTTGTTCCCGCAGCTCTGCAGGCGGCTTATGACGGCGAGGCGGCCGATCACCTGGAGCTGCAGAAGGCAGCGCGCGCGCTGTGCGACTCCATCGGCACTGGTGGGGAACCTTCGGGGGTCTCGCTTCGGAGCCAACTGGAGGCACTTTACAGCAGCGTCGGCGACCGGGTCAAGGAGGCCCTGCTGACAGGCTTCCAGAAGACGTTGACGGTCGTGAAGTCCCATTATGGAAACTTTGACACCGGCCCTGTCAGTAAAGGCTTCCTTGAGGCCAACGATGCCGAGCTCCTGGCACTGGAGGACTTGATGAAGAAACCTGGAGAAGCGCTGGCGGGCCTCTTTTAAGCCGAGATTGAACTCTCTCCATTGGACCTGCCATGAAGATCAGCCGGGCCGTAGTGCCCTTGTAAAAAACAACTTTTCGTGAGTGGTTGGGAGGAATAAACATGTGGCCCTTCGTGGCCTTAATATTTATGTAAATATTTACTGCTGTTCGTTTTCGATTCATTTCGTGCTTTTTCCTTAGGCGTTTTTTCTTGCCGATCCTATGCCCGGGCCATCGAGCTTCGGGGGACTTTTTCGGGTGTCGTAGCTTTAGCGGCGTAGACACGGCCGTAGTCCTAGGAGCTTTGGTAGGAAGAATCCTTGGAAAAAAGGTTTAGTTGTTTCTTCCCGAGCCTCCTCCCTTTGCCGAGCGTAGATCATATAAGTTTTCTTCCGAGCGCGAGTTGGCCTTCGAACGCGGAGTGGCGAGGGGAGATGCTGTAGCCCAGGGGCGTAAGCGGTCTCCTTGAGTCGGCCAGCTCTATCCTCTGGGGCTTCTCTTAATCTTCCGAGTCTTATAAGTTCACGCTTGGTTTTCGAAGAGAAGCATGTTTTAGGAAGAAAAAATTTCAACGGGTTTTAAAATTTTTGCGTTTTCGAAATCGTTGAGGCTCGGAGGAGTCCGGGGGTTCCCCCCGTCCTAGCCCCCGAGGGAGGGTCAGCCTTTCCGTAGGTTAGGCTGAGCCTCTCTTTTCTAATGCGCAGTGAAATGAAAGGTCATTTCGCTCCCGAGTGTAGGCTCAGATAAAAAAATCTAAAAATCAGATAAAAAGTGTAGAAGTCGGGTCTTTTTATTGATTTCAAGATTTTACAAATGGTACAGTGCTCAGAATCTTAAGGATAGAAGTGACGTAGTTGTTCAATGTTCCAAGCGTTGCTGTAGACCTCGCCCTTCTCGTTTGCGAGCTTGTACGTGCCGGGACGTAGCACCTCGGCGATAATGAACAGTCCTTCCCACGGTGGTGTCAGCTTGTGACGCCCTTTGTTGTCCTGCCTGAGCCTCAGCACCAAGTCGCCTACACCGAAGGCTCAGCCTTGGATGCGCCGAGCATGGTATTTGCGTAGGGATTGTTGGTACTTGGTGGAGTGTAGCAAGGCCATGTCCCGAGCTTCGTCGACTTGGTCCAACACGTCTTCACGGGAAGTCTGATTGCCCTGTTCATCGTAGGCTTGGACCCTCGGGGCGCCGTACTCCAAATCTGTGGGGAGGATAGCCTCGGCACCGTACACCAAGAAGAAGGGCGTGAAGCCCGTGGCTCAGCTTGGCGTAGTCCTTAGGCTCCATATCACTGCCGGGAGCTCGGCCAACCACCTCTTGCCGAACTTATTCAATCTGTTGAAGATTTTCAGTTTGAGGCCTTGGAGGATCATGCCATTGGCACGTTCTACTTGGCCGTTTGTTCTTGGGTGGGCTACTGCCGCCCAGTCCACTCGTATGTGGTACTTGTCGCAGAAGACCAGAAATTTCTTTCCGGTGAACTGCGTGCCGTTATCAGTGATGATGGAGTTCGGGACACCAAACCGATGGACAATGTCGGTGAAGAATAACACCGCTTGCGCCGAGCTGATTTGGGTGATCGGCCGAGCTTCAATGCACTTAGAGAACTTGTCGATGGCAACAAGTAAGTGGGTGAAACCTCCGGGCGCCATTTTGAGGGGCCCAACAAGATCCAGTCCCCACACGGCAAAAGGCCAAGTGAGGGGAATCATCTGGAAAGCTTGGGCCGGGAGATGCGTCTGCCGAGCATAGTATTGGCATCCCTCATAGGAGCGTACCACTTCGGTAGCATCGGCCACGACGGTTGGCCAGTAGAAACCTTGTCGAAAGGTGTTGCCGACGAGCGTCCTTGGTGCAGCGTGATGGCCGCATGCCCCAGCATGTATCTCTTCAACTAGGCACTTGCCCTGGCTGAAGGGGATGCAGCGCTGGAGGACTCCCGAGGTACTTTGTCGATAGAGGTCACCGACTCACCGTCGATCATCGTGAAAGACTTAGCTTTACGTGCCAGCCGTCGTGCTCTGGTTTTGTCCAAGGGTAAGATACCTCGGACAAGCCAGCTGACCAGCGGCTTGCGCCAGTATGGCTCATCGTCGTCCAGTTCGGCTTCAATCTCCATCGCCTCGGCTTTGTCGCCGGCTTCAGCCAGGGTCTCGGGTGGCTCCCCTTTGTCGGAGGGGTCGGCAGCCCCCGAGGGGCTTCCGTGGCTTGAAGATGCTCCGAGTTCTCCCGGGGGCTCGGGGGTCTCCTTCCTTTGGCCCCCCGAGGGATCAATACTGACCGAGGGCTTGTGGAGATCGTTGGCAAATACGCCCGTCGGGGCCGAAGCCCTTTCAGACGTGATCTTTGCCAATTCGCCGGCCTCCTCGATGTACCTGCGCGCAATGTGGTTGAGCTCGAGGCCGTTGAATTTTTCCTCGAGGAACCGCACCAGCTTGCAGTTGGCGGCCATCTTGGGGTTCTGGCACGTCGACTCCTTCATGACCTGGTCCACGACGAGCTAGGAGTCCCCTCGAACCTCGAGGCGCCGGATCCCGAGCTCGATGGCGATGTGGAGTCCGTTGACAAGAGCCTCGTATTCGGCCACGTTGTTGGAAGCCGTGAAGTGCAGCCGCAGTAGGTACTTGAGCCGGACCCCGAAGGGTGAGACGAAGACGATGCCTGCGCCGGCACCAGTCTTCCTCATCGACCCGTCAAAGTATATGACCCAATACTCCTCTTGGGTCGGGAGTGGCGGCAGCTGCGTCTCGGTCCATTCTGCCACGAAGTCCGCTAGCACCTGGGACTTGATGGCCTTGCGTGGCGCGTAGGTGATGCCATCACCCATGAGCTCGATAGCCCACTTAGCGATCCTTCCAGTCGTCTCCCGATTCTGGATCACCTCCCCGAGGGGAAATGATGATACCACGGTCACGGGATGGGATTCGAAGTAGTGCCGCAACTTGCGACGAGCAAGAATGATTGCGTACACCAGCTTCTGAATCTGAGGGTAGCGTGTCTTGGTTTCGGACAAGACCTCGCTGATGAAGTAAACCGGCCGGTGTACCGGTAACGCGTGCCCGGGTTCTACGACGATCGCTGCACTCACGACTTGGTTAGCAGCAGCGACATATAGCAAGAGATTCTCTTCTTTCATGAGGGGGGCACGAAAACCGGTGCTTTGAAAAGCAGAGCCTTAAGCCTTTCGAGGGCTTCCTGGGCCTCGGCGGTCCAGGTAAAGTGCTCATTTTTCTTTAGCAACCGATATAAAGGAAGTCCCTTCTCGCCGAGCCTTGAAATGAATCGACTCAAGGCCGCGAAACATCCCATGAGCTTTTGCACACCCTTGAGGTTCCGAATCGGACCCATCTGTGTGATGGCCGATATCTTTTCCGGGTTGGCTTCGATGCCACGCTCGGAAACGATGAACCCGAGGAGCATGCTCCGAGGGACCCCGAAAACGCACTTCTCAGGGTTTAGCTTTATGTTCCGCTTCTTGAGGCATTCGAATGCCTCTTCTGGATCAGCTACTAAGTCGCCCGCCTTCCTAGATTTTATCACTATATCGTCTACGTAAGCCTCAACGGTTCGCCCGATGAGGTCCCCAAAAACTTTGAGCATGCAACGCTGGCAAGTCGCGCCCGTATGTTTGAGGCCAAATGACATGGTTACGTAACAAAATGTGCTGAAAGGAGTGATGGAAGAAATCGCTAATTCGTCGGACTCTTTCATGCGAATCTGATGGTAACCTGAATATGCATCAAGAAAGCAAAGTTATTCACAACCAGCGGTGGAATCAACTATTTGATCAATGCGAGGTAATGGAAATGGATATTTAGGATAAGCTTTATTTAAACTAGTGTAATCAACACACATTCTCTATTTTCCATTTTTCTTCTTAACCAAAATAGGATTAGCTAACCACTCTGGATGGAAAACCACCATGATGAATCCGGCCGCCAAAAGCTTCTGCACCTCCTCCCCGATGGCCCGACGCTTCTCCTCGTCGAATCAGTGCAGGCGCTACTTCACCGGCTTGGACCCGGCCCGGAACTCCAAGGAGTGCTCGGCGACCTCCCTCGGGATGCCTGGCATATCCGAGGGACTCCAAGAAAATATGTCGGCGTGCCTGCGGAGGAAGTCGACGAGCACGGCCTCCTATTTCGGGTCGAGGGTGGTGCTGATCTTCAGCACCTTGTCGTCGGGGGAGCTCGGGTTGAGGGGCACCTCCTTCACCCCCTCAGTGGGCTCAAAGGTGCCCGTGGCCTTCTTGGGGTCGGGGACCTCCTTTGCCATCCTCTTGAGGTCGGCAATGAGGGCCTCAGACTCCACCAGCGCGCTGGCGTATTCGCAGCACTCGACGTCGCACTGGTACACGTGCTGGTAGGAAGCGCCGATGGTGATCACCCCCTTTGGCCCCGGCATCTTGAGCTTGAGGTCGGTGTAGTTCGGGACCGCCATGAATTTAGCGTAGCATGGCCTCCCGAGGATGACGTGGTAGGTGCCGTGGGAGCCTACCACTTCAAACGTCAGGACTTTCTTCCTAAAGTTGTCAGGAGTCCCGAAATAGACGGATAGGTCGATCTGCCCGAGGGGTTGCACGCTCTTCCTGGGTACTATCCCGTGGAACAGGTACGGCGTGGCCCGGAGGAGCGAGCGGCTGATCCCCGTCGAGTCAAGGGTCTTAGCGTAGAGAATATTGAGGCCGCTACCTCCGTCCATGAGGACTTTGGAGAGCCTCGTGTTGCCGACGATGGGGTCGACAACGAGCGGGTAACGCCCCGGCGATGGGACGTAGTCCGGGTGATCGTCCCGGCTGAAGGTGATGGCGTCGAGGGACAGTCAAGGAAGTATGGTGTTGCTGGTCTGACGGAGTAGATCTCCCGACGCTCTCGCTTTCGCTATCACGGCGTAGGAGCGGTGCCGGGCCCGCCGAAGATCATGAGGCACTTGTCGATGGGCGGGAACTCATCATCCTTCGCGTCCTTGTCCTCCTGGCCCTTGGCGGGCTTTTTGCCGGCGTCGTCCTTGAACGCCTGCCGGCCGTAGTGCTTTTTGAGCATCACACACTGCCCAAGCGTGTGATGCACCGGACCTTGGTGGTAAGGGCACGGTTTCTTGAGCATCTCATCGAAACGGCCCCGAGGGGGCATGCCCCATTGGGCTCGGTGGCTGCCACGAGGGAGTCGTTGCGGAGGGGGTTCTTTCCCTTCCCTTTCTTCTTCTTGCTGTTTGGGCCTCGGGAAGAGGTTCCCTCGGGGGCCTCCTCCTTCCGTTTGCCCTTGGGGTCGGAGAAGAGGGCTCCCACCGCCTCGTCGCCCGAGGAGAAGCTGGTTGCAATCTTTATGAGCTCAAAAACGCTGGTAGGGGTCTGACGTCCCAGCTCATGAACGAGCTCTTTGTAGGAAGTTCCTGCAGCAAATGCTCCGATGACGTCGGAGTCGGCGACTTGGGGCAGCTCATTATACTGCTTGCAGAATCACCGGACGTAGTCCCTGAGGGACTCGCCCGGCTTCTGTTTGCAGCTTCTGAGATGCCAGGAATTGCCAGGGCGCACGTATATGCCCTGGAAGTTCCCTACGAAGATCTTGACCAGATCGCTCCTGTCAAAGATCAATCGCAGGGGGAGATGTTCCAGCCAGGCTCTTGCAGAGTCAGTGAGGAACAAGGGTAGGTTGCGGATGATGATGAGATCATCCTGTGCACACCCAAGCTGGCACGCAAGACGATAGTCCGCTAGCCACAGTTCGGGGTTGGTTTCCCCCGAATACTTGGCTATGTTGGCCGGCTGTCGGAACCGGGGCGGGAATCTGGCCCTTCGGATGGCCTCGCTGAAGACACGAGGACCCGGGGGCTCGGGTGAGGGCTCAAGGTCCTTGTCTGAGTCATAGCGCTCGCCCCGAAGGACGTTGTAGCCTCGTGCGGCTCCATCGATCTTCCGCCGACCGCGGGCTTGAAGGATGGCTCGGACGTCGACGTCCTTGCCAAGCCGTTGGTGAACCGACAGGGCCCTTGGGACCTCGGGGTGCACCGAGGTCTCTCGCTCGTGGCGCGCCGCACCGCCACGTTGGTGACTTTCAGCGCCACGATGGCGTGACGCTGAACTCTCCGCCTGGAGGACGGCTGCGTCCTCCAGGAGATCCTTGAGCTGGTTCTTGAGCTGCCGCGCCTCCTCGGTGGAGGGCTCGGGCATGCTTTGGAGCAACATTGCTGCCTCCGTGGGCTTGCGGCTTGCTCGAGGCGGGGCTCTTGGTGTCCCGGCTCCATCGTCGGCGATGATACGAGCCTGAACGTCCCGGGCCCGGCGTCGAGCTGCTCCGCCGGTGCCCTGCTGCTCCTCATGCTCGAGCACGGCTCGCAGTTGGCTGAGGCGTAGGCGATCCTCATCCATCCGCGCCTCAAGTTCCCGGAGCTGCTCTAGCTCCGGAGACCTGTGCGCGGGGCGAGACGTCCTAGCCCCCGGGTCCTGCGGCGGAGCTGACCGTGCAGGCCGCAGAGTCACCGGAGGCGGAGTGTGTTGCTGAAGCTGCGGCTGGAGCGGAGAAGGTACTTCGTTGTCGTCCTCCGGATGGACGTCCTCCACCCGTCCGTCGTTGGGGTGCACCAAGTGGTAGCATTCCCGAGCGGCGTCGACGTAGGACTGGTCGGAGTCGGTGACGATGCTCGGGGTCTCCTCGCATGAGTTGTCGGGGTGGACGGCGAAGTCCACGTTCGCCCAAAACTCGTCGTCGTCGCTGAGGGCCCGTCGTGATGGTGAGGTCCAACCATAGCGACCCCACTCCTCCGAGTATTCTCGAGGAGTGAGACTTTCAGTGGAGTCCGTCTCCCTTCCGCCATACGCCCTGGGACTGCTCCCGGGAGAAGACGGTGGGGAAGCACGTGGTCGCCCACGAGGCCGTCCAGACGCTCGAGGCGACGGACAGGAGTCTCTACCAAATCGTGCAGCAGAACACGGACTGCGCTGACGTGGGCATCCACAGCGCTTTGGAGCCCAAAGAGAGATGGCGCCGTCGTCCCCCTCCCCCAGTGAGGGCGGAGAGAGAGACCTGTTGACGCTGCGATCCCGCCCTCGCCCGGCCTTCGGGCGGTTGGCGGGAGTGCGGCCGCCCACGGCGGAGATGTCGGGGTGGCGGCCGGCGCGGGGTCGGCGTCCCCTGCTGGGGGCACCTGGTTGGCCGCGCTTCTCGCGACCAGGGGCAGGTTGGCACAGTTGCGCCTCCTCCTCCTGGTCCGCAGGGGAGCGCGGCGTGCGGTGTTCCCCTCGTCCTGTGGGATGGGCGGAAGCGTCGCCGTGGTCCCTTCCTCGGTCGCCTGATGGGCCGGAGTCAGGATGATGATGATGCGGGGCTCCGTCGGGCGCAGGTTCATCTCAAGCCCTTGGCCGGTGGCCATGAACTCAAGACTCCCGAACCGGAGCACCGCGCCAGCAGGAAGCGTAGTGGAGCTGTCAGCCATCTGGAACTTGAGTCAACACGCAAAAGGCCACTACCTGGCGCGCCAACTGTCGGTGCTAGTTTTAGCGGGTGCTAACACCAGCTAGTGAATTTGTATTTTGCGGTTGAGGCTCCGGGTGGTGTGCAAGGGGGAATACAGAGTTTATACTGGTTCAGGCCAAGGGGGTCCTATGTCCAGTGGAGAGGCAAATCGTGTTGCCTTGCACCGGGGTGCTTGTAGTAGGGGTTACAAGCTAAGCGAGAGAGGGAGATGCTCCCAAGTCTCTTGTGTGCGTCTAAGTGTATACCAGTTGTTTGTTGTTGTGTGTGGTGAAGCGGTGTGTGTGAGAGTGAGAGCTCAAGGCTGGCCTCTGCTCTCCCTTTTATAGTCACAAGGGAGGAGCGAGGGCAGCGTGTACATTGCTATGCATGTTACACTTGGGAGTTGTTGTCATTGTTTGACTGTCGTCAGCTGCGGTCTTGTCTCCGCGTCCCAGGGGTATGGCCGTAGTGGTTCGTACGATCTTGGTGAGTTCCAAGGCAGCAATAGTCGTCGTGATTGGCGTGGCATAGTGTCACACCTGATGGCTGTCTTCCTGCACGACGTGACAAGAGGGTGAGTCACCTCGGGGCGTTGTCTCCCGAGGCTCGGAACTCCTGGAGGCATGATGGAATGGAGCAGGGCGGCACCTTCCCTCGGACGCATTTTCGGCTTACGGACAATGTTTACCGAGGGTCAGGTGGGCCTAGATAGAAGGCGTGCTCGTCCTTTCGAGCGGACAGTGCAGTAGGTGCTTTTTCCGTTCTTGCGTAGCCCGTTCGTCAGGCGCTTGGACTGTCGTAGTCGTAGTTGGTAGATCCCGGCAAAAAATGGGGCGGAGCACCGTAGACCATACTGGGGAGAGGACGGCCATAATGGGTCCATCAAATCCGTCGCCAGGGAAGTCCTGACAGGTGGTATGGCCATCGTGCGCGTGCGAAGCACAGTCGTGTCGAGAATCTTTGCCTGACGGCACAATACTTGTAAAGTGGTCAGAGAGGTCCCTTGTGGTCTAAGATTGCTCTGCTGACGTCAATTGTGCATTGGATGCTTTAGAGAGTTTGCGCCCGAGGGGGATGGGGAAGCTCGGGCGAATCGGAGAATCGACGCCCAAGGGTGCCGCTTTCCCGAGCTCTTTCGGGGAGGCTCGGGCGAATCGGAGAATCAGCGCCCGAGGGTGCCGCTTTCCCGAGCTCTCTCGGGGAGGCTCGGGCGAATCGAAAATTTGGCGCCCGAGGGTGCCGCCTTCCCGAGGGTAGGCTGGCGTTGATGCAACGTCGTCATGGGCCTCCGTAGACGCGGGCTTCCACTGGCTTTGCCTGGGCTGGGCCGTGTTGGGAATATGTGTGGTGTTGACATAAGGCGACTCAAGCAGCATTGCAACTCCTATATGCATGGTGTTGACATAAGGCGACTCCTAAACCTTTATAGTCTTACACATCTATCGATCTAACGTGGGCAACAAAAAGGCAGTCCATTTCCTAGGGGTCAACTTTTAGAATAGGTAAGATCAGTTAGCGGAAGAATTCAAGGCGCGGGGAAAGAATCAAGTGTTAGCATCAAAACTCAAGGCGGAGAGGAAAAGTGTTTTCACAAATAGTTTTCAGACAGAGTTGTTGGCTCATACACTAGTATTTGGTCCTAATGATCTCGTCCTAAGGTCAAGTATGGCTCTGATACCAACTGAAACATCCTCGATTTTCCACGAAGGGAAAATCCACAGAATGAGATATAATGTGATAAAACCAAAGATTTGATCTCATCGCATTATCATATATCAGTTGATATTAAAGTCATACATCGAGAATACTTACAAAATATTACATCAACTGAGTGGACACCTATTACAGGGTTAATCTAGCGGAAGCATATCTAGTCGTCATCAGAGTTGGCGGAATATGTCGTCGAGTGAAGGCTCATTCTTTCCGGGTACCATTAGGGTTATTCTTGGCGCAGCTGAATCTTCATCTCCTGAACCAAACTTGAGCGTAGGCACGAGACCTCCTAATCTTTCTTATCTCAATATCTCTGTTAGTCAGGTAATCTGCACACCGCCAGATATGTGCAGGCCATGGTCAGCACCGATGAGCTTTAGTGGAAAGAGAAAACAAAGGATCTGGCGATCCTAATATTTGGCTGTGGTTTGCATCCTATGCACAGTAGCATCAAGTAATAATATCATATTAGTTGTCAAGTTTAAACCCATCTCATCAATTCCCATTCTAGTCCATCATTCCACCCACACGCCACCTCACACCCACACCTCGCACTCAGTCGACAGGCCCAACTCCCTCTCGGGTCCTGTCTCAACGGCACACTGCCACGCCGAGCACACTGCCGGACAATCTTCATCCAGGGGAGAAAAGAATATCGCTCTCTACACTAGACAGAGCTTCATAGGAAAGGTCCATAGCCGACGAATCGGCATATGTATCGATCGATCAACCATACACTCTGCAGAGGTTTTACCACTCACAAGATTAGCCATCATCGATGCTGTACAATCATCTAGGCAGAATTCCGGGTGCTTGCTTGCCTAGGTCTATGCCACCCTACCACTCAGCCCTGGGTAACTTCGGGCACGAACCAAAACGCTGAGACTGGGAGACGCAGTACCGGGCCCAATCAGTGGTACTGCGCATCTAGAACGGTGCGGGAACTTTCTGCATCCGCCACCGCCCACCCTATCACCTTACAACCTAGCAGTAGTGGCACCGCCCTACCAAGTAGTCCAGCCGTCTCCCACCCATCAGAAGCGAGTGAGCAGTAAAGGATTCCCATGAACCTGGTGCTAGTCCTTCCTAGGTTTGACCAAGCGGGCATCTTCTCTTAGGGGATACTCTCCCCGTGCCACCACGGCACCTCCATTCACGGGATTTCAATGCTCATCCCGGAACCACCTCATAAGTCATTACCCGCCACAGGTATCTCTCGTGGGAATGCCCAGATGCAACTCCCGGCAAGACTTGCTTACACAGCTCGTCGTGTATCCCACTTGGTCGACTTGACCCTCACCACACACCCAAGACACACGCAGCATGCTCATAGTCCACCAGTCTGGCACCCCAAACCAAACCATTCCTAGAGGTTCACCACCAGCATCACATCACAGATACAATGCGAGTGGAGTTAATAAATATGGTGATGTAATATGCAAGCAAGCAGGTAGATAGAAATATATAAGAGAGCGTGAGCGCGAAGCTGTGTTGCATAGCAGAGTGGTTTGCAAACAGTGTAATAATGGCTTAGGTAGTTGCATGCACTGTATACTAGCAAAGGAGTGAAGATAAAGCGCTAGCAATTCTAGATATGCAATATCTAATAGGATTCTCTAAAAGAAGGTGCTGCCATGACACCTGCGTTGTCGAGGAAGTAGTGGTACGAGCACTCCTCAGTTAGTGTAGTCATTCTGCTGGGTCACCTCCTCCAGAGTGACTTCACCCGACAGCTTCTGTTGTCGTCCATGTTCTCCTCCTTCCACGGTTCTTGATCTAATCGTCGCTATTCCGGAACGGCTACTCCGCGAAGCAACTCAAGGCAAGAAAACACTCAACACACCAAAAGACGATGAGACGCTAGAAGATCCTTTAACACCCGAGAAATAAATAAATAAAGGTATATGACTTAGCCCTCTCGGCGTATGTCCGATTTCATTGGGCCAAAGAAACAGGAGTGGTGGTTTGCTATGCACAAGCTTATGTCACAGCCTAGCCAGTGTGACTTTATGATAAATGATTTAGTCCAGAGCTTATCCATAGCAAACACCACGGCTCATGATCTTCTGATCCGGACGCCATGGTGGAGACGGGAATCGGAGGACAGGCCAAGTAAAGAGAAAAACGGGTGATCATCGACAAGAAGAGTTGCACAAGATAGTGCGAGCGTTTACTCCACTTGTAGGGTACCAAGGCTGTGATTCAAACGGGTACAATCATACAAGTGCTTAAACACCACGAATTTAAGAGAGTGAGGGAAGAGAGAGGAGCTAGCTAGGCACGTCCATATTATATTCTCGGTCACGCCTTCTGTGAAGATGGTTTTCTTTTAGCAGTCGATCGAGTCGACATACGTAGGTCCGAGATTTTAATATAGACCATAGCTTCACTAACAAAAAGGAGTTAGTCCGATCTTTGATCCAATCGCCATGGATAAGACGAGATCGAACAGAGCGGGCTATACGGAAAAATAAAAGAGCGAGAAACATAATAAGGCAGTGGTCTACTTCTTCCAACACGCAAGCCACTGATTAGACGAGGTGTCAGAAGAGAGCAACATGTAAAAGACGCAAGTGCGCAAACCACTCGTAGGGTACCATGACCTGGGTGCACTGGTACTGAGTCATTACTCGGATCCATAGCGATGTGGTTGTCACCGCAAGAATCAGAGGAATGCGACGGTCGCGCAGGGTACGAGCATACGAGGGTCAGGCATGAAAAGTCAGAGAGTGGCAACGCGAGGTCGAGTTACTCTCGGTATTACGGCCATGGCGAGACGGATCTCGCGATCGCAACGTTCGAGCGGGATACGATTCTCCAGCCGGCTCGAAGGAACGGCACACAGGCAGACAAGAACATCCAACAATAAGATCCAAAGACACGACCACAAGACACAACAACTCGACAAGACAGTGGAGTAGCACAATTCCATAGCACGAAGATAAATGGATCCTGTGTCACAGATACAATATACAGACTGTGTGTAAGGATAGGGTACAACAGATACATGAGGATAGGGTACAACAGATACATATGAATAGGGTACAACAGATATATGAGAATAGGGTACAACAGATATATGGACGGACAGGTCATAAAGATAGGGTATAATATGGTGGACAGGTGTACAAGAAGAGAAGGGGCTCCCAATAGTCCAATGCCGTATCTCTTTGGCCTTCCAATGATTGGCTATCCAGTAGTCCAACATCTTCTATCACTTGGGCTCTTCAACAGTCCAGCGTCATCTGGGTCTCAAGATCTAGAAACGGGGTACGGCACAAAGGCAAACCGGGTCGGTGTCAAGGAAAAGCGGCAAGGCTTGCTGTAACATATTCCGGCTTCTCTCGGCCAACTGCTGCTACCTTCTGGCCGGCTATGGCTTGTTGCGGCTGGTCGTGGCTAGTCATGGCCTCCCGCGGGCTGGTCGCGGCTTGGCCGAACGGGGCTGTGGCTGGCCGAAGGCTGGCTGGAGGTGGCATCATGTGACCGGGAGGTGGCGGAGCATGGCCAGGTTCTCAACAAGGCATTGGATCACGTCACGAAGGCCTAAGTCGACGGCGATGCCCGTCGTATATGTTCACGATGTGTCGTCCGGTTGGCTGGGTTTAGTCTGGTGTGCGTGAATGCGTTGTGTTCTTCCTGAGCCGGTGGTGGCTCTGCTGGTGCGTTCCCTGGGGTGGGACGCGGTGGCATACATGGCGGGTCCGAGAAGGTGGCGGTGCTCACCGTGGTGCTGACGAAGATAGGATGGTGGTGCAGCGAGGAGTTGATGCCGTGCAGGGTGATCGCTGTGCCGTGCCGATCTGCGACGGTGGCACCGACTCCATCTCCAGCTTCGGCGACCACAGGCGAACCTTCGGCGAGGATGGAGATGACAGGGACGGTACTGCCGAGTGATTCGTCGGGGTTCGACGTGGACATGGCTTGGCAAGGAGGTGGTCACGATGCCGGCTTCCTGCAGTAGTAGTTGAACACGGCACGAAGGCCGCCCATCAGTTCAGAGCATTGGTAGGAAGGGGTAAACCAGGTCTTGGGCCTTGGCGGCTCACCGGCAGCAGGGGAGGGTGGCGGCTCCGGCGTGGTGTGTAGTGGTAGGTGTTCGGCGAGGAGGTTCTGCTGGGTCTTGACGTGGACAAGTAGGCATCCGAGGATGGTCATAGCCGGCTGGGCGTGATTGTGGGTACCCGGATGGTTCATCAACGTCGGTTTCTCCCCTGCAGCAGTGTACGCAACGGCACGAAGGCCGGCCGTCAAACAGGAGCAGCAGCAAGTGACAACCACGAAGGAAAGGGGCGGTCTCGGCTGCAGGTGCTCACCAGCGAGGTGAGGACGAAGCGGGTCGGATACGCTCGGCCGCGGTGAAGGTGTTGACGGCGCGGTCCGGCGATGTGGCAGGCCGGTGAGGAGGACGAAGCAGGGCCGGTCGGGGTCAAGGTGCAGGGCGCCGGCGTGGTCATGTTCGGCGTCGTGGTCAATTTCGGCCGCAGAGCTTGATGACGAACGCCTGCAGGGCGCCCGCTGCGGTGTTGTTGTGGTGGCCGGCTGCAGCTCCGCGGTCATGGCGGCGGCGGCGGTGTTGGCGCGATTTGGCGGTCGGAGCTTGGAGCGGCTCGGCGGATTCAACCGGCGAGGAAGTGGCGGGGCACGGCGAGGCGCATTCGTCGCGGTCGGCGAGACTGCAGAGGAACGACGACGTCGGCGCGTGGCACGGCGCGGCGAGCGCATCCGCCTAGTCGGTAGCGACCCGCGGAGCGCGGCAAGCACGGCCTCTTGGCCTGCAGCGCCATGCCGGGGAGCAACGAGCTCGGCCGCTCGGCCGGCAGCGGCCCATGCGGTAGGCGTGGGCGGGCATGACCGCGGGGAGGAGAGCAGAGGGAGGCTACGGCGAGCAGTGGGGAGGAAACAGAGCGGCAGCGGCTCCACGAGGAGGATGAACAGGGCGCGGCTCGTCCTTCTTATAACATGGATGCTAGGGCTTTACGGGTGCTTCGGTCATCCTCGTCGTCCGTGCCTGCCTCGGGGTACGTGGCACACATCGGGAAGGGCGCAGGGCTGTTTCACGCGGGGCGCGCGCGTGCTCGCCTTCGTGGTGGCAGCGGCGACCTAGGGGCTCTGCCGTCTAGGGTTGGGGGGCGCCCGCCGTGGGCCTGGCTGGGCCGGCTGTTGGGCGGTACGGGTTTTGCTGCTCCGCATGGTGGGCCGAGGTAGATAGGAGGCCAGGTGCGGGAGCTGGGCCGAATTGGAGACAAAGGAGAGGGGAGGTGGGCTAGTTTACTAGAGAAGGAAAATGGATTCTCCTTTTTATTGTTTGGGAGTTTTAAGATATTCGATCGGGATTCGGGATGGATTCAAAGATGGTTAGGGAGGGTCCTGCCAAGGACTTGGTAATTTCCAAGAAGACGTTTCGAGTAGGTTTTCGGGATTAGTGGGTTGCAATAGTTTTTAGGTCAATCTAGAGATGGGAATCGATAGTGGTTGCTATGGGTCTTGTGCACTCCAATGCAAAACAAAACTCAAAACCGGGAACCATCTCATGACACGGACTCACGTCTACAAACAATACTATATGCATGCAGTGAATTGTTAGTGGGTTAATCGTCGTTTAACCTAATAACTACATGCTCCACACATATTGCAAGAAAATTTTTAGAAAGTTCGGATTTTTGGTTATCGTAAAACCCGGGTTGTTACACTTTCTTAGAAATTATTCATTTCCTTGGTCCATCTTGTAAAGTTATTTTTTATCAGGATGTGTTTTCTCTCACAGATCCGTAGTTAATAGTGTTGATACCTGGCAATGTAAGGTTAGGCTCCTGAGGAAATTTGCTAGAGGCTGGGTAGCAAATGAAGTAGCCAATATGAATAGAGAAAGGCAGATTTAGTTAAGGTTTTTAATGAGCTTGAAGCGGAAATCGAATCCAGAGTTTTATCTCATCAGGAATTGAGTAGGTTTAAGAAACTTTCAGATGATCTAGATAGAATTTGGGCCTTAGAGGAGATTAAAGCTAAACAGAGATCTAGGGATAGGATGATTTCTGAGGGGGACAGAAAAACACAGCCTATTTCCAATCTGTAGCTAATCATAGGAGTAGAAAAAAAAAGAATATAAGCTCTGGAGGGGCCAAATGGTTTAGTAGAGGACCAGAAGGGTATGTTAGATATTGCTGTAGACTTTCATAAAAAGCTTTTTGCTAAAAAAGATAGGATGGATATTAGTTTGTCTAGTGATTTTTGGAAACATGAAGATTTGGTGATAGTAGAAGAGAACGAGTGCCTAACTAAACCTTTTGTAGAAGAGGAGATTAGGGAGGCTGTTTTTAGCTGTTATGCCGATGGTGCGCTGGGCCCTGATGGGCTATCTTTTATGTTTTTCCAAAAATTTTGGGATACAGTTAAAGGAGATCTTATAGCTATGTTTAATGATTTCCATCAGGGGAGGTTAGACTTATATCGCCTGAACTTTGCTTTGATCACTTTAATTCCAAAAGAAGAGGGTGCTAGAGCTATGAAGAAATTTAGACCTATTAGTCTTATCAATTGCAGCTTTAAATTTTTTTCGAAAGTAATTACTCTTAGACCTAGCAAGATTATTGATAGATTGGTCTTTCATAACCAAAGTGCTTTTATTCAGGGTAGGTACATCTTAGAGAGTGTGGTGGTGGCACACGAATTAGTCCATAGTGTTCATAAAAATAAAGAACCGGGTTGTGTAATCAAATTGGATTACGAAAAGGCCTATGATACAGTTAGCTGGGAGTTTCTTTTAGAGATCTTAAAGACAAGAGGTTTTAGTCCCTGTTTCATTGGTTGGATAGAAAGAATCATCAATTTAGGCTCCATAGGAATAACTCTCAATGGGGAAGAAAGTAAATTCTTTAAAACAGGTAAAGGCTTAAGACAGGGAGATCCGATATCTCCTCTGTTATTCAATCTGGTTGGTGATGTTTTAACCAGAATGTTAGCTAGAGGTGCTGAGGCAGGCTTAATTAGTGGATTAGGTGCTGATTTCAGAGAAGGAGGGATCATTTCTCTACAGTATGCTGACGATACTGTACTTTTTTCATATTTAGATTCCAATCACCTCTGTAACTTGAAGGGGATTTTGTTATGATTTGAGCAGCTGTCAGGAATGAGAATTAACTTTCATAAGAGTGAGATTATAGCTATGAATGCCTCGGATCAGATGGCTCATGACATCTCCCATTTGTTTGCTTGTCCCTTAGGAAACTTTCCAATTAAATATCTAGGAGTTCCTTTGCATTATGATAGACTTAGAAGAGAAGATATCCAGCCGTTAGTTGATAAGCTGCTTAAGAGAATAGCTAGCTGGAGAGGAAAACTTCTTTCTCATGCTGCCAAAGTAACCCTAATCAGAGCTTGCTTGATTAGTATTCCTGTTTATCTTATGTCTTTTATCAAGTTGCCCAAGTGGGCGATTGAAAGGATCTACAATGCCTAGAGGGGGGTGAATAGGCGTAGTATAAAACCTGAAACTCAAACTCAATTGAAAAGTGAGAACAGAGACCGGTACTACCGGGATTGGACCGGTACTACCGATACCTGTCGGTAGTACCGATGAAATACGTCGGTACTACCGGTCAAGAACAGATAGCTACGAAACCAAGATTAACTGCAGAGTAAGTTTAGATCTATGCTATACCAAACCACCCAAGTGTATGTAGAGTCCCTTGCAACCTTCTCCCTAACTTGAATCACCACCAAATCGTAGATCGGGCCTCCAAACCTAAGAACAAGGTAGAGAGAGAAAGAGCACGGTCGAAGCCGTGACACCACAAGTAGACACAACAACAAAGAGAGCAAGGGACAAGTTATTTATCCCGAGGTTCGGTCAATCCACAAAGGAAGGCCTACTCCTCGTTGTCGAGGTGACCACAAAGGTCGGAGTCTATTTCACCTCCTTTCCTCACTCAAGGTTACC
Organism: Eremochloa ophiuroides; assembly: GCA_038502445.1. NCBI lineage: Eukaryota > Viridiplantae > Streptophyta > Magnoliopsida > Poales > Poaceae > Eremochloa > Eremochloa ophiuroides. The sequence continues at coordinate 9,338,821 of JAHLJS010000002.1, forward strand.
ACAAAGGTCACTTGAGTTTCTTCACTAGAATCTTGGGTGATACAAACACTTCGGGGAGCCCTCACAAATGGATCAAACCGGGCTCTCCCGAAGAACGCCTAGCCGCCTAGGGTTCCAAGAACCCAAGAGTAACAAATGCAAAGCAAAGCCGGCTAGAGGGAGGAATCAAGTGCTCAAACAATGGATTTAAGTTTTTCCTCACTCGAATCTCACTTCTCAACTTGAAACTTGCAATGGATTGAGCTATGAGCAATGAATATGTGTGAGAGAGAGTGGGAGAGCAAGAGAGAGCTGTTGTCTCGGGTTGGTAGGCAATAAAATGAAGTGGGTCACGTTCTAAACAAGAGAGAAGAAGTATTTATACTTCCTCAGTCTGGGAGCTACCGGTACTACCGATTCCTACCGGTACTACCGATGCTACCTCAGCAGATCGAACGTTAAAAGTCTGACACGCACTGCACGAGGCCCCAACGGTAGAAAAGTTTGTCAGTCAAGTTGACTTGACCGGTACTACCGGTGGTACACCGGTACTACCGATACAACAGTCAACCTACTACCGAAGTACAGTCGTTACTACCGATCCAGACCCTGAGTAACTGATTGGGCAAAGTCCTACCGGTACTACCGGTCAAGGACCGGTACTACCGCTCTGGAACCGGTACTACCGGATTAAAATCCGGTACTACCGAAATATAGTTACTCAAACCCGAGAGCAGCGAGTTGGCTGGGAGGAGTCTCGGCGCTAAGTCCTACCGGTACTATCGATTCATAGTCGGTACTACCGGTTCAACATCGGTACTACCGGATTAAAATCCGGTACTACCGGAATAAACTTTTGTGAAACCCGAGAGCAAGCAGTTCGCTGGAGAGGATCCTGCTCTAAGTCCTACCGGTACTACCGGTCCAAGACCGGTACTACCGATTCTCCAGGGGCAGAACAGGATAGGGCAGTGCACAAGTGTGTGAAGGTGTCTCTCAAGCATGTTTGTTTAAGTCAATATTTGAGCACTTTAAACCTTCTACTAGTCAACTAGCTATGCATCCCTCTTGATAGTGCGGTAGTCCTATACTCAATAAAAGATAAAACTTGCTACATTATGAGTAAAGATCACCAAGTAACTCGGTCAAGTTGGAGGGGTGCTGTTTCACCAAATATTTCAATTTGCTCATTCATATGGACTAACACCTGCACATAATCTTGATAAAACCGTTAGTCCCTAATTTGATTGTCATTAATCACCAAAATCCCACATAGGGGGCGAATGCACTTGCAGCGATTAAAATTATTAACTCTCACTTAGCAGATTGCTTGTGGAGTGGTAACCTAGGAGAACACAAGTACCATTTAGTTAACTGGGATAGCATTACTATGCTGAAAGAGTTTGGTGGGTTGGGTATCCCAAACTTAAGAGATTTTAATCTTTGCTTATTAGGCTCTTGGATTAAAAGGTACAATTTAGATGGGAATAAGTTGTGGAGACAATATATAGACTATAAATATGATACAAATAGCCCAAATATCTTCTGCAGTTCGCCCAATGGGGGCTCTCAGTTTTTCAGAGGACTCATTTGGGCTGCTGAGGCAGCCAAGATGGGTTTTAGATGGAAAATAGGGGACGGGAAAAAAGTCAAATTTTGGGAAGATAATTGGTTGAGTACTTCTAGCTTAGCTATTCAATTTTGGGAAATTTATGTGTTAGTTCAAGAGAAATCTGGTACTGTTGCTAAGCTATGGGATGGCTCTGAGCTAAAATGTACTTTTAGGAGAAGTGTCAACCAAAGATTAATGAATATGTGGTTAGAGATTTTACAATTGGCTGAAACCATTAGCTTTTCGAATGAGGAAGATGTTTTGATCTGGCAATTTCATTCTAGTGGGAGTGTATTCTTCTCAGTCTCTTTATAAAGTAATTAATTTTAGAGGTATTATTCCTGTCCACGTCCCTGCGTTGTGGAATTAAAAGTGCCTCCTAAAGTTCATTTTTTCTTGTGGCTACTTTCAATAAACAAAACTTTAACTAGAGATAACTTGAGTACAAGGAAAAATATAGATGATAAGTCTTGCTTTTTTTTGCAGTGAACTAGAATCAGTTAAACACTTATTTTTCGAGTGTGTAGTTGCTAAACAGATGTGGTGCTGTTTGTCTGAGGTCTGTGATAAAAATTTAAGTGGTGGTTTCATTTCAGTTGCTAATCTGTGGATTAGTAATACTAAGTTTATGGTCTGTAATACTTTCTGTGCTGCATCCCTATGGGGGCTTTGGAAGCTAAGAAATAACATTTGTTTTCAGGATTCTCCCTGGAGGGGCATGCATCAGCTAGTTATAAGGATAGCCTCAATGCTTCAGAGTTGGATTATTCTGTGCCCAACAGAGAAGAGACAGGAGTTTGCGGCTCGATTAGGGAAACTCAAAAGAGATTGCTTTAAGACCAGCAAGGATTTCTGGATGAATCAGGTGACAGACCAGTGGGATAGATTCATGTTCGACAATGCTTTCAACTGGGAATTGGGCACCTTGCCGAAGAAGTGTAGAAGAAGCTGTCCGAAGGACCTGAAGCTTTTGGAGGGACCAAGAAAGCTTGGATCAGCTTGGCTCTTGAGTGATGTAGACGTGCTGTTGTTTGGCTTTCAGGTTTATGTTGGAAGTTAGAAGCTTTGCTCGTTTCTTTTGGGACTCAGAGTTTTGTTTGTTTTGAACTGGTCGGAAGGGTGTCTCCCACCCGAATGCTGTGAAACCTTGTTTTATGTCTTTGCTAATGCTAAGACAGGGGTGACGTCCTTTAACTCTAAAAAGTACACAGTACTAGTAAACATAAGCCCGTCTTGGGAAAAAAAAAAGATAGGGACGGTCCGGGATAGGAGGTCTATTCAAATTTCGTGACATTATGAAAAAGAAAGGGATTTACAAAATTCAGGTGCCTGAAACTAAATTTTTTTTTAGAAATTGATTATTGCATATACTTTATACTAAAGTCGCAAGCTGCAATTTTTGGTACCGATAATAAAAAAATTGTTAGATAAAACTATAAACCTGATAAAAATCTGAATTGTGTTAGCACAAATATAATTAAAAATTTACAATTATTTGTATAGGAAGACAAGGACAAAATTTAGTAACTCATGACACAATGACACAATGAATCACAAAATTAATAATTTACTTGTACTATTTGGTGGTATAAATGTGTTTGGTGGTATACTGTAAGTGCGTCATGTAAAATCATCTAAAATTTCAGGCACCTGAAATAAATATAGAAAAGGTGAAAAAGAAAACTCAATTCCATTTCATGGAATAAAAATCCATTCCATATTTCCATATATTCGACAAAGATCAAACAGCAGTTCATATACACAACACACGAATACATAATATACACAACACACGAATACATATATGGTCGGAAGCTACCCTCACACTATATCAGACTCGACTAGACGATGTCAACAAGTCTGGTCCATCAGATGGTCACACACGAATACATATATGGTCGGAAGCTACCCTTACACTATATCAGACTCGACTAGACGATGCCAATAAGTCTGGTTCATCAGATGGTCACACACGAATACATATATATGGTCGGAAGCTACTCTCACATTATATCAGACTCGACTATACGATGCCAACAAGTCTGGTCCATCAGATGGTCAGAGCTTCTGAAGAACACCACGCATAGCTGCACGCGGCTTGCACATGGCCTCCAACGGGACGGCCTTGTGCATGGTTATCCCGCCGCTCTCGGCCATGTCAGCCTCAGCCCCATCAACAGTGTCCCAGTCGAAGCACTGAATCAGCGTGCCGAGCACCAGGCCGATGGCCCGCAGCGCGAGCGCCTCCCCAGGGCACTTGCGCCGCCCCATCCCGAACGGCATCAGCAGCCGCCCCTCGGCCTTGCCGTCCTCGAACCGCTCCGGCAAGAACCTGCTCGGGTCCTCCCACACCGCGGGGTCCCTGTGGATGGCGTGAGCGTTCACCAGCAGCATCGTGCCGCGCGGCACGTCGTAGCCGCCGACCTTGCAGTCGGCGGCGGACTCGTGCGGCAGCAGCAGCGGCGCGGCAGGGTGCAGGCGCAGCGTTTCGTTGATGATGCACTGCAGGTAGGCGAGGTGAGGCACGTCGTCCGCGGTCACCAGGCGGGTGGTGCCCACGGCCGCGTCCATCTCGGCCTGCGCCTTCTTCAGCGCCTCCGGGTGGTTCAGAAGAAGCGTCATGGCCCATTCCGTCGTCGTGGACGTCGTCTCCGTTCCGGCCCCAAATAAGGTCTTCATCACAGAGGAGAAGGAGAAAACATTCAAGTATGCAATGAATTATTAACCACATGGTAGTTTTTTTGTGTTTGGTCAACAAGTATCGCACTCATGACTCAACTAGTCATTATTGACAATGGCGTACAAAGAGTCCAGAGTGTTGATGACTAAGCTAAGAAAAATGGCCGCTTTTGTCAAGATAAGAGAGTGATATATATGGTACGTAGTAGACGATCGAGGCACTCACCGCGCAAAGAGCTATGATCACAGTGTCGGTGTAGACCTCTGGCTCAGACTTCTGCAAAGCGAGCAGCACCGCAATCATGCTCTTATCTTCGCTCTCGGCGCCATCGTCGTCCAGCCTCCGCCGCTCCCCGTCGACGAGCCGCCTCAAGAACGCGTCTCTTCTGCTCACGGCGTCGAGGATCTTGTTCTTCACGCCGAACACGTCGAACCACCGCAACACCGGCAGGTAGTCCCACAGGTTGGCCGTGCCGACGTGCGGCACGAGCTCGTCGATGATCTGCTTGAACTCGTGCGCCTCGGGCGACATGTCCGTGTCGGCGTTGGCCTCGGTGCGCGACGTCTTGGTCCGCGCGATGGTCTCCATGAGCACGCTGAGGGAGACCTCGAACAGCCTCCGCTTGAGCTCGATGCGCGCGGCGCCGCCGGGCGCGGCCGCGGCGGCGTGGTCCATCCTCCGCACCATGGCGCGCACCTCGGCGGAGATGGCGGGGGTCATGCACGCGACGCGGTGCGCGGAGAGGAGCTGCACGGCGGCGACGCGGCGCTGGTTGCGCCAGTACGGGCCGTAGCTGGCCAGGGAGAACATGGCGCCGTCGAAGGACGCGAGCCGCATCGACGGGTACAGCGGGCGGTTGGCGAAGGTGATGTCGTGCTCCGTGAAGCACTCCCTGGCGCACTCCGGCGACGACACGACCACAGCGCGGCGGGACCCCAGGCGCAGGGAGAACACCGGGCCATGGCGCGCCGCCAGGCGGGTCAGCGCCGCGTGGAGCGGAGCCTTGACGAGGTGGAGGTGGCCGAGGAACGGGATGGCCGGAGGGCTCGGCGGGAGCTGCTGAGAGCCCTTGCCCTTGCCCTTGCCGCCGCCGCGGCCAACGAGGTAGTGGAGCAAGAAGAGGAAGGCGACGGAGAGGACGGCGATATAGGCCTTATCCATGTCAGGCCTAGCTATGGCTCTGTTGTTCTTTTTGATCAATTGATCTCAAGCTGAAGGTTGTGTCTTGTGTGACTGTGTGTGGCGCCATCCTTCGTGGCTGCATATATACACGTCGACATTCAAACTTGAAACATAAGTTTGCCAGACAATTTTGCAGACGTAATTGATGACGTACGTCCGGAGAGGATGGTTCCTGGTGTACTAGTGTTTATAGGATCTGCACGATATTCTGTTGCGTGGATGGAATTTTTTAAGCTCAAGTGTCGAGACCACTGTCTTGTTGCGTCTTCGTGGAGGTTCGCCATCCCTCCGTCGCGGCTTTTTCCTGGAGTGGCAAAGACCAATCTCCCAGCTTGTTCTTTTCACCGATCAGCGCTTATTTTCAGTCACGAAACAGTATTTTTCTCTCATAACAAATCAGCACGAGCCGAAATCAGCGTTTATTTTCAGCCAAAAGAACAGGTCCACTGCGAGATCTGACTATCCAAGCGTCTTGGGAAACAAGTAATAAACTTGATCGGTAGAATTAGTTAATTCTTGCAATGTTGAGCAGCTGATTCTTTCGCAAGTAATTTTGGTTATGTGACAGAACCGCCAGAATTACCATGGCCCACGTGCACCTGTCGTAGTCCAACGACCTCCGGCTGCTATGCACGGGAGCCTGATAACTCCGGAAGCCTTGTCGGGTGCTCTCACGAACACCGCATTGTCCCATCGAGGATCATTTCACGGAACAGAAACCAACCATCTTATTACATTCATTCATAGAGGTCAAAATACATCAAAGTAAAAAGCGGAAGAGAGCAATTATAATTTACAAATTCCAGTGATAGTCTTTACAAAACTTCTTGTCGATAGAGACAAGATAAGGTGGCTCTTACACTTATAAGTATATAGATGGCATCTTGCCCAAGGAGGTGCCGATAAACACATGCCATCTACTGCATATGGCAGCTCTTCGGGTGCCACTAGCTTGGCTGTAGCTAAACCTGTACAGCTCCTGACTTTAACCTGCAACAGGGGGTTAACAAACCCTGAGTACATGGGGTACTCCGCAAGACTTACCCGACTAAAAATTAGGGAGAAGACTCAGGAATGCAGGCTGAGTGGAATCAAGGAGAGGCTTTAGTAAGAATCAAAGAATTTTGCAGAAAAGCTCTCTAAATCAGCTGAACATTCAATCTCAAAACTAGATTGATTCATTGTGTTATCTCATTATCAACTTCCTTTCCCACATTTACCTAGTCCCGAACCACTCTTCGCTGTAAGTCAGTAGATCAAGTTTTCATTATCCGAGGAGCAACGACGATTCGAATCGATTGAAACCCAGCTGGGGATCCCTATCCACAATGCATATGTAGCATCTAAGCTTGCATATGCCAACCCCGCCTACCACGGCTTTTCCAAAACTTGAACCGGTCCTGCGCCACACGAGAGTACAGTACTCCTCTCCTCTCCAGGCACGCCGGCCACGAGGGTACACGCTACTCTCGCCATCTCTCCACTCTCAGTGCGTGGTTGTCGGTTCAAGTAGAGGAGCGACCGGAGTCAGAGGCTTTCCGTAGTATGTGGCTAGTTGCAAAGTCTCGATCCATCAGGCCGACAACGAATGGTCCCTAATGGATTCCATTTCGTTTTCTTAATAGACAGTCAGAGACACTACATTGAGACTCCTTTCTCAATGCAAGTCTACTGCCCTGTCAAACAATTATAATAGTTCATAGTAGTATACCCAAAACATACAAAAAATATCTTTTTCATAAAAGCTTAACTATTAAGTAAGGCTAAGCATTTTATAAACATTTGCCTTTAAATTAGGTTTCAAGGATAATATATCAAGGAAGGTAAATGCAGCAAGTAGGTGACAATCAACTCCTATCAACCTAATGCAGTAATTTAACTCAAGGTGACAAAGATTTATAAAACATAAGGAGGGGCTAATGCACCGGGGCTTGCCTGTTGCTTGGAGCAGATTCCACCCTGAAGCCAATCACCGAGAAAGTTCCACGTCCACGGAGTGAAGACCAACTCGGGACTTGCTTCAGATAAGAATATCCCGCGTTCACTACACGAAATATTAATGCATGATGAAATGCATGACATATGCATAATGGAAACATACAAATACGTCACATTAAATAATCAAAGAAAGTTGAATACTACTTCCTTTTGCAATAAAGTTGCAAGCCAACAAGACTACCTTGTTGTCCAACAACTTGGGTTAGCGGTTTACGAGTACCTATTAGGAATTCTACGCATGACTTAGGGTATGGAAAGGTTCCAAAAGAAGTCGTTCTATCTTGATGTTTTTACCCATGAAGTTGCATCTTAAAGAAACAACCTCATGACATTACAGGTCAGGATAGCTTGTAATTAGGGGTTACCTGGTTTAGGTACACCCTAAGGTGATTACCAATCAAGCAAAAAGGGTCATTAAGTTCCTATTAAGATTCTAATATCATGGTGGTTATTATCTCACCTAATCATTTTATTAACTATTATTAACCACCACAATACAATAATAAATTATTCTACTAAATAAGTTGCCAAGAACCATGTAAGGTTTTAGATCCATGGTCTCACTCAATCCAAAAACCACAAGACACAATACATTTCATATATTAAGAAAGGAAATAAATAAATTTATTTAACTACTCAGCCTCTACTGTTGGACAGGCCCGAACGAACAACACGGTCCAGATTGGCTCCCTTAACACTCCCAATACAAATGACCCGGTCCAACCCGGCTCCAGCCTTCTCTGGCTTGCCAGAGAGGCACAGCCATGGCCATCGGCCAGCTAGGCCAAGCTCGGCCAGGGCCACAAGCGGTCGGAGGTGGCCGAGAGGGCGACAACGGGTCACAAAGCTCCCAGGGCCACGACTCAGCTCATGGTAATCTCAGTTCCCCGATTCGAAGACTCAAAACAAACCCTAAAGGGATTAATATTTATTCATTTTATTTATTAGTTAATTAGGGATAATTTACAAAACAACTAAACTTTATCCAAATGAGCTAAAGATTTTTATGGAGGTAGCTCACTGCTCAAAACAGCTACACAATAAATTTCATAATTTTTGGATTAATATTTTGAGCTATAAAATTCAGAGAAAAGCCATCTATTAATTAAAATACACATTTTTACAGTCTTCAGAAAGTACTCAAAATACCGATCTCATATTTTTCATAAATACTAAACAACACAGAGAATCTATCACATTTATTTTATAATTTTTGGAACTGTAGAAATATTCACACAAAATTCACAAAACTGAACACTAAATAATTCCTTTAGAAATGGAAAAGAGCACCATACTGAACAGGCCACGCTGCTGGGCCAGCCCACTATGGCCCAGCACGCCCCTTCCTTTCTTCTTCCTCCCTCGGATGAACTGAAAAACAGAGCAGAGCACAGCTCAGGGGCGTCGATCGGCGATTCCTTGCCGACGGCGGGCCCTCCGGTGCTGGGAAAACAACCTACATGCTCCCAACAAACCAGCGCATCGTTTGGTATAAACGGTTGAGCAAACTAAGGTTTCGTAAGAGCACAGTACCAGCCATGGCGGCTCATAGGCCCGGCAACGGTGGCGCGACGATGGACCGACTAAACTGGTGCCTCGTCTGCCTATCTAGGACTCAAATCACGTTCAAGGGGCTCACCACGGGCTGCGGATGGAGTCGGGGGGAGCGGGGACGCAGCGGAACTCGTTGTCGACGATGAAGCTCGCAGCAGCGATGCGAACCGACGGCGACCGAGCTGTTCCAGCGTATCCCAAGCACCAAACAAGAAACTGCCAAGCTCATGAGTACCACGACATCAAGGAGAGTTTGAAACACTAACTAACACAACGTAACGCTCACCCAAACAGCTTGGTCACGGCGAACAGACCGTGGCGATGCTTTGGCCGGACACGGAGAAGAAGACCGGCCTCTAACCAATTTCGGCAGCGATAGAACGTGCGGGTGGGCTCTATGGGTGCGCAGGAAGGTCACAGAGGTGCGTGTGCAAGCAATTGGAAAAGGATCGAGCAAGCCTCACGAATGTTGCCGGCGACGGATGACGAGCTCACCGGCGGTAAGTGGCAAAAGGATGACGACGACGGTCTTCACAGCCTTATATAGGAGGAGGAAGATGGCTCAGGCGTCGCCACGACGTGCGACGAGCGTGCCACGCATGCGGACGCGTGTCCGAGCGTGTGGAGGTGGCACAAATCGGCAGCGGCAGCGAAGCAGCCAGGCAAAGAGGCGGTGTCGATGCCCTGCTGCACGGTTACTATAGCAACAATTATCCCTAGTTCGAATTTTTAAAATTACTCAAAATTTCATATTATAACAAGAAAAATTGTCAATATATGAAATGTGTAGAATTTTATTATGAACAAATTTGGTATAGAAAACGTTTTCAAATTTCAAATATTTTTTTAAGTTATGCAAAAGGGGTAAATAGCCCTTTTCTAATTCATAGAAAATCTCAAAAATTTATTGAAGAACTTGAAAAATCTGTAAATACAAAAGTTGTTATATTTGATGAGATTTACAACCTTCATTAAAGGGTCAACTTCAGATTCCAAGTAGTTTTTGAACTGAAGTTTTAAATTCAAATTTGAAGGTAGAAATTCAAGTTTAATTCGATTTTCCAAACAATAACTTGAAAAACTTTGTATACCAAAGTTGCTCCACTAAATAAGAGCTACAACTTTGCTTTTGGGACCAAAGCCCAATTCTACATAGTTTTGAAACTAGGGTTTTAGCCCGATTTAGGGTTTTAAATTAATTCTAATTTTTATTTTTAAGCGGTGATTAATTAATACACCCAATTAACAAGCCATCAGAAGATAAAATTAAATCAGTCTAAATTACTTAAGCATAAATAACCTATGAAATTAAATTTATTTTAATTTCTATGCACATCAAAATTGGTTTACACATGCATATTATGCAATGCATATGATGACATGTCTGATTTTTAATTCAGTAACACCAGGAGTGTTACAGGTTAGGTGAATATAAGATTGAGCTTTTTACCTGTGTGCCATTATAAATGTTCAAAATGACCTATGTACCACTGACTTAAAAAAAAGTTCCTCTGTATTCTCGCATAAAATTTTCTTTACCTACGTACCACTTCCATCAATGACTTAACTTTCATAAAATCATAACTTCTCCATACAATATTAGATGAGGACGATTTTTATATGAAAATTATAGAGCTCGACGAGATCTACAACTTTCTAGTTTTGAGTTTTTTTTATTTGAGGATGTTAAGATGTTCAAAATTAATTTTAGTGCTAAAATCTTAAATTAATTTTTTTGAGCATCTTAACGTCCTCAAATGAAAAAAAAACTCAAAACTAGAAAGTTGTAGATCTCGTCGAGCTCTACAATTTTCATATAAAAATCGTCTCCATCCGATGTTGTATGGAGAAGTTATGATTTTTTGAAAATTGAGTCATTGATGAAAGTGTTATGCAGGTAAAGAAAATTTTATGCGAAAGTATAGAGGAACTTTTTTTCAATTCAGTGGTACGTAGGTCATGAACTTTTATAATAGCACACAGGTAAAAAGCTCTATAAGATTCATGAGACAAAGTCAATGTTGCATATGGAATGGGATTATGTAACATGCCAATGGGATGATTTTAATTAAGCGCTCACGCCTTTGGGTGTGACAATCTTTTTTTTTTAAAGTCGCCGGGGGAGGGAGGATTACTCCCCCACCTGAATTTTATTTAATTATGCAAACTTGAATGGCTCATTGTTTGTTAAAAAACGGGGAATTTACATCGAGTGTGACAATCTTGCACCTAATACATTACCAAACGAACTGTACAGTATGGTTAGGCCCGAGCAAGGCATGATTATGGGGCCGTTTGGTTCCTTTGCCTAGCAACCTCGCCTTGCCTCTCCTCGCCTTGCCAACGCCGGAGAGTAGTTTTGGCTCCTCATATTAGCTTGGCCAGCGCAGGAACCAAGAGCACTTGCCAGCCAACCAAACGTCTAATCAGTCGCTGGGCTAGGCGAGACCCATGCTGGCGAAGGAACCAAACGGCCCTTATATCTCTTCATGCCTTGTCGTGGTATGGCCGAGTCCTATATTGGCTTAATTGTGACGCATCATACAACAAGCACTCCTCTTTGGCTTTGCCTATGCCAGCCAGGACACAAGAAGCACAAATGACGACTCGTTGATTCAACAATTGATGCGACAATCCAAATTTTACATTCAGTTCATTCTTATTCACAAAAAGTTTAGAGCAAAGCAAAGTACTACTAAGCAAAATACCACAAAGTTTATATACATCAACGCATCATGTCATTATCATATATTAACACACTGTACATGCACACATAGGGTCACCGAGTTCTGTTTTCAATAGCAATATAAGTTTCAATTTTTTGTGCAATGAATATCTCATTAAAATTTGAGATCTAGGTGAAGACTCACACATAATGAGAAAACCTATATAGAAAAAGAGTATATCCGAGCTATAAATATTCAGAAACATCGATCAACCTAAGGCCTGTGAGCTTCTTCTCTAAGCACCGGCTACCGTTAACAAAATGAGAAACCACACAAAGATAGTTCTTTAGCCTTGGCCACAGTACTTGATGAACTGTTTTAGGACTCATGAGGGTTTGAGTGTTTCAAAATACTAGCAAAACTGATACTATAATAAATTCAGATCTTGGTATGTCATCTGTATAGATAGACAAAAATTGTGTAGTCGACCATATGATTAGTGTTATTAATACGGTCTATTTGTATGAGTTTTGCCCCATATATGCTATTGTTGTTTTCCAAATTTGTGTCATGTGAGCTATTTTCCATATTATGAACCAACTAGCATTTTATAATGATGAGAGGTAATAATGAATTCTGGTATTGGCATGTAATATGTGAGGATTGACAGAAAAACATGTGTGGTAAACAATGGAACAACATAAAAAACATTAGTTAGGTTGTGTCACTTTGTATAGTCCACTACACTTTGCATAAAAAATATTCTTGCATACATCTACATGCATGTGTGGTTGTGTCACAATGGAGCAACCGGGGAAGCAGGTATTTTTTTTATTCTACATAAAAAACATGCCCGTAAAAAAAGTCTTATGGCTTCTATTGCACATTTCTAAAATTTAGATGAAAACAACATCAAACCACAGAATGTAGTCCCTTAGGTGGACATGAACTAGCATGCAAAGTTGGCTCATTTTAGTAAATGTAAAAGATCCATGCAAAATTCTATTATTCTCTCCATGTGTATACATCGATCTAGAGGTGTCATAGATGCCGGCTTATTTGGATCTCGTCAATCTACCTTCGGATTAGTATAGACATAATCCTTCACCGAACATATAGGTGCATGTGTCTAATCTTGTACCATTCTCTGCCAAGCTTAACTATTAATTAAGTTGAATAGTCCAACATATCCATGCATGTGTGGTTATGTCACTTTGTATAATTACTATTATTAGTGCTTGCCCTCTATATTCATGCACGGAATTTGTAAATAATCATCAAACCACTCACTTCAAACAAAGTAGGTTCTAGGCAATATGAATTCCATTATGGACACAAGATATGTTGCCCTATGTTTCTTCCTAATACTTGTCTTTCAAGGACACCCAACTTCTGCAGGTTCGTGTTTTGTGAATTTATATTTTTATCACCATATTAATGTATATTTGATGAGATGTGCAAAGTGCACTTTTGTGAGTTTGATTTTTTTATCTATTAAATTAAATGTCAGATATTACTATACTTTAATATCTATTGTGCTCACACGTAGGTGTATTTCATGTAGAGACCTGCAAAGAATTTGTTAAAGTGCATCCATTCTGCTTTAAGGCTTACTGCAAGGCAAATTGTGTCATTGAGGGCGCATATGATGGCGGTTTCTACCTAAAAGGATATAGATGCGAAGAAAATATATTTCAGTCTGTATGTGTTTGCACTTTGTGCAAACGTTAGTTATCTCTCAAAGCAGAGCTGAGACCGGCTCATGTGTTTCAATACATTGTCAAGGAGTGTTATCCAAATTAAATAAGTATATGGTAGTATAGTTAACTAGTTAGTTCTTTAGTCATGGCCACAATAGTTAACTACCTGTCATTTTTCTAAGTTTCTCATATCTTTTTCTTTTGATTATTCTGTTTCAAGTGACAAAAGTTTCTGGCTATTGGACTTTTCAATAATAGTAGTTACCAGATCTTTTTGTTTCCATCACCTTATCTTCTAAAATTAGGGTGTGTAATTTTCTTCCTCTGCTCTATGCATGGCCTATGATCTTGATATGTGTGTCCATCGATATTCATAATTGGGATTATATAAGTATTTAACTTAGATATGCTTGAAATAAAATTACATAAACATGTAAAAGATTGTAATGCAATGGTGGTGCATTTCAACGCATTAGCCACGGCTGAATTCACGGAAGTGGCCAAGGCTGCGTTCGGTAGCGCTTATAAGCGCTTATTTTTCAGCACTTCAGCAGTATTTTTCTCTCACAAGATTTCAGCACTTCAGCGCTTATCTACAGCACTTCAGCTTCACCGAACACAGCCCAAGTGGCGGGCTGGTGACGCATGCCATGATGTCATGCAGACCGATTCATGCATGAGCCCAATAAAAAATATCTTGGAGGTGGTTGTGATGATCTGACCTCCACATCTTTCTTTGTGATGATATTGGCAGCCTCCTGCCCGGTCCCACTTGATTACTAAAAATTATTTTTTTACAGTAGAGGCCGATTGGCACTCAACGAACGAGCGGCAACTTTATCATTTTTAATATATGTGGTCATATCACATGGGCTCCTAGCGATGCTTCATTTCGCTCACACGCTGTAGCCTTGGAGGAGAGATGCCAAGTTCTGCTATGTACAAACTTCTTTACTTTTAGGCATCACTACACATTGGAGAGAGCCTGAGCTGTCCGGCCGCAAGGTATGGCTCCAATGTATTAGGACAATGAGATGACGTAGGATACGGGGGAATGCTTTCTGATGAAATTATCCACAAATTTTGTTTTGAAATAGTCGAATTATATATTTTACTAATTGAAACTTATATTATCTATTTCCTAAAAAAGGAATATATTATCAGGTGCAGAGCTGTGTCAGCACCTCCAAAGAACAGACAAAGGGAAGTATTTGAATGCATTTGATCAAATTTTGTGGCCTTGGAAAACAAATACTTGCGTATAATCTTCATAATTACCTTGAATAAAATTTAAAATGCAATGACTATATATGTTTAAAGGATTAATACAAGCATAACAACATTATAAATAAAATAGCATGGACACATTTGTTCTGGAGTGTTTGACTCTCTCCTGTATATTAACTCTACGGGATAGCAAAGAGTTTGAAAGACAATACAATTGTGGTAGCTCTTCGAAAGATCTAAGACATTGTAGTAGACAACGTTTTCAAGTGAAAAAAACTATGGTCCAAAATTTAATTTGGAGTCCTACTATTCTGAAATTCAATTTTTTTAACAACCTCGGATAGAGAAACAACAAACCAAACTTGTATATCTTAAAGAGCTAGTTATATACAACTTTCTTATTTGAAATCAGTTATCCAAGGAAAATTCTATTTGAATTTCTCATATTTTGAAATCCAAACTTTTCAAAAGATATCTACAACTTCCAAAAAAATCTCATACTTTGAAACTTGCTTATTTGAATTAATTCAGGGCCCCAAATATTCATTTACTTGTGACTATGAAAAATCATTTGAAGAACCATGGGGGTCTTCTTTGGATTAAAAAAACATTTTCCTATTTGTGTTTTTTTGTTAGCAAATTCCTTTTTTGTTTCTAGGTGCAACTGGATTTGAGAGACCGCTAGAATTCAGTTTGTAGTGGCGGCTGGTATTTTCAATCGTACCTAAAAATATATTTCTAGAGATGGGTCTAGCCACTTTTATAAATGATTGATTCATGAAAACAGACTAGTTGAGTAATTGTTCATCCATACATGCGGCTATACATATTCATAGACGATAACGTACGTACGTGGGCATGCCCGCAAGCTTATTTTGCTCAGTGCACAAATTACAGACCAAACTTTCACCTATACACAAGAGTGAGAACATTAAGACATGCAAAAAGTACAAGATCAGAGCGCCTGAAGAACATCACACAAAACTGCACGAGGCTTGCACGTGGCCTCCAACGGGACGGCCCGGGGCATGGTCAGCCCGCCGCCCTCGGTCATGTCGATTTCGACACCATCAATTCTGTCCCAATCGAAGCACTGAATCAGCGTGCCGAGCACCAGGCCGACAGTCCGCAGCGCGAGCGTCTCCCCGGGGCACTTGCGCCGCCCCATCCCGAACGGCATCAGCAGCCGCCCCTCGGCCTTGCCGTCCTCGAACCGCTCCGGCCTGAACTCGGCCGGGTCCTCCCACACCGCGGGGTCCCTGTGGATGGCGTACGCGTTCACGATCAGCAGCGTGCCGCGGGGCACGTCGTAGCCGCCGACCTTGCAGTCCGCCGACGACTCGTGCGGCAGCAGCAGCGGCGCGGCCGGGTACATGCGCAGTGTCTCGCTGATGACGCAGTGCAGGTAGCCAAGGCGCGGCACGTCGTCCGGGGTGATCAGGCGGGAGCTGCCCACGACCGCGTCGATCTCTGCCCGTGCCTTGTTGAGAGCCTCCGGGTGGTTCAGCAGAAGCGACATGGCCCATTCTGTCGTGGTCGATGTGGTCTCCGTTCCGGCGCCAAACATGTCCTTCAATCACAGGAGCAGGAGGAAAAGAAGAAAACGACATACTGAGTTTAGCAAACTTTGCTAAAAAAAAAAAAGGAAGGTACTATTTGAATTGAAACACTCACCCCGCACAGCGCCATGATCATGGTATCCGTGTACAGCTCCGGCTCAGACTTCTGCAAAGAGAGCAGAACGGCGATCATGCTCTTCTTCTCGCTGTCGCCGCCATCGTCCAGCCTCCGCCGTTCGGCGTCGATGAGCCGCCGCAGGAACGCGTCCCTCCATCTCACGCAAGCCATGATCTTGTTCCTCACGCCGAACACGTCGAACCAGCGCAGAAACGGCAGGTAGTCCCACAGGTTGGCCGTGCCGAGGTACGGCATGATCTCTTGGGAAATCTGCGTCAGCTCGCTCGCCTCGGGTGATATGTCGGTGTCGGCATCCGCTTCGGAGCGGGAGGTCTTGGTCTGTGCGATGGTCTCCATAAGCACGCTGAGAGAGAGCTCGTACAGCCGTCGCCTCAGCTGGACGCGCGCGGCGCCGCCGGGAGCCGTCGCGGCTAGGCGGTTCATCCGGCGCACCATGGCGCGCACCTCGGCGGCGATGGCCGGGGACATGCAGGCGACGCGGTGCGCGGAGAGGAGCTGCACGGCGGCAACGCGCCGGAGGTTGCGCCAGTAGGGCCCGTAGCTGGACGCGGAGAGCATGGCGCCGTCGAAGGACACGAGCCGCATCGACGCGAAATGCGGGCGGTTGGCGAAGCCCTGGTCGTGCTCCGTGAAGCACGCCCTGGCGCACTCCGGCGAGGACACGACCACCGCGCGGCGCTGCCCCATGCGCATGGAGAACACCGGGCCGTGGCGCGCCGCGAGGCGGGCCAGCGCCGAGTGGAACGGCGTCTTGACAAGGTGGAGGTGGCCGATGAACGGAATTGCCAGAGGGCTCGGTGGCAGCCGCTTGCCCTTGCTGTCGCCGCCGGCGGCGCGGCCCAGGATGTAGTGGAGCAAGAAGAGGAAGGCGGCGGAGAGGACGGCGACATAGGCCTTATCCATGATGCCTGCTGTGGCTTCTGATCGGATCGATCGCAAGTTGCTGTTATTAGTGTGCTGTATTGCTGTGGCAGTGTGTGGCGCCATCCTTCGTTGCTGCATTATATATACTCACAAACTGACATTGTGACGCGCACACACCGAGATTAGTTTACAATACCTTTACACTTCTGCATATGGAACTGATGACGTACGTCCGGGGAGGATGCTTCCTGTGTAGTGCTGTTTATAGGATCTGCACGAACGATACTGTGGATTGGTGGTGGGTGGATGCGTTTTTTAAGCTCGAGATCACTGTCTGTTCGTGTCTGGAGGGCGCCATCGCTCCATCGCGGCTTCTTCCTGATCTTGAGATGATGGACTGGCAAAGACTAACCCGTTCTGCGAGATCCGTGCGTCCTTGCCTCCTTGGGAAACAAGAAACGAGTTCGATTGGCAGGATTTGATAATTCATGGTCTAGAGATGCTGATTCTTTTCGCGAATAATTTGGGTTAGGTGAATGTAAGCTCTAGGATATGGATGACTGGGACTCTGGATAGGCAATGCAAAGGTATCATTTCACTAAGCGCTCGCTGTGTGGGCAGCGAGCTGCCGGCCAGACAATCTGAACAAGAATTTTTTTGGAAGAATTGATTAATGATTTTCAGCTCCATTCTTACTGGAATATAGAAGAATTTGAGAAAAAAAGATAATGCCATCAAATTAGGAAGCGTTTGGTTCTTTTTCAGCCTCCCGTAGCATCTCCAAAAGTTTTTCCTAACCTCACCCCTCTAAGGCCTTCTTCAATGTGTTAGTGAGGCCACAAATAAAATGGTAGCCATCGCCTGCTACATTCTATGGTACAAGCAGGCATGAGAGAGTAGGAGATGCGACTATGCGAGGGACAAACATACTCCCTCCGAAAAAAAAAAATGACGTTTAAAACAACGGCATGATCTCCAACGCATGACTTTAACTTCATATTTCTATGAAACTATTTATTAAAAAGTGATATATGTATACTTTTATAAAAATATATTTGAAAATAAATCTATTTATATAGTTCTCATATTTTCAAACTCAACAATTTAAAAGTTATTCATGATTTATATTTTTAATGTTCAACTAAAACTTTTTCAAAACGTCATCATTTTTCCTTGTACGGAGGGAGTATTTCTTGATTTGTTTAATCAGTGGACATCGGTGCCTATACATTCATGGCTCTCATTTTTCTGATTTAGACATCGGTAGTCGTAGTGTGTGTGGTGATGCTGAGATCTTCTCTGTCCATTTGAAGCACTGCTCAAAACCAACACTGCGGAAGGTCTAAATTCTTATTTTGGGAGTCATTTCAATAAAATGTGTTATCTATGTTTTTCAACTTCCAATATTTTTTCTATATACCCTCTACTTGGCTAGGGAGAGATTAGAAATAGAAGATGATGATACTTGAAGATCTTTGACGAAGCTGATGGTGTGAATTTTTGTTATCAAGACCTCTATTTCTATCGATACTGAAAGACAAAACAGTGCGAAAATTTTACCAGCGCCTTCGGAAGCCAACCAAAGTGGTTGTATTATTTGCACTGCAAACAGTACGTGGAGGGAATTTGTTCAATTACCGCTACCAGTCTTTCAACTGAACCAAACAACACCAAGGACCATTAATTTGTGAAATATAGTTTCATAAATTACCTATGTGGCAGATGTATACTAATTTTCTATAATTTAAGATAGATTGATTTAGAACAAACTTAAATACATTATATTTCAAGATAGAGAGAGTATTTTACACTTGCTTCAAGTAAGATTTCTGATCTTCTTACCCTCGTCCATGGATAGTCACACTCTTTCTCACTTTGAGCATGTGACTAAAGCTAACACTCGGGCCGTGTTATTTGCGGGTAAGACATGAAACGATTTTTTTTGGGTGTATTTAGATGTAGTTGCAATTTGCAATTTTGATACTGTAGTAGCGGGAAATCTTTTCTAATAACTGTCCAATCATAGTCCAAGTAGACTTAAAAGATTCCTCTCGTGATGTACATGCAAACTGTGCAAACATGTAAACATTTCACCTACATTTAATATTTTATGCATGTACCATAACATTGATGTGACTAGTTACAATTATAATTTGTAGTATATTTAAAGAGGGCCTTTGTTTCGGCATGGCACAAAGGGCGACACGAACATAATATTCGTGCCATATCTAGGATCTCATCACATATTACCTGTATGTTGGGCCATGCTTGAGATAGACAAAAAAAACAAAAATGACAAGTAACCAAGTCTACAATGCTACAATACAATTTCTTAATATTTACTATACTATCTCTTACAGTGGCGGGTCCAGAATTTTTGGTCTCGGTATTCAAAAATGTAGAAGAGAGTCAACTTTTTTAATAACCTAGACTCCCAAGACTCTGTTTAGTTCCACCAAAAATTTATGTCTCTATTGAATGTTTGGATGCATAGATTGAGTATTAAATATAGAGAAAAAAAGAAACTAATTACACAAATTACATGTAAACCACGAGACGAATCGTTTTAAGGTATGATTGGATACTTATTATAAAGTTAGCACATGTACTACAGTACCTAAAATTCAAACTATTTAGGATCTAAACACCGCCTAAATCCTAATATTTTACAATTGGCATATATAACACCACATGGTTCTAATTAATATATAACAATTATATAACACACAATTGAGTTTTGAGCTGATTGTTATATAGAGTTTGACTGTATTTTTCTTTTTTTAATATATTTACATGTGTACACTATATACATGATTTTTTTTGCAAAAAAATGGGTATTCAACTTAATACCATTGCACTACTATAGGCCCGCCCCTGATCTCTCATCTAATTCTTTTGAATGGATTAAAAACACTGAGACTATTTCATAGAAATGATACATGCAACTATATTTTTTTTCTATATCACGACATTAACACTCTATTTCCATTACTAATTAATCACCTCTTTGAATTGGAAATACGACTTTTTATACAGATACTAATTCTTTTTCAAGCAATCGAGCAAAAACACCGTGCATTTTGTATACCTGAATAACTACACAAGACAACCTGCAGAAGATCACAATTTGCTAATAAACCATACCGTGAATTGTGTGAAACCACCACTAATTGTTCATACAAACGACTGTGCGTACATTTTACAGATGATAAAACTGCGTACGAGGGTTTTAGGCACCCAAGCTTAGTTCAGCACACACCATCGAAAGCCAAAGCATACTGATACACCTACTCCACTAGTACTGGTTGAACCTTACCATGGAATTGGAAGTAAGGATCATACTATGCCAATAAGATGCTACAACAACATCAGATTCAGAGCTCCAGAAGAACATGGCGCATGGCTGCACGAGGCTTGCACGTGGCCTCCAACGGGACGGCCCTGGGCATGGTGAGCCCGCCACCCGCGGTCATGTCAATCTCGAGGCCATCGACTCTGTCCCAGTCGAAGCACTGGATGAGCGTGCCGAGCACCAGCCCGATGGTCCGCAGCGCGAGCGTCTCCCCGGGGCACTTGCGCCGCCCCATCCCGAACGGCATCAGCAGCCGCCCCTCGGCCTTGCCGTCCTCGAACCGCTCCGGCATGAATCTGCCCGGGTCCTCCCACACCGCGGGGTCCCTGTGGATGGCGTACGCGTTCACGATCAGCAGCGTGCCGCGGGGCACGTCGTAGCCGCCGACCTTGAGGTCCGCCGACGACTCGTGCGGCAGGAGCAGCGGCGCGGCCGGGTACATGCGCAGGGTCTCGTTGATGACGCACTGCAGGTAGCCGAGGCGCGGCACGTCTTCTGCGGCGATTAGGCGGGAGGTGCCCACGACCGCGTCGATTTCTGCCTGTGCCTTCTTGAGCGCCTCCGGGTGGTTCAGCAGAAGCGACATGGCCCATTCTGTCGTGGACGAGGTGGTCTCCGTTCCGGCGCCAAATAAGTTCTTCAACAATCACAAGGGGGAAAACGAAAAACAATCAGCATCTCAGTTACATGGATTTGCTTTGTTTTGTTTTTTGAGAAAATTGGATCTGCGGGTGATATTAGTCGCTGTCGGTACTTTCGTTTATTGGGGAAAAAAACAGGATAGTGACGCTGCTGATATGCATCGCGTCGCTGTCCACTTAATGTGATATGTTTTGGGAACAATCCGCCAAGCTTTGCTCAGAGAAGAAAGTACTGGAAGAAAAACTCACCGCGCAAAGTGCCATGATCATGGTATCCGTGTACACCTCCGGCTCTGACTTCTGCAGTGAGAGCAGCACGGCGATCATGCTCTTCTTGTCGCTGTCGCCGCCGTCGTCGTCCAGCCTCCGCCGCTCGGCCTCGATGAGCCGCCGTAGGAACGCGTCTCTCCTGCTCACGGCGTCCATGATCTTGTTCCTCACACCGAACACGTCGAACCACTGCAGCACCGGCAGGTAGTCCCACAGGTTGGCCGTGCCGAGGTGCGGCAAGATCTCCTCGACGATCTGCTTGAACTCGTGCGCCTCGGGCGACATGTCCGTGTCGGCGTCGGCCTCGGTGCGTGACGTCTTGGTGCGTGCGATGGTCTCCATGAGCACGCTGAGCGAGACCTCGAACAGCCTCCGCTTGAGCTGGACGCGCGCGGCGCCGCCGGCGCCGGGCCCCGCCGCGGCCGCGCGGCTCATCCGGCGCACCATGGCGCGCGCCTCGGCGGCGACGACGGGGGACATGCAGCTGGCGACGCGGTGCGCGGAGAGGAGGTGCACGGTGGCGACGCGCCGGAGGTTGCGCCAGTAGGGCCCGTAGCTGGCCGTGGCGAGCGCGGCGCCGCCGAAGGACACGAGCTCCTGCGTGGCGAACCGCGGGCGGTTGGCGAAGGCCACGTCGTGCTCCGTGAGGCACTCCCTGGCGCACTCGGGCGACGACACCACCAGGGCGGCGCGGGAGCCCATGCGCATGGAGAACACCGGGCCGTAGCGCGCCGCGAGGTCGGCCAGCGCCGCGTGGAATGGCGTCTTGACGAGGTGGAGGTGGCCGAGGAACGGGACGGCGGGAGGGCTGGGAGGCAGCCGCTGCGCTGATGACTTCCCCTTGCCGCCGCCATTGTTGTTGCCCTTGCGGCCGTTGTTGCCACCAGCACGTCCCACGAGGTAGTGGAGCACGAAGAGGAAGGCGAAGGAGAGGACGGCCACGTAGGCCTTATCCATGGTTGTGGAGCCGGAGATGTGTGCGTTGTTGCCCACGAGCTTGGATTGATTGATGGATGGATGGATGGGTCGATCGCTGCTTGGTGTTTGTAGTATGTGGATGTGGCACTGGCACCATCCTGCATGGCAGTATATATACACACACCACCCAGACCCAGACGATCAAGATATGGATCTACGACGCCTTGTGAAGGAGAAGAGGATGGCGGGAGTACGTACGTACAAATATTGCAGACGCAATGGCTGACGTTTGGGGAGCTGAGGAGGATGGTTAGGATCTCCGCGATCTTGTCAGGGGCACTGTGGGAGAGGGAGTGAGACACCTGGATGCGCCTGTTAGCACGGGCCGCCTTGTCTGGCTGCCGTTTTCCAGGATAGCGCCCCTCGACCTCGAGCGGATGGCGTCTTCATGGGCTCGCAAAGGCCAACTCGTACGGCGAGAACCGTACGTTTGAGACTTTCTTTGGAAGCAAGGAATTCGGCCGTGTTCGGTGAAGCTGAAAACAGCTGAAAGTACTGTAGAAGTGCTGAAATTTTGTGAGAGAAAAGTACTGTTGAAGTGCTGAAAAATAAGCGCTTTTAAGCACAAATGAACAGAGCCGAACTCCATTCGCGTGGATTACTTCGGTACTTCCTGATGAGCCGTACTAGAACGGATCCAGTAGTAGTCTAGAGCCCTGTTTAGTTGCCAATTTTTTTTACGATTCCTCGTCACATCAAATTTTTAATCATATGTATACAGCATTAAATATAGGTAAAAAATAACTAAGACCCTGTTTAGATGCACTTCAAAATTCCAAAATTCTCATCACATCAAATGTTGCGGCACATGCATAGAGCATTAAATATAGATGAAATTTTTGCATGTTTGCACAGTTTAGATGTAAATCACGAGACGAATTTTTAAGCCTACTTGGGTTATGATTGGACACTTATTGGAAAAGATTCCTTTTCTAAATTTCAAAAGTTTTGCGCGTCTAAACGGGGCCTAATTGTAATGTTTGTCTGTACATGTTGAAATGAATCTTTTGAGTCTAGTTAGTTCATAGTTGGACAAAAGTTATCAAATACAAACGAAAGTGCTACAATATCAAAACCCAAACCTTTTCACCGCGCGCGGACGTGGGGGTGGCTCCTCGTCACTACTGTGTTGGTGTTTGTTGTAAAACTTCGGTGACTTCCTTTCCTCTTAATGTCAAATAAGTCCAAAGCTCGGAGGTCCAAAGAGCGTCCCGCACCTGTCTTCTCCGCCGCCGGCTTGCGCACCGTCGTCGATCCTCGGGGGTCGCGGGACGCGGGCCGAGGGCTTCTTCCTCCGCTCGCCTCCTCTCCCAGACGAAGCACTCGGAAAAACAAGTGTGGAGAAGGATGAGAACGAGAGAGACAGACTACGCTTTTAAAGGTCATGGACCTAAATGACACACAGGAAAAAGGTTAGAGACCTAAAACTACACTTTCAAAGCTCATGGACAATGACAAACAGACAAAAGGTAATGGAGCAGTGGTGTATTTTGCTCTATATAAAAATATGGCAGCACCTGAACACCAAAGAGAGAGTAGATTATTTACAAAGTAGTGGAGACAATCGGGGACTCAATAAATAGTTGGCGATGAAATCATAGGGAAAATGTAGGCAGACAACTGGAGTATATGTACTTCACACATTAGGGATTCCTAATAATACAAGAGGTTATGACAGATCGTTGTCTGACAGCCAGGAGAATCTAATTGCAAAGGAAAATAGTAACATACAGTAGTCGTCAAATATATAAGAGACTACTCCATGCCTCCATGGACATGAACTTGGGAGAACAAAACTGAAGGCCTGCCTGAACTAGGTCGGGAAATCAGTGAAAAGGTTAGCAGGGAATACATGGGCATTGATCAGGAATTATTTAGTTAGGCTGCGTTTAGTTTAGAAATTTTAGTAAGTTTTGCAACTGTAGCGTTTTCGTTTGTATTTGACAACTTTTGTCTAATCA
Organism: Eremochloa ophiuroides; assembly: GCA_038502445.1. Lineage (NCBI taxonomy): Eukaryota > Viridiplantae > Streptophyta > Magnoliopsida > Poales > Poaceae > Eremochloa > Eremochloa ophiuroides. Next base: position 9,363,183 of record JAHLJS010000002.1, read on the forward strand.
TGGCCCAAATAGATTCAAAAGATTCATCTCGAGATAACCAGGCAAAAAATATAAACATGCAACAATTGCTATTTCATTTAGTGCTCCATGCAGACGGAAAGTACAATCGATATGATGGGGAGAGAGAAGAAAATTTTTGTAAACTAAACGCTGCCTTAGTACAGGTAGTGGACAAGGCACCAATCTAAATCAACAAGACAGAATGACAGCGAACTATTGATGGACCCAAGCAACAGCATCCTAGACAGTCCAGTTTGGTGGCGGTCGGGTACACAGAGCAAGTTCCCTCCAATTTTCAAATTCCAATCCAGACAGAGGAATCACAGACCGAAGCGTGTCACACATGCCCTGCGGTGCGAGGCGAGCGCCGAAAGGCCTCGGAGCAAAAAGGAAAAAGTGAAGTTCAGGACGTCGAGAGGGAAGCTGGGTGTCTTCTGCCCCGCAGGGGTAGAGCCCACGGAACAGTCGGTGGTGGGCTGTACTGGACTCGACTGGATCGCGCATCTCTCTGTGGGCTGGGCTGACGGGTTTAACTACCCTCCTTCCGGCGCACGCTGGCTGGGATTCGATGCAAACTGTGTTGTGGGGGTTGATGAAGCGGCCCACTTCGCCAAAATAGAGGTCCAGGAAACTATCTAATGGGGTCGGCCCAGATCCAATTAGGTCGGCGGGGTAGCGGCGGTTTGCTTTTGCCGGTGCGCCGCTGGATGCCGCACGCACCGAGTCGGATGCGGAGTCCGAGGTGGAGAAGTGAAGGGGCCCGCCCAATAACCGCCTAGCGTTGCGGGATTCACTCTTCATTTATACACGGCGGTGTAGCGACGAGATCTCCAGCAGCAGCGGGAAACATGGCGGCGGTGGCGGTGACAGGAGATGGAGAGGGGAACATGGCGGCGGTGAGGGTGGAGCAGGCATTCTTCGACGGGATCCTGGAGCTGCATCCGCTCAAGCCCTTCCCCCGTGATCTACAAGAAATCGACAAGACTATCTCGGATCCCGAGACGAGGGAGCTACTACTCAGCAGCATGACGGCATCACTCGCAGCTACTATGAAGGCATGCCGCGCCAAGGATGAGGCTATCCTCAAGCACTACTACGCCATGGGCTACGCCCAAGAGGAGGTCAAGGCCAGCGACGATGATGAGGACCCAGAGGAGTAAGAGGAGAATCGTCGTTGAGGGGCCAGAAGCTAGTTCAAACTCTTATTTGTATGCGTTGCGCGCTTTATCGATCGTGTGATCCAGCTATCTCATAGCTGCTTCGTATGGTAACAATAATAAACATTATATTTATAGTTTGTTTACTTACTATTTTGGCAACAAATGTGGGAAGAAACTTTTTTTTGAAACCAATGTGGGAGGAAACTAGAAGTACGAGTACAATGGTTGAATGAAACACCTTGACGTAGCGCTATTAAAAAAAACCGAGTACGACTTTGTCCTTGGTCCTTGCTACGGAGGCACTGGTTCCTTGCCTAGCCTTTTTGAACCACCGTCCACCGGCGACGCTCGTCCTGCGGACCTGCTTTTGCCCGAAAGCCAGACGATCCTAGTACTGTCGGGTCATCAGATGAACACCGCACTGTCACAGTACACAACTGTTGAACGAGTCGTCTCCGATGATGTCGACGTGCGTCGTCATGGGCCTCTGAGAAAACAATGCATGACATTGCAGCGGTTTGTGCTTGTGCAGTTCCAACTTCCAAGGACCAAGGATGGCAAACCGATCGCTGAGATCAACGAGCAGAGAGAAGAAATCGGATACCGGAGCCGTCGCCGCACGATTCCCGAGCAGGCAACATCGGCGGATGTGCACTATCAGCGTTCGTTCAATGCCTGCCGGGAGGCGTGATAGCACAGGGAGAGTGCTACTCCTCGGTCACTTTTTATTCGACGTGCTTCGATTTAATTTATAAAAATTATATGTAACTTTTATATTTCATAACAAATTTATTAAAAAGTTAGATTCAGACATTTTCCTAATAATACTAATTATGTATAATAAATATTAATATTTTTAGTATATATTTAATTAAAGCTATTTCTTAAAAAGCACAAACGATAGATATTTAGGGACGGATAGAGTACATTCACATTCGTGATTAAAGATATCGGCATCTTATTTTCAACCACATAACAGTGTTTTTCTCTCACAATAATTTAGTCTAGCCGAACAAAGCGAGTCCTCTTCTCGTACCCTTCTCTCTAACGCTAGTCTCAATGAGTTTCGTTGAGGGTTTAATACGCATTAAATAAGATGTCATGTCAGCAAATATCTTTGCTTGAAATCGGAAGGAGAGAAGAAATTCGTTTTATAGCCAGGAAACGAGTGGGCGACGTTAAGGTACAGGAAACTGCGTGAAACTCTCGTTGAAGCGGTTCAGACGTTTCATTCGGCTGTAGACGCCGGGCGAGGGGCCGCCGTCATCGCAAGCTGATGGACACTAGGGCGGAGGCCGATGCGGTCGCAGAGCGCCTGTGTGCCGCAAGCCGTCGTGGGAGGGGCCACCGTCATTGCGGGACGAGCCGAGGACGCCGGGCGCAGGGCCGCCGCCATCATGGAGCACGTCCGCCGTGAGCCATCGCGGGCCGTCGGCTGTGAGCAATGCCTCCTTCCATATGCGTGCGCCGGGCTGTGGACGCCAGGTGCGAGGGCAGGGCCACCGCCGTCGCAAGGCAACGCCGTCTTGCGTGTGCGTTCGTCGGGCTACGATTTTCCCCGCAGTACTCCCTGTGCTCACGTCCATCTTCCCTGTGCTCGTGTCTTCCGTGTTCCCTGCGCTCCCGTGTGCGTTCGGCCGTTAACACACGCTTCTTCACCGAGCTCACGGTGGAGAGGGAGAAAGAGAGGAAGAGATGGTGGATCCTAGAAAAGATCAAATAATCTATAAAACTACGCAATAAAACTATACACTGCAAAAAAGACCTGTTTCATGTCTTGCTTCGTTGTCTTGGAAACTACGGAGTAAGTTGTAAAATCTTGCATTACTAAAAGCTAAAGAATCGTCGTCGTCGTAGTAATAAGCTATAGCTAAAAGAAAACCAAAACCCTCCTCATCCACATGGCAAAATATACACACTTGCATCAAACGCATCCTGCCTGCATGCTGTGGCATCTGTGGTCTGTGGAGAGGAAATCTGGGATCCCTGCGCCTTTTTCCCACCAAAAGCAGCAGCATCAGCAGCCGCCCGCTCCCCAAAAGTTTTACTTTAGACAAACGGTGATGGATCGAGTACGCCCGGGACTGATTTGATTTTTGATTAGCCCCAAAAGAGCCCTACCGAAAGCCCTAAACCCTCGCATAATCTGCAAAGCAAGCGTGTCCGCAGTCAGCTAGCTAGGACAGCTGCCCTTGGCGAGGGTGACCACAACCACCACCACCACCAGGCAGCAGCAGCATCCCGCCGGCAGCCCCCTTCTTGTCCGCGGCCGCCATTCCCGTACCCATCCCCGCCGCCACGGACCAGAGGTCGGCGCCGTTGCCGTGGCTGTGGCTGTTGCCGGCGAAGTGCTCCGTGCAGGAGACGGGCACCAGGCACAGGCCCCGGCTCCTCAGGTCGCTCGGCCGCGGCGGCTCCACCACCGTCCCCGCCGCGCTCTCCGGCGCCTGCGACGATGCAGCAAAGTAAAGCAGTGTTAGGTTAAAACTCCATTAATTAAGTAATTACTTGTAGCAGTAATAAGTTTTTGGGTTGGCGTTTGCCGGTGCCGCTTGGTCTTTTTGCTTACCCCTACGTGCGCCGCTGAGGCCGGCTGGCGCTGCATGTACGGCGAGCTCAGGACCTGACACCAAAAGCGACCGATACCACAGTTATTAAAAGTCCCAAACAGTAGGAGCACGGTGCACCAGACCTGACCAGAAGACCCAGCCACCGGCACCACCACAGTGGGCGTATGTACACGCATTATAGTACACTTTACTACGGAAAATGCTTGCTTTTCAGATTCAACAGTATTTTCCAGCGGTTCTACATTATTTTCCGCTGCGTTCGGTTGCGCTTATAAGCGCTTATAAGCGCTTATTTTTCAGCACTTCAGCAGTATTTTTCTCTCACAAGATTTCAGCACTTCTACAGCACTTCAGCGCTTATCTACAGCACTTCAGCTTCACCGAACACAGCCTTCAGCGGTTCTACAGTATTTTTCTCTCACGAGAAATCAGCATCTTTCAGCGGTTCTCAGCTTCAACGAACAGAGCCTTAAACGTTTGAATACATAGATAAAATAATAAATATAGATAAAAAAACTAATTATATAGCTTATATAAAAATCAGAATATAAATCTTTTAAGTCTAACTAAATTATGATTAGACACTTATCGCTATTATTGCGTACTGCGCCTGTTCGTATTGTGTACTGCGCCTGTTCGTATTGTCCAAACTAAATTAAACACCCATTGCTGCGGCACACTGTACAAAGCAAGCATTGTGTACTGCGCCTGTTCGTATTGCATCGAGGGAGAGGGAGAGAGTATAGCATAGTTAAACGGCGTACCTGAACCTGGTCGTGTAGGAAGCGTATGTATCCCAGCGCCTCGTGCAGAACGGAAGCCGTATCAGACTGCAGGGCAGGCCGGATCCCATGCAGTGACAGATCAACCACATCAGTCAAAGGTCAAAAAAGTGGGCGACAAGGTTAATCCCCTGCGCTAATTAACTGCCGCTGTTGCTACTCCTACTAGTAGCATGCAATGGTGCATGCCACGCAAACAATGAAACAAGAGAGATGCAATGCAAACAATGACACATGCAATGGTGCATGCCACGCAAACAATGAAACAGGAGAGATGCAATGCAAACAATGACATATCGGACACATCGGTTAATGCGTGTCAGTACAGTACATGTCACTTCGACCGCTTTCTTTGGCTCAGAGCAGTAGTATAGGGGCAAAAATCGGTAATGTGGCAGGGGAGGCTGCTGGTCTCTGTTTGCTTGCGCGGGTGTTTCAAGTTTCACAGCAGGAGAAAGGCTCCCAATGACTCCATCCGTGCTAGAAAAACATATCAGAAAATCATATCGTCTTCGTCTCTCAGATATCGTATTTGACCCCGTTTATTTTATACAAAAATTTATATAAATTATAAAATAAATAAATAAATAAATGAATTATACAAAATGAATGAATTATTATTAAAATATCTCTAATAATGATAAAATAAGTCATAACAAGATAAACAATATTTTAAAAAATAAATAAGACAGATAGTCAAACAAGATGTATAAAATTCTAAAATAACGTGTGTTTTTTTATCAGAGGGGTACTTGTTTAGTTCTATGGATGTTAATGAAAAAATAAAATAAATTACACTTTCGGTATATAAGCCGCGAGATGAATCTATTAAAACTTATTAATCCACTATAACAAAACCACCAAATCATGGATTAATTAAACTTAAAAAATTTACCTCATATTTACACACAATCAATTAGTTATTCTTTCTGTCTAATTTAGTATTCCATGCATATATCTAAACATGATACGCTAAACTTAAAATTTTTACAGTCAAACTAAACAAGTCGTCAATTTGGCAGAGTCAAACTAAACAAATCGTCAATTTGGCTGACTAGGGGGTGTTTAGATCCAGGTTAAAACTTTGCATGTGTTGTAAAGTGAGACAAAATTTATTAAGTCTAATTAATCTATCATTAGCAAATATTTATTGTAGCATACATTATCAAATTATGAACTAATTAGACTTAAAAGATGTATTTCACAATTTACACAAACATATTATATGTAAAATTAGTACGGGAACTAGACGGGACCCTAGGTTTGCACCAGCAAAGGAAACGCCGAAAGGCAAGTACAGGTACAGAGAGCGAGTAAGGGCGTATCGCCAAAAGCCTGAAGCGTCTGCCTTTTTACCTTTCCGAACGGAGAAACCAGCTGCTGCAGAGCTATGATCCTCTCTCCCAGACTCTGCGTCCTCACCTAAGATAAATAAAAAAAGATTTTGGATGAACGAACTGATTGATTAGTGAAACATGAACAGCTCACTAATTGAGTCTAGTACTAATTAGTGCCAGATTGGCCCACAGCTGATTAGCAGAACCTTAAGCGGAAGAAAGCAAGCACTAACCCTGGGCCTCAGCCTCTTCTTTGTAGTAGCAGCAACAGGAGGAGTAGGAGCAGCGGCGGCAGACGCAGCCTTTCTCTGGTCACTGCTCCTTGATCCCTTCTTCTGCACAAGAACCAACCCAAACAGCAATTACCAACTACTACACCGTACTTTGTTACAGAAAAGAAATTGTAGCGACGACCGTTCATGGACCTCACAAAGACCCAACAGCAACAGAGACACCATCCAAAACCATCTCTTAATCGCAATGCAACAAGAGAGAACCGGCACAGGTATTTTGTTTTTCCTCGATCAACTCGAAGGCAAAGAACAAGAACCAATTAAAAATCTGTCTTGCAGCCAGGAGCAGCGATTAATTGCCTCAAGGGCAGGGCAGGCTGAGAAAAGAAGGCACCTTGAAAGCCTGTGGCTTCGACCAGGAGACGGCAGAGATGGCTGTCGCAGGCGGCGAGGACGACATGGAGGAGATGGAGGAGGAGCACTCGGTGGTCGGGCTGGACTTCTGCGGGACAGCCGCCGGAACCGCGTGATCGCCGCCGTAGCACTGGTACTGGAGGCCGAAGACGACGCCGTCGCCACGGTACTGTTCTTGGCCGGCGAAGCTCAGCATGTGGTGGTACGCGGGAGCCAGGTCCAGGTAGGAGGCGCAGGTAGGCGGCGACGCGGCGGCAGTGGTGGTGGCCGTGGCGGAGATGACGCTGGAAGTGAAGGAAGAGGAGGAAGGGGACATGCACTGCAGGTAGTCCTCTCCGAGAGGACCGAGACCAAGCAGGCCCATGTAGCTGCGTCCTCCTGTTGCCTCCGCCATGATCTCCTCTTCCGTCACCATGATCGCTGCTGCCACTGCAGAGGAGATGAGAGCTACGAGAAAGAAGGGGTTGTGGCAACAGGGTCAGATGGGCGATTTGCAAGGAAGAAGGGGGAGAGGAGGATTGGTACCAGTCGGGGACTCGGGTAGCCTCTCTGTTTGGGTGCCCTTCTGTGTCTACGCTTGAACACGCCTCTACTTTTCAATGAAGGGTTTTTAGTGCTGCACGAGACTGGGGAGAGACGGCTCGGCTAGGTCTGAGTCTGATGAAAAGGGACCATTTTTTCCCTCAAAAAAAAAAAAAAAGGGGGGGACCATTTTTCCGTCGTCTGTGCTTGCTCGTTCTGCCTATCTATAGGCAACAATCGATTGACCAGTGTGTAGCACAAATCGAAGGAGACAAAGGGAGGCTGCTACTGCTTCTGCCTACTAGTGATGTGGGACCAGATTTTCAGTGGCACCAACCAAACCATTTTTAGTATCTAGAGAACATAATGTACGTTTCACTCATATTAGTAGCTCCAACCAAACTAGGGAGGAGTATGTGCTTCTTTAATTTTCTTGTTATGCGGGTAAAATGACGTGAAAGAAGCCAAAAGTTGGGGTGTTTCTAGCTTTGGTACTTGTTTGGCTAAAAACAGCAAAGCGTTATTTTTTTTCTTCCAGATCTAAACACCAATATATATGGCTTCAATTATTACTGGGAACGAGCGATAGCTCGTTTGGTTAGAAGCTCCAAATGTGAGCTCGCCCGCCTGGGCTCGAACCCGGTGCCCAGCAGTATTTCCGTTGAAAATCAATGAGAATGGGGATAAAATATCCTCGGTTCAAAAGAAACAAAACCCATATACGAACGAGTGCGATTTGATAAAATAATAATTACTGACTTCGAGCATGTTTTCTTGGGTTTGTTTAGATATTAAAAAAATAAGTGGTGAGATAAGGATAGAAAAATAAATAAATAGCTAAGATCAAATGAGACGTAAGAAATAGACGGCTAGAATAAACTGATATTCTTAGAAGGGATATTCCTATCCTAACCCAATCCCAATCTAAACACTCCTTTGAAGTATGAAAACAGTCGGATAGGATCCGAACAAAACTAAATCGTTTTTGTTTTGTAGTGCTCCTTAAGGAAACAAAATTGAAAACGAATCTCAGAAATGAATAGGGCATTGGCATTTCGCCGCGTTCCATATCGTCGGTCGTTAATCAACACATTTAAAAAGTTACCAACACCATTCATAGATAATCCAAGTAGTTAAACATGGCTTGTTATGTTTTTAGCACACATGCATGGTTTATATTACTGCCTATAGTTGGGTAAATGTTTTGGTCGGCATGGCACTGCCCAAAAAGCATGACATGTAGACACCGAGCTGTGTCATGTGAGCCCTTTCATGTGCCAGGCTGACCTGAAAAGTAGATTGTGCCGTAGATCGGGCCAACCAACAACTTAGAGCAAATGACTAGCGGGAGCATGTAAGGAGTCAAGGGGGTGGGCAGGCGCACTAGAAGTTGAATTTTTACCAAACTGTTGTGCGAGTTTAGTCTAGATCTAAGTCTAAGTGTTGGGTGTTCTTGCAGACCATCTAAGTGTTCCTCAAGACTGTATGGGAACACAATTCATGTGCAAATGTCTATGGGGGTGTTCTTTAGGTTCCATAGAGCATATCTAGCTAGGTGGATTTAGCTTACATTACATAAACACCAAAATCTCATTTTGGGTGATTTTCAAAGTGATGAACATCTAGTCTTTGATCTCTGCGTCATCAAGGTGGACGTGCTCGGAATAGAATTACTAAGGGTGGAGGGAGGGGTAGAGGAGTTACGACACAAGCCCTTGGTGATATGGAAAGGACTTAGCACGAGCTCCTCTCGCTTGTTCTTGCTTCATCTTAGAAACTCCTCTTTGAGCTCATTTTGCTAAGGAGAGGGAAATCTCCCTCTCAATCCCCAGCAATAAACCTTGTGGATCTCCTAAGTCTCCTCCATGGCCTTTCCTTGCTGCTCCCCTCCAAATCCTCCTATCCTTTGGTGAGGATGATGTGTTCCTGTGAGTGACAGAGAGATAGAGTAAGGATGAGAGGGTGGGTGAGGGAGTGATTTGGTGATGCTGGTGACTTCCACTCGAAGTGGACAGACACTAGACTGTTGGTGGGAACAAAAATTTTTGTGCAAAGTGCTAATATTTTAGCTAAGCTGAAATTTGGTTATGCTAAATTCTACAGCTGAATTGTTATAAGAGAAAATATTGTTATGTAGTTGTACTCTCTCACTGTCTAGGTGTGCATATAACGTCCGTGCGAAAACAACAGTACCCAAAAAGTACAATTTTGAGTATATGCAAGTTTTTGAAATGGGATTTTAACCGGTGATAATGTTTTTCTGATGTTAGTGAAAATGCAGTAGTCACGATCAGGACATGACACGTGACGACCGGCATGTACAGTACTTGGGAGCAGCCGTGTGCGTCGACTCAGATCAGTTTGGGCCCGTGCAGCGCTATGGCCATGTTAAACTAAAACTAATTTGATAGCTTCATAAATTGTTGTGAGATAAATCTTTTAAGTATACTTAATTCATGATTAGATAATTATTATAAAGTTATTATATTGCTACACTAACTCATTTTGCAAAATGATTGAATCTAAACAGCCCCAGGTGAACTAAAATATCGAGGTTCTCGCCAGACCGAAGTCATGAGCTTCCTAGAAAGAGGAAAATTCACCTCTCATCCTTAAACTTGGCAGCAAATGTCATTTAAGTCCCCGAATTTTTAAAATAATATCTATAAGTCTCTAAAATTGGTAAAGTGTGTCATCCAGATCCTTCAAGGTGATCATCACAGGTTTCTAAACTTGACAGAGGGTATCATTCAGGTCCGAAATATTATAGCTAATTTTGGCACATTTTTTTTAAAAAAATTTTAGGTACTATAGTTATAATCTCTAAAATATTAAAATTGTATCTTTTTCATACATTCTTTGATGAGATGATTTTTATATCAAAATTATAGATCTTGATGAGATCTACAACTTTCTAGTTTTGAGTTTTCGAATTTGATGTCGTTAAGATACTCAAAAAAATTTCAGCAGTATATTAAACCGCTGATTTCGGTTTATGCATAGCAATTTTGTATTTTTACTTTTTTTAGCATCTTAACGACTTCAAATTTAAAAACTCAAAACTTAAAAGTTGTAGATCTCCTCGCACGCTACAGCTTTTATATAGAAAGTATCTCCATTTAATAGCGTATAATGAAAATTTGTTCTTTCCAGGGCGACAAAGGCTTGTACGCGATTAATATACTGCTGAAAATTTATTTACTTTTTTGAGTATTTTAGTGACTTCAAATTAGAAAACTCAAAAACTAAAAAGTTGTAGATCTCGTCAAGAGCTACAATTTTTAGATAAAATCATCTCCATCCGAGATCGTTTGGAAAGATACAATTTTTCGAGTATTTTACATATTGTAGCTACTATACGTAACATTTGATTTTCTTTTTAAATATTTTGTGCTCAAATTAGCTACAATATTTGGGACCTAGATGACACCCTCTGGCAAGTTTAAGGACTTGTGATGATCACTTTGAAAGTTTGGGACCTGGATGACACATTATGCTAAATTTAGAGACTTATAGATATCACTTTGTAAGTTCAGGGTTCTAAATGAAACCTCCTGCCAAGTTTAAGGACCGGAAGTGAATTTTACTTTTCTAGAAAACCGGTTTACACATACATGTAGAAGTCCGAATGTCGTGGAATATAAAAAAAAGAATATAATATATCAAAAAGAATCCTCCTCTCAAACATGAGAACCAAATTTTATCTGTCACGCAACTCATAGCTGTATTTCAGATAAAGTTTTTTACGTTTGATTAAGTTATTAATGAATAATATTTATATTTATAACTTTAACTTAATTTATTTGTGTTAAACAGAAATCGTAAAAGCTAAAAAAATTACTTTTATTTGTGGATGGAGCGACTACCCGCTAATATTGATCCCCTCTTAGACTGCCCGACAAGCTCCTGTAGCCTCTAGGATAGCCGCCGTGACTTGACATTTCGCAAGTTTGCGCTGTTGCCTGTGCGTAGACGAGGCAATTGGGGTGCATAGATATGTCCGGGTTTTGGTCGGTCGTTTAACACTAGCCTTGTCCCCGCCTCGTCGCCTACGCGACAGACCAACGACCGCGATGTGCAGCGGGCCCACAGGGGAGACATGTTTGCGTAGGACTTGTCGTTTCCCTTTCTTTTTGCTGCTATGGAGTACTACGAGTACTCCGTATACGGAGTACTTCTCGGGCGGGCTGAGCGAGTCCCAGGTGGGCTTGAGCGAGCATGGGCTTCTGTTCTTCTCTTCTCTTCACGTGCATCCTCGCAGAGAGAGCTGCTGGGGGGCCTCGGGTACTGTGGGGTCAAGTGCCCGACATGCCGAGCCCGAGAAGCCCTAGAAGAAGGCGTGGCTTGGCTTGTCGCGTGTCCTGGAGCTGGGTACTCGAACCGTACGTCCAAGTCCCAACCGCGCATGCGTCGACGACCTCTGGCGCATCTCTTCATAATAATCTGGCTCATCTCTGTACCGTAGTACCTGATGCTGTATACTCCCCCTGTTTTTAAAAAACATGCAACTATAATTTACCTACCATATAAAATAATTTATATTTACAAAAAATTTAGCGAACAATACTCATATTTATGGTTCTAAACTAATATATTACGAAAATATATTTCATAATTAATGTAGTAGTATTTATTTGATATTATAAATATTTAATTTACCTATAATTAGTTAAAATTGATACCGTAAAATATGCTACTCTTGTAGAGTTGCATGTTTTCTTAGACGGATGGTATATCATAGTACGAGTAGTACAGTATGATCGTGTATGCCTGGAAAAAAACGTGTTTTGAAAAATACTCCAATTGCAAAAATGGAGGTTATGGGAAATGGGAACTTCAATTGGAATGCCAAAAGCTTAACAAAACAGGAGGCATCTACAGCTGCTCTCTAATGTTGGATGAACGGCCGTGGACCTATTCTATGGGTACTCTCTCCGACTCTAAATGTGTTATTTTAGAGATAATTTTGATAAAATATATACTAAAAATAGTAATATTTATGATATATAATTAGTATTATTGAAAAAATATTTAAGTTTAATTTTTTAATTAATTTATTTAAAAATAAAAATGCTGCATGTATTTTCTGTCCATCAAGTTAAATTTGTGCACGTACAACAATGAGGACAGTTATTTAGAGACAAAGAAAGCACTGTATACATCTAGTGCTAGCTTTTTAACTAAATGGAGAAAAAAAACTGGCGCAAGAATCAAATGGATGGTATCGGACCAAGTCCGAGGCCCTGTGTTCCGGCCGCCAAACCTGCCTGTCAGTACAAAACCAAAAGAAGATGCAAATCGTATTTCATATATAAAGCATTTCATGGGAAGGGATACAGTCATAAAGGTCTTGGAGCAATTTCAGTCGTAGAACGAGAAACGCTTTTTGACAAGGATTTTTCAGTATCGAGACGAAACTGATTCTCACATTCTCGGATGAGGAACGCACAATCCCATTACACGGACGTGGCACAGTACCACGATCCCAGTGACTGTGGGATGGCATGCTTACCAAGCTGAGTTCATAGTCAAATCCTGGTCGTATCATAGCATACTAGGTCTTTAGGGTCCGTAGCTTAACTTCTACTGGGTTGCCATCGCCTAACTAGTAGGCGGCAATATCCAAATTCGATGGTTCCTCAATCTTGAGCAAATGCAATGCACACGGACGACTCTGGAAGAGGCCGCAAAAATCCAAAGAACAACAGACTTTCAGAGACAATGATGGCCTCATTTCCTAATGTTAATTAATTAACCCTACATTACTCTACGGCGTCATTTCAAGTGATGGATATGGATGGACGAGCACCCGTTGAGAGCCCAGCTCTTCGATTTTGTAGTACTAGTATATTACTTCACCGCATCCATCCATATTGCGCAAGATGCTTCTGCAGGCTGAGCTGTTAGCCTCACGACAGTCTAACAAGGGCCCACTAATCAGTTAGAGGGAAAAATGTATTGTGCGAAGGCTAATGTGTTTCTTACGACACAGACAGAAACAAAAGAAAATAAGTCCTGAGTAGGCCTGCAATAATCATAATCTGTTCATATTTCTCAGTCACCATTTGTTTGGACACGAACGGTTTTGGTACATCACCATCCAGACAGGAGATGTGAGAAATTTTATGGTTTATGAATCATGATTCATGAAGTAACAAATAACTAAAGGACAGTAGGTAGGCGTCCATTTCGGCACGCCTACCGCATAGCTGCTCGTGAAGGGGGGTGCCTATGGAATGAGAGCGAGACTGTGCTCGGATTAAGTACACGAAAGTTGACATCGCAATCAAAATAACAAGACTACGGAATTGTCTGCCTGTGTTCAGGTCGCGCAGGGTGGCCGACCTTCATTTGATTTTCTCAACCCAAACTTGTCTCCTTTTGTGCATGTATGGCCCAACAATCACGGGTTCCCCATTACGTTCTTGACTACTTGGCTTGGAATTGGGCAAAGGATAAATAACAGCTGCTGCTAGTATCTTCCTTTTTTAAAAGATCAATCAAAGTTAAGCCTTTTTTTACTGAAACAGACAGGACAGAAAAGGCATGTACTCTACAGTACTGTTCACAGATCCAAATTTCATAAGATAGAACAACTGAGCTTATTACCAAAACAGGACAAGAAGTCACGTTTCACAACTATTGAAGTCATTTCACCACCACTCCAGACTCCAGTTCAACCTGATTAACTAACTTTTCCGTTTGAGCTAGACAAACTGAAGAATTAGTTAAGTTGTGAATGGAATCATGAATCAATCCATGACCATTCCTAGCCTCCTAGGAGCAGGAAACTTAGAAGTGCCGAGTAAAGTAACAAGTAACATCACAAGAGTTTACAGAAGATAAAGGCGCAGATTTTGAGAAGAAATGCAGCTTAAAAGATGGTAAATCATATGCATCTCGCAGCAATATCTTAAAGCAGAGCTTAACAGTAAGCCCACCGCTTGCCTTTGTGAAAGAACCCTAAACCACAAGAGAAACACTCACAGCAAACTCCAGTTGGGCTTTGCTTGTGTTGTGGACTTGTGTGGTTCAGGATCTCTAGAAGGCCCTAATAGACAAACGGTATGGGCCTAGCATGAGCCTGCCAAAATCTTTTAAGCTGCATATTATTATTATTATGCCACTCATACTACAGACGTGGACCCCATGTTCAAGATCCTACAGGCTCTTCGGAACACGATCTCAAATTATGTAAGGCTTTGACTAAAGTATTGAATACTTCATATTTCCTGTTCAAAGAGATAACAGACTGCTATTATTATTATAGCTGCTAAAGTTACCGGTGTCCCACTAATCAGCTGGTCAAACAAAGAAACATTAGCAGAGAAATGGAGAGCCACTTACGTGATCTGCAGCTGCAGCTGTCCGATAGGAAATCGGACATAGTGGACCAAGGTGCCCCGTCCAGTTCAGCACCTATAAGTAAAATCAGGATGCCAAATACTTTGTTAGGCTAAAAATAACAACATGATATGGTACATGCAGATGGGCAACAATTTCGGTTGCACGTTTTGGTGGAACAAGACGTGTCTGCATGATAAGAAAATGAAAGCTGGTAGTATTATTCAAGGCGTCGCAGATGAAGCTAAAGCATGTGATTCCTGACTACAGAAGGTTATGAGATCAAACCAAATACATGGAAGGGAAAAGAAACACAAACATGATAATAACTGAGAATTATGTCAAGACAATCATGTTGAGTTACAGCAATAATGGGGCACTAGAATCTAAGATAGCCATTGGGTTACAAGCTCCTTTTCAAGCTGTCGATTTGGGTTACAGTTACTTAAGCCATTGGCTGGGGTGACAACTGACAACCAAGAACTAACTGGTAATTAGATTGATTAATTCCTCCATTATCATCATACATTCATACAACAAACCGTCACAAGAAAAGAGCTCTCAGATTCCAAAATCTTTCAACCTACTTGAATAAACGAACAATACAGCTATTGTTTTTTTTATGAAGAAGATAGTTTGTGCAACACCCAGTGTGCTTTGCAGCTATTGGCCTGCAACTGCAAGCTCCCTTTTCAAAAAATAGTTGGACGTCCACATGTCAGTAGTTTAGGAGCTCGGAAAAGACTATTTGACGACAATAGCCAGTTAACAATTGAACATGATATTTAAGTCGCGACCTGATCTCATCTAGACGTGCACTCAACCAATACCTTATATTTCAGTAATCAATCCATTCCCTCCAAAAGCATACCAAATACCTCATCCATCCTTGTATCCTTTCCCTCTCTTCTTCAACCCTGAGACCACTCCCCTCCCCATGAGAAACCAGCAATAAGTTTAGATACATACTGGTGCTTCTGGTGCCAACATCAACAAAGATGTCCAGAAGCATGCTTGAGTGGAAGAGAGTACCAATGTTGATCATCCTCTCAATCCTTGGTATCACTAGTATAAGCAGCACCAATGCAATTGCATCACAGAGGGGTCCGTTTGTACCTCAAGACAACTATCTCATTAGCTGCGGGGCATCTGGTTCTGTGCAGCTTGATGATGGAAGGACATTCCGCTCTGATCCAGAGTCAGTATCTTTTCTGTCCACCCCAGTGGATATCAAGATTACAGCTAACAATTCTCCAACTCCTGCCTCACCATTATCCCCACTCTACCGGTCTGCAAGAGTTTTCTCTGATGTTTCAACTTATAGCTTCTTTGTCTCGCAGCCTGGCCGGCATTGGATCCGCCTCTATTTCTTACCTATCCCTGACAAACAATACAGCCTCACCTCAGCAACATTCTCTGTGTTCACTGACAATATGGTTCTTCTCCATGACTTCTCCTTCATAGCCAGTCCACCTAACCCCGTCCTTAAGGAGTATATTGTTGTAACACAGGGAGACACCTTGAAGATCATTTTCACCCCAAAGAAGGACTCAGTAGCATTCATCAATGCTATTGAAGTTGCCTCGGCACCACCCACCCTAATCCCAAATACCACCAATGGCCTGCCTCCTCAAGAACAGTTTGACATCTCCAACAATGCATTGCAGGTAGTCTACCGGCTGAACATGGGGGTGCACTTGTGACAGCCTTCAACGACACACTGACATCTCCAACAATGCATTGCAGGTAGTCTACCGGCTGAACATGGGGGGTGCACTTGTGACAGCCTTCAACGACACGCTGGGAAGGACCTGGTTACCAGATGCGCCTTTTTTGAAGCTTGAGGCAGCAGCACAGGCGGCTTGGGTTCCACCTAGCACTATCAAGTACCCTGATGACAAGGTAGTCACACCGCTCATTGCTCCAGCAAACATATACTCAACGGCACAGCAGACAGCATCGACAAATACCTCGCAAGCAAGATTCAACATAACTTGGGAAATGGAAGCAGAGCCAGGATTCAAGTACCTCATCCGCCTACATTTCTGTGATATTATAAGCAAGGCACTCAATAGCCTCTACTTCAATGTCTACATAAATGGCATGATGGGTGAATCCAACCTTGACCTCTCAAGCTTGACAATGGGCCTTGCAGTACCCTACTACCAGGATTTCACTGTGGACTCATCCAGCATCATCAACTCCACCCTTCTATTGCAGGTTGGCTCAAGCACAACCGACTCCAGCAATACTGATGCCATCCTTAATGGCCTTGAAGTCATGAAAATAAGCAACCAAGCAAACAGCTTAGATGGCCTATTTTCACCAAAAACAAGCTCACAACTTGGTAAGAGGATACTTACTGGCATAGGTCTTTCTTTGGCAGTGATTGCAGCTGCATTGGCCATAGTGATGTGCTGCAGGAGAAACCAAAGGCCACAATGGCAGAAGAGAGACAGCTTCCATTCTTGGTTCCTTCGACTCAACTCCAGCCAGTCCAGCTTCATGAGCAGCTGCAGCAGGCTCTCCAGAAATCGCTTTGGCTCCACAAGGACCAAGAGTGGTTTTTCTAGCCTGTTTGCATCTAGTGCTTATGGACTGGGCCGCTATTTCACCTTTGCTGAAATTCAGAAAGCCACAAAAAACTTTGAAGAAAAGGATGTCATTGGTGTCGGTGGCTTTGGGAAGGTTTATCTTGGTGTTCTTGAGGATGGTACAAAGCTAGCTATCAAGAGAGGAAATCCATATTCTGATCAAGGTATGAACGAATTCCTGACTGAAATTCAAATGTTGTCAAAGCTTCGTCACCGCCACCTGGTTTCACTCATTGGTTGCTGTGATGAGAATAATGAGATGATCCTGGTGTATGAGTTCATGTCAAACGGTCCACTCAGGGATCATCTATATGGTGGTACAAACCTGAAGCCTCTATCTTGGAGGCAACGCTTAGAAATTAGCATTGGAGCGGCAAAAGGCCTGCATTATCTTCATACAGGTGCAGCTCAGGGTATAATTCACCGTGATGTCAAGACTACCAACATTCTCCTTGATGAAAATTTTGTCGCCAAGGTTGCTGATTTTGGCCTATCAAAAGCTGCTCCATCCTTTGAGCAAACCCATGTCAGCACTGCTGTCAAAGGAAGTTTTGGTTACCTTGATCCAGAGTACTTCAGGCGTCAACAACTAACAGAGAAATCAGATGTATACTCATTTGGGGTGGTACTCTTTGAGGTGCTGTGTGCAAGGCCAGCCATCAATCCAGCACTTCCAAGAGACCAGGTCAACCTCGCAGAATGGGCCCTTACATGGTACCACAAGGGAGAGCTCAATAAAATAATTGATCCTCACATTGCAGGTCAAATCAGGTCTGATTCACTTGAGATGTTTGCTGAGGCTGCTGAAAAATGCCTTGCTGACTATGGAGTCGACCGACCATCAATGGGAGATGTTTTGTGGAAACTTGAATTTGCCTTGCAACTTCAAGAAAAGGGTGATGTTGTTGATGGAACCAGCGAAGGGATACCAATGAAGCACTTCAACGACTCAGTGTATGATGACATGGAGAAATCTAGCAGTGCAGGGCCGCCTGTTCAAGGAAGATAACAATACGATCACATCACCAAGATTTGCAGCTGTAGTAATCAAGTATTACCTTTTTGATGTCCAGTCAAGAAAATGATATGGACTCCAGTTTCCAGATATAAAGATGCATGATTTTGTTTCTACTTTGAAGATCTAGTTATTGTGTGGTATGATTGAGGCTATGTTCTATGACCTAGAGAGCATTCTCGAACTAGTTGTAAACTAAACGTAGCATCAAATTTAATTTCAATTATTTAACTCTTGGAGGTAAAGTAATTGCTTGGTCTGTTGAACTTAATTCTAGTTCCAAATATTTTAAGTGTAAAAACTAGAAAGTGATAACAAGTAATAGTGAAATACAATTGCTAGGATAATTATGAAACAGGTACTGTGGAATTGTATACATGTTATGCTGTAATACGAATATGCTATGTGTAACTAACCAACAATACAACAAGGCACATCAGCTTTAAGCCTATGCATTAAAAATTATCACAAAATTGTTATCACAAATACTGTACCTTCACTCATTCAAAAGTTATAATTGTTACCAAACTATCAGGTAATCATGGATCAGAAAAATGATTGTGACATATCAGATTCAATGGATTTTCATAACAATGTGAAAAAAAAATGTTATGACCGGCGTACAATACGCACGGCGAAGGCCCAATAGTGGCTAGGGGCGCATAGGCTAGGGGCTTGGCCCAATTTATTTATTTCCAGTTTATTAGAGAGAGATTATATAAACAGTTGTAAGGATACTTTTGGGAATTAAGCAAGAGCAAACATAATTGCTCGGCTTCCCTTAGGGAGCCGGGAGACCCCCAAAGCCCTAGCGGCCGCTGTTCTTCTCGCACGCTCGCGATCACGGCGCCCCGCCGCCGTTCCTCGCGCCTCCTGCCTCGCCCACCGATCTCCCACGCATACAACCTGAGACCTCGTACTGGTAGGGAGCAGATTCCTATCAAAAAATGTGTAGGATATTCATTTCAAATTATATGTCGCTAGAAAATGTTACTTAGGAAAGGGTCATGTCTCTAGTCTGTACTAGTTAAATGGCATGAGCACCATGAATTAGTACATCAAGGAGTAGTCATATAACAATATTCAACTAAGGTAGATAAAGGAAGTGTTGGTTTTGATAGCTATATTGAACACACACTAATTTTTTTCTCAAACTACGCAGGAGAGCTGCCTGTCATTTCATTGAATAGGAGAAATTGAGAAAAACACAAACAAAACGATGCCGAGGCAGAAGAGCCCCACCTGAACTCACACCCCAAACACCAAACAAAAAAAAACTAAATAAAAAAAAGGAAAAAAAAAACAGACGCCCAGCTAGGGGACTAAAAAAGACCCGCATGACATCCCAGGTCTAGGACTCAAGGGGAAGCGACCAAGAGAGAAGGTCCTGGAGCTTGAAAGCTCCGATAAACACCAAAGGCCAGATTCATCTTCCACTGCATAGGAGGCCTGAAGAGCTCCTTTGAACACAAATGCATTTCTGACAATTTACACCTTAAAATAACACAATAAGCTGCCAAGAAAGAGGTAACTTGGAGTACTGTTATTTGATATTTCACTTAATTATATATAAGATAAGAAATCATACAATTTGGATGCAATCAAAGTAGCTCGATTGACTGATGAAAAATTGAAGACTGGTGTAAGAATGACAAATATGACTTCCAATTTCTACAATGATATGAATTTTCCTATTTAAGTGGCATAATCTCAATTAAAGCATAGACAACGGCATTATAGTCCCAAAGAATAAAATGTGTTCATAAGTTTAATCAGCTGCCAGAGGACGGTTGTGAATGGAATAATTACCTAAAACAGATCAATACAACATTGGACTTGGACAAAAGTGGCACTGATTTTTCAGATAGAATTATGGTTACCAATGTGCCACACAAAAATGAGGTTGATCTGATGGCATTACATTTGAATTCCGATGCTGATGGTAGTCACAAAAAAACAAGTTTCAAATGCTGATGGTTCTTTTCTTTCTGAAGCACGAGCTGTTGACATAATGCTACTTCTGAGACATTTCAATAAAGCTCAGAATGTTAGGTTACCACTAGAACCAAGATCAGATACCGTACTCATTGTCTGACTGAAAAACAAGACTAAAGAAGTCAAGAAACTGAAGAAGATGAAGCATATAGCAATTGCTTTATCCCTTGATGCCTACCATCAAGGGACCTAAACAGATTGGATACAAAATAGTCTAAATCCAACAACAGTTGGTACAGCCTAGGCTAAGGATACAAAGGCTATCTTCTGTAGATATACTTTGAGAGGGGGAAACTAACACTCCTGGCAACCTGTAAATGATATGATAAAGAAGTCACAAAAAGGTCATAATGCAGCAACAGTTTTTTACAGATGAATGTTACAAGGTGCTCACCTTGAGTGCTAACTCTTCATCGATGTTAGATCGATATCTAGCTGAGCCTTCTAGGGGGCAGCTCCGGCTTTTGGAGAGGAAATTAGAATTGCAAAGTGTTGACAGTTGCAAAAGAACATCTGACATCAAACCAGTCATTCCACTTCCACTCATCGTACTATCAGGACATTCAATGTCACCGAGATCATCTTCTGACACTGATGTGATACACTGAAATATAGCCAAGAGCCTCTCAAGAGGAAATGTGCCAGGGCCTTTCAAAAGCATCTCTTCGGCCATCGTATCCTTCATATTCATCGATGCCTGAGAGCTCCTATATCAAGGAACAATGATGTAAGCATTAAATAAGATAATTAGACTGTTGGCAAGTCAAGAGATGACATAAGGTGGCATACTTTCTCTTACGCCTATGGTTATCTGACCCTCCAGTTGAATCGAACAAAGCTGCATCAAGAGTGGCCGGGTTCCTTGAAGCCAGGAAAGCTGACAATAGTAAGTATTTCGCAGAAACAGACATGTGGAACTCCAATTCAGTCGGCAAACCATCCCTACTGCCAAACTGTCTTTTACTACTGGCCTTCCCACCAGAACTGCGGTCCTTGCATTCATCTACAGAAGTCCTCATGGGGACAATGAATGTCTCGTTCAAGGCAACAGCCAAATGTGTCTGTATATATTCATACAACCTCCTTTTGATGCTCTCATCCGGAACGGCCTTCAAATCCCCCAATGGCTCGCAGTACCTCCTGAAAAGTGGTTCCAGTGCAGCCACCAGTTCATCTACCCTCCTTGTTACCCGGAACAATGGCTTCAGCACCACACTGCCAAACAGCAGCAGGAACAAAAAAAAAAGCACGGTTGAGTAATTAGCATACCCATGTTAAATATAGTGCTTGCCATTTGATTGGACCCATACCCAGGATCAAATTAGCACAAAGCCAGAATCACTGACGAATCCCATACCTAAGGAACGATGAGTACAGCTTCGGATTGGGATGGCCTCGCATCAGGATGTCTCGGACCTCGTCCACTGTGTAATCAGGGAAGTAAATGTGATTCGGCTCGATAGAGCCGGTCATGGAGTAGTACGCGTCAGGTGTAGCACTGCTCACGTAGACAAGCACGACCTGCGGCAATCGGAGGAGATCGTAGAGGCGGAGGAGGAGCGCCAGAAGTTGGCCGCCCTTGTCCCAGCTCCTAACAATCTCCAAATTATCAAACACCAGATACACGGCCTCGCCCTGTGCGGAGAGGCCAGCAAGAGCGTCGCGGAGCGCGGCGACGAAGTCCGAGGGCTTGTCAGGGATGCGCAGGCGAGAGGAGGCGGAGGATGAGGAAGGCGAGCTAAGCTGGGTGAGGAGGGAGGAGAATAGGGCGCGAGGGGACGGGAGGGAGCGCAGGGCGGCGTAGGCGACGCGCAGCGGGCGGGGGCGCACGTGGCGGAGAGCGAGGAGGAGCGCGCGCGTCTTCCCCGTGGCGGCGCCCCCGTGGAGGAGAAGCGGGAGCGCGGGCGCGGGCGCCAGGAGCCGGAGGAGGTCCGTCGCCTGCGCGCGGCGGCCGGGCAACGCCTCGAGCAGCGCGTCGACAGTGCTCCGCTCATGCTCCCCTTCCTCCTCCTTCGCGGCGGCGGTGGTGGGGGCGAGTTGCCGCCTGGGCGTGGATTTGGGCCGGGATTTGGACGGCGAGATCGGGGAGGCGGGGTCGGCCGCGGAGGAGCGGGTGCTGCGGCGCGGGGTGACGGGCTGCGACATCGCAGAAGTTGTCGGCGGTGGCGAGGATGCCGTCGGAACCCTAGGCGGCAAGAGCCGGGGGGCCGGCCGGAAGGGGTTCAGGGAATGGCGAGGGGCGAGCGCGGCGACAGGGAGTCGGGGAATATTTGGGCGCGCGCCGCGGCGTGGGCGGGCGGGAAGATGCGGCACGGGTAGGCCATCGTCGATTGGCCTTTTTTGGGCCGGTTTCGTTCCGAATAGAAATGGATCAAATTTTTGGGCTGCCTCCACGGGTGGTCAACTCGGTGAACGGGTGAAGCCCAGAAAGAGCAAGGCCCCAACCATAATCCCGGTAAAACAAATTTAAAAGTTGTTTGGTTGCTTGCAAATACTATGAAGCCAGGTCCAGCTTAACCAGCCATACCTCCCTTAACTAGGCCCTAGAAAAACAATTTGTGGATTCATTTTCTGGAAGACTAGTATGCGCCAGCCACCACGACATTTCTCGTCACCACTTGGCGTGTCTCCTCCGTGCGACCTCTCTTCTCCCTCCCTAACACCGTCGAGCTCTCCACCTCGCCGATGACGAGCTCCTCACCCTTACCGACAATGTCAATCTCTCATCCCCTGCCGACATTGAGCTCTCCTCCCCCTCACCGATGGCGAGCGACAGTTCACGGGGAGGAGGGAGGGCGGCGTGACCACGTGAGCTCCGCAAGGCCCAAGGATGTAACTTCCTCTCTTGAAAGAGAAAGAGAGAGAGAACAATTCATTTGTGTAGTAATGTAAATCATGTTTTATTTTTTTAGGACAAAACCTCCAGCCAGCGACCAAGCTCTGTGGTCCAGATTTCGAAGGAGAGTGATGGGAGGATGAAAGGTCCTAAATGGCTAGAGGGGAGTTGAATAGACTATAAAAATTTCTACAAACAACACTTAAGTAAAGTTGGTTAGACAAAAATACGGTGAAGCGAATTTTGAGCTAGCCTACTAAAAAGAGCAAGTCACCTAACCGTTTTAGGCTATTGTCTCTAGTTTTCACTCCAACAAACTAAGTCACTACTTTACTCTACTCTAAGTGAGCAACTACACAAGAGAGAGCTACACAAGGTAAATACAAGAATGTAAAGAGAGTAGAGTGAGCAATATTATACCGCCGGTGAAGAGTAGAGAATACCAAATGAACAATCAATCACAATGCAATAGAAAACATCGATAGAAAGATGACACAAGATTTTTTACCGAGGTTCACTTGCTTGCCGGCAAGCTACTCCTCGTTGTAGCGATACACCCACTTGGAGGTTCACGCGCTAATTGGCATCACACGCCAAACCCTTCTCAAGGGTGCCGCACAACCAACACAAGATGGGGATCCACCAAGCTACGAGCAATCCACTAGAGTAGCCTTTTGCGATCCCGCGGGGAAGGCTCAAGAACCCCTTACACTTCACCAATCGGAGGCGGAGACAATCACCAACTCCCCTCAACGATCCACGCAGCTCCAAGCCGTTTAGGAGTCGACAAACTCCAAGAGTAACAAGAGAATCCGCTGCGAAATCCAATCACCAAGTGCCTCTAGATGAACACACTCATGCAATACACTTGATGCTCTCTAATCTTACCAAATAATGATCAGAAACAAGTGGAAGGTGTGAGAGAGGAGTGCAGAGGCTCACTGGTTAGTAGGAGTGATGAGAATGGCCAAGAGAGCCTCCCCAAACCGGCCAAGCCCCTTTTTATAACTTCCTCACAAAGCTATAGCCGTTAGGGGCTTCCTGCGCACTGTCGGACGGCCGCACGCGCACCGTCAGACCAAACCGCACGGTTCGACGCTTCGGATTCGAGCCACATGTCCTGTTGACGGTGGATATACCCTAAAATTCCACATTCAAACACCGTCAACAGGCCTCGGATTCAAAAGAGAATAAACATATCATGAACATATTTTATCAATAACGAGTTCCACTTGTACTCTTAAGCTTGTGAATGCAGCAAAGATCAAACAGGCCAAGAAACATCAAGAAATGGTGCACAACATCACTTAGAAGAGAGGAGAGCCCAGGGTAGGCCCATGTAAGGATGAAATCGGTCGGAAACGGTCGAAAAACTCCTCTATTGTTTTCTACATTTATATTTGAATACGAACACGAAATCGGAAACGATATAGCCGGAAACGAAAACGAAAACGAACTTTCGGTGTTTCGAAAACGAACCAATTCGATCGGAATTATGTCGAACACGGTCGGCATACGAAAATTCAATATGAAATACCGACCCACGGTCCATAACTTTAAAAATGTGCATGACCAAACTAAGAATTGCATGATTTAGTTCAAATGCACATCATAGTTCACAAATAACTGAGTGCATGACACAGATAATAGTTCACAATCACAAATAACATAAGGTAACTAGCAGTCTAGCACCTAACAGTCATCGATCAAACCGAAGACTGACAGGTGACAGCAGGTTCAATTCCAAGCACTGCTGCTACTAGGGGAAACTACTACGGAGGTAACTAATTAAGCATCCATGGCATATTGGCATGCAGATTCATTACACCCAAGGAATTAAGAGCAACAGAGAAGAAGTCCAAGAAGCAACTGGGCAGCTGGCATAGGATCAAAGGACATGAACATCTAGAGTTCAGCGGCACCATCCATGTTATCAGGAACACTTTCCATGTGATTTGCTTCCTCATTGTCCACCTCATTGTCCTCATCCCCCTCCTTGTTATTTTCCTACAAGTATGCAAAGTAAATTAAAATTAGATGTAGCACCTAGTATATTTCATAACAAACTAGCAGCTAGTATATTTCATAGAAAGTAGCCAATAAACATACCTCAATTTTCAGTTTAGCCACAACATTAGTCAAAGCATCAACCTCAAGATCACTCACAATTGATCCAAGCTTTTTAGAATCTGAAAAAAATAAGGAAGGAAAAAATTCAATGCATTATTCGGCTGCAACTACAACTACAAGTATCTAAGTGAAAATAACAAGTAAAATTGATGTGCATTTCTTAAACCTCTTGCCAGAAAGGCGAGCCTGCTCTGAATCGTCATCCTCTTCGTCATCAACATTGATTGGCGCTTGATTAGGTGGAGATGTTGTTGCTGGTGCATCACTATCAACTGATGCTGCGACTGATGCTGCCACTGATCCTAGCACTGATGCTGCTGTAGCTGGACTTTCACAAGTTCCACTAGATGCAACACTTTGAGATGCAGGCCTTCTAATCCCAGATGCTAACAACAGCCAAGCCAAACATTGCTAAATTAGAAAATTTTCAGCAAGTGAGGACGTGAGGTAATGACATAGTAAAATACACACAGACAATTTTCAGTAAGGCGTAGTGGTAGGGAGATGAACCTGTACCTGTTGGAGACGTCGTTGCTGCCGTTGCCGGTACAGGCGGAGGCTCTAGAAGTTGACGCACGCTCTTCGTCTTCGCCTTGCTCCCCTTGCCCTTCGTTCCGGTTCCAGGAGGGGGCGCCATCGCCGTGCGGGGCTGGCGGCGCTGCCTCGGCTGGGTGGCAGCCACCAGCGCTGGCGTGGTGGGGAGATGCGATGCGGCCGGCCGGCGAGGTTTGCTGGAGGAGGAGGACTAGAGGACGGAGGAGGGAGGAGGGAGGATGGGAGGACGGAGGATGCAGATGCAGCGCCGCCAGGACGGGAGTCGACTCGAGCGTACGGGAATAGGGACAGGGAGTGGTCGAGTGGAGGATTTAGGGAATTAGGGTTGTTTAGTTGGGCTGGGCTTAGAGTAGGCTACTGGGCTTTGTAAATATTGGGCCAAATTCGGTAACTACCGAATTTCGAATACAGATAATTTCGAATACAATGTAGAAATGTAGAAAACGGTCAAAAAAAGCCCAAACCGAGTTCCGCTCCGATTTCGAATTTCTCTTCCGAATTTCGTACCGTTTTCGTATTTTTTCGAAAATGTAGAAAATGATCGGATCAAATGTAGAAAACGATGCGATTCGGTCGGGAATTTTCGTTTCCGTTTTCAACCTTAGGCCCATGTATAGGTCGGCCGAACCCTACATGGGGCCCACCTGGCTTTGGTGACAAGGCATAATCCATGTGACCCTCCACCTAGCTCATTTCATCCATCAGATCAACATGTGTTTCTATTCAACGGTGGAGAAACAAAGCACAAGGATTCAACATGACAAACATGCAACCAAGCTGGAACCAACACACGAGGACAATCAATGACAGATGGGGACCACAGTGGTGGGCCCAGCTTACCAAAGGTGGTTCGGCCGAACCACCCAAGGTGGAACCAGGCCACTGCTGCACTCCATGACAGGTGGGAACTTCTTCTAGAAGACCCTGGCTGGGCCCACCTGCCATAGGGGGGTCGGTCGAACCCCCTGGTGCCCAGCCAGGTCGGTTGGCCTCCACCGCCTTCCAACATGTTTCGCATGTGCTGAAATCACCACGACCGTCCATCTTATGACGGTTCAATGGCGGTTTATCCAAGGGTGGAGAGGCAAGGAGCACGCGGATTGCTGACGTGGCGCCCCTCAACTCTCCCCTATAAATAGAGGCTGCCATCACCCTCTTCAAGACACACAAGACACCCAAGAGTCACAAGTCACAAGAGTTCTACTCTTTAGTAGTAGTATTAGTCTAGTGTGAGAGTTAGAGTCGAGTCGAGCTACGCTCGGAATCTCCGGAGTCGTCTGCTGGAGAATCTGGTATAGCTCTTGTACCTTTCCTTCTGTAAGACTTTACCTTTATCAATATATTATTTTTACTTTACTTTACTAAGTCTCTACTTAGTGCATTACTATTCTTTATAGTATTGTTGTGTTTTGTCTTAACTTATAGTTGAGTTATCTTGGATAGTGATCCTGTAACCAGCTCACGTGTGTAGTTCATCGCCTGTCATAGGGTACTTTAGTTGTTGGTACGCAACTAGAGTAGTAAGGCTTAGTGTAAGCGTGGTGCTTAGACTAGATCTTGCCTTGAATGCCGCTTGTCGCACGGATTGTTTGTGGGTGCTAGCAGGTGGTGACAGCCCTGTCTAGTCTTAGTATCCCTTCGCGTGTTTTAGGCAAGTTCTTAAAAGGTAGGCTCCCATAAGAGAATAGCCGCTTCGAGTAGAGGTTATATCCCCTATTGTCTCGCTTATCCCCTACACACCGGAAGTAAGGTAACTGTCTTAATATAATTCATCTATTTCATAGAATAGTTCACAAGAGTAAAGTAAGTGTCATAGGAGTCTTATACTCACTCGTTGTCCTCCCACTTAGCTATACTCTACTAGTTATTTTTAGTTATCTTAAAACCTTGTCGTGTCTTGGTGTCATTACCCTTACCTCTACATATCGATTTACCCACCTATCACTGGTTGATACTAAGTTGTTATAGACTTAAAGATCTCTCTCTTTTTATTAATTATTCCTAACAACCGCTTTCCCTTGTGATAAAAATAAATAACGATACCTTGTAATACTCCCGGGTGAAGTGCTACAGCGGTATATTCTGTATGCTTGCAAAATTATCCAATAGACATAAGAAATACCCCAGGCACTTCTGGCGCTGTTATCAGAGATAGCCTAACACCCTGTCTCTGGTGGTTGCGCTAAGAAGTGTCAACAAGTCCCTACTCGTTTGAAGTCGATCGTTGGATCGCCACGGTTAGAAGTTCGCGCCAAACTACACCGTCGGACTGAAGAAGCGTCGAACTAAGGCTCACAACCGTCCGACACTTTCAGAGAGGTTGCAGAACGCTGAAAACGCGTCGGACGGAGTCCGACGCTCAACGTCAGACTAAACGCTAGAGTCCGACGCCTCTTAGCTCGCCACGCGTAACTATGCCGCTGCACTGCACCGTCGGACGTGAAAGGAAAGGTCCGACGCTCACAAACTAAGCGTCCGACGCTCTCAGACAGAGCAGAGTGAGAGTTAGTCGTCGAATGGAAGCCAATGGTCCGACGCTTGAATTTGAATTGAAACTTTACCGAAATTCGCTGAATCCTGCCTCGCAAGCTCGGCAGGAGGAAGAGAGGTCCCAAACCCTCTCTAACCTTCAAACTTCACCCTATTTCCAAAGTCGCTAACACTCTAAGGTGTCTCTCACTTTAGTGCACGTGTGTTAGCATTTTTCAAAGAGTTTTCCACGGGTTTTGTTAGTGTCACTAGCATCTACATGCATATGCAATGAATATAAATACCTAGTGGCACTTGATAACCGCATTTTATCAACGATTTCGCCTCTCTTGATAGAACGGCTATCTATCCTAAATGTGATCACTCGCTCTATGGAATCTTGATCACCAAAAGCAAAGAGCTCCTATAGGTTACACCTTTACCTTGAGCTCCAAACTTTTCTCCATCTTTCTTCCTATCACTTGATGAAGTTTTTGGACACCTTTTGATGATGGACTTATACCATTTACATAGATGCCGTCATTAGAGCTTTCTCCTCTTGTTGATGGGTTTACACCTTTTGCATGGACGCCGTCAATGCCCTATACTTGTAGCCTCCATCGACCTGGTCCTTTACTCTATCTTGGTGTTTGCTAATTGTTCTCATAAAATAATTAGAGTAAAATATTAGCAAACTAGGTTTTATCAATTACCCAAACTAAACATGGACTTTCAGAGGAAGAGAGGAACGGGGGTTCAAGATGCTCGGCGGGAGCTCGGCGTTGTTGGGTTGTCTCCCATCATACCTGTTTGACCCACACACCGACCGCGTGCCCTGGCCTTTAGCACAAGTAGAAGCAAGCGGACGCTCCACAAGTATAAATACAGAAGCATATATCGATGAAGTTCTCTATATGTATATAGCGATCCACCACGGGATTCTACATATCAGCTTTGAAAGCTTCGGAGACGTGGATGTGGAATTGTGGATAGCATTACTACGAGCAGATGTTGTTGTCACTGCTGTACTGGAAAAAAAATTTGAAATAATAGAAGCGTCGATCACGTCCCACATGGATACCACACATCGCATGGTTCAGTGCATCAACCAAGTCCAACAAGAATTGCTTCTTATAACACGTCGAAGCAAACTTCCAAAACGAATTTCTCCACGTGTTTTCTTTAGAATGTTTACCAGCACGGGCACGGCCCGGCTCGGCTCTTACTCTTACCTGCACGTCCGGCCCGGGGCCGAGGGCCTTTTTCCTTACCGCGTCTCCTGCCTTCGTCTGGAAGGAACGATCCAACGAGTAAACAAAAAATCTTAAGTTCTTAACCTGCAGTACTAGCTAGCGTATACGTACGAATTAGTCGAGCATGTCTGGATTATTGTTGTTGTTAACAACGCGACGGGTGGCGTCAACGGAGAACAACTATTTGTTCTTTGCGATGTGGATTTTTGACAGCTGATCCATCATCGTCTCGATCGTCCATCCGGTCCAGGCGGCAACGCATAAATTAGGAGTAATATACATCTCGGAGCCATTCAGACTTCAGAGGGCGGGTCACGGCGTGCTGATAGGGACTTGTCTTGGCATCATGCTGCGCAGTCTTTCCACATCAACATGATTACAAGGGGACAGCCGGACAGGGCGACAAAGTGCCCAAAGCAACAGCAAAAGTCTTCCCTTTATTGGTTAATTGATTAATTAATGGATGGAGTAGTGCCTTGCAGGTTCCTACCTGATGCTATTCCGAAACATCAATGGAAATTGTATATATCATCAGCGAAATACAACTGGACATTAGTAGTAGTACAGGAGAACAGTCCTGAAAGGAAAAAAACAACTTTTTGTTGTTTGTTTTTCTTGATTTAGATTGGGACGCGTATTGTTGGCCACAATCCAGAAGTATGTAATCCTTTTTGCAGTAACATACTCGTGTTCCTTGCCCAAATGGAAGAACTTTTTACTGCAAAAAAAAGAACGGTCAGTAGAGTTAGTGCTGGTTGACACCAGCCGCAGCATATGTTCCTCTGCCTCTGTTTTTCTCCCCAAAAAATGGATGGTAAAAAAAAGGAGCAAGGCAGGGGATGACCATGAGAAATTTTGATACCTAACCCTGTATTTCCACGTTCCTCAATATTTAACTGCTAATTGACAGATCTTTTAAAATGTAACCCTGCGCACGTGAATTATTTTGGTATTTGGGATCATGAAGGATTGATCTCATTTTCTAATCCAAAATGCATCTTTTCACTTTTTAGGTCGTGTGAAAAGACGTTAATGTCCTTCACTCTAATAAGAAAGATCATGAAAGGCCATGCAACATCGTTTCGGGAAGCGGAAAAAACCCTTTTTTAAGTATTATTAAGTATAAGCCATCCATAATGCATAGGACTATCGCTCCCCATTTTCTAATTTTGAATGGAATACTTTATTGATTTTTTAGTCCCTTTAATTGACATAGATGCAAATACTTTAATATGACAATGCACAAGAAAGGGTCAGGATAGCTCAGTTGGTAGAGCAGAGGACTGAAAATCCTCGTGTCACCAGTTTAAATCTGGTTTCTGGCACAGAAAAAAAAAATCTACCGAACGGCGACGGGAGGAAAACAGTAGTGAGCAAATTGGCTGCCTCATCTGCAGGGAGGAGCCACGCCATATTGATGAAGTGGGCCTCTTCATCCTCGGACCAGGGCATGGTCTCGTGGAAGCGGATGTAGGCCTCGATGCGGGCGTAGAAGAGGAGCAAGAGCATGACGGGAAGGAGGTCGAGCCAACGAGGGTATCGCCGAGAGAGTGGATGGCACCCACGAAATCGAGAAAGTGGACGAGGCGGAGCACCTCGATGTGGCGTCAAACACGCGGGGACGAGATGGGCACCAGCACTGCGAGGGAGAGACGACCACTCGCGATGGTGGGCTAGCGGTATGAGAGGAAGCCTATGAAGTAGTGGGAGAGAGAAAGGATGCACACGAGTATGTCGATGAAGGTTCGAGAACGATTAGAGGGAGGGGCAGTAACTTCTTTTCGGTAAACAGATGTATTTAAAATTAGGAAATGAGTATCAAAATAATTCACGTCCATGGGGTTATATTTAGAAAAGCAGGTGTTAAATGTTGAGAGACGTGTAAATATAGGATTATAAATATCAAACTTTCTAGATTCGATGCGGCGACGTTGTGGACTCATCACCGCCCAGTTCGTTCCCAGGGGGAAAAAAGATGCAAGAGAAAAGGAACAGTTCTTTTCCCCCCCCCCCCCCCCCCCTTTTAACAGACGCAAACACGCTTACACGCGGCGTTTGTTCGGACTCTGAAGCGTTCGCGTCCAACGAACGTCCGCGTGCTGCTGCAGCGGCACGCAGTCAAGTCTGGAACTGAACCATCCGAGGTGCCGACGACGATTGCCGATGCGATGCTCACCAATTGCCACGGCGTTTCGCGGCTGCGGCTGCGCGCGTTTCCGTCTGTCAAAGCCTCTCGAGCTTCCTCAGCGCCCCACATCTTGGCCGCATCTCGTACTGGTTGCACTGAACTACTGTTTCGGGTTTTGGGGTCCTCGTCTTCCTGGTGCCCACTATAAACATCCTCACGAGTCCACTTCTCTCCTCTCAGGTTAGCAAAATATATAAATATCACAATAGTAGCACCCCAACTGCTTAATTTTGCCATGCCTGTTCCAGTGTTCCTGATGGAGTAGTTTGTATACATTTCTGAACTGTCCCACTTTGGAAGTTTCAGCCGCACAGAAGGTACGCCCGTCCATTCCATTCCATTCCATTCGCTGTTAGTAGATGAGACGTAGCCAGACAGACCATCCCACAAATTCCATTCCATTCCATTCTTTTTCCTGGAGTTGGATTTGACAATACTTACACGGCTCGAGTGTGGCGTGGCCCTACACGGCGAGCACGCCACCAGCAGACAGACGACAAGGCCGGGCAGGAAAACGAAAGTGGGCGTGTCGCATTATCATGATGTGCGCTCTCCCCCTCCCATTTTTTCGAGAAAAAAGGACCTCGTCTTGACCAGTTGCACTTGCATTTCATGCATGATATTGATATGCAGCGTTCTCTGGCGCCTCGGTTCAGGTTGGGAGGCCCTTTTCAGCAGCTGGTGGTCAGCAAATCATTTGCTGAAACTGAAATGAAAATTCCCTCTTCGGTTATGGTATTGGGTTGCAGCTGTCGTCTGCCTCCAAAAAAAAAGGCGCTCTTTTTAGGAGGACTAGTAGTATACATATATTGCATTGCATCACCCCAATTATAGACGGTGCTATTTTGCTCAGGTGTCCGCGTCAGTCTCAGTCCCTCGATCAGCTTTGGAGATGCCTCAGCCTCACGATGAATAATCCAAAGATTTTTAAAAAATTTGTTTATTCCCTGACGCAGTATATGTATATGTTCAATTTTTTTGTTTAATGTTTTGCTGAGATTTGCAAGCCACCCAGAACGATATACACCTATCAGTCAGGTGCATATTTTTCTCGCACAATCAGTCAGTCGCTTCAATCCATTAGTTTCCTCCATGACAAGGTCTTGACGTTTATACACTGCAGTACTCTACTTTTCCATTTGACTCTGCCAAACCTGGCCACACGAAAACGAAACATGGAGCAGAGTAGCTGTTGTGTCACCTAACCTGCATTTCCTTGCCCCGTCCCCTGAATAGTCTAGCGCTCGATCGAGTCCCTGCTGTGGCCTTTGGCTGGGGTGCTGGGGAAGGCGGCTAGGGTTCTTCGAACACGCGTGACAGTGACCCGTACCATCTTCCCCCGGCCCGGGCCGTCCCCGGCCGTTTCTTTATCCTCCTGCCGTCTCCTCTCTGATGATGATTTTTATATGCCGTGCCTTTGCGGAGCAGAAAAGCAGAGGGAGCAACACGCTTCCGGCAGCGCCACCACACGCACACGCACACACACGGGTCCTCACGCCCGCCCGCTGCGATTTCTATTTCATTCTCTAATCGCATGCACTTCACGTTCTCGATCGTTGCTATTGCAGCGGATTGCGAGTAGACGGCGGCAGCTAGCTGAGGATTAATTCAGGTTGGTTCTGGAGTTCTAGGTGCCTGGACTGGCCGCCGGCCGCTTCAGAATTGCCGC
This sequence comes from Eremochloa ophiuroides, assembly GCA_038502445.1. Classification (NCBI taxonomy): domain Eukaryota; kingdom Viridiplantae; phylum Streptophyta; class Magnoliopsida; order Poales; family Poaceae; genus Eremochloa; species Eremochloa ophiuroides. The sequence continues at coordinate 9,396,249 of JAHLJS010000002.1, forward strand.
CCGTGAATCCGTGACCTCTGATATAAAAAGCAGAAGGCTTTCTTGTTAGCATTATCCTCGGCGGAGAAATAAAGAGAGCGAGAGCGGGAGCGGGAGCTAGACAATTGGAGGCCGGTTCCGGTCAGTTGCTGGATCCATTGATACGGGTAACTCAATGCCGCCTTTTGATTTGGTGACGGTTCTTTGATCAGTTGTTCAGTTCCTGAAGGTTGCTGATTCTGCATGGTGCGACTTGCTTTTTAATTTCCTTGGTGGTCGATACAGGCGCGTGCGTAGCCAAGTTTGGCGGCCATGGGTTCTTGCGTGTCGTCGACGAGGCATCGGCGGCGGTCGAGGAAGCTTTCGGTCGCCGCCAGGAAGTTCCGGCGGAAGGTGTCCACGGCGATCGCCGACGCGCCCATCATCCGCGGCGCCCGGCACGGGGTCGTCCGCGTGGAGGCGCCGGACTCCAACGTCACCCTGCACCTCACCAAGCTGCAGTGGCAGCACAGCCAGATGGACGCCGGGAGCGGTAAGAGCAGCATCATAGGCAGCATCTTCTACTTCTGAATTCTGTAATTGGTAGTACCAGTTGTAGCAGATTGCTCACAGCTCTGGAAATTCTGTGCAGTGATTTGTGAAGAAGCATGGTACGATTCTGTCAGCATCCTGGAGTCACCGGACTCCGACGATGATCTCGACAACGATTTCGCTAGCGTCAGCGGGGGTAATGTAGTTCAGACATTTTTCGTTCACGGTCACAAACTGAAAACCTGAACTGCAGTTTCAGAGTTTCCAGTACTTACGTTTTTCCCTTCCAATCCCAATCCAGATCCTCTCCCTGATGTCACCTGCGGCTCAAATGCACCGCAGTGCAAGGATGCAGCGTGTTTCTTGGACACCATGCAGCTCCTCAGGAGCATTGCAAATGCAGAAGCTTGTGATCAAAGTGAACCACCTGGCAAGAGTGACGACTCGAATGTTGCTGCTGCAGCTGGAACTAATAGTTGTAGCTGCAATGATGAGGAGTGCTGCAGTAGTACACTGAAGGAACTTCAGGCTGCAATGTCGCCGCGGCCGCCGTTCCCGGCGTCGATTCCGAGCAACAAGATCCAGCCGATGCCGATCGTTGGTGTCAGCCCGCACCAGCAGCAAAAGAAGAAGACAGCCGTGGTCAGGCTCTCGTTCAGGAGGAGGTCGTATGAGGGTGACGAGATGACCGAAATGAGTGAGTTGCTTAGCGTTAACATCTCAGCTGCGCCATTGCAGTGCCATCTTCATGCGGCCGTTCAGTATCTGAATTACTAGTTCGCTGACAAATTCTGCAATCCCAGGTGGTTCTGCAAATTACTTGTACCGCCCAAGGGCAGGATTCACGGTGCCGTGTTCGACCGGCGAGAAACTGTCAGAAGGTTGCTGGTCGGTTCTTGAGCCATCGACGTTCAGAGTCCGAGGGGAGAGCTTCTTCAAGTAAGAAGCAGTGGCAGTATTGTAAACACAATTCTGACAGACTCATACATGATTATGCCTGACTGAATCTGTGAAATTCCTGCAGAGACAAGAGGAAGTACCCAGCTCCAGACTGTTCCCCTTACACCCCCATTGGAGCAGACATGTTTGCCTACACAAGGAAGATTCATCACATTGCCCAGCACCTCTCGCTTCCTTCTCTGAAGACACATGAGACATTTCCTACCCTCCTCATTGTCAACATTCAGGTAATACAGTAGGTCATAAAGGGTTCTTAATCACAGCTTTTTAACTACTGGCTGTTAATTGGTTATTAGTTCTGGCTTCTGAGCCTGACAAGTTTACTTGTTTGTGCAGTTGCCCACCTATCCTGCTACAGTGTTTGGTGATAATGACGGTGATGGGATAAGCCTAGTTCTGTATTTCAAGTTATCTGACAGTTTTGACAAGGAGATTTCTCCTCAATTACAGGACAGCATCAAGGTAGATTTCTCTTGTGTATAGATGAAGTAGCCCTTAGGAAAAGCTTCTGACGGACTAGTTATGCAGAGGCTTATGAATGAGGAAATGGAAAAGGTGAAGGGGTTCCCAGTAGACAGCATTGTGCCCTACACAGAGAGGCTGAAAATCCTGGCTGGTTTGGCAAACCCTGAAGACCTGCAGCTCAGCACAGCAGAGAGGAAACTTGTGCAGACCTACAATCAGAAACCTGTGCTATCTCGCCCACAACACAAGTTCTACAAGGTAGTAACTGATTGCATTTCCTCACTATTTTATAGATAAACAGGTGCTGAAATAGTAAAATGTGTTTCCAATTCTGACTGAAACATAAAAAAATGTGTGTTTTTCTTTGATACTGTAGGGTCCAAATTACTTTGAGATCGATCTCGATGTCCATCGATTCAGCTTCATATCGCGGAAAGGGCTCGAGACCTTCCGGGAGCGGCTCAAGCATGGTGTTCTTGATCTTGGTCTAACTATTCAGGTACTTAATTTTCTTCTGCTCCTGGCTAAAAAGTGACCGAAAAAAGAAAGAAAAGAAAAGTGACCCCTTGACTGAATTTCTGCAACTTAAACATGGTCTGATACTGGTTACAGGCACAAAAGGCTGAGGAGTTGCCAGAGCATGTCCTGTGCTGCATGAGGCTGAACAAGATCGACTTCGCCGACAACGGGCAGATACCGACGCTGATAACTGCAGCTGATGAGTAAATCTGTCATGTTAGTGTAGGGCACTAACTTTCAGGAAAAGCAAAAGAGAGTGTGGTTTGTAGATGTTCTTGAGATGCTGTTGTATAGATCGGCAGATAGTTGTAGGAACTAACTCAAGTTTGTGAGCTAGCTAACACTGCACATAGATTTGTGCAGTACTTGTTAATCATTGCCCCAAAAGAGAAGGGAAAAAAAAGATATTGCATCTTTGTTTTTTTAAAAAAAGAAGATATTGCAGCAATCTGCATTCTGAACTCTCAAGATGTATTCTACTCCGTGCCCGTCTTTTCTTTTCCTTTTTGAAACGAAATACATCTCTGTGCTTTCAGTTCATGATTACTAATGGTTCAGCCACACTACGACACGAGTTGTTTCCTTGTTCCTTCCATTCTTCAGCTAGATTTTTATCCCATGAGAAAAACAAAAAGGAATGTGAAAAGAAGAGAAATATATAAAGAGAAAACAAATGTACACATACAACGCAGCACAAGCACATGGCATGTTTAGCCGAAATCAGCATGTCAGCTCCTCATCCTCTACAACAGCTGAAAATCTAATCAAATACGTAGTAACAATTAGCCGGCAGAAACACCTGCCCAAAAGAATCAGTGATCCAGCAGCCTCTATTATTCACATCCAGGACAGGAAAGCCACACTCCCCAGAGGCCAGGCCAATGGTCAAGGCACCAAGCACAATCATCTTCATCTCCCGGCTAGCGCTCGTCCTTCAGCTGCCGAGCTCCCCATTTCTCCTGAAACGTCCCACTTCCACTAGCCGTGCTCGCGGATGGAGCGGCCGGATCAGCAGAAGAGCCGCCCACGGCGGCGGCGGCGGCTTCGCTGCCCCGGGCCGGCGGGCCGTGGTTGTGGCGGCCAGCGTACGTCGTCAGGACGCACCTGGGATCGGTGGACGCCCTCTCGATCTGCTTGCGCACGTTGCAGTTGTCCGCGGTGCACTTGTAGTAGCTCCTGCACATCGTTGAGCACTGAGCAGTGAGCAACATCACAAATTCACAACTCTCACAACTATTCGGTGGCTTGGTGGCTTGGTGCACGACACAAAATGTTCAGGATGAGATAGTCGAAAGTGGAAGATTTTCACCTCGGCCGGGGGTTGCCCTTGACCACCTTCTGCCCGTACTTGCGCCACCGGTAGCCGTCGTCCAGGAGTTCCACCTCGCTCGGCGTTTGGATGATGATCTTGGGCTTCTTCACCACCCTCTGCCCGGCCACGCCGTCCGCGCCCCTGACCAAACAACAACCGGCAGCCGAGCCTGTCACGGTTCACATTGTCTGCGCCGCGCCGCGCGCAGGTGACACTAGGACCAAACTCACATGCCGGGAGCCCCGTCGATGTCATCCTCGTCGTCGTCGTCGCCGTCGTCGTCACTGGGGCCTTCCACGTCCGCCACGGCGGCGGCGGCGAGGGCATCGTTACCGCCTCCGGCGACGGCGAGGCCGTGCTCCTGGGGGCGCGGGTGGTTGTGCCGCCCCTTGTAGGTGATCTCCTTGATGAACCCGTCGAAGGAGCGCTCCACGACCTTCTTGACGGGGCACCCGTCCCGGGTACACTTGTAGTAGCTCCGCGGCGACTCGGCGTCCTTGAGCTGCTTCTGCCCGTACTTGCGCCAGCTGTAACCGTCCTTAGCCGGCTGCTCGACGGCCGCCGGCGGCGGCGGCAGCGCGGGCGCGTGCGAGCCGCCGCCGCCGCCGCCGAAGAGCGCGGTCGCTCGCAGTCGCAGCTGCATGTCGTGGTCGTATGGATTCCCGGGGAAGAGGACGGTGAATCTGGAGTGCGGCATGGAGGAAGAGGAAGCAACAGCCGCTGCTGCTCGAGGAGGAGGCCATTGCGGCGGCGGCGACTGGTCCGCGAGAAGGTACGGCGGGTAGGGATCCATCCTGCCGCCCAGCGGCGGCGATGGGGCGAACGAGGTGGGTTGCTGGTAGGACGGCGGCGGTGGCGCGTAGTTCGCCTGCATCTGCATGGAGAGGAAACATGCCGCCTTGTTTTGAACTTGAACTTTGAGAGGTAAATTAATCACCAATAATTGCACATCTGCACTGCAATTTGCATGTGATAATGCATGTGTTTACGTCGTGTCATCAGTCCCATGAAGGATGATAAAATTCTTGGCATTTAGAAGTTAGAACCTGATATTAGAGAGCAAGGCTTTAATTTGCAGTATTTGTAGTATATTAGTAATAATCTAATGCTAGAACGTGCAAAGCTGATAGTTCATTCTCAAGTACTTGATTGCACAACTGCAGCCTGCTGTATCGCCGGCCAGCTGATTCTTAGAAAAGTCCAACTAATGGTGGGCAAATGAACCCTAGCTAGTCGCGGTAGAATGGAACGCCGGAGCATTGTGCTTTGAGAATTTGCAACGGTGAAGCATGCAGGCATATAGATTAAAGAGCATATATATGAATCAACTGCATCCGACAAAAGAGATGGTTCTGATCATATGTAGTAATTTGACCAAGATATAGCAGCAGAAATACAAATTCCGTGATTGTCAATGAACACCTACATATACCACCATAATATGAACTCAGATTCAAAGAGGATTTAAACTCTTCTTCGTCTCAATACAATGATACACAAACCTTTTGCGTATTCTAGGGAAAAACAAAAAGAGATTCAAAGAGGAGCTTGACTAGCTTTATTTGCAATGAGCACACATCAAACTGAGAAGAGAGAACATAAATCAAAGACACAGAGTTTACCATGGAGAGTGATTGAGGCACCAGGTTGATGGCAGGCGCCACGGTCAGCTCCTCCACGCCCCACGTCGGCGGCGGTGGCTGGGAGCTGACTGCACCAGCGCCGAGAATCGCCATGAGGGACGATCCCTGATCGAACTCACCGCCAAACGCTGGCCCAGGGCCGCCTCCACCGTCGAACACCCTTTCCTGTCCCTGATGAGCAGCAGGCGCGAACGGCATCTGGCCCATGGCGTCGTCGCGCCGGCGCCGGTCGTCCATTGCCGCGACCTTTCTTGCTTCTCTGGACAAGCCAAGGAAGACTTGGGCGGTGGCAATGACAGGGACGGCGGCCGACCAGACCAGCGACAAATAGAGAGGCAGGCCGAGAGCCCGAGAGAGATTGAGGGCTGCGCTGGCCGCTGGGTTGCACCGTTGCAGGTTTTAGTTGCTGCCAAGCTAGTGCAACTCCTTGGCTGCCGAAGCGTACCGCTTGTCTGAACTCCATAGTTTTAAATCGCCGGCTATTTAAAACCATGCTGAACTCTGAACTGTCTCTGAATTCTAAACTGGAGTCGTCTTCAATTGCCTCTACCAATGTGACAGATTTCAAAAGTCTCTGAACTGTAGTCTATGCCACGAATGAGATTATCTCAAAATTTGCCAAATGGATAGCCAGGCTAGCTCTCTTCAGTTTTAGCTGTCAGTCTGTCACAGAGACCGCGTGCTGTCCACAACTAAGCTGCATTGTTTCCCTCAAAAAGAAAAAAAAACCTGCATTGTTTACGAGCGAGGCTCATCTACGATTTGCGAGTTGTAGCGCTAATTGTGGTGGACCATTACGAGTGGCATCGTCGCACACGCGGTCACAAACAACGTTGACCAGGGCTCCCCATTGGTTACCGAGCATAGACTTTTATGAGTCATTAATTAGATCATTAGATCTAGGAGCTTGGCATCCCTAAGAGTTTGTCAAATTCTACTTAGCAAATCTTGTGATTTGCCAACTCTCAAAACGATATGTCAAGTAAAAAAATAGTCTCTCTTTAAGAGTTTGACATTTTTACCTTGGTAAAATAAAAGCCCCGCTAACGAAACGAAGAGCCCCGCTAAGCGAATGAAAAGCCCCGAATACCAAGCCGTATACGTGCGCGGAGGAAAAATATGCTAAGTTGCTATTGATGCCAAATTGTTTTACCAAACTGTTGGAGGCTATTTTTCCTTATTTTGCCAAAATTATGTGGATGCCAAGTTGAAACAGCAAACTCTTGGAGATACTGGTCAGTCTCAATGCAATGTTTCATCTCCCGATTTCTAACAACATGAAACTGTATATGAAATGGGTATGTCTTTCATTGCATGATTTCATGGCATGGTTTCACACGTTATTTTACCTTTCATAGGGTCACATCTTCTCGCTCCTCTATCTCTCCATTAGTCACGATGAAATAAAGGGATGCTCTCAATGCGGGTTTCACTGGTTTCCAACGTTTTGGAAACAACCGTTTCGTTTCATCCCCATAAAACCTTCCCCTCTCCCTCCTTGTTTCGTGTAAAAAGTGCAAACCTGCTAATGTGGCACCCTATTTAATATGCATGAAACACCCTATGAAAGCCAATTGAGACTGACCTTAGGGCAGTCCCAATGATTGAAACTAGACGTAGTTTTAATACATATTAATTTCCAAAGACACTAACCATGGTCCCAATGCATAACGGAACAATTTCTTATCCACATACATCCTCTCTCTATTCTTTACCAATCAAATCCCATCATGTCTTGGTTCTCGTGTAGACATAGTTTTTAACTTAGATCTAGTTTCTATGATTCTCTTGGTATTCATTGTTTTTGGTATTCAACTCGACGATTAGATCAACCTCTACTCGACTCGGTGGTATAATCACTCGATTACTCCTTCTCGTGTTATTTCATTGCATAGAGAGCTTCTCCCTAGGTTTGAGGAGAAAGCATTTGCGTAGTATCAGGCTCTTAGGATTGGAGAGCATGGTCGGTTCATTTGTGTGCTTATATTATGTAGAATTGTGTATGTGATTTGCCTAGAGTAGCCTAGAGCTGCGCTTTACATTACGCCGTGTTAATTACTAACAAAGCGGTCTAGTGTATTTAAAGAAATTTTTTATAGGCTATTTACCCCTCTAGCTTATTGGGACCTTTCAAGTGGTATTAAAGCCGAGGTCACCGTATTTTGAGGCTTAACATCCTTACTGTGCAATATATCAATGTGTTGAGGAAGCCACCCAAGTTTGATGGCACAAGCCGATAAAGTGATGACTAAAGACGTCTCGTATGTTGCTGTGGTAGACTATTTTGAGTGGTTATTGAAAGAGCTTGAAGGAGATGATGTTCTTGACAAGCTATGCGAAAATGTCAAGGATCTGCTGTTGAAGATGCCGTGGCATGATGTCCCACAGATATTGGTTCATTGGCTCGAGAAACTTATCCAGTATCATCCTTGCCTAATAGGGGCACAAACACTCAAATGAGTGTTTGATTATGGAGGCAGATATGGTGTTGAACAGGGAGTATAGGCATATAGGAACTGACCAACAGAAGCATATGAAAAAAATCCTTAGAAATCTGTCTTACCTTATGGATCTCACAAGCCATGGACAGAGATAGCTGAGCACCACAACATGATTAACTATTGATACAAATTCAGGCGAGACAGCACCAGTGACTATCCAAAGCGTGGAAAAATCTGATGTCACCCTTCTTCACGAACAACGTGAGGCTATGCTCATCAAACAAGGACACATTGACAGAATAATGAAGTTAAGCAAACTTTTCAAATAGTTAAAGTTAGGTTTGGAAATGATCATCCATATGAGGAAGGTTTGGAAAAGATCAAAATAGAGTCTAATCTGTCTCCAATAAATATGAGATATATACACTCTGTTCGGCTGACTGGTACGGTACGGCTGGCTGGCTGATTGTTCTGAGAGAAAAACACTGCTGAATAGTTGGTTGGTGCTGGCTGGACCTGCCAGCCGAACAGAGCCATAGTTAGTGTGTTGACAGTAAACTAATACATGTATTGTGCAGGACTACAAGCATTTTTTATGAAGATTGTTGGAACTTCGGTCCCACCAGGGGGTGAAGACTAGCTGCTGGCTCCTTGTGAGAAGGTCATAGGAGGTCTAACCGGACGGGTTCAGCCGAAGGCATTGTCCTAACGAATGCTCTCAGGAGAAGGCCCAGTGATGGAGGTCGGAGATGGACACCGACGAAGACTCCTAGGCGAAGATCTGGCGATGAAGGTCGGAGCTGGACTCCGACGAAGACTCTCGGGTGGAGGTCCGGCGAAAAAGGTTGGAGATGGACTCCAACGAATACTCCCGGGCGGAGGTTCCTGGGAAGACTTCGTTTTGGAGCCTCTGCGTGGAGAAGATTACTGCGGAGGCTCGAGCGAGAACAACGAGGAGGAGGCGTTAGTGTTTGGCACAAGTGTCTCAAAGGAGAGGAGAGAGAGCCCCCTTTCCATGCTCATGGCACTATATATATGCAAGGGAAATTTACATATGATCCCCCGGTGGAGGTGAGAATTACATAACGCTCATAAGGTGCTAGTTGGGCCTCTTCTAGGGGACTTGGCCCATACGAATATGGGCTCCCCCAACAAAGATCTTGACACGCTTTACTGGAGAAACGGTGTGGGACTAATCCACTTTCAATGCATGCTTTCTACGCCCTCCAGGAATGCTTAAAGTAGCTGGCGGATTACATGCCTTAATGAAGGTCAGAAGAAACTGAAATTAATCCTTCATATAGGTATGTCCCATTCTGTTCTCGATTCTCTGCTCCGGTATGCCTGTGAATTTTATCAAGCTTGTTGGTATATTAGCAAAATCAATTATAATATAAGTGTCTGATGCTTGTTGAATTTCTTATACAGGTTGATAACCAAAACTTTGACCTTAAGAATAGAACCTTGTGCTGATAAGTTAATCCATTCTTCTCTATCAGCGTTTATGAAAGGCATGACCATCATGTCAGGTGTTTTAACCCTACATGAAATTCTTCATTAAACTAAACTGAGAAAGGAATGTGGATCCAACAAGTTGTTGCTGGAGGGACGCTATCATTTGTTTGAAACATGATTTTCATTGTGCAAAAAGTTTGAATTTGCTCCTTTACCCCTATGAAATGATGGCTAGATTGAAAATCAATTTCAATAGAAGTGAGATAGTAATGATCAATGATCGACTTATGCTGAGATTTTTAATTGGTAGATTGACTATTTCCCCATCAGACCTAGTAGGCTTCATGTGATTGACTGGCTACCTCTTCTTGAAAAGAATGCAAAAAGACTTGATGTTTGGCAGGGATCCTCTATGTATATTACTGGCAGATCAACTCTTATGTCTGCTAGTCTGAACAATTCCCCAATTTATCACATGTCTATATATCTTCTCCCCAAAATAGTGATTAAAAATCTTGATATGGTTCTTTTGGTAGGGAGGTCACACAGAGAAAATATCATTTGGTCAAATGGACCAAAGTTTGTAAAAGCAAGAAAAACGGGGAGGGGGGGGGGGGGGTTAGGGATTAAGGATATAAGAAAGATAAATCTCAGCCTCCTATGCAAATGGTAATGGAAGCTTGAAAAAGAATCTGGTTTGTGGCAAGGCATTATTAATCATAAAATACCTGAAAAGGGCGTCTATTTGTACTGTGAAACACAGACAAAATGACTCCCTATTTGGGCTGATCTTCTCAAAATAAAAAATATCTATTTCCAAGCAAGGAGTCTCAAAGCTAAGAATGGCAAAAACACTTTATTTTGGATGGATACTTGGCTATATAATAATCCATTATACCTTTTATTTTCTGATCTCTTTAAATTGTGTGAACGGCAAAACGTTTTGGTGCATTATGTGAGTAGTGGCTAGACACCAATAAACCTTTTGCAGATGGCTTACTGGGAGAAAATTACAAATGATGCAATGAAAACTCAATTAATCTCTCAGACATATACGGTTCTCTAGAAATATGAAAGTAGAGGCAACTTCTCTGTAAAATCCACATATAATGCTCTTACCAGTTCTGAGGGTGAGCCTACTTTCAAATATATCTAGAAAGGAAAAATTCCTCCCAAACTTAAGATTTTTCTTTGGTTGGTGGCAAATAATGCCATTTTAACTAAGAAAAATATGATCAAGAGAAAGTGGAATGGAGACCCCTTTGGCATATTCGGTCATCATCATGAGACCGTCTCTCACCTGTTGTTCACCTGTTCTTTCCAGGTGATTCCATCCAACAAAACTCTAAGTGAAAAGAATCTAATTGAGAAATAGATTTGTTAATGTCTGATGGATATCCCATGTACATCCCACCAGGTAGCAATGTTATTTCATATCCTCCATCAAACTGAAGCAAGTTTTCATTTGTTGATCCAGTCCAGTTGACCGTTGTTGTTTTGTTTACCCTCAACTTGCTGGTATATTGACGGTTAGAATTAAGGTGTAGGGACCATCAACAACGTGCTAATCTCGCAAAGAACCTTCCTGTGCACGTCGAATTGCTACACAGAATGACACAACACAAGGACAACTAGAAACAAGCCACCATCTTTTTTTTACCATTGTTCCATGTATGAAGTGGTTGCTTGTATGGATGAGTTGGCATTAAAGGCATATGCATGTCCTTTGATGCATTTATGTTCATATATGAAGTGGTTGCTTGTATGGATGAGTTGGCATTAAAGGCATATGCATGTCCTTTGATGCATTTATGTTGAGAAAGACTTTGGTGTCCTAATGAATTAACTGATGCGGGTTTATTGTTTTTGGAAGTTTGAATAGCTTGTGGTTTGATGGTTTTAAGTTTAGATGGAGTTTTTCATTCATACGCACAAGGTGTTCAATGATATACTTGTGAGAAGTCAGCTCGCTAAATTTTACGCTGCCCCTCTGTTATCACAAGGAGGGGCGCAGCACATCAGTAGAATTTGAGGAAAACAAGAATATGCTACTTGGTTAATAAATTTCTGCCTTTTGGATAGAGAAAGATCTGAGAATATACACTAAAGTATCATGCACTGAAACACAAATAGTTAGTGAGATTACTGTATGGCTTACAAATTTGTTGCAATACATATTGTAAGAGGACATTGCGACTCATACTTTGGTTTCAGAAAAATATGTCGACGAAACAGCCAAACCAGCTGAATCATAAGTTCGAACAAGCCGCTGCCTCTTTCCAGGTGATTCCATCCAACAAAACTCCAAATGAAAAGAATCTAATTGGGCAACAGATTTGCTTATGTCTGATGGGTATCCCATGTACATCCCATCAGGTAGCAATGTTATTTCATATCCTCCATCATACTGAAGCAAGTCGTCATTTGCTGATCCTGTCCAATTGACGGTTGTTGTTGTGCCTGTTCCGAACTTAGTTGATAAAGTATCCTACGAACAGAAATACCAAAATTCTTATTTACACTCTTTTGATGAAAATATAGTACTGTAAATGGTTTTTTTTTCCTATAAACATGTTCTGATGCAGAACCAAAGGGTATGCCGCAAAAGCTTTGTTCAATATCTTTTTATAGTTCTTGTAAATTTGAAGTTTGATTAAGATAAAGCAAAAGAACATTCATTTTATGGGAGAATAAATGGAGGAACAGTTGATTGGGTCCACTGTGCCAAAATATTAGTCACAATTTTACGATTCAAACAGTGGGATTATGTTTCAAATTGCAACAAGAAGCTGTGAAACATACCTGAATTAACTGGCCATTATTGTCCATTTTGAGAACAACAGCTGTATCTGCCTCAGCAAGTGTTGCTCCATACACCCCACTCCGCTTAGTCACAGAATGCCCCTCCCATCTTCCAAGTAGTGCATTTATCCTATCAGTGCTAGCACGCTAGCGTGACAAAAGAATAAAAAGTTGGGGCTAATTCAGCAAGATCCTGGCATAAGATAATTATACAAGAAGGTTTCAGTGTCCCAGTGACTGAAATCACCTTGGTACCAACTGAATAGTGTTTAAGTGACTGTGGCACTTCAGATCCCTGCCTCTTCTCGTGAAAAACAAGAAGCGTGTCAAGCACTCCCTTTGGATCCATTATGTGGAAAGCCCTCATTCGACCATTGCCTTCAAGGGAGTAAAGACAATTTTCACATACAATAGATGGCTTACGAGAAGGTATCTTCAAGTTTCTGGTAAAGATAATATATAGCTATGTTACACCTCATGTATGAATTTCACTAGACAATAAGCAAAGCAACTAAATTCGTAGCTATGACTTACTTGGGGGATTCTTCGCCAGTATCATCTTCTCCAAGCACACCAACCCGAAGGACAGTCTCCAGCATTCCAGCAGTCTGGTACCTTAGAGCAAATGCCTTTTTCTCGGGAAAGAACCCTATCTGTAGACTATCCAATACCACTCAATAACTAAGCCCAGATGGCCAGATGTACAGAATTTACAACTATAAGAAAGATGGAATCATGGGAAAAGTACAAATTTCAGTGCACCTGCTGATATTTGTCGACAGTGAAAATGTTCGTCTCTTTGATTTTGTACTCCACCCATTCAGGTTCAGAATCCTCTTCGTCCACAATTGATATTGCAGAGGATGCTTGCTTAATGTACAACCTAAAATCTCAACACGTAAATACAATGATTCAGGCAAATGCAACGAGCAAAAGCATTATGATTGATTTATTATCACAGACCTGACATAAACTAGACATATATACACATAAGAGCTAATTGTAAAAAATAGTATGATAACCGAAAACATTGCCAATTTAATATGGATAATGATGATTGGTATCATTATTCACTGGCACTCTGGGAACGGATATTACGACTGCAGGAGGCTGATGAGGTTGTCCTCCCCGTACGTGCTCACGGACAGCCGCGTGCTAATCTCCTGAAGAACCCTCCCGTGCGCGTCGAATTGCTACACAGAACGACAGAACACAAGCACAGGCGCGCGCACCAACACTCAGACAAATCACGAATCCGGGAAGTGCAGAAAGGCTCGAAGATTTAGAGGCGAACTGGCAAAGAGGGGGCGGAGCTAGCGTACGTAGAACGAGCCATCCCACTTCCCGACGTTGAGGTCGAAGAAGCGATGCAGGTTGTCGATGCTCATGGAATCGTCCTCGTCCACCTCCGGTGGCCCTGCGACGGCCGCGCGGGCGGTGCACAGCCGGCCGCGCCGGGACGCGGCGAGGCGTGCCGTGGGGAGAAGCCGGCTGCTGTGGAACCTCCTAGGCTGCGGGACGGCGGGAGCAGCGACGCGGAGGGCCACGAGCGCTTCCGCCATGGCGAGTGGAGTAGGAGTGGGAGAGAGGGAAGCGGGATAGATGTGCCGACTCTTATCGGGCTACGTGTCCAGCTGATTTGCGGACTATCGGCGACGGGATGTAGGATCTGACTGCTGTTCATTTCACTATTTTGCAGTAGGAGACCTAAATAAAAGGAATAAAGATTCACGTGTACTCATTACAGCTGCGTTCGGTCGAGGGTATAAGCGCTTATAAGCGCTTATTTTTCAGCACTTCCACAGTATTTTTCTCTCACAAGATTTCAGCACTTCTACAGCACTTCAGCGCTTATCTATAGCACTTCAGCTTCACCGAACACAGCTTACGTCTCAGAAAGATTGTCGTTTTAGATTTTTTAGACATCACGTTTAACTATTCGTGTTATTTAAAAATTTTGTATAAATATTATTTATCTTTTTATGATTTGTTATATCATTAGTTAATAATTATTTATTGATTTTATATTTTATATAAATTTTTTAAAGAAGACGGACGGTTTCTCAAAAAGTTTAAAACGATACGGAGGGAATACAGCTTGATGAAAGGGGAGCCGAGAGTTTTAGAAAATAAAGGTTGTTTCGCAGGTCAAATTTGCGGCTGCAAGTGAGGTGAGTTTTCTCTTCTCATTTTCGTGTGCATTCACGTGGTCATTGGCATCCCCAACAGGATTTAGGGTACCACGCAGTCAACCGAGCTCAGTAAGAAATTACCCAAGACCAATAGTTTAATCGCTCGCAAAAGTTATCTGGAAAAAAAAACAAACAAAGCCCGAATTGCCTATAACATGTAAATGAACGCTGCGAACAAAACTCCTTGATAAAAAAAGATAGCAAGATACGTCGACATCACTGCGTAAAAGACAAAGCGAGAGTACAGAAGTCTCATGTTGCCCTTAATCAAAACGTTTATATATCAACTCGACCACCTCCCAAGTAAATAGACGACAAGGTAAATAACCAACGACAAGGTAAATAACCAATGCGGAAGCAATGCAGCTCAGCTCTAGTTCCTGGGGCCAATATCCTTCAAAGCGCAGATCTGCTCCTCGCCCATAGCAGACATCACTGTGACGATCAGATCCTTCCCCTCATTAAATCCATCTTTAATCTGTGCTTAGCAAAGCAACGGAGTAAGTGACCCGAAAAACATGCTTGCCAAGTGGCTCCTGCTGACAACCAAATATGATTCAGAGCTCTAACCTGGGTAAGCAGAGTTTCATCAGTAGGTAGCTTAAGATCATCTTTGGTGCCTCCACTTTCAGTCAGCAGGCTGACCTGCATTATGCGTTGACCATGTACAGAGTTATGAAATCAATACGAGCAGATTTTCATCTGTGACTAGAAGAGTAAAAAAGAAGCATACAAATCCATCCTCAGATATGTCAATCAGCTGGTAGTCAGTACGGTTGACATGGGGAATCTACATGTGGTACAATAAAAGATGGTCAAACACATTACATTTAATAACTGAACAAACACTAAACGTGGTTTCCACTTACATCACAGTTGTGCGATGAGGGCACAATATCCTCAAGCTTCTTTCCATTAAAAATGTCAATGGCCACAAAGTGACATTTGGCGTGCCCATGCTTCCCTGTCTTGGAAGTGGAAACCTCAACAACCTGCAATAAAATCAGATTATACAATATTCAAGTAATGCAAATGGGAAATCCAGCAGCAACACTAATTGATTATCAAGAATTGAGGCAGCAAAAGACTAGTCAACACCAACCAATGATCAAGACAGAATTACAAGCTTGACATCGACAAAACATATAGAGCATGGCAATTCAGAAACAAAGTATAGTGATAGAAACTATGTAAGTACTCCTGTCCCAAGAAGGATGAAATTATAGCTTTCTACCAAGTCAATCAATCTCAGCTTTGACCAAATATATACGAAAAATAATATTGGTTATGATAACCGATAACTATAGTTAGATTCACCATGAAATATATTTTCATAGTATACCTATTTGAAGTCATAAAGGTTAATAATATTTTCTATAAACTTAGTCCAACTCAAGGAAGTTTAATTCAATGCAAACCTAGAATTGCATCCTTTTTGGAACGGAGGTAGAAAATCAAACTGCACGTTTCAACATGAAGCTGACACTGCTCTTAGGTCTTACCTACTACACAAAAGATGTGAATCACAACGGAGCCAGTGGACAACATAATCATCAAAACCATCATATCAACAATATATGAGCCCAAAGTGATAATCTGGTATGCACAAACTTCACACAAATGTAAGCAGTTCGTAGCCAATATATAAAAAGGTAGCACTAAACCCTTCAATGCAGAGTGGGCACAGAAAGGACATCGCAATAGAAGCTGGGATCTCAGAACTGAATAATTTAAGGAATCACATAGTACGCAAAAGACAAATGGACTTCAAATTTAAGGATGTAGTAGAAAAAGGGTTGGAAATTAGCCATGAGCAGCCACTGTTTTGGTGCTTGAAATAAACTGACCTGCTACTACCAAAGTTTAGCGGGAAGAGAACAAGAAGAATAAGCACAAACAAAAGTAGAATAATAAAAATCAACACGCCTACTACCACACAACTCAAAGGCCCACGCAACAGATAAAACCAGACCACGGAACTTGACTCGGAACACACAAATTACTGGTACCACCAAAGGCACCAATCAGAGACCCAGTGTAACGACACATCCCCCGATACAGCCAGCGAAGGCACAAAACAGCAAGCTTTTGCGTTACGAATTAGCAATGCAAAGCAGAGCAGCACATACCACGGAACTTGACTCGGAACACACAATTACTGATACCATCGATCAGATACCCAGTGCAACGACACATCCAAATACAACCACACACACTAAACAGAAAACAGCAAGCTCTTGCGTTACATGAACTGAATCTGACAACAGTAAAAGACGTAAGGGGGAGGTCAGAAGCATAATCCGTACCTTGCAAGGACGGTTCTTGATGACGATGTAGCCGTTCTTGCGGACAGTGCCGGCTTGCTGCGGATAAGTCTTGGACGCACCGGCGTCGGCCTTCGACTCAAAGTGATGTTCCTCGGAATCCGACATCTTCCAAGGCCGACCGAAGCCCCTGCCATCAAAACCAGAAGGTCATCGGATTAGAGAGAGAGAGAGAGAGAGAGAGAGAGGGGGAAGGGGAGGGAGGGAGGAGGAGGAGGACAGCGAGGGGCAGACGCTCACCGAGTAAAGCGCCGCGCGAAGGAAGGTGGGAGAAGGCCGAAGGAGGGCGACGCGACGCCGCGGCTGACTAGGGTTCTGCACGGGTGCGTCACGCGAGTTCTATATGCGGAGAGACGCGGGCGTGGCTGCGCGGGCCGGGCGTGGGCTTCACAGCGCAGCCCAGTGCGGCCCGTCCAGGCCTCTCTTTCGTCGCGACCGTCGCAGTCAGATCTAACTGATCGATACTGATTTATTTAAAAAACATTATTTTATATAATTAAAAAGAAGCGAAAAAACTTACGAAGCCAAGTCCGCCCTTTTCTGGTGGCGTCTGTCGGCACGTTTCTTGACTTGGACGCACCACCGGTTTTTCGCGGCACGAAGCCGCCCATCTTCTTTCTTTGAGATTGCGTATCTGAGACTGACGTACGCTCTCCCACAAAGCGTGCGAATATCTGATTCTGTATATAAGAGCGGACTTGTGAGTTATGAGTCTTGACTCTTGTGGTCACACCTATCAGCCAGAAAAGCTAACGCACCTTTCACAGTTTAATATCATAAATTTTTGCAACTATCAGTGGAACAAAGTAAGAGAGCAAGCTCAGACAATCCAATCCATTCCCTATACAACAACCTACACAGCTGAGACTGGGAACAATCCAATCCATTCCATATGCGACAAGGTCTCGGCCTGGAATTTCCATCCCAGGCTGAAAACAGCAGTTAGCCGCACGCTCGGACTAGTGCACATCTGCTGGATCCGGTCCTCTGGATGCCCACTGCACCGAAACGAGACAAAGATTCCAGACGAAGGCAATAACATCAAGCCGGGGCACTTCCATTTGTTCCATTCCACATGCTAGGAGAGAGCAAATGAGCAATATTCCTTTCGTGTTTCCGGCCATCTAACATGAACCCGAGCGCAGGTTTGGTTCTTTTGGCTGGCTTGCCTCGCCTAACCTGTGCAAGCAAACCTTGCTTTGCTAGCCCAGGTGAGCCAGAATGTATCTAAAGCAAATCAAAAGCTAGTCGGCTCAACCAAAATATGCTACTATATATTTCAGAAAGCTTGATCCAAGTTTTTATTTATTTATTTAAGACTAAACTAAACTGAACTATATTTTAGAACTCAGGGAGTATAATTTTTTTAAAAAGTGAAAAGAGATCATCACTGGTTTTATTGAAAGCAAATAACAGTTCACTAACATAACAGGGATAGCTAAGATTACCAGCACAGCAATACAGGTTCAAAAACCTCGAAAGAGTTACAACACACCACAGCTGTCTCAGACTAGCTAGACTACATGTAACTAATCTATACAAGTATTGCTTAGCAATACTATTGTTTCCTAAAAAACATGCTTAATCATACAACATAATACAACATGCTGTCACATCTTGGTGACCTTAAATATGTATGTTAGACAAAGAATATTACAGATCAGGTTAGAAGGCTCTATCCCTCATGGGACTTGGCTTTGAAGCCCTCCACAGTTTCAATGAATACCTGATGGTGTTGCTCCCTGGCCAAAGAAAACGTGCAAGTAAATGAAATGATCATCAGACACGCTCCGTGCTTTATATAATGCTCAAGGTAGGATGCAAAACTCTGCTGTGGACGCAAGAAACAAAACTCCTCTGTGCATTCCATAACTAAATTTAAGCCAACGATTTGCCAAATAATAGAGGAAATCGCTGTTTCAGAAATGGTTATTATTACTTTTGTCATTCCATTGTCAAATGCTACCAGAGACCACAATGGAGGTGGTGAGATGATCACAAAAGTATCGGTGCTTAGGGAGAATAGAAAGCGATAGCTAATGGGGTGTGCTGATCTTAGGCATCAAGACAACAAAATAAGAGCACAGTATATCCCACATTTGCTGCTTTGTGCCTTTTTTTTTACAACATTCAAGATAAATCAGATGTTACTAATGAATAAAATTAGCATCATCTTGTAAGTTTAGAAGCCACTCACTTTTTGTCCACGTCTAAAAAATAGTTTGAGGCAACTGCCAGAAGTTGGCCATTATGGTTGTATGCCATTGACGCCACACTGCCCAAACAGATTGGAAGCTGTGATGGTAAAACACTGTTATTTTCAGGTCACTAAATAAAAAAACAAAAAGGTGCCCTGTGAATAATAAAATGAGAATCAGTACGAGAAAGGAGACTATTGACACACGATTTAGCAGGAGAGAATATGGGTAGAGACTAGACTGCTAGAGTTGTCTCACTCCAAATGATATATCCAAGTACCAGTCACAAAAACTTCTTTTAGATTAAGAAATAAATGTATCATTTTAAAGAAAAACTTGCTATCACCTCAATCAGCTTCTTTTTCGATTGAGTATCCCAGGCACTAGCGCACCCTTCATCATCTCCAGTAACAAAAGTTCTGTTGCTGGTAACCAGAAACATATGAATTTATTTTTACTTTGAGAAAACTCAAAGCTAGAATTCTTTACACAAAGCATACCAGGGATGAACTGCGATGCAATTTACAGAGATCAGATCCAATCTTCCGTTTCTGGACTTTGGATGGCAACGAAATGCATATCTGCAGAAACACAGGCATTCCAGTGAATTACAGAGGATCATTTGCACTCGATGCCTAATGCTTTCTCCAGGGACATACATTACTCCATGTCTCCATCTACATCTAAGAGTCCGAATTTGATTCTGTATTAGCTTATACTGGTTCTGATCGGTCCTTTTGCAAAACATATGGACCGAAAATCAACTATAGATATGAATGGATGCAAAAAAGACAATTCACCAAGTTCATAAGAAATGATAGGATATATGAGAAAATACACTTAAAATGCTATTGCAATTCATATATCGTCTGAATATATAAGAAATTGTTGTTTCAATGTGGTAGCTTTCGACATATTTCATTATACATAGGACGATACAAACAGAGTAAAGCAAAGAAGAAAGTATCAATACTAACCCCAAATCTCTATCTGTTCCACGATCAAGATACTTTAATGCAACAACTCCATCCACAGAACCAGCAACATAAGCTAAGAAAAAAGAACAGTGATAAAGGCTGAACATTAATGACTTAAATACAGTGTCGAACCTGGATCTAAAATCTATGGTTGAATTAAGATTACGGTTTTGACAATTGTCACATGGTAAACATTCAAAGGTAAGAATTACTCCCTCCCTTCCAACTTATAAGATATTTTTTTTCTTTTCTAACTACATTATTTTTACTACGTATCTAGACATAGTGTACTCCCTCCGTCCCTTAAAAAGTGACGCCCGGGAAGCGTGTTTGTGAGGGAAACACGGTTTTCTAGGGACAGAGGGAGTATATCTAAACACATAGTGACAAAATCTACATATATAAAAAAGCTAAAACGTCTTTAATTTGGAATGGAGGGAGTAGTTCTTACTCATAGAAGATTCCAAAATGAGCTATGCACTAGACCGCTAGTGTTTGCTTAAACAACAAAGGTTAACAACATATTGCAAAATTTTAGTGATTATTGTGAATGCTGTCATGAAGAAGACTCAAAATCTTAGTTTGAAGAAACACAGCAGAGAAATATTAAAAGAACTCCTTTTTAAAAAGGAAATGCTAAAAGAAGATAATGGTGGGGGTGGGGTCAGGAGGAGCATATACCATTCCACTCTGGAGAAGCATGAAGGCATCGAATTTGATATTGCAGAGGACAGTCTTTTTCATCAACTGGTCTTGTTATATTCCTCATGTCATAAAGATAAACATTTCTCTCAACTGCAGCTAATATGTAAATGCCGCATATAGAAAGTGATGCCACATCAGAATTTAATGTTATGGTGCCGTTCGGGCTTGCATTTCTTCTTTTTGAATCCCAAAGCTTTAGCTTCTTGTCAAGGCTGCCGGAAATAACCTGACCTAAAAACAGATAAGAAATACTAATAATAAACATATACTTTGATGGTGTAAAGTTACATATTTAAGATTCAAGAATGAGACAATTCCTTTCTAAATGTGGTACTAGAAAATAAACCTTGTGTGTTAGTAATTTAGTATAATCCTTGTTTCAGCAACACATATTTTGCTTAGCTGTTAAGTTACTCTAGTTTCTAAGCTATTAAGGTATAGAACAGTCAGAAGCCAAATTGTTTTTTTAATGTACCAGGCAATAGCAAGTCTGTGGTAACAGAGAGTGGCAGGGCAGGTCGGTTACATTTCTTAGCCACTAAAACCTGCTATTGCCTGACCAGGACATGCAGTAATCAATCTGGTTTTGGGCAGTACTATGTCGGTTGCCACAGCCCACAGCAACGGACCTTAGCTACGCTGAACTAATAAAAATAGAAGGCATACAAACCTAAAGCTGCACTGCCTCCATTCCAAAATACTTATTTGATGAGTCGAACTTTGAAAATTTAACTAGTATATAGAAAATGCCAATGACATCTATATCTCCAATTTAAGTTTATCACAAAAGTATGCAACAACAACATAAGCCTTTTGTCTCAAGCGAGTTGGGGTAGGCTAGAGATGAAACCCACAAGAGACCAAGATTAGAGAAACACAAAACGGACACAAAACGAAAGGTAGAGTTAGGGATAAACAGAAAAGGAAGCAAAGGTCACGGTTCAGGCACACTGATTGCTAACCTCCAGGCGCTTCTATCCATAGCTAATTCCTTGGAAATATTCCACTCTTTAAGGTCTCTCTTAACCGACTCGTCCCAAGTCAGTTTAGGCCGACCTCTACCTCTCTTAACATCGTCGACCCGCTTTAGAACCCCGCTGCGCACCGGCGCATCGGGAGGCCTTCGTTGGACATGTCCAAACCATCTCAACCGATGTTGAATCAGTTTTTCCTCAATTGGTGCCACCCCGACCCTCTCCCGAATGTCCTCGTTCCGGATTCTATCCCTTCTTGTGTGCCCACAAAACCAACATAGCATACGCATCTCTGCTACACTCAGTTGTTGGACATGTATATTAGTAACTTTTTTGTATGATCAAATCTAAAAATATTAACTCCTGAGCAAGCAAGATGTACGCTTATTTTGGGACGGATGGAGTAGCTTCAGGAGTGCAGTTCAGTCATCTCATTTGAGGCGGTTGAGATATAACACTGGTCTTAAATTGAGTACAAAAAATGATGCAAATAAACACCAGGTCAATACAAATACTTCAAAACCAGGTGCTGAGAACATGTACATGCAGTGCTATGGAGTTATTCGGTGTGAAAAGATCCAGGTAATCAAACACAAAATCATCAAGATATAAGATTATTTACCGGTCATCAAAGAGAACTCAATGCAGCCAAGCACATCTTCATGGAGCCCCACTGTATCCTGCAAACCTGAGTGGAAGTCGTACCTGAGAATGTTGCCCGTAAGGTAAATGCATGGTATACAGTTTACAAGGTAAACCAAGTTAACATGGAGAATGCGACTGTACTTGATAGAGCAATCAGCAGCAACAGGCAGCAAATAACATTACAACAATCTTCTCTAATTCAATGTAGTTGCAGTTGCACATAGAGTAGCGTTAGTGGAATAAGTACTATTATTGTTTATCCTATAAATGTCACACTCACACTTAGAGAATGCCGTGAATGCAAATATGCAACCAAACATGGATAAATGGAACCATCATACCTTATTTGCACTGTCATGCATTAGCATCAAATGTCATCTCAAGAAGTCAACAAAAGGTCAAATTGCAGACTTGTGATTAGTTCTTGACAGATTGTAACTGGTAGACCTTTGCTTAATTGTTACCACTTCAAAAGACATAAATTATGTGGAACTTGGCTACCAGTACAAGATGCAGACTCTCACTCATGCTATAATGCAACCAGAGACTGCAAATGGAAATGCTACAAGGGCACGTGACTTCAAGACATAATGCAGAAGCGAATTGCAACAGTTTCAAGTTTTACCTTCTCACAGATCCATCAGAGTCGCAGGCAAACGCTGCAAACTCATCCTCGAAGCAGCAGTCGAGGAGTGCCGCCTTCGACTCCACGTCGACCCGGAGCGTGCCCTCGTCGGCATCGTACAGACGCAGCCCCTGCAGCAACGACGCAAAACCCTATCAGACACTGCTAACGATCTCCCCCAAATTTCAAATCGACCTGAGCGCGCCCAAATTGAAATCCGAAATGAGCTAGACCCCGCACGATTTACTGAAAATACAACCCCGCGAACCTCAGAGAAATTTAGAACGTTCGCATCTCACTCAAACTCGACCCAACCAGAAGTGGCAAGGAGAGGATGCCTAAGCCGCAAGGAACCGCGAGGCGGGGAGAGAGCTCTCACCGAATCCCATGAGGAGACAAGCAGGTTGTTGGAGGTGGGCGCGAACCGAACCCGGGATGCGGCGCCTGCGGTCGCGTCGACCGCCAGGCTCCGCCTCGCCATCGACGGGTCTCGACTCTCGAGCGCGGCGCGGCCTCGGCAAGCTGTCAGTGGAGTGGGAACTGCAGGACCGGGGGAATGGAGGAGGGCTCCGAAATTCGAACGGGGAAAAACGGATCTCCCGTTGCATCGTGGGCCGAGGTATTGAAGCGGATTAGGCCCAACGGCTTCCGATATCGATGATTAGTCGCCGTGTAAGTAGGGAAAAAAAAAGCTGCCGCGTTTTCCGAAACAACAATAAAAACCGTGAGATTAGTTACCGGTAGTTCTTAGCTATTTACCTTAATAGAGTTTGGTAAATATTTGAACGAATACAACATTTGCTGTATTTAGCAGACGCATAAGCAGGCCGAAAGAGAACAAAAACATTCATATACTACCTGGACATGATCCGCTGATTTACTCAATAAAACTAAATGAGCATTTCGGATACTGAATACTAGCCAATTAGGAACAGCATATATAAGCTACAAAAAGAATACAGACTCCGAGATTCATTCTCATTCACACCCTTTGTTGCACATGTGAATGTGATGAGCTATTCTTCAGAGATCAAGGTGGTTTACAGGCATTGCAGTTTTTCTCACAATGAATTTATACCGGACCTCATAACCTGGAACAGCTTAATACAATGCTGTCGCAGAAATGTCTTACCAGCTAATTTACGGAACTTATTATAAGAACGTAAACCATGTTTCGACCCAAAAGCATGAAAGTTGGGGGTGAGGCCAATAGGCCGACAGAGTATGTACACTCATGACTGTGATCACCTTATACCAGTCCATGTCCATCCATCGGAGTCTCTATAACAACTGGGAGCCACCCAGTACCTAATCAAGTCCAATGCTTGCTGGTAATACTCTCTCTCAAGAAGCAGTTGTCATATTGTTACCTGACGGACATCTCGTTCTGCGACACCGCCTTGTTGTTCTGCCCCATCCAATCATACCCCTATCATCAGCTTCTAAGTCCCCAGTGCCAGCAGGTTTCAGCGGTGGGCTAGCCTCGACCTCCTCCTCTTCTACAATTACAGTTACTACAGTTTTCCGAGGTTTCCTACCTCTAGTCCGCCCACCATAACGCCCTCGCCTAGTTAAACTCGACTCCCAAGATCCACCAGAAGCCTGGACTAACCCCTCAAGCAATTGGACATCCTCTATGATTTCAGGACGGGAAAGTGACGAAAGGCCAGGCAAAATATCTTTCTGGAAATCTCGCTTCTGCCGTCGTCTCCTTTGCTGGCCCCTTCTGGGCTTGGTGAGAAGATGAGCAGTTGAAACTGTTTGGTCATCAGTTGTGATTTCAGGTTCCAGTGGCCTGCTCCAGTACTCATCAATCTTGGTCTCTTCCAGCTTCAGTGTCAAGGATTCGAATGAATCTGACTCATCTTTACTGGAATCATTGGTACAAGCTTGGAGTTCAACTTGCTCAGCAAGGTCATTGATGTTTAATACAGCGAGATCTGCAAACCACTGCAACATATTATCAGATGCCTCTGCAGCTGTTGGCATATTCCTTGACAACGCTACGATGTTCTCAGCTGCAGCTAGAGCGGATGTATCAGATCTGTCATCAACTTCCTGGTGTACATCAAGTTTAGGCTGTGCGCATTCTTGATCAAAATCCCATGTGGCATCCTCTTCACAAGCCGGCACCTCTAAATCAATCACAAATGCTCGTTTAGGATGGTTGTTCCGTGAAGGTTCTGCCTGGCATTCATGTGACACTACTGATTCCTCAGAATTGTCATCGTTTGGTACAACATCATTGAGATCGATGAAATTCCTGATGGGGGCACCACTTTTATTGACGACTCCTTCAGCGGCTTGTCCATCTTTAGGCGCACGCTTCTGGCATGAAAGAGGTAAACATGTAGCACCCTCTTGGGCTTTATTACAAACAAGCAGAGTTCCAGTGGCAATGTCTTCCGAAGGCCCACCCTTGTTAATTCCGCAGCCAAGAGATGTTGAAGCAGAATCTGACAAATTTCGAATAGTCACAGCCGGTTCATTCCAGTCTTTAGTATTTTTCAGCTCCACTGTAGTTCCAAATGAATGGCCAAAAATCTTCCCTGGCTTCTCCAAAGCTGTTGGATCAGCAGACATAGCTTTATTTTTGAGCCAAGAGATCCCAAATACTGACCCCCCATCTTTACCATGCTGAAAACTGGCAGCACATCTCCCATCTTGTTCTACAAGATCATCTTCCTGACAATCTGACAGTGTCTCATTCAAATTGAAGTTCTTCATACCCTTGCCATGGGACTGTTGATCTGAATCTTCCAACTTCTGGGAGTTCTTTTGCTCCAGGTTACTTGAACTTGCTAACTGATGTCGTGAGTGGGACACAGAAAACGAATCAAGTGGAAAACCAGGATAGCGCTTATCTAAGTTATCCACATTTTTCAGCTTTGGGATTGAAGTTCCAATGCTCTGCGTCACAGCACTAAGACTGGTGTACGAATTCACAGCTGACGACCCATTGAATCTTGGAAATAAAGCAGGATTGTTGATAACGCTGCTCCTTGGGTCTGCTGTACAAGAACCCATCGGGGAGACAAATGAAGGATTGTCTATTTGAGGAATAGAGATGGGGGCAGTAAATGTACCCATATTCGAAAGTTGTGGACGATCAATTCTAGCAAAATTATTGATAGCAGAAGGTTCCAGAGGACTTCGTGCAATCCATCCAACTGAACTATTCTGACCTTGGTAAACAAATTGGTTATAACTGGCAGGCCTCCCATCAGCAGCTTTGAAGTATTTTTGGTGATCAGCATCATTATATCTGGGTGCTAAAAAAGTTATACTGCTGACTTGTTTACCTGAAGGGTTGAAGAAGAGAGAACAATTATAAGACAGGACTAAGATAAACTGAAAATACAGATGCAGTGGAAGACAGAACTAGTTAAGCTCTCAGACTGACATTACCAAGCATCACCATGCATAAAACGAAAGACATAAGCTGTGGTTCAGCATTACCCTTGTCTTACTTTTTCCACTCATGTTCTTGAGGGGAAAAGGCAAGTTAATTAATGTGTGAGAAAGAAACTAGGGATTACAAAACCAATAGACCACAGAGAAATAAGTATGTGTTCCAATACAGTTTGGAGTCAAATATGGACTAGAGAAGCCTGCAACATAGTATATTGCAGATTTACAGTACACATTTCACAGGCCACCATTGGCAGTGAAAATATAAGGTTAAGACCCATGAAGGTGTTCATGCTTCAATCCCGTAGATTACAGCAAGAATAAAAAGATGCCCCGAACCAAATAAAAAGAACTGGCACGGTTAAGGTAAATAGTAAAAAGATACAGTTTGCATGTTATGTCATTTGTTAACCGTGTTACAAACAACATATGAGTCACAGTACAGGTAAACCAATTTTCCTCCCAAAATCCACAACGAACACATATGTTTTTTACCGCAAATTGTCTCATGGCTGACAAATATGGTAACTACGATATTAATTATTAACAGATACACTGGACCATGAAAAGAACTCTGCAGCCAGTAATGTATGCCAAAAACAAACAAAGGTGTTATAAGTGAACCTTACCTTTATTGATTGATGGTTTGTCCTCGTGTGTTATTTTCGCGCTTGTGTCAAAAAAATTTGAGCTTGTACCTTCATCTGTGTGCTTTTCTTTGGAGTATTCTTTGCTGAAACTGAAATTAGTTGTGTTTGATCTCAATATTGGCTGGTGCCATGAGTTCTCGAGGGTATGAGGAAGGCCTCTGGAAACTGTTCCATTTGTTCTACCCGTATAGAAACCAGTATTTGATTCATTCAGGTCGGTAACTTGCCGGCTTCCAAGATTATTTGTAGTCTGCAAACCTGAGGATGAACTATTATCACTGAACTTGCCCAAGCCTTCTGCACCAACTAATGTAAGCTCAGCATCATTCTGGGGTTTTGTATCTGATGCCAAACCAAGGAAATCTATGGGCTTGTTATCTGATGTGTCATCGTCATCTATATAATGATCAGCTGGAAGTTGAAGGTCGAAAGCGCCTTGTCTGCTTCTTGGACCAGCATCACTTGAAAGAAATCCATTTGGAGAGGACTGCACGCTGCCTTCTCTAAGAAACTTCATGGAGGATTGGTTTGTATCATTATGCTCAGCTTTCCTGTATGTTGTGGACACAGGAGGAACTGGCATCTGCCACATCAACTTTGCACCATTTGGTGGCACTTGTGATGGTGAATTTGTATGTGATGCACCTGCCAAAGTTGGGTATGAATATACATCTTTGCTTTGATGTTTCATCATATCCTTCTGTATTTTGTAAACACGGTGCAGTTCATACACCTGGATAGCGAGTGGGTTGTGAGGCTTGACAGAAAAAAAAAAGCAAATGATAAGATTAATTATGGTATGCAGTGTTGTGTTGCTTCAAATTTGGGTAAACTCACCTGTTGTCTAAACACAGCTTCATGTTCAAGCATTTGATGCTTGAGTATTTCCTTGTCAAATTCCGAATAACCATTTGTTGGTTTTGTTTTGAAGCCATTGCATAACTGGCCATTTGACATCATCTCCTCATAGTATGGAGACCACCTACCATTTGCTTCCACGTTGAGATCCCCCGTGGCATAATATCCAGGCATATAGCTTTCCCCTTCTACTTTTGCCCCCATCCTTGTTACAGAACTGTGCAAGAGACTAGTGAATCAATCAACTGAATAACAAAATAAAATAGACCATAGAAAAGATTCTGCAATATTGGACTAAATGTGGGAAAAGATAAGCGTGCATTATTCATTGGTTGACAGAAGAAACAAAGAACTTGGCAGCTTATAAGAGACCACTAACTCGTCCAGATAAATTTAGTGATGATTACTGAGTGTATATGCACAAAAAGACAGTTTCGCTTAGCTGGATGTGTCACAACTTTATTGTGGCAATTTGTACATTTCAGTTACTAGTATGGTGTCTAACTCCAATTGCAATTACATTGCCAATTACATGGGGAACAAAACGTGAACTCAATTAATGAAAAGATACTACTTGTTAATTGTTAATTCTACTGGCATCAGCACAAAAACAATGCAGATATATTATGTAAACAGTTTGAAGATGTTCAGCTATATATTACCACCTAAAAACGATACTCCAATAAGCAACGAAATATGAAACTTTAGGAAGGGAGCACAAATGACAGCTACATTATATCAAACTGAGGCTAACAGTGGCCAAAAGAAGTCATTAAAGAGTTCGGGTTTCATTGACTAATTACCAACTTAACAAGCCTGCATTTATCAAGCTTCAAGCCCCGATTCACATTACCCAACTCGGCATATAGCCAAGTGGATTATGTGACCTTCACAGCACAGCACACCAGCAGGATGTTTGAGACCCACGCAAGACAAGCAAGCACAATGCGTATCTTCAGTTCTTCACTATGTCGAGCCAAATGGATAGCTCAACCTGCTCAACTAGACGAGCAGACAAGAGTAACTTGCTGTGCTGAATGCGCTCACGAGAAATCACCTGCCCATTAAATGATTAAGACACAGCAGTGAGTAAGCGAAAGATCTAGGAAACAAGATGCCCAATGCGCAAGACCGAAACACACTACCCCTTTCCATAATCAAGCAAACATACAGAATATCAAAATAAACAGGAGAGAAGGCCCAAAACAACGAAAAAGAATATATGCATGTACAGCTGTTTGGATGTCGACTCGGGGAGACAGGAAGGAACTGAAGGAGAGAAGACAAGTCAACCCCCGACAGTTGAACGCACTTGATAAATCCTAAGAACCAGTTCCCTCAACCAGCCTAATGGCCTATCATTATCAAACGTGGAAACCGAAAGGCTGCGAAGGTTAGATGCAATTATCAGCTTCCTGCCGTCAATCGAACCCCAATTTGACGCATGAACTGATTGCAGCAGAAACCCAATTCCCAGAAAAGAAAAGGAAAAAAAAATCGGAATCTTGGACGGCTCAAAGAAGAAGAAGAGAAAAAGGCAGAAAAGCTGCGTCTTTTTCACAGCAACCGAGCTAGAACGCTAGCAGAAGAAACTAGCGGAGTAAAATTTTCACCTCATCGACTCTTGGCGCTGCGCTGCAACGGATTGAGCCTGACGACCCTGAGCATCCGGCGCACGAACAGCCTGGCTGGCAACAGCAGGCCCATGGCCCCGCTACGCCCAGCAGGAGCGCCTCTAAGTCTTCGCAAGTCTCCCCCAAGTCGCCGGCCAAGGTGGGATTCTTACGGGAAAAAGCAGCAAATTCCACAGGCAGTGAGCAATCGAGCTCGACGCACGAAGGAATTGCGGCGGATCCGGGATGGGGGTCGGGGAAGCAATTGGATCTGATGGGCCAGGGGGCGGGGACTGGCGGAGAGAGGGAGAGAGGGAAGAGGAGAGAGAGAGAGGAGGAGGAGGAAGTGCGTACTGGTGGGTTCTTGTTCTTGTTTTGTCTGAACAAACGACTGCGTGGTTTTCTCTCTCCTTTTTTCCTCCTTTTGGGGTTTTTGGATCGGTGTTGTTTGGTTATGTGCTCTGCCTCTGCCCCCTCTCTCTATTGCTTTCTCTCTCCTCTGTGGTGGGGCGTTGCCTGCTGCCTCCCTCCCTCTCGCTCCCTCGCTCGCTTTCTCTCTCCTCTGAGGAAGGGAATGGAACGACCTTCTTCTATCTAAACTACGTGCAAGGACAGGCAGATTTGTTGACATGTGGGTCTTTTTATTCTCTCTCCTCTGCTGATCCTTCCTCCTCAGTCCCCCTCGCCCACTTTTATCCCCCATCTCTCGCTTTCTCTCTCTCTACGCCCCCCACACACGCCCCTCCCTCATCAGAATAAATCAAAATTAAAAAAAAGACAGACACTTCTTTTTCCTCCCCACCTGCTGCTGTCTCCATCAGAATTTTTTCCGCCGGAACTACTACTAACTAATATTATCAGCCGTGATAAGCAAGCTGTTCCATTATTATTATTATTATTTATTGATGGAACAAAGATTCAGCTGATTTTCGTGTCATGATTATTTCCGTGTTTCCTTGGGTGGCCATAGAAAGTAGTAAAGACTTCGTCCGGAGTGGATTGCGAGTCTTGATGAGAGAGAAGAGAGGCTCCGTTCGGTGAAGCTGAAGTGCTGTAGAAAAGCGCTGAAGTGCTGTAGAAGTGCTGAAATCTTGTGAGAGAAAAATACTGTTGAAGTGCTGAAAAATAAGCACTTATAAGCTCAACCGAACGCAGCCAGAATCTGTCCGCTCCCTTTGCTTGCTGGTGGGGGAGAGAGAAACAGCTTGGTATAAAGATTCATGCTGCTTCAGAGGATCACAGCACCAAACTTTTCCTTTCCAGAGCTTTAAAAAATCGGCCGTCTTTACTCCTCGTGACGCTTTTTTTTTCCCCAACTCACATGACGCCCTGCAGCGTCCGTACCCAGTTCTCCCGGCGGCGGCTAGGTCACCGTATTATTATTATATTGTCGTTGAACCTTTGGAATTACTCCTACCGATGCTTGTTAGATCATCCTCTGTATTTTATAGTAGGAGAAAATAGGGGTATACTTCTAATATTCATTATTCAATCTGATATTCTGATAGCACTCCATCTGTTTGAAATTACAAAATGTTTTGATATTTGTGACTAGGTTTTTTTTTAATACTTTCTTCGTGCTCTTAAATCCAATCTCTTGTTTGCACGGACGATTAGATGGGAAATCCTGAAATTCAACGAGGGTTGGAGTTGGATAACAGAATGCACGAGCGCTCGCTTTCCTAATAATATTTTGTCACCACTCACCACATGTTTAGTCGGGCGTCATAATAAATGAATACCTAAAAAACACAACCAACCTTTCTCCTTGCGAATCAGGGGATCTGGGGCTCCTGTTCCACGGTAAGTTGCACTGTTGCAGCAAGAAAATGACATTTTTCTATTTTTTTCTATATCTATATAATAAGAGAAGTGATGTTGTTTTTTTTTTTTTGAAAGGGAGAAGTGATGTTGTTGGTTGCGAGGGAGGCTGCAAATCCCGCAACAAATGAAAAAGGATGGCAGGTAAGGTAGCACCACACCGCAGCTTGAGAAGATCTTGGCTCGTAGTCGTGCCGGCAGACGTCGCCGCTAGATGGAGTAGTATAATTATAAGCAAGGCGACAGCAAGGATTATTATTAAGTGAAACCGAACTAATATGAGGTCATCACAAGGTTATGGTTATCTTTACGTGTGCTCTTGCACATGTGCACTTGGCTCAGCAAAAGATCAATGAACAGTGCACATGAGCACACCAGCAATTCACGTCGAATGGAAGTGAAGAACAAGAAACAACAGAGAAAGGGGAGCGAGAGATAGGCCCCGTTTAGATCTCGGTTGCAATTCTGCACTATAGCATATTCATTTATATTTGATAATTTTTGTCCAATCATAGCCTAAATAGACTTAAAAGATTCGTCTCGTGATGTACATGCAAAAAGTACAAACATATGAACATTTCATCTATATTTAACATTCCATACATATATCGTAACGTTGATGCGAGCAATTTACAATGGACCTAAACAGGGCCATAACAATAAAGCATACGGTAAAGTGGGCTGGAGAAAACAATCAATCAGCTGTACTAGTGCTGTACGCATGGTACTGTCTACTGTGTACTCCAGACTATTCGCTGTTGTTCTCGCTCCCTCTCGTCCCTCTTTTAATCGATCCAATGGCCGCGGCCGCAGATGCCCCCAAAGGCCTGGACGCGGTGGAGGGGCCCATCGGGCTCTGAGACTGAGAGTGAGGCCGCGGGGAAAGTACCGCAGCCAGCTCGGGTCGGGGTGTGTCATGTGCGTGACACTGTATGAGTTTACGAGGCGACGTCGATGCGCGCGGCCGGGTCCCGCAGCCTGTTTATCTGGCTGAAAATAACCGTTGGTCTGAGTTGGTGTTGATTTGTTATGACAGAAAAATACTGTTACATGTTTAAAAATAAACGACTGATCAAGCTGCCGGTTGGTTTCATCCCGATACCTGGGCCTGACGTGTGGGCCCCGCGGCACGCCCTTTTGACCACGATCACGAGGAGCAGCCTGATGACAGCGTGTCTTCCCGTAATGCCGCACGGCTATTAGAGCGCTACTACACTAATCAACTCACATGTGAATCCTCCTGCGTAACGAGTAGCAGAGTGTACGGAGTAGGTAGTTAATCAAGATACTCCCAGACCCCGTGTATGTAATCTGGGCCGTCCATCCATCCGGGCGAACGGACGCGGGATGACGACTGACCCTTGTGTCGGGTTTCATTTCAACCTCGGATTCCGCGAGCAGGAGCAGGGCGAATCCAAAAACCCTCGCCGTCCCGTCTGTGTGCTTGCGTGTCGCCCTCCCATTCCGGCATTCCCATTCCCATGCTCATCCGACGGCCGGCCGTGGACCGACGCGACGCGACCATGCAGTGGGCGACGGGACGGATCGACGGCCGGCAGTTCAAGCCTGCAAAGGTCCGTCCCAACTCCCAATCCCACAAGCGATTCAGCGATCGATCGATTTGGTTGCTTGCGTGTTGGCGTCGCGCTACAGTAATGGCGCTGGGGCCGGGTCCCAGGGGCCAGTGGGCGGATTCGGTGGACAACGGTACGTATGCTTGGAGACCAAGGGACGTCACTCGCATTCATAGGCTCACCAGGAAACTGCGAGAAGGAATAAAGGCGGCCGCACGAACGTACACTACATAATCTAGGTTTAATTTAATCCGATGATCGTTATCGATACATTAACCACGCTGGACTGGAACGTACGTGTGACCACACACGGCACGGGATGGGGAGGGATTGTGAGTTCAATCTCACAGCTTCTTCTTTGGTTTTCAAGTTCTTCGGAGTTTTTTTTGGTGACCACACTGACAACTAATGCTTGTTTTATACCCAGGTTGCCCAGTGCGTTCAGTTTCACCCAGACTTTTCCCTACAACTACCGGCTCTTGCTACCTGCTAGTTGGATACTATTGTCTAATTTGGTTTAGACAGTGAGATAGTTCTTATTTAGAGATGTAGTAGTAGTTATTATTTACTATTAACCAGATAAGGCCATGGTATACGGCGGAGATAAGCAAATGGTTGCTACTGCCTGTGGGTAAATTAATGACTTCTGCTGGAATTAGTAACTGTTAGCAGGAAAGGCTTGGAACTGTTGAGTCGACTTCAATCCCATCGTGTGGCCAGGCAAAGCAGAAATGCAGAATTGCCAGATTGGAGAATTCATGTGAAATTCCAGCAAGGCAAAAGGCACCGACAGAAATTCCAATTGCTCGCGACTAGCAACCTCTTCTTGCATGGAGACGGTACCCGCAAATGTTGCCGTCCGAACAAGTTTGTTTGCAGTGACGGGTGATATGTGCCTTGATGTACTCCGTATGTTGGCATATATTTCTAGATAGTTAGGCTGTCAAACGCATGTGCCTGTTAGACGACGCGCTTCAATATAGCAGGACACGCACGGTATTAGTACGAGTACCAGTTCGCACAGTTGGTCAACGTCTGATGTACTACTGTGATTGTACACATCAAGCCCAATAAAAATATTAACTATGACATTTTGATGGTCAAACTCGGTAATTAAAGATCCACCCGTCTCGAGACTTCTATAATTATTAGCTGGTTAGGTTACTCTAGCATAACATCTATATTCGAATTCAAGTTATCAATTTGATATGAATGTTCCTATATAACTATATTAAGTCAAAAAATATCTATATTTATTTTTGAATTTAACGATGCTAACCTAGTATTTCAAAAGTGCTCATAGCAATTTAGGTAATGCACTGTAATGTGATGTATAGCTTGTTGTGCAAACATATTTGGATTTAAAGATTTATTCAACAATCGTGTTATGTATTCTGATCCGTATTAGAATCATTGTTCATATAAATGATCGTCTAACCTATTTATATAGAGAAAATTGCTATATTGGAACTCTAAACATGATGTTTCGCTATAATGTGACTTCTATCGTTGACATCGCTAAAATGACACCCAAAACGTTGGCTTCTCCTAATACATGACATTCGGCTCATTTAACTCCTAGAATACATGTATTTTGGATTCATTTTACTGTATTTCCCTTCCCCTACTAATGGAGGCCATGCTCGGCCCGTTTCCTGCGCTATCTGCTCGCTGGCCGGTGCTTGCTTGCCGGTGCTGCATGCCAGTGCTCTTTTTTTCTTTTCTTTTTTTTTAAGGACGCTGCAGCGCTGCTTCACGCTCCTGTGGCCGCGGCCAGGCCAGCTGTGGCGACGGCGTGACCGCGGCCACCTTCCAGGCGAAGAGCAGCAGCAGGTACGAGGCCGCGGCGAAGAGTTGTTGTCCGCCATGGCCAGTGGTAGTGTTGCAGTGCCAGTTTGTGCTTCAAGCCTGAATTCGGTATGCCAGTTTGTGCTGCATGCCAGTTCTCATCGCAAAAAAAAAAAAAAGGACGCTGCAGCGCTGCTCCAAGCAAGCACCGGCCAGCGAGCGGCGAGCACAGGAAACAGGCCTCGATTAGTAGAGGAAGGGAAATACAGTCATATGAATCCAAAATATATTTATTCTAGGAGTTAAATGAGCCAAATGTCATGTATTACGAGAAAACAATGTTTCGGGTGTCATGTTAACGATGTCAACGATAGAAGTGCTATTATATCGAAACACCATGTTTGGAGTCTTATTATAGCAATTTTCTCATTTATATACCGTTAAAATGCAACACTGTGTTATACCGTTTCCTTACAATAACCATGCATTTTGTAGGGTCAAAAGCTCCTAGGAACTACGTGAATTCAAACTCATGGACAACGAAACAACCCATCCATAATACCAGTTTTTAAGAAACTATGGTTGTAGAAATAAAAATTAGATATCATAAGGAGGGGCAGCAAGAAAAAAAGGTAAAAAACGTGCAATACCTCGATAATTGTCTGTATTAACCAACAAATCAATAGCTAAAGGGACAAAAAACCGTGCAATTCAACAAGGTCACATGTGACGTGTTACCATTACAATTTATAAGGATAGGAGAGAGATCCACCAGAATTACACGTGCTTGTATGCAGGAGCACTTCTTTGAGGTGATGACACCACAGAAGAGGGGCAGGGGCTATCAATTACCCTTAAACGGACTTCAGATATGCTCTCATGTTTTTACATGTTTGTAAGAAATCGAGCTGATAAACCTTATAGCACGTATAAGATCGTGGAAGTGTTTAGAAATGTCCTCACCGTCACCAATGGCAGTGATATGTTGATTTTGTAGCATAAAATCCGGTCCATGCTCACCAACCCTAACACCAACAAAACAAAGGACAAGGGAAGAGATTCTAGAGGAATTAATTATTATCTTGACTTCACCTAACAATTACTTTATTACTTTCGCCCCCAAAATAAATCAATTTTGCAAATCATCATAAGTCATCTTGAATTATTAACTTTGACTAACTTTATAGCAAAGAACAACAATATTTATAGTATTAAATAAATAAATTACAAGAATATATTTGCTAGGTATCTACTGAAACCAATGATGGCATAAACATTGATGAACTTGACTAAATATCTCTAGAAGTTGATCTATTTTATATCAGTGGGAGTATATATATGCAAAATGATTCAATCCGGCAGCAGGTACACGCGATGTCCTCAGTCCTCTACAATACGGTTGGATATGTCCGGGGTGGGCAAGTTCCAACTGTCAAAAACTTTACCGCACCAAACTGTCGATTCAGCGGATGGGCGTACCAGCACCAGCAGGGAACATGTGCATATGAGGAGGAGAAAGACGAGAGACCAGCAGCGGCTACATTATTACTCCTAGTTATTGCTCGTAACAACAGAAAGTAAGGAAACGGAAAAAGCCCATCCTCAGATCTCCAGTAGTGCAATGTGCAGCCTCATGCTTTGCTGTGCAAGAGACCAGGCGTCCATGCCTTACCCTGTAGTAGGCTCCTGCACTGCACACTGTACCAGGCGTCCATGGTTTCAGCCCGTTCGTTTCTTCAATTAGCCGCTTATTTTCAGTCACGGAACAGTATTTTTCTCTCACAATAAATCAGCACAAGCCAAAATCAACGTTTATTATCAGCACAAGCACCAACCACGAAACAGTATTTTTCTCTCACAATAAATCAGCACAAACTTACAAGCGAACAGGCTGTTCGTCTCGCCCTGGCGCCGAAGCGGACGAGGACCTCACGCCCGCATTGATGGCCAGGGATGGCCACCGCAGTCCGCAGGAGCAGCCGCGCAGGAACGCTCGGCTCGGGCTCGGCTCGGCTTCTCCAGGCATGGTCCCTGCGCGCGGGGCCCACGGACAGCGTCTCGTATCGTATCTCTGTGTTGTGTATACAGTAGTACTCGTATGTGTTGTGCGCTGGTGTCGCAGGAGACGTCGGCGTCTGCTGGCGTCCGGTTGCTGGCTTGCTGCGCCCTTGTGTGAAAGCAAAGCAACCAACCAACGCTTCTGGACTGGAGCCTGGCTTGGCGCTGGCCCGCCCAGATGCTGCCCACTTTGTTCCGGCCTGGCCATCGTGGCTCGTTCGGTTCGTAGGATGGGCCACCCCCCAGCTGCTTTGCGTAGATCCTGCTCTTTGTCCTCTTGCATCGCATCGCCCGACTAGTATTGCTATTTTTCGTCTTCTTTTTTTTCTGTCTCTCTCCCTCTGTGATATGACTGGATACGCTTCACCTCCCCGACGTTCCACCGCCGTCGTTTCCCGTCAGCTACGCGACGGCGCGCACGGGATCCCTCCTTCCTTCCTTCTGTTCTGTGGGCCTTCGTGAGGTTTGCCCCGGCCAGCCGGCTGCTTCTCCGGGCGCATGTCGTTGTCATCATCATTCGTTCGAATCGGCTCCCCGCCAGTCCGATCCGCCACCGCGTCGTGTTGGTGCGCGCGGCCCACGTGACGCGCGAGATGGAGGAGAGCGCGTCCCGCTCGTTTTTCCTTCCTGCGATGCGAATCCAGTGGACCTGGAATCTCACACCGGAAAAAGATAATTTAGGCTCTGTTCACTAAACCTGAAAAAGTGCTGAAAATTCTGATTTGGTATGAGAGGAAATTACTTTAGAAGCGCTAAAAAATAAACGGTTTTAAGGTTTAGCGAACAGAGCCTTAATTAACAGCGTCACGGTCGGCAACAAGCTGGAGACAGTGATACGGTCGCGCGCTTCTGGGGCAGCGCGACGGATCGAGGTTTGGTCTCGGGCGGCCACAAACATACCGTGTGTGTGTATACGCGTCCCTTTGTACCGAGACGTGATGATACGCTGATTTAGGCGACCGCTTGCACTGGCCCATCCTGTTGAATTTGACTCAGGTAACGCCGATCTCAATCTGTAGCGTGTACCAGTCCAATGCACTCGTTAGGTCTGTCGGGGGTTGGAAAAATTGGCCTGTGACATCCGGTGTTACGACACGTTAAGTTTCCAAGTTACTGCCTCGGTCGATCGGTCATCGTCTGCATTTGCGTAGGCATTTGCGCATTGGCCCTACTACCACAATTGCCTGATATATACAGTATACACTACGGTACTCTCATCGGAGCCCATTGTTTTCATGGGAGTAGAAATATCGGTGACTAGTGGCCGTCGGAGCACTGACCTAGCTCAAGCGAACAGAGTTGTTACTAGATCATGGAATAGATTAGATCATGATTGTGGTAGATTGGTGTCTCGTGAAAACCCAATGGAAGAGTGGCCTATAAATTCCACCAAGTTTGCAAGTAACCGCTAATGATGACTGTAATCTTGCTCATGGCTAATATAAGCTTCTGTTTGATCTAAAAATAAAGCACTCCGGAGACACGTGTAGTAGCTAAGCCAGCTTTGCGTCGCATATCCTTTTGTTTCACTCCTCTTTTAGGAGACTGCCATTGATGTTGTTTGGTTGGATCAAAAGGCGCTAGCAGATCTAGGGTTCATGTTGGTGCTAGCTTTGATAAATCCAACCTATCATATGCAGGGAGAGAAAAGGCGAAGGGGCAAACACCCTAATGGAAAGTTGTTGGGTATTTGGTTGAGTCGCTTTATTCTTTACCTTTTCAAGATGCGTATTCTTTGCATCCAAGCTCGAAAAACAAGTTATATATTCTTAGGACCAAATTTTTTTTAACAATGACAACATTTGTTTATAAAATTAGTATCATTAGATAAATTGTTAAATTTATTTTTATAAAAAATATTTGCAGAGGCAAATATTTCCTACTATTTTTAATATTTTAAAATATTTAGTCATTTTTTTTAAGAAAATCGAGTGTCATACTACGGTGCGATAATTATTTTAGGATGGGGTGAGAAAGAGGGGACGGGACGTATGTCGCCAGCACCCATCTCCTGATTTGGAGGAAGATTCCTCACGCCCGCCGCTTTGGAATTAATGGATAATGATGATATCAACCAATGCAATCTCCCTCCTACCTGGACTGGAATTAATGGATAATGATATCAACCAATGCAATATCGCTCCTGCCTGTTCAGAGGGCACAACCGCACAATTCATAACTACTCCGTGCTGTTATATTCACAACCAATGCAGTATATTCGGGCTGTTAGAAAAACACTAGTGACTCATGATTTTTATTTTTACACTACCACTACTCAACGACTTCCGAACTATGGGAAACAAACAAACCAGCCAGACCAGATCACCAAAATGATCTGCATGTAAACCTACTAAACACTATCGACGCGTATATAAAATGCAAGTAGGCCACGACGAGGAAAGTGTATCTATCTCATTTTCTCATCTTAATCTGCTGACGCCATGGATCACGAGATCCGAGAGAGAACTAGACTTCACGTAGTACTAGCT
Source organism: Eremochloa ophiuroides (assembly GCA_038502445.1). Classification (NCBI taxonomy): domain Eukaryota; kingdom Viridiplantae; phylum Streptophyta; class Magnoliopsida; order Poales; family Poaceae; genus Eremochloa; species Eremochloa ophiuroides. The sequence goes on from JAHLJS010000002.1 coordinate 9,435,258, forward strand.
CGCGGTGGCTCCGCTTGCCTGATTAGAACTGGCAAATTTAGGTTACGTATTAATTCCCCCTCTGCTGCTGTCCCTGTCCGGCCGCTCGGGCCCCAGTAGGTGACAAACAAGCACAGTAAAAAATGTTTAGCATCTACTCCCTCCGTCTAAGATTAACTTAACTTTTGGGATTCAAATTGTAAATTTGCTGTATATAAGAAATTATAATTCTACCCCTAAAAAAGTGCTCCAAAACATAAATGTGCGGTCCTCATTTCACCAGCACATACTACAGACAAAACATCAACAGTACTCCAGCTGAACAAGGAATGCCCCACGACTAGTACAGAAAGTTCTGGTCCCCATTCTGGCGCTCATTTTGCCTAGAGCTTAAAATTTGAATTGGGCGCCATTTTGCCCCCAATATAAAGACTCCACCGACGACAGGCTTCCCCCCATTCTCCAACTGTTACAATCTCCATCAGCCTGCAATTCTATTGATCAGCCATGCCCATTGATCTAAATACAGTTCCACAGAAAGGAGATGGAGAGCCCATACCTGATCTAAATGTAGCACCAACCTCCATCAGCCTGCAATCCATTCCATCTTCATCCATGCTCTTAGATCTAAACATAGTTTTAGGGGAAGGAATTAAAGAGCCCCTACCAGACCTAAATCAAGAGCTTGCTGATGAAGGAGAGGAAATACAATACCTCCAGGAAGACCAATTTCATCTCATCAATGAAGAAGTGCATCCACTCATAGGTGAATCCCACTATCTGCAGAAAGACCAAGACAAGGTTGTACATGCTATAGATCTCAATATTGCTGCTTCTGAGGGACAACAAGAAGCTCATGAAGGTAATTTTTTCTCTCAATTTCATTACTACAAGCAAGTAAAAATTTCGTGTAAATACACCATTCAGCCATCAATGACATCTATGCTCCAACCTACTGCAGTTCTTGCCGTTCATGAAGCCCATCAACAAGATGGAGATATCATCTTTGATGCTCCACATGAACCAGATTATTTCGACCTCAATTTTCAAGCTGCTGATGAACACCATGAGCTGCAACAAATGATCAGTAAGCCTCAATGGAACTTGGATATTGTTTTCATATTATTTAATCTTAAGTTACCACATCGACTAACTAGTCACTAGGTTGACGAAGCAAGCATATGATTCTGCTAGCTGACCTGTAAGCAAAAAATTTGACAAAAAGGTCATTTAGACAAAAATGATTTGGTCTAATAAACATATGATCAGGTCCATGCAAAGAATGCCATCTCAGACTTCTTTTCGTTTTTACAGACATGATCGATAACATGGATGACTATGGTGTGTACGCTGATGCTATGGACATAGTCTGTGATCATGAGGAGTTAGAGGACTCAGATGATGAACAAGTTGAACAGACAAACAGAAATAATTCACGAAAGTACAGAAATTTGACAGACTTGGAACGATAACAGATATATGAATCATTGCTTGCGAGAAGTAATAATGGCAAATTAAGGAAGAACACAACGACCATAGTAGCTCGCAAGTTTCAGGTCAGTAAGTATCAAGTGCGTGCTGTTTGGCGAAGATCAAAGGAGTGCCGTGCACAAGGCATACCGGTAGATGTTAGATCACGGAGAAAAAATTGTGGCCGGAAAAGGATCCAAATTTATCTATCTAATATTCATAGAGTTCCCTTGAAAAGGAGGAGGACTATACGATCTCTAGCAAAAGCTATTGGTGTAAATAGGAGCACCCTGCATAAACTATTCAAGCAAGGCCTGCTACGACGCCACTCCAGCACACTAAAGCCTTTGTTGAGGGAAGAAAACAAGAAAGAAAGGCTACGATGGTGTGTTTCCATGTTAGACGAACGGACATTGCCTAATGACCCAAAATTCCGTGATATGTACAATATCATCCACATGGACGAGAAGTGGTTCAACACCACATCTAACATGACTTATTATATGCTTCCAGAGGAGGAGGATCCACACAGGACAGTGCACAATAAGAATCGCATTGGCAAGGTTATGTTTTTGACAGCAGTAGGAAGACCACTATTTGGTGATGCAGGGAATTGCATTTTTGATGGGAAGCTAGGACTGTGGCCATTTGTTAGAAAGGTACGCTATATATACACTCGTTTCACTTTCTTTAATAAGTTAGTGTGCTAAAAAAAATTGGGATGCTTACTTGATTTCATTTACAATAGGAACCAGCAAAAAGAAGAAGTCATAATAGAGGAAGAGGGGTTCTAGTCACCAAACCTATCAACGTAGATCGGAGCACAATGAGGTCATATCTGATCGGTAGAGTTCTAGACGCTATTGTTAGACGGTGGCCATGGGAACTTAGAGGACAGACCATTTATATTCAACAAGACAATGCCCCTTCACATGTGCCAGAAAATGATAAGGAGTTTGCTGATGCAGTAGCACAAACAGGGCTGGACATAAAACTCATCAGCCAACCTGTCAATTCCCCAGATTTGAATGTGTTAGACCTAGGGTTCTTCAATTCTCTCCAATCGTTAACCTATGACTCGACCTCTAGGGGCTTGGATGACCTGATTGCGAACGTAAAACGTGAGTTTGACAATTATGATCCAGACACTTTGAATAGGATGTTCCTAACATTATAAGGGTGTATGATTGAGGTGATGAAAGATGGTGGAGGAAATAAATACAAAATTCCTCACATGGATAAAAATCGGCTAGAGGCAATAGGCATGCTCCCTAGAAGCCTTGGTTGTGACAGAAAGCTATATGAGGATGTGCTCGCAGCATTGGGAAACTAAGTATATCACATTTGATGTGATTTTGGGAATTTTGGGAGCAAATCGGTGGTAATCATGGCTGCTACTGCTAAATAATAAAGTAGGGGTGCTTGATCATAGCCATCATGTCTGCTACTATTGTAAATTTGGAAACTGCATGTGTGGTACTGCTGTAAATTTGTAGTGTTTAATTTGTACTAATGTTGTACTCCTAAATAAAGCATGTGTACTTGGTGATGTTAATCATGTGTGGTACTGCTCTAAATTAGCAGATTTTTAAAATGTGTCGTAGTTCATGCTAAACCAGAGTTATCCCAAATTCTAAATAAAGCAATCATAAACACACATCTACATGGATTAAAAGTATATAAAAGGGAAGCACACTTCATCGGTACAGTCATACCAGTTCTTCGTAGAACCAAAAGCACATCATCTATAGATAGTGGCGACCTACACCTAGTAGTACACAAAAGCACTTCAGCTACATAAAGTGAGAATGTACACTACATCATCGCACAAGCATCTGTTTATCCTAGCACCAAAAGCACAGCATATATCCACAGCAACGAGATTTTAGTTTATACTCTGAGACAACAGGAAACCAACTAGGGAGGAGGGCTGAAGAAGAGCGGCACCATAACCTTATACAAGTAGATGAAGCATTCGTGGTAGAAAGGATCCATCTTGGAAAGCACCTCGGCCAGGCGGGCAGCCACTTCTGGGTGCAGGTCCTCGCCAAGCACCTTTTTGGCCAGGCGCGCAGCTAGTTCTGGCTTCATCTCCACGTAGGCAGCCCCGTCCGCGGCCACCGCAGGGGCCAGATCGACGCCTGCAGCTCCGTCGGGGGCCACTGCAGGGGTCAGGTCAATGACGGCAGCCCCATCCGTGGCCACCCCAGGGGTCAGAACAATGCCGTTAGACCCGTCCGCGGCCATCACAGGGCCTAGATCGCCATCGTGTGGCCCATTCGCGGACACCTGAAGGGCCTCGTCTTCGTCTTCGGAGTCAGGGACGTACACGTCGCCCTGGGAGTTGAAGCGCAGGCCAGCCCTCTAGATTTGGCACCCATGAACGTAGATCCACGCCTCGTTATCCGAGTCGGCGCTGCTTGGCTTCACCACTGATTCGGCGGCGCCTGGCTTGATGAGGTCGCGGATCTCGTCGTTGACCCCGCCGCAGGGCCTCAACAGCTCAGCACCGACGGCCCCGGCCATCTTGCCACTTGCACGGATCGGCCTGCAACGTCGGCGGCCGCCCGCAGCCATGGTCACGCAGCAACGACGAGTGGAAGGGAAAGAAAGGGAACGGAACGAAACGGAAGCTTTGAGAAGGGGAAGGGGAAGAGAGCGGCGTAAAGGCTCGGAGGTGTGCTGGTATCTCGCTCTGCTCGAGATATGGACGGGCTCCCTCGATGCGGACTTTTTTCGTTTTCTTTTTTTTATTTGCCTCCGTTCATGTAAGGAAACATGTGGACAGGAGTACTCGGCGAGCTTGCTTCTTTTTTTTATTTTTTCCCTCCGTAACTTTGCAGCCGGTCAGTCGCAGGATGGTGCCATCCAGACCTTTTATTTGTAGATTATTTTTGAACCTTAGAAGGTAGGTTAATCGTAGACGGAGGGAGTACTCCTACTCCTACTACTCCAGGAAATCCATTTACCTGGAAAAAAATGTTACTTAGCACATGTTTGGTTTTGGGTAATTGATGAAACCTACTTTGCTAACGATTTCTAAGTGTTTTATGAGAATTGATTAGCAAATGGCAAGATGGAGCAAAGGACCGGGTCGGTGGAGGCCACAAGTGAAGGGCAATGACGGCGTCCATGAAAATGGTGTAAGCCCATCAATAAAGGAGAAAGCCCTATTTATGGCATCCATGCAAATGGTATAAGTCCATCATCAAAAGGAGTCCACAAGCTTCATCAAGAGATGGTAAAAAAGTTAGGAGCTCAAGGCAAAGGTATAATCCATAAGAGCTCTTTTGCTTTTGGTGATCAAGACTCCATAGAGTGAGTGATCACATTTAGGATAGATAGCCGTACTATCAAGAGGGGCGAAATCGTTGATGAAATACGGTTATCAAGTGCCACTAGGTGTTTATGATCATTGCATTGCATATAGATGCTAGTGACACTAACAAACCCTTAGAAAACTCTTTTGAAAAGGCTAACACACGTGCACAAGGTGTAGAATACATGGTGTTAGCACATGGGAACAAAGGGTGAAAGGTTTGAGTGAAAATCCTAAGAAAATAGAGCGTCGGACCATTAGCCTCCCTGCGGAGGAGCGTCGGACGCTCAGTTTCGGAGCGTCGGACATTTTTGCCTGAGCGTCTGATGGTGCAGATCGTGCGAGAGCTGACGCGTGGCGAGCTCTGAGAGCGTCGGACTCTCGGCGTTAGTCCGACGGTTTTCAGGGCTCGGGGAGCTCTCTGGAAACGTCGGACTGTGATTTCGTTTGGTCTGACGCGCCGTGAAGACTTAGTCCGACGGTGCTGTTCCTGTGGGCGTCGAACTGTGGGTGTTGGTCCGACGTTCGTCCGTCCGACGGTTCGTTTAGCGCGGGAAGTTAGCCGTTGTGATCCAACGTTCGACTTCAAACGGCTAGTGACACGTGGCGTTCATCCGGGGCGTCGGACCGTGCAGATTAGTCCGACGGTCTGGCCGTCGGACAGTCCGACGGTACGCAGTAAAGTCTAAACGGCTAGTTCTTTGTGTGTGGCTTATAAATAGTCACTTGGCTGGTTTGGGGAGGATCTCTTGGCACTCCTGAACATCATAGCATACTTGTGAGCCTTCCCACTCCACTCTCACTCATCCTACTTGATTGTGATCATCATTTGGTGAGTTTGGAGAGGATCAAGTGTATTACATTGATAGAGATCATCTAGAGGCACTTGGTAGCGGTGATTCGCAGCGGTTTCTCTCATTACTCTTGGAGTTTGCCGACTCCTAAACGGCTTGGAGCTGCGAGGATTGTTGAGGGGAGTTGGTGATTGTCTCCGCCTCCGATCAAGGTATTGTGAGGGGTTCTTGAGCCTATCCCCGCGGGAGATCGCGAAAGGCATCTTTAGTGGATTGCTCGTAGCTTGGTGGATCCCCGTCTTGTGTTGGTTATGCGGCACCCTTGAGAAGGGTTTGGCGTGTGATGCCAATTAGCGCGTGAACCTCCAAGTGGGTGTATCGCTACAATGAGGAGTAGCTTGCCGGCAAGCAAGTGAACCTCGGTAAAAATCTTGTGTCATCTCTCTACCGAGGATTTCTCTTGTATTTGATTGATTGGTTATATTGGACTTCATCTCTTCTCTACACCAGGGGTATTGAAATCACCTTTACTCTTTACATTTGTGTACTTACTCTCTCGTGTAGTTTGTTAGTTAGTTGCTCACTTAGGAGTAGTGTATAGTAGTGACATAGCCTTTGAGTGTGAACTAGTGATCATAGTGTAGTATACTTGTCTAGGTGGCTTGCATAGTGTAGGTTAGAGCTAGTGCTTTGCAAAGCTTGCTATTGTTACTAATCGTCTTGTTAAGTGTTGTTTGTAGGCTTTTATAGGCTATTCACCCCCCTCTAACCATTTAGGACTTTCAATCTTCTTAAAATTTTATGTTAATAATGTGTTTTTCGTTATGCGTGCACTAAGTATGTAAAAATATTTTAAAAGCATTGAGACATGTCCTTTTTACCATGCTCCCTGTCACAAAATAAAAATCGTTTTTACTTTTGAAATCAATATTTGATTATTTGTCTTATTCAAAAAAAGTTACGAAAATATAAAAATAAACAAATCAAAATTAAAGTATTTCTAATGATGAATCATTTCATAATAAAATAATTATTTTTTTATAAAATTTTAATTTTTTTTTAAAAAAGACGAATGATTAAAAGAAAATAGTTAAAATTTTAAAACGACAGTTATTTTAGATCGAGGTAATACTCTCCTTAATGAAATTAATCAAAGATTCTGGTTCATCGCTGCATGCTCCTGCCGCGCAGGCGCAGTGACCACTGGGGGCCGCTCGCTCCGGCTCCGCTCTCGGGTCAAAGAACTGATCGGGCTGACAGGTTAGCAGTACTCTCGGACAGTCAAGTCGGCTGCCAGCACCAGGCGCAGGCACACGCAGGCCTGGCCGCCTGCCCAAAGCTGCGTCGCCCTGACCGCCCCGATCACACAAATAATTTTGCAGTTTTGGTCGTACGCAGCTCATTATTCTCCGCATATTATTTTATAGCGAAATGTAAACCGGGGAACATGATTGATGCTTGAGAAACGAAAAGATTGGGAGGCTCTGTTTCAGCCAACCACAAAACTGTTTATTGAAGTTAGTTTTAACTTTTAGCCATCTAGTACAACATAGTATTTTTTTCTCAAATAAATTAACCGTATAATCCATTCAACCGCTTAATCCAGCTAGCCGAAACAGTACTCCCACCATGACTCCGTCCAGCTCAAAATCATCGACGCCAATTACAAAGGATGCTGATTGGTCCGAACTCAATCAAAATGCTGAAACACACTTCTCCCGCGATCGTAGAATTTCGAAGAATTCGATTCAAACTCGTACTAGATCCAGCGTCCACAAGACAAGAAGTGTTAGCAGTAGTACACGTGGTTCGCCCTCGGATCCAACGAATGTCCCTCTGCCCACGAGAGCCAGCATCCCATCCCCGCACCGGGGGGAAAGGAGGAGCAGGCATCTAAGCCGGCCGGTAGCGACCTTAAGACAAGCACGAGGGCGTCCAAAAAAAAAGGGATCTTTATCCGGCTGCGTGCTTGGCCGGCGCGGCCACTGTTTTTTCTCTCTCGTTTTGCTGGATGACCACTGTGGGATGGCGATCGTACTTTTTGGCTGCACCTTTTTCCTTGGCCTATTACTACTGGCTGACAACTGTTTAGTGGTCGAGAGATGACAGGATTCGTTCACTCGAACAGTACCTGGTACGGTATGGAATCACAACTTCACAAGGACGGATCGCCCAGCATTTACTTTGTCTCGTCGTCATGGGCTTATATGTCCGTCGAGAACCGGGCCGAGTTCACTCGAATAGTACTGTACCTTGTTGTTTTGGTCGTTAGCCAATGAAGCCCAAAGGCCAGATGGATCTGGGAGGAAAGAGCGAGGTGGCCGAGTGGCCCGCTAGGTCCAAACTGCTCTTGATTTGTAGCCCAAACTAAAGCCCAGAAGTTCAAGCCGGAGAAGATATAAAAAAGGGGAGACAAAAACAAAAGAAATAGGAGTACGTGACAAAAGCATTCCGGGGGAGGTGGGGAGAGCCGGAGAGTGCACGAGATTGACATTTTTTTGGCTTTTGACGTCACAGGTTCCAACAAATCTGTCCCTGCAAAAGGTACTCAATTTGACATAAAAGCCCTGGCCAAGCACTCCGAGTCTCTGTGAATCTATGATCAGAAGGAAAATCCTAATGGTTTCATACCATCTAATACTAGTTCAGACCAAAACGATGGAAACACCACGAGCATATAAAATGTATGTAAGGCCACGCATATACTAGTATCTATGTACAAGTAATAAAAACATACTCCATCTGTCCCTTTAAAACTGTCCCTGAAAAACCGTGTTTCACTCACAAACACGCTTTCCGAGCGTCACTTTTTAAGGGACGGAGGGAGTATAGTTTTAAAAACTAGGAGAGCTCCATCATCTACTGGACAGATCACAACGGCGGATTGCCACGGCTTGCACAGGATCAACTCAAAAAAAAAAAAAAAACTTTGCCTCTTTGGTGAAAAATGGTGTCTCGTTCTCGTCTTGTCTCCACGTCCCAGTCCCTCGTCCTCGTCCGTTCAAGCTAATCTTAATGGAAGATTTCACCTTTTCACTCTTTTAGACATGAAACTTAATATGAAATAAGTGTCTCCCAATATATAATTTTATTGTATAGTTTCATACAACTATTTAATGTCTCTATTTCTTTTCTCTCTCTTCTACACCATACATTTACTTTACATACATCTCATGAAACTTAGAAAGGCTCTTAGTGAGGATTTCACACAGTTTTCAATGTTTTTAAAAATAGTGTTGTATAGTTTTATCCCTATGAAATCTTTCCCCTCTCTCTCCTCTTTATTTCATGAAAAAAAATACAAAACACTACCCCACTTATATTAATGTGGCATCCCATTTTAGGGCTTATTCGTTTCACCCCTAATCCATGGGGATTGAGGAGGATTGAAGAGAATTGCGGAGGATTTTGACTCATTGGGGATTTAATCCCTCCCAATCCTTCTCATTTTGATGAAACCGAACAAGGGCTCAAGGTGCATCAAACATCCATAAAACCGAATGGCCTCATGCTGGCATGTTGCGAAACGCGCCCCGGCTGCGAAACGCGCCCGGTCGCGCCCCCCTGCACCGGCACACCGGGGACCCGCTCATCCATCGGGATTGGGCCCCGCCGCCCCGGCCTCGCAGGCCACCACATGGCCCACACCGGGCTGGTGCCTAGGATCCACGAGCGGACGGCCGCGATGACACCGGCGTGGGTACACCGCCTGGGCGCCCCCATGTGCCCCGCGCCTTTTTTAACTGGGCCGCACCCGGCGCCCCACTGCGATTGGCCTCATCGCATCACGCGCTCACGCACGCTCAGCTCACAGTCACTAGAGAGTTCAAACAAAGAGGCAAGAACGAAGCCACGCGAACGCCGGCACCACCGCGCTCCGGTCGGCGGTCCACCTGCTCCGGCCATTGTTTCTCCATTCTTCTTATAGGAGGCGGCGGCTGAGGAAGCAGAGGGGAAAAGAGGAGATGGGGCGGACGAGCGTGGCGGTGGCGGCGGCGCTGCTGGTGCTGGCGGCGTGCGCGGCGCTGCCGACGAGGACGGCGGCGAACAAGATCAGCATCAACTGGAAGCCCAACGTGAACTACACCGACTGGCTGAAGCAGCACAGCCCCTTCTACAAGGACGACTGGCTGGGTAAGCTAAGCTCCCACGCCCACGCATTCCTTGGCCACCTCTTCTCTCAGATCTGAGCTTCTGACCCCGCCTTGGCTTGGCTCTCGCGTTCCCGCCGCCCGCCGCCGGGGGCACACGGCAGTGTTCTACTACACGGCGGGGCAGGCGGACGTGGTGCAGGTGGACGAGGTCGGGTACAACAAGTGCGACGCCACCAACGCCATCTACAACTACAGCAAGGGCCGCAGCTTCGCGTTCCAGCTCAACGAGACCAAGACCTACTACTTCATCTGTAGCTACGGCTACTGCTTCGGCGGGATGCGCCTCGCCATCAAGGCCCAGAAGCTGCCGCCGCCGTCCCCGCCGCCGTCCTCCGCCAGCGACCGCTCCTCCGCCGCCGCCATCGCCGCCTTCGCCAGGTCCCACGCCGCCGTCGTCTACGCCGCCATCGCCGTGCTCGCCGCGCTCCTCAGGATGGTCTAGTCTAGCTGGCTGGCTGGCTGCGCGGCCCCTTCGTTTGCTTGGAATTGGGACTCCTTTTTGTTCGTTCCTTCTCTCTCTCTCTCTCTTTTCCGTAGTGTGCTTGCTCTGAAGAGGAACACTGGAGCGGCAATGCTGCGTTGGTTTGATGAATTAGTGGTGTGGATCTGCGTAAGCGATTGATTAATTGAGCTGGGATTGATTTTTCAAGTGTGAAGAACTCTAGCTGAATTTAAGTAACTTTAGCCTTTTCATCTAGCAAGTGATTAAGTGATTGGAGGTAAAAGAACCTCTTTTACCTTTTGGTTTCCTTTTCTGATCCGTTCCAACACTGGACTGCGGATTCTCGTCGCTGCGTCTAACGCTGAAAGTGAAAACGGTCGGAAACAACGTCTCTTTACACGGATTCCGGTCGGGAACAGCGTCTCTCTACACGGAGATGCAATCAAACCGATAAAGATCTGAAAAATTCAAATTTTGTGTACGAAAATGGTTGAAAATGGTTATATACGATCTCATTTTTTTTTCTAGTAGAGACGATTTTGTGGCAACTGGTTAGTGGTCAGCAAAGCCATGCACCCGCGTCGCTCGAGGCAAGAGGCATCTATCTGCGTGTATTGCCGTTGACCCAATTACCCAAACAAAGATCATCCAGACTCCAGTGGCAGCATTTGTCCGCAGGAGCAGCCAGGTTTCGCGCATGGACTTCCCGCCGTGCCGACAACGCTTTCGTGTTTCGCCGCGGGGATTCCAGGCGTTCAGCACAAGCTTAAAATGGCCAAATCGATGCTGTTTTCTTTACGCGATCTTAGGAAGTAGGAACCGCGTCTGCGGGCTGCTGCTACTGCCAACGTGCTACACAACGCAAACGAGAGTTGTCTCTTATCGTTTTTCTAGCAATCACGAATGGACACCGTCGGATACTAGGCAAAGCCACCTTACCTGTGTTTGATTCTAGGACTATGTGGGTTGGGTTGGATCCATCATAGATTTTAGGATTGGGTTGAACCCAGCTATTGTTTGGTTAGTAGGGTGGGTTGAACCCAGTTTCTTGTTTGGTTAGAAGGTCGACTAAGGACGGAATAGATGGCACATTCACACCGTTAAAACCAGCCACCAGTGGGGCCCACCTGTCATCCTCTACCTTATCTTCTTCCTCCGTCAACCACGACCGTGGGCGTCTTGAGCACGCGCGACCGCCAGGGCGCCGTGGGCGCGGGCGCGGTCGCTGGGGCGTCGGGAGCTCGGGCGCGGCCGCCGGGGAGCCAAGAGCTCGGGCTCGGCCGCCCTGGCCGCCACCGCCTCGAGCTTGAGCTCGCCCTGGCCCCGAGCTCTGAGCTCGCTCAGATCCGGACGCCGAGGAGAGGGCGCGACGAAGGGAGCGAGGAGACGAAGGCCGACGGCTCCATCTAGGTCGAGCTCGTCCTCTCGATTTAGAGGTACTAGCTGAACCCGCATAATAGAGGAATATTCCAACCTGGGTCGATCCTATTGTATTCAACCCTCAAACCAAACACGGGTTCATCTGCGTTCAACCCAGGGATATCCCCAAACCAAACACTACCTATCACTAGCAGCCACGATCCGCGTTCATCTGGGCTGCTGTTTACCCATGTGACCCTATTTACATGTTCCGATTTCGATTTCTTTTTAGACATAGAATAATATTTTTCTATCACAATAAATCAATAGCACTATATATAGGAGTATAATATTATGATAGTAATAATAACAAGAAAGCTGGCAAAGCGAGAATGCCCATCCCTACATACTCCTCTCATCTCTCATGGAAGGAAGTGTCGCGAGACCGCCGTCTAGCCAGCGAAGTGACAGCGGGCAGCGGCGAAGCACGTGCACACATCACATGGTATTGCGAGGAGGTGGAGGTGATCTACGGAGGCACTGGCCGCGGTAGGCTGCTTGCACATCGATTATTCGCACTACCAAACAAAAAGGATAGAGGCTGCGTTCGGTTGAGCTTATAAGTGCTTATTTTTCAGCACTTTAACAGTATTTTTCTCTCACAAGATTTCAGCACTTCTACAACATTTCAGCGCTTTTCTACAGCACTTCAACTTCACCGAACGGAGCCAGAATATGCTGCTTGAAACAAGCACAAAAAGGGTAGAAAGAAACTGCCTGTACGGCCGTACCAAGACTATGAGCCCAGGGCCCAATTTGCCAAATCGATATAATGCTGCTCTCTCTCATAGGATGGATAACGTCGCAGATAGCTCGTGTTCTCTTCTTCTCGTCCAAATTGCTGCTCTATTTGTTCTCTGTATTTTTTCCTCCTCCTCAAGCCAATACTAACAGTAAGGCATTCCATGCTGAATTGCTTCGGCTTTCATATACTTCCTCCGTTTTGTTACTTATCATAAGAAAAGTCATAAAAGAGTGTCATGTTTGTGTCTTTGTGCTTCTGTAGGGGAGTAGCCATGAGTTAACCGTTCTTGTTTTTTTACCTCCGCTTGATTTCTCCCTCTTTTTCTCGCATCATGCATGCATGCAAATTCTTTTCAATAAAATATGACATCTAAAAACAGTACTATTATTTGACTTGCATGGTTAGGCCATGGCCTCTAATCTCTCTACGGCTCCGCCATTGTAATGACCCTGTCTATATCCGACCGACAGAGCAGATGTAAGCCTATGAGCCATGCGTATCCACGCAAGAAATTTCCAAATTCCGCTGCAGCCAAAATTTCTTTCAACTGCTCGAACCACCGGTGTGGATGAGCTGTCAGTTGCATCTTGTAATAAGCAAAGGATCAACCCTGCGTACAGTACGCCTGAAGCTCACAAATAGCGCACAAACAGTGGTACTGTGGTACGTACTATAGTGGAATGAGTATGACTGGTGCAACTCTGGCTCTTTTCAGCAAGACTTATTAGGGCTGTGACATAGTAGGAGTATTTGTAAGACTGACTTGATTTGTTGTGAAAAGAAAAACTATTTTATGACTAGCAAGCTGATTTTGGCTGAGAGCCGTCACCGGAAGCAACCACGCTTCTCGGGAATAGCTGCTGCACTGTGACCATGAAGCCATGGACACACCAGTCTAGAGCCTAGAGGGCCTGAGTCCTTGGACCCATCTGTAGCTGGGTCACGCGTTAATGAAGCCTAATGATGTGGCATCAACAAAAGCACACCGCACGCTTCGTTGTTTGCAATGTTGTGTCTGCGATCACCAAGGCAGTGCTCGTCCGGTGATTCAGTTTTATTTTTTTTAATAGAAATCACACTCAGCACCAATCTTTTTCAGCTTGAACCTCAGCTGCGTACGGAGCCAGCCATGAACAGCACCAAATTAAGCAGTGCGCATCGAGCACTCGAGAAAACTTCCGGAAATTTTTGGACAAATGACGATACAGTTTACAAGCCAGTGCACCTGAAGTTTAGCTTAAAGCTAACAAAGCAAGGAAACTTTGTTGTCAGTTGCCACTCAAGGAACTTCCCTATCATCGAGCACACCGGGAGGAACTAGAGCCCATAAGCCCATCATGAACACACACACACACACACACAAAAAGGAGGGAGAACCAGATCTTAGCTGACGTTAGTCCCAATGGATAAAGAAATCCAAAGTGCAATATATATAAAGTCAAAATTCTAGCAGGGTCAATCTGATTCTGCAGAGAGCCCCCCTTTGTTTACACCAGAACAAGCTTAGCACTTCGACTCAGAACATATTCTCGTATCACACTTCAAATTATCTTTCAGCACCCATCAATCTTCAAGCATTGCCTTGGCTGCATCGATAAGTGCAGGTCTGAAGCTGTTTGATGCTCGGCCAAGGACAGTGTAGCCTTCCTTGTCCTCAACATCAACATCCGCACCATGTCTAATTAACAGAAGAGCTACCTGGAACACAATATAGGCTTTATAGAGCAACCTTGAAACCAGTCTAAATCAAACTACCAATGAACTCTATCCAGTTAAAAACAAGTTGAAAATGGCTATAATCATCATAATGAAGTGTCAACAGCAACATAGCTGGGTATTCAAGATGCATTACAAATCATTAAATAGGCAGAAGCACGGATAAGGCACTGTTAATAGTTACTTCATAGATGCACACAAGCAAGACATTAAAATTACCCTCTCTGAATGCATATCAACAAATTTGATGCGATGAAGCCAGAAAAACATACCCCTTTGTTCTCACATATAACAGCATGTATAAGAGGTGTTTGTCCTGTCTTGTCAACAGCATCAACTTCAGCACCTTCCTCAATGAGGAATTCACACAGCTCCGCATTTCCTGTGCTAGCAGCTCTATGCAAGGGTGTGCAGCCAAACTGAAAAGAAGCAATCGAAGATTCACAAGTTTAGCAAATCAGTCTAACTGCCTACTGCAATTTGTGCGATGATGTACAATGCATAGGCATATGCGATAGCATAACAACAATAAACATATTTCTACGGGGAGGGGGCATCAACTGTATCTGACCACATAAATTTACGTAGTTAACTTTTCTTGTCCAAACTGATAGAGGACAAATAATCTATGCTAGACCAAATGTATCACAAGAAAAAACAGATGTTGTTAAACATTATATTTTAGATTCATGATCATAAGAATTCAACAGATCTCGGCCTTGTCCAATGCATTGCCTCAGGGCAGAAAAAACTCCTGTATTTACAGATTCATATTATAATCCATCTCACACTGAACACTAGCAAAGTTTAAATGTCACCAAAAACTCATAGATATCTGACTGCCCAGGAGCTAGAGCATTAAACCTATGTTAAGTCATTACATGAAGCTCCATATGTTCACTCTTTTTTTTTTTTTTTGGATTTGAGTTTTACCACTAATCGAGTCCATTTGCAAGTTATTTTAGATTGTTGAAAGTATACAAACCTTGTCTTTCTTGTTGACATCAGCACCATGGGCTATTAGTTTTTCAGCTATGTTAAGCCTCCCTTTACTTGCAGCATAATGAAGAGCAGTTCGGCCACCATCAGTAACCAAGTTAACATCAGCACCTGGTATTACAAAATTTATGATTGCACTAGTTGGGCGAAAATAAAAAGAATTATAGAGACAAAATTACTGGTTTTTCCTTAAAAAATGCATTAAGGAATGTGGACCACAAACCCACTTCAATAGCAGCAAAGAGAATAGCATAATGCTTATAATTTATAACTAGCAGATACCTACAGCATATTAGAAGCTAAAATACGTCACAATACCTTTTGTTTTCAAAAAGATAAGTTTGTGATGAAAGGAACGTTTCGCCTCAGTTACTGGGACATTAAATTCCAAGAGGACAAGTGATGAATAGTAATATATCAGAAAGCTTATTCAGGGGAAAAAAAACTCAGCAATCCTCTAGAAAATAGCCCTGTTCAAGTAATTCTTGCTAGCTTCTCATTTTACTTCTGTAGGATATACAAATCAGCATGTTCAGAATAAGAGCTTACTGCTTACACAAGGATGTTGGAAAAATAACAGTGATGTGCTGATATGGCGATATATGTGGATCCTACTCAAAGAGTAAAAAAAGCACCATGCCTCTCAGAAAGTCAGATGATTGACCAACACCAAAACTACCAACATCTATATAAGCGGCGATCAATGTGTTAAGCACAATGCTCACATATGAATAAATACCTAACCATTTGTCTACCGCTGTTTGAGTAAATCAACCATATCATTCTGAAAATAAAAACAAATAATACACCGAGAGATACCATGCTCTTCTATATAATTGGATGTCAGCTGTTATTTTGACAAACCAGGACAGGACAAAACAGGGAAGTTCTGCATACAAGAACCAAAAGGAGGACATCGGCAACCACGAGCAATATCCATGATGATTTTAGCATGAGCAGTAACCTACCAATAGCAAATATCCATTTGAAATGTTACATCCTACATCAGTCACATGGCCATTAGCCACTATGTTACTGCATCAAATTACAGACCAAAACTACATCAATAAATCAGTTAAGTTACCCAAACAAAAAAGTAACATAGAGCAAGTAATACTGGGCTTTGCATTGTCATATGAGACAGACATGACGCTCAAATTTGCAGTAATTACTGCAACGTCACAAACTAGGTCATAGAGACAATGTTATCAGAAAAAAAAAAAAGACATCAAACATCAATCCTGTTATGTACTACCAATTTTGCGCCAACTAATCTTACAAATCCGTAGCAGAAACAGTACAGTTCGCCGGCCACACGTATCGGTTGGTCTCGTATACCTCGCTCAAGCAGGATGTCGATGATTTGAGAGTTGCCGGAGCTCGCCACGGAGTGGATCGGCGCCCACCCCTCCTCGTCCTTGGCGTTCAGCACGCTTGCGGCGGCGTCACCACCGTACTGCGCAAGCGCGAGCACCACCTAAAACCCAGGGAAACACCGCAAAACCGTCAAAACCCCTAAACCCTAGTTTTCACCCCTAGAGAGCAGACGGCCCTTTGCGTGCCTGGGGATGGCCGGCAGCGGCGGCGACGTGGAGGAGGGAGCGGCCGTCCTCGTTGCGCAGGGAGAGGTCGGCGGTGGCGAGGGAGGCGAACGCGGCGGCGTCGCCGGACTCCGCGGCGCGGAAGAGCTCCTTCTCCGACGGCCGCCTCTCCCCGCCGCCGGCTCTATCGACGTCCATCGCCGCGGCCATCAGGAGGTGCTCTACTTCGTGCGGGTTCGCGAGAGGGAGGGGGCGAGGGGCCGGAGGCGAAGCGAACCAGCGGCAAGACAAGAGCAAAGGCTATTCGAGTTGTGGCTTTGTGTGCGCGCTTTCCACGCGAGTAAGCGGCCCCTCTTCCAAGAAAGAAGACGACCTTGGGCTTTGCTGTTCCTGGCCGTAAATGGGCCGCACAGCCCCGCTTCGCGGTTGAAGTGGGCCAATCCTACTCCTAACGGTCTACGACTACTATTTCGATTTATGACGACTCCTATTATGATCTTCGCGGTTGAACGGCGCTCCTGCGTCTCGCTCAAGCTTTGGTTATACGAGGGCAATTACGAGCACGTTTCTCGATTTTAACTTGCGTTTGGAGACGATGAACAAGCGGTTTCTGAATCTGGTGATGGAGAACCTGAACACCGACTTGTATTCTCTGCTCAGCCTGAATCTGTCCTGCGGTCCTGCTATCTCTTCCGCAGCAGCTGCTGCCAGAGCCAATCCAGACGCGGAGGCAGGCCGGCAGAAGTAATTTTGATTCTCGGGCAAAAACACAATTGAATCTTACCAAGGTCAGTTAGTTTCATAGCGTTGTTTTTAAAAAATGCAATAAAATTTGAATGTTCATATGTGCCACCTAAAACACATATTCATCCACGTAAAACATATTTTTTCTCTCTTTTCTTAAATATAGTGCTACATCATCAAAAAACACATACATGGCACCTTATTAACGCAAATAAAACTTACATAAAACTCCTAGTGAGACTAGCTTAAAAAATTATTTCTCCATTTTATTGATCTTCTTTAAGTAACAATTCGGAACCACTAATTCCACTTATGCAATAGATGACATCAATATACTATTATTACATTGTACACTGTACAGTCACCCCCCTGCTACTCACTCTAGGTGGTCATGCGGCCGGAGCGACATGAACATGGCCGCGTAGTGTCTGAGCCGCCGGTCCCCGTCGTCGGGCCCGCCCACCAGCGCCGGCGCGGCCATCGCGGCCAGGTCCGTCGTCGACGTCGTCCGGGCCCTGTACCTGCGCCACGCGAGCTGGATGTTGACGGCGGCCCACGTCCGCCAGTTGGAGGAGTAGTAGCGCGCCGTGCGCTTGAGCTTCTCGTTGGCGAAGTTGTACCGGAAGTGCTCGGTGATGAACCGCAGGTCCGGCGCGTCGAGGCAGAACGCCTGCGCCGCCTCCACGCACTCGAACGTGGCCGACGACGCCGGGAGCCGGTCTACGAAGGGGCGGCGCAGGCACCACGACAGCAGCTCGTCGCCCAGGAAGCTGCCCGCGCCCAGCATGCACGTCGCCACCACGCCCTTGGTCAGCGGCTGCGTGCTCCTCAGCTTTCCCTGCAGGATGAACACCATGCGCTGCACGGGGTCGCCCTCCCGGATCACCTTCTCCCCGCTCGAGAACACCAGAGGCCGTAGCCGGTCGCAGATGTTGTCCAGGATCAGCTCGTCCATGCCATGGAACAGCGGAACCTGGCAAGGCAAAATCTTGTAACAATCCCATCGCAAAAACTTCAGTTACTTTACTGACTAAAGAAAGGTAGTTCTCAGAGACAGAGACTGTGCCTGCTTAACCAGCTCAAGGCAGAGGTAGCGCTTGATGTCCCGCCGGAGTCCTTCAGGCAGGTCCTTGATCATCTCCATCTCCTCGTCTCCCGTGACGGCGGCCCAGCGTTCGCGCTCGTATTTGCGGACCCTTTGCCTCAGCCGGGACGGCAGCTGCCTCCGTCTCATCCACCATTCCATGTCCCGGAACCGCAGCTGCATCTTCCGCTTCCTTGCGAGGACCGCGTGTAGAAATACCTGCAGATTCAGTAGGTTGTAGTTTGTAGTTAGTGAAGCGGTGTGATACAATCATACAGAAGGACAGAAAAAAGACATCGTTTTACCTGTATGTTTCCAATCAGCAATGTGAAGAGCATCAGGCCACTGAGGACATTGATTATGCTGAATATCACCTCAATACCATTGCTCGTTGGGGCAAGATCGTTACCAAAAGTACTGCCAAGAAATTCAAGGAATCGCACAAGTTCATGAATGTGCAGTTTTAAACACAATACGGCAAGTCGGCAACAGCATTAAAAAATGCAAGTATGCATATGGAACAAGACTAGAATTTTTTGAAGCGAAACTGGGGTATCAGTTTGATGTTTTCTTTATTCAGATAACAGTATAAGAAATAAAGAGCATTTTGAACATATAGTATATTATTAAGACAATAGTTTTCTAGAGAGCAGACACTGTGTTGAAGACAAATTAAATTAAATATCTAAAAGTGATTACCTGAGTGTCATAGAGGCCCCAAAATATAGGATAAAGTATTTTGACAGCAAGCGAATTGCTCGATATAACAGGAAGAGCCCCCAAATAGATTCCATAAGCAAAGGACCCTGTTCCACTTAAACAAGTAGACACATTTTGTTGACTGAAGGAGGTCATGTTCGTATCACATGCGAATCCATTAACATTCGATGACCACCCATTAACATTCGATGACCACGGAGGGTGAAAACATATCTCCTCAGAACAAGCTAGCGATATTAGATCACAACTGTTGTTCTTCTTGCATTCTTCCTGGAGGCAGGAAGCAATGCGCTGGATTGCAAGAACATACCAGCACCCACCTGCAATCTGGAAATAGCAGAACATTGATGAATAATCAAATTACCCAGATTATTCAGTGTGTAGTCTCAAGTCTAGTACCAAATCTATATGTTGAAGAACGAGCCAAAAAAGTTGCAGACAAGAATTGAAGGTTGTTCTTTTACAATTTTAAGTCACTGTTCATGTTTAGTGGTTTGGTGGACATTTGATAAAATTCCAGTTTCTTATTCACTTCTGATGATTTAGTTGTTGGGGCAGTTTCCATGTTCAGCAATATTATGATCACTGAGAGAGAGGAACAATCCATCTTTGCAGTTTCATATTTACAACAAAAAATCAACAAATTGGCTGTACTACTGAAATTTATATGCAAGCAATGATACTATGTGAGTGACACTGGGATTCCATGTCCACACGATTTCATCTATATTTTCTACAGTAAACAACTAATGAGGAAGTGAATACTCACATGAGAAGCAATGAAATAGGCAAATAGATTTAAACCAAATCCCCACCATATTGATCCAAATATGTAACCGGTCACCTTCTGCATTTTCCTCATGATGTGTATACTATGGTAGACCTTGGGAAGAAATTGAAATATGAACATGAGCAGCAGTATTGTCATGATAAGCTTAACTTGCTCCTCCCTAATTAACTTTGGTATAACCAGCCAGAAGATAGCCTGCAGAATTTGATGGATCGCCTTGTTTAGAAAACTGAACCTATAAAGTCAAACAAATCTATATATTTCTTTGTGAACCCTGACATAAAAGGAAACCTCGAGAACATACAAAAATGTAAAGAAAACAATAGGTTTTAAATCCTGGATCCGCCAATGCCTAGGGCAAAGCATAGAAAAAAATGTAGAGGAAGGAACTGAGGTGGCTAGAAACCCTGGTGTAACAAAAGGAACATGTCGGAATGGCTGAGCTCTAAACAACTAGACATGCATGTTGACTGCTGATCAATCAGTTAGGCCCTTTAGAACAATAATAAGTTGAACTGTTTTGAAAGGATAAACAATATCAATAACCCATCCATTGATTTGGAAAGGATATAATTAACAGTTTCTGTCCATGACCGAAAGGTCCAAATAAGCACTGTCCACACACACCTTGCAGTTGCAGCCATGCCCCACGTAAAATTGATAGTTGCAATCATGCGAAACAAAAACGAATATGCATTCTTATTATGCGACAAAAACCTAGCTATCATTTGACCATCTGAACGACAAAGACTACTATGACTAAATGGTTAGGGAAAAAGAATCCAATGGCATGAACAGAAATCAGACAAGTGTTCCTAGAACAAAAGACACGTAATAGAGTCTAGTCTGAACTCTGAAGTATGAACTCTCGAGCAGTGGCACATTGGAGATGTGAAGGAATATCGTCTTGTGCTGCCCCTGCTGCGGGACAAACCAGAATTTTGCATTTCGAAAGCTCGTCACCTTGCAATCTGGCTGCTCGGTGGGTCATATCACACTTATCTAGCCCACAGGCCGCCCCATCATGAGGACCATCGCTGTACTGTAGTTTTCTATCCAGTTTTCTTCCATCAATGCTGGTAATCTCATTGTAACTGTGGTCATTTTCAAATACTAGTCCTACCATGCTGCTGTTTCTTTTCTACATGGCATGATTGCATCCAAGGTCATATTCAAATACTGCCGCCGCCAATCATTGCCTTACGCCGTTATCGATCCTGTTTATTTTTTTATATCAAGTTTTTAGATCGCACTGTTTGGACCCAAATGACATAGCCAAACAAGTTTACGGACTGGGATGACACAACTGAATAAGTTTGAGGATCTAAATGGGTGATTTACAAGTTTAGGGACCGGGATGACACAAATGAACAGGTTTGAGGAGCCTAAACGGTCGATTTGAGAGTTTAGGGATCGGGATGATACAGCAGCGCAAGTTTAAGAGACCGCCGGTGCACTTTACTCTTTATAATACTAGTCCTACCATGCTGCTGTTTCTTTTTCTACTTGGCATGATTGCATCCAAGGTCATATTCAAATACTACCGCGGCCAATCATTGCGTTACGCCGTTATCGATCCGTACCACTACTAGTTCCGTATTTTTTTTTTTCGAAGAACTAGTTCCGTAAGCCATCCGACTTTTATATCTACGTAGACCGCTAAACACTTCTACCTGAATTCTCCATCCCAGCAGTCACTGCGAGTCGTGATCCTTCAGGAAACTACAGCCTCCCTGCCACCACACACATGCGTGCCAATGCCAGCACTGCACATTAGTTAGTACGCCGGCCGCATCACTCTCCAGTGTCCAGCTGCCGAAGCATGCATTTTTTATACACATCAGCACACTGGTGGACACATGTTGTACCTGCAACGTACTCGTGTGCCCTACACACACCGCTGCAGTTCCGACATGGACTGGGGGGGCGTTGTGCGCTGTCTGGGAACGAGACAATAGGCATGTCCATAATTTTGGGGCGTTTGATCCATCTGACCCTCACCTACAGTGCTACAGCGTCTGGGTGTATGCTTGGAACGTTTATTTGCGTCTTTTTTTTTTGGCAGGTCTGGAGAAGAAATTGGTAGGCTGAGTTCATTCGGGGGGCAGTTGGATTGGATGCGAGTGCCAGTAGGCGGTAGCTGACCTGCGGGATGGGGAGGATGACGAAGAGATCGAAGCAGAGGCCCTTGGCGGAGCGGGCGTAGTGGGCGGCGATGGCGCGGGCGTCCCAGACGAGCTTGCCGCAGCCGACGACGAGGGACTCGCGGGAGACGTAGGCGAGGCGGAACTGCAGGAGCACGTGCGCGAGGTGCGCGACGTCGGCGCAGGTCCGGAGCGCGGTGACGGCGGCGGCGAGGCCGGCGTCCATGTAGAGGCAGGGCTGGCCGGCGCGGCCGATGGAGAGCGCGTAGAAGAAGAGCGGGTCGAGCGCCAGCGCGGCGGCGCGGCCGAGCAGGATCCAGCGGTTCCAGCGCTGCACGCGCTTGCTCCGCGGGTCCAGCACGGGCCCGAACAGCCACCGCGCCGCGGCGCCCGCGTGCTGCCGCGCGGCCGACGCCGGCGCCGGCGCGGCGGGCTGCGCCTGGACCGGCACGAGCGAGGACCCCGCGTCGGCGTCCCAGTCCGGCGAGTGCACCTGGTCGCACGTCGTGGAGTGGAACGCCGGCACCCCGGGCTGCGTGCACGCGTAGCACTCCCCCCCGGACGGGCCACCCCCCGCCGCCGACCGGCCGCTCAGCCCGCCGCTGCCGCCTCCGGCCTCCTCGTCCCGCGCCACACCGGCGCTGCTGCTGCCCCAGACTCCACCATCGCACGCTCGCGCGAGAAGCCTTCGCCCAGGAAACACAAACAAACAAACAAACAAACAAAGAGAGACCAGTTCAGGATCGCGAACAGACACAGGCACACACTCCGATCGAAGACGAAACCATTGGCACAAGGTCGAGGAACTCGATCGATTCCTTGAAGCGATGAAGAGTGGTGGAGAGGCGAGCATGAAGCAAACCAACCTCGCAGGGAGGGAGCGGCGGAGGAATGCGAGCGGAGGCATCTCGTCCCGACCACGGCGGCGGGGACCATGAAAGCGCGGCTCCGGTAGCTAGCCGGCGCGATGGAGGGAAGGGAAGGGAGGCGCGGTCCAGTAGCTAGTGAGAGACTAGCGAGCGGCGGAGCGGGAGCTAGCAGCCTGCCTGCTGCTGCTGCTGGCGCTAGGCGTGGGATGGGGGCAGCGCAGCGCAAGTAAAGAGGAGGGTACAACTGTGGCGGGGGCCAAGGACGTGGCGCGTACTAGTACGTAGCACCGTCCTTGTGCTGTTGTGCACCGATATGTACGGAGCACTTCGCCCTCCCCACCCCACGCGCCTACGCCTACACCTACACCTACCGGATTGACGGGAGCAATTGTTCCTAGGGGGCCCGATCGAGCCACCCGGCACCTGGCACAGGTGACTGGTGAGCCGAGCACATCACCTAATAATCATCGGTAATGATTCCGTCCGGCCGTCCGGCCGCGCCGGACGCAGCTTCCGCGCGCACGACCCCCCGCGCTGCGTGCTGCCCGCCCGGCCAGTCGGCCACCCCCGGTGCGGTGTTTTTTTCTTTTTCTTTTTTGTTTTTGTTTTTATTTATTTTTCCTTTTTCTTTTTTCCTTTTCTTTTTTTATTTTTTTCTTTTTGTTTCTATTTTTCCTTATATTTTATTTTTTTAACATTTATATTTTTCTTATTTCTTCATATGTATGTTGTAATAGTATATCGACAATGTTGCATATGTTATCAGTATTTTCAGATGCAACGCAACGCGCGCCGGACGCAGCACAACGCGCGCGTCCCTTTCGCGTCCCCCACGCTTTTTCCTTTTTCCTTTTTTTTTCACCTCCTACGCGCGCGTCCCCCACGCTCAGGCTGTTCGCTCCCGCGCTGTACGTTTTTGTTTTTCATTTTCATTTTTTTTATTTTTATTTTCTTATTTTCTTATCTTTTTATTTCAAAATATTTGTATATTTTTTATTTCTTTGTATTTATGTCCTAAACATAGATCGAGAACGTTGCATATATTACAATAGTTTTAGATGGATATTGCAAACTTTATTAAAAATATTTCATTTTTTTTTGACGTGTGTTCTAAGAGTATGTTTCTCATGTTTCATCTTGTTTTTGAAAATGAATTTTTGCAAGTGTTTATCTGGATATTTCATATGTTTCACATGTATTGTTGCAATTGTTGTATCTGAATATTACATATATTTGTAAAATAATTTTTAAGTGTTTTTCATGTGTTTTTTTTTCAAATATTTCATGCAGTTATTTCGATTGTTTCAGTAGTTTTATATATATGTTGCAAGTGTTTGTATTTGGATGTTTTAAAATTAGATATGGTGTTCTAGAGTGTTTTAGATGCATGTTTCATGCTCAATGGTCGGATTACGAGGTCCGTCACCGGCGGCGATCATTCTCTGTCTCAGCCCGCATGACATTTTTTCAGCAACCGTGATCGTCCCTATGCCCCACGTGCTCATCTTCCTTTAACTCCTTATTTGTTTTATAGCAGGGTGAACATGCATATTGCAAAAGTACGTATCCAATGTTTCAGTAGTTTTATAATTATGTTGTAGATATTTTGTATGAATATTACAAAAGTATATTAGGAATGTTGAAAAAAATTATCAAAATATATTCATGTGGTATCTTATTTTGAAGAATTTATTGTAAAGAACACGATGGTGCAACCGGATTTTAATTATGATATTTAATTTAGGAATTATAACTTTTTAAATTTAAAAAACATGGAATGTATGGTACTAACTGTACTACAGCTTTAGGTAAGGTAGAGAGCGAGTTGGTCTGATGCTCGCGCGTCCAGACGCGCATATCGGGCCGGACGTCCGATTTGACGTTGTACCCAGTAATCATTGATTGCGCTAGGGGTTCCATGATGATGATCCGATCTCTTGTACTCCCTCTGTCCCGTAATGCATGCAATTGTAGTTCTTTAGGTTTGTCCTAATTTTAGACTAGTAGCTGTAACAGTAGGTTTTGCTCTCACGTCCCTCCACGCCTGCAAACGATTCTCGGCCATAAATCGAAATCACCTTCTCTCCGTACCAACTTCTCGATCCCCACATAGTAGTAGTGCGCCTGCGAGCGTCTGCAACCGGATAAAACGAGGCTATACAGTTAAATTTTTTCTACCACTAATTTAGTCTCGGGAACGTAGAATTGCAGGCTTTTACGGACGGAGGAGTCCAACAGATACCCGTGACCCGAAACCGATGAATTTTTACCTTAGGGTGTGTTTAGTTTAGAAATTTTGAGGAATTTTGTAATTGTACCACTTTTGTTTGTATTTGATAACTTTTATCCAATCATGGTTTAAGTAGACTCAAAAGATTCATCTCGAGATAGACAAACAAAAAGTACAAACATGCAACAGCTGATACTTCATTTAGTGTTCCATACAGACTAAAAGTACAATTAATGTGATGGGAAGAGAGAAGAAAAGTTTCTGAACTAAACGCTGCCTTATTAGGACATGAGCATGGGTCTATTTCTCTATCCATGGGTTTCGCTCTGTACGGCTAGCTGATCCAGCCAGCACCAGCTAGTCATTCAGCAGTGTTTTTCTCTCAGAACAATCAGCCAGCCAGTCGTACCGTACCAGCCAGCCGAACAGAGTGTTTGTTAATGGGCAAACAGCCAAACCCAGTGGGTTTGTGGGCGTGGGTCTGGGCAAGTAGTACCCAAACCCGCAAACCAGTGGGTTTTTGAACCTGATTTATCGAATAATAGTAGCTCATATCACCCTACAATATCCTAAATTTCTTGGCTAGATTGATGCATATAAGACGACTTTCCCATCTCAAATGTTTGATGAAGGCATCCGTATGTAAATAAATCCTTTAGTTTTTAGATCTTGTATTAGCAAGTAATTTTATACGATCAATAAATATATTTAGAAACTTTCTCTACCCTCAGCTTATAAATAAATTTGTGTATTCAACAATGTAGAGAAACCAAGTATAAATTTGTATGATAAAAAGAATAAGTTGCTACTCAGATGTAGCTAAAGCTGCACTCTCTCTATAAAATGCATGTGGATGGAGAGTGCGGGAGCTAAAATACTGTTGATACTTGTTGGGCACAGGCAACTTGCGGGTACCCGTTACCAGCGCGGACACGGGTATGGGAGCATATTTGTACCTGTCTGAGTTCGTGGATTTTTTTACGGGTAAATTTTTTCTTTCGCGGGCACGGGTATGGGTGTGCTGTACCCGTTGCCATCCCTACGGACGGAGTACAATTGTACTACCCGACACCGATATATGTGTGCCATTTCCCCGGTTTAAAGAATGGGCTAAGCTGCTCCGTCAACAACGGACGGATGTCTCACTTCTTTGTAAACGCCATGTATACGTACCAAATAACACGAATCATGAGATGGCCTAGTAAGCAGCCAGGCACCAGATGGCTACAACAGGGTCGTGTTCCCGCAGCTACCCGGGGCACCCGCGACCAAGTAAAGTAGGCAAAGACAAGTACCAATGCAATGCTAAAAAAAGGCAAGTACCAATGCATTTTTGTTTTTCTTTTGGTCTTATGCGGCGGGATGAGGCGGCGGCGAGCGACCGAGCGTGAACTGGTGGTGGTGGCCGCGGTGGTGCGGTGCTCTGCGGCGAGACGAGCCCGCGGTGCATGGGCTGGGTTCATGTAAACGAACGAGGTGGAATACTCTCTCGGACAGTACAGAGGTACTGATGCGCATGCGGGCCTGAAGCCTGGGCTAAGAATTCACATGCTCGGTCCATAGCCTGGGCCGGCGGGGCCTGGATCGGAAGCCTGGCTGGGCCAGAAATGGTTGTTCTTGTCATCTGTGAAATTCTATTATCTTTTTTAATAGTATACTTGGGCAGTGCACTGCAGCTGCACCTTTATATTCTTGACCTGCATTTTAAGAAGGGAATACAAATGGCTGCTAAGTTACTGACAGCCACTCCCCAAGGCCATAGTCATTAGAATGATTGTTCCAGAGCAACTTCAACGGTAACCCTTAAAACAAAACTCCTACATTTTATTCAAGCGCTTCCCTCACTTTTGATGACCCTATTTTTTTAAAGATGCTCTGTAGCAATGGTTCTCAAATAATTGAATCAGGGAGAAGGAGGATCAGCATCGAAGGATTCACGGTCACCATGAGTCATGATCGCTTCCCTGTCCCTCTCCAGTCTCCACGCCGAACACATCCGATCCCAAAGAACCTAAGCAATAAAAATATGCAAGGCATGGAGGACAGATCGGGCGTCAGCCGCCAGGAATCATCGCCGCTAGGATAGAGGACTACGTGGCTTCTGGCGATGAGGAGGCCGCCAGGAATCCGTCGTTGCTAGGACGGGGGACGACGTGGCTTCCGCCAATGAGGACTCGGAAGGCTAGTTCAAGTTCCTTTTCATGAGTTGGGAGTCGGTGATAGGTGTTGGTGTCAGATCTGCGGTGGCCGATGAGCTCTTCATGGGTGGGCAGCATCCTTGGTCGTCGCCATCGTCGTTGCCGTTGCGGCTGTCGCGCAGGAGGGGATTACGCATGGTGTGGCTGGAGAAGAAGAGTTGCGTCTAGGACACCTCGTCAGAGGAGCCACACGCACACGTGCCTTGCGTCTACTTGAGCATTCATCGCTAAATATGTCTGCCTAGGGACTTGTG
Organism: Eremochloa ophiuroides; assembly: GCA_038502445.1. NCBI lineage: Eukaryota > Viridiplantae > Streptophyta > Magnoliopsida > Poales > Poaceae > Eremochloa > Eremochloa ophiuroides. Next base: position 9,462,869 of record JAHLJS010000002.1, read on the forward strand.
TCATACTGAAAAAGACGAGATGTGGCTATACAGAAGGTCTTTGTCTCTAGCTACTATGCATTATTTCTTATTAGTACATTATCATTCCCTGTATGCTTCATCTTCATGAGTTACCTGCCTTTCACTTCACCCATCAGCATATCACCTGTACATGCCTGGGCTCGTTGAGGGAGCTTATGGCCTAATTTGGAAGCAAAGGGAGGTTAAAATCCAGTAATAAAAAGTCGCAATAGAGAATTAAATGGTTTATTCAAATGAAATCCTTATGAATTATTCATCCGGAGAAAAGTCTATGATATATACTAAGGGCCCGTTTGTTTCTTTGAGATTGAATTTATTTTAAGAATTATAATTTAGGTATAGATTAATTAAAATATAGTTGTATATGAAATGTATTTGTATATTTATGATTAGTTATATAAGAAACACACTTGCATATTGCACTTTTTATTGTATAAAAGTGAGTTAAAAAATGTGTTCTAAATTGGAGAATAGAATTGTAGCATAATGATCTATAGAATCTAATTCCATCTCCCACCTTATGAATTGAAGATAGGCTTATTTGTGAGCTTAGGAAAGGTGTGGAATCTTGAATTCTAAGCTAAATAGTTTTACTTATCATGTATATCTCAATTCCTCTAATTATAAGGAAACAAACGGGCTCTAAGGGAATTTGAGTTTCAAACTAGCCCTATGATTTGAACACCATCCACCTTTTCTTTCTACTTTGCTTCCACCACCATGCGCGATATAATTCGCCTTCATTTCTCAACACCCCTCTCTCCAACGACATTGTTAGTGATGGAGTATGTTGACAAATATAGGAGGGGCCAAAAGCTATGTAAATCTTTCTTTGTTTAACAAATTTGCTCCTTAAACCCAAGTGATTCTATAGAACTACGCAGGGGGGAGGGAGGGGGGGGGGGGGTGTTCAGCCCCCTTTGGCTTACCTTTCCGCCCCTAGACATTGCTGTTTGTCATTCTCGCCACCCTAAAAAGAAAAAATTTCCATGGACAAAGGATACCAAAACCCTTAAGACATCAACCCCAGAACTCAAGTTTCATTAGAAGAAGATGATACATGTAGACAGAGATAGCATTTTTGGGGAAGAGAATGTGTACTATAATCCAACGTACAAAATCCAACTGATTTTGACCAAAATATCTGACATCAACTATATCATTAGGGGTTCAGAGCTATGAATTAACCCCTTCCCCAAAGAAGTTGTTCTACAGCTGACAACTGTATTACACTTAACATCACCATGAACCGAATCATGCGAGGGTCCTCGCACCTCGAGGTGGTCCTGCTGCTGAGTGTGCAGTGTCCGTCACTCAAAACGATTCACCGTAGTCTCAAGGGATCGCTACTTCGCTAGTGACCTGGCAAACTGCAACAAATTCAACAATGTTTCGGTATTCGAAAAAAGAAACAATGTTTGTTTCGGCTCCTTTTGCTCTTGTTTCCGCCCCTTTACATTTGGTCCGAGTCCGACTGATGCCCGTAGCCCGCGCTACCATACATCATGAAGTTCAGAAAACAGAATTATTGATCGTAAAAACGCCAAAAATCAAAAACGAAAACAACAAAAGCATATAAAACAAAATGCTCTTGGAAACGGAGGAAATGAGCTTTAGGAGAAGTAGCTTTCACGAAAGACGGGGAGTCATTTACGGCCGTCCAAAAATGTGACAAATATAGCTTCAGAAAAGGAGGACGATTCTCAGCCGTTGAAATGGGAGAGAAGGATACAAACTGACAAGGCACATGAACCACGCGCCCCCATGGGCCATCGTCGGGTGCTGACGTGGGCCCATCGACCAGTGCCAGTGCCACAGCACGTGCACTTGCCACCGTCGGACCGAGCCACGGACACTTTTGCGGTTGCAGCGGCGGTGGCACGGCAACGGAGAAGAGTGTGAGGATAGAGATATTTTTAATCGCTCCCTTCGATTTCCTCCGCCTCCCGAACTAGTCATCATCACGCATCGCACCGCATCGCACGCGTCGCGCAAGCGCAAACACTCCACTCCACTGCACGTGCAGGAGGCAGCAATGGCGACGACCGCCTCGCCGCCGCTGCAGCTCGCCACCACCGCTCCCCGCCCGCACGCGTCCGCCTCCGGCGGTGGCGGCGTGGGCGGGGTTCTCCGCGCTGGCGGTTCCGGAGGTGGGGTCGCGCCGCGTCGGGGTCGAGGGCTGATGCAGCGCCGGGTCTCGGCGCGCAGCGTGGCGAGTGATCGGGACGTGCAGGGCCCCGTCTCGCCCGCGGAAGGTACGTGGCTGCGTTCCCCTGCTGGTCCCGGCGCCTTGGGTGAGGATTGGGTAGCAATGCGGTTCCAAGTGCTGTTGAATGTTGATTGATGCCGGGCGGGTGTGTGATCCTTCTGCCGTGCGCTGGTGCCTGGTGGGCCCCGATTCCGTGTTGCGGAACCGCCGTTAATTGCTGGTGCGGCCAGCCGGATGGGATAACTGGGACAGGGGTGTTGTTGTATGCGAGCATTGCCCGTCTTAGTTTTTGAAACACGTTTGCCGAATTTGCAAATACACTTTAAAATGCTTTTTCTCAGAATTTAGTAGAACTGGGGCTATTCTAACGGCCCTGCACCGAACAATCGAACACAATGTGTATTAATGTATTATAATTTCTAGTTCGAAGAATTATTTTCCTAGTGGATTGAGAACTCTAATCTGGTTGTGGTATATGGTAACTATCAGAGTTGTATTCATATATGATATATGTAGGCAATTAGGCTTCCTTTCTTCTGAAGGTATTTGAGACATTGATGTGATTCTAGGACCAGTGAATCAGACCATAAAAAGGATCTACCGGCTGGTGCAGAACATTCTGTGATACTGGCGTAACTGCAAATAAAAGACGAAACACCTTGCCCTTAATCTTCAACTATACATATATTGTTGCAGGTGATAGAAATGTATGTGCCATATGGTGGCCGTGCAATTTCGCACAATTACAACCGCTTCTATGGCTTTTCCCTTAGTTGAGAATGTAAGTTACATACCATGTGGGTAAAACCTTAAGATCCTAAAATTATGTCTTGCAATACAGGGCTTCCAAGTGTACTAAACTCCATCGGCTCATCTGCCATTGCATCAAACATCAAGCACCATGCAGAGTTCACTCCCTTGTTTTCTCCAGAGCACTTTTCTCCCCTGAAGGCTTACCATGCAACAGCTAAAAGTGTCCTTGATGCACTGCTGATAAACTGGAATGCGACATATGATTATTACAACAAAATGAATGTAAAACAAGCATATTACCTGTCCATGGAGTTTTTACAGGTGACACAACCTTCTCTAACCTCACTATTCATATTCTGCTAATTGCGTCCTGATGCTAATTGGTAATTGCTGTTTTCTATGATTTAGGGAAGGGCTCTCACAAATGCTATTGGCAATCTAGAGATAACTGGTGAATATGCAGAAGCATTAAAACAACTTGGACAAAACCTAGAGGATGTTGCTAGCCAGGTATGGTTTCTTTAAGAGAGTTGGTTCTTCATACCAAAACTTTGCCACGCGCTTTCATTATTCCAGATACCTAAGGAAAAGAAAAAAACACATTTTATGATCAAATCCCATTTTCTATCATTTAGTTTGTATTCTTCATGTAGCTTTTGCCATGGTAATCTATGAATTTTTGGCTATGAAACTTTATGATGCCTAAACTGCTCTGAAATTAGAAATGCTAAGGTTTGGATGATTCTGTACTTGCTATGAAACAGGAACCAGATGCTGCCCTGGGCAATGGTGGTTTAGGCCGCCTGGCTTCTTGTTTTTTGGATTCTTTGGCAACGTTAAATTATCCTGCATGGGGATATGGACTTCGCTATAAATATGGCCTCTTTAAGCAGATCATAACAAAGGATGGTCAGGAGGAGATTGCTGAGAATTGGCTTGAGGTACCAAGATGCCTTCTTATTTTGCTACTAGGCAACTATTAAAGATCTGCCTATTATCTTCTTATGCCAATCATGCCCGCATTTATATTTTCCAGATGGGATATCCTTGGGAGGTTGTAAGAAATGATGTCTCTTATCCTGTGAAATTCTATGGTAAAGTGGTTGAAGGCACTGATGGTAGGAAGCACTGGATTGGAGGAGAAAATATCAAGGCCGTGGCACATGATGTTCCTATTCCTGGCTACAAAACTAGAACTACTAATAATCTGCGTCTTTGGTCAACAACTGTACCAGCACAAGATTTCGACTTGGCAGCTTTTAATTCTGGAGATCATACCAAGGCATATGAAGCTCATCTAAACGCTGAAAAGGTTTAAGACTGAATCTATCGGTATTGCTTATCTGCAAATCCAAAACACCTGGCAAACATATGATTCCTGATTCCAGTACTCAATAACCTATGTTTTCTGTCTTTATACTTGGGTTATTAGACTTGTCCTTGCATCTTTGGTATCTTTGTATTGTATTTTTAGTTTATAATTTCATATGTTGTTATACCCAGTCGTGACTTGATTTTACTTACGACAGGACTTATTATTCCTAAATTACGTCTGATTTACTGCTTTTTCTCATCATGCTAGATATGCCACATATTGTATCCTGGGGATGAATCACTAGAGGGTAAAGTTCTCCGCTTGAAGCAACAGTATACATTGTGTTCAGCCTCACTACAGGACATCATTGCTCGTTTTGAGAGTAGAGCTGGTGAGTCTCTCAACTGGGAGGACTTCCCCTCCAAAGTTGCAGTGCAGATGAATGACACTCATCCAACACTATGCATTCCCGAGTTAATGAGAATACTGATGGATGTTAAGGGATTAAGCTGGAGTGAGGCATGGAGTATTACAGAAAGGTATTTGCTGTGCCGAAACATCTACGTCGAAGTGCAATTAAGATCATAATATAATTTATGCAACGTTCTTCCCGTTATAATAAACTTATTTTCTTTCCTCATTTGTCATACAATCCATGCTAATTTCCTAATCATTTCCAGAACCGTGGCATACACTAACCATACAGTGCTTCCTGAAGCTCTAGAGAAGTGGAGCTTGGATATAATGCAGAAACTTTTACCTCGACATGTTGAGATCATAGTAACAATTGATGAGGAGGTATGAGATGTGCAGAAAGTGCTTATGCAATTTACTTCTTGCTCTATGATTTGACTTACGCTTTTCTCTATCCTTGATTGAAACAGCTGATAAACAACATAGTCTCAAAGTATGGAACCACAGATACTGAACTTTTAAAAAAGAAGCTGAAAGAAATGAGGATTCTGGATAATGTTGACCTTCCAGCTTCTATTTCCCAACTATTTGTTAAACCTAAAGAAAAAAAGGAATCTCCTGCTAAGTCAAAGCAAAAGTTACTTGTTAAATCTTTGGAGACTATTGCTGAGGTTGAGGAGAAAACTGAGTTGGAAGAAGAGGAGGCAGAAGCTCTATCTGAGACAGAGGAGGAAAAACTTGAATCTGAAGAAGTAGAGGCAGAAGAAGAGAGTTCTGAGGATGAGTTAGATCCATTTGTAAAGTCTGATCCTAAGTTACCAAGAGTTGTCCGAATGGCAAACCTCTGTGTTGTTGGTGGGCATTCAGTAAACGGTGTAGCTGAAATTCACAGTGAAATTGTGAAACAGGATGTGTTCAACAGCTTTTATGAGGTATTAATACAAGAATCTGAATCTCATGTCTCCATTTTTCTTATAATGATTTGGGAAAATGCCATTCATCATCTGCTCTGTTTCTTTGGCAGATGTGGCCAAATAAATTCCAGAATAAAACAAATGGAGTGACTCCCAGGCGCTGGATCCGGTTTTGTAATCCTGAATTAAGTGCATTAATTTCAAAGTGGATTGGTTCTGATGACTGGGTGCTTAATACAGACAAACTTGCAGAACTGAAGAAGGTATTTCCAGTCCGGTAGTCTATTTTTTCAATTTGTCACTAACTTACATTTTACTCTAAGTTTCCTTGTTATGCTTTATTTTTATAGTAACATCAGTTCATCATGTAACAGTTTGCCGATAATGAAGATCTGCATTCAGAGTGGCGCGCTGCTAAAAAGGCTAACAAAATGAAGGTCGTTTCTCTTATAAGGGAGAAGACAGGATATATTGTCAGTCCAGATGCAATGTTTGATGTGCAGGTATATTTTGTAACAGAACATCTCTACACCAGGGCAGCCATATGGACTGATGGTAAAGTTCACGATGACATGGTTGTAGTGGTTCGAGCCATTATTGAAGACTGAACTTGCAATGACAAATAGCTAGTTTCTTATAGGTTTGGTCAATCTTATCAGAAAACATATGCCATTTGTTGATTGACTTGGTATTTCTCATCTGGACCCCTTAGGTGAAAAGGATACATGAATATAAGAGGCAGCTGCTAAATATCCTTGGAATTGTCTACCGCTACAAGAAGATGAAAGAAATGAGCGCAAAAGAAAGAGCAAAGAGCTTTGTTCCAAGGGTATGCATATTCGGTGGGAAAGCATTTGCCACATATATACAAGCAAAAAGGATCGTTAAATTTATTACAGATGTTGCAGCTACAGTAAACCATGATTCAGACATTGGAGATTTGTTGAAGGTAATTTTGTCTCTTTTTAATATTACTTGCCATATTTAATTTCCATCTTCTGGTAACGACAATATGACTTCAACTAATTATCTTGCTGCTACCAAAAATTAACATCTGTTCTTATGTTCATACTTGTAAAGCTCTTGAATTGTATCAACCAATGATCACAGGGTTGACTACTAAAACTTCTGAGGATTTTTGTTTGTTGTCCAGGTCGTTTTTGTTCCAGACTATAATGTTAGTGTTGCCGAGGCGCTAATTCCTGCCAGTGAATTGTCACAGCATATTAGGTAATAATGTAGTTGCCACTGTTTTTTGTCGCGATATGATTGTGCTTTTGTTAATCTCATAGTATCTGTTCAGTACTGCTGGAATGGAAGCTAGTGGGACCAGTAACATGAAGTTTGCAATGAATGGTTGCGTTCTTATTGGAACTTTAGATGGTGCAAATGTGGAAATCAGAGAGGAGGTTGGAGAGGAAAACTTTTTCCTTTTTGGTGCAGAGGCACATGAAATTGCTGGTTTGCGGAAAGAGAGAGCTGAGGGAAAGGTATTGTGTACTGTTGCCTTTTGTCAAGCTAGTAAAGCTATCTCTGTCTAATTATGCGCGCCCCCATTGTGTGCATCAATCATATTTATAATTGTATCACTTTGTTCTCCAATTGTAGTTTGTGCCTGACCCAAGGTTTGAGGAGGTTAAGGAATTTGTCCGCAGTGGTGTCTTTGGGACTTACAACTATGATGAATTGATGGGTTCTTTGGAAGGAAATGAAGGTTACGGACGTGCAGATTATTTCCTTGTTGGCAAGGACTTCCCCAGTTATATTGACTGCCAAGAAAAAGTTGATAAAGCGTACCGAGATCAGAAAGTAAGTTCACTTCCTGTTGCTGTTTATTTTCTGTATTCCCAGCACATGATGACTATGCAGACTTCTTATATTCTGGTGGCTCATACCATTGTATAATTATAGCGTGTCCTCACTAAATCATAGGATCACTCAAAGAACTCTGATAATGTTATGATGTAGCTGTATTGCTAAGCCTGCGCTGAGAGCAACCTTTCATGAACTAGCTAGATCATTGCTCCATAATGTCTTAGTATAGATCCAAAGAATGGCTCAAGTTTCCTGCATTCTCATTTTTTTTACAATGTTTTTGAAGGGTTATCAGATTATCAATTCTACAGATTTTGCTTTCGATACTTAGGATGTCTCCAAGTTGCTTGTCATTTAAATTTTGCTATGTCAAGTGCAGTAACTGTGTTTTTATGTTGTTGCCCATCCGTGGATATATGTTGTCATTTCTTTCTACTCATATATTTAACCTGCAGTTATGGACAAGGATGTCTATCCTCAACACAGCCGGCTCATCCAAGTTCAGCAGCGATAGGACGATTCATGAGTACGCCAAGGATATCTGGGATATCAGCCCAGCCATCCTTCCCTAGACAGGTGGATATCAGGTGCCTTCGCAACTATCTCTGGCAACCCTCAGGATCGAAGAGCAATTTGGTGACAACATTTGCCTCAGGCCTCAGCTCCCTAGCAGGAAGCGCCTGGCGCTTCAGTTTTGTGTAGACAAACTCAGGCAAGATGAGGTGGGCATGGATAAATGATGGGACTATGAATGGTAGATAATTCATCTGTTGTAGCATCGGCAGCGCTCTTCATGCCTTTCAAATCTGGTTTTTGGTCATTTGCTCGCTGGTGACGTGTAGTGTAGTTAGTTCTTATAATGGTCTGCTAGGCCTCCTGGGGCGTCCTGGGTTCTGTATTCTATAATGGTCTTTTCGTAACGAAAAGGGCGGGAAAGTACGGGAGCCGCTAGTGCTATTGTGACGTTACCAGATTCTCCACCATCCGTGGGGGAAGCGATTGGTGGGATCGTGCAGCGTGATCTCTTCGTCGTGCTCGAGATCACGATCTCTAAGCTGAGAAGAAAGGAAAGGGATATGCGAGGGTGATTAGATAGGATCAAAGGATAGAATTGATTTCACTTAAATAAGAAGGGCCATTCGTGCCATCCGATGTCCGGACCCAAGCGTGCGTCCGGACGCCCGTCCGCGCTGCCACTGCTCTGCTCCGTTACGGACCCCATCCATCTACTTAGGCTGGTTGACCTGCGCGCCCACTTATTATGTTGGTGCTATGTCGCTGCTCATGCATGGAATTAGATAGTATTTGTGGGACCTGCCTAGCTGCACCTGCACGGCAGCACGGGTCTGTTGCTGCTGCACTTTACATGTGAGAAAGGTGTATGTATCACGATTTTTGATGTTAAAAAAACTACAACTCCTAAACCAAGCATTGGCGGAACCAGGGGTGGTCAGCAGGAGCCATGGCCACCCCCAACAAAGTATATTTGTTTCCAATATCCTTATAGATATTTTAATTTAGAGCAAAAAATTGTAACAATTCCTCCATTTTTTATCATAATGTTGTGATTTTATAATAGGAATACTAATTACACGTACAAAAACAGCGAAATAGTTATTGAGACACACAATTATGTATATATTTATCATACTTAATGTATCATCATATTTGTCCGACCCGCTTTAATTAAAGCTGCTGGTTCCGTCAGTGAAACCAAGTACCCTAATTAAAATTCGATTGCGCTATCATGTTCCTTGTAATAAACTCTTCAAAACAAGACCACACATGAATATATTTTGATAAATTGTTTTGCAACATATATAGTGTCCCGATATATTTTTGCAACATCTATACGAAGCACCTGCAAAATACCTTTAAAACTACTGAAACACTGGATACGTATTTTTGCAACACAAACTCTTGTAATACGAAATATACATTTGAAACATACTCTTAAAACGTATATATGGTCACTACAATATAGGCAACATTTAGATAAAAATGTTTTCAATACACATTTAAAATAGGTACAACATTTGAAATATATACACTTTGCAACGGTACGTGTATAACCACTTCAACATATGTAACACCCAGGTAAAACACATAAAACATCTAGATAAAAACAGCCGAAACATTTGAGTACAACATTAGTGTATAGCCATTGCAACATATGCAACACCCTGTTCTACTTTAACAACATCAAGATGAAATACATAGAACGTTCGGACGAAACATCTTAAACACTTGGAATATAAACTCGAAACATGTGCTTTTGCCCCGGTGTCAATTTGCTGCTTGGAGAAAAGAGACTGGTCGCTGTGGAGCTCGACACGGCGACGCATGGGGCTGGACAGAGGGAGTACAATATATGCAACATTTTCGATCTACTTTTACAACATACTAAAAATATAAATGCTAAAAAAAGAAAAAAAGAAAAAAATTAGAAACAAAAAGAAAAAAATAAAAAATAATAAAAAATAAAAATGAAAAAAATGAAAAAGGAAATAAAAAACAAAAACCAAAAAAAAAAAAGCGCAGGGGCGAGCGACACGCGGACTGCGCCGCTCGGAGTCGCGCGCGGCGCACGGAAGGCGGTCCGGCGCGGACGGACGCCCTAAGGGGATCATTACCGAAATAAGAATTAAGAATTGGTAGCTCGTTTCGCTGTTGTGGCTTTATTTGGGCCACCGACAGATTTACCGAGGGAAGTTCCTATCCGAAAATGACAACTAATTGCAAACTGACGTAAGAGCGTCGATTCACGCCCCTATTCGTGGAGAGATTATGTACACGTTTTTATCCGAAAATGACAAGTAAATTGCAAACTGAGGCCGGCCGAAAATGAGGACACTGTCTACACGAGACTACGACACTGAACCACATTGCATTTCCCCACCCTACATGCATTATGCGCTGTTTTTTTTTTAGAACCATCTTGTGGGGAGAAGATCCCTCATCGACATTTGTAACGATCGAAGCAAGAATTCGTACGGAAAACAGTCTCGGCCAGAGTCAGCATCCTTGCACAAGCAGGGAGTAGAAGACACAGTGTAGCTGTCGTATTATAGGAGATGCTTCACTCACCACTTCATGTGGTACCAGATTAGCCCATGACTCCCGTCAGAACTTGAGGGCCAGTTTACCTGAAGATGCCTGGCTCAAGCAACCATCCAAACACGCCATAAATTCTTCCACGAGTCTAAATACGAATGATCTGTTCTAAATCCGGCTGCACAAGACGGTAGGTACGGTGTTTATGTTATCTCGAAGCACATGGTCTCATGGAATTCATTTACCTTTTCGAAGTGAACTTGGTGTATGCAGCTAGACGACGTGTTTAAAGCTGAAAGCTCGCTGTTGGCCATAATGAACCTCTCAATTCACCCACAGTGTAAGAATAATATGGACCATGGAGTACAGCTAATGGACGGTGAATTGTAAAAATATGTACTACGTATACTCCGTAGCTTATTTAATTATATCCAACCGTACCTCGCGTAAGCGACTTGGTCAAAGCATGGATACGCATGCATACTCCTACCTTGCTAAAAATTTATTAAGCCGCTATCTCAAAAATATGCTCCAATTGGCTTGAGTTACTTTTGTAGTTATAGAACAACGTTTTTATCTCATAACAAATCAGCTATATAAATTAGCCATTAACTAAATTAAGTCCTATCAAACAGGGTGATAGTATTTAGAGTAACTTCAAAATACTTCATATATCCTTTCTAATTAGTTATTTAAATAGACATTCTTTATTTCAAATTTCTCTCTAGAGTATACAGAAGAGTAAATGAAAAACAAAATGATTTTTATACAAATAGGTCTTTAAACGATGATTTAGAAATTAAATTTTAGAAAGACTCTTGAAGATGTTCACTCATTATTGTCCTTGTTACTAAACAAGAGCCATTATACTTTGTACTCCCTTCATCCTGAATTGTGAAATGCTTTGTTTTTGTCTACATGTATTTTTTTAACTATGTATCTAGACATACTGAATATTTAAGTGCATCTTATAGATTGGCATGAAGGGAATAGTAAGTAGTTTAACTTAACTTTGACCAAGCTATGTATTAATTCAAAACTTAACGACATTGTTGTTCTAGTGATAGACAGCGGACCCATCAATATCGAGACATAAATAATGGGTGGTGATTTTGTCAATCCAAAATCTACTGGATCAACCTCAATCAAGGCGCTCATAGGAGTATTTTGACCAATTAGCACATATTTTTGTCACAAAAAATATTTTTCTCTCACAACAAATCAACATCAACCAAAATCAGCGCTTATTTTCAGCCAAACGAACAGGAGAATATAAGAGTGAACGTGTGTGCATGTATGAATGTTTACATGTGTTTCATGATTTGTAAAAAAGCATCATATATTTATAACTAGCAATATCTTTTTATATTGTAGTGCTATAAATACTAAATTTAAAATGAATTACTTAAGACAAAATTAAAATAGTTTTCCGATTTAGGACATTATTCTTACCATAATTCTTGTTAGTACATTATTCTATCTACCATAATACACTTCCTCTTATCATAAAAAAGTACTCCCTATGTTCTAAATTATAATTTATTTGACTTTTTGATCCTAAGATTGTCACTTGTCTTATTAAAAAATTTGTATAAAACATCACTTTTTTTTGTTGTGGCTTGTTAAAGTTCTTTATGAATGATTTCAATTTGACTATGTTTGCACAGATTTTTTGAATAAGACGAGTGGTTAAACTTGGACGGTCAAAATGTAAAATAAAATATAATTTGGAATGGATGAAGTAGATAATATTTGGATATTATTAGTTTGGTCCTCAAAGATACACAACTTTAACTATTCCCTCCATTTTAAATTTTAATTCGTTTGACTTTTCTGATCCCAAGTTTGATCATTCATTTTATTTAAAAAAACTTGTGCAAACTAGTTAAATTTAAGTTATTATTGAAAAACTTTTACTGATAAAGCAAGCCATGACAAAATAATTGATATTTTTTAAAATTTTTGAATAAGACGAGTGGTCAAATTTAGGGCAAAAAAGCCAAAAGACTTATAATTTAGAATGGAGAAAGTAGTTTATTTTGTTACAAAATCTTTTCAGAATAATATAAATCACTTCGACATAAGTTTACTTCTACCATTTTCAGTAAGTATTCCAGATTCAACGCATAAAAAATCACATGGACTAAAGGGTTGACTTAAAACAACGCAAATTATAGCATCATTTTTTTTCTTTATCTTCCCTACCAAAAATTGAATATTCTAGCTCTAAGCATCAAACTGCGCTCCATCCTTCCATTGGAAGAGTGTTTCTCTGGCTGTAAATACCACTTTTGCCCCTCACCCACCGAGGACGCAATCGTGACCGCGAGAAAGCTCAAAAAAAAATACCACCTCCGACGCGTCTAACCCGAACACCGATAAAAATCTCGACAGCGACACCTCGTTATTAATTAATTTAATATAAAATGAAAATTACCCTACCCCGCCCCCTCCCGACCCGAATAAAACAACGCGGCGGCACCACACTAAAAATCCACCGCTCCCCAGTCCCAGTAGCAGCACGCCGCTACAAAGCAAACCCTCGCTCCAGTCAGGCCCTCTAGCGCGCGCTTGCTATCCAAGCCAGTGACAAGTACTCTCGCTCGATCGCGCCGCGGCTGCTAGCAGTAGCAAGCAAAGCAAGCTACGGAGCTACGAGATCGGTCGGATCGCATCTCGGGGCTGCCCATGGCCGGCGCCGCCGGCGACAGACCGGAGATCGCCGGCGCCGACTGGCCGTTCGGTGGCGGCGCCGACGCCTTCGCGGAGTACTCGTCCATTTTCTCGGAGCTCGGCTGGCCGGGCGGCCTAGTAGCCAGCGGGGAGCTCCCGGTGCCGGATCTGCCCGAGGCAGCTGCAGCACCGCCGCTGCCGTCGCACCTGTCCATGGAGCCACCACCGTCGGAGGACCCGACCGTGCCCGCCAGATCGGGGGACGCCGGCGCGTCGTCGAGCTCGAGCGGGGACGGCGACGGCGAGGGCGCCGCGCCGGGGAACGACGACGACGACGATCGGAAGGCGGCGCCGGCCGCCGAGGCAGCGTAAGTGCATGCATGCGCACGCGCACGCGTGGTAGCTTCTGCGCCTGATTAAGCTAGCTAGCGCACACGAGCCGACACTTGGCCGGCGGGCGGCGGCGGCGCATGGCTTTGGCTCGCCGGCGAGTGGCAGGGCAGTAATTTCGGGGCACCACCGCGCGAAAGCGAGCGAGAGGCTCAACGCGTTTCTGCTACGTGCACGGTGCACCGCCGCGCCCGGGACGGGAGGGGAGGGGCAATCTCGTCAAATTCCGGCGGCATGTGTCCACGCAGATCCGCGATTTGCGTGCGCGGATTGTTCCAAGTTTCACGCGGTTTCCTTTGTTTTTTCCTCGTCTATCTACTCCCCCCTTTTTTTAGTACGGAGTATGCTGCATTTCCGTAGATTATCGTCGGTCGGTATTTTCGTATACTGTTCACGTGTTCGTTCGTATGCATATGCACGGGATTATTAATATTATGGTTGCAGTTTGTGTGCTTGTGCAATCTGCTTGGTCTCAAATTAATAGATTATTCATTCTAACGTATGGTTTCATTTCAAAGTTGCGTGTGGTCAAACTAATAATTGGATATATAAAAGTTGTTCTTTGAAGAATGAAAAGGGAAAAGCGTATACATGTATCATGTATGTCTACGTGTTCTAGCTAGCGGTACCGGTGATGGATATGGATGGGTTGTGCGTGCCTGTGTTTGTGTGTTTGAACACACCACTACTTTCCTCGCTGATCTGCATGCTGTCATCAGCAACGTTGGCGGCGAGTGGCGGCATCCGGTGGGGCGGGGTGCGGCCGGCGTGGTCACGTCGGTCGTCCGCCGTCCTGGTGTTGGTCCTGCCATGATCGGCCGACCAATTTCCTGTCTTACCTACCTTTGCCATGATCAGTGCGCATTGAATCTTGCACTCCAGTCCAGCCTAGTACGCAGCATTAACTGCTTGCAGGCATATGGATCGATCGAAATCGAAGCGTGTACTGCTGCTTCCATAGCTGCTCATAGATCTGCTCACACTATCACCATGAACTGCCGCCAGTACATGACATGCTTCATACTGTAGTACCTTTCTCCATTACCCAGTACTAGGTGCTTTCATTAGAAGTTTTATCTTTTTTTATATGAAAAAAGCGTAAAACTCGATCGTCTGATAATAGTTTGTAGGATTTGCGTACGCAGGGGTCGGAAGCCGCCGGTGGCGGCGGCGGCGGTGAAGAAGGGGCAGAAGCGGGCGCGGCAGCCGCGGTTCGCGTTCATGACCAAGAGCGAGATCGATCACCTCGAGGACGGCTACAGATGGAGGAAGTATGGACAGAAAGCTGTCAAGAACAGCCCTTTCCCAAGGTTAATTTCATTGCTTAATTATATGTAGATGACCTTGTATGTGCGCTACTTTATGAGCTATGTCTTGCATTGTCTAACTAATTTTATGTGCACACATATATACGTACTTCCTCCATCCCAAATTATAAGTCAATCCTAAGAATTTTGGAGAGTTAAAACATCTCAACTTTGACCAAGTTTATATGATAGTATAATAATATTTATAATATCAACTAAATATCATTAGATTCTTCATCAAATATATTTTCATAGTACACTTATTTGATCTCATAAATCTTTATATTTTTCTCTATAATTTTGGTCAAAGTTGAGATGCTTTGACTCTTCAAAATTCTTGGAATGACTTACAATTTGGGACGGAGGAAGTACATACATATGAGAGTCAAATTTTGGGCTAAATTAAATTTCTTGAGCAGGAGTTACTACAGATGCACCAACAGCAAATGCACGGTGAAGAAGCGCGTGGAGCGATCCTCCAACGACCCCTCCGTGGTCATCACCACCTACGAGGGCCAGCACTGCCACCACGTTAGTCCATTCCAGCGCGGCGGCGGCGGCGGCGGCGGCGCAGCCGCGGCGCTCTACCATAGCGCGGCGGCCGTTGCGCTAGCGGAGCAAATGGCTTCGTCGTCGTCGTCGTCGTTCAACCCAGCGCGGCAGCTCTACAGCTTGCCGCCGTTGCACCCACAGAGCTCATCCTCCCCGTCCTCAGAGACCATCGGCTCGGCGGCGGCGATTACACCTTTTCAGCATCATGTTAACGACGGCGACGAGCTGCGGCGGACAAGCTACAGCTCGAGGATGTCCATGGCGCAGTCTCCGTCGACGCCATCATCTGTGCCTCCGGCCATTTCTTCAGTTGAGATTGAGAAGAAGGTGGGGCTACTTGACGATATGGTGCCCCATGGTGTCAGGCATGGCACGCCATGATGATGGCAATATGCATGGTAAAGAAACTGAGCTAGAATACTATATATCGACTGCTGGTTTTTATTTGTAGAGTATTCTGTGGTCGTAGCCTCAAGCCTCACAACAAATGATCGTTTAAACTTAAAGTTTCATGTTATTTTAATTTTCTTCATGGCATGGTATTCCTTCTGGCCATTCCAAATTGTAAGTCATACTAAGAATCTTGGAGAGTTAAAACAGCTCAAGTTGGAACAAAATTATTGAGAGAAATATAAAAATTTATGACATCAAATAAGTATACTTTTGAAAACATATTTGACGAAGAATCTAATGATACTTAGTTGCGATTGTAAATATAATTATCTTATCATATAAATTTAGTCAAAGTTGAGATAGTTTGACTCTCTATGGTTATTGTAATGACATACAGTTTAGGATGGAGTGAGTATTTGCAATATATCCTTAATCTGCATACTTTTTTTTGGCATAAACGGAGTAGTAGGCTACTATTCCCTCCGTCCTATAAAGATTATCGTTTTAGACTTTTCAGAAACTGTGTTTGATCGTCCGTCTTATTCAATTTTTTTTACAAAATACAAAATCAATAAATAATTATTAAACTGTCTCTAATGATGATATAACAAATCATAAAGAGATAAATGATATTTATACAAAATTTTCAAATAAGACGAATGGTCAAACGTGATGTATGAAAAGTCTAAAACGACAGTCTTCTGGGACGGAGGGAGTAAGTATCTGTGCAATTTTAACCTTTATTTTAATGAACGTACATGTAGTAAGATACTAAATCTGTTTGTATATTATTACTCATGTTTGCAAATAGTCTATATTTATACCATCAGTAGTGAGTAGCTAGGCAGTAATTCCCTGTAGGTTGCATATATATGTATAGCTGGATATGCCTACATTATTGCATAATTGATTCATTGAGAAAATGCACGTACGGCAAGATATAAGATATGCCATATTGGTGTGTACGTAGGAGCAACTAGTACACACATGTGACTCTGAGGGGACTGTTTATTACAATCCTTTTCAAGGACATAATTAAACTTTAAGTGCACAACCACTAGAGTATACTAAGCATGCGTACAAGTACAGATCAAGCATATGCATGTATACATGTGATACTCCCAAGTTTAGATTTCTTATGGAATATAATAGTTGTATACAAGTCTTCTGTGTACTTTTTTTTCCTATTGCATTTCCAGTTGCCCCGGCCGGCTACCTTTTGACTTGTCAGTTCCCTCTTATCTCGTGGATGAAAGCTACTAACACACACATGACAATGACACATTAGAGGAATGCAAAATGCAGTAGTCATACATAAGTACCCTATATTCCTTTCAATTACTTTGTTGGTTTATTTGGATTCCTTTACAAAATCGTGTATGGATGTTGTATATAACTATATCAGAAAGGAAAGACGTGTGTTTTGCATTCATACTTGTGCACATGTAGGACCATTCCCTATCTTATCCTTCAGCATATGTATATATATAGTGACTTGACTTGACTTGACCTGTGTAGAGTCGATCTGGTTCTCACATTTTTCAGACATATCACCTCCCGGAGGTTGGCAGTACCAGGAAGGCACAGATCAAGTGAGCAACCAGCCAACCAGCTAGCTATAGGGTTGTTTTCTCCTGCTGGATTCATCTCAGTAGTTAAATTTATATCTATTATTACTAGATAATGCATGTGGATTATCTTTTATATATATATATATATATATATATATATATATATATATATATATATATATATATATATATATATATATATATATATATATATATATATATATATATATATATATATATAGCTAGAGAGTATGTATATACTCAGCTCATTTATCCAGATTTGCTTATGGTCAAATGGCACTCATCTCATTGGACCTGCAGGTGGATGTGTAACAGTACTTTTTACTTCACATGGCAAATTTTTATGCCAAATTAATTTACATCTGGTTATTACATGGCACTTATGGCTAATGGCTTAATTAAGCTTTTCAATATATTTTGGAAATTAACCCAAAGGCATGAGGATGGCCTATTGTATACTCTCCCATTTCAAATTATAAGATATTTTTTCCTTTCATCAAAGCAAGCTGTACTATTGAACTTAGGCTTTTGAGCCAAATTATCCAGGTGGCGATTCTCTCCCCCCTCCATCGACCATAAAAAGACGGTATGATTTTTTTTAATTCATAGTTTTTACTGTGCATCTATATATATATTATGTCTAGATATACAGTAGAAGCTATATAAATCTAGAAGTAACAAAACGTTTTATAATTTGAGAAGAAGACAATATATGTTAGACAGTAGGCATGTACTCCTTCCGTCCCGTTATATATGTCGTCCTAGCATTATTTTTGGCTGTCCAAATTTACAACATATTGCATGCATCTGTACTCAAGTTATGTCTAGATTCATGCATGGTTGAATGCCAGAATTAACGTTTAAAGCGGGATAGAGGGAGTACAGTTTATCTCCTTGAAATTAGTCCTCCGTTATTATGAATTTCTAGGTTGCTTGTGTCGATATATATCTGCCTACACTATATATACATCTACTCCAACTGGAACTGGAAGAATGGTGAAATAATGCTCAAACCTTAGATATCCTTTCAGTAGAATATAGCTGGATATAAAGTGGCTATGCAATGCACCGTATGCCAGCCATATGTCCAAGTCCTTACCTGCTCCCTCCGTTCCAGAATATTTATCATTTGCGCTTATCAAAAAACAACTACCGGCAATTATATATTTAAAAATATTAATATTTATAATACATAATTAATATCATTAGAAATATCTTTGAATCTAGTTTTTTAATAAATTTATTTGGAGATATAAATGTTACACGTATTTTGTACAAATCGAGTCAAACTCGCGGCACAAAAACCAAAAACGACATACATTTTGAAACAGAGGGAGTATATTCCTGCTAACTTTTATATATATACTACTCTGTGATAACTAACCCCCTACTTGGAATTTAATTTGGTGTGGATGGAATGTTCCCTTTTCGCTCGACCATGCATGCATCCCCATCTGCTTCCACTGGCACCGGCACTGCTACGTGAGGTGTCCCCGAGTCCACATGCATGGATGTAGAATTGCAGATTGCAGAGAGGCCCGGCCGGGCGGCGGCTTTTTTTAGTAGCCTGGTCCTGTCCTAAAGAAAGGCACGTCCGCGAATTTGCCCA
The DNA here is from genome assembly GCA_038502445.1 of Eremochloa ophiuroides. Classification (NCBI taxonomy): domain Eukaryota; kingdom Viridiplantae; phylum Streptophyta; class Magnoliopsida; order Poales; family Poaceae; genus Eremochloa; species Eremochloa ophiuroides. Next base: position 9,481,880 of record JAHLJS010000002.1, read on the forward strand.
TTGCATGCGCGGACCTCGCCGTATCTGCTGCCTGCCTCTTTCGCGAGGAGACCTGGAACCTCGCGCTTCGTTCGTCCGCGGCAACGGTGGCGCTACACGCCATCATTATGCTTCTCTCTTCTCGATCGTGCCCGTCGTGTTGATCGATCGTGATGTGGTGGTTTTCGGTGGTGGTGCTTGCCGGCTGGCTTCAATTCGATCTGCCGATCGATAAAAAGTGTAGGATTCGCGGTGCCGTCGTGTGAAATTAAACGGAGGTGGACGAAGCGAGGGACGACGATGTCAGCCGTGTGTCGTCGGGAACTACGCGTCGGTGGGAAAGTTCGCGGAAAGCACAGGCACAGGCACAGGCAGGCAAGCAGCTAGCTGCTCCACTGTGCCAGTCGCCGTTCGTGTGCCACTTGGCTCGCGCTTGACCTGACCTGCTTGACTGCTTCTAGTCTATGGTATCAAATAGCAGTAGCTAGCTAGCTAGTAGTAGTATAATTAATCACATAATTGTGAAAGATATATTGACGTGACCGCTGACTTTCAATAAATAATACATGCCGATGCCGCTCCACTTTTCACGATCAAGCTGTATATATCTTCGTCCTTGTACTCGTCGACACATAAGGCGTAGAAGTAGCGGCACACATGCCGGACGGATTCGACTCAGGCTGTGTTCGGTGAAGCTGAAGTGCTGTAGAAGTGCTGAAATCTTGTGAGAGAAAAATACTGCTGAAGTGCTGAAAAATAAAGCGCTTATACCTTCAACCGAACGCAGCCTCAGCGTCCGCACACCGGCAGCAGCAGCAGGCGTTACCCGGCACCTCTCTGTTCTCTGGATTCTTCACGCGACTACGCGAGCAAGGAGCACGGCCGGCCGGCCTGTGGAGTTGCACGCACGTTGCGTTGCGTCATGGGCCGTCCCTTGCTCGCGGCCGCGCCGAGAAAGGAGGAAATCACCCGGCCCGGCCCGGTGCAGAGGTAGAAGCGGATTATGTCAGGAACGCTAATATTTTTTTTTCCTCGTAATGCTAAACATTTTTCTTGCAAAGCTTTGAACAACACTTTTCTTTTAAAGCTAAAACTATCTTCTCTTAAACTTCGTAAAACAAAAAATCTCTTGAAGGTACAACAACTTTTCCTTAGCTGTACAATATTTCCCCATTCACGCGCTCAGTAAAAAAAATGTTAAAAAAATATTCTTCTACAAAGTGCCATGCAAATATACTCAAGCGTGAAGTTATTTAAATATTTTTATTGTACAAAATAAAGGTGCGACTAGAAAGTTTTATCTCAGGTCGAGGTAGCCACAAATCATAAGGGGCTTCCTCCCCTTCTTGCTATCGATTTTTCTTCCCCTTCTTACTCAAAAAATGGAGAGGAGTTTCATAGCCTTCATTGCATAGTATGAGCAAGTAGGGTTCTTGAGGCCACTCTCTGCTAGCCCCACTGTTGAATCCGCCCCAATATGGATCATACAAACATGCTGTTATCGCCTTTCAGCACCATCAAGGGATGTACACTACTGGAAACTAATAGTGTCCTGTTGGTTAAAGACGAACCGACAGAAAAATTATGTAATTTTCTGTCAGTACATTGACACCGACAGAATAATCTAGAAACCGATTATGCCTTTTCGTTTATGGTTTGTGCCAATTATGCCTTTTCATTTATGGTTTGTGCCAATTATGCCTTTTCTAACTCATGAATTCATTTATATACTAGTGACCTAAAATGTGTTGCATGAATAAAGATATTTGCATATAAAATTTAAACTGGTGGCCACCAATTTTCCTGTCGGCGGACACCAATTTTCCTGTGGGGTAACTACGACAGGGCTGAACGCTAAACCTGATGTGACCGGATTTTTCTGTCGACGTCCTTGAATTTTTCCTGTCGACGGTTCACCGACAAGAAAATCTCTTTACCGACAGGAAAATTCATCCACCGACAGAAAATTCTTATTTCTCTGTCGCTTTATACCTGGCGGTGTTTTCTTGTCGGGTTACCGATAGGAAAATTGATTTTGTAATTTTTCTATCGCTATTCTGCGTTTTTCTGTCGGTTTCACACCGATAGTAAATTTCGTGTTTCCAGTAGTGGTACATTGTCCATCTATGTGATGGGACACCCTTCATCTCGTCCCCAATGCCACACAAGGGTGCTGGTTGTGAGATCCGAACAATTTTCCCTGTTCACTTGTCTAATCATCTAAGATTTTGATTTCTTTTCAGTTATAAAACAATATATGTTGGACCGTTTGGAAGACCAAAAATGATAGCGTGTTCCTCAACCTTCTGGTCTCTTCTCCTAAAACCACCGCTTACAGGAGACTTGGTCAGTTCTCTGCAGCAGACTATAGCCCGTGTCAAGGATAGGGAGAAGGGCAGAAGGCTGAGGAACTTCTCAACAGTCTAAAAATTAACCTGGAGAATGGAGATGAGGAAGACGTTGCACCTTCCTGGGCATTCTCTTTGAGTCTGTGCTTTGCGCCCTTTTTTTAACCAAAAAATAATACTTTCTTCTGTTGGCTATTTGTCTGGAGAGTGTTAATTTCTTTTTGCTTTCGGTGCCTTCGTGCACACAAAACTGAGTTGTAAACTGATTTCCCAGCAAAAGTCATGTCAATATAAGCAGGACCATAGGTAAATCTGAGAATAATGAAAATACGATACAGTTCAGAGTATCTCAGAGAACAAAAGGAAAAGCATGGAATAACTTTAAAGATTACATCATCGTCGCCAGAAAGCTAACTAGCGAAACAGGAGGCAACACAGCCATATTACCAGAAAACAGCTACACTGGCAACAACCAACAAAAAGGTTCCTAAGCTTGATCACTTCACAACGTGGGGTTCTGTTCAGCATCTTCCTCCTCGTTTGCACCCGATGCATCTGAAGTTTGACAGCGCCAGAAGGGGGCTTATTGGTCAACACTTGGAATCTTGAGCATATCATTGACGCCTTGAATAAGCATTTCCTTGTCTAGTCTTCATCGCGTTTGAGGACTGCCCAAAATCTCATGAACGCCCATGCAAGGCATACAATCTCAATGGGTTTCTTGAATAATTTTCCATCAAAATATGCTTTGTTATTGGTTTTCTATATTGCTCAGTAAATATAGTAGTAGCAATGGCCACTGCATATATTTTTCACCACTTGAAAGCCATTTCTCACACCAACCCCAGATTTGGGAGGTACTAGAGGATGTGAAAAGCTCCCAAGCAGGTGGGAAAGGCCAAAGGTAGCCCAAATGGTTAGATCCTCTTTGACATAACTCAGCTTTAAGAAAATTTTTATGCTTGATCAAAAGAAAGAAACAAGGGAGCCAGCTATAATAATCTTTGTTTTTTCAGATTCATCCTGCTTAGGAGTATTTTCTTTATGAAAGCACAACAACAACAAAAAAAAGCTCACCTATAAAACCGTTTCGAAAAATGACGTTTAACAAAATATTAAAAAAAACAGCTTATTGTTACTGCGCCAAACGGCCCTTACAGCCACATGTCAATGGTATAAAAAACAGGAAGCAGGACACGTCATTGAACAGAACGTTCCGCGTCAATAGCACCAGCAAAATCCGTGAAGTTTGGCGAGGCTGGTGAAAATGTTTATGAAAATGAGGAGCCAAATGTATTGCTACTTGCAGGGCTGCACTGCACCTTGTGATTATTTTACACACACATATCCGATGTCTGTAGAGTTTTAGTGATTGCCTGACATTAGGACGGGCGTCCATTGGTTTGAGGTAGTTATGTGAACATCTGAATGGTGATTGGTCATAGGGGCTGTTTGTTACCTACCACGTCGTAGCCAAGTACTACTAGCATGTTACAATTAGGGTCATCAAATTTGTGAACAGGGCTTTCCAACTTTTACCCAGAAGAATAAACTAATGTGACCTAGTGAGAAAAATATCTTAAGCCAAATTTTGGTACGCAACCAAGCTCAGCCAGGTACGAAACCAAATACACGTGAGCCATTCACCGTTGATGTGAAACCGTGAAAGGAAGAAAGGTTACACCTTTATCAAAGAGAAGTGCCTTATAATCTGCCTGCACGCATTTCCCTAGCAGCACATGTTTACTGTGCTAGTGTACTACCATTATTTGCGCAAAGATGAATGGATGAAATAGTCAGACAAGTGTTACTGTTCTGCCAAAAAGAAACATATCGATTGTGTAGTAACTTTTAGGAATACAACTGAAGAATCAACCGGCTATAGCAGGTCCAGGGTACAACCGTACAAGGAAATTTCCTCAAGCCGAGCACAAGGGCCCGAGGAATTTTTACATCTACACAGACGTCCTCCAACATAAAAACACCAAACAGGGACAGCGCCGTCCAACTTTTTTTATGCCCGACAAGAGAAAATCGTAGCGTAGCCTGCAAAAACAAACTGTAATAAAGAATGGTCAACCAGTTCCTCTTCCTTCGCCGAGTCCAATCCATGGAGCTTCTGGAATTAAGCGACAGCAGGCATGTCCTTGAGCCAGGCGTCGAGCGGCTTGCCGATGGAATAGACGATGAAGCCGATCTCCCTCAGCTTCTCGGGGTCGACGATGTTGCGACCGTCGAAGACGAAGGCAGGCTTCTGCATGTTGTCGAAGATCTTCTGGTAGTCCAGGGTCTTGAACTCGTCCCACTCAGTGAGGATGCACAGCCCGTGGGCACCCTTGGTGGCTTCGTACGCGTCCCACACGCAGCTCACCTGCTTCACGGCCGTGGGGCTCGTCGGCTGCAGGTGCATCGGATGGTCCCAGTCGAACTTGTTCATGGCCAGGTCCCGCTGGATCTGGTCCTCCGTCACCTGGGGGTCGTAGATGCTGATCTGGGCCTTGTCACCCAACAGGCCCTTACAGACATCAATGGCCGGGGTCTCCCTGGTGTCACCGGTGTCCTTCTTGAAGGCGAAGCCGAGGACGGCGATCTTCTTGCCGGCGACAGTGTTGAACATGGAGGACACGACGCGGTTGACGAACCGGCTCTTCTGGTAGTCATTGATCTTGATCACCTGCTTCCAGTAGTTGGCCACCTCGGGCAGGCCATTGCACTCACAGATGTACACCAGGTTCAGGATGTCCTTCTGGAAGCAGGAGCCACCGAACCCAACACTGGCGTTCAGGAACTTGGGGCCAATCCTCGTGTCCTTGCCCACAGCGTAGGCAACCTCAGACACATTGGCACCGGTGGCCTCGCAGAGCGCGGAGATGGCATTCACAGAGGAGATCCTCTGTGCCAAGAACGCGTTGGCAGCGAGCTTGGAGAGCTCAGCAGACCACAGGTTGGTGGTGAGGATCCTGTCCTCGGGAACCCAGTGAGCATACACATCCTTGAGAGCCTGGACGGCCTTCCTGCCCTCGGGGGTCTCCCGGCCACCGATGAGCACTCTGTCAGGCTTGAACAGGTCCTCAATAGCAGTGCCCTCTGCAAGGAACTCTGGGTTGGAAAGGATCTGGTAGTTGATGCCCTTGCTATTGTGGGTCAAGATCTTCTCAATAGCCTCAGCGGTCTTGACAGGGACGGTGGACTTCTCAACAACGATCTTGTCAGACTTGGAGACATCAGCAATCATGCGAGCAGCGCTCTCCCAGTAGGTGAGGTCAGCAGCCTTGCCGGCTCCAAGCCCACGGGTCTTGGTGGGGGTGTTCACCGAGACGAAGATAATGTCAGCCTCAGCGACATGCTTCTCAACATCAGTGCTGAAGAAGAGGTTCTTGCCCCTGCACTGCTTGACAACATCATCGAGACCGGGCTCATAGATTGGGAGGGTGTCGCTGTTCCAGGCCTCAATGCGGGGCTTGGAGATGTCTACAACAACCACCTCAATGTCTGGGCACTTGAGGGCAATGACGGCCATGGTTGGGCCACCGACATAGCCAGCACCGATGCAGCAGATCTTCACCATCTTGTCAGATAGATCTGTGACCTGTAATTGCAAAAGGTGCTTCATTAGTGGATTGTAAAGGACAACACATACCCTGAGACAAGGTCAGCCAAGTTTCACAAGTTAACAGAAACAATCAGGATTCACAAGCAAAAGCACCAGATCCCGAACACTACTAGTGCAAGACTGATTTAACAGAGCATAGCCAAACATGTTCTGAGAAGGTTCTTTAACTGAACTGAATAAATAGTAGTTCGGTTAAATAAGGGTATACCAACTGGCAACATCCGATGAGTTTACCTACCAGGTCAAACCACATCTAAAAAGGTTTATTTTGTTTGGAAGTTTTAGGACGCATTCAGATCTCATGTTTGTTAAAGCAGGCACAGCACATCTCAGGTTTTCAGCTGATCAAGGTTGGGTTGGCCCCTCTTCACCGAACACATCTGAAATTAATGAATCCTAAACCTTTCCTTAGACGAACCAGACAAATTTAGTAACCACCATTACACCACCAGACACACCTGTGATCCCATTCCCATTACGTGCACTACCGTTACCTGACACAAACACCACCTAAACAGAATGGACAGGATACAGATCCATGACCACCAAAATTATAAAATGATGAAATTTACTTGTATATGAGCACCGACGCCGCGTTTAAAACTGCGATCAGACAGAAAGATCTGAAACTCTGATCCAATAGGGGACCAAAGGAAACATAATTTAGGGGCGCAAATCCTCTCCAGCCGCTACAACTCATAACCGCAACTCCTATCAGATCCAAACCACGAAACTGCCAGATCTGAACACAGCGTCTTCCTCAGAGAACGAAGTCGAGGAGACAACTGCTTGCAGCAGAGTAACAACTAGACGCAGAATGAAATCACGATCCTCAACTAGCATGATCAGGCGCGGGACTCGATCAAAAAGGACAAAAATCAAAGTAACCGCGTGGGATCAAGGTGCGAGGGTCTCACCAGATCTCGAGGAACTGCAGCAAGATCTCGGTCGAGGGAGGGCGGGGCACCCGCACCGGCGACGAAGAGAAGAGGAGCGGCGATCTCTCTCTTCCTTGGCGCGATGCGTTGGAGAGGAGAGACGCTCGCTGCCTACGAGTTGTGTGTGTGCAGAGGAGAGGCGATGCCACGAGTCCTTAAATACCCAGCCCCGCAAACCCACCAAATCAGATCTACCCCCACCTTCAAAAAATAACCGTGCCGTGTCCTGTAGTAGAAAAAATAAAAAAGTAGTAACCGCGTCAATGGTGGTCAGAAACCAGAAGAAGCAACTGAGAAGAGTGTGACGTGGACGACGAGTGCTCATGCATGCCACTGCCACCAAACTTGCATTAATCAAAAGGCTCTCTCACATGAGTCCATGACACTCCACCAAACTATTGCCCTCAACCTACTCACAGAAAAGGGAAAATTATTCTCAAGCACCATCAGGCGAATAAACAAAAGGGGCTAATAAAGCTTCTTCCTTTTCTTTTTTTTTTTCGTCAGCTGCTGATTGAGCAGCTTTGGTGTAACTGAGCAGTCTGATTACTCTCTGATCAGATCTGGCTCTTCTCTCAGTTCAGTGCAGAGTAATAAGGCCAGGCGTACATGGAGCCCATGAACCGTCCGGAAGCAAATCAAGGAACATGGTCCGAAAAATAACCTAAGAGTTGATGTAATTTAATCCACGGTCAACTACAGGCAGCAAACGAATAATTGGGCTCTGAACCATATGATAATATAGTAATATACATGGGACGAGTACCAATCGAGGACGCAAAAGTTACAGCGTTAGTGACAGAGACGTGAGAAATGCAGGCCGGATCAACGGAGCCGAGGCAGTAGAAATTTTCATAGTCTGCTCCCTGGACACAGTCAAATCCAGGAAGCAGATGCTGATGCTTCTACCAGTGATTACTCTCCACCAAACCAAACGTGTGTTTTTGTTTGCTGATTAAGAAGCAGAGGCCGGATCTACTGAACAGAAACTCCAGCGTTGATGCCATCTACTAAAAGTTTAAAGAAAAATTAAAAAGGAAAAAAAAACTGGAGATTGGAGATGCCTTCTTTATGCAGAGATGGAGGAGTGTATAAGCAGGAAAAGGGAGAACTTTCTTAGTCTGCAGTCACTGTCATTTGATTAATGCTACCAGTAGACTGACAAAGACTCCATCTTTCTTTTCTCATTAAGCTACTATTTACGAAAAGACTCTAGTGAGAAAGTTCAATGATAATTTCCACAGATCGGCACATGCTGAAGCTACCAAGTCAACAAATGCCCTTGTCTCCCGCTTAACTGATACAGAAATTCTAGCTAGTACAAGTCGGCACATACATGCTAGTACTAATACACAACACACAAATATATTCACAGAATTACTAGCTAAATAAATTTAAAAACAGTATCTGTTTCATCAAATAATTTACACTATACACGTCGCTTTCCCCAAGACCTAGGACATCATCGTCAATAGAACAGGAGACAACAAACTCAACAGATCACAATTTTTTTTAAAAAAAATAAAACCACCAAGACTACCAACATCAGCACTCAGCAGCAGCAGCAGCGATCACACACTCACACCAAACAACAGGAAACGCAACGAGTCTCTCCCAAAGGGACATTTCAGCGAACACCAGAACTGCATCGCGAACACCACAGCTGCATCCGCCGACAATGGAGTGAAGCGGAGGAAAAGGCACGCAGACACGCTCGACCTGGCCAGTACCATCAAGGCATCGCGCTCCCCACCCGAAATCGGTTCCAACCGCCGCGGAGGCAACCAACCAACCCAAGGAAAGCTGGGTGATTAGACTTTGAGTGGTTCTCACGCGAGACTAAGAAACGCAATCAGGCCATGGCAACCACCTACAGACCGTTCCCCTACAGGCAGGTGCGCACGACTGCACGAGGGAGCGACGGCGCGTACGGATCGGAACAGTCGAGCATCGAGCGAGGAGGAAGAAGTGAGATCTCTGCGTTAGCGTTACCGGTTGCTTGATGTGAATGTGATGGCCTCCGATGGCGATCGGAGGCGGAGCGACCAGCGACGTCGACTTTCAGCCGGCTTTCGCAGCTTCTTTCCTCCAGATTTGATCTGTTTTCAGTTTACGATCTAAACGGAGACAGTAAAGGAGTAGCTACCACGTATCCTATCACTTGCCTTTTTTTAGAGCGTCATTTTCTTTTTGTTGCGTGCAGTGAAAAAAAAAGTAGCTGGCAAAAGTATCTTCGACACCACAAAAAGTTTTAAACTAAAAAATCACAAAAAAAAAGTCATGGCACACGGCCCTATTTAGCAGGTCTCCTCCACTGACTTCAAGAGGCGTTTGAAATCTTTTTTCTGTCAAATAAGCTAAAATGGAATGGCTCCACTAGTGAAGCCTTAAAAAAAAAAAGGCTCTCACATATTTTTTTTGTGCAACGGAAAAAAATGACTTCACCCATCTCCTTACGCGTCTTGTCATTAGTTTTACATCGCATCACTTTTCCTTCCCAGACACGTTCTCCTGACCTTAGAGAGGAGCACGCGGGTCGCCATGGGTTCCCGGCAAGATGGAGACAATAAATCCGGCAGTGACAAGGAATCCAATAGATGGAGCGTGACAATAAACATGTGGCATATGTGGTTGAACGGGTCAGTACTATGCAAAAGATGATGAATTAATTATAGTTCAGATTTATATTTGTTATTTTAATTTTAGATTTTACTTTTTAAATTTTTAAATGTGATGAAAAAACATATACAAATAGAATATGTAAGTTTACTGCACATGTACGTATAGAGGGGCATATTAGACATATGATATCCCATATCATAGCATTAAACACAGGTGAAGACGTTTTGCCAAATGGTTTATTAAAATGGCTTCAGCTCCACTTGTAGAGCTGTTTTTGAAGCTGAAGCAAAAAAAAAAAATGGCTTCACTAGTGAAGTCCTTCTAAACGGGGTCAGTCTCTTTGTCTCTATGTCGTTTTTTCGCCATAAATTTAATTTTATTTATAAAAATATGTGTAATATTTTATCTCTAAATAAATTATTATAAAAAGATTCATCTATCTATCTAGTGATATAATTGTGTACCATGAATATTAATATTTTTATATAAAATTAATCAAAATTATTTCCAAAGAGCGAGAACGACAATTATTTAGTAAAGGAGGGAGTGTAGATAGTCTCTTTCATAATCTTGGTGAAATTTCGGGCCTGCGCTTTAAATTTAAATCAAACACTTTTAGGGTGTTTGGTTTTGGGAATCGCTCCATCCAATATGAGGTGGTGCATCGTGAATTCATTAATACATTTCTCAAATTTGATGCTAATTATCGACTTGTAAGAACTGAAGTAGAGATTTATCAAGCTATTATATTCTATGAGCCAAACACAAAAAAAAAAAACACGGAATGAATAGAACATGATGGACTAACTCATTCATCGAACCAAACACCTTCTTAAGTGCACTAGTTCTGTTATGTCCATCCATCGGTAGAGACTTGCAAGTTAGGATGGCGACAGACTCAAATGACCTACATACCCTTGGGTAGAAATCCACGAGTGTGGGGGTATGGGGTTTAACTTTATAGTTTATATATAGCCACAAAAGGTCACGATTATATAAAATTCACACATGTGCTCATTTCTGCAAAGTCAAATCCAAAATGTGTCTCTCTAGTACCATCGTACCATGGATAAAACAAAAAAAAATCCTACTTATTCAACTTCTATCATATTAGAAATGCGTGATTTGTGATGTCGATAACATCATGTGTCACGTTAAGTTTCAATGTTTCAAACTTAGGGATGAGTTTGGTAGGGTTTTGGATTCTCATAGAAACATTTCACATTCAGATTCTCTCTAAAAACGTTTCAGGCGATAAATCAAAATTACTTTGTTAGACTAGATTTTGATCCACATAAAATTGTTTTCCTCATTAAAAGAATATAAATGCAAATATGTTTCAACAAATATTATAAATTTTGTGGGTGCGGCAAAACTTAACACACAACTCATTTTATTTTTTAGCACTTCAAAATAATTAACTGGAAACAGTACAAATTTTAAGTCCAGAGGAGAGGTTAGGAATCGAATCGTGCGAAACTGGGTTCTAGCCGTTTCACGAGTGTTGGCAAAAAACCTGAAACGCTTCCAACCGTTTCTCCTGAGAAAGAGAAACGCATCTGCACAAATCTTTGGTGCTGATATGAATATTGATTCTTAGTGTTTCAAGTAAGAAACTGAAACAATCCGACTATCAAACGGGACCTTACGTTATGAAAAGCTTTTGTTTGTATTTATGTTTAATGTATTGGAGTTTGTAGGCATGAGTGGGATTTGAAATTTAGCTTATAGATAATAGACAATATCCAATTATTCTAGGCAAAATTTGCTCTTGAACATTGAAAGTGATCTTTATTTATTGAGGGACACAAAAAAGAAGCAATTTGATAGTGAACACTCCGCTTCTTATCAAATTTGCTGGTGGATCCTCCACATATTAAAATATTGATTTTTGGCTTGGGAAGTGAGAGAAGAGCGGCGAAATGTTTTCTTTTTTGCTAATTTCTCATTCCCTTTATTTTATAGATGAAACATTTTTCCAATGGCCTTCGACTCCATCAGAAACCTTATATCTATAGAAGATAAAGGTAGATATGTTTTCGAGGAGCCCAAGTTCTGTTAAATAGGCTCTAAATATACTTTATATATAAAAGTATTATTATATATAAAAGTACATATTACTCAAAATGTACAAAACCTGCTAAAAACGTGAATCAACTCTTGGAAAAAGAAAGGTTCTTGGTTAATCGTCCGATTGTACAAGTTGGTTAAATAGAACCTAGAACTATTGGGCGTGGAGTGTTCTATCACCCGGTGCTCCTTTCTTGAACTACATGTACATATCCAAAGATAACAACAGTAACATACACTACCTTGTGCCTTCTCCATTGGATGCCTTCAGCATGGTTCTTATTTGAACTAGCCGTGGTAAATTAACGATGGAATCCAATGGTAACTTTTAGTTGAGCACGCGGTGGCGCCTGTGCCTCCTACCAAACTCTAAGGCTGCGTTTAGTTCGGTAAAAGTGGAGAAAAATTACACTGTAGTATTTTTGTTTGTATTTGACAACTTTTGTCCAATCATAGGCCCAAGTAGACTCAAAAGATTCATCTCGAGCTAGGTAAACAAAAAGTATAAACATGCAACAGCTGCTATTTTATTTAGTGCTCCATGCAGACGAAAAATACAATCGATGTGATGAGGAGGGAAAAAGTTTTTTTCGACTAAACGCAGCCTAAGGATCGCGAGAAGAAACAAGCACCGTCACATCGTGAATGATTTTTTTTTTTAAAAAAGGTGAAATAGCGGAACCCACGCGAACCATATGCTTCCTGCGAGACAGAGAGGAGCATTCCACAGCTCGGAGCCAAGTGTTGGTGGACCAAAAGGACTCCATCTCCATGTGTGCCAGCGTGTGGGGGAATGTCCCTCGGTGCAGAACTGCAGATAGTAGGAAAAGATCGCCGGCTGCTGTCGGGAATGCCTGATCGAGCTGGATGCCGATCACCGAGTCACTAGTCGCTAGTCCGCGCCGTTTCAGAGCTGAACTGAACACACCGTTACTAGTCCACGGTTGGGACCAGAATGTTTGGGAAATGCGTGCACACCTTCATCAGGAACGCCTGCCTAAAAATGGACCCGATCGAAGAAGACGACCTGCCGGCGGCCGCCGTGACTGGAGCCGAGACGCACGTCCGGAGGAGCCATTTGGTCAAGATGCGGGAGGTTCGCGTAGCTGTCGTGCGAATCCAGCAAGTCTTCTCGTTGGCCGGCCTCCGGTTCGGGTTCGGCAGAGTTAGGAAGGGGCGTTGGTTCATTTCATTTTCGTCCAACGCACAAATCGGTTAGGCCAAGTATACTTGCAAACGGGCAGGGAGCAGGGATCAGTCGAGCAGAGACATGGTTGGCATGGCGCATCAACCGACAGCCAGCCGAGGCTGCTCGCTCCTCTGTTTTTCTTTTCTCCTTCCCGTCTCGTGCCCCTATGAATGATGGCGAACATGGCCGATGGCCACGTTACCAGGTTGCTCCGTGTCGTGAACATGTGGGCGTGCTGTGCGAAAGGCTCACCTACCCCCCGGCATCCATCATACAGTACTTGCTGCAACCAAAAGGGCAGGTCCCTTTTTTTTTTTCCTCCGCTGGACTGTGCAGGTTTGCAACAGCGAAGGAGACGTCGGAAGTTGCTGGAGCAGTGGAGGTGAACACAACAATTGTTGCACCGACGCCGAAAGGAACGCGTGTCGCCACTCTCAACTGTCGTTGGCCAGTTGGCCTTATCGCACTAAAACCTGTGTCTGTCGTATTCCTTGCTATATGTTGATGTTGTGCAAGGACCCGCACCACGCGGCGTATCCAATTCGTTGCTGCTTGTAATACAACAAGGCCTTGGAAACTAGAGTATTTCGCTGTTTGAGAAGGGATTTCTGAATCGCACGGCCTGGATATATATACGTACACCAAGAAACAAGTAATTGACGGGCACCAGACGGAACCTCGCGACGGCAAAGGTAGGTGAGCCACGTGCACCGACGTGCGCGACATGGTTAGATGAGATGAATGTGAACACACCAGTAGTGCCAACGAACGTGTGTGTTTTGTTTGTGCATGTGGTGGCAGTGTGGGATGAGAAGCAAAGGAAGTGAGTGACCGCCAGCCGTGCTGGCCGTCGGAAGCTGCCTCGCAGCCGTCGCTACCGCATCGGGCTGCACTTCCGGAAGGAAACCTCCAATCCACGATCACGTCACGTCCGAGACGGCCGACCCCTTTGACGGGAGCGCGACGGCGACGAGAGCGTCCAGACGGAGGCCACCGCGTGCGTGAACGGGGGGAATCGAGCCCGGGCTGGCACTGGCAGGCAGCGCACGGAACGAACCCGAGGACCGCATCCACGCCCCCCACCCCACGCGAGGATTTTGACTTTCCAGCAGCAACGTGCGCGCGCTTCGCCGGCGCCGGGGCGGGGGTGCTGGCTCGACGCGTCTTTCCAATTCTTTACGCGTGCCGATCGACCGCATCTGCCTGCTATAGTACTAGTATTTCAGCAGGTTGGGTTGCCGGTTGCCACCTGCCTTGCCCCGCCCGCCGCGCAGCGGGAGGGAACGAGGCCGTCAGGCATGGCCCCGCCGCGGTCGCCGCCACATGGCTCTGGAGTCTGGGTCTGGCACAGTGGCACGTACAGTGTGCGCCTGTGTGGTGCGGTTGGACGGGTGGAGACAGCGCGGAGAACCGCTTGCTGTTTTTTCGCTGGAGGATCCACTGATTTTTTTTTCTACTTAAAAGAGCAAGTTGTTGGGTTCGGTCGGATTAAGGGCCAATGGAATTGGTTAGTGCCCAGTGTCTCAAATTTAAGAACAAATATCAGAGACATCCTCTACAGTCATCAGCGCGAGATCGAGATCAGACCTGCTTCATCTCTTCCTTGGAGCGTGACATGATGTGATTTGACCGAGAAATGGCCATTGACTAGGCCGCACAGGTATCTAACCTTTCCCACTCCACGGCCCGAGTCGAACTTGATACAGCCTTGGGCCGAGCTTTGGGCCTTGGGTGCCGGGCGCCTGGCTTCGTTGTACAACATTCTACTCATTCACCGACCACCGCCCATGGATGCAGTTGAGAGTTGACACGGAATGGGCCGATGGGAGCAAAGCAGTGAGCACTTGAGCACGTCGCCGCCGCCGCCGCCGCCGCGGACCGCACGCCGGTGGTCGGAACGGTGAGGATCTTGTGACTCGTCGTGACCCGACCTGCGTGGGATGGGATGGGATGAGATGGGATGGCGCCGCCCCCTGTGTCTGTCATCGGGGTTCGGCATTTCCCGTCAAACACCTCTCGTTCACCGGCAGCGAATCGGCGTTCGGCGTTCCCGTTTCACCGGCAGCGAGCAGACAGGTACGCTCTGGAATGCGCTGCTGCATTCTGTAATCTCGAGATTTGTTTGCTTTGTAAAGTTATTGGCGATTTGGTATAGTTGTTTTGCACTGTCACTTTCAGTAACTAGTTTGGGCAAACTTTGTCGAGCAACCCTGTGTGTTGCCGTTTTGTAGGTTTTTTTTTTTTTAAAAAAAAAAATCAGGGAAGGGATAACCCTGCTTATAAGAAATCGTGTAACGATTTTCAGTTTTTGTAGTTCATAATGGTTGTTTTATTGGTTCATCAAAATGCCTCGTACTTGGTTGAATTTTGTAATTTCGTTGCGAACCCGTTCTGCGAGAAAGAAAACAAACTTTCAGTAACTAGCAGCTGGCCTGTTCGGCATCCACAATAATATCTGAACACCTAGAGATTTTACATAGGGTGCCTGCCTCCAATGTTTAATCGCATGTATTGATGTCCATTCTGTTTTATTTTTTACGAATTGCTATTACCATGTTAATTAAACATATCAACAACTCCACGATCTATGGAATTCCTGTAGAATAGCATGCACAAGTTTTTTTTTTTTCCCCTACACAAGGCCACCCCCATTTCCATTTAGACCTTGCTCGATGCACACGTATCTATCTCAATCCATATATGTTGAAGTGGATTGGAGTGGAATTAAACTAACTTCCATTCCAATCCACTCCCAACACATGTGCATTGAAGTGAATACACATGCATCCAAATAAGGCCTTATAAAAACGGAAATACATGAGTCTGATAAGAAAGAAGAGCAGAGAGAAAACAGAAGTCCAGCTCCTAGCAATTCTGCACTCTGTCTCACAGTCAGATAGCTACAAAAGTTTAACAAACAGGGAATCCACACTACCAGAAGAAACAAAAGGGCATAATAGCATGCAAAGGATGAGTGCATTTTATTGGACTGGACCGGATTCCCTCCAAATTGTTGAAAGAAGGGTTTTATGGGTTGCACATATATAGATACTGACAAAGCAAACGATTAATCACAGAACCAAACTCTGCAATATTGCACTAAACTGTATGTGGCATCTGAGTCTAAATTCTGGAACATCATCTTTCTCGTAGCAAAGTCACAAGTTTGAGCAAGTTCGCATGAGAGGATCCTCCCTCTCTGATGCTTGCACATGCCATGTTCTTCCACATAACTGCCCTCGCCTTGATATCCTCATCTCTCAGCAGCTGCACGACCTTTTCCTTGATCTCCTCCCTGGTGATGACCCCTTGCTCATTGGAACAAAGCTTCAGGCCTGTCTTCCACACATTGCACACGTAGCTCTGGTTGCTGAACTGGTCAGCAAAGTAGGGGCAGCACAAGAACGGGACACCATGCAGCACAGCTTCCATTGTTGAGTTCCACCCACAGTGTGTCATGAAGCAAGCGACTGAGGGGTGTGACAGTACCCTTTGCTGGGGAGCCCAAGTAACGATCAGTCCCTTCCCATTGACACTTTGCTTGAATTGGTTGAACCAATCCTCATCGATTTCTTTGGTGAAGTTTGGCCGAACCACCCATATGAACGGCCAGCCAGATAACACAAGTCCATTAGCGAGCTCATGAAATCTTGTTGCATCAAAGACAGTAGAGCTCCCAAATGCCACGTATATGACGGAGCCGGGGGCTTGCATGTCAAGCCAGGTGAGGCAGGTCAGGTCTTCAGACAAAAAATGACCAGTCGGCTTTGACATCGGCACTACCAGTGGACCTATGGGTAATGCATTGGGGAGGAGAGCCAATGCTTCAGGTTCTACTTCTCTGAATGTGTTGCAGATGATGGCCTCAGCAAGCGCTATCAATCGGTTAGTCCTAATGACCCTCTGTATGTTCACTCTGCGTCTTTCTGGGGTGCTGCCCAGGCTGACCCAGGGGATCTCTGTTGAATCAATGGGTGGCGTCAGTTGGAGCATCTCATGCACTTTCACATTCCCTGCATTAAATTCAATGGTCTTGCATTGGTCAGTAAGACATAAGATATAGAGAGAAACATGATAGTATGGAACAATTTATGCTAAAGCTGATTTGATTCTTTCTTACCACTTTCATCAATAACATCATCCTCGATCAGTTTGGGCAATTTCGTTCTTAGTGCAAACACAGATGCTGAGTAAGTTGAGAACAAAGCAATACGCACTCCCACTGTGTTGGTCAGTTGTAGCACCCAACTCATAGACACGTCTGCTATAACCCATTTTATCTTCTTGATTCTGATCATCTCCTCGAGGGGGCTGAGCATGGCAGCCGATAAGCCGGCGACCATCTTGCCAATGTCTGTGCGATCATCAGCAGGGTCCATACCATCTGGAATGGAGAGCATGTGTATATCCTCAGGGATGGCTCCTTTGTTTTGCATGGCCTTGAAGATACGACCGTGGTTGAACTCGGTGTTTATGAAGTCAATCTTGAATCCATAGGCAACTAGCCTATGGGACAACTCCATGAGTGGAATGACATGACCTTGTACAGGCAGGGGTAGCACCATGACATGAGGTTTAGGAGCAGCAAAAGCCATGACGGTTGTTTATGTTGTGGCTACAAACAGTTTTGTGGGGATCAATGCTTGCTGCTCCTTGTGGGCAGGTATAACAAGATTGGTCCATTGAGTGTGCATATAAAGGGTGCCAAAATCATGGTTGTTGCATCAGACCATAGATCAGCAAATTTGTTGCCTGCTGAATATAGGTTTATCTTTTCCAAAGAAAAGGTTATCTCACAATCATTCAGTCCATAGTTGACCACTTTGTGCTCTCTATCTTGCTGGGCAAGCAAAATAACCGCCATATATTCACTTATGTGCACGTGGCTGAGATGCCTGCTGGCTGCTGCTGATGTCTTCTACTAGTTTTGGTTGTGCCTGATCTATTTAAGTATTTATGCATAAAAAAGTTTCACTAGATTCCAATGGGCTCAAAGGTATTGGCCCTCTATAAAAATGAAATTGCAATTCTTCCTTTCTAGTTGTAGGGCTCTGCTGGCTCAGTTTTGATGGCTTGGCGGTTCGAATTCAGCATTCTCTGCTTAATTTAGTACTTGCTTATTCTTTGCAACTTCCTTGGGCACTACGCACACCTAGAGATTGTTTATTGCAAAGCATTCCAGAATGATATACGCAAAAGGAAATTTCTTAAGATATAGCTATGTGTCACTTTCAGTTTGTGGCCCATGAGGTGACAATGCATTGCATTGACTAGCAACACCGACGTGGAATTTGTTTCTCCATGTCTGTCTATCCAACTTTGAATGTGACTCTGCAGACAATTATATTTATCTAACCAGATGACCTCTGAATGACATAAAAAAATTCTGATAAGCTAAAGATTATTGTTCTCTCAGCAGGTTTACAAACTTGAGCAGATCCTGATGCGAGGACCCTCCATCTGCGATACTCTCACATGCTGCTCTCTTCAAAGACAGTGCCCTGGCTCTGATCACATCATCGCCAAGCAGCTGGTCGACCTTGTCCCTGATCTCCTCCTTGGTGAAGATGCCCCGGTCGTCGGCACGGATCCTCAAGCCCGTGCCCCACACGTCGCAGATGTAGTTCTGGTTCAAGAACTGGTCGGCAAAGTATGGCCAACACAGGAACGGGACGCCGTGGCGCACCCCTTCCATGGTGGAGTTCCATCCACAGTGCGAGATGAAGCATGCCAGCGCAGGGTGTGAGAGCACGCGTTGCTGGGGAGCCCAGCCGACGACGCGCCCCCTGTCTCCAACGCGGCATCTGAACTGGTCCAGCCAGCCTTCATCGACGCCGTTGGCAAAGTTCGGCCGGACCACCCACAGAAACGGGCATCCGGTGAGCGCCAGCCCGTCGGCGAGCTCCTGGAGCCTTGCGGTGTCGAAGACTGTAAAGCTCCCGAATGCCACATAGACAACTGATCCGGGGGCCTGGTCGTCGAGCCAGGCGAGGCAGCTCGGGTCTTCGGGCCAGAGCTGGCTGGCGGAGTTCGACGTCGGCGCCTCAAGGGGGCCGATGGCCAGTGCCGCCTTGGGGAGGAGCGCCAGCGCCTCGGACTCGATGGCATGGAACGTGTTGCAGACAATGGTGTCAGCCAGCGCAAACTTTGGGTTGGTCTTGGCCATGGACTTTAGCGTGGGGCTGTTTCGAAACCTAACCCAGGGGAGGTCGGCGACGTCGATGGCTGGCGTGTTGGGGCTCAGCTTGATCCTCTCATTCCTCTTCACATCCCCTGCGCACGGAAAACACCATGTCCAGCATGAGTTCTGATCTGGAGAGTATACAGATGACACAGAAATCGGGTCTGGTTTGCTCTTACCACTTTCATCGATGATGCCATCCTCTACCAGCTTGGGAATACGCATCCTCAGCGCGAAGGTGGCGGCGGAGTAGGTCGAGAACAAGGCGACGCGCACGCCCACCGTGCCGGCCAGGTCCAGCACCCAGCTCATGGAGACATCAGCCACCACCCACCGAGTGTTCTGAGCTCTGGCCAGCTCTTCAACGCGGCCGAGCATCGCCGCCGGCAAGCACTGAGCCAGCGTAAGGATGTCCGCGCGGTCACCGTCGGGGCTCATGCCGTCCGGGAAAGAGACCAAGTGGATCCCGGCGTGGGCATCTGCCCCCTCGCCGGTGTCTCCTCCTGCCGCCAAGGCCATGAGGATGCGGGCGTGGTTGAAGTCCGTGTTCACGAAGTCGACCTCGAAGCCATGGTCGACGAGGCGGTGGGACAGCTCCATGAGCGGCATGACATGGCCCTGGGCAGGGAAGGGCAGCACCATGACACGAGGCCGGGGAAGGGGAGGAGCCGCCGCGGCCATGGAGGCTGCTGTTAGCAGCTAGCGCGTGTGCGCTGGTGTTGTATGCGGCGAGTCCGTGAGTTGCACTGTCAGAGGTCAGAGCTCAGAGTCCGCTGTTTGGCTGCTGCTCCTGTGGATATGGATATGTATAGAGGTCCAGGTGCATGCATATGGCAATCCGCCGGGTGCAAGTCGCGTCAGACATCAGCTTGATTGATTGAATCCATTGGTGCTCATCTCACTGCATCAGATATCACATCAGCAAGGATCCATTGGCGGGTGCTCATCTCGCTGCATCAGATATCACATCAACGAGGATCCATTGGTGCTCGTCTTCTTGCCTATCGGTTTCTCATTTTGACAAATGCTTCATATCGATGAATTTCCAGCATGTCGATTGTCGAGTTGTCTCGTGTCTATTTGTGGAGGCAACCAAATTCTGTATTACTTGAGGCACTGTTTACTTCACAAAATTTTTTCTCTTTTCCCATCACATTGATTGTCCTTTACGCCTGTATGGAGCATTAAATGAAGTAGTAGTTGTTGCATGTTTGCACTTTTTATCTGGCTAGGTCGAGATGAATCTTTTGAGTCTACTTGGGTCATGATTGGGTAAAAATTATCAAATACAAACGAAAGTGCTACAGTGTATTTTTCACCCACTTTTCACCCAACTAAACAGCCCCTGAGTATACCTATAGACGAACATGCACAGCTTTGTGACAACTCGTATTTGTATCCATTTCCCTGGGACAGGATTTTGTACAAGCAAGGAGTGGCGGAGCCAGAAATTTTATAGAGCCTAGGCGGGATATAGCGTTATGCAGATATGCTAAACGTCTGTTTGGATGTATTAGTACAAGAAATTATCTAGTTAATAGCTAATAATAGCTAATTAGCTAGCTAATTTTTAATAGGGGTTGCTTGAATCTAACTACTAATATGTTGGATAGAATTAAAGGTGCATATGAACCATTAGCACCTATGAGCAACATCAAACCTGTTAACTAATAGTTAGTAGCCTTTTAGTTAATAGTTAATAGGTTTATTAGCAGCTCTGTTTGAATATATTAGTATTGATTTGAACTGCTAATTTTTAGGATCGAAATAGACCGTAATAGTGAGGACACTCCAAATGTTAAAACCACATGGTTTGTATGTTCATTAACTAGGATGTAGATTAAGTAAAAAGATGAAGCGGTCCTCCAATTAAAGAAGAAGACAATGTAATGGTTATAAAAAATAAAGAGATGTGATAAGTAGATGAAGGAGAGAAAAAACATGTGATTGGACAAAAGATTATTCTATAGAAACTATCTATTAAAAATAAAGTTATATATATATATATATATAGTGTCTGCGTAAGTTGATAGAAATAGAAACTATCTACGTTTCATTCATGATTAGTACTTTAACAAAGCTATGCAAAATAACACGTATATGCAAGCAAAATTAGACAACCAGAATAATTTTAGATTTAAATTAAAATAATCCTAAGTTCTAAACGTCTTCTGCTCTCCGCCTCATTTACCTAATTAGTTTTTTTTTTGTTTGAGAACGAAGATTCTATAGGCAGATATATACTTTAACGGCAGCTAACTAGCAAGGGAGCCCGGCCACCGGCCCGGGTGGCCGGGCCTTGGCTCCGCCGGTGCAAGCAAACTCAGGCATGAATTTTAAAGACAACATTCTCTTTCCTATACCCTGCTTGAAATTGAAGACAAACTCAGGCATGAATCTTACTACGGCCGAATTCGAGTATTATACCCTCCTTTGTGTCGATATGAAAGTTACCACTTTTATATATATGAAAGTTAGCACAATACTGTGTAATGTTTCCTTTGTTGGTATAAAATATAAATGGCAGGCATTCAGCGTTCGGCCTTTTTTTTTTTTTTTGATTTAAGAGCGTTCGGCCATTCGTACATCAATCTAGCGATTGGTTTCTTGTCTGGACTTCTCATGGCACTTTGCACTTTCAGGACATGGTCCATCGCTCCATGTATTGGGCATTGCACTCGCTCTCTAGCAGTGGCGAATCTCCGTTCATGTTGGGATAAAAGGGCAAAACCAATGCACAATTAATCCCCCATCTTGTCTTGTAGTGAATCAGCAGCGAAACAACGCGATGGGACATGGTCCAGCTCACATGTTTGCACATCCAGTTTTTGTTTTTCTAACGGCTCTGCAACAGATGCATCTATAACCACCAAACCTATGTTAATCTTTCTGGCATGCACCTACTATAGACTAATTTTCTCTTAGCAGATTCACTAACTTGAGCAAATCCTGATGCGAGGACCCTCCTTCCGCGGCGCTGGCGCATGCTGCGCTCTTCAAGGCCATTGTCCTCGCCTTGATCTCCTCGTCCCCGAGCAGCCGCTCCACCTTGTCCCTGATCTCCTCCTTAGTGACAATGACCCTCCCGTCAGCGCACATCTTCAATCCGACGCTCCACAGGTCGCAGATGTAGCTCTGGTTCAAGAACTGGTCAGCAAAGTAGGGCCAGCAGAGGAGCGGGACGCCGTGCCGCACCGCTTCCATGGTGGAGTTCCACCCACAGTGCGTCACGAAGCACGCCACCGAGGGGTGTAAGAGCACGCGCTGCTGGGGAGCCCAGCCGACGACTAGACCCTTCTTGGCTGTGTTCGGTGAAGCTGAAGTGCTGTAGATAAGCACTGAAGTGCTGTAGAAGTGCTGAAATCTTGTGAGAGAAAAATACTGCTGAAGTGCTGAAAAATAAGCGCTTATAAGCGCTTATACCCTCAACCGAACGCAGCCCTTGTCTCCAACGCGGCGCCGGAACCCGTCGAGCCAGCCCTCGCCGATGCCGTCGGCAAAGTTCGGCCGGACCACCCACAGAAATGGCCGACCGATGAGCGCCAGGCCGTCGGCCAGCTCCTGGAGCCGTTCCGCGTCGAACACCGTCAGGCTCCCGAACGCCACGTAGACGACTGAGCCGGGAGCCTGCGCGTCAAGCCAGCAGAGGCAGGTCTCGTCTTGGGCCCAGAAATGGCCGGCCGTCGCCGCCGCTGACGTCGGCTTGGGTGCCTCCAGCGGGCCGATGGCGACCGCCGGTATGGGGAGGTGGGCCAGCGCCACGGACTCGATCTCCTGGAAAGTGTTGCAGATAATAGTATCGGCGAGCGCTACTGTCTTGTTGGTCGTGATGATGCTCTGGATCATGGCTCTCCGTGACTCAGGGCTCCTGCCAAGTGTGACCCATGGAAGCTTGGCGGCGTCGATGGCCGGCATCTTTGGATTTAGCTGGACTGTGTCGTTTCTTTTCAGATTCGCTGGGAACGCACATCCATCATGTTCTGATCTTACAATTACAACAGATTTCCTAAGCCGCTAGAGTGATGACGACGGCTCTTACCTGTTTCGTCGATGATGCCATCCTCTAGCAACTTGGGAAGATGCATCTGCAGCGCGAAGCTGGCAGCAGAGAAAGTGGAGAACAAGGCGACACGCACGCCCACCGTGCGGACTAGCTCCAGCACGAAGCTCATGGACACGTCGGCCACCACCCACCTGATGTTCCTGGACCTGATCGTCTCCTCGAGGCCGCCGAGCATCACCGCCGGCAAGCCTTCGAACACCTTGACGACGTCGGTGCGGTCGCCGTCGGGGCCCATGCCATCCGGGAAGGAGATCAGCTCTATCCCGCCGGCAGGGGTCGCTCCTGCCATGGCCGTGAGGATGCGGGCATGGTTGAAGTCCGTGTTCACGAAGACAACGTCGAAGCCGTGCTCGACGAGCAGGTGGGAGAGCTCCATGAGTGGCATGACGTGGCCTTGCGCGGCAAAGGGCAGCATCATTACACGAGGCCTTTGAGGAGACGCCGCCATGGCCGGCTACAGTGCAATGTGAGCTCTGTGCTGTACTATCAGTATCAGTATCAGTATATGAGGTCGTGTCGCTTGCGACGGCCCACTCATTGTGGATCATGTTATGACATATATAAGCCTGCGGCTGAACATGAAGACGAACTCATCCACACAGATGCGTCAGGAACAAGATCCTCTAACATAGTGCCAACTATGTATGAGGGACATAGTTTCCATCTGACCGTTCATCTGGTAACCAATGGCAAGGTCATAAAACAATTTCTTTTTGAGCAAGGTCATATAACAATTATTAGGTCTGTCCGTCCAGCACTCCAGCTGCATGGTTGTTCGGCCAAAAAAAAAAAAAAGCCCAGTTCGCTACGCTTACCCGCTAGGTAAAAAAAAGAGAGAATATAGTTCCTTACCCCTAAATAAAATATGGCTTAGTTTCTTGGGTCTGTTTTTGTTGGACTTTATTATTTGGTTTCAAAACAAAAAGTTGTAGATCTCGACGAGATCTACAACTTTCTAGTTTTGAGTTTTTTCGTTTGAGTATGTTTAAATGCTAAAACTTTTGAGCATTTGAACATTTTCAAATGAGAAATTTAAAAGTAGGAAGTTGTCGAGATCTACAATTTTATATAAAAAAACATCTTTATCCGCTATCGAAAGTATTTTTGTTTGAAGGATATTTTGGTCTTTTTGTCGCAACTCATGTGCTGGTTCACCGTAGAGATTGACGGAATGGACGAAGGCCAAGAAATTAAGAAAATTTGGTTTGGGGGCTGAATAATAAAGTTTGTTGGAAACATGGGCAAGAAACTAAGCCACGTTTTGTTTAAACGAGCATTTTTTTTAAGACGGCTAACCAACAAATTCTCTCTTTTGTTTTTATACGGAGCGGACGAGCGTAGCAAACCGGGCCTTTTTGGGCCCAACGACCATGCAGCTGGAGTGCTGGACTTGCTCAAAAACAATTATTTTATGACCTTGACGTTGGTTAGCAGATGAACGGCCAGATGGAAACTATGTCCCTCGTACGTAGTTGATACCAGGTTAGAGGATCTCGTTCCGATGCGTCATGCCTTGCATCAGCGAGAATGGACTTACTCGCTATCTTTCCGCGGCGGCGACGGCGGCGCTAAAGAACAACTGAACTTGTCATGTGAACTGTACAAAAAAATTTTAGCAGCATAGGTCCTGTTTAAATACCTTCCAAATTTCAATTCCAACTAGTCACATCAATGTTATAGTACATGCATGAAATATTAAATATAAACGAAATGTTTGCACAGTTTGCATGTACATCACGATACGAATCTTTTAAACCTATTTACATCACGATTGGACATTTATTGAAAAAAATTTCTGCTGCTACAGTGTCAAAATTCTAAATTCCAAGTGAATCTAATGGCAGCCATACTTTTCGATACAATTCTAACATTCAAAATTTGTTCAACAATAAGTGTACTTTGAGACAGTGGACAACCCACCAATACTACTTTTGGCACTTTTTAAATTATACACTTTTTAAATTATACAAAATGTGATGATTACATGCTATTACAGATTTTGACAGTGGTTTATACCTAATAATTTTAGGTCTGTTAGAAAATAATGAGAATAAGATCGAACACGAGACATAGATTTTTACGTGGAAAACTCTTGAGGGAAAAACCACATGCGCCAACCGGCGATCTTCACTGTATGATGAGGAGAGTTTACAGAACGTAGGGAATACAATGAGTTGTTTTAACTCTTTTCGTGTGGCTTACAAGATATATTTATAGGATGGACTAATTCTAGTCAAATACGAAAACAAATCCGCTAATAAATATAACCCGAACCGTGGGTCCTTCAGGCGTTCCCGCAAGACACGTTAGAATTCGAATCATATTCCAACAAACTCTAGTTTACGACGTGTTTTATTTTATAGCAAATGAAGTATCAACAATCAACTCACTTCAATCTAATTTTGGGCTTTCCAATCAATTTTACCTGCTGGTTCCACTGGAACCTCCACTGCTCCTGTGGTTCCGGATGAGTAAATAATCATCGACACCAAAAGGTTGTTAGGACTTAATTAAGCCCAAGCATATCTCAAACTTAGCTCCAAGAACTAGGTTTGTCAATATATCAGCGTGATTATGCGGGTGTTTATCTTGCATACATTAACATCACCTTCAGCAATGACACCTTAAATAAAATGATATCTAATATCAACATCGCTATCACAGCATATAGTAGTGCAAGAAGTAACCCCGTAAAGTTCATAGTATAAACCTCTCAACCAAATAGTTTCTTTACAAGCTTTAGAAATAGTAATATATTCAGCTTATATATTCAGCTTATGTAGTAGACAGGGCAACAGTATCCTATAAACTTGCTTTCTAGCAAACAGCACAACCACCAATGGTAAACACATAACCCGTGAGAGACCTCTCGCACAAATCAACAACATAATCAGAATCAACATAACCAACAAGTCCATCTCTAGATTCCTCAAATTGTAAATAGGCATTAGAAATACCTCACAAATATCTAAAAATCCATTAAGAACCCTCCAATGCTTCTTGCCATGATTAGCCATGAATCTATTGACACTCAATGCATAAGATACATCAGAATGAGAACAAACCATAGCATATAAAAGAGAACCAACTGCACTAAAATATGGAGCTCTAGACATGTACTCAATATCTTTATCTGACTCTGAAGATAAAGCTGAAGATAATCTAAAATGTGCAGCTAATTGAGTACTCATTGGTTTTGCATTATGCATATTGAAACGATGAAGAACCTTTTTAATATAACCTCACTGACTGAGGTATAATTTACCAAATTTTCTATCTCTAGTAATTTCCAAACTAAGATTTTTTTAACTGCATCTAAGTCCTTCATCTCAAATTCTTTACTCAATTGCGCCTTCAATTTTTTTTTTCAATTTAGCTATTCCTGATAAAGAAACTGATAAATAGCTCAGCCATTATGTCACTGCTCACTATTGATGCATTTTAAAATCTTAACAATGGTTTCTATTGTTGCCTAAAACAACACGATGAGACATGGTCCACCTCACACCTCACATGTTTGCACATCCCGTTTCTATTAACTAAAGGCTTTGCAACAGATGAATATATAACCACCAAACCTCCGAAACATTTTTGACATGTACATACTATAGACTAATTTTCTATTAGCAAATTCACTAACTTGAGCAAATCCTGATGCGAGGACCCTCCTTCCGCGACGCTGGCGCACGCCACCCTCTTCAAGGCCATCGTCCTCGCCTTGATCTCCTCGTTCCCGAGCAGCCGCTCCACCTTGTCCCTGATCTCATTCTTGGTGACAATGCCCCTCCCGTCAGCGCACATCTTCAACCCGACTCCCCACAGGTCGCAGATGTAGCTCTGGTTCAAGAATTGATCGCCCAAGTAGGGCCAGCAAAGGAGCGGGACGCCGTGCCGCACCGCTTCCATGGTGGAGTTCCACCCGCAGTGCGTCACGAAGCATGCCACCGAGGGGTGCGAGAGCACGCGCTGTTGGGGAGCCCAACCGACGACTAGGCCTTTCTTGTCCCCAACGCGGCGCCGGAACCCGTCGAGCCAGCCCTCACCAACACCTTCGGCGAAGTTTGGCCGGACCACCCACAGGAACGGCTGCTCGATGAGCGTCAGGCCATCGGCCAGCTCCTGAAGTCGTTCCGTGTCGAACACCGTGAGGCTCCCGAACGCCACGTAGACGACTGAGCCGGGAGCCTGCATGTCCAGCCAACGGAGGCAGGTCTCGTCTTGGGCCCAGAAATGGCCGGCCGCCGCCGCCGGCGTCGACTTAGGCGCCTCCAGCGGGCCGATGGCGATCGCCGGTATGGGGAGGTGGGCCAGCGCCACGGACTCGATCTCCAGGAAAGTGTTGCAGATAATAGTGTCGGCGAGCGCCAGTGTCGGGTTGGTCGTGATCGTGCTCTGGATCATGGCTCTCCGTGACTCAGGGCTCTTGCCAAGGGTCAGCCACGGAAGCTTGGAAGCGTCGATGGCCGGCATCTTTGGATTTAGCTGGACTCTCTCGTTCCTTTTCACATTCCCTGCGAACGTACAACCATCATTACAACATGATTTCCTAAGCTAGAGTGATGACGACGGCTCTTACCTGTTTCGTCGATGATGCCATCCTCTAGCAACTTGGGAAGATGCATCCGCAGCGCGAAGATGGCGGCTGAGAAAGTGGAGAACAAGGCGACACGCACGCCCACTGTGCGGACTAGCTCCAGCACGAAGCTCATGGTCACGTCGGCCACCACCCACCTGATGTTCCTGGACCTGATCGTCGCCTCGAGGCCGCCGAGCATCGCCGCCGGCAAGCTGTCGAGCACCTTGCCGATGTCCGTGCGGTCTCCGTCGGGGCCCATGCCATCCGGGAAAGAGATCAGCTCGATCCCGCCGGCAGGGGTCGCTCCTGCCATGGCCGCGAGGATGCGGCCATGGTTGTAGCCCGTGTTCACGAAGACGACCTCGAAGCCGTGCTCGACGAGCCGGTGGGAGAGCTCCATGAGGGGCATGACGTGGCCCTGCGCGGCGAAGGGCAACATCATTACACGAGGCCGATGAGGAGACGCAGCCGCCATGGATGGAGGATGGTGCTTGAAGACACTTGGACGTGCTGGTAAACGGCTGCTGGCGAGCTACAGGGCGATGTGAGCTATCATAGTGCGTGTCGCTTGCAACGGTCCACTCCTTTGTGGGTCATGTAATGGCTAACGAGGTGCATATATAAGCCTGTGGCTGAACATGAAGGCGAACTCATCGACACAGATGCGTCATGCCTTGCATCAGCCAGAGTGGACTAGCTCGCTATCTTTACGCGGCGCTAAAGAACAAGTCATGTATTCATGTGAACTGAACAATTTTTGTTTTTGGCAGCATTCACTATAGCTATACTCTCCATCCGTTCCAATATAAATACAATTCTAACATTCAAAATTTGTTCCATAATAACTGTACTTTGAGACCATGGGCCACCTGCCAATAATACCTTCTGGCACCTTTTAAATTTACAAAGTGTAATCATTACATGTTACTATGGGTTTTGACAGTGGTTTGTATGTAATTTTATGGCGTCTGTAATGATCTAGCTTAGAGTTAGCTTATCAATTTTTTAATTATTAGGGAGTGCAAAAGATAAAAAACTAGCGTGGAGTCCAGAGATATCTCGCACATCTTAGACCAACCGCAGTGCGGTCCGGGGAGGGCTCCGGTAAGCTGCCACGAAGGATGGATGGAGGATGGGAGAGCCGCAGCGCCGTCCTGGGAGGGCTCCGGTACGAGCGCGCGTCCGGGAAGAATCCCGGAGTAGCGGAGGTCCGTTACGGCTTGCCGTGGCCCACCACGCGAGGAGAGAGAGAGAGAGACTGGCGGAGGAGAGGCCCCACCACGCGTCATCGTTGTCCATGGCCCGCGCCATCGCCGTCG
The DNA here is from genome assembly GCA_038502445.1 of Eremochloa ophiuroides. NCBI lineage: Eukaryota > Viridiplantae > Streptophyta > Magnoliopsida > Poales > Poaceae > Eremochloa > Eremochloa ophiuroides. The sequence goes on from JAHLJS010000002.1 coordinate 9,510,778, forward strand.
AGGTGCCCACAGCCGCGCCATCGCCGGGAAGGCGCGCGCGCCCGACGCGGCTGAGCTCGAGGAGGGAGAGGCCGGACCGGGGAGGGAGGCCGTCGGCGCGGGGAGAGAGAAGGTGAACTCGTGCCGGGGAGGTGTCGAGGTGCTCGCTGTCGCCGTCGACCTCGCTGTCCATGGCCATCGCGGGAAGGTGGAGGCCGCCGGGGAGGCGCCCACTGCCGCGCCCTCATCGGGGAGCCGTGGCCGAGGCCCCACGGGTGAAGCCGCGCCTCCCCGCGCGGGCTCGCTGGCGTGGGCCGGCCTCGCTGCCGTCCAGCCTCGCCGACAGCGCCGCCGCGAGCCCGGCCGAGGCCGCCGCGCGCGCCCTCCACCCCCCATGGAAGCTCGCCGGGGAGGGGAGGGGAGGAGGAGGAGAGAGAACATGTGGGTGGTGAGGGAGAGAGAGAGAACGGGAAAGGAGGGGGAGAGAGGGTGGGTGGGGGAAAAAAAGAAAAAATAAATATAGAGTAGAAATATAGAGGATGGATGGATGCGGAAGAATGTGATATAGAGGAGAGAATCTCGATGATCAGGACAGAATATTCCTTTTAGAGGAGAGATTTAGAGGACGATGAGTGCGGTTGGTCTTATGATGTATTTCTCTCTCACAGCACAATGTTCAGCGCAATCTCTCTCTTCTCCATAATTATTAGATTAGAGCTAGTGCTAGCTCATCCTGTTGGAGACGCTTTTATAGGAGCATTGGTCTCTCCACCCCATCATCCTAAAAGTGCACTTATTTTTGACAGAGGTAGTATGTATCGTCCAAGAGATGCTTATGAGAATTGTACTACAGATTTACAGTATCGATTATAGCATGCATAACATCTATGAGCTGTTGTTTGGAACATAATAATTTTACATGACTTAAAATAGAGAAAATTAGTTCCTCGATCCCTGAAAAAAGTTTGACCTAGTTTCTTGGCCTTTTTTTCATCGAACTTTGTTATTTGTCCCTGAAACAAAATTTTCTTATTTTCATGGCACTTCTTTCCACTCCGAAAAATCATAACTCTTCGATACGACATCAGATGAAGATGATTTTTATATGAAAATTATAGATCTCGATGAGATGTACAACTTTATAGTTTTGAGCTTTTTCATTTAAAAAAGTTCAGATACACTAAAAAATATTAATATATTATATTAATGTTTTTAGACATATGAACTTTCTTAAATGAAAAAACTCTAAATATTTTGCTGATGCGGGCCACAGAGAGCGAATTTAATCAGCAGGAACATTTCATTTGGGATTGCGTCCACTTGTGCACTTGCATGCGTGGACGGACAATCAAATTTTTGGATAGCACATCGTCCCAACTCCCAACTGCTCGCTTCACCACTATTCTGTTCCTAGTACACTAGTCTTCGAGTAGATTTCCCATCATGAGCCGAACACAAAGGTTACAGCATGAGCGAATAATCTACAGAGATGGCTGGTATATCACAAGATTTGTTCAAAGTATTCACATTCTTCCGAGGCAACAGTCGTGTGGCACCAGTGAAACGGCTTCAATTTAATGCACCGAGGAGCCAGGAGGAGCTATATCAAACGATATCCAGATACAGTACAATAGATATCGGTTTCCTGAACTCAAAGCGAGTTCAGGTGTTCCTTTGTTCAGTCGATACCGCAATGAAATGCATGCAGCTCATCCGCGAAGGAGATTGACGAGCCTATTGAAATTCTCGTGCGAGGAGCCGCCTTCACTGACGCACCTGCAAGCAGCATCCTTCAGCAGCCGTGCTCTCTCCGCGATCCCCTCGTCCCCGGCCACTCGATCCACCTTGCTGCTCACCTCCTCCTTGGACACGACGCCGTCTTCGCCGGGCGACACCGCCAGGCCGGTCCTCCAGATGTCGCAGATGTAGCTCCGGTTCGCGAACTGGTCGCAGAAGTAGGCCCAGCACACGAAGCGCGCGCCGTTCCTCACCCCTTCCATCGTCGAGTTCCAGCCGCAGTGTGACACGAAGCACGCCACCGCGCGGTGCGCCAGGACCTTCTGCTGGGGGCACCAGCTCACCACCATGCCCCTGCCGGCGACGCGGCCACGGAACTCGTCGAACCACGCCTTGCCGGCGGCGGCGGCCGTGAAGTCCGGTCGCACCACCCAGAGGAACGGCCTGCCGGTGAGCTCCAGGCCCAGCGCGAGCTCCTCGAGCTGCCGCGGGTGGTTGAAGACGGCGAAGCTGCCGAACGCGACGTACACGACCGAGCCGTCGTGCTGCGCGTCCAGCCACGCCAGGCACCCCGTGTCCTCCGGCAGCAGCTGCGCCACGGGCTTCAGCAGCGCCGCGTCGGCGGACAGCGGGCCGACGGGCAGGATGCCCGGGAACAGCTCGAACGCCGCGGCCTCGGCTTCACGGAACGAGTTGCACACGACGATCTCGGCGTGGCTGCGGGCCGCCTCGGTGTTCCGGGTCACCAGCTGGTAGGCGACTTCCTGTCCCCCCACGCCGCCGTCGATGCTCCACGGCATCTGCGATGGGCACAGCGGCGGCATCCCCGGGGCGAGCTCGAACAAACCGTGCCGCTTTGGGAAGCCTGCGTTTGTCGTACAGATCGACGTTCAGCTTCGACATTGTTGCTGCATGCAGTTTAACTTCGGCACGCACATGGTTCAGATATGGCCCTGTTTACTTGATGAAAAACTTAGGTGAAAAGTCACTGTAGTACTAAGGAATCTTTTCTAATAAGTGTCCAATCATGACTCAAGTGGACTCAAAAGATTCATTTCGAGATGGTCAGGCTAAAAGTACAAACATGCAACAGCTGCTACTTCATTTAGTGCTCCATGCAGACAGAAAGTATAATTGATATGATGGGGAAAAAGAAAATTGTTTGTGAAGTAAACAGAGCCAATGTCTGAATTTGGAATTTTAAGGTGATTTCATATTACATTCTTATACAACTAATTATTTTGTCTTTTATAGTATCATAACATATCAATTTTTTTTTTATCCTTGTCTCATACTCCCTCCGTCCCAAAAGACTGTCGTTTTAAACTTTTCAGACATCATGTTTGACCATTCGTCTTATTTGAAATTTTTTTATAAATATAATTTATTTTTATTATAATTTGTTTTATCATTAGAGATACTTTAATAATTATTAATTGATTTTGTATTTTGTACAAAATTTTTGAATAAGACGGACGGTCAAACACTAGCTTCTAAAAAGTCTAAAACGACAGTCTTTTTGGGACGGAGGAGAGTACTACATAAACAACTGTAGTCTTTGTGCTAACATAGATTAGATTTCAGGTTAGTGGGTTTGTTTGACGGGTTTCTTAATTCTTGGAACCCAAAATTGCAGATTATGTCTATATAAGTTTAAAAACAAATTGAAATAACATCACTTGAAAGTGAACTAAGACTCAGACACTTGAATTAGCAAGTCCTATATATGAATTTTTCCTTGGTATACGTCGTATTGCATTGTACGAGGAAACAACTATGTAGTACACAAGAATTTTTCATCCGTTGTTGTTCGGATATACTCAGTCCGTTCTAAATTATAATTTATTTTGGCTTTATGCTAGTAAGTAAAACCTTTTAACATCGATCAAGTTTTAGAAAATATATATTAACATCTAACAGATGTATTATCAAACATATTTAGTGAATAGTTTTATTATGAAACTAATTTGACATGCTGATGTTAGTGTATTTTCTATAAGTTGATTAAAATTGAAAAGTGAGACTTAAAACAAAACCAAAGTAAACTATAACATAACAAGTAGAAAGGAGGAGTATATTCTTGGTGAAACAACATTATTGTCTAAGTGTGCTTCATCGTCGTACAAGAATTTGCCCTCGATCGAGACCATCCCTACATTCTCATGTTTTCAAGCACGCCTTCACCAACCTTGCCAGTTCGGCGAGGTTAGTCTGTTAGTGTGAAAGTCACATGTTTATGTTTCGAGATTGTGTTTCTAAGGTCCAATGGCCTTAAAGAGAGCTTTGGTGGTGGTAGACAGGATCAACGACGATGGTTGCTGACGCGGGAGCCTAAAATGTGTTTTTTAAAGATTTTGTTGCAATTCTTTGAATCCTCAAACAGATCCAATCGAATAGAATATTTTGTTTTGGAATTCATAAATTAAGTAATAAAGAATAGAGAAATAATTAAAGAATACAATCCTTATCCATCTTTTTCTTTTATTTGGTTTTATATATTAAAAAATCAAAAATAAAAAACATATCACGAAGAATTCTATCTCTCGCATCGGAATAACTCGATTCCTTGACACCGTCGACCAGGGTGAAGAAGCTTGCTTGGGTGAATATCCGGTTGGTTGGGTTACACAAGAGTAGGGTAGTTAACATAGCCATGATGGTGGGAGTGGGAGAGGCAAGGGTGAGGCACACCGTTACAAAGTTCCCAAAACAACTGGGTCGTGGAACGAGGATCGTGAAACAAGAAACGCTCACCGAGACGAAAATAATCAATATTCCTAGAACGGAAACATACCATCCCGCTACGCGGAACGTGGCACCGTACCACGATTCCAGTGACTATGGCGAGGCAAGAGTAGAGTAACATACCCTTGTCGTCGAAGTAGCCTTCCTGAATGAGTAGTGGGACCTTGAACAGCGTCCCCAGGCACGCCGCGGAGGCCGGAAAGACGGCGGCCACCCGGACGCCAAGGTTGCGGGCAGCCTGGAAGCACATCCCCATGTTGACGTCGCCGACGAGCCACTCCACCTTGGTCTCCCTGATGAGCTGCTCCACGTAGCCTGGCACGCGCCGCGACAGCCCGTCCAAGAACCTGCCGAGGTCCCTGCGGTCGTCGCCGTCGCCCAGCCCGTCTGGGACGGACACCAGCCGGATCCCGTCCAGATGCGCACCGGCGGCCGGCAACGACGACGACTGCAGGGCGTCGAGCACGAGGCCGTGGATGGGCTCGGTGTTCACGAAGGTGACCTGGAAGCCGCGCTCGACGAGGCGGTGCGAGAGCTCCATGAGCGGCGTCACGTGGCCCTGCGCCGGGAACGGCAGGACCATGACGTGAGGCGCCGCCGCCGCCGCCGCCGCGGTGGCCGTGCCCATGGCCACGCTTCGTTGCTAGCTCGTTCGCTCTCTGAAACCTCCGCGCGCGGCAACAAGGTAAGCTTGGTTGATCGGTCGAGATGTGTGCGTGTGTTTGAGTTTAGCGTCACACTGTTTTCTGCTTTCTCGACGACAACACGTTTTCCAAAGAGGCCAGTTGCTACTGTCATCTAGTGCTAGTGTACTAGCTCAGACGAAAAGATTCGGTGCTAACCATTTCTCGATGGAGCTGCTCCAATTTTTTGTTGCCTGCCCATGGGTACATGGCACGTTGCCGTTAATTTGGCACGGCAACAGATGACAGACCGCCGGCCTCTGGCGGTCATATAGGATTTGTTTTAACTCCGATTTTAGGATCATATAGCTAATAATAAGGTGGTCATTTTTTTTGTCCGTCTATTTTTTCTTACGTCCTTTCTAACTACCTGGATACTCTAATTTTTGTGTATGGCCCCTCCTAGCTAACTTTACAAATGTGAAAATCACTCACTCCAAAATCTCTTCTCTCAGGCAGATATAAAAAAGATATGTAAATGCAAGACTATATATTATTATATGTACGTCAATTTCAATAGGAATAGGAATAAGAATATATACAATAGGAATACGAATATGAATACGATTCTCTATATTACTCTACCTTTTCTTCCTATCCAGCACTTTTCAGACGATATGGCACTAAAATTAATAAGCAAAAATAAAAATGAACTTTGGACTTCTCTGATTTGGGACTCTTAGAAGATCACAAATTTAGGTAAAAAAATAGAAATACAGAATAAATAAATATAAGACACTCCTATCCTATTAACATTTATTTTTTTCTTCCGTTGCAACGCACGAACATATTTGCTAGTAATTACAATTTACGCACAAATAAATTGGTTGTATATAGAATATATTAGTATATTATTATTAGTCATATGACACTAGTAGAGAACAGACCTTTCGTGCGACATTCGAATTGGGTTTTAGTCCCGCCTTTTTTTGTGTTCGGGACTAAAGAGACCTTTAGTTCCGGTTCCGTCCACCAACCGGGATTAAAGGTCCTGACCAATGGATACTGGAATGCCCTGCTGTGTCAGAGACCTTTTAGTCCCGGTCTGTGGATGTAACCGGGATTAAAGGTTACTCTTTAGTCCCGGACGGTGTCCATTTCCGGTTAGAGACACAGTCCGGGACAAACAACGATCATGTAGTCTCGGTTAGTAATCCCAACCGGGACTACAACCCCTCGTATATAATCTTAAAGCGCCCTTTCTTCCACCTTTGCCTCAGCATAGCTCTGTTCTTTCACTCGCTTGTGTGTTCTTGGTTCGTTCTTCGGCCGTCACATGATTTCTTGCGGTCTACATCAATTTTTGAAGGTAACTGACTTTATTTTCATACCTCACTATTATATGTCATTGCATTGTTTAGAAATAGCCAAGGATGTAACATATTGTCTTCTGTGGTGCATTTCTTGATTTGTGGCCATTTAAGTTTATATTCTCTTGAAATCTATATTTTTGGATGAAGAAAACTTATAGTTGTTGTTTTTAACTACAATGCCCCTTTTATTAGTGACCATTCTTGATTTGTGGCCATTTAAGTTTATATTCTCTTGAAATCTGTATTTTTGGATGAAGAAAGCTTATAGTCGTTGTTTTTAACTAGAATGCCCCTTTTATTAGTGATCATTCTTGATTTGTGGCCATTTAAGTTTATATTCTCTTGAAATCTGTATTTTCGGATGAAGAAAGCTTATAGTTGTTGTTTTTATAGCTTATATTTTCATATATAGCTTTTTTGATGGTTATGAGAAATAGAGGAATGTAGTGGTTCTTGAAAATATCCTTGTTTAGAAACTGAGAAAAAATTAAAATAACAACAGCAGTGTTTTTAAAATGAATTTATGGGTTGATATTGTTTTGTTTGTTATTATGCATGATAACTGCCGATGGGGTCTCAATCGGCGTACCCAAAGATATGTCGGACTTCAATCGCAACTACATGATAATCTTTGACGCACATAAGGTCAACTTGTATACTACGGATATGCTAGGCAGTTTAATACTTATCATGGTCTCCTGTGCAAGCTATCCCTGATGAGTACCCGTACCTTCATGAATCGCGCCGCGATACAAGAAGCACTGGTGCAGCAGTGTCAAGTTTTTGTCCCGCTAAATAATATCTCGCATTTTCTTCGTGATTATCTGGTGCTAGCCTCATCTCCGACTGATGCACAAGCCATCATGTGTGTATCATATATCGAAGTTGGTGTTCATGAGCTTGTCATCCTTTCATGGACATCCGACTATGGTGCCAGTACAGTTGGTTTGGATCCCACCTTACCCACCTCCATGGTACAAGCAGCAGAAACCAACATCACTGCCAGAATATTACGAACCACTCAAGCTTGTCATTTATGGAATGCCACCGTATCTTTTTGTGCAACCTTTCGTAGTACCTAGAATGTTCGTGAACCTATGTCATGTTTGCAACGTCCAGTACAATAGCAGTGATCTCACAATCCACATGATCACATATGCTCAAAGATCAACTATACCCAGGGTTGCATATATCGGAGCCCGCAAACAATCACCTTCCGGGGATTCGATGATGCACATATGGCCAGTTTGGATTACTGTAGACCCACTACCACCGGGTGATCAACAGGAGGCCCGTCGTCCCGTGACTGGTAGTGGACTTACAACAGAACCATGTTGCGTGTATGTTACACTGTTCCTTCTAACAATTGTCACTCTTACTACAGCACTGCCTCCGTATCGAATCTGATACACATTGTACCCACACATGGATCGTGGAGGTGCGGGGACTTCTGGATATGGAGGTTCACAAGGAACAGGTCATCGGCAAGCAGGCACAGGTACAAACAGTTCATACATGGGTTTACATACGTGGATTTACATATATAAAAAAACCTGAATTACGGGATGCACAGGTCACTTAATTGAGGGACCCTGCGATTCTTCATCAAAAGAAGGTTCGCCTGCACGCACCACAAGGAAAGCACCGGGAGACACCACAGAAGTTCCGGAGACACCACCTTCTTCAGAAGATGGTTCACTGCTTCTGAAACCGGGTGTTGGATCACCGGAAGCAGCCCCATAGGGTGACCTCGAAGGTTCGACCCAACCATTTTCACAAGAATGGTACATTTATAGTTCAGCTACAATTGTTATTTATGCAACTGGTAAATTATACATGTAAATTATACCTAACACAACTCATTTAAATATGTAGGTACGAAGAATACTGAATCCAATGATACTTCATCCAAAGAAGACAAGGTACATGTGGCAAAGAAACCGCGAACCACTTCATCCAAGGATACTTCATCCAAGGATGACGGTGCTTGATGCATATGTGATCCTCTCCTCAGTCGTCGTTTGTCGGAAAACTTATTCTTCTGAACTATGGTTGTCAAATTTGTGAACTTGATGTGTATTTGAACTTGTTGTTGTGAACTTTTATTTGTGAACTCATGGGTTTCGATGAACAATTTGTAAACTTGCTGCGGTATTTGTGAACCTCTTTTGTTCTGAGTTATGAGTCTGTGAACTCAGTTGTTGTGGTTGCATGGGCGGGAAACGAAAACTGCTGCTAGGAACCCACTTTTGTAGGGCGCCAAATCGACTTTAGTCCCGGACCCAGCTATGAACTAGGACTAAATATCACCTTTAGTCCCGGTTCGTAGCTGGGGTTAGGACTAAAGTCGCACGCGTATATATTGCGTCACACTTTCAATCTTTTCTGTTCGTTTCATTTCAATCGTCGCCCGCCGCTGCCGCTTCGCGCTCGCGCTCCCGCGTCCTTGCCTCCGGCCACGAACTCGCCGCCATCTTCGACCTCACCACGGCCTGGCCGCCTTCTCCTCGGACCCCGCTGCTCCCTTCTCCGACTGCGACCCACCGGCTGCGTCGGTCTCTGACATCAGTACCGTGTCCGCGCCCTGCCACGGCTCGACCGCCTTCTCCTCGGACCCCGCCGCCTTCTCCGACTGCGACCCACCGGCCGCGCCCGTCTCTGACCCCGGCCGCATCGTTCCCTGCTGCGCCCTGGTGATATACATTAATTGTTTATATTTTGCATACGCCTTAACTGATCATGTCTGGAAGATCTTTAAACATATCTTAGTGGATTCGGATGAAAAGGGCAAGAAATTGTATATTTTGACATGAAGTTTTTGAACATTTTGTTTAGGGTTGTAGATATATTTTTTAGGGTTCTAGATATATGGATTTTGATATATCATATATATGTATGAATTAGAGATGGCTGGACGTTTCCCTGAACCAGAAAGGATTGGACACAGCGGCTATGTAAATGCTTTTGGATTCGATTCAGAGGTTGTTAAAGCAAATTGGCCCTATCCAACCATTGTAAGCAATTGAATAAGTTTGGTGTAATTATATTGTCCAATATGTGTGTATATGTTTATAATGTAATAATTAACACCTATTAATTATAGGTAATTGACCCAATTATTTGGCTGAAAGAAACACTGTCCAAATTTGGTGTTCGGATAGTTAATGTCGAAACCTTTCAAGTAGATAATGGCCAATTAACACAATGTCGGATTGGCTTTTCCATCACCGCCAGGCATGGTAGAGGAGTTGTACAAATCTCAGAGGTCGGTCGAACGGCACCCCAGCCGACCGTTGCACAAAAATATGCTACCATGGCATGTGTGACTAAACTTGCGAATATTGGGTACACCCTACCTACACTATGCTCGTTGCTCGTACAATGTATGAATGCAAATATGAGTCATGACTCGCAGGGATTTTGTGCAAGGATCGCCGCAGCCAATCGAAATGATGTGGTAAGTCAAATTTAAATTCTTTATACCGAGCTCATATATATTATATAACATACATTAATTTGTGAACAATTACAGGTTCGGGACTGTGACTTAACATACACAGGGTGCAGTTTTGAAGCCATCCTAAACCGGACAATGTATCAATTGGGGTATGAATGGGACTACGCTCATGCAAGGCCAACACGTACAAGCGAAGGGTTCCAGGACAAGCTAGTTACTAATAAGAGACCAGGATGCCGTCCTGCTCGAGCACCGTTTACTGTGGTCAGTAGACCTTGTGCTCGTAGTTATGAAGTAAGGGAGAGTGCACTGCTCAATGCTTTACTCTACATCAATGAAATATGCCTATACCACATCGGCGACCTATACTTCACTCAGCTGCTTGTGGCACATAATAAACATTTCAGAAATTTATAGGTAGTAGTTGTGTCTTGTATCGTTTATTTGAGAGCACTTGAACATGTTATGTGTGTAACAAGTTTCAAATCGTTATATGGTCCCATGTATGTCAAGGTTGATTCGAACATGTGGTTTAAATAGTATCTCTAAGTTTCATGTATACTTTGATTTTGTTATTTGTGCTTTGAAACTGTATTTTTGACACATGTACATATTCATATATACCTGCGTAGAACATATTCAAAAACCTAATTTCGACCACCGAAAACAAAAGAACACAAAAGAACCAAAATAAAAAAATAAACACTTTAGTCCCGGTCTGAAATACAAACCGGGATTAAAAACTGGACGCCCGTGGCTCGGCTGGCCAGCTTTTTAGTCCCGGTTGGTGTTACGGACCGGGACTAAAGGTCCCTCTTTAGTCCCGGTTGGGAAACCGGGAGCAAAGGGGTTTCCCAACCGGGACAAAATCCTTGCTGTGTACTAGTGTCAGTGAAATACTTATACGTTGTATAATTATAACAAAGAGAAGCGAGTTGAAGAGCATTCTATAATTTAGAGAGTGGAAATATAGCATTCTGATCTATAGAATCAAATTTTATCTCACATCCTATATGAATTTGATATAGACTTATATATGAACTTGAGAAAGTTATATAATGTCAAAATTTGTAACACCCCAGGTGTTTGTCACGAGCTAACCAGCGAGTGTGGACCTAATCAAGTTATTTCAATCAATGAGCCTAATCACTATTTCATATTCATCTCCATCTACCTTGATCATTGGAGAAGTTGCATGAAGATTTAAATTGAGAATTCACATGGAATGACAAGTTATTCACTTAATTGGATTTATGGATTAAGTGAAGATGAGCATGCAAAGTCAACCAAACCTTGCAACCTTGACCAAACAACTTTAATTGAACTCTACAACAAAAGTCATGAAGGACTCATGTTGAGAAAATGTCCAGAAAATATCTCAATTGGCCTAAATCTCCAATTTAAGCTCTCAAATGATATTAGTTTGACCAAAGTAAAAATATTATTTCTGAGCAAGATATGAAGTTTGACCTTTAATAAAGGTTGAAGATATTTTGGAGTACAACAATTGTTATTTTTGGACCAAGTCCTGATTCAACCTCTAAGTGCCTCAAAAAGTGGACACAAGACGGAGGAAAAATCTGATTACAGGACTTGATTAAATTCAAAGTCTGAAAATGGTGTTGATTTCATGGCATTGCCGTGTTCACCAAATTTCGTTAAGCAACTTGAGTTGGACCAAATATAAAAGTTGTCACAAACTCTTTGGAGCACAACATATTCAAATTTGAGGTCAATCCGACTTCGTTTGACAAGAGTTGCTACTCGGTCTTCGATCGTAATTAGTATGTCGACAACATCAAGTTGACAGCTAATTATCTCCTAATCTATTTTTCAAATGGCCAAGCTACCTTAATAAAAGTTGTAGAGTACTCTGAGGTAAGCAAATTTCATAATTGGCCCTTTGCCTAATTCAGCCCAAAAGCAGCCCAAACCGGCGTCTCAAACCGCACCGACAACACCCGCCACGTACTCGTCAAAATGCTGCAACGGAGAAAACGTGTTCGCCGAGCTCTGGGCACCGCCCACCATGGCCAATCGCCTTGCTGCACCCCTGCTGCTCCTCCCCGGCAAAAGGCGAACACCAGAGCACTCCACTTCTCCCTCTCGCCCATTTGCTCACTCTCGCGCTTGCTCTCGCCTGCGCAGCTGCTGCTCGCGGCTCCGTCCGCCATGGACGCGAGCAGAGCTCGAGCTCGCCGCTGTCCTCCCTCTTCCGAGCACCCTATGGCCGAGTCCCCTTCACCGTTGTCTTCCTCCGCTCCGCGCTGCTCTCCTGAGCCCTCTCTCCGAGCTCCTTATCGCCGGATAGTAGCTCGCCTCGGGCCGCCGCCACGGCGTGCCGCCGGCGTGCGTGGCTGGGCCGCTGCAGGCCACCTCTCGCCATGCCGAGGGCACCGGCGGGTGCGCTGGCTGCTGGGCTAGCCCTGGCCCCACTTCGCCGCCGCCGGCCGCTCTCCGGCGAGCCCTGGCCGGGCCGGCCATCTCCTCCCCGGCGCCTTCGTTCTGTCTGTTCGCGGGAGAGAAAGGAAGAAGAAGAACAGCAGGCCGACTCCCTCACTCTCTCTTTGTGTGTATGACAGGTGGGGTCCAGCGGTCAGCGGGTCCCACGTGTCAGCTTCACTGGAAAGCTTGCTGGGTGCATGGACCGTGTGGATCTAGTGAGATCAGGGGTTAAATGTGTATTCGGTTTTCATTTCAGATTTCGTGCTATTACTTGTAAAATCAATATCTAGTGTTTGAGTGCTACAAAAATTGTGAAACTTGTTTTGTTACATTCGTGGTGAAGTGCTCTGCATGTAGATCCAGTAAATGTGCTATGTTATTTATATTTTTGTGCTCTAGAAATTATTTTAGAAAAGTGGTTTTTAGGATTGATTAACTTGCTTTTGGCTATATCTCGAGTTTTAGGAGTCCAAAAACTATGGTTCCAGTTTTGTTAGCTTTCTAGTATCATGCACTAGCTCATAAAAATATAAAACATATATGTTGCTTACTGTTTTTAAGGTGTTTCACATTAATCTTTTTAAATAGGAAATAAATGGTTGAATTGCTTGTTATTTTTGTAACTAGAGTTGTATTACTCCAAATGGAATGAAAATTTAATTGTAGACTCTCTGTATGATGTGTAAGGTATGGTTAAAATTTCATGATTTATGATGCATGTATGACTGAGTTGTTGATTTATCTTCTTTGATGCATATTAAGTAGATTTAAATGCTTTATAAATACTATATAGATGTAAAAATGGAAAATGGTACTCCACTACCTTTGTATGATATTGCGTTAGCCTTAGAATCAATAATATGGTCATGTTGTCTCAGAAAATGTTGAGTTTCGTATTTAATTTGCTCTCCAATGCTTTATTGCATTATAGATTTGTTTATTTTGTAGTAATTAAATTATGAAACCTGAGCATGTAAGATTTGAACCTTGTTCATGATTTGTAATCACCTAGCTCTCATAAAAGTTTGGGACTCATTTGAGATGTTTACCATATAACATAAATAATTAAATAATACATTTTTATGTCATAGTTAGCGAATAGTTATAGGCAAATGAATCCATGTATGTTTCTTGTGATGCCTTAATATACCTGGGTATGAGATGAGTCTTGTATGATCATGTAATGATGTTTGGAGCTATCCAAATAGCTCATTTGTGGGTGTATGTTTGGGTAGTCACCAAGTGGAAAACATGTTTTGCATATGTGCTGAAATGGCTGCAGGCATAGTCCCTGTTGTTGTGGTGTTTTCTCCATGAAAATGATGTTGCATGAGAATGTGTTCTATACAAAAGTTGTAGCCAACTTCTATATCTATCTTGTCCTAAAATTTCTTGGTCATAGGCCTAATAGTTTAGGAGTTATGGCTTTTGGAAGTCTGCTGTCAAGTTTTGCCAATTTTCTGTCAAGATCTGATTGGTTGCATTATTTGACTGAGCTATGCTTTGAATCACTTCTTGGCGATAACAGAGAAGTTGTAGTGCTTTTCCTATAGTTTCTAAATTGTCTAGGATCATCCCTTTTGGTGGTATAAATCTCAAGTTATGATTGTTTGAGTTGGGAGGACAGAATCTGTCCAAATCTGGACAGAGCTGCCTTCTTTGTGTTGTTTGACCTTTATATGAATTAAATCATCTGAAGAGGATAATACCAAAGTTGTATAAAATTTTAATAGCTTTCAAGCAAGGCTTAGATCACCCTGGTTGGATGTACATAGCTTCAGTTATGGTTAAATCTTGTGCTTACTGTCCTGCTGCCCATAAACTGCTTGTGTGGGATTATGATTGCTTTGATTTTGCTTTGCTTGGTGTGATTGTTAGCTTATGGTTCAGTGACTGTAGATTAACATGCCTTGTATTACTTCCTTTTATTCATACATGTGCATTGTGCATCTCATTTAGGTACGATAGATGAACACGTGGAGTGAAGGACATGATGATGGAACTAACCACAAGACGGTGTGGTGGACTAATCACGAAGGTGGAAGGACTAATCGAGTGCTTGGATGAAAAATGCTCGTCGAACAAGTGTCATCTAACAAACACTAACTTAGTGCTGAACCCCAGGCAAGCCCCGGAGCATCCCTAAGCCTCCACCTATCTCTTTTTATAAATGCACCGGTCTTTATTAAATCGTATGTTTGTGCATTTAAGTATAGGAGTTGGTTTGAAACCGTTGCTGCATATCTACCTTGTCTACTATATATGTGAACCTGATACTATTACTAGACAGGTGACCGATCTTATGCTTAGCCCTGCTTAGACCGGTAGAAGTCGGGTGATTTCCTGTCATCCGCGAGAAAGTCGGGTGATTTCCTGTCATCCGCGAGTGTAGGTGGTGACTGACGAGATCCACATGGTTGGCTATATGTGTCACCATGCCACAATGAAATAATGAGAGAATCAAGGCTAGGTAGCGGGGAGCTGCATGACATGGGTCATGTTGACTTCGGTGCTGCTTGCGGCCGACTAGGACTGAGGCCACCAGACATCAGTTGAGATTGAAGGACGTCGTCACATAGCTGGCCAGATAAGTCGTTCTGACCGTGAAGCCGAGTATTTCTTTCTGAGCCGAGCTTTGGTGCGACTAGGCAGACATATTCTGGAGGTAGGAAGTATGTGCGGAGACACCATTTTACCAAGGGCAGGTTAGGGACCTGATGCATCCTGGAAGTGGGTTGGTCTCTGAGAATATGGTCCCCGCCAAACTCGCGACATATTGTGTCTCAGAAGGATTTAACGGTGACCTAAGAAGCCAGTGGCTCGGCTGACAGGGTTTGTGATTGGCATATTTGCCAGCTGGTACAATCGATTCGAATCGCCATCTCTCCTGGTTAGTGAGAAACTGAACTGATCTTCTGGTGAGGTAGAGGTTAACAACTTGAACATGATTAATGGTGAGATGAGGTTGATATATGTGGATATCGGAAATCATATGGTTTTATTGATTGCTATAATATCAAGTGATTGTTTAGTATAGCTGCAAACCTTAGCTTAATAGCTTAACTGAAATCGAAGCTGACTCACATCTAAAACTTATAAGTTGAGGAAGTATTGTAGTAATGCTTTTTATGCAAAAATGTTGCTATCCTCTGAGCTCCACCAAATAAGCCTTGCATGTCCTTGAGAGTCTTTTTATTTACTTCCTGTCGGGTAAGTCTAGCTGAGTACAATTGAGTACTCAGGGTTTTATTCCCAATGTTGCAGGAGGAATGCTTGGTTGACTAAAGAGTTACTTCTATCCTTCGGGAGAGGAAGACTAGACCTTGGGCAAGGTCATGTTATCTATCTTACCTTGTTGCTGTGACTGGTCGGCACTTGGCACCATATTATGAACTTAAGTATGTGTAAATCTATTTCGTTTTCGCTATTGAACTTTTATGTAAAAGTTTATCTTGTACTCTGATGTATTTGAAATATGTGCGAATCTATGTATCATGTGTATGTGTATTGCTGAGTTTCTGCGATCCTTGGTGTATGTACTGTGTAAAAGTTTGAAATCCTTCGAGATTTCACGGACTACCGGGTTTATATTGGCTCAAGTGTGGCTTGATAGCTGGGAAAACAGCTGTCGCTGTACTTGTGCTCGTATAAATTGGTCGGTTCTGTTAAAAAATTCAAGCCAGATAGCTAGTCCATTAAGTAGTTTCAAATTTTCTAAAATGAAAGGTGTCGGTGCTAGTTTTAGCGGGTACTATCACCGGCGAGTGATTTTGTGTTTTGCGGTTGAGGTTCTGGATGGTGTGCAAGGAGGAACATAGGGTTTATACTGGTTCAGGCCAAGAGGGCCCTACGTCCAGTGGAGAGGAGAGTCGGTGTTGCCTGGCACCGGGGTGCTTGTAGTAGGGGGTTACAAGCTAGGCGAGAGAGGGAAGTGCTCCCAAGTCTATTGTGGGTGTCTAAATGTGTACAGATTGCTTGTTGTTGTTCGTGGTGTCGAGGGTGTGTGTGAGAGCTTGAGAACCTGAGAGCCCCCTCGTGATCGACCTCTACCCTCCCTTTTATAGTTACAAGGGAAGGGCTAAAGTTACATGTGTTGCACTGTGTTACAGTGCCCGGCATGGCGGAGTCAGTGATGACCGGTGGCGATCGTCAGCCACGCCTTCGTCTTGGCGCCTCGGCGGCATTGTATTAGTCATTCGGCTGATCCACCACTGTTCTATTGGTGAGTTCCAAGGCGCCTCACAGTGCTGGTCATGGTTGGCTGCATGGCGGTACGTCATGCCGTCGTGTCCGTCCCTGCACAGTGCAACGAGTAGATAGGTTGACCTTTGCGTACAAGCTCCCGAGGCTGGGGAGACCTTGGTGCCGTCGGGGGCTTGATGGGACAGAGCGGGGGGGAGTGTCCTCCCTCGGGCGCTTCTTTTTCCCTGTGAGGTACACTCCAGGGGGTTGGCGAGACCGGTCGTTAGGCTTGCCCATTCCCCCGGTTGGCTGGACAACTATCCTCCTCCTGGCCGCGGAAGGTGCGGCCAACCAGGTTCCCCCAGCAGGGGGCGCCAACTCGGCGCCGGCCGCCACCCCGACACCTCCGGCGCCGGCAGCCACGCACCCGCCAACCGCCCGAAGGACGGGTGGAGGCGGGATCGCGGCGTCGACAGGGCTCTCTCTCCGCCCTCATGGCGGGGGGGGGGGGGGGACGGCACCATCATCTCTCTTTGGGCTCCAAAGCGCTGTGGATGCCCACGTCCGCGCAGTCCGCGCTTTGCTGCACGATTTGGTGGAGACACCCGTCCATCGCCTCGAGCGTCTAGATGACCTCATGGGCGACCACGTGGCCTCCCCACCGTCCTCTCCCAGGAGCAATCCCAGGGCGTATGGCGGGGGGAGACAGACTCCACTGACAGTCTCACTCCCCGAGAATACTCGGAGGAGTGGGATCATCATGGTTGGACCTCGCCGTCACGACGGGGCCTCAGCGATGACGACGACGAGTTTTGGGCGAACGTGGACTTCACCGTCCACCCCGACGACTCGAGGGAGGACACCCCGAGCGTCGTCACCAACTCCGACCAGTCCTACATCAACCACGCTCGGGAATGCTACCACTTGGTGCACCCCGAAGACGGACGGGTGGAGGACGTCCATTCGGGGGACGACAACGACGTACCTTCCCTGCTTCAGCCGCAACACACCCCGGCTCCGGTGACTCCGCGGCCTGCACGGTCAGCTCCGCCGTAGGACTCGGGGGCTGGGACATCTCGCCCCGCACACCAGTCTCCGGAGCTGGAGCAGCTCCGAGAACTCGAGGCGCGGATGGATGAAGACCGCCTATGCCTCACCCAGCTGCGAGTCGCGCTTGAGCGCGAGGAGCAACAAGGCACCGGCGGAGCAGCTCGTCTCTGGGCCGGGATGTTTAGGCTCGTATCATCACCGACGATGGAGCCGGAACACCAGGAGCCCTGCCTCGAGCAAGCCGCAAGCTCACGGATGTGGCATTGCTGCTCCGGAGCATGCTTGAGCCCTCCACCGAGGAGGCGCGGCAGCTCAGGAACCAGCTCAAGGATCTCCTTGAGGACGCAGCCGTCCTACAGGCGGAGAGTTCAGCGTCACGCCATCGTGCTGCTGAAAGCAACCAACGTGGTGGTGCGGTGCACCACGAGCGAGAGACCTCGGTGCATCCCGAGGTACTGAGGGCTCTGTCGGTTCACCAACGGCTTGGCAAGGATATCGACGTCCGAACCATCCTTCAAGCCCGCGGTCGGCGAAAGACCGATGGAGCCGCACGAGGCTACCATGTCCATCGGGGCGGGTGCTACGACTTGGATGAGGACCGCGAGCCCTCGGGTCCTCGCGTCTTCAGCGAGGCCATCCGAAGGGCCAGATTCCTATCCCGGTTTCGACAGCCGGCTAACATAGTCAAGTATTCGGGGGAAACCAACCCTGAATTGTGGTATTGTCTTGCGTGCCAGCTTGGCGGTGCGCAGGATGATCTCATCATCATCCGCAACTTACCCCTGTTCCTCGCTGACTGTGCAAGAGTTTGGCTGGAACATCTCCCCCCACGGTTGATCTTTGACTGGAGCGATCTGGTCAGGATCTTCGTAGGGAACTTTCAGGGCACGTATGTGCGCCCTGGGAACTCCTGGGATCTCAGAAGCTGCAAGCAGAAGCCGGGCGGGTCCCTCGGGGACTACATCCGACGGTTCTCCAAGCAGTACAATGAGCTGCCCCAGGTCGCCGACTCCGACGTCGTCGGAGCATTCGCAGCAGGAACTTCCTGCAAAGGGCTCGTGCATGAGCTCGGACGCCGGACCCCCACCAGCATCTCCGAGCTCATGAAAATTGCAACCAGCTTCACCTCGGGGGACGAGACGGTGGGAGCCCTCTTCTCCGACCCTAAGGACAAACGGAAGGAGGAGGCCCCCGAGGGCACCTCTTCCCGAGGCCCAAACAACAAGAAAAAGAAGGGGAAGGGAAAGGCCCCCCCTCTGCCACGACTCCCTCGTGGCAGCCACCGAGCCCAAGAGGGAACGACCCCCTCGGGGCCATTTTGACAATATGCTCAACAAACCGTGCCCTTACCACCAGGGTCCGGTGCATCACACGCTTGAGTAGGAAGGAGGTCTTGACGTTTGAAGTGGTGGGCTTCCACGGCACCTACCACGCCATCCTCGGGAGGCCATGCTACGCCAAATTCATGATGGTCCCGAACTACACCTACCTCAAGCTCAAGATGCGGGGGCCAAAGGGGGTGATCACCATCGACGCTTCCTACCAGCACGCGTACCAGTGCGACGTCGAGTGCTGCGAGTACGCCGGCGCGCTGGTGGAGTCCGAGGCCCTCATTGCCGACCCGGAAAGGATGGCAAAGGAGGTCCCCGACCCCAAGAAGGTCACGGGCACCTTTGAGCCCGCTAAGGGGGTGAAAGAGGTGCCCGTCTACCCAAGCTCTCTTGACGGCAAGGTGCTGAAGGTCAGCACCACCCTGGACCCGAAATAGGAGGCCGTGCTCATCGACTTCCTCCGCAAGCACGCCGACGTGTTTGCATGGAGTCCCTCAGATATGCCAGGCATCCCGAAGGAGGTTGCCGAGCACTCCTTGGACATCCGGGCTGGGTCCAAGCCGGTGAAGCAGCGCCTGCGCCGATTCGACGAGGAGAAGCGCCGGGCCATCGGGGAGGAGGTGCAGAAGCTTTTAGCGGCCGGATTCATCAAGGAGGTCTTCCATCCAGAGTGGTTAGCTAATCCTGTTTTGGTTAAAAATAAAAATGGAAAATGGAGAATGTGTGTCGATTACACTAGTTTAAATAAAACTTGTCCTAAGTATCCATTTCCATTACCTTGCATTGATCAAATAGTTGATTCCACTGCTGGCTGTGAACGACTTAGTTTCCTTGATGCATATTCCGGCTACCATCAAATTCGTATGAAAGAGTCCGACGAGCTAGCGACATCTTTCATTACCCCCTTTGGCACGTATTGTTACGTAACCATGCCATTTGGCCTCAAAAACGTGGGCGCGACTTATCAGCGTTGCATGCTCAAAGGTTTTGGGGACCTCATCGGGTGGACCGTTGAGGCTTACGTAGACGATATAGTGATAAAATCTAGGAAGGTCAGCGACTTATTAGCCAACCTAGAAGAGGCATTTGAGTGCCTCAAGAAGTGAAACTTAAAGCTAAACCCCGAGATGTGCGTTTTCGGTGTCCCTCGGGGCATGCTCCTCGGATTCATCGTTTCCGAGCGTGGCATCGAAGCCAACCCAAAAAAGATATCGGCCATCACACAGATGGGTCTGATTCGAAACCTCAAGGGTGTGCAAAATCTTATGGGATGTCTCGCGGCCTTGAGTCGATTCATCTCAAGGCTCGGCGACAGGGGACTTCCCTTATATCGGTTGCTAAAGAAATGAGCACTTTACCTGGACCACCGAGGCCCAGGAAGCCCTCGAAAGGCTTAAGGCTCTGCTTTCAAAAGCACCAGTTTTCATGCCTCCTATAAAAGGGGAAAATCTCTTGCTGTATGTTGCTGCTACTAACCAAGTTGTGAGCGCAGGGATCGTCATGGAACGGCAAGAAGAAGGGCACGCATTAACGGTACAGCGGTCGGTCTACTTCATCAGCGAAGTCTTGTCCGAGACCAAGACACGCTACCCTCAGATCCAGAAGCTAGTGTACGCAATCATTCTTGCCGGTCGCAAGTTGCGGCACTACTTCGAATCTCATCCCGTGACCGTGGTATCGTCCTTCCCCCTCGGGGAGGTGATCCAGAATCGAAAGACGACTGGGAGGATCGCTAAATGGGCTATCGAGCTCATGGGTGATGGCATCACCTACGCGCCACGCAAAGCCATTAAGTCCCAGGTGCTAGCGGACTTCGTGGCAGAGTGGACCGAGACGCAACTACCGCCACTCCTGACCCAAGAAGAGTATTGGGTCATGTGCTTCGATGGGTCGTTGATGAAGACCGGTGCCGGCGTAGGCATCGTCTTCGTTTCACCCCTCGGGGTCCGGCTCAAATACTTGCTGCGGCTGCACTTCACGGCTTCCAACAACATGGCCGAATACGAGGCTCTGGTCAACGGTCTCCACATCACCGTCGAGCTCGGGATCCGGCGCCTCGAGGTCCGAGGGGACTCCTAGCTCGTCGTGGACCAGGTTATGAAGGAGGCGACGTGCCAGAACCCCAAAATGGCCACCTACTGCAAGCTGGTACGGTTACTCGAGGAAAAATTTGACGGCCTCGAGCTCAACCACATCACGCGTAGGTACAATGAGGAGGCCGACGAGTTGACGAAAATCGCATCCGAAAGGGCTACGGTCCCGACGGGCGTATTTGCCAACGACCTGCACAAGCCCTCGGTCAGTGTTGATCCCCCGGGGGCCAAGGGGAAGAAGACCCCCGAGCCCCCGGGAGAACTTGGATCGTCTTCAAACCACGCAGGCCCCTCGGGGGCTGCCGACCCCTTTGACAAAGGGGAGCCACCCGAGACCCTGGCTGAAGATGGCGACGAAGCCGAGGCGATGGAGATTGAAGCCGAGATGGACGACGACGAGCCGAACTGGCGTGAGCCGCTAGTCAGCTGGCTTGTCCGAGGAATCTTACCCTCGCACAAAACCAGAGCACGACGGTTGGCACGTAAAGCTAAATCTTTCACGATGATCGACGGAGTCCCTCGGGCGTTGTCCAGCGCTGCATTCCCTTCAGTCAAGGCAAACGCCTACTCGAAGAGATACATGCCGGAGCCTGCGGTCACCATGCCGCGCCAAGAACTCTTGTCGGTAACGCCTTTCGACAGGGCTTCTACTGGCCAACCGCCGTGGCCAATGCCACCGAGGTGGTACGCTCCTGCGAGGGATGCCAGTACTACGCCCGGCAAACTCACCTCCCGGCCCAAGCTCTCCAGACGATTCCCCTCACCTAGCCATTCGCCGTATGGGGACTGGACCTTGTCGGGCCCCTCCAGAACGTGCCCTGGGGCTTCACCCACTTGCTTGTCGCCATTGACAAGTTCTCAAAGTGGATCGAGGCTCGGTCGATTGCCCAAATTAGCTCGGCACAAGCGGTGTTATTCTTCACCGACATTGTCCACCGGTTTGGTGTCCCGAACTCCATCATCACTGACAACGGCACGCAGTTCACCGGAAAGAAATTTCTGGCCTTCTGCGATGAGTACCACATACGAGTGGACTGGGCGGCCGTAACCCACCCAAGAACGAACGGCCAAGTAGAACGTGCCAATGGCATGATTCTCCAAGGCCTTAAACCGAGAATCTTCAACAGATTGAATAAGTTTGGCAAGAGGTGGCTGGCCGAGCTTCCGGCAGTGATATGGAGTCTAAGGACTACGCCAAGCCAAGCCACGAGCTTCACGCCCTTCTTCCTGGTGTACGGCGCTGAGGCCGTCCTCCCCACGGACTTGGAGTACGGCGCCCCGAGGGTCCGAGCCTATGATGAACAGGGCAATCAGACTTCTCACGAAGACGCGTTGGACCAAGTCGACGAAGCTCGGGACATGGCCCTGTTGCACTCGGCCAACTACCAGCAGTCACTACGCAAGTACCATGCTCGGCGCGTCCGCAGCCGAGCCTTCAGCGTAGGCGACTTGGTGCTGTGGCTTAGGCAGGACAACAAGGGGCGCCACAAGCTCACACCACCGTGGGAAGGACCATTCATCATCGCCTAGGTGCTACGTCCAGGCACGTACAAGCTCGCAAATGAGAAGGGCGAGGTCTACCGCAACGCTTGGAACATCGAATAACTACGTCGCTTCTATCCTTAAGATTCCGAGCATTGTACAATTTGTAAAATCTTGAAATCAATAAAAAGACCTGACTTCTACTATTTTTACCTGATTTTTAGATTTTCGATCCGAGCCCACACTCGGAGTGAAATGACCTTTCATTTCATCACGCATTAAAAAAGAGAGGCTCGGCCTAACCTACGGAAAGGCCGACCCTCCCTCGGGGGCTACGACGAGGGGAACCCCCGGACTCTCTCGAGCCTCAACGATTTTGAAAACGCAGAAATTTCAAAACCCGTTGAAATCGTTTCTCCCTAAAACACGCTTCTCTCCTAAAACCAAGCGTGAACTTATAAGACTCGGAAGAGTAAGAGAGGTCGCAGAGGACACAGCCGGCCGAGCCGAGGAGACCACTTATGCCCCGGGCTACAGCATCTCCCCACGCCACTCCGCGTTCGAAGGCTAACTCGCGCTCGAAAGAAAACTTATAAGATCTACGCTCGGCAAAGGGAGGAGGCTCGGGAAGAAACAACTAAGCCTTTTTTCCAAGGGTTCTTTCTGCCAAAGCTCCTAAGACATCGGCTGCGTCTACGCCGCTAAAGCTACGACACCCGAAAAAAGTCCCCCGAGGCTCGATGGCCCGGGCACAGGATCAGCAAGAAAAAATGGCTAAGGAAAAACCACGAAACGAATTGAAAACAAATATGCAGCAAATATTTACATAAATATTACGGCCACGAAGGGCCACATGTTTGTTTTCCTCCCAACCACTCACGGAAAGTTATTTTTTACAAGGGCACTACGGCCCGGCTGTTCTTCATAGCAGGTCCAGTGGAGGGAGTTCAACTTCGGCTTCGAAGAGGCCCGCCAGCGCTTCTCCGGCTCCTTCATCGAGTCCTCCAGTGCCAGGAGCTCAGCGTCGTCGGTCTCAAGGAAGCCTTCGCTGACAGGGCCGGCGTCGAAGTTCCCATAATGGGACTTCACGACCGCCAATGTCTTCTGGACGCCCGTCATTAGGGCCTCCTTGACCCGGCCGCCGACGCTGCCATAAAGTGCCTCCAGTTGGCTCCGGGGCGAGACCCCCGAGGGTTCCCCACCGGTGCCGATGGAGTCACACAGCGCGCGCGCTGCCTTCTGTAGTTTCAGGTGATCGGCCGCCTCGCCGTCATAAGCCGCCTGCAGAACTGCGGGAGCAAGACATGGAGGTGAACAAAGATGCGGCAAGCAACCAAGACGAACAGAACGAAGGGCACGACACTGCACATACCGCCAGCCTCCTCCCGAGCCTTCTGCGCATCCTCCCGGGCCGAATCCGCCAGCGCTAACCGCCAGACGCAATGCCGCCTGAGTTTCACTGAGGTTGAGAGCCAAGGCCTCAGCGGCAGAAGTCTTCTCGGCGGCAAGCTGTCGGGCGGCGTAGGAGCCCCAGCTCCACGAGCCGCTCCAGATCCTCCTCCACCACGGTGCTGCGCGGCCACGGCTCCAGCCTGAGAATGCCGACGGCGGCGGCAGCGGGCATCGGTGGGAACCGGGGAAGAAGCCATGGCGAGCTAGAGGAGAAGAGCGGTGGAAAGACAGCGATGGCGGCCGCTGGTGGCGCTTCTCACTCGAGCAAGCAATGAAGGCGAGAAGGTGGACGGCGGAAGTAAGAAGGCGAACGGCTGCGTAAGCGAATGGCTAGGGTAGAAAGAAAAAATCATGGTTTTTCCTTATGTACCCAGGCGGCGAACCTTGTGAGATGCGGAGAATCCGCCACATTAACTGCGTGGGGCCCGCCACGATCCCAGCATCGCCACCGGCCTCGCGCACGCAACCGCCTCGACTGCCCCGAACCGTCGCGTCCGTCAGGCTGCGCGCTTCAAAAGGTGAGCCGAATCATTACGCCCGCCCACCTTGATTCCGCCGATACATTCTCCTTCTCGACGAACGAACCTCGGGCTCGGACGCCCGTTACGTTCTCAGGGGATCGAAGACTGGCCTACAGTGGCTCGAACAGTCGCTCCAGGAAAACCGAGTTAGGGACAGCAAGTGGATGGGTCATGAAAACGGCCAGTATCCCGACGTCCGAGCGTCGCAAGGGACATCCCGCGCTGTGTCCAAGTCCTAGTAGCGAGTCAATTACGTGGAATCCCTCCGTGGGAGGCATCAGGCCCTCGGGGCCCATCGAAGGGACCCGACATCCACTAATTGACCATCGGGAAACATTTGAAGTGTGCTCAGGCCACTAGCCGACCCCCAACGAACGGGGCACGGACCTCCACTTGTACCAACCCGTTTGTAGCTCACTGAAAATGCCGACTCGTGCCCCAACAGGAAAGTCGAGCATGACCAAACCTTCCTCTTCCAAAAAAAGAGCGTGAAGGTCGAATTAAAAAGACAGGGAAGAACCCAATTGATATCCGATACGAAAACGGAGGCTCGGGAACTTACCCTGCACCTTGGAAAGACCACCGAACGACCTCCCTTACACGATGGGAGGCTTGGGGGCTCCGCTTCCAAGGGATAAACCCCCTTAAATAAATCAAAGAACACCTGAGGACTAATAATCACGATTTTAAGCGTTTGGAGGGATATAACATCCCTCCAAAGCCTCGGGGGCTATAAAGCCTCCCACGACGGCGACTGCCATACCCCGGTCGCACGTGTGACACCAGGAAATGGGGGACGACAGGGTATGGCAGTCGCCGTCGTAGTTGGCGAATCTCCTCGTCAGCCCGGAGAGCCGTACGGTTGATTGTCCCTGTAGCGGCGTGAGAGGAGTAGGACCGTCAGATCGCCTGCCAGAGGAGATGGGGCAGTCGGTACGGCGAACGTGCGCGTTTAGGGCGCTGTTGTGTCAAGAGGTCCACCCGATGGAACCATGCCTGTAAAGTGGTCAGAGAGGTTCCTTGTGGTCCAAGATTGCTCCGCTGACGTCAATCGTGCATTGGATGCTTCGGAAAGGTTGCGCTCGAGGGGGATGGGGCAGCTCGGGCGAATCGGAGAATCAGCGCCCGATGGTGCCGCTTTCCCGAGCTCTCTCACGGGGGCTCGGGCGAATCGGAGAATAGGCGCCCGAGAGTGCCGCTTTCCCGAGCTCTCTCGAGGAGGCTCGGGCGAATCGGAGAATTGGCGCCCGAGGGTGCCGCTTTCCCGAGCTCTCTCGAGGAGGCTCGGGCGAATCGGAGAATTGGCGTCCGAGGGTGCCGCTTTCCCGAAGGTAGGCTGGTGTTGATGCAGCGCCGTCATGGGCCTCGGTTGGTGCGGCCTTCACGGGCTTTCACAGGCTTTGCCTGGGCTGGGCCGTATTGGGGTTATGTATTTTTGCATCGAAGTCGGGTACCCCATACTTTGGTACCCGACAAAAGGATTCAAACAACTCTTTAATTAGAGTAAATTATGTTCATCATAGAAATTTTCATGTACTGTACATTAGTCAAATAACTTCTAAACTATCCGCAGTATTAGATTAGAGGTTCTGCTAGTACTCCCAAGTAAATGTGAACTGTTGATAATGTCTATTATTGTATATTTTACTATATATTACCTCCTACTCTATAGGAGGTAATAAAAATATATAGTTTGAAAAAAAAAATCTATGGTTGAAGGAAATTTTGACGACTCAAGACAAGCGTCAGATGACTAGAATGGCGAAGACATTGAGAACAACTACCAAGAAGACATTGGAAGGCATAAACTATGTACAAAATGGTGGGCCCATATGCCTCCAAAATTGGGGGGATTAGGACAAAAAAGTGGTAATTTGTTTTTCATTTTTTTACGTAATTAAGTGTAAAACAAAAAATTATAATGAAATAATAATGTTTTGAGTGGCATAATATATTTCAATTATTATCGTTAAATAAATACCTTTTTGTTATTTTTAAGGTTACTTAAGCACATTCAAACAAAGCCCTGCAAGTAATAGTTATGTTCCAACAGCAAAACATAATATGAAGAGTTATCTGCAAAAAAAGTCATAAGCACATTCCAACAAGTATCATTAAATTGTGTTAGGATCTTAAATCACTGTTAAATCAATTTACAAGATGTTTTCTTGATTGTTTTATCTGTTTCCAACATAAAAAATACATAAACATATATTTATACAATTAACTTCTAGGAGGTAGTAGTTTTTTTTTTTCCCACAATGATAAAAACGAATTTCATTATTCAAGAAGCAACCAAATTACAAACTTCAGGAGGTAGTAGTTGTTATATCTAAATGGATGGTCTACGGTTATTTTGGAGTGAGAAGTGAGCCTCGGGGGTGTGATGGTGTGATTGGCCTGTGAAACGTTTTGAACTGCTTGAGGCCATATGAACCCTCCTGTAGTAAATATTCCAAGGAGAAGAATATCAGAAGGGGGGAATTCCAATCTATATTGTTCCAGGCCAAGAACGTTTGGCACTTGTTTCATTTTAGAACTGTTTAGTTTATCTGCTGCTGTAGTGGGTAAGATAGAGGGTTGACTTTCTTGTCTGAAGCTTGTCTTATAAAGCTGGCAACCCCAGTAACTGTTACCGAATTAAGCTTTCAATATAAGCTGGGCCAATGTGCCTTTGGTCTAAAAACTGAAAATATCTAATCGCCTGAAATTCCAAAATGTTGCTTATTTTCATGTTAGAACCTTCATTGTGGTTCTGACCAGTGAATCTCAAACGAAATGTCACTCCATTCCGCTGAATAAATTCGCTCTCTTTGGACACTAGCTTTCCAGCATCTATTTTTACTTAGAAATTATACTCCATCCGATCTGTGGTACAGGTCAATATGACTTGTTCTTTAATTAGCAGCAGCCGCGCAAAGAGATGGTGTCCTAACAAAGTTTAGAAGCAACTTAGTTTTGTGAAGAGTAGGGTTGAAAACGGGCTCGACTAGCCTCATTTAGATGCACTTTCAAATTTTAAACTTCCCTGTCACATCGAATGTTGGGACACATGCATAGAACATTAAATTTAGATAAATATGTTGTATGTTTATATAGTTTGGCATTAAATTTAGATGAATATTTTATATGTTTACACAGTTCGTACAAAACTCATGGGATAAATCTTTTAAACCTATTTAAGCCATGATTAGATAATTATTATAAAATATTTCACACGTGCTACAGTATCATTTTCGCAAAATTTTTACCTTCTAAACATGCCCAAAGAAAACGGAACCAACTTTTGTTGCTAACATCAGTAATGACCTCATGTGAAAGGGACATCTCAGTCTCAGCATTGCATGTTCTCCCGTTCGGAACGGTCATGCGCTCAACATCTGCTGTCTGTAGTCAGAATACCATTCTCTCTGTCCTCCACAAACTTGCCATTTTTTTGTACGGATCACATGACTTGCTCTTTAGCGCCGCGCAAGGATGGCGCCAGTCCACTCTCGCAGATGCAAGGCATGACGCATCTGTGTCGATGAGTTCGCCTTCATAATCAGTCACAGTCTATATATATGCACCTCAAAACAAGATCCACAAGACCACAAGGAGTGGGCCGTTGCCAGCGATACAACCTCTGATACTGATACTGATAGTGCAGCTCAGAGCTGAGTATTCCGGCAAGCAGCCGTTTACCAGCACGTCCAAGTTTCTTCAGCCATCCACCTCCACCAATGGCGGCGGCGTCTCCTCATCGGCCTCGTGTAATGGTGCTGCCCTTCGCCTTGCAGGGCCACGTCATGCCCCTCATGGAGCTCTCGCACCGGCTCGTCGAGCACGGTTTCGAGGTCGTCTTTGTGAACACGGACTACAACCATGGCCGCATCCTCACGGCCTTGGCAGGAGCGACCCCTGCCGGCGGGATCGAGCTGATCTCCTTCCCGGACGGCATGGGCCCCGACGGCGACCGCACGGACATCGGCACGGTGCTCCACGGCTTGCCGGCGGCGATGCTCGGCGGCCTCGAGGAGACGATCAGGTCCAAGAACATCAGGTGGGTGGTGGCCGACGTGTCCATGAGCTTCGTGCTGGAGCTAGTCCGCACGGTGGGCGTGCGTGTCGCCTTGTTCTCCACTTACTCGGCCGCCACCTTCGCGCTGCAGATGCACCTTCCCAAGATGCTAGAGGATGGCATCATCGACGAAACAGGTAATAAGAGCCGTCGTCATTACTCTAGTAAATCATGTTCTAAGGTCAGAATCATATCTTTTTTGACAATTTGTAAGATCAGAACATGATGCTTGTACGTTCGCAGGGAATTTGAAAAGGAACGAGAGAGTCCAGATAAATCCCAAGATGCCGGCCATCGACGCCTCCAAGCTTCCTTGGATGACCCTTGGCAAGAGCCCTGAGTCACGGAGAGCCATGATCCAGAGCACGATCACGACCAACCCGACACTGGCGCTCGCCGACACTATTATCTGCAACACTTTCCAGGAGATCGAGTCCGTGGCGCTGGCCCACCTCCCCATACCGGCGGTCGCCATCGGCCCGCTGGAGGCGCCCAAGTCGACATCCGCGTCGGCGGCGGCCGGCCATTTCTGGGCCCAAGACGAGACCTGTCTCCGCTGGCTCGACGCGCAGGCTCCCGGCTCAGTCGTCTACGTGGCGTTCGGGAGCCTCACGATGTTCGACGCGGAACGGCTCCAAGAGCTGGCTGACGGCCTGGCGCTCACCGGGCGGCCGTTCTTGTTGGTGGTCCGGCCAAACTTCGCCGACGGTGTCGGCGAGGGTTGGCTCGACGGGTTCCAGCGCCACGTTGGAGACAAGAAGGGTCTTGTCATCGGCTGGGCTCCCCAGCAGCGCGTGCTCTCGCACCCCTCGGTGGCGTGCTTCGTGACGCACTGCGGGTGGAACTCCACCATGGAAGCGGTGCGGCACGGCGTCCCGCTCCTCTGCTGGCCCTATTTCGCCGATCAGTTCTTGAACCAGAGCTACATCTGCGACCTGTGGGGCGTTGGATTGAAGATGTGTGCCGACGAGAGGGGCATTGTCACCAAGGAGGAGATCAGGGACAAGGTGCAGCAGTTGCTTGGGGACGAGGAGATCAAGGCGAGGACAAGGGCCTTGAAGAGTGCAGCTTGCGCCAGCGTCGCGGACGGAGGATCCTCGCATCAGGATTTGCTCAAGTTAGTGAA
The DNA here is from genome assembly GCA_038502445.1 of Eremochloa ophiuroides. Lineage (NCBI taxonomy): Eukaryota > Viridiplantae > Streptophyta > Magnoliopsida > Poales > Poaceae > Eremochloa > Eremochloa ophiuroides. Next base: position 9,540,434 of record JAHLJS010000002.1, read on the forward strand.
TCTGCTAAGAGAAAATTAGTCGATAGCATGTCAAAAATAATGTTTCAAAGGTTTGGTGGTTATATATTCTTCTGTTGCAGAGTCGTTAGAAAAATAAAACTGGATGTGCAAACATATGAGGTCGGCCATGTCTGATCGCGTTGTTTTAGCCAACAATAAAAGGATTGAAAACATTTTATACTGTATGACTAGAAAGCGAGTCCATTGCACAACATATGGAAAGCGACAACCGATAGCATCTCTTAATCTGGGCGAAGTGCCGAAGTGCCATGAGAAGTTTCAGACAAGAAACCAATTGCTAGATTGATGTACGAATGGCCGAATGCATGCCATTTTATATTTTCAAATTTAATTCACCTGATATTTTGTTTTATTGTCAGTCAACCATCTTTTGCGTCGGCTGTCAGAGGAGTGGTTGTAATTGTTTGTGATTGTTTCGTGCATGTATACTGCTCTCATACTCTGTATGTGGTTGTGACTATGGCTGTGCGGAAGGGGCGTCATGGCTAGATCCACAAGGTGTGGAGGAGGGGGTGCCGGCGAATCCGGTCTGACACCGGTGAGGTATGCAGCTGCCGACGATGGGAGAGGAGCCGGTGGAAGTTGAGTGAGTGGATCTCGCCTTTGTGCTCCATGGATCCACCACCGAAGGTCGTCAGGTGGAGGAGGGCCACAATGGTGGTATCGTTGGAGTGGAGGAGGGCCACCATGGCCAACATCGGGATTGGGGAAGGTCGCGTGCCTTTGCCGGTCATGACACGGAGAGAGGCGTCATTGGTGGGACGCAGGGAGGAATGCTGGAGGCGTGGAGGAAGGAGAAAGACGGGTCAGGAGCAGAGCAAGAGGTTAAAGATGATCAATGCTTATGCAAAGTAACATGCAACTACCGTGAAGACACTTATATTTTATATATACTACCAACCAAGGAACCACTAAACAGTTATTGTGCTAATGTTAGAATACTATAAATGCAATTTGTATATACATATAAGAGTATTCGGTGCCGATAAGAGTCCTTCCTCCTCGCGACAGCAGCACCCTTCCCAGCGCCCGGCGTCCCTCTACCCCGCCCTACATTGCCAGCCACCGTGCCGCCACTCACGCCGTGGCACAGTAGGGTCTACCACGCCATGGCGCCCTCCCTCTCCCCCTCGCCCTCCCCTTCCTCCCCAACCTCCTCTTGTTGCCGTTGCTTTTCCTTCTCCGACTCCGGTGCCCTTGCACCAACCTTCCCGGCCACCTCCACCACCACCAGGACCGAAGTCGCCCGCCCCCATCCCCACCACATGGCCTACATGCCTCCTCATGACCGACCCCTCTTATATAACCGCCGGAGTTGAAGAACAAAGAGGGGAGGGAGCTCCCTGAAACCCTAGCTTGCCGACGTAGATCCAGGAGGAGGAAGAGGAGGCGGCCTTCCTGGTGTGGACGAGGTCGCCGAAGAGCACCTCGCCAGGAAGGAGAATGTGCCACGTGGGGAGGCGGTGAGGCTCGCGGCGCAGGGAGATTGTGCGACGTCCGACTGGCGTCCATTCTGGACGCCTAAGTCAAAGCATTACTGAAAAATATTTGGTAACTTCCATATTGAGTATGGTAAAGCTAATATTAGTACAGAAGAGGGTATAACACTTAGAATTTGGCCGTGAGATTCATGCCTTGAGTTTCTTCAATTTCAGGGAGGGTATAGGAATGTTACCACTGGTCCCCCTTGCTTTGTACAAAATCCTTTCCGACGGAAATGGATGTACAAATACAAGACAGGTTGGCCTGGTTTGTTGGCAGAATTTAGAGGTCACGAAGTTGGCTGCCTCCAGAAGTAGACACGAGGCAAGTCGACACTCGACATGGCAGGAAATTCATCGACATGAAGCATTTGTCAAAATGGGAAACCGATAGGAAAGCAGACGAGCACCAATGGATCCTCAATCTGATGCAGTCAGAAGAGCACCGGTGGATTCTTGCTGATGTCTGACGCGACTTGCACCGGGCCGGGCGGATAGCCAAATGCATGCACCTCTATCTCTCTCTTATCGATATCCACACGAGCAGCATGCAGTGAAGCAGCCAACAACGCGGACTGTCTGTCCGGCGAGCTTTGAGTGACCAGCAACCACTTGGCCACTTGGGCACCTAACCCTGTGGTGCAAATTGCAATATCGCTGCTAATTCTTCATCAGCCGCTAAGCCCAACAATCGTCTTAACTGCCATTCAGCTGAAACAAAAGATGCTTGTAGTGATTCTAATCAGGATAAAACTACATGATTTTCATAACTTGTAAACCGGAATTTTGACGGTGCAGATTTTTATGGTGTTTCATTCTCTCCTACTGTCCTGCACTGCAAGTCAGAACAGCCGCCCCAGAATTTCAGCTTTAGCTCTCCAATCCTCGCACAAGATCCAAGAACCGCATGAGGTTCTGACGCGACGAACCACCATCGCCGACTGCCCGACGGGCGAGGTCCCGCAGCGCGAGCGCCCTCGCCTTCATGTCACTGTCGCGGAGCAGCTCCTCAATCTTGACCCGAACCACGTCTCTCCCCACGAGCCCCGTTCCGTGTCCCGCCGCCGCCGCTGGCAATGGCACCTTGAGCCCCGTCCGCCACACGTCGCAGATGTAGCTCTGGTTCAGGAACTGGTCGGTGAAGTATGGCCAGCACAGGAGCGGCACGCCGTTGCGCGTCGCCTCCATCGTCGAGTTCCAGCCGCAGTGCGTCAGGAAGCAGGCCACCGCGGGGTGCGCCAGCACGCTCTGCTGCGCGCACCAGCTCACCACGCGCCCGCGCGGCGGCGGAGCTGCTGCTCGAGGTGCCGCTCGCCCGCCGACCCCGGCCTGACCACCCACAGGAACGGCCGGGAGGTCAGCAGCAGCTCCTCGGCGAGCTCGGCCAGCTGCGCGGCGTCGTGGGCGGCGAGGCTGCCGAACGCGACGTACACAACGGAGCTGGCCGGCTGCGCGTCCAGCCACGCGGCGCAGGAGGCGTCCTCGGCCCAGAAGCTGCCGGCCGGCTTGCCGGAGGGGACCTAGAGCGGGCCCACGGGGAGGACGACGCCGCCGGGGAAGAGCGCCAAGGCCCCGGGCTCGAGCTCCTGGACGGAGTTGCATACGATGGTCTCGGCGAGGTGCGTGGCCGCGTTGTTCCGGAGGATCAGCTGGACTCGGCGTCGGCGGCGGCGCGGTTCCACGAGAGCTCCGACGTGTCGATGGCTGGCATCCCCGGAGCCAGCTGGAACGTGCCGCGCCGCTTCGGCCAGCCGCTCTCGTCAAGAACGCCGTCGCTTATCATCTCGAGGATCTTGATCCTCGTCGCGAACCCGGCGGTCCGGAGGCCGTGCTTCTTCGCCACGGGGAAGGCCCACGCCATATTCACGTCGGCGATCAGCCAGCTGACCTTCTCTCGCTCATCGGCGTTGATGCTGGCAATGAGCTTCTCGAGCTCGCCGGGCATGACCTTGGAGAACGAGTCGGTGAGACGGGCGAGGTCCTTCCGGTCTTCGCCGGAGCCCAGGCCGTCCGGTATGGACACCATGTGGATCCCGCCGAGTTCGCTGTCCCCAGTCGTCAAGGCACCAAGAATGAGGCCGTGGTTTAGCTCGGTGTTCACGAAGGTGACCTTGACGCCGTGCTCGGTGAGGCAATGGGAGAGCTCCATCATAGGGATGACATGGCCCTGGGCGGGGTAAGGCAGGACTAGAACGCGTGGTGCCGCCATGGCCATGAGGGGGGGGGGGGGGGGGGGGGGGGGGGGAGGAGGAGGAACTTGGATAACCAAGATATCGCATGGATGCAGAAATCTTTGCTTGCGAGTGGTACTGGTTCAAGTTTCGCAAAGAAACAAAAGGTCCTGTACATACAGCACAAAAACAGCTCTATCCACTTCAATTCGTCGGCTCATGGATAAATATAATAATAATATAATAACATCACTCATGCGCGAATAAATCACTACTCTCTCAGCTCTCTATGCATTGTTCATGTCTCTGACGTGTTACTGTTCATACTGTCACGGTACTGTACATCTTCTTCCCGCAGGATTTTTTCCCCCGAAAATGGCCGGCACAGCGGAGCGCCTCCCCCCGTGCTAGTACTCCTAAAAAGCAAGAAAACGGAGAGCCGCACAGAAAACACCATGTGTGGCAACACGTATCACACTACTTAAAAAAAATTTAACCGTGGTGGTTAAAAAGGTTTAACTGTGGCGGTTATCTCAACCGCCTCGGACCTTACGGTTAATCGTGGCCAGATAATCAAATTAACCAAGACGGTTATCTTAAAACAACCGCCACTTTTAATAAATTAACAGTGGCGGTTATCTTAATATAACCGCCACCGTTATTATTTTTCAGGAATAAAAAAAATATTTTTGCAATATTTAAATTTGGATTTGAAACCGAAATTTCTGATATTCACATACATTCAAAGTAGAAAAATACACGTACAGAGTATAAACACGTAAATCATATTTAGTCTTATGTCGTCCGTATGTACATCTCCGTATGTCACCGTCAATATTACAAAACGTTTACTTTTAAATAAGGACATGACATTATAGTTTCAGCACGGCATAATTAAACTAATCGAAGATGTCCGCCAATTTGTAGTCATCCATGTTTAGACTACTGGTTCTCCAGTTGCGCAGCTTCTCGTACTTCTTCGCTGTCGTGAGCTCGCTTGTAGGATTGAAGAACTTACCCCCCACGTGACAACAATCGTCCGTGATGTACTTGCAAATGTCAGCTATTGTTTAGCTGATGTTTCTATCATCCAGTTTTTCCTTTTTTCACCTTTTTATTGATTTGCTAAGCTGACACCAGCCCTGGTTGTAACTTCCGCAAAACCTGAGGAACTCGCAAACATAGTATCCATACAGGACCGAGCCAAGTGGTTGCTTGGCACACTGCATGAAAAATAGAAGTAATGTAAGATACAGGATATTATCCGTGGCGGGTAGCAGTGCATGGTAAGTACTCGCACCGGGAATTCTCTCCTCACGGCCAAGTGTATGCCAAACTTCTTCTTCTGTCTCTCAGACCTCCGATCATAGGTGGTGGGGTCTTCCACGTACATCCTATATGCGCTATGTATATGGCAAAACACTGGTGTTAACTTATATGACAAACACTAGTAATGCAAGCGTGTGTTGTTGTCACTTACTATCGCAGACAGTGCTCGAAATCCTTATACCCTTCTTTGTTGCTCGGGTTCCGCAAGGAATCAAATATGACGGCCTTTCCATCCTGAGGATAGATGACAAATAAAATCCAGTGGCCGCTGACTCCCAAGCTATACAATTGAATCAATGTGGAAAGATACACTCATAAGTTATTGTACTTTTGACCCATACGTTATTGTACGTATCATTTTGACATACCCGAACTGGTGGGTGGCAAAGATACACCCATTCTCTGGGACCTTCTTCATGACATGTAAGAGGTACTGTCCCTTTCTGTACTTGATCTCTCCTATCAATCTCGCACGGACTTCCGCTTTCTGCAACCCTTCCAAGTTCACGAGTTCAGGATGCGTGTCCGGTATTCCGTGGCCAATTATTGCCCTCTGGCTAATATGCATAGGAGATAGGTACAAAATAGGTTTGCCTAGTTCCTTGCATACATATGCTTGCATTCTAAAGACATAAGTTGTCGTCATGACATTGTTAGCTTGATCGTCTTCAATTAACATACCTATAGCGATTCAAAGATACGATATAACTTACATGGCAAAAAGAGTCACTTGGACGACATCGAGATCCTTGCGCCGCAGTAGCCTATGCATGTCGTGGAATTCAACAGGCATGTAACTTTCATCATCCTCCAAGTGGAAGTACTCCTGCGGGACCTTCACAACGAACTCCTTCATGCCCAGCTTTGCAGCATGCATATACCAGATGTGGAACCTCCGAACCTCCCACGGCTCCTCCAAAAGATTGTCCAAGGTCAACATGAATTTGCCATTCTCGAAGTTATCTGGGCAATCTGGACTTAGGGGCCAAAATTTAGGCGGGGTTCGCTCTCTGTAGGGGCACCATGAAAAAAGAATGTTACGTGCATCTACGCGCACTTAAGCTGTTGAAGATGTTTAGTTGCCATAAGCATGCATACCTTTCGAACGCCGTAGAGTACTTGAACTCTTCGGCTAAATTGAACGCCGCCCATTGCTCCGTGCTGAGGTGGGGAGTCGTGGTGAGGTCGGCAGGTTTGTCCCCAGCTTCATCATCCGGTTTCTTCGGTGCTGAAGGACATTTCCCACTGCCCTGGGTTGGGGGCAGTGTCTCGTTGCCCGATGGACCCCCTGTACCTCCTTGAGGGCTGCTCTTGTCGGGACGCAGTAGAGGACTGTTGTCTGGGCCTGTAGCGTCGTACTTGTCATCGTTGTCGTTGTCAGAGTCGTCGCCGCCATCGTCGCCGCCACCATCCGGTGGAGACGAGTGTGGCATCGTGGGATGCATTGGCGGAGACGACTGGAATTCCAAGACGATGTCTTCCTTGTTCAACAGAACAAACGACGCGATAGTATAGCCGAGATACCTGACCCCTTCTCCAAAGGATCTCTACCTTGGCATAGTCATGCGGGATCAGCCTGTTGTTGTATGTGGCGCCGCTTTCCATGGGGTACACTAGTTCATTAGCAACAGCCTTCTTATTCGCCATTTGGCGTCCGATTGGAATATAGAGTGTGCATTCCCTCGGCTCCACGATGTCATCGACTGGGTACCTGCGGATTCCTCCGGGCGTCGGCGAGCCTGGAACTATTTGCTGACTCGCTGGTAATTGTACACCAGCCTGCACAAACATCTGTGCCTGCAACTCCACCATCTTAGGGTTGGTGCTAGTAAAAGCCTCCTGTATTGACTTGCTAATCATCTCTTGCATTGGTTCATCGCGGCCTTTTTGAATGAGCCCTTCCTTGTATGCCTGCCTCGTGTGCTGTGCCCCGGCGTCAGACTGCCAAGACTCCACGTTTTTCCAGCTCTGCCTTGAGGACACGCCCCGGACGCAGCCCCGGTGCTCAGGGTTGCCCAGTGCCTCGGTCAGTACATCGTGATCCCTACGAGGTTTGAACTCCCTGGTCTGAGCAGCCTTAGTGATCTTGAGTACAGCCTTCTCTGCTTCCTCGGTCTTTTCCTCATTGAATTGAATCTTGCCCTCCTTCAGCTTCTTCGGCCTACGGGCATATAAGTAGTCGCGTGACCTCTCATCGATGCCTTGTAACGGGTAGCTCTGCCCGATCGCTTCTGCCTCCCTTTCTTCCTGGCACCACTTGGGCCTCTTACCGGCATACCCGGTCATGCCTAGGTGGTGGACGAGCTCATTCTTCTTTGCGAGCTCCGAGAACTTCTCGCCTTTGCGCTTTGCTTCATCGGCGGTCATCTTCTCGACAAACTCATCCCAGATGTGCCGCTTGATGAAGTTGTAGTCTTCATATGGTGTCTTCCCTTTCTTCACATACTGGGTGTTGAGTTTGGACCAGAAGCTACGAAGAGCTTTGCCTGCCAGGAACAACGCATGGCCCCTGCACACGGCTTCATCGTCTTGTTCGGGTGGATACTGGAAACGTCTCTTCACATCAGCCCACATTTTGTCTTTCAGAGTCTGTGGCACTTTCCTCCAATCTGAATAAGTGATAGGCACATGTTCCCTTACTATGCAAGAGCATTGGTTGCTGAAGGTGCCGATAACTGTTTGTGACTCCAAGGGCTCTCCCTACGGCCTATCTTGGTTATGGCATGCACCTTCTTCGAAACCTGGTGCCTTCCGTGCTGGCCCCTCTTCAATTCTGACTTTCCACTCTTGGAGGTTGTATTTTCTGATGAAGCGCCCGGGGATGGACCGGATTCATGCCCCTCATCACCAAACTCCAAACGCAAAGGCGGCACCGAAATCTGTATACACGACAGGAGCTCACATTAGCTGTATACATAGTACATGCGAGTCCATCGACGGTGTGTTAGTTGGACACTTACGTGGCCTTCTTCATCTTCTGGTCCGTGACCTGGGGTGCAAGATCCTTGAGTTGACGGCCCTGTTCTTTGTCCCTTTTCCGGTGTATAGGTCGGATCTTCTTCTTCCTCCGTACGTGCTTTATTCTCCGGCCTAGGTGTTAGAACCTCCTCCTCATATTCGCTGCTCTCATCTGATGATGATGAGGAGCTTCCCTTATCACTCGGGCCCAGGCTTGGCTGACGCCATTGTCCTTCAGGCGATCCCGCCATTGGAAGCTATGAATAAGATAGAGTTATACGGACATCTCACAAGTGCGAGTAGGGCATACAAAGTAGACCAGAAAAGTACAAAAGAAAAGAATAATACATCCTTTTTCATTGCAATCAGAGATTACATCATTTTTCATTTACACTGCGAGTAGGTGTACAAAGTAATTGAGAAAAGTACAAAAGAGTAGGAAAATTACAAAAGAGTATAAGAAGAGTACATATTTGGCTCAGATTTGCCCTATTGTAACAACATCGCTTCTAAACCGGTTGCTTGTATATGATATACATGCCATCCTAGTTTAGAGGCTCACAAGCAATATGGGGACTTTCCATCATCATAGCCGCTGCCTCAACATACAAAGTTTCACATCATTGCAAATGCCACTGCCTGAGGACATTACTAGAATCAAAACCAATTCATCATCGAAAATGCAATACACAATAGTAGTAGAGTAGTAAGTAGGAGCACTAGTAGAGACAAGTAGTAGTAGAGAAGTAGTAGTAGGAGTTAGAGTAGTAGAGTAGTAGTAGTAGTAGTAGTAGTAGAGTAATAGAGACTAGTAGTAGAGTAGTAAGTAGGAGTAGTAGAGTAGGAGTAGGAGTAGAGTAGTAAGTAGGAGTAGGAGTAGAGTACGTAGTAAGTAGGAGCAGTAGAGCTAAGACTAGAAGTATGAATAGGAGTAGTAGTAGAGTAGTAAGTAGGAGTAGTAGAGCTAAGACTAGAAGTATGAATAGGAGGAGTAGTAGAGTAGTAAGTAGGAGTAGTAGAGCTAAGACTAGAAGTATGAATAGGAGCAGTACTAGTAAGTAGGAGTAGAGTAGTAAGAGGAGTAGGAGTAGAGTACAAGTAGCCAGGTAGTTTTAGAGTAGAAGTAGACAAGTAGTGGTACAGTAGTAGGAATAGTAGACAAGTAGGAGTAGAGTCATAGAGTAGAAGTAGACAAGTAGTAGTAGAGTAGTAGTACACAAGTAGTGGTAGAGTATATGCCAAATAATTCATCATTGCATTTACAAATAAATTAATAAGAAAAGTATAAAAGAGTATAACAAGAGTACAAAAGAGTATAAGAAAAGTACATATTTGGTTCAGATTTGCCCCATTGTCATAACATCGCTTCTAAACTGGTTGCTCGTATATGATATACATGCCATCCTAGTTTAGAGGCTCACAAGCAATATGGGGACTTTTTATCATCATAGCCGCTGCCTCAGCATACAAAGTTTCACATCATTGCAAATGCCACTGCCTGAGCACATTACTAGAATCAAAACCAATTCATCATTGAAAATGCCATACAATAGAGTATCAAAGTAGTAGAGTTTATCAAAGCCGAGTGGTTCCAAGGTAATAACTGTCCGGCTGAGAAACAAACCTAACGATGATTTAGTTAAGTGAAAAATAGTGATTAGAGAGTAGGGTAGTAAGAGTAGAGTACTAGAGAGTAGATTAGTTAAGTCAAAAATAGTGATTAGGTGTTAGAGTAGTAGTAGGAGTACAAGTAGTAGAGTAGTAGTAGTAAAGCTAAGAGTAGTAGTTGAGTAGAGAAATAGAGTAGTAGTAGTAGTAGTAGTAGAGTAGTACAAAAGTAGGAGGTAGCTAGAGTAGTAGTAGAGTAGTAAGCGTAGGACAGCTAAGAGTAGAGTTAAGTTTCCCCAAGTGCCTCGCAAAAGTAGTAGAGTAAAATTCAGTAGTAGTATAGAAGTAGAGCCAAGAGTAGTAGTATAGTAGGATTAAGAGTAGACAAGTAGTAGTAGGACTAAAATTTAGTTAAAATTCAAGTAAAATTCAATTAGAGTAGGGTAGTACAGACATCACATCCAGGCAACATAGGGGAACAGGTAGGGTTCACCAGCGAGCCTAGGAGCACAGGAGCACATGAGTCCTCGGTGGAGACAAAAAAATAGGGGCACAGGAGTTCACCAGCGGAGACAATGGCACAAGCTCAAAACCATGCAAAATTCAACTAAATTCATCTCAAATGAGCGGCAAATGCTCAGTTATTCTAAGTCATCATAGTGTCGGGTACCAAAGTATAGGGTACCCAACTTCGATGCAAAAACATACGTTCCCAACACGGCCCGGCCCAAGTAAAGCCAGCGGAAGCCCACGAAGGCCGCACCTACGGAGGCCCATGATGACGCTGCATCAACACCAGCCTACTCTCGGGAAAGCGGCACCCTCGGGCGCCAATTCTCTGATTCGCCCGAGCCTCCCCGAGAGAGCTCGGGAAAGCGGCACCCTCGGGCGCCAATTCTCCGATTCGCCCGAGCCTCCCCGAGAGAGCTCGGGAAAGCGGCACCCTCGGGCGCAATCTCTCAAAAGCATCCAATGTATGATTGATGTCAGCGGAGCAATCTTGGACCACAAGGGACCTGTCTGACCACTTTATAGGCATGGTCCCATCGGAAGGGCCCCTTGACACAATAGCTCCCCGAACGCGCACGTTCGCCGTACCAACTACCCCATCTCCTCTGGCGGACGATCTGACGGTCCTCCTCCTCCCACGTCGCTACAGGGACAGTCAACCGTACGGCTCCCCGGGCTGACGAGGAGATTCGCCAACCACGATGGCGACTGCCATGCCCCGGTCACACGTGTAACACCAGGGAATGGGGAATAACAGTCGCCCAGCCAACCCGGGGGAATGGGCAAGCCTTACGACCAGTCTCGCCTGTCCCCTGGAATCTGCCTCACAGGGAAAAAGAAGCGCCCGAAGGAGGACGCTCCCCCCGCTCTGTCCCATCAAGTCCCCGACGGCACCAAGGTGTCCCGAGCTTCGGGAGCTCATACTCAAAGGTCAACCTATCTACTCGTTGCACTATGCAGGGTCGGACGCGACGGCATGACGTAATGCCACACAACAAACAATGTCCAGCACTGTGAGACACCTTGGAACTCACCAATAGAACAGTGGTGGATCAGCCAAATGACTAATGCCATGCCGCCGAGGCGCCAAGACGCAGGCGTGGCTGACGATAGCCGCTAGTCACCACCCACTCCGCCATGTCGAGCATTGTAACCATAAGGCAACACATGTAACTCTAGCCTCTCCCTTGTAACTATAAAAGGGAGGGCAGAGGCCGATCACAGGCACATTTTCATTCACTCACAACCAGAACTCTCACTCAATACAATCTACAATACTCAAGAACACACACACAAACACTCATACTCACAAGAGACTTTGGAGCCCCTTCCTCTCTCGACTAAGCTTGTAACCCCCCTATTACGAGCATCCCGGTGCAAGGCAACACGACTCTCCTCTCCACTGGACGTAGGGCCCGCTTGGCCTGAACCAGTATAACCCTGTGTTCTTTGCACACCATCCGGAGCCTCAACCGCAAAACACAAAATCACTAGCCGGTGTTAGTACCCGCTAAAACTAGCACCGACAGTTAGCGCGTCAGGTAGGTGCCTTTTGCGGGTTAATCCAGGTTGTGGATGAGAGCCAACGTTCTCGCGCTTCCTGCTGCCGGGTGCTCCGGTTTGGGAGCCTCGAGTTTGTGGCCACTGGAGATGGCCTCGACATGAACCTCCGCCCGACCGGGCCCCGTGTCATCTCCATCCAGACCCTAGCCCAGCAGGCGGGTGGGCAAGGGATCTCGGCGACGCCTCCGCCCATTTCAAGGGACGGAGGGAACGCCACGCGTCGCTCCCACCAAGCTAGGCGGAGAAGGCGCAACCGTGCCAACTCGGGCCACGTCACGGGTAACGTGACCATTCCGGTGCCCCTGCACGGGACACCACCCCCACGCTCACTACCAGCTCGACGCCGCGAGCGGTGGAGGCACCACGCTCCCCCACTACTCCACAGAGTAATGTGGGAAGGACCACGGCATCACCTGCTGTTTTCCTTCGACCTCGCTGGGGAAGACAGGCGATGCCCTCTCCATTTCCCTTCGGGCTCCACACTACTGTGGACGCCCACGTCCATGCCGTTCGTGCCTACGGGCACGACCAAGCGATGGCATCTGTCCATCGCCTGGAGGGCCTGGGCGACCTCGATGACTCTCCACCGTCCTCTCCTGCAAGCTCTCCTAGAGCACGTAGTGGTGGGGAGTTAAACTCCAGCGACAGCTCCACCCCTCCGGAGTATTCGGAGGGATGGGACCGCTACGGTCGCGTCTTGCCATCACGGTGGGACCTTGACAGCAACGACGACGACGTCTACTTCTGGGCGAACGTGGACTTCGACGTCCGTGACTCCCAAGCATCTCTCTCCTCTGACGACGTGAGGGACAACGCTCTCAGCGTCTACTCCTCTGACGGCAGCATCATCGACCCCTCCCAGGAATGCTATCACCTAGTGCACCCGGAGGAAGCTGTGTTGGAGGACGTCCATTCGAAGGAGGAGGAGGAGGACGCACCAGCGGAACAAGCACAGCCAGACACACCGCCTCCATCAGCCCCTGGTCCCATGCCTTCAAAGGACCCGGGGCTGCAACATCCCACCCACTCCATCTTTCTCCGGAGCTTGAGCAACTCCGGGAGCTCGAAGCACGGATGGACAAGGACCGCCTGCACCTCGCCCAACTCCGAGCTGCCCTGGAGCACGCGGAGGAACAGGGGGATGGCAGAATGGTGCGACGCCGAGCCCACGATGTCTAGACCCGCATCATAACCGATTATGGAGCCATGACACCTGTGCCGGAACCGTGGGCGAGCCGCAAGCTCACGGAGGCTGCAATGCTCCTCCGGAGCATACCCGAGCCCTCCAGTACGGAGGCCCGACACCTCAGGGACCAACTCAAAGGTCTCCTGGAGGACGCCGTTGTCCTCCAGGTGGAAAGCTTGGCATCCCGGCACCGTGGTGCCGAGGAACGCCACCGTGGTGCCCCAACACGCCACGAACGAGAGGCCTCGGCACAGCTCGAAGCGCCGAGGGCCCCCTCAGTCCACCAGCGGCTTGGCAAGTACGTCGACGTCCGAGCCATTCTCCAGGCCCGCGGTCGACGAAAGACCGACGGGGCTGCACGTGGCTACAATGTCCACCGGGGAGGACGCTACGACTCCGACGAGGACCGTACGCCCTCACCCGAGCTACCGGGTCCTCGCGTCTTCAGCGAGGCATCCGAAGGGCCAAGTTCCTGCCCCGGTTTCGACAACCGGTAAACATTGCCAAATACTCGGGGGAGACCAACCCCGAGCTTTGGCTTGCGGATTATCGCCTTGCGTGCCAGCTTGGCGGCACGCAGGATGACCTCATCATCATCCGCAACTTACCCCTGTTCTTAGCCGACTCAACGCGAGCCTGGCTAGAGCACCTCCCCCCACGCTCGATTTGCGACTGGAGCGATCTGGTCAAGATCTTCGTGGGGAACTTTCAGGGCACGTACGTATGCCCTGGCAATTCCTGGGATCTCCACAACTGCAAGCAGAAGCCGGGCGAGTCCCTCAGGGACTACATTCGGCGATTCTCCAAGCAGTACAATGAGCTGCCTTAGGTCGCCGACTCCGACGTCGTCAGAGCCTTCGCTGCAGGGACGACCTGTAAAGAGCTTGTTCATGAGCTGGGGCGTCAAACCCCCACAAGCGTCGCTGAGCTTATGAGGATAGCTACCAGCTTCGCCTCAGGCTATGAGGCAGTGGGAGCCCTCTTCTCTGACCCCAAAGGGAAGCGAAAGAAGGATGCCCCCGAGGGCCCCTCTTCCCGAGCCCACAACAATACGAAGAAGAAGGGAAAACGGAAGGCCCCAGTCTGCAACGAACCTCTCGTCGCGGCTGCCGAGCCCAGGGTGAAACAGCCGCCACGTGGCCGATTCGATGAGCTACTCTCCAAGCCGTGCCCATATCACTAGGGCCCGGTGAACCACACGCTCGGGGCGTGTATAATGCTCAAGAAGCATTATGGCCGGCAAGCGTTCTGGGACGCTGCCGGCAAGAAGCCCGCCGAGGACAAGGAGGACAAGGATGGGAAGGACGATGAGTTCCCGCCCATCGACAAGTGCCTCATGATCTTCGGTGCACCCGGGACCGCTCCCACGCCGCGCCAGTGAAAGCGCGAGTGCCGGGAGGTTTACACCGTCGGACCAGCGACACCGCGCATCCTCGACTGGTCCTTCGACGCTATCACCTTCGGCTGGGACGATGACCCGAACCACGTCCCGTCACCGGGGCGTTATCCGCTTGTTGTCGACCCCGTTGTCGGCAACATGTGGCTTACCAAGGTCCTTATGGACGGTGGCAGCGGCCTCAACATTTTGTATGCTGAGACCCTTGACTCGATGGGAATCAGTCGTTCTTTTCTCCAGTCGGTGACATCCCCGTTCCACGGGATAGTCCCGGGGAAGAGCGTACAACCCCTCGGGTAGATCGACCTGCCCGTCTACTTTGGGACTCCTGACAACTTCAGGAAGGAGACCCTCACCTTCGAGGTGGTAGGCTTTCGCGGCACTTACCACGCCATTCTCGAAAGGCCATGCGACGCCAAGTTCATGGCCATCCTGAACTACACCTACCTCAAGCTCAAGATGCCGGGGCCAAAAAGGGTGATCACCATCGGCGCTTCCTACCAGCACGCCTACCAGTGCGACATCGAGTGCTGCGAGTACGCCAATACGTTGATGGAGTCCGAAGTACTCATCGCCTACGACGAGGAGCTAGCCAAGGAGGTCCCCGACCCCAAGAAGGCCACGGGCACTTTTGAGTCCGCTGAGGGGGTGAAGGAGGTGCCCCCCAACCCGAGCTCCCCCGACGCCAAGGTGCTGAAGATCAGCACCACCCTCGACCCGAAATAGGAGGCCGTGCTCGTCGACTTCCTTCGCAAGCACGCCGACGTGTTTGCATGGAGTCCCTCGGATATGCCAGGCATCCCGAGGGAGGTCGCTGAGCACTCCTTGGACATCCAGGCCGGGTCCAAGCCGGTGAAACAGCGCCTGCGCCAATTCGACGAGGAGAAGCGCCGGGCCATCGGGGAGGAGGTGCAGAAGCTTTTGGCGGCCGGATTCATCAAGGAGGTCTTCCATCCAGAGTGGTTAGCTAATCCTATTTTGGTTAAAAAGAAAAATGGAAAATGGAGAATGTGTGTCGATTACACTAGTTTAAATAAAGCTTGTCCTAAGTATCCATTTCCATTACCTCGCATTGATCAAATAATTGATTCCACTGCTGGCTGTGAACGACTTAGTTTCCTTGATGCATATTCCGGCTACCATCAAATTCGTATGAAAGAGTCCGATGAGCTAGCGACTTCTTTCATTACCCCCTTCGGCACGTATTGTTACGTAACCACGCCATTTGGCCTCAAAAACACGGGCGCGACTTATCAGCGTTGCATGCTCAAAGTTTTTGGAGACCTCATCAGGCGAACCGTTGAGGCTTACGTAGACGATATAGTGATAAAATCTAGTAAGGCCAGCGACTTAGTAGCCAACCTAGAAGAGGCATTCGAGTGCCTCAAGAAGCGAAACTTAAAGCTAAACCCCGAGAAGTGCGTTTTCGGGGTCCCTCGGGGCATGCTCCTCGGGTTCATCGTTTCCGAGCGTGGCATCGAAGCCAACCCGGAAAAGATATCGGCCATCACACAGATGGTTCTGATTCGGAACCTCAAGGGTGTGCAAAAGCTTATGAGATGTCTCGCGGCCTTGAGTTGATTCATCTCAAGGCTCGGCGAGAGGGGACTTCCCTTATTGTTGGTGCTAGTTTTGGCGGGCGCTAACACCGGCTAGTAACTTGTGTTTTGCGGTTGAGGTTTTGGATGGTGTGCAAGGAGGAACGCGAGAGATTTATACTGGTGCAGGCCAAGAGGGCCCTACGTCCAGTGGAGAGGCGAGTCCTGTTGCCTTGCACCGGGGTGCTTGTAGTAGGGGGTTACAAGCTGAGTCGAGAGAGGGAGAGAATCCCAAGTCTCTTGTGCGAGGAAGAGGATGCTTTCGTTTTCGTTTTCGTGCAGTTGTGTTGTGTGTATGTTGGTGTCGTGAGCTTCGTCTCTCTACTTGTGACTGGCCTCCGCCCTCCCTTTTATAGTTACAAGGGAGAAGCTAGAGTTACATGTGGTGACTTATGATGACGATACTTCGGCATGGTGGGAGCAGAGGTGATTAGTGTCTATCGTCAGTCATGCCATCGTCTTGGCGCTTCGGCGATATGGCTTCGGTCATTCGACTGATCTTCCACTGTTTGATCGTTGAGTTCCAAGGTTGCACAGCGTATGGGATGCTGCATGGCGGTGCGTCATGGCGTCGTGTCCTGTCCTGCACAGTGCAACAGAAAAACTGGTTGACTTTCAAAGATTGACTCCCGAGGCTCGGGAGCCTTCTTTGCCATCGGGAGCGTGACAGGACTGGTCATTAGGGATGTCCTCCTTCGGGGGTGTTTTCCTCTCATGCGTGGTACCTTCCCGGGGGCGAACGGTCCTGTTGCCACATTGCCCATACTCTCTGGTCAGCGGGACAGCCATCACCTCTCCCGTCCCTGCGAGGCTCGTGCGTTATGGGCAGGAGCTGTTGCTGTCGTAGTTGGAGAATCTCTCCGTCAGCAAGGGGCGTCATCCGGTTAACTGTCCTTAGATGGAGTGGGAAGAGTGGAACCGTCGTATCAGTCTCCAGAGGAGGTATGGCAGTGGGTACGGAGGGCGTGCACGAGCGGGGTGCCGTCGCCCCACGGCGTCTAGTCAATGGGGCCACGCCTGTAAAGTGGTCAGAAGGGTCCCTTGCGGTCCAAGATTGCCGTGCTGACGTCGATTGTGCATTGGATGCCTTTAGAGGGATCGTGCTCGAGGAGGATGAAGAGGCTCGAGCGAATCGAAGATTTAGTGCCCGACGGTGCCGCTGTCCCGAGCCCTCTCGTGGAGGCTCGGGCGAATCGGAGATTTGGCATCCGTGGGTGCCGCTGTCCCGAGCCCTCTGGTGGAGGCTCGGGCGAATCGGAGATTTGGCGCCCGAGGGTGCCGCCCGGCCTTACGGGAGGCCACTTTGGGCCTTCACGCGCGTAGCCTTCGTGGGCTTCGGCTGGCCTTATTTGGGCCAGGCTGCGCTGAGGTTGCTCGTTTTTGCGTTGAAGTTGGGTACCCCATACTTTTGTACCCGACAGTAGCCCCTGAGTAGATGCCTTTTCCGTTGGGTGCACGCGAGCGCACCCGGCGGGTGTAGCCCCTGAGCCTGTGGGGGAGTGATGGTACTCCTCCACAGGTTCAAAACCTTTTCTTCTATCAAAATAGTAAAGGGTAAGATAGTTTCTGATGGGTGCGTGCGAGCGCACTCGCCGGGTGTAGCCCCGGAGGCTTTGAAGGGATGTTATGTCCCTTCAAAGGCTGAAAATCGTAGTTGCGCGTGCTCAGATATTTATCAAGGGAAAGTGATTCCTCGGAAACGCAGCCCCCGAGCCTCCCATCGTAAAGGGAGTTTATCCGGTGGTATTTTCGAGGTGCAGGGCAGGTTCCCGGGCCTCCGTTTTCGTACCGAAGGTCGTCCCGGTCCTCCCTGTCTTTTGTTAGTTCGATCTTCACGCTCTTTTTTCGGAAAGAAGAAGGTTTGGTCCTACTCGACTTCCCCGCCGGGGCGCGAGTCGGCATTTCCGATGAGCTACAAACGAGTTGGTCCAAGTGGAGGTCCATGCCCCGTTCGTTAGGGGTCGGCAAGCGGCCTGAGCACACTCCAAATGTTTCCCGAAGGCATGATGCCTCCCACGGAGGGATTCCACGTAACCGACTCGCTACTGGGACTTGGACACAGCATGGGATGTCCCTTGTGATGTTTCGGACATCGGGATACTGGCCGTTTTCGTGACCCATCCACTAACTGTCCCTAACTCGGTTTTTCTTGGGCGACTGTTCAAGCCGCTGTGGGCCAGTTTTCGATCCCCTGGGAATGTAACGGGCGCCCGAGCCCGGGGTTCCTTCGTTGGGAAGGAGAGAATATTGGCAGAATCAAGGTGCGCAGTTGTAATGATTCGGCTCACCTTTTGAGGCGCGAAGCCCGACGGACGCGACGGTTTGGCTCAGTCGAGGCGGTTTGCGTGCGCGGCGATGGCACCGATGTGGGGATCGTGGCGGGTCCCACGTAGTTAATGCGGCGGATTCACTGCGGATCACGGCTCATGTATATAAGGAAAGATCGTGGTTTCTTCCTTTTTGCCTTAGCCATTCGCTCGCACGGCCGCTCGCCTTCTCGCTCCCGTCGCCTGTCTCCTCGCCTTCGCTTCCTCGCTAGAGCCATCGTTGCCGCGGCCGTCGTTCTTCCCGCAGCCCTTTCCCCCTTCGCTTGCCATGGATTCCTCCTCCGCCGCTGTCGACGCCGCCGCCACCGACGCCACCGCGGCCGCCGCCAGCGTCCTCAGGCTGGAGCCATGGCCGAGGAGCACCGTGACGGAGGCGCAGCTGGAGCGCCTTGTCACTCTGGGGCTACTGCGTCATCGTACTGACGCGCAGCACCCGGAGTGGGCCGTGCCGCCGCACGACCACGAGGAGCCAAACCCCGGCGAGGGGTACGTGGTAAGCTTCGTTGCTTACCACGAGCGTGGGCTTGGCTCGCCGCCGAGCCGCTTCTGCCAGGCCCTCCTCTTTGAGAACAGGCTGGAGCTCCACAACGTCACCCCGAATTCCATCACACATGCGTCGATTTTCGCCGCCCTGTGTGAAGGCTACTTCGGGGTGCCCCCGCACTGGAACCTATGGTGCCGCATCTCCCGCGTCGACTGGTACACCAAGTCGGCCGGCGCGAGGAAGCCGCGGAAGATCCAGTGCGGGGGGGGGATGCAGCTTCGTGATCTGCTCTTCGTCGTACATCCCCTGTAGGGCCCTCTCCTCTAACAAGGGGTGGCACAGTGGCTGGTTCTACCTTCGCAACGACGGGGTCTCTTCCCCAAGTTCACGGGAAGGGCACTCATGGCTCCCCTTCCCCAATGGGAGTGGGGGTGCCCGTTGATGGAGTCCAAGCACCTGGCCGTCTATTTCGACGTGCTCAAGGAGTTGAATAGAAGGGGCCTTACAGGGGCTGGCGTGGCGGAGAACTTCCACATGCGGACGGTGCTACCTCTGATGGAGCGCCGCCTGGCGCTCCATCAGATGGTAACCGGGCCGCAGCGGGAGGGCACGGCGATGCTGGCCCGTGACCTTGATGAGGTGGAGGTCATGCGTCGCGTTGGCTACATGGTGGGGGGTCATCCCACCTGGGAAGAGGTGAACCAGGTGCCTATGTATCCCTGCGCGGGCTTCCCGGCGCTGGTAAGTGTCGTTCTTTTGATCGGGCCGCTGGTTTCCCCATCTTCTTCCTAACCTTTCTCCTTCGTTCGTCGTAGGGCCTCTCGAGGACCAGGAAGGCTTCCCTTCCGCCCGTCCCGGAGGACAAAGAGTGGCGAACCCAAAACCGCCTCCGGGCCATGGCGGAGAAGGCGAAGAAGGACAAGGCGACCGCCCAGAAGCAGAAGAAGGCGCGGAAGGTGGACGAATCCTCCCAGTGCCGCCGCCGCCTGAGGGAGGCCGGGGAGCCTGAGGTGGATACCCCCACCGATGACGATGACGACGACGATGATGAAGAAGAAGACAATTTTTTCATCTTTGACTTGATGGAGTCTGACCGGCCGCTTGCGGCCACGCAGCCCGTGGTGGGCGCTGACGAGCCTGGGAAGGCTCCGCTGTCAGCGTCCACCGGCGGAAGTGCCGGGGTTCGTGATCCGAACCCTCGGGCAAACCTGCCAGAGACCGCGTCCAAGGACGCGGCTCTTGGCAGGGCGACATCAGGAGGCGGGCGCCAGAGATGCCCCGAGGTTCCGGTGGGGGGACCGAGGGTCCCCTGTTTCGGCAGACCCTCCCCGCTGACGCGTCGCTGATTGCCCCGACGGCCACAGGTGGGAGGGGGCCTGGAGGTGCCGCCATCCCTGCCCCCGCCGAGGGATGTCACCATCGAGACTCCCTCGGGCGAGCGGGTGGCGTTCGTGCCACGGAGCGGGGCCGGGCACGATGCCGTGGTGCTGGCCACTCCTCCACCGTCGGTGGGGGCCGGCTCGTCCGCCGAGCTTGCCGCTCCGACCGGCTCCGGGGCGGCGAGTAGGAAGAGGAGGGTGGTGCCGAAGACCATGTAAGTCATTTTTCGTCTGATTTTTCCTGTCGGAGTTTTGTTTCAACGTAATTACATTACCTTTTTCTTGTTGCCGCCGCAGCGCGCGGTCCGGGCTATCTCTCCGGGTCTCTCACCAGAAGGTGCTGAAGATCCGGGGGGATGACACGGCCGGGGAGAGAGCCCGCGCCTCGGGCGAGGAGACTCACCCTCCCGTGGGTCTGACGTCGGCGTCGGAGGGACCTTCTGTGGGGAGGGTGACTCCGTCCGAGGTTGCTGCTGCCGCATCCTCGGCTGCTGTGGTGGCGGTTCCGTCGCCAACCCCCGGGACTCCGGTCGTCGGTTCCGGAGGCGCCTTGCGGGAGCCGACCGTTGACGTCGTCGCGCAACCGGTCGCCGCGGACTCGACGGCGGCGGACGCCGCAGCGAGGGCTCCTCTTCGCGAGGAGGGTCCTTGGGCGTTGGCGCTGACGGGCCCGCCCCCTCGGGAGCTGACGTCCTCTCGGATCGAGTGGGCGGATCGGGTGGACCCTCAGGGGCCGCCCGTCTTCTCGCTTCGGGACGATCTCGAGGGCCCCGAGTGGGACGCCGTCCAGGAGTTGGGGTCCAACTCGGCGGTGACCCTCCGCGCGGTCACCAATGTCCTCGACACGGAGCTCTCAGATCGGCTTCGAGTGAGCCTCGGTTGCCTTGTAACTTCTCCTGCGCGCCAGTACTCGACTTACCTGTTGTCGGCTTTTCTTTCCTTCTTAGGGCCTCATGCGCACCTCCCGGGACAAGTCCCGCTTTCTCCGCGGTGGGCTTGGCCTTTGGAGGCAGCTTGACCTCAAGAAGAGGGCGCTTGACCGTGACCTCCCGGTTCGCCGAGGTGAGTGTCAGCAATGCCCTCCTGAAGGAGGCGGTGGGCCGGGTCGCCGCCTCGACAAGGCGGTCGCAGGAACTGGAGAGCGCCATGGCCGAGGCGACGAGGGAGTGCGACGCCGCCCTACGGCTTGCCGCCGAGAAGACCCGCATCACTGGCCGACGACCTGAAGGAGACTCAGGCGGCCCTCACTCAGGCGGTCGGTGAGGTTGACTTGGCGCGGGGCGAGGCGTCGAAGGCTCGGCAAGCGGCGCGGCCGGCTAAGGAGGAGACTCGTGGTATGCGTTGTGTCGGGCTCTTTTTGCTTTGTTCGTCTTCGTTGCTTGCCGCCTAAAGCCCCGTCTATTTTCTCGTTTTTTACCTTTGCAGCTCTGTAGGCCGCTTACGACGGCGAGGTCCGCGACAGCCAGGAGCTGTAGCGGGTGGCACGCGCCCTGTGTGACTCCGTCGGCGGCAGCGGCGAGCCCTCGGGGATGTCGCTCCGCAGCCGACTGGACGCACTTCACGGCAACGTCCACGACCGCATCAAGGAGGCCCTGCTGACCGGAGTCCAAAAGACGCTGGCGGTCGCCAAGTCTCACTAGAGAACTTTGACGCCAGCCCTGTCAGCGAGGGCTTCATTGAGGCGGATGACGAGGTGCTCCTGGCGTTGGAGGACTCCATGAGGACGCATGCAGAGGCGCTGGCGAGCCTTTTTGAGCCCGAGGTCGAGCTCCCTCCCCTGGACCTGCCGTGAGAAGAAGTCAGGCCATCGTGCCCTCGGAAGAAATTTGTCGTGAGTAGTTAGAAGGGAACAAACATGTGGCCCTTCGTGGCCTTAATATTTATGTAAATATTATTCCATGTTTGCCTTTTGTTCGTTCTCGGTGCTTTTCTCTTAAGTATTTTCCTCTACTGACTCTGTGCCCGGGCCATCAAGCCTCGGGAGACTTTTCCGGGTATCGTAGCTTTAGGGGCGTAGACGCGGCTGGGGTCTAAGAGTTTCGATGAGAGGGAAAAAACTTAAGAAGAAAGCTTGGCCGAGTTTTCTCGAGGCTCCTGCCTTTGCCGAACGTCGATCTTATTAGTTCTCTTCCGACCTCGAGTTATCCTTCGGACGCGGAGCGGCGAGTAAGGATGCCGTAGCCCGGAGGCGTAGGCGGTCCCGTAGCTCGGCCAGCTCTGTCCTCTGGGACTTCTTTTGCTCTTCCGAGCTTTATAAGCCTTGGTTTGGCTTGGGTGGGAGATGTGGTCGGGAAAGAAAAAAATTTCAGCAAGTTTTGAAATTTTTAAGTTTCGGATTTTCGTTGCGGCTCGGGAGAGTCCGAGGGTTCCCCCCGTCCTAGCCCACGAGGGAGGGTTGGCCTTAAAGATAAGGCTGAGCCTCACTTTGTTATGCGCAGGACCTTACGAGTTCGCTTGTTCCCGAGGGTCGGCTCAGGTTAAAATCAATATAAAGACGGACGAAATGATTCCTTTTATTGATTTCATGACTTATACAATACAATCGATCAAGGTTCAGGGATAGAAGCGACGTAGCTGTTCGATATTCCAGGCGTTGCTGTAGACTTCACCCTTTTCGTTTGCCAGCTTGTACGTCCCGGGCCGCAACACCTCGGCGATGATGAAAGGCCCTTCCCATGGCGGCGTCAGCTTGTGACGTCCCCTGTTGTCCTGCCTGAGCCGCAATTCCAGGTCGCCTGCATTGAAGGCTCGGCCTCGGGTGCGCCGAGCGTGGTACCTGCGAAGGGACTGCTGGTATTTGGCTGAGTGCAGTAGGGCGACCTCCCGAGCCTCGTCGACCTGGTCCAATGCGTCTTCCCGAGTGGTCTGGTTGCCTTGTTTGTCGTAGGCCCGGACCCTCGGGGCACCAAACTCTAAGTCCGTGGGGAGAACGGCCTCGGCGCCATAGACCAAGAAGAAGGGCGTGAACCCCGTGGCTCGGCTCGGCGTAGTCCTCAGGCTCCATATCACCGCGGGAAGCTCGGTTAGCCACCTCTTGCCGAACTTGTTCAGCCTGTTGATGATCCTGGGCTTGAGGCCTTGGAGGATCATGCCATTGGCACGCTCCACCTGGCCATTTGTTCTCGGGTGGGCCACCGCCGACCAGTCCACTCGTATGTGGTGTTGGTTGCAGAACACCAGGAATTTCTTCCCTGTGAACTGTGTGCCGTTGTCGGTGATGATGGAGTTTGTGATACCGAATCAGTGAATGATGTCGGTGAAGAACAGGACCGCCTGAGTTGAGGTGATCTGCGTGAGTGGCCGAGCTTCAATCCACTTGGAGAACTTGTCGATGGCAACAAGCAGGTAGGTAAAGCCCCCGGACACCTTTTGGAGGGGCCCGACAAGGTCCAGTCCCCATACGGCGAAAGGCCAGGTGAGAGGGATCGTCTGGAGTGCTTGGGCCGCGAGATGTGTCTGCCGAGCATAGTACTGGCATCCTTCGCAGGAGCGTACTACCTTGGTGGCGTCTGCTATGGCCGTTGGCCAGTAGAAGCCTTGTCGGAAAGCATTGCCGACGAGGGTCCTCGGTGCGGCATGATGCCCGCAGGCCCCAGCATGTATCTCTTCGATTAAGCGTTTACCCTGACTGAAGGGGATACAGCGCTGGAGGATGCCCGAGGGGCTTCGTCTGTAAAGTTCTCCATCTACCATTCTGTAGATCATGGCTTTACGTGTCAGCCGCCGAGCTTTGGTCTTATCCGAGGGTAGGATCCCTCGGACGAGCCAATTGACTAGTGGCTCGCGCCAGTCTGGTTCGTCGTCGTCCATCTCGGCTTCGGCTTCTGACGCCTCAGCGTCGACCTCCATCGCCTCAGCCTTGGCGTCGCTGCTATCCTTAGCCTCGGCCGGGGGTCGCCTTTCTCCCGAAGGGTCGGCAGCCCCCGAGTAATTTCCGAGGTTCGGGACGGCTTCGGGACCCTCGGAACGCTTGGGAGCTCGTTTCTCCTTGCTTCCCGAGAGGTCGTTGTCGACTGTTGGTTTGTAGAGGTCGTTGGCAAACACCCCTGTTGGGACCGAAGTCCTTTCAGATGCGATTTTCGCCAACTCGTCGGCCTCCTCGTTATACCTACACGCGACGTGGTTGAGCTCGAGGCCATCGAATTTTTCCTCGAGCCGCCGCACCAACTTGCAATAGGCCGCCATCTTTGCGTCATGACACGTCGACTCTTTCATCACCTAGTCCTCCATGAGCTGAGAATTGCCTCGTACCTCGAGGCGTCTGATGCCCAGCTCGATGGCGATGTGAAGTCCGTTGACGAGTGCCTTGTACTCCGCCACGTTGTTGGAAGCGGCAAAATGCGGCCTCAGGAGGTACTTGAGTCAGACTCCGAGGGGTGAGACGAACACGATGCCTGCGCCGGCACCCGTCTTCATCAACGACCCATCGAAGTACATGACCCAATATTCGTCCCGGGAGAGCTGAGGTGGCAACTGTGTCTAAGGTCAACTCCGCCACAAAATCCGCCAACACCTAGGACTTGATGGCCTTGTGTGGCGCGTAGGTGATGCCGTCGCCCATGAGCTGGATTGCCCATTTGGCGATTCTTCCCGTGGCCTCGCGACTCTGTATCACCTCCCCAAGGGGGAATGATGACACCACGGTCACAGGATGTGACTCGAAGTAGTGCCGCAACTTGCGCCGAGCGAGGACGATTGCATACACCAGCTTCTGGATCTGAGGGTAGCGCGTCTTGGTTTCGGACAAGACCTCGCTAATGAAGTAAACCGGTCGTTGCACCGGTAGGGCATGCCTTTCCTCTCGTCGTTCGACGACAATTGCTGCACTCACGACCTGGTTAGTGGCAGCAACATATAACAAGAGATTTTCTTCCTTCGTTGGCGGCACGAGGACCGGCGCTTTGGAAAGTAGAGTTTTCAGCCTTTCGAGGGCTTCCTGGGCCTCGGGGGTCCAGGTAAAGTGCTCATTTTTCTTCAGCAACCGATACAGGGGGAAGCCCCTTTTCACCAAGCCTAGAGATGAATCGGCTCAAGGCTGCAAGACAGCCCATGAGCTTTTGCACACCCTTGAGGCTTCGGATCGGACCCATCTGTGTGATGGCCGATATCTTTTCCGGGTTGGCTTTGATGCCACGCTCGGAAACAATGAACCCGAGGAGCATGCCCCTAGGGACCCCGAAAGAGCACTTCTCGGGGTTTAGCTTTATATTTTTACTCCTGAGGCAGTCGAATGCCCTTTCTAGGTCGGTTACTAAGTCGCTGGCCTTCCTAGATTTTATCGCTATATCGTCTACGTACGCCTCAACGGTCCTCCCGATGAGGTCCCCAAAAACTTTGAGCATGCAGCGCTGGTAAGTCACGCCCGTGTTTTTGAGGCCAAATGGCATGGTTACATAACAATATGTGCCGAAAGGGGTAATGAAAGAAGTCGCTAATTCATCGGACTCTTTCATACGAATCTGATTGTAACCGGAATATGCATCAAGAAAGCAAAGTCGTTCGCAACCAGTAGTAGAATCAACTATTTGGTCAATGCGAGGTAATGGAAATGGATACTTAGGACAAGCTTTATTTAGACTAGTATAATCGACACACATTCTCCATTTTTCAATTTTCTTTTTAACCAAAACAGGATTTGCTAACCATTCTGGATGGAAGACCTCCTTGATGAATCCGGCCGCCAAAAGCTTCTGCACCTCCTCCCAGATGGCCCGGCGCTTCTTCTCGTCGAATCAGTGCAGGCGCTGCTTCACGGGCTTGGACCCGGCCCGGATGTCCAAGGAGTGCTCGGCGACCTCCCTCTGGATGCCTGGCATGTCCGAGGGACTCCAAGCAAACACGTCGGCGTGCTTGCGGAGAAAGTCGACGAGCACGGCCTCCTATTTGGGGTCGAGGGTGGTGCTGATTTTTAGCACCTTGCCATCGGCGGAGCTCGGGTTGAGGGGGATCTCTTTCACTCCCTCGACGGGCTCAAAGGTGCCCGTGGTCTTCTTGGGGTCGAGGACCTCCTTCGCCATCTGCTCGAGGTCGGCGATGAGAGTTGACTCCTCCAGTGCGCTGGCGTTCTCGCAACATTCGACGTCGCATTGGTACGCGTGCTGATAGGATGTGCCGATAGTGATGACCCCCTTAGGCCCAGGCATCTTGAGCTTGCGGTAGGTGTAGTTCGGGACCACCATGAACTTGGCGTAACACGGCCTCCTGAGGATGGCATGGTAGGTGCCACGGAAGCCTACCACTTCAAAAGTTAGGACCTCCTTCCTGAAATTGTCAGGGGTCCCAAAGTAAACGGGCAGGTCGATCTGCCCGAGGGGTTGCACGCTCTTTCCGGGCACTATCCCATGGAATGGGGACATCGTGGCCCGGAGGAGAGAGCGGTTGATTCCCATCAAATCGAGGGTATCCGGGTAGAGAAGGTTGAGGCCTCTACCTCCGTCCATGAGGACTTTGGTGAGCCTCGTGTTGCCGACGACGGGGTCGACAACGAGTGGGTAACGTCCTGGCGACGGGACGTAGTCCGGGTGGTCATCCCGGCTGAAGGTGATCGCGTCGAGCGACCAGTCGAGGAAGCGAGGTGTCGCTGGCCCGACGGAGTAGACCTCCCGGCGCTCGCGCTTCCACTGGCGCGGCGTAGGGGCCGTCCCTGGCCCGCCAAAGATCATGAGGCACTTGTCGATGGGCGGGAAGTCATCGTCTTTCCCATCCTTGTCCTCCTGGTCCTTGGCGGGCTTTTTGCCGGCTTCGTCCTTGAACGCTTACCAGCCGTAATGCTTTTTGAGCATTATGCATTGACCGAGCATGTGCTGTACTGGACCTGTGTGGTACGGGCACGACTTGGTCAGCATTTCATCAAAACGGCCCCGAGGGGGCCGTGCCCCCTTGGGCTCGGTGGCTGCCACCAAGGGGTCGCTGCGTGGTGGGAGCCTTCCCTTCCCCTTCTTCTTCTTGTTGGTCGGGGCTCGGGTAGAGGTGCCCTCGGGGGCCTCCTCCATCCGTTTGCACTTAGGATCGGAGAAAAGGGCTCCCACTGCCTCATCTCCTGAGGCGAAGCTGGTAGCGATCTTCATGAGCACGGCGACGCTGGTTGGCGTCTGACGCCCTAGCTCGTGAATTAGCTCCTTGTAGGAAGTTCCCGCCGCGAATACTCCGACGACGTCGGAGTCGGCAACCTGGGGCAGCTCGTTGTACTGCTTGGAGAAGCGCCGGATGTAGTCCCAGAGGGACTCGCCCGGTTTCTGCTTGCAGTTGCGGAGGTCCCAGGAGTTACCAGGACGTACGTACGTGCCCTGGAAGTTCCCTACGAAGATCTTGACCAGATCGCTCCAGTCAAAGATCATCCATGGGGGAAGGTGCTCCAGCCAAGCTCTTGCAGAGTCGGCGAGGAACAGGGGGCGGTTGGGGATAATAATAAGGTCATCCTGCGCACCGCCAAGCTGGCACGCAAGATGGTAATCCGCTAACCAAAGCTCGGGGTTCGTTTCCCCCAAGTATTTGGTTATGTTGGCCGGCTGTCGGAACCGGGGCGGGAACTTGGCCCTTCGGATGGCCTCGCTGAAGACGCGAGATCCTGAGGGCTCGGGTGAGGGTTCGCGATCCTCATCCGAGTCGTAGCGCCCGCCCCGATGGACGTTATAGCCACGCGCGGCTCTGTCAGTCTTCCGCCGGCCGCGGGCTTGCAGAATGGCTCGGACGTCGATGTCTTTTCCAAGCTGTTGGTGGACTGGCGGAGCCCTTAGAGCCTCGGGTCGAA
Source organism: Eremochloa ophiuroides (assembly GCA_038502445.1). Classification (NCBI taxonomy): domain Eukaryota; kingdom Viridiplantae; phylum Streptophyta; class Magnoliopsida; order Poales; family Poaceae; genus Eremochloa; species Eremochloa ophiuroides. The sequence continues at coordinate 9,568,195 of JAHLJS010000002.1, forward strand.
CCGAGGCTTCGCGCTCGTGGCGTGCTATGCCGCCACGCTGGTGACTTTCAGCGCCACGGTGTCGCGACGCTGAGCTTTCCTCCTGGAGGACAGCTGCAACCTCCACGAGGTCCTTGAGTTGATTCCTGAGCTGTCGTGCCTCCTCGGTGGAGGGCTCAGGTATGCTCCGGAGCAGCATCGCTGCTTCCGCGAGCTTTCGGCTTGCCCGGGGGGCGGCCCCCGGCGTCTCGGCCCCGTCGTCAGCAACGATTTGGGCCTGAACATCTCGGGCTCGATGCCGAGCTGCTCCTCCATCGCTTCGCCGCTCGTCGCGCTCCAGCGTAGCTTGCTGCTAGGTGAGGCGCAATCGGTCCTCGTCCATCCGCTCCTCAAGCTCCCGAAGCTGCTCTAGCTCCGGGGTTTGAGGTGCGGGGCGAGATGTTCCTGCCCCCTGATCCAGCGGCGGGGCTGACCGTGCAGGCCACAAGGCCGCTGGAAGGGGCGTGACTTGTTGGTGCTGGGGTTGCGATGGAGGGGGTACGTCGTCGTTGTCCCCCGAGTGGACGTCCTCCACCCGCCCCTCATCAGGGTGCATCAAGTTGTAGCACTCCCGAGCGGGGTCGACGTAGGACTGGTCCGAGTTGGAGATGACACTCAGGGTATTCTCCCCCGAGTCGTCGGTGTGGGCGGCGAAGTCCGCATTTGCCCAGAACTCGTCATCATTGTCGTTGTAGCTACAACGAGACGACGAGGTCTGGCCATAACGGTCCCACCCCTCCAAGTGTTCTCGAAGGGTGAGGTTGATGGTGGTATCTATTTCACCACCGCCATGCGTCCTGGCACTTTCCCCAGGGGATGACGGTGAGGATGCCACATGGTCTCCCACCAGGCTATCCAGGCGCTCAAGGCACTGGACTGGAGTGTCCGACAGTTCGTGCAATAATACGCGAACTGCACGAACGTGAGCATCCATGGCGGTCTGGAGCCCAAAGAGGGACGACGGCGTCGTTCCCCTCCCCTGGTGAGGGCAGAGAGAAAGTTCGGCCGGCGTCGTGTTTCCGCTTTCGCCCGTCCTCCGGGCAATAAGCGGATACGTGGCCGCTGGTGCCGGAGATCCCGGGACAGCGGGTGCATCATTGGCTTCCCCGTTGGGGGTGCCTGGTTGGCCGCACATCCCGCGGCCGGAGGCTGGTTGGCGCTGCTGCGGCTCCTCCTCCTGGTCCGCCGGGGACGGCGTGCAATGTTTCCCCCGTCCTCTGAGGCAGGTGGAAGCGTTGCACGAGACCCTTATCCGGCCGCCTGCTGGGTCGGATTTGGGACGACAAGGACGCGGGGTCCGGTCAGGCGCAGGTTCAACTCGAGCCCTTGGCCGGTGGCCACGAACTCGAGAGTCCCAAACCGGAGCACCGCGCCAGCGAGAAGCGTGGTGGAGCTGGCTGCCATCCAAAACCTACGTCAACACGTAAAAGGCCCCTACCTGGCGCGCCAACTGTCGGTGCTAGTTTTGGCGGGCGCTAACACCGGCTAGTAATTTGTGTTTTGCGGTTGAGGTTTCGGATGGTGTGCAAGGAGGAACGCGAGAGATTTATACTGGTTCAGACCAAGAGGGCCCTACATCCAGTGGAGAGGCGAGTCATGTTGCGTTGCACCGGGGTGCTTGTAGTAGGGGGTTACAAGCTGAGTCGAGAGAGGGAGAGAATCCCAAGTCTCTTGTGCGAGGAAGAGGATGTTTTCGTTTTCATGCAGTTGTGTTGTGTGTATATTGGTGTCGTGAGCTTCGTCTCTCTACTTGTGACTGGCCTCCGCCCTCCCTTTTATAGTTACAAGGGAGAAGCTAGAGTTACATGTGGTGACTTATGATGACGATACTTCGGCATGGTGGGAGCAGAGGTGATTAGTGGCTATCGTCAGCCATGCCATCGTCTTGGCGCTTCGGCGATATGGCTTCGGTTATTCGACTGATCTTCCACTGTTCGATCGTTGAGTTCCAAGGTGGCACAGTGTATGGGACGTGGCTTGCTGCGTGGCGGTGCGTCATGGCGTCGCGTCCGGTCCTGCACAGTGCAACGGGAAGACTGGTTGACTTTCAAAGATTGACTCCCGAGGCTCGGGAGCCTTCTTTGCCATCGGGAGCGTGACGGGACCGGTCATTAGGGATGTCCTCCTTCGGGCGTGTTTTCCTCTCATGCGCGGTACCTTCCCGGGGGCGAACGGTCCTGTTGCCACATTGCCCATACTCTTGGGTCGGCGGGACAGCCGTCACCTCTCCCGTCCCTGCGAGGCTCGTGCGTTATGGGCAGGAGCTATCGCTGTCGTAGTTGGAGAATCTCTCCGTCAGCAAGGGGCGTCATCTGGTTGACTGTCCTTCGACGGAGTGGGAAGAGTGGAACCGTCGTATCAGTCTCCGGAGGAGGTATGGCAGTGGGTACGGAGGGCGTGCACGAGCGGAGTGCCGTCGCCTCGTGGCGTCTAGTCAATAGGGCCGCGCCTGTAAAGTGGTCAGAGGGTCCCTTGCGATCCAAGATTGCCCTGCTGACGTCGATTGTGCATTGGATGCCTTTAGAGGGATCGTGCTCGAGGAGGATGAAGAGGCTCGGGCAAATCGGAGATTTAGCGCCCGAGGGTGCCACTGTCCCGAGCCCTCTCGTGGAGGCTCGGGCGAATCGGAGATCTGGCGTCCGCAGGTGCCGCTGTCCCGAGCCCTCTGGTGGAGGCTCTGGCGAATCGGAGATTTGGCACCCGAGGGTGCCGCCCGGCCTTACGGGAGGCCACTTTGGGCCTTGACGCGCCTAGCCTTCGTGGGCTTCGGCTGGCCTTATTTGGGCTAGGCTGCGCTGAGGTTGCTCGTTTTTTGCGTTGAAGTTGGGTACCACATACTTTGGTACCTGACACTTATATCGGTTGCTAAAGAAAAATGAGCGCTTTACCTGGACCACCGAGGCCCAGGAAGCCCTCGAAAGGCTTAAGGCTCTGCTTTCAAAAGCACCGGTTCTCGTGCCCCCTATAAAAGAGGAAAATCTCTTGCTGTATGTCGCTGCTACTAACCAAGTTGTGAGCGCAGCGATAGTCATGGAACGGCAAGAAGAAGTGCACGCATTACCGGTACATCGGCCGGTCTACTTCATCAGCGAAGTCTTGTCCGAGACCAAGACACGCTACCCTCAGATCCAGAAGCTAGTGTACGCAATCATTCTTACCTGGCGCAAGTTGTAGCACTACTTCGAATCCTATCGCATGACCGTGGTATCATCCTTCCCCCTCGGGAAGGTGATCCAGAATCGGGAGATGACTGGGAGGATCGCTAAATGGGCTATCGAGCTCATGGGTGATGGCATCACCTACGTGCCACGCAAAGCCATTAAGTCCCAGGTGCTAGCGGACCTCGTGGCAGAGTGGACCGAGACGCAGCTACCGCCACTCGTGACCCAAGAAGAGTATTAGGTCATGTACTTCGACGGGTCGATGATGAAGACCGGTGCCGGCGCACGCATCGTCTTCGTTTCACCCCTCGGGATCCGGCTCAAATACTTGCTGCGGCCACACTTCACGGCTTTCAACAACGTGGCCGAATACGAGGCTCTGGTCAACGGTCTCCACATCGCCGTCGAGCTCGGGATCCGGCGCCTCGAGGTCCGAGGAGACTCCCAGCTCGTCGTGGACCAGGTTATGAAGGAGTCGACGTGCCAGAACCCCAAGATGGCCGCCTACTGCAAGCTAGTGTGGTTGCTCGAGGAGAAATTAGACGGCCTTGAGCTCAACCACATCACACGCAGGTACAACGAGGAGGCCGACGAGTTGGCGAAAATCGCATCCGAAAGGGCTACGGTCCCGACGGGCGTATTTGCCAACGACCACCACAAGCCCTCAGTCAGTGTTGATCCCTCGGGGGCCAAGGGGAAGAAGACCCCCGAGCCCCCAGGAGAACTTGGATCATCTTCAAACCACGCAGGCCCCTCGGGGGCTGCCGACCCCTCTGACAAAGGGGAGCCACCCGGGACCCTGGCTGAATACGGCGACGAAGCCGAGGCGATGGAGATTGAAGCCGAGATGGACGATGACGAGCTGGACTGGCGCGAGCCACTGGTCAGCTGGCTTGTCCGAGGAATCTTAGCCTCGGACAAAACCAGAGCACGACGGTTGGCACGTAAAGCTAAGTCTTTCACGATGATCGACGGTAACATCTATCGACGGAGTCCCTCGGGCGTCCTCCAGCGCTGCATTCCCTTTAGTCAAGGCATACGCCTACTAAAAAAGATACACGCCGGAGCCTACGGTCACCATGCCGCACCGAGAACTGTTGTCAGTAACGCCTTTCGACAGGGCTTCTATTGGCCAACCGCCGTGGCCGATACCACCGAGGTGGTACGCTCCTGCGAGGGATGCCAGTACTACGTTCGGTAAACCCACCTCCCGGCCCAAGCTCTCCAGACGATTCCCCTCACTTGGCCATTCGCCGTATGGGGACTGGACCTTATCAGGCCCCTCCAAAAGGCGCCCAGGGGCTTCACCCACTTGCTTGTCGCCATCGACAAGTTCTCAAAGTGGATCGAGGCTCGGCCGATCGCCCAAATCAGCTCAGCACAAGCGGTGCTATTCTTCACCGACATTGTCCATCGATTTGGTGTCCCGAACTCCATCATCACTGACAACAGCACGTAGTTCACCGGAAAGAAATTTCTGGCCTTCTGCGACGAGTACCACATACGAGTGGACTGGGCGGCTATAGCCTACCCAAGAACGAACGGCCAAGTAGAACATGCCAACGACATGGTTCTCCAAGGCCTTAAGCTGAGAATCTTCAACAGATTAAATAAGTTCGGCAAGAGGCGGCTGACGGAGCTCCCAGCAGTGATATGGAGTCTAAGGACAACGCCAAGCCGAGCCACGAGCTTCATGCCCTTCTTCCTGGTGTACGGCACCGAGGCCATCCCTCCCACGGATTTGGGGTACGGCGCCCCGAGGGTCCGAGCCTATGACAAACAGGGCAATCAGACTTCCCGCGAAGACGCGTTGGACCAAGTCGACGAAGCTCGGGACATGGCCCTGTTGCACTCGGCCAAGTACCAGCAGTCACTACGCAAGTACCATGCTCGACGCGTCCGGGGCCGAGCCTTTAGCGTAGGCGACTTGGTGCTGTGGCTCAGGTAGGACAACAAGGGGCGCCACAAGCTCACACCACTGTGGGAAGGGCCATTCATCATCACCGAGGTGCTACGCCCCGGCACATACAAACTCGCGAACAAGAACGGCGAGGTCAACAGCAACGCTTGGAACATCGAACCGCTACATCGCTTCTATCCTTAAGATTCCGAGCATCGTACAATTTATAAAATCTTGAAATCAATATAAAGACCCGAGTTCTACTCTTTTTACCTGATTTTTAGATTTTCAATCCGAGCCTACACTCGGGAGTGAAATGACCTTTTATTTCACCGCGCATTAAAAAGAAAGGCTCGACCTAACCTACGGAAAGGCCAACCCTCCCTCGGGGGCTAGGACGGGGGGAACCCCCAGACTCTCCCGAGCCTCAACGATATTGAAAACGCAAAAATTTCAAAACCCGTTGAAATCGTTTCTCCCTAAAACATGCTTCCCTCCTAAAACCAAGCGAGAACTTATAAGACTCAGAAGAGTAAGAGAAGCCCCAGAGGACTGAGCCGGCCGAGTCGACGAGACCGCTTACGCCCCTGGGCTACAGCATCTCCGCTCGCCACTCTGCGTTCAAAGGCTAACTCGCACTTGGAAGAAAACTTATAGGATCCGCTCTCGGCAAATGGAGGAGGCTCGGGAAGAAACAACTAAGACTTTTTTCCAAAGATTCTTTCTGCAATGCTCCTAGGACATCGGCTGCGTCTACGCCGCTAAAGCTACGACACCCGAAAAAAGTCCCCCGAGGCTCGATGGCCCGGGCACAGGATCGGCAAGAAAAAATGCCTAAAGAAAAAGCACGAAACAAATTGAAACCAAACATGCAGCAAATATTTACATAAATATTACGGCCACGAAGGGCCACATGTTTGTTTCCTCCCAACCGCTCACGAAAAGCTATTTTTTACAAGGGCACTACGGCCCGGCTGTTCTTCACGGCAGGTCCAGTGGAGGGAGTTCGACTTCGGCTTCGAAGAGGCCCGCCAGCGCTTCTCCGGGCTCCTTCATCGAGTCCTCCAGTGCCAGGAGCTCGGCATCGTCGGCCTCAAGGAAGCCTTCGCTGACAGGGCCGGCGTCAAAGTTCCCATAGTGGGACTTTACGACCGCCAGTGTCTTCTGGACGCCCGTCAGTAGGGCCTCCTTGACCCGGCCGCCAACGCTGCCGTAAAGTGCCTCCAGTCATCTCCGGAGCGAGACCCCCGAGGGTTCCCCACCGGTTCCGATGGAGTCACACAGCGCGCGCGCGCTGCCTTCTGCTGCTCCCGGTGATCGGCCGCCTCACCGTCATAAGCCCCCTGCAGAACTGCGGGAGCGAAACATGGAGGTGAACAAAGACGCAACAAGCAACCAAGACGAACAAAACGAAAAGCACGACACTGCACGTACTGCCAGCCTCCTCCCGAGCCTTCTGTGCCTCCTCCCGGGCCGAGTCCGCCGCGCCAACCGCCAGACGCAATGCCGCCTGAGTTTCACTCAGGTCGAGAGCCAAGGCCTCAGCGACAGAAGTCTTCTCGGCGGCAAGCTGTCGAGCGGCGTCGTGCTCCCTCGTCGCCTCGGCCAGGGTGCCTCCCAACTCCTGCACCCGTGTCGCCGAGGCAGCGGCTCGGCCCTTCGCCTCTGTGACCTCTCTCTTCAAGATAGTGTTGTCAACACCTACTTCGGCGAGCTTGGAGGTCACGGCGGCGAGCTTGCTCTGGGCACGGGCAAGGGCTTTCCCCTTAAGGTCAAGCTGCGGAGGAAGCGGGACTTGTCCCGGGAGGTATGCATGGGGTCCTGGAAAGGAGAGAGGAGCGGAGACGGTAAAAGTGGTGCTCACACACAGATAAAGTCATGAAACACGGAGGCTCACCTGAAGCTGGGCCGGGAGCTCCGTCTCGAGGACGTCGGTGATCGCGCGGAGACCCGCCGCCGAGCTGAACCCGAGCTCTTCAACGGCGTCCCATTTGGGAGCCTCGAGGTCGTCCCAGAGTGAGAAGACGGGCGGCGCTTGAGGATCAGCTTGGTCCGCCCACTCGATCGGGGAGGCGGTCAACTCCCGAGGCAGCGGCTGCCTCAATGCCAACGCCCAAGGACCTTCCTCACGAGAGGAAGGAGCTCCTGCGTCGACATCCACAACCGTCGAACCCGCGGCGGCAGGCTCCGTGGGGGCGGCATCGGCTGACACTACCGAGGCGCCTCCAGAACTGATGACTGAGGCCTCGGGAGTCCGCGCTGGCGCTGCCTCTGCGTCAGCAACGGGCATGATGACGGCGACCGCGGCCGGAACGACCCCTCCCAAAAGAGGAACCACGGACGCCACGACCGAACCCACGGGGGGACGGATTTCCTCGTTCGTCGATCGGGCGCTCCCCCCGGCCGTGTCCTGACCCAGCACCTTCAGGACCTTCAGGTGCGACACCTGAACGTCCGACCCTGAGCGCTTCCTGAAGCAGGGAAGGAAGACAGGAACGTCGGTAACGACAGGACAAGATCTCCGGCGAAGGAACTAACAGGTAAAGACACCTACCTCGTCTTTGGAATCACCCTCCTCTTCTTTGCCGCCCCCAGGCTCGGCGAGACGACGGACGGTGCGGGCCGCACCGGCGGCGGAGGAGTAGGCGCCACCTCGGCGTCCGGGCCAGCCCCGCCCTGAGGCGGGGGCCTGCCTGGGCGCCAGGGGTCGCCTCAACACCGAGGCCCCTCGGGGAGGAAGCTTGAGTCTGGGAGGACCCCAGCTCAAGTTCCGGCGACTTGGCGCCGGTCGGCTCCGGCTTCGACGGCGTCCGCTCACCGCTCCCCCGCCTTCGGCCGTCGTGCCGATCAACGACGCGTCGGGGGGGAGGGTGCGCGGAAACTGGAACCCCCGGTCCCACCGGCAGTAGCCAGGCTTGGCTCGGGCGCCAGGTCTGGGCCCGTTCCCGGCCCCTCTAGCGAGCCCTCGTGGCTCTTCTGCTTCAGCGCAGTCTTCCGGTCCTTCTCCGCCTTCGCCGCCTTGTCCCGAAGGCAGTTCTGGGTTCGCTGAACCTTGTCCTCCGGGACAGGCGGAAGGGAAGGTTTCCCGGTCCTTGAAAGACCCTGCAATGAACGAAGAAAGAAATCAGGAAAAAGACGGAGGAACCGCAAACTCGACAGAGTGGATGACGCTCACCAGCGCGATGAAGCCCGTGCAGGGGCGCATGGGTATCCGGTTCAGCTCGTCCCAGGAATGGTAACCGCCCACCATGTACTTAACACGGCGCGTGATCTCTTGTTGGCCGATGTCCTGGGGCAGCATCGCCGTGCCCTCCCGCGACGTCCCGATGACCATCTGGTTCAACGCCAGCCTGCGGTCCATCAGCGGCAGCACCGTCCGCACATGGAACTGCACCGCCACGGTGGCTCCCGTGAGGCCCCGGTCGCACAGCGTCTGGAGCGCGCTGAAGTAGGCATCAAGGTGCTTGGCCTACTTAGCCGGGCACCCCCAATCCCACTGAGGGAGGGGAGCGATGAACGCCCTTCCCGTGTACTTGGGGAAGGCGTCCCCGTCATTGCGGAGGTAGAACCAGCCATGGTGCCAGCCCTTGTTGGAGGAGGGGGCCTTACAGGGGATGTACTCGCCGGAGCGAATCACGAAACCGCAGCCCCCCGCGCGCGGGATCTCCCGCGGCTTCTTCGAACCGGCCGCCTTGGTGTACCAGTCGACGCGGGAGATACGGCGCCATAGGTTCCAGTGCGGGGGTACCCTGAGGTAACCCTCGCACAGGGCGGCGCAAATCGATGCCTGCGTGATGGAGTTGGGGGTGAGATTGTGGAGCTCCAGCCCGTTGTTGAAGAGCAGCGCCTGGAAGAAGCGGCTCGGCGGGACCCGAGCCCGCGCTCGTGGTAAGCGATGAAGCTCACCACGTACCCCTCGTGGACGCAGGAGCCCCAGCTCCACGAGCCGCTCTAGATCCTCCTCCGCCACGGTGCTGCGCGGCCACGGCTCCAGCCTAATAATACCGGCGGCGGCGGCAGCAGCATTGGTGCGAACAGGGTAGGAGGCCATGGCAATCTAGAGAAGAAAAGCTGTGGGAAGGCAACGATGTCGGCCACGGCGGCACTTCTTACTCGAGCGAGCAATGAAGGAGAAAGGGTGGACGGTGAAAGCAAGAAGGCGAACGGCTACAGGAGCGAATGGCTAGGGCAGAAAGAAAAATCATGAGTTTTCTTATATACCCAGGCGACGGATCGTGGGAGATGCGGGGAATCCGCCGCATTAACTACGCGGGGCCCACCACGATCCTAGCGTCGCCGCTAGCCTCGCGCACGCAACCGCCTCGACTGCCCCAAACCGTCACGTCCGTCAGGCTGCGCGCCTCAAAAGGTGAGCCAAATCATTACGCCTGCCCGCCTCGATCCCGCCGATACATTATCCTTCTCAACGAAGGAACCTTGGGCTCGGACGCCCGTTACGTTCCCAGGGGATTGAAGACTGGCCCACAGTGGCTCGAACTGTCGTCCCAGGGAAACTGAGTTAGGAACTTCTAGCGGATGGGTCACGAAAACGGCCAGTATCCTGACGCCCGAGCGTCACAAGGGACATCCCGTGCTGTGTCCAAGTCCCAGTAGTAAGTCGATTACGTGGAATCCCTCCGTGGGAGGCATCATGCCCTCGGGACCCGTCTAAGGGACCCGACATCCACTAATTGACCCTCGAGAAACATTTGGAGTGTGCTCAGGCCACTAGCCGACCCCCGACGAACGGGGCACGGACCTCCACTCGGACCAACCCGTTTGTAGCTCACCGGAAATGCCGACTCGTGCCCCAACGGGGAAGTCAAGCAGGACCAAACCTTTCTCTTCCCAAAAAAAGAGCGTGAAGGTCGAATTAAAAATACAGGAAAGAACCCGATCGATCTCCGATACGAAAATGGAGGCTCGGGAACTTACCCTGCACCTTGGAAAGACCACCAAACGATCTCCCTTACACGATGGGAGGCTCGGGGGCTCCGCTTCCAAGGGAACAACTCCCCTAAAATAAATCAAAAAACACCCGAGGACTAATAGTCATAATTTTAAGCCTTTGGAGGGATATAACACCCCTCCAAAGCCTCGGAGGCTACACCCGGTGGGTGCGCTCGCGCGCACCCACCGGAAAAAACAACATATGCTTTATCTCCTCGACAGGAAGCCACAGCAGTGAACCTGTGGAAGAGTGCCTTCACTCCGCCATAGGCTCGGAGGCTACTGTCGGGTACCAAAGTATGGGGTACCCAACTTCGATGCAAAAACACATGTTCCCAACACGGCCCGGCCCGTGTAAAGCCAGCAGAAGCCCACGAAGGCCGCACCTACGAAGGCCTATGACGACGCTGCATCAACACCAGCCTACTCTCGGGAAAGCGGCACCCTCGGGCGCCAATTCTCTGATTCGCCCGAGCCTCCCCGAGAGAGCTCGGGAAAGCGCCACCCTCGAGCGCCAATTCTCCGATTCGCCCGAGCCTCCCCGAGAGAGCTCGGGAAAGCGGCACCCTCGGGCGCAATCTCTCAAAAGCATATAATGTACGATTGACGTCAGCGGAGCAATCTTGGACCACAAGGGACCTCTCTGACCACTTTACAGGCATGATCCCATCGGGAGGGCCCCTTGACACAACAGCGCCCCGAACGCGCACGTTCGCCGTACCAACTGCCCCATCTCTCTGGCGGACGATCTGATGGTCCTCCTCCTCCCACGCCGCTACAGGGACAGTCAACCATACGGCTCCCTGGGCTGACGAGGAGATTCGCCAACCACGATGGCGACTGCCATGCCCCGGTCACACGTGTAACACCAGGGAATGGGGAATAACAGTCGCCCAGCCAACCCGAGGGAATGGGCAAGCCTTACGACCAGTCTCGCCTATCCCCTAGAATGTACCTCACAGGGAAAAAGAAGCGCCCGAAGGGAGATGCTCCCCCCGCTCTGTCCCATCAAGCCCCCGACGGCACCAAGGTGTCCCGAGCTTCGAGAGCTCATACTCAAAGGTCAACCTATCTACTCGTTGCACTGTGCAGGGTCGGAGGCAACGGCATGACGTAGTGCCACTCAGCAAACAATGTCCAGCACTGTGAGACACCTTGGAACTCACCAATGGAACAGTGGTGGATCAGCCGAATGTCTAATGCCATGCCACCGAGGCGCCAAGACGAAGGCGTGGCTGACGATAGCCACTAGTCACCACCGACTCCGCCATGCCGAGCACTGTAACCACAGGGCAACACATGTAACTCTAGCCTCTCCCTTGTAACTATAAAAGGGAGGGCAGAGGCCGATCACAGGCACGTTTTCATTCACTCACAACCAGAACTCTCACTCAATACAATCTACAATACTCAAGAACACACACACGAACACTCATACTCACAAGAGACTTGGGAGCCCCTCCCTCTCTCGACTAAGCTTGTAACCCCCTACTACGAGGACCCCGGTGCAAGGCAACACGACTCTCCTCTCCATTGGACATAGGGCCCGCTTGGCCTGAACCAGTATAACCCTGTGTTCCCCCTTACACACCATCTGGAGCCTCAACCGCAAAACACAAAATCACTAGCCGGTGTTAGTACCCGCTAAAACTAGCACCGACACATAGGTAGTGGTATCATCTACATCTCCATTTCATCTCAAACGCATCATAGGCAGCAACAATCTCAAAATTTGGATAATTGAAACAAAAAATTGATCACAGACATCACATCCAGGCAACACAGGTGTCGGTTACCAAAGTTAGGGGTACCCAACTTCCATGCAAAAAAGCTCATTCCCAACTTGGCCTGGCCCAAGTAAGGCCAGTGGAAGCCCACGAAGGCCGCGTCTACAGAGCCCCACGACATCATTCCACTAATGACAGCCTCCTCGGGAGAGCGGCGTCGTCGGCGCCCAATTCTCCGATTCGCCCGAGCCTCCTCGGGAGAGCTCGGGAGAGCGGCGTCGTCGGCGCCCAATTCTCCGATTCGCCCGAGCCTCCTCAGGAGAGCTCGGGAGGCGGCGTCCTCGGCGCCCAAGTCTCCGATTCGCCCGAGCCTCCTCGGGAGAGCTCGGGAGAGCGACGTCCTCGGCGCCCAAGTCTCCGATTTTCCCGAGCCTCCTCGGGAGAGCTCGGGAGAGCGGCGTCCTCGGCGCCCAATTCTCCGATTCGCCCGAGCCTCCTCAGGAGAGCTCGAGAGGCGGCGTCCTCGGCGCCCAAGTCTCCGATTCGCCCGAGCCTCCTCGGGAGAGCTCGGGAGAGCGGCGTCCTCGGCGCCCAATTCTCCGATTCGCCCGAGCCTCCTCAGGAGAGCTCGGGAGGCGGCGTCCTCGGCGCCCAAGTCTCCGATTCGCCCGAGCCTCCTCGGGAGAGCCCGGGAGAGCGGCGTCCTCGGCGCCCAATTCTCCGATTCGCCCGAGCCTCCTCAGGAGAGCTCGGGAGGCGGCGTCCTCGGCGCCCAAGTCTCCGATTCGCCCGAGCCTCCTCGGGAGAGCTCGGGAGAGCGGCGTCCTCGGCGCCCAATTCTCCGATTCGCCCGAGCCTCCTCAGGAGAGCTCGGGAGGCGGCGTCCTCGGCGCCCAAGTCTCCGATTCGCCCGAGCCTCCTCGGGAGAGCTCGGGAGAGCGGCGTCCTCGGCGCCCAAGTCTCCGATTCGCCCGAGCCTCCTCGGGAGAGCTCGGGAGAGCGGCGTCCTCGGCGCCCAAGTCTCCGATTCGCCCGAGCCTCCTCGGGAGAGCTCGGGAGAGCGGCGTCCTCGGCGACCCAATTCTCCGATTCGCCCGAGCCTCCTCGGGAGAGCTCGGGAGAGCGGCGTCATCGGCGCCCAAGTCTCCGATTCGCCCGAGCCTCCTCGGGAGAGCTCGGGCGGGAAAGCGGCGTCTCGTCCTCGGCGCCCAAACCTCCGATTCGCCCGACCCTCCTCGGGAGAGCTCGGGAGGTGGTGTCCTGGGCGCCCAAGTCTCCGATTCGCCCGAGCCTCGCCCGAAGCCTCCTCGGGAGAACTCGGGAGAGCGGCATCCACGGCGCCAAAGTCGGCATCCAAGGCACGGGTGATGTCAGCGGAGCAATCTTGGACCACAAGAAATCTCTCTAACCACTTTACAAGCACTGTCCCGTCAGGCGAGACTCTCGACGCGACTGTGCTTCGCACGCCCCTGATGGCCATACCACCTGTCGGGATTTCCCTGACAGCAGATTTGATGAGCCCACTACGACCGTCCTCCACGGTATGGTCTACGGTGCGCCGCCCCGTTTTGGGAAAGACGCCCACTGCGCCGTCCACACGAAAGGACGAGCACGCCTTCAGGATCCCGAGCCTCGGGAAACAACGCCCCAAGGTGACTCTCCCTCTTGTCACATCGTACAGAAGGATAGCCGGCAGGTGTGAACTCACCAAAGTCGTGCGGACCACGGCGGCCATATCCAGAAGACCCAAAGAGCTGACGATATAGTCAGACGACTGTTTCTACCTTGGAACTCGCAAACCAAGATAGCCATACCCATACCCCGGAGACACGGAGAAAAGGCAGAAGCTAGTCAAACGGGAACGGCAACTCCTCACTATTTTAATAGGTAGCATCGTAGCCGCCTTTGCCTCTCCCTTGCGGCTATAAAAGGGAGGGCAGAGACCAGCTTTAGAAAGAAGACAGACGAACGGAGAACGGACCGAGAAGTTCCAAGTTCTCACCCACAGCAAACGACTTGTAAACACTTAGACACTCACAAGAGACCTGGGAGCACTTCCCTCTCTCGACTAGCTTGTAACCCCTACTACAAGCACCCCGGTGCAAGGCAACACGACTCTCCTCTCCACTGGACGTAGGGCTTGCTCGGCCTGAACCAGTATAATCCCCGTGTTCCCCCTTGCACACCATCCGTAGCCTCAACCGCAAAACACATATTTACTAGCCGGTGTTAGCCTCGCCAAAATTAGCACCGACAGTTGGCGCGCCAGGTAGGGGCCTTTTGCGTGTTGATCCCGGTTGCGGATGGCAGCCAACGTCCCTGCGCTTCCTGCTGGGGCGGTGCTCCGGTTCGGGAGCCTCGAGTTCGCGGCCACTGTCCTCGGCCTCGAGATGAACCTCCGCCCAACCAGAGCCCCGAGCCATCATCATCCTGACCCCGGCCCAGCAGGTGGCTGGGAAAGGGACCCCGGCGACACCTCCACCCGTTTCAGGGAAACAGAGGGAACGCCACGCGCCGCTCCCGCCGAACTAGGCGGGGGAAGCGCATCCGCGTCAACCCGACCAATCTGGCGCCCCCCGCGCGTGACACCGCCTCTACGATCATCACCAGCGCAACGCTGGTAGCTCGAGCAGCTAAGTCACAGTTACCCTTAAGCTTCCATGCTTTGTTCATATTTGTGGTCTCGGAATCGATAAATAAGCGTTCTTTAATTATCACGAATTTTGAGATTTAAACTGAAACCTCCCTCACGTCCGAACCTCTCCAGCACTCTTGAAAAAATCCGTGAAACCCGAACAGGCAAGAGAACACCCTTAGGGCATGGCTGGCCGAGCCGCGAGACCGCCTACGCCTCCGGGCTACGGCACCTCCACTCACCACCCATCGTCCGACGGGTGACTTACGCTTCGAGGCAATTTCATGGAGTTTTTTCAAGTACGGGACGAGGGGTGGACGCTTGGGGACCGACGATCTAATTTTCTCTGCGCCTTTTCGATAGCTTTTTCGAAAATTCCGCGCCGAACTCCTTTCTGCACTCTAGCAAAACTTGCGAGATCCAAAGAAGTAAAAGGACACTCTTAGGGCAGGGCTGGCCGAGCCGTGAGATCGCCTACGCCTCCGGGCTACGGCACCTCCACTCACCACCCTCCGCCCGAGGGTCAACTTGCGCTCCAGAAAGATTTCGCGAATTTGCCTGAGTGCGAGAAGAGAGATGGGCGTTTGGGAAATTTAGTAAAAAACGATCTCACTCGAGCCTTCTCTGAGATACCTAGCTGTGTGCGCGACAAAGCGGGAACCCCTCGGGTCGGACTGGCACAGCTCTGGTTCTGTCTACACCACCGAGGCTACGGCATCCCTAAAAATGCTAAGTCCTCAACTTTCATCACAAAGTCTGATATTTACATGGGCACTCGGCCAAGACTTATTGTTCACAGGACGACAGAGGACTTCGCGCCACAAGCTCACTCCGCCGTGGGAAGGACCATTCATCGTCGCCGAGGTGCAACGCCCCGGCAAAGCTCGCGAACGAGAACGGCGAGGTCTACAGCAACGCTTGGAACATCGAACAGCTACGTCGCTTCTATCCTTAAGATTCCAAGCATTATACTATTTTGAAAATCTTGAAATCGATGAAAAGCCCCGACTTCTGCTCTTTTTAACATGATTTTAGATTTTCAATCCGAGCCTACACTCGGGAGTGAAGCGACCCTTTATTTCACCGCACAGCAAATGCGAGGCTCGGCCTAAACTACGGAAGGGCCGACCCTCCCTCGGGGGCTAGGACGGGGGAAACCCCCGAACTATCCCGAGATTAAACAATTTTGGAAACGCAAAAATTTCAAAACTTGTCGAATTCGTTTCTCCCTAAAACACGCTTCCTTCCGAAAATCAAGCATGAACTTATAGAATTCGAAGAATGAGGGAAGCCCCAGAAGACAGAGCCGGTCGAGTCGGAGACCGCTTATGCCCCAGGGCCACAGCATCTTCCCTCGCCACTCCGTGTTCGAAGGCTAACCCGCACTCGGAAGAAAACCTATAAGATCTACGCTCGGCCAAGGGAGGAAGCTCGGGAGGAAACACCTAAGCTTCTTTTCTAAGGGATTCTTTCTGCCAAAGCTCCTAGGACATCGGCTGCGTCTATGCCACTAAAGCTACGACACCCGAAAAGCGTCCCCCGAGGCTCGAAACCCCGGGCATAGGATCGGCAAGAGAAAATGCCTAAGGAAAAAAGCACGAAACAAAGCGAAACAAACATTCAGCAAATATTTACATAAATGTTAAGGCCACGAAGGGCCATATTGTTTGTTTCCTTTCAAACCACTCCCGAAAGGTTACTTTTTACAAGGGCACTATGGCCCGCTTCTTCTTCACGGCAGGGTCAGAGGAGGGAGCTCGACCTCGGCTTGGAAGAGACCCGCCATCACCGCGCACGCAAACCGCCTCGACTGAGCCGAACCGTCGCGTCCGTCAGGCTTCGCGCCTCAAAAGGTGAGCCGAGTCATTACAACCGCGCGCCCCGATTCCACCTACGTTTTTTCAACGAAGAAACCCCGGGCTCGGGCGCCCGTTACGTTCCCAGGGGATCGAAGACTGGCCCTCCGAGGCTCGAACAGTCGCCCCAGGGAAATCGAGTTAGGGACAGCTAGTGGATGGGTCACGAAAATGGCCAGTATCCCGACGCCCGGAACGTCACAAGGGACATCCCATGCTGTGTCCAAGTCCCAGTAGCGAGTCGGTTACGTGGAATCCCTCCGTGGGAGGCATCATGCCCTCGGGACCCATCGAAGGGACCCGACATCCACTAACTGACCCTCGGGAAATAATTGGAGTGTGCTCAGGCCACTAGCCGACCCTTAACGAATAGGGCACGGACCTCCACTTGGACCAACCCGTTTGTAGCTCACCGGAAATGCCGACTCGTGCCCCAGCG
Organism: Eremochloa ophiuroides; assembly: GCA_038502445.1. NCBI lineage: Eukaryota > Viridiplantae > Streptophyta > Magnoliopsida > Poales > Poaceae > Eremochloa > Eremochloa ophiuroides. The sequence goes on from JAHLJS010000002.1 coordinate 9,584,881, forward strand.
GGGAAGTCGAGCAGGACCAAACCTTCCTCTTCCCGAAAAAAGAGCGTGAAGGTCGAATTAAAAAAGACAGGGAGGAACCCGATCGATCTCCGATACGAAAACGGAGGCTCGGAAACTTGCCCTGCACCTTGGAAAGACCACCGAACGATCTCCCAACACGGTGGGAGGCTCGGGGGCTCCGCTTCCAAGGAAACAACGCACCTAAATAAATCGAAAAACACCCGAGGACTAACGAACACGATTCTAAGCCTTTGAAGGGATATATCATCCCTCCAAAGCCTCGGGGGCTACACCCGGCGGGTGCGCTCGCGCGCACCCCCCGGAAAAAACAACCCACACTTTATCTTTTTTGACAGGAAGAACCAGCGTGAACCTGTGGAGGAGTGCCTTCACTCCGCCACAGGCTCGGGGGCTACTGTCGGTTACCAAAGTTAGGGGTACCCAACTTCCATGCAAAAAAGCTCATTCCCAACTTGGCCTGGCCCAAGTAAGGCCAGTGGAAGCCCACGAAGGCCGCGTCTACAGAGCCCCACGACATCATTCCACTAATGACAGCCTCCTCGGGAGAGCGGCGTCGTCGGCGCCCAATTCTCCGATTCGCCCGAGCCTCCTCGGGAGAGCTCGGGAGAGCGGCGTCGTCGGCGCCCAATTCTCCGATTCGCCCGAGCCTCCTCAGGAGAGCTCGGGAGGCGGCGTCCTCGGCGCCCAAGTCTCCGATTCGCCCGAGCCTCCTCGGGAGAGCTCGGGAGAGCGGCGTCCTCGGCGCCCAATTCTCCGATTCGCCCGAGCCTCCTCAGGAGAGCTCGAGAGGCGGCGTCCTCGGCGCCCAAGTCTCCGATTCGCCCGAGCCTCCTCGGGAGAGCTCGGGAGAGCGGCGTCCTCGGCGCCCAATTCTCCGATTCGCCCGAGCCTCCTCAGGAGAGCTCGGGAGGCGGCGTCCTCGGCGCCCAAGTCTCCGATTCGCCCGAGCCTCCTCGGGAGAGCTCGGGAGAGCGGCGTCCTCGGCGCCCAATTCTCCGATTCGCCCGAGCCTCCTCAGGAGAGCTCGGGAGGCGGCGTCCTCGGCGCCCAAGTCTCCGATTCGCCCGAGCCTCCTCGGGAGAGCTCGGGAGAGCGGCGTCCTCGGCGCCCAATTCTCCGATTCGCCCGAGCCTCCTCGGGAGAGCTCGGGAGAGCGGCGTCCTCGGCGCCCAAGTCTCCGATTCGCCCGAGCCTCCTCGGGAGAGCTCGGGAGAGCGGCGTCCTCGGCGCCCAAGTCTCCGATTCGCCCGAGCCTCCTCGGGAGAGCTCGGGAGAGCGGCGTCCTCGGCGACCCAATTCTCCGATTCGCCCGAGCCTCCTCGGGAGAGCTCGGGAGAGCGGCGTCGTCGGCGCCCAAGTCTCCGATTCGCCCGAGCCTCCTCGGGAGAGCTCGGGCGGGAAAGCGGCGTCTCGTCCTCGGCGCCCAAACCTCCGATTCGCCCGACCCTCCTCGGGAGAGCTCGGGAGGTGGTGTCCTGGGCGCCCAAGTCTCCGATTCGCCCGAGCCTCGCCCGAAGCCTCCTCGGGAGAACTCGGGAGAGCGGCATCCACGGCGCCAAAGTCGGCATCCAAGGCACGGGTGATGTCAGCGGAGCAATCTTGGACCACAAGAAATCTCTCTGACCACTTTACAAGCACTGTCCCGTCAGGCGAGACTCTCGACGCGACTGTGCTTCGCACGCCCCTGATGGCCATACCACCTGTCGGGATTTCCCTGACAGCAGATTTGATGAGCCCACTACGACCGTCCTCCACGGTATGGTCTACGGTGCGCCGCCCCGTTTCGGGAAAGACGCCCACTGCGCCATCCACACGAAAGGACGAGCACGCCTTCAGGATCCCGAGCCTCGGGAAACAACGCCCCAAGGTGACTCTCCCTCTTGTCACATCGTACGGAAGGATAGCCGGCAGGTGTGAACTCACCAAAGTCGTGCGGACCACGGCGGCCATATCCAGAAGACCCAAAGAGCTGACGATATAGTCAGACGACTGTTTCTACCTTGGAACTCGCAAACCAAGATAGCCATACCCATACCCCGGAGACACGGAGAAAAGGCAGAAGCTAGTCAAACGGGAACGGCAACTCCTCACTATTTTAATAGGTAGCATCGTAGCCGCCTTTGCCTCTCCCTTGCGGCTATAAAAGGGAGGGCAGAGACCAGCTTTAGAAAGAAGACAGACGAACGGAGAACGGACCGAGAAGTTCCAAGTTCTCACCCATAGCAAACGACTTGTAAACACTTAGACACTCACAAGAGACCTGGGAGCACTTCCCTCTCTCGACTAGCTTGTAACCCCTACTACAAGCACCCCGGTGCAAGGCAACACGACTCTCCTCTCCACTGGACGTAGGGCTTGCTCGGCCTGAACCAGTATAATCCCCGTGTTCCCCCTTGCACACCATCCGTAGCCTCAACCGCAAAACACATATTTACTAGCCGGTGTTAGCCTTGCCAAAATTAGCACCTACAACAGGGGAACAGGTTGGTTTCACCAGTGAGCCTAGGAGCATAGGAGCACAGGAGTCCTCGGTGGAGACAAAAAAACAGGGGCACAGGAGTTCACCAGCGGAGACAGTGGCACAAGCTCAAAACCATGCAAAATTCAACTAAAATTCATCTCAAATGAGCGGCAAATGCTCAGTTATTCTAAGTCATCATAGGTAGTGGCATTTGCAAATATCATCTACATCTCCATTTCATCTCAAACGCATCATAGGCAGCATCAATCTCAAAATTTGGATAATTGAAACAAAAAATTGATCACAGACATCACATCCAGGCAACACAGGGGAACAGGTAGGGTTCACCAACGAGCCTAGGAGCATAGGAGCACAGGAGTCCTCGATGGAGACAAAAAAACAGGGCCACAGGAGTTCACCTACGGAGACAGTGGCACAAGTGTCCTCGGTGGAGCTCGTCGGCGCGGGGGAAGGGGCACTAGGGTTCCGGTGACCCCCCAGCGGCAGTGGGTTCCCGAAGGCAGAAGCGAAGCCAGGTGCCGAGGAGAAGTAGCGGCCCGGAGACGACCACCACGGGTGGCGCGGGCCGCAGCTAGATGGGTGGGCCGGCGGCGTCGGACCACCGGAGGACAGAGCGGCGGCGAACCACCGGAGGAGGGTGGCGCTAGGGTTCTGTGGGGAACGTAGACACGGAGGCGTAGGTGGGGACAAAGGAGGGACAGAGGAGGAGCGCGGGCGTCGATGGTGGTGGCGGTGCGTGGCGGCGGTGAAAACCGGCAGCCCTTCGGGGTCGATTTGAGCGGCGCGAAGAAGATGAAAATTTGGGAGGGCAGCACGGGTATATATATGCAGGCATTAACCGTGGCGGTTACCGTAATAAAACTGCCATGGTTAATATTATCCGAGGCGGTTGTCTTATGATAACCGCCACGGTTAATGTCATTTACCGTGGCGGTTTTCTAAAGGCAACCGCCACGATTAATGTTTTTTTATTTTTGAGTAGTATAAGAGTAGTGTGAGTAGTGCTAGGAGTAGTAGTGAGAGAAGTGTAGGCCAGGATTAGTAGTGCGAGTAGAAGTACGAGTAGTAGCGTAGTAAGAGGAGGAGTAGTAGAGTAGTAAGCGTAGTAGTAGAGTAGTAGTAAACGTAGTATTACAAGTAGTAGTATAGTAGTAAGAGGAGGAGTAGTAGAGTAGTAAGCGTAGTGTGAGTAGTGCTAGGAGTAGTAGTGAGAGAAGTGTAGGCCAGGATTAGTAGTGCAAGTAGAAGTACGAGTAGTAGCGTAGTAAGAGGAGGAGTAGTAGAGTAGTAAGCGTAGTAGTAGAGTAGTAGTAAACGTAGTATTACAAGTAGTAGTATAGTAGTAAGAGGAGGAGTAGTAGAGTAGTAAGCGTAGTAGTAGGAGTAGTAGTTGAGTATAAATGTGTGGCATACATGAAAAGTTCTCGTTAATCATTAGGTGAGTACATTGTTACATAAATGTGTGGCGTACATATCACTTTGGTGGGAGTGATCCTATGATGGACTTCTTCTCACCGTTGGGGCGGAACCAAGGCTTTATCTTGTTCCTGCTCACGTGGTCCTCAACGATCTTGATCTTGCGTGGGTGATCGATAAATAGAGAGAACTCTGCGTAGTTGTTGTATTCTTCGGGACTCTGGACTCCATCGGCTCCCACGATCCTCTGCTTTCCTGAGACAACCACATGCTTGTTTGTCTCTTTGGGCATCGGATAGTAGGCTACCTGCGCGACGCGGTTTGTGAGTACCCACTGAGATCAACGATTGTTAGCCCATACTCATCCACGACCACGGACTTCGGCTTGACCCACTGGCACTGGAAGATGGGTATCTGTAGGTCATCGCCATAGTCAAGTTCCCATATCTCTTCGATCTGCCCGTAGTATGACTTGATGTCCCCTGTCGCATCATCGATGCCCACATATCAAACACCGCAGTTTTGTGCCGCACTCTTCTTGTCCTTCTCTTTTGTGTGGAACCTGTATCCATTGATGTCGTACCCTTGCCACGTGGTGACTTGACTAGAAGGGCCGGATGCTAGATTCGATTCTTCAATGCAATCGTTCGATATGTCCTGATTTTTTATCCATGTCGTGAAATGCATCTTGTGCTGCTTCTGTACCCACGCCTCCGTGCGTCCATCACTAGCGCAGTGCATCTCCTTCAGGTGCTGCTCAACCCACTTGTCCATTGACACTAACTGATTGAGGGCGGCGTGATGTGCATCTTGCACGATATCGTCGTCTATATCAGTTCGTACTTTCCTCCCGGTGCATCCCATCCCTGTTGTTCTGCCTTCATGCAGGTGGACGGGCATCCTAATAGCATTTCCATCCTGGACGTATCTCGTGCAGTAGTTAACGGCCTCCTCTATTGTGTACGCCTCAATCATTGAGCCTTCTGGGTAAGCACGGTTATGGACGTATCGGTTGAGGGTGGACATGAACCGCTCATACGTCCACATCTGATGCAAGTATACAGGCCCCAATTCCTGTATTTGATCGACCATGTGCAACATCAGGTGTGGCATAATATCGAAGAAAGAGGGCGGAAAGCACATCTCAAGCTGGCAAAGAGTCTCTACGATAAACTCTTTTAGGGCAGGCAGCTCAGCTTCATCGATGACCTTCTGTGTGATGCGGTTAAAGAAGTAGGACAAGCGTGTGATGACCATCTTCACGTACTCTGGACCGATAATCCTGATCACAATCGGAAGGAACACCGTCAGCATGACATGGCAGTCATGAGAGTTGAAGTAGGTCATTGTGAGGTCTTTCATCAAGACCAGGCTCTTGATGTTCGAAGAGAAACTGGTCGGCACCTTCACGGCCCGAAGCCATCGGAGGAAACCCGTGCTCTCATCTTTTCTTAGGTTATAGCTCGTGCCCGGAAGGTCCACTTTATTTCTGGCTTGTGACGCCGTCGGGTGGATTTCGTGCCTGATGTCATGGTTCACAAGATCCAGACCTGACTTGAGACCATCTTTCGTCTTAGTCTTGATGTCAAGCAGGACCCCGATCGTGCTTTCGAAGACATTCTTCTCCAGGTGCATGCAGTCAATTGCATGGAGTGTATCTAGCTCCTTCCAGTATGATAGGTACTTGAAGAAACACGACTACTTCTTGAATGGAACGGGGGCCGGGGCAGGCTCTGCCTCTTCCTCTTCTACATCCCACTTCCTCTTCTTCCTCCGCTTCTTCGGCCCATCTTCCTCCTCTTTCTTCTTCTTCCCAAACTCAACATTGATCCCCTGCACCATGTCAAACACCTTTTGCCCGTACCCTGACCTATCCAGCGTGTCAATTTCAAGCTCGTCACTGTTATCGAAGTACATATTCATCGATGAATTCCTGTACCTGTGCTTCTTGGGGAGGAATCACCTATACCTCATATACACCATCTTCTTCGATGCACTAAGGTAAGTGTAGCAGGTGCCATCAATGCAAACTACGCAACCGCTCTTCCCTTTAATCTGCCCCGATAGTGAAAAAAGACCAGGGTAATCAGTGATGGTGACAAAGATGATGGCATATAGAGTGAACTCCTTCTTATCAGACACATCCATCATGTCGACCCCTTTCTCCCATAGTGTCTGCATGTCCTCCATCAAGGGCTCCAAGAACACGTCTATATCATTGCCGGGCTGCTTCAGTCCTGAAATAAGCATGGTGAGTAGAAGGTACCTGCGCTTCTGACATAGGTGCGGAGGCAGGTTGTAGATGGTGAGGGTGACCGGCCACGTGCTGTGCGTGCTGCTGAGGTCGCCAAAGGGATTCATCCCGTCGGTACTCAGCGTGAACCTGACGTTCTTAGGCTCGTCCCCAAACTTTATGAACTTGGCGTCAAAATGCTTTCATTGCTTACCATCGGACAGATGCCGCAGCTTGCCATCACCCTTCACAGGTTCAGGAGATGCATGCCAGGACATAAGTTTGGCATCCTCTGGATTCCCGAATAGTGCACGCAACCGATCGATGACGGGCAGGTACCACACCGACAGGGCAGGACTTTTCCTGAGTGTGTAACCCTCTTCTTCTTCGTCCTCAGGAGGCGGCTGTTTGTTGACCTTCGCCTTCTTCTTCTTTGGCCCTCTCGAGGGTACCTCCTCATCATCCGCGTGACAACTAGCATTTTTCTTGTAACGACTCGTGCCACATCGCGGACAGCTCTCCAACTTTGCAAAGTCGTCTCCCTGAAATAGAATACAATGGTTAGGACATGCATGAAACTTTCTAAGCTTCATTGCCACTGGACGGATCAGCTTCTTCGTCCGATAGGTATTGGCGGGCACATTGTTACCCTCTAGGTAACTGTCACCAAGGATACATAACAGGTCATTAAAGCAAGTGTCGGTCATCCCATGGCGAGTCTTCAACATAAGCAACTGGAGATTGAAACGGAGCACAGTCCAATGCTGTGGACATTTCCCACCATCCTTGTACAGGGGATCAATTGCCGCCTGCTTCATCACTCTGAAATTCTCGAGCCATTTTGGATCCCCAAACAAAATATCATCGTGATCCTGACAGTTAGCGACCTGCTCAATGAACTCTGCATCCACCAGCAGCAACGTGTCAACGACAGGGTCACCATCCCCATCGCAAGCGTCGGCATCATCGTCTGCCATGTCCTGGAGCAGATCACTGATCGTGATGTACTCACGTCTCGCATTGTCGTCATCGCCGGCGGCAGATGATGTCTGTTGTTGCTGTCTTCCGTCATTCACCGACAAGGAGCTTTCTGCTTGTGTATCTGCGACACTCGGATCTTTTTCGCCGTGATACTTCCACACAGTGTACTTTGGGTCCTTGATGAACCCATACCGTACCAAGTGTGATTGCACAACGTTGTCTTCCTAGGCAAGCCGATTCTTGCAGTCATTGCACGGACAAATCATGTGATCTCGGCCCAGACTCAGACGATGCTTCTGCGCAAAAGGAATGAACTTCTTCCTCACATTGTCCAGGAAAGACAGATCCAGCCTTGATGTGTTGTACATCCAATTCTCCCTGCTCTCCATGACCTTCATCTTATATACAAACACAGCAAATTGAAATGAAGTCGTATTAGACGAGCGGTAAATCCAACTCTACAACTAATTGAAAGTATCGAAAAAGCATCTAAATACCCCGAAGTGTCACCCTTCACAAAATCCAACTCTAGATTCACTTACTCTCTCTCATCTTTTTAGATCTAGATCTAAACCGGCCACATTTCGAAAAAAACTCCAATAAATCATGAAAAAGAGAGGAAAAGCAGATTTGGAGAGTAAGAATCAACCTCTAACGGGGCCACCCTTCACTAAATCCAAGGATAAATTCCTTATTCCCTCTCATCCGTTTAGATCTAGATCTAAACCATTTGGAAAACACCTAAATAATGAAAAAGAAAGGAAAACAAGATTTAGAGGGTAAGAATCAACCTCTTACGGTGCCACCCTTCATCAAATCCAAGGGCAAAACCTCCCCCCTTGAAATGGCTATTTTTAGGGTTTTGAGCTCAAAACACCCAAAAATGGAGGAGAGATCGCGGAGAGGAAGAAAGGGAGGATTGTTGTTTTATAGGCTCAGAGTTAATGGATGCGGTTATCTTAAATAAACCGCTACGGTTAATCAGCAATTAACAGTGACGGTTGAGTTACAACAACCGCCTCGGTTAATGCCTTTTCCGATGCGGTTATCATAAGTCAACCGCCACGGTTAATGCCTATTAACCGTGGCGGTTTTGTTATGATAACCGCCTCGGAAAAGGCATTAACTCTGGCGGTTTTGTTACGATAACCACCTCGGAAAAGGCATTAACCGAGGCGGTTGGGGGCGGCCAGCCCAGCCTTCGGCCGGCCCGTCTTAACCGAGGCGGTTTGCTGGACTGACCGCCACGGTTAAGATTTCAGAAGTGCCTCCCAAAAGATTTTTTTAGTAGTATCAATTATATCGTGACACATGTCATGCTGTCTAATTTTTTTCTCCTCGTTTTATGGATACATAAACATGTTGCACGAATCTTGATGTAATATATACTATTAAATAACATGTGTTCCGGCACATAGTTGTGGAAAATAGATCTTGAGACCCACAGATCTCGGGGACAATAACATTAGTTGGCAGGGGACAATAACATTAGTTGGCAAACATGGAAAAGAACAACATTATATAAACACAACTTTACTAAAAGGGTCAAATCTAGATACATGTCGACGGATTTGATGCCCCTAAATCTGTCAAATTTTTTACTAATAGAAAGTTGCCACGTGTGTCTTGAAAAAATTGACAGATAATATAAGCAAGAAACTGTCAGATTTCAATAACACAGGTTAAATGTTAAAAATAAGATCCAAAACCTGTTAACAGTGAAGGCTAGCATACTGTGGTCTGTGGCGCATTTCAACTAACTTTCACACATGTTTCTCTTAGCAATAGCGATAAATCAAACAACATACATATTATTTACCATTTTGTTTAACTCTAGTACAAGACAGAACCTTCGTCCCTCGACCGGACGCGTTAATTGCATTGTAGCAGCGTTTAGTCCACGCGCCAGGATGCCGCCAGCCTAGGGTAAGGAACTGAACGTGTCCGTCCAACTCAGACACCCCTATTCTCTTCCAATTCGATCCAAATCACTTCTCCTCTGCTAATATATTACTCCCTCCGTCTTAAAAAGAGTGTCGTTTGCTGACTTTGATATATCGTGTTTGACTAGTCGTTTTATTCAAAAAATTTGTGCAAATTATAAAAAAATAAATCATTATTAAATTATATCTAATAATAAAATAAGTCATAACAAGATAAATAATGTTTATTAAAATTTTTTGAATAAGACGAATGGTCATATTGTTCTGAAATCCTAAAACCATACTTTTTTTTTGGGACGGAGGAAGTACATCGCAAAATGAACAAGCACACCATATTGTTCTGAAAAGCTTTTCATAAACATTTTTCAAAGCATTGTCACTTGTTCTTGCCACACCACTCGATCTTAGAAACGTCACGATGATAGATCACTTCGAGTGTCACTAAATGATCGATATGCAAACAAGTTTGCCTCTCTTGATAATGCAGTCATCTATCCTTAACCCCATCAAGCGTTTCTCTTCCTAACCTTAGATTGGTGAAAAATAAAAAAAACCCTAGGTTATACATTTACATTGCGCATTTTTATTCCATCTCCATCACCACCGTTGATATGATGCAACACATGCACCAACCTTCATAAAGAATGACATCATCCATTTCATATCATCACATGACTTTTGGTTTATCGATCCTCGACTTACTCTTCACCGTCGTGTTGATCTATCGGCGCTGAGCCCATTAGCTTGCCTTCACTCTTGCAATTGGTCTATCAACATTAAACCTTATCTCGATCTTCTCCATCTAGCCACCAGCTCTATGTCATGTCTCATGCATTAAGCTTATCCACGTGAGCCTTAGCAACAAATTTAAGTTATTTTTACCTACATAGCATAGTTGCTTACACAAGTATACTTGTGAATGAAACACTTATGTATTTCACTTAAACACAATTAGTCCATTTAAATTATCACTAAACTATCAAATCTAAACAAGGACGACTTTTAAACCCTGAGCCAATAAGTTAAAGCGCCAAGGGCCAAAAAGACAAAGTAAAAGTCATGGTCTAAAGATCGTGTCGTTGTCTTAAACAATTTTCTTTAATTATGAGTAAGAAGTGAGTATAAATATACAACGCATAGACACTATAGAGATCGTGTCGTTGTCTTAAACAACTTTCTTTAATTATGAGTAAGGAGTGAGTATAAAATATCCAAGGAAACGGTTTTTTTTTCTTTCTTAAGATCTGCATTGAGATATGTATAGACACACTTCTGTAGATCTAAAGAAGGAGGGAATGGGAGCACATGCTCCTAAGAGCAAATTTAACTTTACCATGCTCCCACAAGTACAGACCAATTAACATGGATGCCAGAGATTCATTCAGGTTCACATACTGGACGTAGTTCCAGTGTCCTCATCATTCACTCATCAGGTTGACGAGCTTTTTGAAGTTGTCGTCCGAGGATCCCCCTTGGGCGACGCACCGGCGGGCTGCGTCCTTGAACACCTGCGCCCTCTCCTTGATCTCGGCGTCGCCGACGACCTGCTCCACCTTGCTCCTGAGCTCCTCCATGCTCACGATCCCGTCGGCGTCGGGCGCCACCGCCAGGCCGGTCCTCCACACGTTGACGATGTAGCTCCGGTTCAGATACTGGTCGCAGAAGTAGGGCCAGCACAGGAACGGCACGCCGTTCCTCACCCCCTCCATCGTCGAGTTCCACCCGCAGTGCGACACGAAGCACGCCACCGCACGGTGCGCCAGCACCTGCATGCATACCGAACCAAACGAAATGGCAACACCGGCCCGTTGATGATCGACTGTTTCTGGTGGGTTGGACGATCAATCTCAATCGATTGAATTATTATATAGGTGACCATCATATCAGTGACCTACCTGTTGCTGGGAGCACCAGCTGACGATCAAGCCCTTGCCGGCGACGCGCTGCCGGAACTCGGCGAGCCACGGCTTGCTGAGGCCGGGGGTGAAGTCCGGGCGCACCACCCAAAGGAACGGGCGGCCGGTGAGGTCGAGCCCGTCGGCGAGCGCCTCGAACTGGCGCGCGTCGAAGATGGTGATGCTGCCGAAGGCGACGTAGACGACGGACGCGTCCGGCTGCGCGTCCAGCCACTGGATGCACCTCTCGTCCTCCGGCGGCAGGAAGTGGCCCACGGGCTTCCGGAACGCCGGGCCGTCGGCGGCGGACAGCGGGCCGATGGGCAGGATGCCGGGGAAGAGCTTGAACGCGCCGGCCTCGGCCTCGTGGAAGGAGTTGCTCACCGTCATCTCCGCGAGGTCGTTCAGCTTGTTGTTCCGGGTCACCAGCTCGAAGATGATGTGCTGCCCCTCCGGCTCGCCGGCGTTGTTCCACGACAGCTGCGTCGTGTGCAGCGGCGGCATCCCCGGGGCCAGCTGGAACGTCTCCTCCCGGACCGGCAAGCCTGCTCGAGACACCGCCACGTCAGAATATTGGACTGGAGTACGCTAGCTGCTCCCTGCTCAAGAAGAAAGTCAGTGAACATCACATAATTCACATGTAGCTGTTAATTGTCATGCTTGTGCGCGTTCACTACGGCCGTGGATGGTTTTAGTAAGTGGTGTTAGCACATCTGCTAACCCAGCAGGCCACCCACCAAGTCATCGTCAAGAGCAGCCCGAGTCGTCGAGCCCAGGAGGGCGCCGACTCGTCATGGAAGCTCCGGAGCAGGCCAAGTCGTCGAGCCCAGGAAGGCCAACACCCGCTACTACGGCCCAATGTAGAACAACAAGTAGACAAGCGAATACTGTATTGAGAGCCTATCGCTGGTGAGGATGAGAGCGACATCCTAAAGAATATTGTAAATTTACTCTATCCTTCTCCTCCTCTAATAAAAATCCGACAAAACTTTTACTCTATCCTTCCGAATCTGTTCCTGCATATTGCTTGCTTCCTATTCCCCAATTCCATTCTCCAATTCCCACCCCAATTGCTGCAATCCCGCGTGGCCGTGGGGAATTCTCCACCCCGGGATAGGATGGGACAGGCCGGAATTTGTCCTGAACTGATTATTCAGAGCACGCGTTGAAAAGAAGCCCCCTAATGGAATCCACTAAAAAAGGAAACAAACCAGATCCAAAACAACTGGCTGTACGAAAGAGAGAGAAAAACTCAGAAGCTGAATCACTTAAGGCCGGCTTCATGAAACGTCGTTGGCTATCCATTACTTAATTCTTTGGGAGCAGCTACTTTTGGTGCGTATGAGCAGCGCATCCATCAAACAATCTCTTGCAACCCTGAACCGACGCGCTGATCTGGTCTTGTTGATTTTGATTTTGATTCCCGCAACCACAATCCAAATCAGATGATTTCAAACGAGAAAATTAATTGCTTGCCTTTACTTTGCTCTTTATATTTTATACCTCCTTAGTCTTGCAAAGCTTATGTGTTTTGGTTTTGTTCAAAGTCAAAATATCTTATGATTCAAGAACTTTGTAAAAGAAGATTATCAACTTTTATTTCACCAAATATATCTATTGTAAAAATATTTTTTTATGATAAACCCAAGGATATTTGTTTGGTATCATCAAATATTGGTGTTTTATAAAATTTATATTTAAAATCATTTAATTTGATTTTTTTTTTTTGCCAAATAGAGGTAGTATCATGATTTTCGCTTGCCCCAAAGTCCCAACTCCGATAGATACACGAAAAATTATACAAACATACTCCATTTATCACAGAATGAAGAGCATTCTTAATTTTTGAGAAATCAATTAGTTTTAACTTTGATCAAATATATTGATATTATGATACGTAATAGTACATAATAAAATCTTTATAGAATAAATATATTTGGAGATGAAACAAATATACACAAAATAAAATATACAAATATCACATAAGCAACCAAAGACTGAACTAGGAACGTCAAGTTTACTCGTTGGTGCCTGTACGAAACATTGAAAACCGTATTCCTATGAGTTTTGATACTCTCACGAATTAATTTCATGACGATGACCTTCACGAAATGTCGCCATGAAAAGACCATTGCAAACCTAGCAACACCATTATTTTCGTGACGGTGACTGTATGAATGTCTGCCATGCAACCCTTTCACCAAATATTTTTGTGCAATTCAAGTTTTTTAAAGTAACTAGATTTGTGAAAAAAATACTATATTGGCACCATTTGTATCTCTAAATAAGTTTATTACGAATACATTTTTAAAGATTAATCTAATGATACTAATTATGCACTATAAATATTATCAATATCTTTTATAGGTTTGGTGAAAGGTAGAAGCGTTTGACTTCTGAGTAAAGTAGAATGATACTCTTCGCGTGATAAGGGATAAAGCCTGACTCGACATGTTGGAACTTGGAAGTATGCTATTGGTTTGGATAAGGGAAAAGAGAAAACTAGCAAGGCCAATTGGCCAAGGGAGGCAATACAGAGAGAAGGCCCACAGGTGACCTGATGTTATGTGATGTGTTTATATATGTTTAAGGCCTTATTTAAATGCATTTGTATTTCATTACGTCTAAGTTTCATTTTAATCCATTCTAATACACGTGAATTGAATCCAAACAAACCCTGATGAGGGTGGGTGGAGAAAGTCAACCAACTTGGGCCGATATATAGGCCGTCGCGTGGAGCGGGAAAGCTGGAGAGAAGAATGTGAGGTCCCGTTTGGTAGAGCTCCAGTTTCATATTCTCCAAGAAGAATTACTCCTAACTAGACAAACATTCAAAACGCCAACTGATTCAGGTGGGGATCAGTAGAGAATCACTTTTCCATTTACACTAGGAGATGGGAGCCGAAAAAACCTGCTTTCCCGGATTCTCTCCCGCTCTCTGTTATATTTTGGTGAGGATCAGCTGAGAATCAATTCTCCCACCCTGCTTCCTCCTGAGAATCTAATGGAATCACTGCACCGGAGAATCGAGGAGCAGAGTTAAAGAATTTAGGAGCGGAGCTCTACCAAACGGACCCTGAGTTTTGGATTCAATTCTTCACAGATATTTATTTTAGCTTTATTTTATGTTTTTCTAATACATATACCTGTATATATATTATCTTTATTTTTTGCAAAAATTTTAAGTATCTAACTGAATATGCAAGTAGGCCTGACCGGCTGGCCCTAGTATAAAGGGCGTGTCACAGATTATCAACGTCTATGTTAACTCATGCCGCAACCCACAAGTTTCATTAGTTCGAACTGCTAGTTTGGACATGTTGCAAGTCTACCATTAATTGCTGTTAATCTCCTATATCTAAATAGGAAAAATCTACTATAGAAATTCTCTGAAATCTCAAAGAGCCACGTGACCTCTGTGGCCCACGTTTCTCTCCGGTGACACAATCTTCCCGCCATCAATTCCTTTGCCATAGCGCACTGCGCACACCATCGATTCCTCTGCCGCAGCCCACCAGGCCACCATTGATTCCTTTGCTGCAAGAAACAGCAACTACAAATCCAAGAAGCGCTTATTTTTCAGCTCTGGAACAATGTTTTTCTCTCACAAAAAATCAGCAACAGCCGAAATCAGCTCAGCTTATCAGCTCCAGCGAACAGAGCCGTACCTCACCATCGATTCCTATACCACACGAAACTGCCACTACAAATCCAAGAAGAGGAAAACGAACCGCCGTCACAGCACTCAAGTTTAAAAACTCTGCTCCACCTCCGCTACACTCGCCAGCCACCCCGCTCCGCCTCGGCTGCTCGGCCTTGCCCTGCCCGGCCCGCTCGGCAGCGCCGCACCGCATCATGCAGCCTCAATCGAGCTCCTCCCCAGCTCATCCATCACGACGTCCCCAGCACGAGGTCGCGCTCTACTTCGGCCGTCGCGAGTCATAGGATGACCGAAGATGGATCTCCCCTGCGTGATGCCTACGAAGCTTCGCCGTCACGGCTCCCTTGCTGCGCTCGCATCCTTGCCGGCGGTAGATGAGCCCCGGTCCCCAGCCCCGGGCGGCTGTTCGCCTCAGACCTATGCTCGGCGGAGGAATCATTTGAAGAAAGGGATCTGAGCAGACAGCACACAGTAGAGGTCCGGGACAATGAGCGGATGAGAGGCCATCGGTTCCGTTCCATGGCTGAGGCCTGACGGGCTTTTTTTGGGGGTGCGGCTAGCCGGCAGTTTGAGAGGCCATCCGTGCGTCCACCTGACGACACGGATAATGCAATTTCTGACTTTTTATTTATTTTTTATATGGGAGCGTTAGTTTTGTTTGTGTGAGATGGAAGATATTTTCTTTCTGTATTGGAATAATAATGACGTGCGGTGGTTTTCTTCACAACGTTCTACAACTGATTCCTCAGTTGTATTTATTACAGTGTGCTTTCTGTATCTGTCTAGGTGTGCTTTCCTCTTTTAACATAATTAAAACAACAATGGAATGGAATAGTTGCTTGCGTTCTTTTGGAAACCAAACCAGTAGCCAAGAAAATGAACAACATGTTCTTACCGGGTTACACGTGAGTAGACAGACGCCTTGGTTTTTTTTGTCAATAAACCATACACGTGTACTTTTTTTTTGTCAAAGTATGTATTTGGTTGATAGGAGTTTTAAACGTGGCTTTCAGTCTCTTCTTTTGGCTGAAAATAAGCACTGATTTTGACTCGTGCTGATTTATTATGAGAGAAAAATACTGTTTCGTGGCTGAAAATAAGCGCTGATTGATCAAAAGAACAAGCTGTTTGTATTAGGCTTTCTTGGAGATGAATCATTGCTTCTCACTAATATTTTGAGCTATAATCATGAAGAAACACAGAAATATTTTTTTTCCACCGTGATCACGTACAAGGCCACAAATTTCCCGTGGCAGTGGCAATGCGCAAGGTATCATCTAGTCACAGACTAGAGTACAGGTCTCTAAATAAAGAAATTTTAATCCGGGACTACCTTGACGATCTGTCCTTGACTAATTCACTGCATGCGTGTTATGTAAGGGCAGTTTCAACGTACATGATTTCTATTCTATCTCATAAATGAGATGCTACATGAGCAAAATTGTTGACATATCATATCAATAAATAAAGTATTTGATTATCAGCCACACTTGCTCACAGGTTACCATATTTAAGGTTACGTAAGTTTGACCAACTTTGACAGTTTTGTTACAGCTATAGTTGTCGCAAGATTCTCTTTCAGCAAAATAGGTTTCACGCGTCAGTGACTCAAAAAAGTATAACAAGATTCTCTTTGATTTGCTAAATTGTGATAAAAAATTTGAGCACCTTAATTTAGACAAGTATGATAATTTTTGTTGACAAATAATTGCAAAACGTGGCTAGAACCCAAACAGCCCGGCGTTGGGAAGAAACGAGCCGTTTCTTCACCGACCACCGACGCTGCGCGAGCTCGCATGCCGGCCAGAGCCACCGCGCGCTCTCTGGGGCAGCCTGCGTGCTCGCCGGAGCAGCCTGCGCACTCCCGGAGCAGCCGCGCGTGATTGGCCGTCGCGCGAGCTCGCCTGCCCGCCGGAGCCCGCGCGCCCGCCGGAGCAGCTTGCGCTCGCTCGCCGGGGCAGCCGGCGCGTGCTCACCGGAGCAGCCGCGCGAGCTCGGCTGTCGCGCGAGCTCGCCTGCCCACCGGAGCCGCCGCGCGCCCGCCGGAGTAGCGTGCGCGCGCTCACTGAAGCAGCTTGCACGCGCTCGCCGATGCGCGCTCCCTGTCACGAGCTCGTCACCGCTGGTCTGCTCTTCAGGTCCGCCCGAGGCCGAACACCACCAGGTCCACCACGTTCGCCCTGTCCGTCGAGCCGCCGCAGCCTGGCCCTCCATCGCCGGAGCTAGCTCACCATTCCTCTCCCTGTGTTATCTCTCTTCTTTCTCTCTCCCTTGCTCCGTCTCCTTCTTTCTCTCCTCTTCCTCTTTCTCTCTCTTCCTTTTCCCTCCCCTTTCTCTTTTGGCTGAATAGAGCCGAGCAGCACACACATGTGCCCAGAGCAGCACACGCAGCAGAGCAGCACATGTGCACGCGCCTGCTCGCGCGACGTCGCGTTGGCAGAGAAGGAGAGAGAGCAATGGAGGGATATTTATTACTCAAGGAAACTCTCGTTTCTACGTTCTAATTTTTGCTGATGTGGCTTCGCACCTGGTTCTGCTCTAAGTATGTAACTACTGATCCACCAAAGGTTTTATTATGTTGATCTCTTATCGATACTGGAGATTTAACGAGCAGGTAAAAGATGAGTTACCCTTGTCGTTTATGAGTCCTTCCTCTATCAGCTTGGGGATCTTGAGCATGAAGGCCAAGCACGCCGTGGCCGCCGGCCAGAAGGACACGACCCGGATGCCGAACTTCTTGGCAACCTCGAAGGACCAGCCCATGTTGACGTCGCCGACAAGCCACTCGGCCCTTCGCCGCCCAGCGGCCTCCATGTCGGCGAGGAGGCTCTCCAGGTACCCCGGCATGTGGCGCGTGTAGGCGTCGATGAGCTTGTTGAGGTCCTTGCGGTCCTCGTCGTCGGCCAGCCCGTCCGGGATGGACGCCAGGTGGATGCCAGCCGCCTAGCGCCGCCGCTGCGCCACCGCCGCCGGAGGCCGCCTCCAGCGCGGCCACCACCAACGCGTGGTCCACGTCGGTGTTGATGAAGGTGACCTCGAAGCCTTGGTCGACGAGACGGTGGGAGAGCTCCATAAGCGGCGTGACGTGGCCCTGGCACGGCATCGGCAGCACCAGGACGTGAGCCTTGGCCATGTCGCCGTCTCTACCTAGCCTTACCTCTCTCTCTCTCTCTCTCTGAAGAGGAGGAGGCGTGTTTTGGCTGTCCACTGCTACAAGACGAAGGTTAACAGTGTAGCGCTGCCTTATTATGGTTATGGCCATTATGGGGCAAAATCGGAGAAGATGGTACAAATATCATACTATATGATGATTAGCACGGAATTTTTCTGGTTCGCCGGCCAACACTTTCACACGCCCTGTCAAGTTGTCCTACAAGGAGCCAAAAGGATCAATATATGAAAGATAGATCGACAACTCTTCAGCAGTTCACGTAGCAACAAATTAAAGAATTCAGTTTTGTATGCAGCCGGATGCCGTGTAGCGAATGGGATCTATGGTCCAATGATAGGCACTATCCAGTGAGACGCTACCTATAAGGGTTTAAATTCTGGTTGTCACACATTTCCTAGATTTATTTCAGGATTTAACGGTGTTGTGCTTTCAGTGGTAGGCGACGTTTCCGTCGACAGCGAGGACGTCTATGGTGACTTCGTCAATCTCGATATCTACCAGCGCAGTCTTTTGGAGGTGCTCATAGGGTAGGGTTTATGCGCGTGTGTTCATAAGGATGAGTGTGCGTGCGTTGTGAGCGTCTGTGTCTGTACTGTGTAATTCGAACAAAAAAAGATGCAAACAGTGTACACACTGAACCAAATAATGACTGTCTAAAAGAGGTTCATGTATAATTGTATACAACAACGGAGATCAGAAAGTCCATGAAAACAGAGGAAACTTTAGCTTCTATGCAAGCACTAAACCAGGCATAAAAACATATGTAGTGACGAGTTCATACTCTATTGTATAACTTTACTTTTACGACTTGTTAATAGTTAATCGCTTGGCTCTCTATTATTGATCTTTTTCTAATGAATGGCTTGTCTCTCTCTGAAGACGAGTTGGTAGTCCACTGATGCTACTACAAGAAACGTTAACAATAAGGCATTGTTGACCACTGCCTTATGGGCAAGCCTGAGAATAGGGTAGGTGATTGGAATTTGTGTTTGATCAGTCGATGAGAGCATCATCCCCTGGAATGGTGGTGTTGCTTTTCTTCCTCCTTTCTCTCTCTCCTCTCTGTACATTTGATGACTGTTTATCCACGTCGTGACGGGTACTGCCCTAACCAGCCTTTAGAGCAACCATAATGTCACTGGAAAGTAGTTTATAAGCATTAAAAAATTATCGAACAGTCCATAACTAAAGATACACATAGTTCTATGGGCTATCTATAAGGAATAAATAAATAATTCTTCTCTTTGTACACTTTCTTTTCCTCATCTCTCACATATAGACAGATAACAATAACAATAGAACATTGACAAAAAAAACTACGTATATAAATTATTTGGTTCATATATATTATATATATTATGGTTGCTCTTACTTTACTTGTGCTTGGTGGCATCCTCGTCGAGTTGCCGGAGTCATCATCAGAGTGACATTTGACATGCGTGCTGTCATGCTGGTCAGATCTAATACGACTGTTTTCAGTAATTATTTTTGCAGGCTTTGATTTGCCACGTCGTAGTCATCGCTTTACTTCCTAAAATTTTTTCTCTTTCTCCATCACATGGATTATACTTTTTCACCTGCATAGAACACTAAATAAAGTAGCAGCTGTGACATGTTTATACTTTTGCCTAACTAGTTCGAGATGAATCTTTTGAGTCTAGTTAGGCTATGATTGAACAAAAAATATCAAATACAAATGAAAGTGATTTAGTGCACTTTTCACCCAACTAAACACCCCCTTCAGGTTAGCAGCCAGAATTGAAGATCTTTATTAGGCCCTGTTTAGATCCACTGCAAATTACAATTATAACTAGTCATATCAACGTTGCGGCACATGTATGAAGCATTAAATGTAGACAAAATGTTTGCATGTTTGTACTTTTTACATATACATCACGAGACGAATCTTTTAAACCTACTTGGACCATGATTGGATAAAAGTTGTCAAATACAAACGAACGTGGTATAGTGTAGAATTACAACTGCAACTGGGATCTAAACGGGCATAAAAGAAGTGTCGATTTTTTTAAAAGATCCCGTACATGGCCGGTATATATAAAAAGAGAGAGTTACATGTAAAAGAAGCGCAAAACAACTTCTTAAATTTGACAGACAATCAAACTAGACACAAAGTCATTATAAACTACTTACACACAGATATAACAGGTGGCTAACTCCCTACTATCATGGACTCAAGCTCGGCCACTCCTTATACCTTTTCGTAATCCACTAGTAGTACGTACTCCACTACTGTACATAATAATTTTCGTAATCCGCCGCTGCTGCATAGCTCACCGGCTGCTTTGCACCGCCTTCCAGTAATTTAAGTACTACTACATGTTACAGCATTGGTCACTTGGTCAACATGGCCCACTAACCTGACAATTATAGGGCCGCTGAAAGCGACAAGCGATACGAACTGAACCAGTAAAGTGCTGAACTGCTGATGTGTTTGGCGCCTTGTGAAAAGTTGGGTGGTGAGTGCGAACCTGCACGTCCGGTCGGGGCATGGTAAATCGACGTTGAGTTTTTTTTAAAAAAAAATTCAACGGGGGAGAATTCCCCACCTGATTTATTGATTTATAGCCTTTTTATACATATACAGTGGATGTTACATGGGGTTTCGCTGGGAAGAAGATAATGGGAGATGACTGCTATGTTTACATGGGTCCAGGGGGCACCGAGAAGTCTAGGATCCTGATCCAGTCATCAACTACTTTTTTGCTCTTTTTTTTTGGTAGTCGTCCTCTCCAGAGGCTTGCTTCCGCTTCGCAGGAAATGATGATTTGCCTGAGGTTACTTTGTTCCTGTCTGAAGACAAAAGCATTTCTTGTCTTCCACAGCTGCCAGCAGCAGAGGATGACAAAAGCACTGTACTGATCATCTGGGATGCCTCTGATTTTTGGAATGTTGTGCCAATTTTTGCACTGATGGCCTATGTTAAATTGAAGCCCTATTCTTGACCAAAATTGAGCTGCTAGGAGGCATTGGAAAATTATGTGATCTGCAGTTTCCTGACTGTCGCCGCAGATTAAACAAGCTGGAGAGTCGACGATCCTTTTCTTGAAAAGGTTGGACCGGCATTGAATTCTCCCTTTTATCAAGAGCCAAAAGAACATCTGTGTTCGTGGAGGGGCAGCATTCTTCCAATTGAAAGAAGAAGCAGGATCGTTTTGCTGTCCCTTAGACTTGAGCAGCTTGTAGATGGCGGATGTATCCAACTTGTTCCTGGATCGGCAGAAGGTTGAGAGCCGTTCATCCGGCCGATCGCTAGCTGAACTTGTTGGAGGAGAGTGTTAAGCTGCTGAAGTTCTAGCTGAGCCTGGCTGGACATGCGGTTAACAAAGCTACCGTGGAGATTGGATTCGAACGCTTGCTGCACAGAGCATGACTTGTTGGTACAGTGAGAGAAAAGCCTTGGGAAGCGGTCTTCAAGAGCTTCACCTCCTAGCCAGACATCAGTCCAGAAGAGGGTTGATCGACCATTCCCCAGTTGCACCGTTGTTATGGCCTGGTAAAGAGGCAGAAGTGAGCTGAGTAGATCCCAGTGCTGACCCGAGAGATCACCTTTCAAGTTGGCGATGTCTACTCTGTCTCTGATCCAGTTTGCCCAGGCTGATGAGTCCGCACAGTGTAAGCGGTGGATAAGGTTTAGCAGCAGGCATATGTTTTGTGTGCCGAAGTCCCCGGATCCCTGGTCCTCCCATATCCTTGGTAGTGCATATATTTGGCCAAAAAACAAGACATTTTGCCGCCGAGAAGTCTTTGTTCCTAGCCCAGAGGAAGGATCTTCGTCTCTTGTCAATCTGATTGATGATTTCCGGTGGGATCTGAGTTGCTGACATGATGTACACAAGCTGGGCATCTAGCACGGAGTTTATGAGCACCACTCGGCCTATGTTGTTCAGTAAAGACGCCTGCCAAGAAGAAAGAAATTTATCCGTTCTGTCAACATATGTTGAGAAAGCAGAGACCGGCAATTTTGTTGCTGACAGGGGAAGTCCAAGATAATTTTGTGGGAAAGATTGCTGAGCGCAGCTGATGGCAGCAGCGCACTGGGCAGCGACTTCTCTGTCCAAGTGTATCGGTACCATGGTGCTTTTGCTGAAGTTAATTTTCAGACTTGAGGCATCTGAAAACACATGAAGGACCTGCTTGAGAGCCTGGACGTCAGCAATGTCTCCTCGCAAAACTATCAAGGTGTCGTCTGCATATTGGAGCGTTGTGCAAGGCATGCCGTCCTCAATTGGGTGTCTTATTGTCGTCACCGAACTGATCAAAGCCTGAAGTGTATCAGCCACAAGCAGGAAGAGGTAAGGTGATAGCGGGTCGCCTTGTTGAAGTCCACGCTTACAACAGATCCAAGGTCCAGGACACTGATTTACTAGAACAGCAGATTTGGAGGATGAGAGGATGTCATGCATCCATCCACACCACTTCTCAGACAAGCCGCGTGCTCTCAGTATGGTGTTCAAGCTTTTCCAGATCACTGTATCAAAAGCCTTAGCAAAATCCAATTTTAGCACAATGGAAGGCACTTTTCGCTTGTGACAAGTCTGAACCAGTTCTGCCGCAAAGACAAAAGTTTCAGAGATTGAGCGGCCTTTGAGAGCCGCAAAGACAAAAGTTTCAGAGATTGAGCGGCCTTTGAGAAAACCTATTTGATGCAAATCAACCATTCTACAATCTCTCTCTGCAGCCTTGTTGTCAGCACTTTCCCAAGTATCTTGATGGAGCAGTTTTGCAAGCAAATCGGTCTGAAGGCATCGACGGCCACTGCTCCAGGCTTCTTGGGGATGAGAACCATATATGACCGATTTATTCTCTCTAACTGTGCCTGTCCATGGAAGAAAGCAGACATGAAGGCCAGCACCTGCGGCTTGATGTGGCGCGAGGTGGCTCTGTAGAAGAATGGCCCGAAGCCATCTGGGCCAGGAGCACTGTTTTTATCCATTGATTTTAGTGCCTCTGCAATTTCCAGTTCAGTGAACGGAGCAATCAGATCTGCGGAGGGGATGTGGCGCCCTCCGAAAAGTTGTTCTGCTTCAAAACCCCACGTTGCTAATCCAGGTTCGCCAATGATGGAGCTAAAAAAGTTGGTTAGTGCTTGCGTCTTTCTTTCATGACTGGCTATCACTGAGCCATCCACTTCAACAACACGGATGTTGTTGCTTCGAAATCTGACAATTGCCTGGGCGTGATGGAAGGCAGTGTTGGCGTCCCCTTCTCTGATTGCTTTATGTTTGCTGCGTTATTTCCAGTAAGCTGCCCTCTCCTTGACAGCCCGTGCTAGATGCTCAATGCAAGTCTTGCGTGCCTGTTGTTGACGGTCGATAACGTCAACTTTTATTAGAACTTTAGATATGAAAGGACACATGAATACACATTAGTCTAGGGTTTTAACTGATAAATTTCTACGAGTTTTGCATGTTCTGTATTTTTCAAGGACTATTCCAGAAAAGCATAAAAGAAGGGTTAAAGAGCATAAAAGACACGAAACTTAACTGCCAAGGAAACATCATCACGAAGACCCTGGAAGGAACTAGAACACACCAGAGCAACTGGGGCCCGAAAGCCCACAGTGGGGCGCCGGGTGGCGCCACCATGGGGCCGGCCGGCCCCACCCTATTAGGGTTCGGCCCCCGCTTCTGGAGTCTTCCTCCGTCACCTCTTAGGAGTCATCTCGGCCCTTTGTTGAAGTCGGTTTGATCCTACGGCGCACGTTCATCCCACTGGGCTATAAATAAAGGGGCAGACCCCCCTGAAGGCATCCTAGCTATTCCTGAGGTTCAATTCAATATCTCCAGTTAGGGTTAGATGTAGCAATTAGAAGAGACTAGTTCTTCTAGATCTAATCTTGTCTAGAGAAGTAGAGAGATAGAGTAGAGGAGTAGAGATTCGGAGGAGTTCCAGCCTGTCGGCGCTTCTTCGTAGCTGTATTCTTCTGGATTCAGCTTCCTCGCCCGGAGCTACGTTCTGAGGTACTTTTGTATTCAACTTCTAATTCGAGAAAGCATTTGTTCTTATTCATTTTTAAGTTTGCAACTCATATTGAGTACTTTGATCTTGGTAATTGCTTGATTAAAGTAGTATTTCGTAGTGTAGGCGTGGTGCCTAGGCTAGGTTTACTTGTGAATGTCCCCTGATTGGCCGGATAGTGGTAGATTGCGTAGGTGACAGCCGCGTTGAGTCCTCTGTAGTCCACTTCCCGTTGATAGGATCGATAGGTGTATAAGTGTCTGGTAGGAAGGAACTCTGATTTCGCCTTTTATTCATGTCACTGCCCAATTAGAACAATATTATTCAAAGCTTACCGGTTGTTGGAACTAGATAATCATTAGTTATCTACTCTTTCTTGATATTATCTAGCCTAATTGTAGGGTTAAGTTCATCGGCTTGGTCATTATCACCTACTGTTCCTTGTGGATTCGATATTTAAAACCACCGGGTGAAATGTGACAGCGGTATATTATCTGTGCGCTTGCGGATAATCTGAATACAATCTTATTTAATAAAGTGCAGTTAATTTATACCAACAAGCATTTCTGGCGCCATTGCCGGGGAACGGTTTGCTGATTTTGACTGAGTTTAGCTTAATCTTGTATTATACTTTTATCTTTTCTATTTTATCCCTACCTTTTCATCATTTTATGTTCATCCTTATGGATGCTTTAAATTCCACGCCTATTTATCTATTTGGCATGCGCAAAAGCTTCGGACCACAAAAATCTGTAGAGCCTATCATAACACCTGGCTATGAGCTGCGCAGTGCGCCCATGTCTAATTAATATGATTCGGGAAAAACCCTTTTCGGGAGAAGGTAACAAAAATCCATACTTACACCTACGAGAATTCGAGCAGACCTGTGCATGCTTGCACATTGCTGGCATGTCTGATAAGACTTTAAGGTGGAACCTTTTTTCCGTTCTATTTGATCGGAAGAGCTAAACGTTGGTATAATCGAGCCGTAGGAAGTATGCAAGGGGATTGGTAAACTTTATGCTCTGAATTTTGTTTATATTTCTTTCCCATCCATAGAGTAGTTAACCTTCGAAAAGAGGTTCTAACTTTTAGGCAACTAGAACAAGAATCTCTTAAGTACATCATGGGATCGTTTTAATGAACTTGTTACATCTGGCCCTGACCTTGGTTTTCCGGACCCTGTGCTTATTCAACATTTTTATTTGGGTCTTACCAAGAATTCTAGGAAATCCCTTGATTTATCCTCTGGAGGAGCCTTTCCTTATTTGCCTATAAGTAAAGTAAGAGCCATGATTGACAAGGTTGCTCAAGCTAACTCCGAGCCCCCCGAGGAAGAGAAGGAATAATCTCCCCGTTGATAGGATCGATAGGTGTATAAGTGTCTGGTAGGAGGGAACTCTGATTTCGCCTCTTATTCATGTCACTGCCCAATTAGAACAATATTATTCAAAGTTTACCGGTTGTTGGAACTAGATAATCATTAGTTATCTCCTCTTTCTTGATATTATCTAGCCTAATTGTAGGGTTAAGTTCATCGGCTTGGTCATTATCACCTACTGTTCCTTGTAGATTCGTTATTTAAAACCACCGGGTGAAATGTGACGGTGGTATATTATTTGTGCGCTTTCGGATAATCTGAATACAATCTTATTTAATAGAGTGCAGTTAATTTATACCAACACCTGTATCTCATCAGAAGATAAAACCCGCTCCTCCTCAAAGGTATCAAATAATTGGATTAGGAATTTGTAATTGGAGATGAGTTGGTGAGGCGCCCTGTAACGCCGAGCCCAAACCTTTGCCGCCGCTCTAGTGGACTTGAGGTAAGCTGCGAGCTGGCCTGCTACGTCATTGCACCGTCGTGCTTCAACCCACGCTGGAATGATAGCCGGAAGGAAGGACTGTCTAAGGAGCCAGGCATTTTCGAAGCGAAAGATTTTGAACCTGGGTATACTGGTAGACATGGAGAGGAAAATAGGAGTGTGATTGGAAGTAGGTCTGGCTATAGGGGAGAGATTTGTAACAGGGAAAGTGGTGGTGTGAGCGAGGTTGACAAGGGCTCGATCTAGTTTGGCAAGGATCGGTGGGTCCTGGCCATTGGTCCCGGTGAAGTTACGGCCAAGAAGAGGAATTTCCATGACCCTAGGTTGTTAATGGCATTGTCGAAGGCAGTCAAGAGGGAGTTGTTGATGTTGTCATTGTTCTTTTCGTCCCTGGATCGATTGAGATTAAAACCTCCAATAATCACCTAGGGGCTAGTAGGGAGGGCAGCGAGGTCGAGGAGCTCTTGGAGAAAGGAGTTTGAGTGGCGATGGTCAGAGGGTCCATAAACACTTGTGATACTAATCGTGAAATCAAACATAGTGCTCGAGAGTGTAGTTGTGAGTGAGTGAGTTTTGGCAACAGAGTCTATGTAGCACCAGAGGGAGGGGTTCCACGCAGTGACAATTCCTCCCCTAGAGCCGACGGCAGGGAGAGACTTGAGGTTCAGAGAAAGCTGCGTGGGCAGAAAGGTTTTAGCCTTGAAACGATCGATATCATGGAGTTTAGATTCTTGTACACACATGATTGTTGGATTAGCAGAGCAGATCGCGTCACGCACAACCTTACATTTATCCGGGTCGCCTAAGCCACGAACATTCCAAGACAAAACAGACAGGGAGCGATTCAAACTTGAAAGCGTGTTAGACATAAGAAGTCCGAAAGCACCAGGAGTACAAGAACACAAAGCTTACAAGAAAGTTTTTGCAACAACAAATAAAGGACAGCAAATAGGGACAGAGAAACAGAGACAAAGAAAATAAAGGTAGCTTGGCCTAGCACATTGAGGACACCAGACGGCCGGCTGATCCAGCATCCCAGCGAAGAGTGGATAGACGCCCTCAACATCCCACAACGCTGGACACCACGCCGACAGAGGCAGCAGAAGAGCAGCCATTGGCCGCCGCCGAGACAAGCTTGCGGATATCTTTAGCATGAAGGGGGATCATGTTGCGCGACAGGATGTTTCTCATAGCAACCTGTTTCTTCAGGGCCGAGGAGCAGCTGGCCAGAGCATTTGCAAGAGCTTTGCGACGAATGGCTAGACTTGGCACGTGGACAAAGGATCCCTTGTTACGTGCCGCGATGCAGGCACTCTGTCTGGAGGGTGCCCGCCCGGCGGCAGCTCTAGCACGTTTGAGTCGTGGTTGAGTAGCAGCAGGCGGTGGCACACCTGGGGACCCCGCTGCTGGGGCGTCAGGAGCCGGCGTGACAGCATCATGGAGGCTAGCCGCGACCACACGGGGTGTTTCGGCCGCAGAGGCGTCCGAGACAGCTTGAATGTCGAGGTCGAAGCTAAAGACTGAAGACTCACGTGACGGTGAGACTTCAGCGGCCGGGGAGGCAGCAAGCATCTGAGGCGGTGCCTCCTCGTGGTGGAGGCAGTGGGCCAAGACCAGTGCAAGGCCCAGGACCCGGGCGGCTGTGGCATCCGCAGGGCGGCGGGTTGGGTGTGGCGGGGGAAGCGCCGGTTTGTCGAATGCTGGGGAGGTTTACGTTGCTGCTGTTGACGGTCGATAACGTCAACTTTTATTAGAACTTTAGACGTGTGAAAGGTCACATGAATACACACTAGTCTAGGGTTTTAACTGACAGTTTTCACAAGTTTTGCATGTTCTGTATTCTCCAGGGGCTATTCCAGAAAAGCATAAAAAATTATTAAAGAGCATAAAAGACACGAAACTTAACCGCTAAGAAAACATCATCATGAAGACCCTGGAAGGGTGTGGAAGCACCTCGATGAAGATGGGCCCGGAAGCCCACACTTGGGTGCCGACCGGCGCCAAGGTGGGGCCGGCCGGCCCCACCCCCTAGGGTTTCGGCCCCCGCTTTTGGAGTCTTCTTCCGCCGCCTCTTAGGAGTCATCTCGGCCCTTTGTTGAAGTCGGTTTGATCCTACGGCGCACGTTCATCCCATCGGGCTATAAATAAAGGGGGCAGACCCCCCTCCCTGAAGCATCAAGTCATTTGGAGATCAAGCCATGCAAAGCCTCTCTAGTTCATCAGAGCCTCTCTAGTTCATAGTTTTAGCCTAGTTAGATTAGAAGTAGAGCAGCTCTAGTTCTTCGGTGAGATCCGGAGCCCCTGGCGTCTGTCTGGAGCACGGAGTTCGGTATAGTTCTAGTTCTTTTCTCTTATTGCATTCAATATTATGATTTGGAAAACATTGTTCTTAATCTTTTATATGTTTTTAATTGCAATAGTCATTGTTCATTTTGATTATATGTTTAGCATAGTTAGTTTGATCCTATTGAATTTATGTAATTGCTCGTATAGAGTTCGTCCAGAGATATCATGGATAAATGATTGGCAATATGTATACGTGGTGTTTAGATATCTTGCTTATCTGCGAGTGCACCCTGACGTGCCGGGTCGTGTGGTAGATCGCGTAGGTGCTACGTTGAGTCCTCTATAGTCCAACCCCCATACGTAGGACGAGCAGAGCGCGGTCGCAAAGGAGGTGACCCTTGTGTCTTAATATCCTCATTAGATGATGCTCCTTTACATTTAATCATGATGTAGGTAGAGCTAAACAATGATTGCTAGATGTAATTGCACTAATCATAGTATTCATTGACGTAGTTATAGAATTACTTTAGATATTAATTCCTTTATCTATCCATTGGCTAGCTATTGTTATGACTAGATGAGCTCTGATATTTACCTATTTATGATGATGACTGATCATGTTTATCCTATATATCTTTATCATGTGACTGATCCTTATTATGAGTAGGATTATAGTTATGGTTTATCTTTTACATTAGCAATACAAGTTGTAGATATAATTTAAGTCCTACTAGACCTTCCCAGTGGTATAAATATAAATCGACAACCTGGTGATACTCTAGGTAAAATGCTACAATAGTATAATTATCTGTCCGCTTGCAGAATTGTTCTTAGTTTATATTTATTTATATTTCTGCCTAGTCACATGGAATAATATATAAAAAATTTATTTATTCTTAGCATATAAATAGGATTGACAACCCAGTTCATGCTAAAGACTGATGGTAATAGATAAGTGGCTAGTTGCAATTGATCAGTTAATTAAAATACCATACATCTTCTAATCTCGTCCCTAGTGTTAAAGTTATAAAGTTATATTGGGCGACGTTAGTAGATGTCAACAAACATTTTTGGCGCCGTTGCCGGGGAAGGTAGCTAGGCATATTAAGAATATTGATAGACTTATACTTATTAATGTAATCAAGATAACCATCAACCCCTGCTCAAGCAGGATTACCCGTGTTTTGTCTACTTTAATATCTTATGCAGGGTAATGAATGACCGGTTTACGACCTTCCGGCAAGCTCCCACAAAAATAAGAAACATAATAAATCCAAGATTGGAAAAAGAGGTCGACGTCACAAAAATTTAATTTATATCTCAAGTGACGGGAATAAAGATGCTACATCACTCACAAATTCCATCATGTGAGACATGGTAAGTATGATCAAATAAAGGTGAGAAAGTCTTGATCATGGACTTTAAATTTGATGAGTAGTTATCTTTTGTATTCCACTGCATGTTTATTTTAAATCCATATATTCACCCTATTTATTCTAAATTCCTTCTGCTCATAACTTATTTAGTTCCATTCATATATCCATCTCACTAGTATTCTTATTAAAAGAAAAAAATATATATGAGCACATGAAGGCTCATGATTAGTATTTAAAAAAAACTCATCATGATTATGCTTTTTCATCTCTACCTGAATAATTCACTATTAGTGCTTTCATGTTAACTTTGTCTGCCACAGTAAGTTTTGGTTTGGAGGTAGTTCATACGGACATATGAGTATTTTTCAAAGGTTTTTAAATTAAGCATTGTGCTTAGATTGAAATGCCTTCCTTAACTAAAGCTAAACATGGAGTTTGGTTTGGTTAGGTTATTGAATTAGAAATTGCTGTAGTAGACATTGGATATTTTGTCGGACTAACCCCTGCAGGAAAATTTGGAATCAAATCTGGGGAAGTCAAGAGATGAGTTCACACCGAAGATGAATCAAGGCAGTAATGACTTTGCACAAGAAGACCCAGCTCATTCTTTATAAGAGGAAGAACTGTGAGTATTAATGTTTATTCATTTATCTTTCGTTGCAAGTTATCTCTGTTTTGAACCATGCTAAAATGTAGCAACAACAATGTAAAACATACAATCTATGCAAAACAATCTTAAAACAATATATCATCTTGTTAGCATAAAGGAAAATCGCAAAATAGTATGGACAACAAAACCTGTATTTCAATTTTGTTATATTTCCTCGGGTATGTGTCCATTAACATGTTGCAGAAAGGAAAATTCTTAATCTATTGGAGATGAAGTTTTACTTGAACAACAAAGAAGCTCCCCGCCCTGACCATCAAGACGGCTGGCATATCACTTAAAGAAGAACAACTCGTTGCCATGCCAATAAAAGACAAAGACAACCAGGGAGGAGCTTGAGTTTGCATCTCCAGTGGACCCAAACTTATCAACCGCAATTCAATCAAAATCAAGAAAAGGTTGATGAGTAAAAAGCATATAATTATCTGTACTTTCATCGGATGCTGAAAAGGCAAAGACGGTAGACGGAGGGCCTTGCTCAGCAGACCACAAGCTTTCACCAACAGATGAACCGGATAAGCCTCCTCTTCCAAGTAAGTTTGTCACCACTTACTTAGAAGGATGAAGACATAAGGTACGTTTGTCCAAGCCTCATGCAATATTTAACTACAATCAACATCTTATATCATATTGCTAATTTGTCTTGGTCACTCCTACCCTATGCCTTGCTCAAACTTAACTTGCTAACAATTAAAACAAATTGAAAAAATATGCTTTTTTTGGTTCACCATACACATTCTTGGTTCTATTTGAATAAATATCTTTAGTCTTGTAAACTTCCTTATTCTATTATAAGTATGTTTCAGAATATTACTTGAACATAACTATGAGATCAAAGTATACTTGTCTAAGAATTTGGTTGTATATGTAGACCCACCTCTCCCATATAAAAATGTATAAATCCTATTAGGAGACTATTCGTAGAATCAAGTTGAGGTTGAAGGTACTTTTCAAATAATATCTTTACCTTAACCTTGTTGAAAAAAAATTGAATGAAGTAATGATGAATCATTTAAAACTAAAGGTATAAATTAAACTTAGCAAACACTATCCGTACTTTAAATTGAATATTCCTTCGGGTATGTGTTGTCTACTAACCCCTTGCAGAGAATATATATATATATATATATGAAAGAAGCAGGAGGTCTGAAGAGTGAGAACAAAGTAAAAGAAAAGATGCTAATGAACAACTCAAGATGCAATGAACGAAAGGACCATTGAATTTCATCTACCATTTATCATGCTCCAATGATGAAGGCAACATCTTAAGAACACACTTCAATCAAAGTGTGGGGAGACAATCTCCCAAATTCTATAAGAGAAAGTTCTCAACCAGTAATAATGATGCACATAAGATTGCCTTCGAGATGCCGACAAAAGAAAGAAAGAAGGTGGCACCACCATTGGGAGCCACTAGTGGAGGCACCACCTCAAGAGCAAACCAAAGTACTTGACTAATGAATCACTGCAAGGAGTCCAATTCAGAAGACTCAAAACATCGAACCCTTGCCGTGAGGTAACATCGGTAGTTATCCATTTTTGCTTTTCTGCATTGCATGAATTATTTTCTTTTAAGTAGGTTTACTTTTCTGCATTAGCTTTGCATAGAAAATGACAAGAGTGAATAGGCATGCATTAAGCTGTATTCATGCATCTTAAAAAACTTGAAGCCCCATGTGAAACCCTTGCGGTATAAAACCTGTAAGAGTACTCATCATGGTGGCCTAAAAATAAATACAATATACCATGCATATTTATCTTTCTGCATATTAAAACAAAATAAAAAATTTTACCGTTTTATTAGTGCATTGAAAAGAAAGACAAAAAAAATATATAGCTTTTATAGCATCAAAAATATTAAAGCCCCATGTAAGTAGACTTATGGTAACCATGTAGGAATATTTGTTGTGGTGGCATCAAAATAAAAATAAAATAGAATCTATATTTATTTTACGGCATCATAAAATAGAAAATCTAAAAAGAAGAATTCTGCTAGAATCTGCCAACTAATATTAGCTCATTAGAATAATCAATTACTCATCTGCCTGACCGCTAACCCATTAAATTCGAGCCTCGAGTTTTGCTTTTCTTTCTGGAGCATAATTATGCAGGAACGATATTATGACTAAGGAGAGAGTCCATCAGTGGAGCCTGTAACAACCCTAAAAATCCACACAATCTAAAAATCCCAACCAATTAAAATTTTTCATTTATTTATTGTGAAAACCCATTTTTCTTGTGCAAGCATATATGTTTCATTATGAAATTGGTAAATAAAGGAGTGTAGTTTGCATTTTAATTCCATTCACATAGAATAACAACTTATGCATCACATTTGGGATTTATTGCAATTTATGGTTGTATTTACTCAATATTTAAAATGGGCAATATATGTACATATACACTAAAATGAAAATAGAAAAGGAGAAGGAGAGTTAGGCCAGCCATTCGGCCAACCGGTCTGCTAAGCCAGCCCAAGCCAGCCCGGCCTTCTTCTCCTCACCTCACCCGCGCGCGGCCCACGTTGCGGCTCGGCAGCGCGCGCGCGACCGGCACACGCGCGCTCACGCTCGCTGCCAACCCGGCCCCGCCTGTCAGCCGCTCTCGCCCCCCCCCCACTGCTCTTCTTCCTCGCAGAGGCGATGGGGACGAGTGCACGCAATTCGCGTGACCCCGGACCCACGGCCGACAGCACCACACCCCGCAGAAGCTGTCCCCCTCCTGTCCCCTCCTTTCTTGGCCGCCAAGCGAACCCGCGCCCATCCGGAGCCCTAGATCCACTCGAGCCACGGCCCTTCGATCGGTCGAGCGCGATCAGGACCGTTCACCATTGGAGCTGGCCAAGCTCGCCTATAAAAAGGAGCTCACCCCGAAGCCCTACCCTCATTTCCCCTCGCCGCCACCGCAGCACAGACCGGCACACTGCACCAAACCGAGAGAGAGAGCGTAGGAGAAGGGCGGAGCAGAGGAGGAGAAGCTGCCGGAGCACCGCCGCCGCGGAGCACGCCGGAGCCGGACACGGAGGAGAAGCCCGAGCTGCGGACGAGGAGCGGCACGGCACTGCGATCGCTCTGCACGGCTCCGACTTGCCACTGCATCGCCATCCTAGCTTCACCGACACCACGGTGAGCCACCGCACGCCATGTCCGAACCTCGCCCTGCTTTTGCCATGGCGTTCCGCCCACGGGACGCGCAGGCACGAGCCTTTACCGGCTCAGGAAGATCACATGCACCATGCACTCATGCGACCGGCCGAAACCCCCGGACTACAAGCTTGCTAGACCGAGAACGCAGCACGACGCGTTCTCGGCGGAGCGCGCTCACCACCGACGCGTTCCGACGCCGAATTACCTGTTCCGAGCAATTCGACTAGCACCCGTATAGGTTAGAGCGTCGTGGAGTACCGCCACGACCCCTTGAGCTAGCTACGCGGATCTAAGCGCTAGAGGAAGCCTGAATCGCCTTGGCCGCGTGCGCCGCGACCTTACCGGAGCGCCGCCGCGAGCCGTCGCCAAAAGAAGGTCATGCCATGGCTAAAGTTCACCACCAGAGTGTTGTATGCTTCTCTGGCCTCACCAATTTGACAAGACCGCATTCGATTGAACCAATACTTGGTCGTAGCCGCGTTGCCGCCTTCCGCCGTCGTCGACGACACGCCGCCGCCACAACCGAGCACCTTGGGAATCTCGGTAGCCAAAATTGGTAGTTGGTATACCATCGCCATAGACCCTGGACGCGTATACATCTCCTAGAAGACCTCCTTAGCCCGCCGGAACCTCACAGTCGCGGCGACATCGCCGCCAACACGTTCCGCCTCGCCTAAAATTCGTTCCGAGTACCCCCGGTCGCCTCGCGCTGCGGAGAAAGGCCGCCGAGGTTCGCCAAGTCTGCCTCGACACCGCCGCTAGATAGCCGAGCCCCGAATCATGTCTGTCGCCTTGGCTACGTGCGCCTCCACCTCGTCGGAGAACCGCCGTATGCCGAGGGAGAGGAGGCCATACCACGACTCAAACCCGCCACCATCTGGTCGGACGACTGCCTGAGCACGCCAATTGGGGAAAGCCGAGCCCTGTCTTGCCGAAATATGGTCATCGCCGCCCTGTCATCGTCCGCCGCACCGGAGAGACACCGCCGCCTTGAACAGACGCCCTGGAACCCTGCTAGCACCAAATCTCTGATTCGCCCGAGCCTCCCCGGGAGAGCTCGGGAGAGCAGCGCTCTCGGCGCCCGAATGTCCGATTCGCCCGAGCCCCGCCGAGGTACGCCGAACTCCGCCGAGCTACGCCGAGCTACGCCGAGCTCCGCCGAGCTACCCCCGACCACCGCCGAGCTACCCCCGACCACCGCCGAGCTACGCTGAGCTCCGCCGAGCTACGCCAACGCCCCCCCGACCTCTGAGAACCACCGTCGAGCTCGCCCGATCACCGCCGAGCTACGACCGACGCAACCCCGACCAACGTCGAGCTCGCCCGACCAACCGCCGAGCTACGCCGAGCTCCGCCGACGCCAGCGACTCTCTGGGAACCAGCATCGAACACCTGGTGGGCGACCATCGGGTCTGTGTTCTGATGAGGCGCCACATGCTACACTACTGGACCCGCGCGCCACGTGGACCAATCCCGAGCTGCCCCTGATTAACCGACCAATTTTCCCATTTTCAGAAAATAGGATAATCTTCGGAAATTCATAACTTATTCATTCGATGTCCAAAAATTGCGCACCATATATCAAAATTCTCAGAAAAATGAGATCTACAATCTAAGACTATGTTTGTGTGCATTTGGCTCTTTATTTTGTTGGATTTTTCTGAAATACTCTATAGGAGTCGCTGACGCGACTATTTCGTGTTCGATTTCAGAGCCGGAGGAGGATCTGACTAAGGAAGACGACCACGAGTACTTTCAGGAGCTAGGAGACGACTACGAAGGTGCCACATCCCACCAAATCCTTAGATCCTATTTACGCATTGCAAATGACATTGTTGCTATTGCTTTATGATTATGTATGGATTGGTTGCATGGTAGTATATTTGAATTCCCTGCCTTGATAAGACTTTACCCTACTATCCACTACTAGGTTAGCTGCTGCTTAATTTACTGTTACTCTTCCACTACTTACTACTTGCCTAAATTCTATGTGGTGGAATTGGGACGGTGCATAACTGATTATAACCACTGGGAGAGAGTGCTGCGTGCGTCTTGGGTGCGTGGTAAGGGTTGATGTCGACCAAGTAGGATGTGAGACAAGCCCGTGGGGCAAGTCGTGCCGGGGGTGCAACCTGGGCATCCCCACGAGAGATACCTGTGGCGGGTGATGACTTATGAGGTGGTTCCGGGATGTGCATTGAAGTCCCGTGAGCGGAGGTGCCGTGATGGCACGGGGAGAGTATCCCCTAAGTGGAGATGCCTGCTTGGTCACAACCTAGGATCTGACTAGTGACCGGAAATATCTGGATTCCCTTGCTACTCACTCGCTTCTGATGGGCGGGAGACGGCTGGACTACTTGGTAGGGCGGTGCCACTACTGCTAGGTTGAGAGGTGATAAGGGTGGACGGTGACGGATGGCAGATTCCCGTACCGTTCTAGATGCGCAGTACCACTGATGGGGCCCGGTACTGCGTCTCCTAGTCTCAGTGTGATGGTGTTGGATCCGGAATGTCCCAGGGCTGAGTGGCAGGGTGGCATCGACCTAGGCAAGCAAGCACCCGGAATTCTGCCTAGATGATTGTACAGCATCGATGATGGCTAATCTTGTGAGTAGTAAAATCTCTGCAGAGTGTATGGTTGATCGATCGATACATAAGCCAACTCGATGGCTATGGACCTTTCCTAATGTTTCTGCAACCACTATTAGATGAGAGCATATTCTTTTCTCCCCCTGGATAATATTTTTCCGGCAGTGTACCCGTTGTGGTAGTGTGCCGCTGAGATAGGCCCGAGAGGGAGTTGGGCCTATCGAATGAGAGTGAGGTGTGGGTATGTGAGGTGTGGTGATGGGAAAAGGGATGATGGTGTTAACTGGTGATAAAACTTGACTAATTAAGCATTGATTACAGCTGCTTAGGAAAACCTCAGTCTATAGGTCTGCTTGTATAGCCTTGCATCCACTTTCCACAAAGCAAATGCTGCATAGGTGGGCTCCGTGGCTAGTACAAATCATACTGATAAATTTGCTGTCAGGTGACGAGAATGAGTACGACTTCGAGGGAGATGATGACGAGGAATAGGGTCACGTGCTACACTCAAGTTGGCCGTGAAGGATGAATCGCTTCCGCATCTTCTAAAGCTTCTCTGAATGTTGATTCCGCCAAAGTGGCGATGTAATAAATGTTTATGTAAGACTTAATTACCGTTGTATGGATCCTGGTATCAACTGAGATATGGGTAATTTTATGGATTGTCCCAAGCAATCTGTTGAATTACAATTCGAGCCTGTGGATTTCCCTTCGCGGAAATCGAGGTCGTTTCAGAGCCCACTAGGACTACTGCTGGCAAGCTCGCCCTGAAGATCATCAACACCAAGTATTGCAACTATCAAGCTTGGGGGAGGAGCATCCCCTAGTTATCAGGTAATTGTACCTATGCGATTATCGAGTCTGTTTTATAAAGTCATAAAATACCAAAAATATGTGAACACATGAAGGTTCACCATAGTACCATAAGAAAATCTAAAAATACCAAAAATATGTGGGCACATGAAGGTCCACACTCTTAGACAAGCTTTCTAATTGGGTAAAGAAGCTTAAACTTCTGCTGGAAATATAAAATCAATCGCTTACCATGGAGTGGTACTAGACCTAACCCCTCTCCATGAGATTTGGTATTTTTGTTGATAATTGAGTTTCACAGGAATATAGAAGATCAAAGAGCTAGTCAATCTGACACCCTTACGCTTCCAATACATCTGCTCCGAGAAGGATCACTCAATTTGCAACATCAAAGACCCTGTCAAACATCCAGCTTGGGGGAGGGTACCCTCCAATTAAAATCCAGCTAAGTATAAGTTTCCTATCTTATTATCATTATTACTATATCTTTTTTTGCGTGAGTTAGCTAGTAAGATAAAATTTGAAAACCAAATAAATATTTAGCTATATATTAGAGTATGTTTAGAGTCAGTCTAGGCTAGAGTTAACTAAAACTGATGAACATTAAAATTTTGTCTTGGAGATGATGAATAGTTGCTCTGCCGTAACACTTTTCAAGTGCCTAGTTTTCAAACCATGAATTCTCTCGAGTTTTAGATATTGCTGTTTTGACTTAAGAATTTACTCTGAACCTAAAACTTGTGGAGGCATATGACTGAGCTAAGTCTAGGTGATTAATTGATATGATTCATGAAGGTTGAGCCGCTATTTATCTTATTCCTAGCATTACTAAGTTCTGGAGATTTATTTTGAAAATTTAAAATCTTACATGATGAGCTCTTGTATGACAAAGTTTGAATTCCTACCAAAGCCATATGCAATACATTTAGAGTTAGGAAAACTTTTGCACATTTATGCTGCTTGTTTTGCATTGAGTTCAGTGAATCTTTGTTGTATACCTTATGAGAGTCTTGTCATTGCTTTTAAAATCAAGATCACTTACACACTCTAGCCACATATGCATTATTCCTACCCTGAGAGTAATCGCAACCATTTCCACTTCCATCTATGTTCATCATGAAAATGTTTTCTCCTACACTGGGAGCAAACACCCAAAAATATACCCCATAGGACAACCCCTGTCTAATTGCTCTATGTTCTTATCATTATCTCTCCAATCATTTATATTCAAAGGATGCATGTGGCTATGCAAAAGTATTAAAAAAAGAAAAGAGAAAAGAGAGTAAAAGATGGACAAGTGTCCCAGCAATTAAAACAATGGGTACTTAGATGCCCGCCTCCCTGTAAAAAAAAAGAAGAGAGAGAAAGAGAAAGAAAAAAAATAAAGATAGCCCATGTTTTCCCGCAAAAAGTTCTAAGTTTTAAAGGAGGGAGTCATTTTCAAGGAGCAAAAGTAGAATTAGGATTAGCCACTAAACACCATATATATACACCTATCCACCATATTCCATACACATGCACATCTTGGTTTGATTGTATGACTTGACTCTCTGTGGATCCATTGTTTGACTTTACAATATATGAATTGCAAGTATGCTCATCCATGTTATTGCCACTCCTATAAGCTCCACTATAATCCTTAGTTGTAGGAAGACATAACATCATTAATGCCTCGGTGAGATCCACAAATAATACAGATACTGGGGGACTTGAGGTCTTCATACAATTAAGCTCTGAGTTTTATTTTGAAAATTTGCAAAACTCTAGAATAATAGTACTGTGAAGAATTTGAGACATGGTGCTTGACTTGATTAGTCTATCTTTCGATTGATCAAGACTAATGCAAAAGCTGTAAAGCTCTATAGTTAAAAGTAAAATAGGTAAGTTCGAGAGTTAGAGCGGCTTTGTCTAATCCGGAGAAGAATCTATGTTTAAAGCAAGTGTACTTGGAAAGTATGAAAGCATTGTAGCAACTCCTGATCCAATTACATTAGTAATTAGGCTTAGTTTGTTTGCCAAGGGACTGGCAAACAGGTAATCTTGGGGGTGTTATTGACGGTCGATAACGTCAACTTTTATTAGAACTTTAGACGTGAAAGGACACAAGAATACACACTAGTCTAGGGTTTTAACTGATAGTTTCCATGAGTTTTGTATATTCTGTATTCTCCAGGGGCTATTCCAGAAAAGCATAAAAGAAGGGTTAAAGAGCATAAAAGACACGAAACTTAACCGCCAAGAAAACATCATCACGAAGACCTTGGAAGGGTGTGGAAGCACCTCGACGAAGATGGGCCCGGAAGCCCACACTTGGGCGCCGGCCGGCGCCAAGGTGGGGCCGCCGGCCCCACCCCCTAGGGTTTCAGCCCCCGCTTCTGGAGTCTTCTTCCACCGCCTCTTAGGAGTCATCTCGGCCCTTTGTTGAAGTCGGTTTAATCCTACGACGCACGTTCATCCCACCGGGCTATAAATAAAGGGGCAGACCCCCCTCCCTGAAGCATCAAGTCATTTGGAGATCAAGCCATCCAAAGCCTCTCTAGTTCATCAGAGCCTCACTAGTTCATAGATTTAGCCTAGTTATATTAGAAGTAGATGAGTTCTAGTTCTTCGGTGGGATCCAGAGCCCCTGGCGTCTGTCTGGAGCGCGGAGTTTGGTATAGTTCTAGTTCTTTTCTCTTATTGCATTCAACATTATGATTTGGGAAACATTGTTCTTAATCTTTTATATGTTCTTAATTGCAATAGTCATTGTTCAATTTGATTATATATTTAGCATAGTTAGTTTGATCCTATTGAATTTATGTAATTGCTCGTATAGAGTTCGTCCAGAGATATCATGGATGAATGATTGGCAGTATGTAGATGTGGTGTTTAGATATCTTGCTTATCTGTGAGTGCACCCTGACGTGCCGGGTCGTGTGGTAGATCACGTAGGTGACAGCTACGTTGAGTCATCTGTAGTCCACCCCCCGTACGTAGGACGAGCAGAGCGCGGTCGCAAAGGAGGTGACCCTTGTGTCTTAATATCCTCATTAGATGATGCTCCTTTACATTTAATCATGATGTAGGTAGAGTTAAACAATGATTGGTAGATGTAATTGCACTAATCATAGTATTCATTGATGTAGTTATAAAATTACTTTAGATATTAATTCCTTTATCTATCTATTGGCTAGCTATTGTTATGACTAGATGAGCTCTGATATTTACCTATTTATGATGATGACTGATCATGTTTATCCTATATATCTTTATCATGTGACTGATCCTTGTTATGAGTAGGATTATAGTTATGGTTTATCTTTTACATTAGCAGTATAAGTTGTAGATATAATTTAAGTCCTACTAGACCTTCCCAGTGGTATAAATATAAATCGACAACCTGATGATACTCTAGATAAAATGTTACAATGGTATAATTATCTATCCGCTTGCAGAATTGTTCTTAGTTTATATTTATTTATATTTCTGCCTAGTCACATGGAATAATATATAAATCTTTATTTATTCTTAGCATATATAATTAGGATTGACAACCCAGTTCATGCTAAAGAATATTGGTAATAGATAAGTGGCTAGTTGCTATTGATCAATTAATTAAAATACCATACATGTTCTAATCTCGTCCCTAGTGTTAAAAGTTATAAAGTTATATTGGGCAACGTTAGTAGATGTCAACAGCTGCGCACGCCAGAACGGAGCAGGTGGACCTTGCTGGGGTCCAGGTGGAGGCGGAGCGAGACCATGTCTGAAGAAGGGTGACAAGTTCCCATCCTCATCAAGTTGGTCCGAGCGATGCCACACAAATCGGCATGATCCGCGCAACGCCTCCAAGGCGTTCGCAATCGAAGCGAGCGGACACATTGACCTCGTACGGGATGTCAAGCCTCTCGTTAACCTCAAGGAGGAGGCTAAGAGGGCCGAAGTAGTCGCCAGTAAGACAGTTTGGGTCGATCTCCACGACTTCACAGAAGCCAGCGAAGGCTTGCTTGATCTTGTCCTCGTACCAGTGCCCATCGAGGAAGTTGAGCACGTGTACGTAGGAAAGCCAAGACGGCACACGGAAGAAACGGTTGGAGCATTCGTCGGGGCATTGCAGGGAGAGCTGAGAGCCCTCGTGGTAGATGGGGCTGTGGGCACGGAGGGTGTCCCTAGCCGTGAGATCCTCGCAGCGAAACAGCATGGCCCCCCGAGAGCTAGAGAGGAACTCAACCGGCATGAGAGGCTCCACCGTGGCCAGAGCAGCCTGAAGGTAGGCCGGGACATCAGCTACAGGAATAGGAGGGTCAATGAAAGCAAATACCCGATGGTCCAGCACCTCGTACCTTCCCGGGGGAAGCCAAGCATCAACGGAGTGCACACGGCCCTCCCACGAGAACTCAGAGCCGGAGGAGGCGTCGGACGCCTCACTCTCTACTTCCTCCTCACTGTCGTTGAAGGTGTCGGTGGCCGCATCCTCAAAGGGGAGGCAGCGCTAGAGGCAGCACAGGCAGGCGCTGGCCCAGCATACGAACCGTGTGACGCGGAGGTGAAGGAGACTGAGGAGGCGATATGTTGTGCATGTTGACGGCGTCCGGGGAAGGTGGCCCATGAAGCACAGGGCCATCGTCGGGAGAAGGAGGCCCGTTGAGGACCTCCTTGCCTCGCCCACCGACGATGAACTTGTCCTGAGGGCGCGCCGGTGGCACCGACATCAGAACGCGAGGCGTCTGGCTCAGCGCACGCAGCTTTAGGGGAGAGCTCATGATCTCGAAGTACGGGGCTTCGGAGCTAGAGGAAGGGATCATAAGGCGCGCGCCGCTGGCAAACGATGGCAGCGGGGTGCCCTTCGGCTCCGGCGAGTTAGGAGGAGGGGAGGTGGGGTTTGGGGTCGGAGAGTTCGCGGGACGCTACTCGTAGGGGACAGCGTGGACCGAGCGACGGGTGGCCGGCACCGGAATGGAAGGGGACCGGCGGCGGCCCCCCGAGAGCAGACTGGCGAGTTTCATCTTGCAGTCAGGCGACCGATGACCGGGGCGGAGGCAACGGCGGCAATGGACACGGTCCCGGCAAGCCTTGGCAAGGTGGTCAGGGGAGAGGCATTTGAAGCATACGTCTTTCGAAAGTATTGGTTTGTGGGGTTTTGGTGTCATGGGAGCAGGACGTGCAGGAGTTAAGGGAACCTGAAGAAAGGTGGGCTTTGCCGTTGGCTGCAGTAAAGGTGCATTTGTCAAACCCTCGAAGTTCTCCGACGGCGCAGAGGGGACAAGACTGCGCGACGCACCCTGGGCGTGGGACAAGCCGAATTTCGAAGAGGCATAAGCAGGTGCAGTCAAAAGATGCGGTGGCACAGAGCCCAGGCAAATCCTGGCGCCAGATTGTGGCACAGAGTCCAGAGCCGAGCTGGCGCGAGATGCCGTGGTCGAGTTAACGTGGGTTGCCGCCATAGGGCTAGGTGGCCTGGGCATGTGGGCAGTCAAGTTAGGAGTGAAGTCGAAGTTGTCTTCCACCTCGCGCTCAGGCAGATTTCGAAACGTAGCAACGGCGGCAGCCATGGACCCATGGAGGAAAAGGCAGGAAGAGCCGAAATGCACAACACCCACAACAAACAAGATATTGGCAAGATTTTGATTTGCAACTGAAAAACGGAAAACACCTCGAAGAATGCGCACGATAGGAAGGCGACCCGGAGAAGGCGCGAGAGTACGATTCAACGCATTCTGCATGAAGGAGGTGCTAAAATTGTGGTTGCGAGAAGCTAGGGTGACCCATACCAGAGCCGGGGAGAGAGAAGGGCCGAGGAGGTCAGGCGCGATAGAAGAGTGGAAGTCGGCGAGGATCTTCTGCTGGAGGAGTTCCCCCAGCATGGGCGTCGGCGAGGTCCTTCGACGCAGCTAGTCGGCGCGAGCAGCCCCAAGACGGGGCTGGAGCGGTGGGGCAGGGAGCTCAGACGGCACAGGCGGCGCCGGTGGGGTTGGAGGTGGTGGCGGTGGGGTGGGGGGCGGAGGGAGGGGAGGCGGGGCCGGTGGAGGCAGAGGT
The DNA here is from genome assembly GCA_038502445.1 of Eremochloa ophiuroides. Taxonomy (NCBI): domain Eukaryota; kingdom Viridiplantae; phylum Streptophyta; class Magnoliopsida; order Poales; family Poaceae; genus Eremochloa; species Eremochloa ophiuroides. The sequence continues at coordinate 9,627,385 of JAHLJS010000002.1, forward strand.
GGTTGGGCAGCGGAGGGCGGCGAGGGGGTTTCGGTGACGGCGGGGGAGGCGGAGGCGGAGGCGGAGGCGGGGGGCGGATGTGGGGGCCTGAGGGCAGGCGGCGGAGGCGGGAGGGTGGGCGGCGGAGGCGGCGAGGGGTCACCGTCGCCAGGGGCCTCCATTCGTCTTGGGCTTGCGACCTCACATGTTTTCATGTCTGCATCGGGATGATCCACGTTGAGTTGATGCACACAAATCGTGCCCCTCTGGACTCTCGTCGTATGGGCATTTTATTAGAGGCGTAGTATATCAGTTTTATAGCTTTTTATTATCTATATATATTATTTTTGAGTTTAATGAGACTATCGGTAGTAACAAGTAATAACTTCGTCAATCTTAGGATCAATTTGACTCAGTTCATACATGCTCGTAGAGATTAGGCACTAGTATATGTACAGTACTATGATATCCTCTGCGCACTCTACAGACGCTGCAAGAAACACGCGAGAGTATGTACTGTAGTCGTGTAGCCTGCATCTAGGCTTGTCCAGTGCATCTTTGCTGAGGTGCGGATGACAGAATCCGTGGAACTTCATGCTAGGGCCTACTTGGATCTTATGAGCTATAATTGAAAGTTAACTAGTACTCCAACTGTCCCTAATTAGAAGACGACGTTGTAGAAGTCACGTAGACCAAAAAGAAAAAAAAAAGTAAAATGTTTTGCGGGTCCTTTAACTTTTGCCCATTTATCGTCTAGGTCCATGAACTTTTTTTTTACTTATCTAGGTCCATAAATTTTTCTCTACTTCTCATCTAGGTCCAGGTACTTTTTCTTCGCTCATCTGTGTCCATGAGCTTTTTTCCACTTCTCACCTAAGTCCATAGCAGGCCACATAGGACTCTGATTCTTACGTGGCCGTTGATGTAGCACTAAAATGTGGCACGTTTTATTTTAAAATTTTTTATTATAGTTGTACGTCTATGTGTTTCTATGTTTAATTCATAATAAATAGTTGGTGTATCAAACATTTAATTTGAAGTTGAGATTTTTATGGTGATGGATGATAACAAAACATGGCTAGTATAAAAATATTACATACCTAAAATTAAATTAATTACTACAATAAAAACAAGTTTTAATTGCAACAAAGCATGTGATGTAAAGATAAATCTAAAGCACAGGAGTTGCAGTTATGAATTAAACACAGAAGCACATAGATTTACATAGATCTACATCTACATCAAAAACTTTAAATTAAAGCATATCATATTATATATCTATTGCATAGATCTATTTATGTTAAATCTAACAAAACTAGATTTTACTTTTTACGATTTTCTGTGATTTTATATAATTTTTTAAGGTTTCAGCCAGTTTATAAAATTAAAAAAAAAGAGCACGTGATGCCACATCAGCGACCACGTAGACAACAGAGTCCTATATGGTCTGCTGTGGACCTAGATGAGAAATGAAAAAAGTTTATGAACCCAAATGAGCGAAGAAAAGGTACCTGAAACTAGATGAGAAGTGAAGAAAAGTTCATAAACACAAATGAGCAAATAAAAAATTCATGGACCTAGATAAAAAGTGGACAAAAGTTTAAAAACCAACCGGCGCATTTTACTCAAGAAAAAAAAAGACAGTGATGATAACCTCGCAGCTGCGGTGACAGTCTGCACCATCGAGTCTGGGAGGAGTGCTTCGGCAGGACCTTTTTTTCCGGCTGATTTCAATAACTGATTTATCTTGTTATGATTTTTTTATCATTGATGATATTTTAATAATAATTTATTTATTTTATAATTTATGTAAAATTTTTAAATAAAATAAATAGTCAAACATTATGTTTGAAAGTCAAAAACGATATTTTTTTTAGGACGGAGGGAGTACCATCAAATACCCTCTCCATTAAAAAAACATGTAAAGTTTCTAACGAATAATATTCATATTTATAACTTCAAATTAATATATTATGAAAATATATTTCATACTTAATCTAATGTTGTTTATGTGACATTATAAATATTTATAGTTTTTTATTTATAATAGAACAAAGTTGATACACTAAAGATGCTGCTGTACTAGATTTTTTTTTTTTACGGAAAGAGTACATCTGTTAGCCTACAACAAGTATTTTGAAATGGAGTGAGTGCTAAAAATTAGCTCGTTGGCCTACAACGTTACCTAATTTGAAACCGAGTAAGTGCTAAAAATTAGCTCGCCTACTGCTAGCTACTCCCTCCGTTTTAATTTATAAGTCGTTTGACTTTTTTTTTGCCAAGTTTGATCACTCGTCTTATTCAAAAATTTATGCAAAACATGATATTTTGTGTTATGACCTGCTTTATTAACAAAAGTTCTTCAAGAATATGTTAAATTTAACTCTTATTATGCAAATTTTTTAAATATGACGAGTGGTCAAATTTAAGGTTGAAAAAGTCAAACGACCTATAATTTAAGACGGATTAAGTAATTTTTAGTAGCTAAGTATTACTTGGTATTAATATTTAACTGGACGAATCAAAGCCTATCTACAGCTAATAAGACCAAACCAATTTTTCGTGCGATGTTTTGCCCTTCGTCCGTCGCTCCGCTCCGTCTCTCCGAGCTCGTGCGACACAACAATCCCCCGCCCCCCGCCCGTCCGTGCGAAAAAAAAAAACGGCACCAATCTCGCGCTGCTGTGTCCCATCCCTAAACTCCGCCTCCACAATCGTCTCCCTGCGATCTTCCCCATCGCGCCCGCCCGATGTGCCGCCGTCGGCACCTCCCACAGCGCGAACGCAGGCGGACGAAGGAGGTTGAGGCATGTGGCGACGTGTCGGTGGAGATCCCCTGGACGCAGCTCTCCTCTCCGATTTCTTCGCCGCCGCCAGGGACTCCGTCAAGCAGTTGCCGCGCGAGGGCAGAGCGATGCCGCGCCCCGCGATGCAGCTGCCGCGCCCACAGCAGCTCCGCCGCCGCCATAGGACCGTGTCTCCACCGTAAGGCCATCCCCGACCGATGCTACCAACTCTACGCCGCCGTCACCCATCCCCAATCCGACGGCACCATCGCTTGAAGGCCGATGTGAAGGGGACGGGCCGGATCTTGGCGTTCAAGAAGGTGCGGCTCCCCGAGGATGACGAGGACGTGCCCCCACCGCCGCCTCCTTGCGCTCGCCCAAGTCTCAAGGGCGGTCGCGGCCGCAGCCTTGAATGCCTGCTCCCTCCACACCACCAGCACAAGGCTCTCCCCTTCCTCTTCCTTCTCGTGCGAGAGGACACGGAACGAGGACGTCCGGCACGGCGTGCTCCAGCACTACTCCCTGCGCCGTCTATCGCGTGGTGAAAAGACCGGCTGCGGATCGGAAAACCACGAGACTTGTATGCCCCCATTCGTACACTCGGCTCTCCCCAACATCTACTCGTTGCTGCTCCCCATGATCCGGTTGAACCGTGGTGATGGAACAGAAAGTGCTCGACGCCATCTATCTGGTATTCTGTTGGGTGGATGAGTCCACCCCTGTGCATTCATCAGGAAGGCACCAAGCCCCTGTTTCCATTACATTGGTAGCTGATGCACTGGCCCCACCGATTTGGCCTCCAACATATCAATAGTGAATTGATGAAATTCTTAGGGCCATTATACAGGCATAGTGATTTCTTCTCAGGTTTCCTATCTGCTTTCTTTACCTTTTTGTGTACAATGATTTTGATTTGTTCGAGTAAAAGCAGTGGAGGAGGGCTAGCTGGTGCAGTTCCCTAACCTATTAGCCAACACCTTCAGTTGCTTCTTCACCTTCCTGCTATCAAGCCATGAAGATGGAGACTAGCAGTGGCTGTCAAGCCACGACGATAGATACTAGCAGTGGCTGGATTTTTGTTCTCAGATGTAAGCCTGATTATAGTTGCATTCCATATTTTGTTCAATTTATTGTACTTATTCAGATTGGCATCAGATTCTAATTGTTGGACTCATCTAGATTTTTTTTTATGCCAAATTTGACAGAGAGGAACAGATACATATGGTAACATTGTATAGTACCTACTGCTAATTGGATTCATGAGTTCGTTTGGTTTCGGGATTTGTCGTCTCACGAATTGAGTAGCTAATTGGATCTATTTTTCTCTTGATTTAGTCTGGATGGGGGCTGCGACCTTTCTTGCGATGAGGTCCCAGTATATGCTTTCAGCTTGCTTAAACTCGTAGTGTTTGGATCAGTGTCATTTGATGGGTTGTGTATTTCTTGAATTATCTGAAGCTCCAATGTTGGTGACTTAGAATTTCTCATGAGTCTCAGATTCTGATAATTTAATAATAGGCATTTCTTTGTTCCTAAGAAACCACAATACTGATATTCAATAGTGGGATTGGTGGTGCTTTGTGAGTTCTCATGGATTTCTCACTCTTCTAAAAAATTGGCTTGAGCCATTACCTGACGGAAGCATGCCAAACATGAATATTCGATCTATTGTACTGAAGTTATTAATGGGTGTAGGCATCTTTATTTCCTTCGACCTTTGCATTGTAGGACTTTGTTTGTTTGTTTTGCACAAGAACATAGTATTGGATGGCTTTGAATTTGGTTGCTATTGCTAATGAACTTTTCATGCCTCTTGCAGTTTCCAATTGACTTGGAACCAGGGGCGGAGCTAGAGCAAATCCGAGAGGGGTGCAGTTGCCTTTGTGGGTGCATGGGTTTTAAACTTGAGGGTGCAAATATGATGAAATTTTGATAATTTCTACTATTTTTTCACTTTCGTGTGGGTCCGGCCGCAGCCAACACATTGTATATAGATCCGCCCATGCTTGGAACACTATGACCGAAGAGAGCAGCTTAAGAAGTGAAGGGAAGAGGATTATTCCTTCTGGTTACAACAGACATAGCAAGAAAGGGTTTGTTGCTCTCGATTGTCTATATAGATCATAGTAGTGTGAATGTGCACCAAGCAAAACTTAAATTAGTTGTTCTATTCATATACATTATTATGCCTATCAGTATAAAAAAAATCGGTTATATCATATACATTTGCTTTCTGTTCTATCATATGACAAGTAATCGATACTTTTCAAGTTAGTGTAAAGTGCAACGTCAATTAACCTACCAAAGATAGAAATATCTACATGTCGTGTTGATGGTACTGTACAAGCATTTGACAGTCGCATGGGTAGGTATGTGATGCCCTATTCTACTATGAATTATATCTCACATGTACTCTTTGGTTTACTATTACTCAATGGAACTTTGGTTGTTCTCCTTTTACATCAAAACCTAATCGACTTATTAATTTATTCTATACGGTTCATTGGTTCGTTTCCCTCTTGCTTATAACAGGACACTGTTGATACTCGAGGCATCCTGTGAATCGAGTCTCATTGTCACATCAAATGACATTAATTGCCTGGTTAGATACTTGCAATCGAGGCTGGGACAATACAACAGCTCGGTTTCTGTTTGATTTTGAGCCTCTTCTGTTTCATGTGTCCATTTCAAGCACATAATGATGACCAACATGCCATTTGCCTTTATGAATTATGCAGCATAGTTCCCAAAATATTGTATTATAGGACCATATTTATTCTTGCTAGGTTGTTTGTACATAGTAGATAGCACCAGTTATACTCAGATTGACATTGTGCTATCATGCTATTTGCCATTACATGTGCATGGAATGGATTGTATCATCACCCACTCTACTGATTGTTGCCTGCCTTTGTTTTTTATGCAGAATTTTTTGTAAGGACAAGATGAAAGAACTACCAGAACATTTGGATAAATTTTAGTACTTAGCATGTAGATAAATTCAGTACTTAGCATGACACAGTCAAACTAGAATACTGTTGGTGGAACAACATTCGGTTTGAGCAATCAAACTCATATAGTATATACTGTTTTGAAGTGTCGATTCAGTTTTATCCCATTGATTCAGTTAGTACATCATAGCTCAGCTAGCCCATAATGATGTACCTGAGATGGTCTGCACGTCTGGTCCTTCTTCAAGGCTGGGGTCGAATGTGCAATTATTGTGGAAATTACTTGTATAATTATTTGTGTTTTCAAAGATCTCAAGTTTCAAAGGGTAGCTTTGACCATACATCTACTGACAATTTGCTGGGTCGCCCCTTCGATGCCACGGCCACATCATGCGACTCCAGTGTTGGCGTATGTGTATTAGGCCCATGAGGTTAAGCCCATGAGGCTCTTGTATACAGTCTACTTAACTACTCTTCTAGGGTTAGTCCAAATTAATCCAATCACTCATTCTATCATGATATCAAGTTAGGGTTTCCTTCTCTCTCTCTCTCCTTCCCTCCCTCCCAGTCGCCGCCGCCGCCGCCACTTCGGCCACCATGGCCGGCGGCCGGCCGTCTCCTCCCCCCACCTACTTTCACTCCTTTCCCCCCCTCCCCTACCCTTCCTGGGCACAGCGCGCCGACGGCCCGCGGCCTTCTTCGCCGCTGGCGGTGTTGCCGCCGCTGCTGCTGGCGCGGGGGCCGGCACGCCCCCACCTGGCGGGCACGCCGCTGCCACAGGCCTCCTCTCGGGCTCGGCCCGGGCCGCGACCGGCGCTGGGGGGCTGCCTCCTCAGCCGCTGCCCTTGCCCTCCCGACGGGGCCGCCGCCCCCTCCCTGCCCACCTGCCGCGACGGGGCCGCGCCCACCTCCACCTGCCCTGCCCGGCTATCCCCCTCTGCGCCTGGCCCGCTGGGGGGCCGCCGCTGCCGACGCCCGCCCTGGCCATGACCTGCGCAGGGGACCCACCTCCACCACCTGCCCTGCTCCTTCTCTGGTCGCGCGGTTACCGGTGTCATCTTCCCCCTCCCACTATCCCGCCCCTCTCGCTCCGCTCCCGTCGCCGCCCCCTGCCGCACGAAAGGCGCGGCTCGTGTGAGTGCGGCCGCCCTCGCTTGGGAGCGGGAGCGCGATGCGGCCGATGCCTTGGCACGTCAAATCACCGAGGCGGAGCAGCTCCTCGGCTACCCGGCGTACTACGACACCGCCGCCACCTCCTCCGGCTCGCACGCCGTCCGAGTGTCGCCTCTCCAGATCCCCGATCCGGCAGATCCACTCGTCGCGCAGCTCTACTACCAAGCCGGCGGTGTCCAGAACATCCGGAACTTGGTTACGGTCGTCCTCGGCCCTGAGTCGTCCTCCTACGCCCGCTGGCGGGGCATGGTCCTCCTCACCCTCCGCCGCTACGCCCTCGACGACCACATCCTTGTGACAGAACCGCCTAAATCACATGGCTCACAGACGCCTGTCATTGTCACTAATGACCTCTGACAGCCGGGCCCGTGTCCCAAATGATCTAGAAGGTCCTGCCGGGCTACATTAGCGCCCGATTTCCTTCGACAGGATCCCATTGCGAAGCCATTACAGAATTACAACATTTCATAACAAATTACATCAGAGTGAAAACGCGGAAAGATTATAAGGTACTTAGATTACAAACCATTTGTCCAAATATGATTAAAGTGCAAATATTACAGACCATAAATAAAATAAGTAGCAGTGGAATGACGATACAACATAATTAAGTATTTAATGATAAGAACCCTGCCCATGGGTTCAACCTTACTCCTCCTCACTTCCCTCCTGTACCACTGTCACACAGCAGGGGGCGAGACAAACCTCCGACTGCTTGTATCCCTGCAACATGGGGTTCACAAACCCTGAGTACCTGGGGTACTCCAGCAAGACTTACCCGACTAAGAAAAAGGAATGAGACTTAGGAATGCAGGCTGAGAGAGTCAAGGTAAGGCTTGAGCAAGAGTCAAGGTTTTGCAGAAAAGCATTACTAACTTATTTCAATATTTTACTCTTTATTTATTAATAATCCATGATTTCAAATTCATTCTCTTATATCATCTTACTTTCAAAATTCATTAACCATTCTCAAAACACCTAGTTCCGAACCACTTTTCAGTTGTAGGTCAAAGGATCAAGTCTCCATATCCGAGGAGCAACGACGATTCGAATCGATTAGTACCCAGCTGGGGATCCCTATCCACACTGCATATGTAGCACTTAAGCTTGCATATACCAACTCCGGCTACCACGGCTTTTCTACCCCTGAACCGGTCCTGCGCCACCCAAGAACATAGTACTCCTCTCCTCTCCTCTCCAGGCACGCCGGCCACGAGGGTACACGCTGCTCTCGCCATCTCTCCACTCCCAGTGCGTGGTTGTCGGTTCAAGTAGTAGAGCCACCGGAGTCAGAGCTTTCCGTAGTATGTGGCCAGTTGCAAAGTCTCGATCACAGCAGGCCTACAATGAACGGTCCCTAATTCTTCTCCGCCGGCGACATTGCATTGGGACTCTAAACCAAATACAATTGTCCCAACGGTTTTTAAATCCCTTTCCCGCCGATGGTCAAGCATTGGGACTCTAACCCAAATTCACAATTCCCGAACGGACTCCTGTCCCTTTTTCCTTTCTCATGATTCATAGTATCACATTCACATAGGTCAAAAATAGCCTTTTTATGTAAATCTAAATTGATCAAGCAGGGCTAAGCATTTTAAATATTTTTATTTTTAAACAGGTTTCAAGGATATTATGTATCAAGGCAGGTGCATCAATATAGGTGACAAACAACTCCTCACAACCTAATGCAATAAGAGACTCGAGTTATAAATATTTTATAAAACACAAGGAATGGGCTGAATGCACCGGGACTTGTCTTGGATTGCGTACAGCGTCGGGTCGGGCTCGGTCCCGCAGATGTCGAATCCCTGGACGACTTCTGGAGTGTCCTCCTCGGCAGTGGCCTCGACTTGGATCCTCCTCGGGAACGGGCACTACACGTATGCAATGATGTATATTTAGTATGGCATGAGGACAATGAATGGAATGCTTAAAAGTAAACCATTTAAACCTTGAGTATAACTTTCCTTCACGGAAAAGTTGCAAACATTTTACGAAAAGTAAAACAGTGTTTTCATATTTTTGCTTTATTGACCATTTTAACGGTCATAGAAAGCCGCTGCACAGCTTTACTATAACCAACAAGTGACTTCATTACTTTTGTCAAGGATCACTATGGTGAAAGATCCATGAACTCAATCAATCCAAAATCACACCAAACAACAGGGATTATTTGTTTAAATTAATTCCACTATCCCATAAACCCCATATTTAATTAACAAGTGTCCTAACAGTTTCCTAATTGATCCCAAACTTACCCAACTAGAAAGGTTCTACCCTAAAACAGTGCTACATAAATTTTCATGATTTTTGAATAAATCTGGAATTTATTAAAATTGCTCAAAGTTGCACTTATTAATTAATATGCTGATTTTTAGTTCCTACAGAAAGTGTCCAAATCTTATATTTAATATTTTTATAAAATACTACATGTTCCATAGAGCACCCACAATTATTTTCATGATTTTTAACCCAACAGAATTATTCCTATGAAAATAACAAATAGTAGTACTATTCATCTAAATTAAAATGGAAAAGCCTTTCAAAATCGTCCGGGAAAATGAAAAAGGAATTCCACCCAGGGGCGGCCCACGAGTGAAACAGGCCGGCCCACTCGGCCTGCCCGCGCGCTCGCCCGCGCGCGCCCGCTCAGGGACGCTGACAGGCGGGACCCTCCTGTCAGCTCCCTCTTCAACCTCCCGCGCGCGCGTGCGCGCGCGCGCTCGCGGCGGCCCGCCGTGGATCTCGCCGCCGGCGGCTCCAGCAACGAAACCACGCATGCCAACGTGAACCCCCAAGTCTAGCGCACACCCTAGCTAGGTTAGCCCCGACCCCACGCGCCTTCGACGAGCTTCACCTTGCCCATGGCGGATGCGACGGCACGGTGACCCTGTTCCGGACGCAAGGGTGCGGTGGAGTTAAAGGAAAAGGGCAGGGGAAGACCAGGAGCTCACCACGATTCTAGACCGATGACTGGCTGAGGCTGAGATGGTGCGGAACGGCGAGCTTGACGACGGCGGCGGAATGCAACAGCTCGGCCTTGACGGCGAAGTCACGTTCCGGCAATCTTAGGGGACAAAATGGAACACCGTCGTGAGCATGAGCTAAAGTATGACTCAGAGAGTCGCAAACGGGAGGTCTAAGATAGAGAGGCTCACCACAGTGAGCTCGTCGCGCGAGAGATGGCTGCGGCGGTGCTCTGCCGGACCCGAAGACGACGGCGTGCGTTCCGGGACCCTCGAAGCACGAAAGCTGGACCACGGTGACTCAAGCGGTGTTCAAGGATCCAGTGAGGCTAAAGACGAGAGGAATTTGGAGAAGGAGGTCTGAGGGCGGCCAATTTGGCTCGAGACCGAGGCGGGTGCGGCGGTGGTCGGAGAAGGGAGGGGGCACAGAGGAGGGTGTTGGTGCCACTTTATGCCGGTCAGAGGGGGGGCAGGAGCGGCTCAGGGTGGCGCGGGGTCCCCCACATGCGCGGCCGTGCCGGGGGCAAGATCCCGGCCGGCACGGGCGGCGCCTGTGCAGCGAATAGAAGAGAGTGCAGGTTACTGTAGCAGTTTCAAATTCTCCCATTCGGTTTTTGACCAATGCCGCAAAATTTTGTATACAAACTTGAAAAAGTGTAAACATCAAAGTTGCATGTGTTCCAAATTCTGAATAACTTTGATTTTGGGACCATGTTCAGATTTTGTATAATTTTGAAAATATTAAAAAGGGGGTAAATTCACTATTTGAAATTCATTTATAATCCTGTCAAATTCTCTGGATTTTTCACAATAACATCAAAACCTTCAAAAATAAAAGTTCTTCTATTTGTGGGGCTTCACAACTTTCATTAAAGAAGTTTGGTCAGATTCTTGATATTTTTCAAATTAGCATTTAAATTTTGAATTTCAAAGTAGTAATTAAGGTTTAATTCAAATTTCTATTAAGGAACTTCAAAAACACCCAAAATAAAAGTTGTTTCATTTTAAAAGATCTACAAGTTTTATTAAGGCACCATTATGAGATTCCAAGTAGACTTTGATTTAGGGTTTTGGGTCCGATTAGGGCTTGAATTCAAATTTTTCTTTTGATTTGTTTTCACTTATCAAATCAGGGATTTAATTGTAACAACCATAACATTCATGAATAAGCCACTCTAAAGATCCTAATCACACTCATATGCAGATGCTTAACAATAAATATGATGACATGGCATAATTAATTAGTCGTAATACCCGAGGTATTACAGTCCTCCTCGACGCCCCGCTTGCGGCTCAGACCCCAGGGTGGCTACGTCTCGACAGCATCGTCCTGTCCTGGATCCTCGGGACCATCACCACCGACCTCCACGACCTCGTCCGCAACACACCCGAGGCTCGTCGTGCCTGGCTGGCGCTCAAGGGCCAGTTTCTAGGCAATGCCGAAGCCCGGACTCTGCGCCTCGACGCTAACTTCCGCACCTTCGTCCAAGGCGACCTCTCCGTCGGTGAGTACTGCCATCGGATGAAGGGCATGGCTGACTCCCTCGGTGACCTTGGCTGGCCCGTGGAGGACCAGGATCTTGGTCCTCAACGTCCTCCGCGGCCTCAGCGACCGCTACGGCCACCTCAGGACCTGGATCACCCGGCAGCGGCCCTTCCCCACCTTCCTGCAGGTCCATGACGACCTCGTCATGGAGGAGCTCACTCAGGGCATCCATCCTGCTTCTCTCTCCGCGCCGGGCTCCTCGTCCTCCTCGACTACCCTTGCCGCCACTCCACCGCTGCGTACGTCCGCTCCGGCACCGACGTCTCTTCTTGGCCCTCCTCCCTCCGGGCCAAGCGGAGGTGGGGGGCCGTGGCAGCCGCCGCCGACGCGGAGGGAGCGTGGTGCGGGCTCTGGTCGTGGGGCCACGCCTACGGCTCCACGGGGTGGTGCACCCTGGCCATCTTTCAGCAACCCATGGTCCGGGCGCATCTCCATGTGGCCCTTCCAGGGTGCCGGTGACGATCCTTGTACTCCGGCGACCATGCTCGCCAGTGCTATCCCGACCACACCGTGGGCTCCACCACCCGGGGTTGCTCCGCCACTCGCGTCGCCGTGGGCCCTACCTCCCGGGACATCGCCAAGGTCTGTCGGTTGGGATACGATGGCTCTGGCTCGCTCTTTCAGCACCATGGGCCTGACACCTCCCGTCGAACTTGACTGGGTCGCCGACTTGGGTGCCACCTACCACACCACTTCCGACCCCGGTATACTCACGTCTGTCCACCCTCCTTCTCCGTCTCTTCCTTCGTCCATCATGGTCGCAAATGGTTCTTGTCTTCCTGTCACATCCGTGGGTTCCGCTACCACTACTAGCTCTTTTCGTCTTCCCGATGTCCTTGTTGCTCCCTCTATGGTTCACAACTTTCTTTCCATTCGTCGTTTTACAGCTGACAATTCTTGTTCTGTTGAGTTTGATTCCTCTGGTCTTACTGTGAAGGATTTGGCTTCCTGGCGTCCACTCCTCCGATGTGACAGCACGGGGCCCCTTTACACGCTTCGGTTTCCTCCTTCTGCTCCGCCCACTTCGGCTTCGGCTTTCACTTCGTCAGCTGCTTTCGCCGTCTCTACTTCCTCTACTACTTGGCACCGCCGTCTCGGACATCCTGGCCGTGATGCTCTGATGCAGCTTAGTCGTAGTTCCGACATACCTTGTACTCGGGCTCACGATGAGCATTTGTGTCATGCGTGCCAACTGGGCCGACATGTTCGTCTTCCTTTTCCCACCTCTTCTTCACATGCGACCCATATTTTTGATCTTGTACACTGCGACATGTGGACATCTCCTGTGATGAGCATTTCTGGTTATAAATACTATATTGTCGTGGTTGATGATTTCTTTCATTATTCCTGGACTTTTCCCTTGCATGTTAAGTCTGAGAAGTTTCCCACGCTCCGTCACTTCTTCGCCTGGGTGTCTACTCAGTTTGGCCTTACCATCAAGGCCGTCCAGTGCGACAACGGGCGTGAATTCGATAACTCCACCTCTCGGACTTTCTTCCTCCCTCACGGTGTTCAATTGCGCATGTCTTGCCCCTATACCTCCTCCCAAAACGGTAAGGCTGAGCGCATGATTCGCACCACGAATGACACCCTTCTCCTACAGGCTTCTCTTCCTGCCCGCTTCTGGGCCGAGAGCCTGCATACCTCCACCTATCTCATTAACCACTTACCTTCCGCTGCCTGTCCAGCTCCCACACCACACCACGCTCTCTTCGGTACCCCTCCTCGTTACGATCACCTCCGTGTCTTCGGGTGTGCGTGTTACCCTAACACCACTGCCACTGCTCCCCACAAGCTGGCCCCCCCGTTCGACCCTGTGTGTCTTTCTCGGGTACTCCCCGGATCACAAGGGGTACCGCTGCTATGACCTCGTCTCACGCCGGGTCCTCATCTCTCGCCATGTGGTGTTTGATGAGTCCGTCTTCCCTTTCTCCACCACCTCCACACCTCCTTCCACCTCCGACCTTGACCTCTCCTCTCTGTCTCCCACGGACGCGGTGGTTTAGTCACCATTTCCGTTTTGTCCTGTAGGTACTCCGCCATGACCGTCACCTGACCCTGAGTCCCCCGCGGGTCCACCTGCGCCTGACCCTGTACCCTGGGCGGGTCCAGCGGCCACGCCCTCTGGTGCCCCGCCTGACCCTGTGCCCTGCACGGGGCCGGAGGCGCCGTCCTCGGCGACTCCGGCGCGGTTCGCCCACCCGGTGCGCGTCTACCAGTGCCGAGTGCGGCCGGCCCCGCTGGACATGGCGCCGGTGCCACCACCGCCCTCGCTGCCACAGTCATCTACGGTGACACCTTCTTTGTCGACGCCCACGCCGCCGTCTCCACCGCTACCAGCTGCCCGTGTCGAGCCGCTGGTGTACCACCCGCCGCTTCTTCACCGACACCCGCGTCATGTTCACCGCATGGTGACGCGGCACGCGGCTGGTGTCCTGCGGCCCCGGGCTCTTGCAGCGACGCCCGGGGAGCTGCCGGTCTCTCCTGTGCCCTCTTCTATCCGTGATGCCTTGGTGGATCCTCACTGGCGTCACGCGATGGAAGAGGAGTACGCGGCCCTTCTTGCCAACCACACGTAGGACCTAGTGCCTCGACCACCCGGCTCCAACGTCGTCACGGGCAAGTGGATCTGGACGCACAAGCGGCGAGCTGATGGCTTCCTTGGAGCGCTACAAGGCTCATTGGGTTCTCCGGGGTTTCACTCAGCGGCCTGGTGTTGACTATGATGAGACCTTCAGTCCAGTGGTGAAGCCAGCTACCGTCCGCACCGTTCTCTCACTGGCTCTCGAGCGCTCCTGGCCTGTACATCAGCTGGATTTCAAGAAGCCTTCCTCCATGGCACTCTGACTGAGACAGTCTACTGCAGCCAGCCGGCAGGGTTCGTGGATTCTTCTCGTCCTGACTTGGTCTGCTGGCTCAACAAGTCTTTCTACGGTCTCAAGCAGGCACCTCGGGCTTGGTACTCTCGGTTTGCTACCTTCCTGCTGACTCTTGGGTTCACGGAGGCCAAGTCCGACACCTCACTATTCATATACCACCATGACGGCGAGACTGCTTACCTGCTCCTCTATGTGGATGACATTATTCTCACCGCCTCCGGCACGTATCTGCTCCAGCGCATCATTGCCTCTTTCCAAAAGGAATTTGCTATGAAGGATCTTGGTGTGCTCCATCACTTCCTCGGCGTCACTGTTGAGCCCCGACCTTCAGGCTTGTTCCTCCACCAGCGGCAGTTCACTCGTGACATTCTGGAGCGAGCAGGGATGACTGACTGCAAGCCCTGTTCTACCCCGGTCGACACTCAGGGCAAGCTGTCAGAGGCCGCGGGTTCAACGCTTGGGCTAGAGGACTCTACCGCCTACCGAAGCCTCGCTGGCGCACTCCAGTACCTCACCTTCACCCGGCCCGACATCACCTTACGCCGTACAGCAGCTGTGCCTCTACATGCATGCCCCGCGGGAGCCCCACCTTGCTGCTCTGAAGCAGCTCCTCCGGTACCTCCGTGGCACCCTCGGCTATGGGCTGCTCCTCGGCCGGTCCTCCTCTGCCGAGCTTGTTGTCTACACCGACGCTGACTGGGCGGGCTGCCCTGGACACCCGCAGGTCCACCTCCGGCTACGCTGTCTTCCTGGGCAGCAACCTTGTCTCTTGGTCGTCCAAGCGCCAGCCGGTGGTTTCACGCTCCAGTGCCGAGGCGGAGTACCGCGCCGTTGCCAACGGCGTGGCCGAGGCCGCTTGGCTCCGCCAGCTCCTGGCTGAGCTTCACCGCCCTCTCGCCAGGACCACGCTCGTCTACTGCGATAACGTCAGTGCGGTCTATCTCTGCACCAACCCAGTGCAGCACCAGCGAACCAAGCATATGGAGATCGACCTACACTTTGTCCGCGACCGTGTGGCCATCGGCGACATCCGGGTCCTTCACGTCCCGATCACCTCCCAGTTTGCGGACATCTTCACCAAGGGACTCCCTTCCTCGACCTTCTCCAAGTTTCGCTCCAGTCTCAACATCACCAGTGGCTAGTTGTGACTGCTGGGGGGTCCTGTGCATTGTGCTTGTTTTCTTTCTTGTCCAGTCTTACACTCTGCTGCGTCGGTAGTCTAGACTACGGGGGGTGTTGGCGTATGTGTATTAGGCCCATGAGGCTAAGTCCATGAGACAGCCCATGAGACCCTTGTATACAGTCTACTTAACTACCCTTTTAAAGTTAGCCCAAATTAATCCAATCACTCATTCTAGCATCCAGTACCACAGGGGCCGCCGCCGATTAAGAACGCGTCCGGCCGCCACCGGGCGAGGCAAGGCCATGGTGGGGCGTGCCGCCTCTGGATGCCAGTGGCCGCTGCGACGTCGATGTGAATTTTCACGTCGCAAGAAATATGGCTTGCCACATGTTCCTTTTCATGTGTAGCAGCCACTCGATCAGGCTTTTCATTTTTTTGCATTATCTTTTTGAGATTTTTAATGCTCTTTTATCTTGGGGATTGCTTGGGTATATATTCTGCATTTTGTGTGTAAGTTTGCTGAACCTTACCAATATATTTGCTTTTCTTTTATCATGAGAAGGAGCTGCTTGAAAAGCACAATCTGTGGCTTGATGAAGAACTGAAAGCAAAAGTGAGGAACTTAGATGAACTGAAAACAAATATGGATGAGGAGTCTCGGATGCATGTCTGCAATGATTGCTGAGGTGAGTTTGTGATCCAACTCATGATGGGTAGTCTTCATCATCTAATCAAGATGGATGGAAATGATTTAGAACATGTACGCTGAATTTGTTCCATGTAACCCACAAAAGACATAAGCTCTGACTTTGTAACATCACGAAATGTCTTTTTTTAATTATTTTTGCAATTTTTATCTGATGAAATTAGCATATTTGCACGAAAATAAAGGAATTTTCCGTGTACACAGCGAATCTGTGATTGTTACTGTCTGCTCGTTGTGATTATGAAAAATAGCAGTGCTGTGTGAAACCTGACAAATTTTTTTGTCTGAGTTTTGCAGTTTCATTGTGAAAGATAAGGTCTTCCATAACTTGGAAACATCTGTGCTTCAGAAAGGAGGTGCTACTTACCCTGGTATGTGCAAATTAATGTTGTCCTGTAATGATGTGTATGCACAACTGATGTCTGATACTACAACTCTGTGACTGCATCTGGAACGTGCATCTAAAGCTCAATTTGCAAAGCTTCTAAAACTGGCAGGTTCTTCATCACTTAATGGGATGGTATTCAATGATGATTCATGAATGGAGCTAAAATACTGTTGGCACCCTTTTTCAGCATCCAATTTTTTTAGCTCTTCTTAATTTAGTCATAATATCTCCCTGTCTGTTGAGCACTCTGGAAAGTACATTGATGATAATATTACATTCCTTTCATGTATTGTTCACGTTGCCTTCCTAGAACGGACACTAAGATGACAAATATTGTGTCAGGTAATGGGTTTATGGAATTATTAAAGCTGGAACTATCTCACAGTCTTCCTAACATCAACACTGAAGACTTTAGACATAAATAGTTCTTGATGCCATACCTACTAAATATTTTGGTTAGTGATATCCATAAAGTACAATTTTAACTGATAGAAATACATCTTTGGTTGCAGTTGGGCAACTTAAGGTTGTTTACCCGGTGATTCTCTTTCTAGAGCATACTCTTTGCCCCGTAGTGTTTGTCGCTGAAAATTGTTTAAATTGCTATTTGCATAAAATATTTTTCTCAATTTATGCTTGATTACTAAAAGATATTCGATGGTTGTTTGACTTGCATTCATAGATGACGCCGCAACGTTAGCATAGACAAATACTATACAATAGAGTTCATGAGCATGTGACGTCATGTTTTCCATTGCTGTGTTAATTTCACGAACTTTGCTTTTTGATTAAATGTCACTTTAACATTGGTATCTTATTATACAATATTATTTTTTTATCGTGCGATCTGTGTGTTTTAATATAAAAGTTTAGTTATCCCGTGAGAACGCACAAGCACGCTTTCTATCTCTTCTATATACATCCTATCTCTTCTATATACATCTAAAATATACGAAGTGGAATCGTCCACCCGACTCCCGACCTCGCTCCCCCGCTCTCAGCCCGCCTTGCTCCTGTAAAAAAAGAAAAGAAAAGAAGGCCCCATCTCCGCTCGCTCTTCTATCGCGCACCTCTCCCAGGTCCCCGTTTTGACCGCGCCCGGCACGCCGCCCAACCGCCGCCGTCGACATGAACCTCTCCCTCGACAGCCGCCCCCACCACCAACCCCGTTGGCGCGCCGCCGCCCGCTCCTGCCCCAGCCATCACGCGGCTTTGCTGCATCGCGCCCATCACTGCTTCTCGCACAGCTCAAATGCGAGCGTCCCCGACCTGCGCCGCCGTAGCGTTTCGCCCCGCCCCGCTCTCTCTTCCGCGGCACCACCGGGCTCAGTCTGGCCCGCCGCCACTCGACGCCGTGGCTGCCCCCGCCGCAGGCGCCCGCGCTCCGTGCGAACGCCGCCTCCCACTACCCCAATCCCTTCCTCGACGCCCAGCATCCGTTGATGGCCTGCTGACTTTGTACGTGCTTCCTTCTTCTCGCAATGAAGCACCGGGTGGATAGGCGGACGCGACGCTGCCGCGCTTCCTCTCTCCCTGCGTGCACTAGGTACGGATCCTGGCGCCCACTGCATTCACAAGGACGAGTGCTTCGTCTCCTTCGACACCCCCCGTAACAGCCATGCCCCATCCTTCCCGTTCCCAAACTCCAATTCAATTCGTTAGGGTTAGGGTTTAAAGCGTCTTGGATTTGTGTTCTTGCGTGTGCACATGGATTGTGCAAACTAGATGCTGAAATTCGCCATGGCGATTAACAGTGATGTGCTTGCCGAGATGGAAAATTCCCGAAGTGTACCTGGAGACACTCCCGAAGGTAAAACACTTCCAGTTAGGGATTCACATTATTTTTTCATATGAAACTCTGTAGTTTTCACAAATTTAAATTTAAATGCATCTATTTTCTTATTTGTAGTTTGGCACTTAGCAAGGCTAATATATGCAGCTTACCATTGGAAAACAGTTGCTGGTAGTAGAAAAGTTTTGAACTTGTAGGTAACTCTTTTTCTTCCCTGAAGGAATTAGATATGCCATATGCGGTCATGCAATATTCTAATCAACGTTCATTACCAAATTTAGGTTGAGGTGTGTGTGTGTGCCATATGCAGTCATGCAGACATGGTTGGAGAGTGCTGGAGCAGGAGAAAGGTATGGTGACGTGGTTTGGAATTAAGTTATTATAAATAAATTCATGTGATGGTTTAGCAAATATTTAGCTGTCGCCCGTCGGTCGTATAAAAATTAGACTTTTGATGTATCAATGGAGTTAACTGATCTATCGATATTTTAAATCTTTCCTCCATTTTACTTGTGAATCTTGTTATGCTAGCAAGGTATTGAGTTTTACAACAAGAGCTTGAGACTCCAGGATAGACAAGTGGGTGAAGGGCAGGCAGAAATGGGCATATAGGATTTTGGAGAAGAGTTTATCCGCAAGGTACAAGCTAATATCCTAGCATCATCAATCGTTTAAAACAGTTGACGATTCTTTCATCCAAATTCGTATAAACGTAACGTCCATGTTTCAGTAACTAAAAAAAACAAAATTAAGGGAATCTTCAGGAGTTTCCAAAACCCACTCCCAATCTTGGTTTTTTGGCAACAACCACATATCTCAACTTTCAATCTTTCTGCATTCGGGACAATTGATCCAATCACAGCCCTAAAGATATTTCATATTTATTATAGGACAACTGATCTGTGCCGCCATTTGTCACCTAGCCTCATGACATAAAGTCAGTGCATGGTCCAGTAAGATGAAAATAGCTAGATAATTTTGTTGGTCATCCATGTATCGTTTTCCAGTGCATTTTATTTCTGTATTTTCAGTTTCCAAATTATGCATCTCATCCTCACTTGTTTGTTCAGAAATGAGAATGTTTAGAACTTGTTTGGATCTCAATTCTCACGGTAGAAACAAATTGGTGTTTCTAATCCTTCACTAAAATAGGAAAGCTAAGCAGATTTCTGGTTAAATTCCATTGCAGGAATGGATTTATAGTTGAGTAAATCTCTGAGTATGGAGATTTTTTGGTTCCTGAAATGAATGAATGAATGAAGTTCGTGGAGGGGAACTGGCTGGACTGGATGGACACGGAGATGAAGCCCCCGAACGCCAACGGCAAGCTCCCCACCGCTGTGAAGTTCGGGCCCCGGGTCATCCGAGAAAAGTTCACCCAGCTCTGCTCGCCCGAGGTACTTACAAGCGCGTCTATGCCCAGGCCTGACTTCTTGTTCATCTTCCGTGTGTGAGTTAAGTTGCAATTTTTTTCGCCGCTCGTGCGAGTCGAGTTGAAAGGGAAATGTTCGTCGATTGATCACTGGACGTGCTCCTTTCTCTTGATGCACACAAGATTTAATTGTACGTAATGCACTTGCTACTATTTATTGAATATTAAAAATTAAATGAGGGTGTTTTGTTGATTGAGCATGCTATCTTTAGGTCAAGACAGGGAAATAGTTAGCTTAGCATGAGCCATGATGCTATGAGTAGATGAGTGATTCATAGCTGGATGCGATCCGTGTGTTTAATTTCACACTATGAAAGTTTAGCTATCCCGCAATGAAGATTTTGGTAGTGTTGCCCGTGAGTGTATGCATCATGTGTGCATTTAAGCACCCATTTAGCAGAATGGCCCCCAGATGGTGTTTAGATAATCAACGGGAATAACATTTTGTGCTGTCCTGGTCTGAGGTCTGTAGTTTTTTATATGAAGTGGTATTCTTCCAATCATGCGGCGTGCCTGTGCATTGTGGTCAATGGGAGCTTCATTATACATATCATAACATTTGACTTATTGTTTAGCTTACATCTGACTGCTCCTCTTATTTTGTGATACTTTTCAGTGTTGCACTTCATCAATGCCTGAATATTTTTGTCTAAGAGAGATTTTGTGGTGCAACTAAATTTCTGTACCAGACTGACCCCTCGGGGACCTTCTCTGCTTGGAAGGCCAACGCAACTGGCCGCGACTCCAACTCCATGTGAAAGTTTCTCGAGAAGAATTACAAGGAGACGTCCAGCAAGGAAACCATCAGGCTCGCCATACCACTCCCTGAGGTATATACTCAGCACTTGATTACCAGCGGAGAGTTGAAATCTGAACTGTGTGTGTGCTCTGTTAGTTTTATTGTTTATGAATAGTGGTATTGTCAGCTATAGATCCCGGTTTAATAACCAACAGTTTGATCCAATTCTAAGAAATATTTATAGTCAGGTGGGTTAAAACAGCATATGTGAAACTAAATAAAGGTGGATAAAATTAGTTTTACTTAACTTGATTCATCTTAGGACTTGTTTGTTTGTTGTTATTTCAGGCGTAAAGGCCGCATAGGCCTCGGGAGTGAGAAGTTATGGTGTCGACACTGTAGACCGGCTTGGCTGTGGGTCGTTATAGCTGCACTGGTGATCGGCAGTTCAGGCACCATCCAGTTCTGGTGATATAAAAGGTTGACAATTATGTGTGCTACCTGCTACAAAAGATGTTTGTCTTATATCATCCTGCAGTGAAGATTTTGTATCTTTTGCTATTGTTAGGTTCAGGCAAGAAAAGAGCTAGGCGAAAACAAAATGCTACTATATGTTGGGAAAATCATAAATTTAACATGGAAAAGAATGTATTTGTTTGTTTGCTATGGCTTTCTGGAAAAAATTGTTCCATACTAGAGGTGTTTTTTTTTTTTTTTGTGGAAAATTGCCACTCATACTCAGAGATTTACTCAACTATTTTCATTGTTCAGATCCTCCACAAACACTGTCAAGAGTACTGGTTTTGGACACAGACAATGAGGTAATCTAAATATCAGCTGTCCTATACCTGTTTGGTTGGAGTTGCCCAAGTATAAATAGATTAAACAAGCGGTTAAGTTTGATCTCACCATGATATACCATGTGCCTTTTCTCAAGTTTGGCTGCATTTGTTAATAAAATAGCATCACTCCTTGAAAAAAAAAGTATAGTTCTCTGTTTATTATAGTTGCTTGTTTATTTCAGCAACACTCTAAGCTAAATTTGATGTATGAACTAAATTTAACAAGACCGTCGTTTGGGTTCCTTTCCTGAACAGAGACTACAAAGCTTATTTTTCTAAATCCGTGAAAGCTCTACCTGACCATGTAATTCACTGTTTAAGGCTGGCTGAATGAAAAATGATCAAATTTAGTACTCATTGTTCAGATGTGCTTATTGCATGTTTAGTCAGGATCCTCTGTCCCATTGCCCATTAGTTTTTATGAATTGTCTATTTAACAAGGTGAAAATGTAGTCATGTGAGATTTTAGGCAATCTTGCTATACATAATATTTTCTGAAATTCAAGGCAATTGGTGACTAGCTGCAGCAGCAAGCAACTAAAAATAAATAACCTGACCATATATATCTGTGCTGT
The DNA here is from genome assembly GCA_038502445.1 of Eremochloa ophiuroides. Classification (NCBI taxonomy): domain Eukaryota; kingdom Viridiplantae; phylum Streptophyta; class Magnoliopsida; order Poales; family Poaceae; genus Eremochloa; species Eremochloa ophiuroides. The sequence continues at coordinate 9,649,262 of JAHLJS010000002.1, forward strand.
TTAGGAATATGTTTTTTTTTATTAAACTAAGCTCTCTCCTTTATTTTTTTTTGGCAAGTACAAGTGGTGACTTTTTTTTCCTTTGCCATCACCATTCACCTCAACTCATCAATGGACTGACTTTACTCTTGACAGGAGATACTATATGGTTTACTCTCAATTCTTTTTGGCGAATCTTTAAGAGTTTATACCTTGTGGCTGTGTGCAAGGTGGTGCTATATACTTGATTATTTGACTGGACCATGTCACTGAAAATGGTGAGGAAGGAGAATTTGTGCCAAACCTTGTTATGCTGATACCAGGACGACCAAAAGAAGCCTATTGTCACAGAACCTGAAGACTATTATCTTGATCTTTGATTACTTGAACAACTAGCAGTATACCTCTTTTTTTGAGAGATATTTAGGAGTTCATACCTTCACGTCGTGTACAAGGTGGTGCTATTTACTTAATTACTTGACTGGACCATGTCACTGAAACTGGTCAGGAGCTTGCTTTTTGGTTAGCACATATTGAGATGTGCATCCACTTGTGCAGGTCAAAACCTGCAGAAGATTGACACCCTCTTGTTTGGCTCTCTTTATCTTGCCAAGATTGGCAATTAGAAGTGCATCGGAATTTTGTACCTACTAGAGTTTCCTATCTACTTTCGGGAGCTGATATATTCAATATATATTAAAACTACAGACTGAAGAATTTGACTGGGGTGATGAGTTTGGCAAAGAATTATATATGTTGAACTGTGCCCTGCATATGCATGAACTTAGGCTGACAGTTCTATCAGTTTTGTTACTTTCCTTGTAGTCCATTTTATCCGATGACCAGCATCAAGACTTTGCAAACACCATCATGAAGAGCACACATGCCTTTCCTTTCTTTGGATATTTTTTTTCCATTTCTGATTCATTAGCCTCCGATTATGCCTTACCTTCTCTTTATTTCCTTTGTTGCACTTTCCATACACGAAAGAGCACACTAACGCCATGTATATCATAAACATTCGTTTGTTTAGTCGAGTTTATTGCTTACCATCGTCACAAACGCCATGTACATCGTCATAAGCGTAGACAAGGTGAATAATCGATTCGATTACTCCCTTCATTTGTCTATATTTTGTCAAGACCTGTGTCGATATAAAATATTATCTTTGGTGAGCTTGCGATGTTGTACTCTACGTGACTTTGTTAATTCCACGAACTTTGTTTTTTGAATTAAATATCTAACATCGGTGTTTAATTTCACATTATTGTTATTTTATCGTATGATGTTTGTTTTCATATAAAAGTTTAGCTAACTCGGAGCAACGCACGGGCGCTAACCTAGTAACTCTAATAAGTCCCTAGTGTCCAAGCGGGGGGAGAATGAGATCATGCGTAGACAAGGTACTATAGAATGTTACCATATGTATCTGTTCCTCTTTGTCAAATTTGGCATAAAAAAAGAATCTAGATGAGTCCAACAATTAGAATCTGATGCCAATCTGAATAAGTACAATAAATTGAACAAAATATGGAATGCAACTATAATCAGGCTTACATCTGAGAACAAAAATCCAGCCAACAGAGCGTGCGCAATAACGAATATGCATGTAAAATACTCTTTCCATTCCAAATTATAAATATTTTGATTTGATTTTTCTAGATACTAATAAATATGAGTTTCTAAAATTGGTAGATAACGTTAGCAAAAGACACATGTATCCTTGTCCCATTTCTTTTCTGGTCCATAATTAGCTTCCGTATTTAGAGGGACAGTGTTCTATATTTGTGTAAGGACAATGTTATTTATTTCAAGATAAATTTTAAACCAGGGAGTAACAAGAATGAGGGGCCATATACCGGCATTTCAGTCTAGACAGATTAGGGCGAAAAAGCGTTTGCTAGTCTAATGCGGTGAATGAAACGAAACATGAAAAGAAGATAGACTGGCCATGATCACAAGAATCTCAATGAAGATAATGATAAACGAGAAGTAACATATCCCAAGAATGCTTGCCAACGGAAGTTATCATAGAAACAAAAGGTGGGATAACAATGAGCCAGAAGAAGAAAGTAAAGGAGTTGGGGAGATGAAGTAGAACTGAAGTCCAGGAAGCATTGATCAACATACCCGGAGGCACAAAACTCTCTCGAACAATCTATGCGTCTACTTGAATTGCACAAATAATTATTGAGCATCAAACATGTAACGGTCCATCAGTGCCATACCTATGACCTTTGCTCAAACTGGACATACATAAATGTCAGCAACGATGGCAAAGCTATCGGATGCACCAAAAAGATTGGCTAGATATCCTATTAAGGATGAAGCACATGGTATTCTTCCACAGATTAGCGCTTTGTACTGCCAGGACGAGGGGGCCCAAAATAGTTCGTCACCAGACCCATAACAGCAAACCTGGAAATATTAAAAGCTTTGGTAAAACTTTTCTATTTGCGGATCCAATTACATAGAGAAACATATAGGTCCACAGAAAGAACAAATTTATCATGAACATGAGGAAATTACGGGTCAAATGTTGAGAACAGATGAAACCTAAGTTCATGGGAAACTTTATTCTTAGCTACTTTCATTTTTGCTAGCAAAACAAGATACTCGATACCCTTTCGTGATATCTGTATTCTCTTTCACGATATGCAACCAACCCATTGTGTATATATAAACAAGTCTAAACTCTAAATAATAGTTAACGAGGTCACAGATGCCCTTATTGAGAGCAACGTGCTACGGTCACTTGACTTCACAGAATTAAAGCAAGAGTAGAAAATGGAAATATAACAATAAGCACCCATGCTTGCCAAAGTGGAGTAGTTCTTTTGAAACACAGTTCCAAAGTATTGTGAAGCACTGTGTAGCTGATTTGCAGCTTTCCTAACATGGCATTAGAGATGAAATCGTATAGAAACGGGCAGAAAAACCATTTACTAATTTTTGTCGACAAGCAAGGTGGAGCGTTGGTACAGTGGCACATCAGCAGCACGATGCAACCATGCAAGGGCCTCGTGGCAGTAGGTACCACCCGCCCTTGCACTCAAGGCATAGTCGCATTGCCAAACTGGGCTGGTGGGCCGAACAGTGTGTGTGGGACTGTTAACCTGTAGGGGTACAGGGAATTGCTCATGTTGCTTGCTTGGTTATCCCTAATTGGCAAATATGGGCCATTTCTGAATATAAATACGGATCCGGCAAAAACAAGCGAGATGGGAGCTCTCCCCATTCTGGTCCATGTCCGAGACTTCCATCCCGGTTGCCATCCTATTTCTGGGTTCTTTTCCAGAATCCAGAAATTCGAAAACGGGCTGGTCAAATGTGGAAAACAGGACGGGATATGTCCCAACAGTTTTTAACCCTACATGGCATTATATATGCACATTGAACATTATGTTTGGCAATACAAATAGGTCATGGAAGTATGGATTTATGGATGCCATTTTGTAGATGACAAGTCAGGAATCTCCATCTGAAAACAGGTTTCTGCTGACATAGGCTATATTGAAAGCCGAACTGCAGAACCCTAACAGTATTTGAAAGCTTAATTCTGAACCCTAACAGTATTTGAAAGCTTAATGTTAACTCCAGGAGCAAAGCCATGCAAGTGAAGTGTGCTGCTATGTAGGTCCTTATCTAAATCTTAGATATATCTTGCATGTTATTTATTTTAGTCTCCAGATACTGTCAAAATATACCAATCCTTATCATTAATTTCTCCACTTATCAGCCAATTCCAATAGTCAGCAATGTAAGCCATATTATTACAAAAATTAACGAAAAGGAAAACCAGATGTATGACTTTTAAGAGAATTCAGTACATGAAAAGTCACAACCCTATCCCACTTTCCCACCCACTGATCCCCCAAAAGAAATCCATTTCATTCTGTCACTTTATTTTCTACTTAGAACTAAACATCAGGGGAATGTCGAGTTTGATAAAGAATGATACGCATGACAAGTTTGATGGATGCTAATAAGCGCTCTTTCAAGGACAAAATTGCTCAAGTTTGGCTGGGGCAGCATATAACCAGTGCACATGTTTAATTTCCATCTGGTTAATACTTGCCTTTGGATTAAGATTGTTTGCCAAAAAATTGTGAACCACATATGGTATCAATTACTTTCTCAAGTCATAGGTTATAAATCCTATTAATCCCCGAGTCAAAGATAGGTGTCACATACTAATACTACTGTTTCATATATATTTAATTTAAAAAATACGCTACAACAGAAAATGGTGATGAAAGTGTTTTGGACACAGTGATTTCTAAAATGACAATGTGATTGGAGGGTGTATTAAATATTAATTTGTAGCAACACAAAGTGTGTGTAGACTCCAAGTTTAGATGTGTCAACCTGATGTCTTAACAACAGCCCCTGAACAGAAAATTTGCATCACATAATTATGATATTACTTGCAGTAGAGTGCTATGTTTGTAAAGAGTGAAGTGCACGGCCATGCTGGCATGCCAAATAGGCAAGCATATGCCAATCAATGTTTGAACCTTGAGTGGCGCAATTATAAATTTTGCAAAGGAGTATACTGCATCAGCACTCGCAAGTCACAAAGTCCTTAAACTTGTTCAGAAGCGTCACATAGGTCCCTGAAATATTAATTTGCAGTTTCATGTCCATAAATTGGCTGAGTCTGCCATTCGAGGTCCAAATCTTGCTAATGTGTGTGTGACTGGCTGATTGCCCATGTGGCGTACTAGCAACTCTCATGTCGCTCATTTCTCCTCTCTCTCCTCTCCCACAAATCAAGCAACATCCGTTCTTTATTTTCCACGACAACAATCCCAAATTTCAATACCAAAGCACCTAAATTACAGCAGGATTAAGTCATCCATGTTTGTCACAATGCTACCATTTAAATTGCTCACAAAATTAAGCACCAAAGGTTTAGAAAGTGTGGCCAAAACAACGTACTACCGAAATAGCAACAAAGCATTACAAACTCATGCTGAACATAGACTCAAAACCAAGCTTTAGACATAAGATATTACGTTCTAAACAAGTAAACGTTTAAATGCCCACATGGGCATCAAACTCAGCACACAGGTGTCCAACTAAGCAGAAGTGTTGCTAGCCACTGTATCTCTACCCCTAAATAAACCACCAGTTACAATTAAGGATGGCAACGGAGCGGGTCCAGACCCGAAACCCGCGGGTTTTAGACCCGGCGGGGGCGGGGGCGGATCTAGATCTCGCCCCACGGGTTCGCGGGTACGGGGACCCAAAACGGGGCGGGTCGGGGCGGGTCCCGTCGGGGACCCGCTAAGACTCCAATATTCTCCGTTCTCCCGTACCCGGCTCTCCTCAACAAAGCCGCACGCACGCAGCCACGCCCCCGCGCGAGGCGCGACTCCCGCACGACTCCCCTCGGCCCTCTCCTCTCCTCTCCCGATTCCCGCACCGCCGCACGCCGCACGCCGCTCTCCTCTCCAATCCAGCCGCTCGCCCGCTCCCATGTCGTAGCCACTCATCGGTCCCCTCTCCAATCTCTCCTCCGGCCCTCCCTCGTGGGGCGCGGCCACGCCGCACTGGTGCCGAGCACCGCGCCATTGCAGGTCCGCGTGCCGGCGCCCCTCCACTGCTCCACCGGTCCGCCGGTCGCCGCGCACGGCGTACCCATGCCCCTCCAATCCGCGGCTCCATCAGCCCGCCGAGCAGCGTGCCCCTGCTCCCCTCCGGTCCGGCAACCGCGGCAGTGGGCATGCCAACGGCCAGATCTGGGCGCTCGGCCTCCTACCTCCGCATGCACGCTGTCGCCGGTAGAGGAGAAGAGAGGGGTCTCACTCGAGAAGAGAAGCGGAGGGGACGAGGGGTGCTGGCGAAGGAGAAAGGGAGGGGGCGCCGGCACTGCACTGAGCCGCCGATCCACCGCTTGCCGTCTTCCCCACCTCCCTTGCTGTCGCGTGATGTTCACGGGTTTCGGGGACCCGGCGGGTTCGGGGGCGGGGGCGCACTTTCGCCCGGCACAAGGTTCGGGACGGGTTCGGGGGCAGCTGTCGGGTCTCAGGTGCGGGTCCGCGGACGCTCCACCCGCCCCGAACCCGCCCCGTTGCCATCCTTAGTTACAATTACCCTAGATCCACCGCAATTAGTTGCTCCACAGAGATGCAACACCTTAGAAACATACGCATCGGATCATCTCTCCTCCATACTCTCTCCTTGCTCAACTAACTAAATCGAACGGTCATCGTTGAATGGTCCTCCGCCTCGAGCGCCCCACGCCCGCACCCTCCCTCCGCGGTTCAGTCCCTCCTACAGACTATCTTTTTTTCCAAAAAAAAATGAAACACAGTCCTCACCACTAGAGCGATAGGAGCCCCACGCCTCTCGACTTCCACCATCGCCACCTTGGTCCCTGTGCCATTTGAGCTCCCTAGCTCCAGCGCCACCTCCGCCTCGCCAGTGATGGTTGGATCTAGTGGATTCGGTTCCCCTCTACCTCCCCTAACCCCCTTCTTCTTATCCATGGGAAAAGTTCTTCCTAGGGTTGATTATCTCGGCAGCGCAGAGAGCGGGCGACGACGCTCCTTCCCAGGTGGTTGGAGTCTCACCCGCGGGCGGCAGGACGGCACCATGGCTAGCCCTGCATCCCCGTTCCATGCGACGCCTCGACACCGCCCTGTCCCTGTGTCCATCTCCGAGCCCGGCGACCATCATCCCCAATCCGAAGTTAACCTCGGCCGGCGCTGCCCTCCCCACACATGATCCTCTCCCCCATGCTAATGGTTCCTCCTCTCACCATGTCGCCATGGTGGCGGCGGCCACCCGCAGTAGGAGGCGCATCCGGTGCAGCAGTCGTCCAAGGCCTTGGTTGCCGAGGAGATCATATCCGGCCCAGGCTCGCCCAATGAGATCTGCTACGAGCGTGCACTGTCCGGTGAGCATGCCAGATCCTTCTCTCCCCATCTCCTCTCTCTCTCCACATGGGAGGATGGTGGCGGCAGGAACTGTTCTTGGCGCCTTTGGCTACATATGAAAATTAAGAGCAAATTTGTGCATACACAAGTAAAATATGGGTTCCCAAATCAGTTTATATTTTGGTAGGCTTACAGTATGAAGAGATAGCCAGGATCTATTGGCAAACTGAGTAAGCATATGCTGTATGCTAGTCACTAGATTTTAACTGTACTTTTTTTTTAAAGCCAAACTCAAAGTTCAATGCATAAACCTCAAAATCTGTTAAGAAAACTCACATAAAGGCCATGGAGAGCTGCTTCATATCATTCTCAAAGTTCTTCATGTTTGCAAACGACTGAGCGCAAAAGATGATTGCGATCCACGAGCACACCTTGTACTGCAAACCGAATCGATTAGATTTCACGGGTAGCCAACACAAACCGAAATTATATCGACGCGAGCAGCCCAGTAAGGCAAGCATAACATCACCATCAATAGCTCATATGGTAACAAATCACTCACAAGGGACTGCTGGAGCTTGCAGATCTACCACAAACTTGTCTAGATCTAAACACTAGGGAAATCAAACTCAGATCAGAGAGGTTGGAATAGTTACGTACGCGGAGCATGACGCCGACGACGCCGAAGACGACGGCGAGGAAGCCCGCGTAGTCGACGGGCAGGTCCTGGGGCGAGAGCTTCGGCGGCGCGTATGGCTTCGCCGTTGACGGCTGCCTCGGATCACTGCCCCCAGCGAACGCCCCTCCCCCCGACGACGATGCGTCCTTCATCTCTCTCGTCTGTGCCTCTGAGGCTCTGCGGAGATCGAAAGCAAAGATCCAGACGGTAGAGGGATGAGAAAAAGAGAGAAGAAGTAGATTATAACGTGGGCCCATACGGGCCGGGCCGGGCCGGTACGGCCCAATTGGCGGCCCCAGCCGTCCGGTCGCCGACCGCAGGAGGAAAAGTCAAAGCGCACGAGTCGGCAAATCGGCAGGCAGCTTCCGCGTTCCCACTGCGCAGTCTGCGGCTCTGCGCTCCCTTCCTTGTGCTTGTGCTCCCTCACTGGTGCTCGCCTGCTCCGCTCCCAGCTCCAAAACCCTAACCCCGCGAGACAGCCCAGCAGCTAGGAGCGGGTCCAGGAGCTCACCGCTGAGCTGCCGCTACACTCGACCTCACCGGTTGCCAGTAAGGCCTCGCTTCATCTCGCCGCGCACGCTTATTACTTCTGTCGGTGGCTTGTTTAGCTATTCTCGTAGTTGATTTGTTGCTTGGCTATTCCTTCTAGTTATTAATTAGCTTGACCTTTGAGGTGGCTCGTTGTTGATTTTTCAGTGTGAATGTCGGCGCCCTTGGGCGTCTTAGAGCACAAGGGTTTTGTTCGTTGAGTTTTTAAGCTTGGGTTGGGGGCATGGCGCATGCCTGCCTTTAATCTCTAGCTCGCGGCTTGCCTTTCTAGTTTCATACTGTGCAGTATTCTTCTATTTAGTTTTCTTGCCAAATGGGCATGAGGTGATTTTTCATAGGTCGTAAGATGTCAAATGGGTAATTAGGGTCTTACTGTTGTTGCAGGTTTTGTTGATTTGATTAATTCTAACTGGTATGTGTAAATCTTTGGATTCAATCACCTGCAGATGTTGATCAAAGCATGAGCACGACTCCTGTTTCAAGGTTCAGGGGGGCAGCCTATTTGCAGTTGTGTCCCCAGTCTAGCAGTTGTGGTGAACTTTTGGTAAATGTGGATGGACCGAGTGCAAACAGTTTGTCAGTTGACCCAAGCACATTTTGTCTTCCACAAGATGCTAATCAGGAATTTTATACCCGAGCTTTACAGTACAGTTGCCATGTTTCAAAACAGGGACTTGAAGCTCAAGGTCTTCTTGTGAATGCTGCAGAGTTTGGTATGAATAATGATTCTTCTGTGGCGGGAGGATATCAACAATTTGACTACCTTCTGGGGCCTACTCAGCCTGAAGTGTATGAAGGAATGCAGATGCAAAATATCAACACAAGTATCATCCACGAGCGTAGATCTTCTAATGCATCTTGTCTTGATCATACAGAAGAACTTACTTCCTATGACAACGATGACAGAGCTATGTCATTTGGAAGTAGTTGTAGCACAGGAATTGCGAGTTATCCATATAGTACTCCTTTGCAAAGCAATAGCCACATTCCGGATACACGGGATGGAACTTGGGATGCTCTTATGCAAATGCAAGAGGCTTTGGAAGCATCCAACAGTGACAATGGACTCAATGAAGAGTGCAGTGACTTGACTTTCAACCATGCTGAACTTTCAGGTGGGAATACCATAAAGCATCAAGTTGTTTGGGACAGTGGTTCCTTAAAAAGCCCATCTTTCACCTCAAACTTTTTGCCTTTCCCTGGTGACACCGAGACCACCCTCACAAGTGCCTCCACTGTTTATTGTAGCTATCAGAACTTTGCTGATCTCCAACATAAGATGAATAACAATGAGCAAAACAAATTATCTTTTGAGGTCGAACCGCCTCATCAGAAAGGGCCCACAACAAGCCATGATGACGAAAGCCGAGGTGAAATGCATTCTGCTAAATGGGGGACAAATCCTGGTCTCATAGAATCTTCTGGGTTTATGCCAAGCAATGAAGACAGACAGAACGATATGTCACATCAACTGTCAAGTTCATTTGTATACAGTACAGATGGAACTGTGGATAATTGCTCAAAAAAGTCGCCCCTCTTGTATGAATGTGAAGAGCAAATGGAAATTGATTCGCTTCTAAATTCATTTGGTGTATCAACTGATTCCTTTTCACAAACATATGGAATGTTTGAGCAAAGGTAAATTGATGTGCTGCAGTTTCATCATAGCATTGAAGATTAATTTCATTTTCATGTTAAAATTAGAAAGCTTGCAACTTAAATAATACTGGTTCTTCACAGTAACAGCATGATGGTGTCTACAACACTTATAAGTTATAACTGTGGGCTTAACTATTTCTATAGATAGATTTTTGGTTTGTAACAAAAATATAGCTGCCAAACACTTCTTTGGTAATGGCACTCGCTATTTCCAGTCAGATGGATCATAGTATATTACTCTGCTAGGAACACTAAACCTAGCCGATTGTTCGCATTTTCTAGGTTGAATTAAATACTTATTTGTTTTTAAGCATCGTTGGCCAATTTGGTATTTCTGAGTTGCAATCTAATTAAATGTCTTAAATTGCAGCGATAATTTGGTTGAGTTTGATATGAAGTTTGAATTAGATGAAAGTGGTTCTGCTGCATGCTTTAGTAATACTGCCCCATATATGCAAACTGGACCACCTGAGTCAGCTATATCTGATGGATCTTCTTATCCTGAACAGTATCAGTCTACTTCTCAAACATGTGGCTTATTTTGTGCTTCAGCGTCTCAGTGGCAAAATATTTCAAGTTCTGGATTGCCTTTACTGGATTGTTGCAAAAGTATTGGTGAGCCCACTTCAATAATTGGCCTGGGGCGAAATTGTAAAGGACACTTGCTGCCCACAAGTGAAGATACTTTAGGACAGCAACCACAGAGTGTTGCTCCTGATACTAGATTGGAAATGACCGACAATGTTGCTAATTGCTATCTAGACTCCACTGCTAGCTTGAATGGTCAATCTTGTCCAATAGGGTCTTCTGTATGTCATGATGAAGCAATGGCCGCCAAAGTTCTGCAGACAGCACAACATGGCATAGTCACAGATTGCATCTTTGGAGCACATACTTCAAACTATGCTGGCCATTCAGACATGCAGCTACCCATTACACAGACTACTACTGTTCAAGAGCCTGGCCTGAGTTTATCCAAAGACCCCAACTCATCATGTATTCAAGGAGCTGAGGTTAAGAAAGTAGATTTAATAGCGACATACAATTCTGAATGCCATGGCATCTTCCGCCCCAAGTCTTTTGAACAAAACACTAAAACAGACGTATATCATTGTGATGATCATAGCCTGATTTTTGATCCTCAGCAGAGTATCATACTCTCTGCAAGCAAACCTTTACACTCAAGTGTTTTGCCAGTTGACAAACTTGATGGCAAGGTCGTGTCTCAGCAGAAAAAGCGGAAAAGGACTACAGAAAAGCTTTTAGCGTGGCATGCACAAGTCATGACCGTGCATGGGAGCATGCATCATAGAAGGTGTTGATTTTTTATTGAACTCACTCATCTTTTGAACAAAGTATTTGAGCTTTAGTTTGACTTGCTTCTTTTGTTTAAAAATGTTTATGCAACTCCTTTTGGCTTGACATACATGTTCAAAGGGGCTGATCTGCTGATGTTTGTTTGTTTTGAACTATAGAACACCTCAGTTGGATTGGGCTCGTGCTACCAAAAGATTAGTTGAGAAGGTTGTACGATTTTCTCTATATATCGCATAAAACCTTTTCTGTTGTGCAAACCCACCCCCCCCCCCCCCCCCCCCCCCCTCTGGTCTGACATCCTTATTGTGCATAGCAGGTAGACGGTGAGAAAGCAACAATGGGAAGTAGCACCTTTGATACTCAAGCTCGGAAAAGACTTATTTTGACGACTAGCCTGATTCAGTATATTCTTCCTGTTGTACCAGCTAGACTTCTTGCCACAAATGTTACTAAATCCACTGAGACCATTGTATACCACCTTTCCAAATCCGCACTCAGTGACGCATGTAACACTGCTCTATCTGTTGTGAATGATGACACGTAAGCATCGTTTTCTTTCTTTTGAATGTGTTTCCTTCTGTAGTGTTCTCCAAGTTTTTAACATCGTTAGACTTAGTATAGATTAAAACTAAAGATGTAATGTGGTCTAAGGGACTGTAACCATGTCATAATCAGCAGGCTGATTTATTTGTAATATCTATGTAGTTTTGGGACTACTTAGGTTTCACATTAATCTTGAGAATCTTCGTTTTTGTGGTATTTGCCCAGGCAACCGAACCAGAGCAGCACTTCTGGTAAGGAAGGCTCAAGAATCCTATCAGAAGTTCTGGAAAAGTACCAGTCGAGGTTTGGCAAGCTGGAAGTTTCCTTGTTAAGGTATGGCTTACCAATAATTGGACTACAACTCATAGGCTTTAGTATTTGAGTTCTGCAATTAATCATAAACATCTGCAAACATACTACTGGTTCCATGATTTCATTTTTTTATGATTTCCAGCGACTGCGATAATAATGATGCTCCTGTACTCTCATAATTTGACATTCTTATGTATTTCACTGTGTATCTCAGCGCTGAGAAGGCGACGACATTACATGATCTGGCATCAGAGCTACAGGACTTGGAGCGGTGGTCTATTCTCTATCATCTTGCGAAGTGGCATGGGTACACTAACGATTCTGGGCTCGACCCCTGCACAGCGACTGTCAAGAAACATGAAGGAGCTGCAGCAGCACCAGTAAACTCGTTGAGTAGTATCAAGTGTCGCTTACTGAACTAGGGCAGTTCAGTGACAACTAACTAGTCGACCCCTGTTTTGCCCAGTTTCCAGCAGTCGCGCATTGCCACAATGCTGAACTGCGCATAGGAATATAGAACCATAGAACATACTGCCGTCCCATTGCCTTATCGGCTTCTTTTGTTTGTAAATTTGACGCTACTTCTCGGTTTAGACTTAGGAATATGGTGATGTGACTTATCACGTGTTATGTGATCATTAGATGTAGGAGCACGGGGGTTCATTTTGCAAGTATAGCTAATGCTATTTGTCTGTAACTTTCAGATGTCACAGTTCCTTTGGCCTGTTGTCTAGAAGATCTTGGTGTGCAGATTTTGCAGTTTGCTCGTCTTCTAGGCGAAGCCAAAAGCTAAAAAAAAGGTCTGCTTTTAGAAGTGGTTTTTGCAAACCAAGAGCTGATTTAGGGCTTGTTTACTTTCACTTTAAAATTTCAACTTCCTCATCACACGACATCATATCAAATATTCGGATACATACGTGGAGCATTAAATATTGATAAAAAACTAATTACATAATTTGCAAAAAAAAATCACAAGATTAATCTTTTGAATCTACTTAGACTATAATTAAATATTTATTATAAAAGTTAATATGTGTGCCACAGTAGTCACAATTATAAATGATTTGATCTAAACATAGTCTTATACTCCATCTGTCCCAATAAATATATAATTCTCACATTCCGATAATTCAACGATCACAAATTTTGACTAAAGTTATATAAAAAAATATTTTTCTCCGTTTTAAATTATAATTTGTTTGACTTTTTTATTTTAAATTTGACCACTCGTCGTATTTAAAAGCTTTTTTTTTTACTTCAGTAATGAAGTGCATATAAAAGAAAAGCCTTTTTTGGCGCATAAGCTTATCCACAAAGACGTCATGTGTGGGCCCTGTGACCCACCACAAGCCATCATGCTTTTGCATTCCGTGTTCCGTTCCATCTCTTCACCGTCCTGTTTATCAAAAAAAAAAAAAAAAAGTCTCTTCACCGTTCTCTTCCTCCTTGCTTTTGACCCACCCTCCGGCCTCCACTCACGAGCCAGCGGAATCTTACCGATTCGGCAACCGAGCTAATCGATCTGCGTGCAATTCCACTTCCCGGAACCGAATTCCTCCACCGACCCAAACCCTAGCGCGCACCCTCCTCCGTTCCCCTTTCCCGGCGTGGGGGCCGGTGTCGGAGATGCGGGCGCTGCTCGCGTACGGCGGGATGGCGCTGGCGGTGGCGCCAGAGGCCAACGAGTCGTCGGGCGGTGCTGCGGTGTCGCTGGGGCCGTTATGGTGGGCGTCGGAGTGCCACGGGGTGCTGTACAGCCTAGCGGTGATGTTGCCGTCGCTGGCCTTCGTGGGGTTCCTGGCGTGGCAGGCGCGGCGGAGCTTCCGTAGGCTCAGCAACGGCCGCTCTCACGTCGTCGTCGTCGCGTACTACGCGCTTCTCTGGGCCGTAGCCGTACTCAACCTCCTTTGGTGCTTCCTGCAGGTTCGGATTGGCTGCCGTTGTTGCGTATCGCTAAGTCCCGTATTGCCCTGGTTATGAAACTCTCCGTGCTTTGATTAGGTGTTTGATTTGGTCATTTGATGTTTATTGGGGGAATGCTTTCCATGAAAGAAGTGCTATGCTGTGCGTGTAGTTTAAGTTATGACTAGTGAAAGACGGGGGGATTCCTTCTTGAAAAGTAGGGGGAAGTGGAGCTAACGAGAGATGAGCTTGGTGGTGAAAATGAGCCATTAGAAATCAATACCAGATCATGAAACTTTGAATTGTATTTTCAGGTTTGAATGATAATCAGTAATGTTTGTATGTTTTGCTAGTGTTCGATTGCTGAGTAGAATAAGTAGGTAAAAGACTGGAAAGTAAGTGAACTTTTGGTGAACATGAGTTGTACCTGTCAGCCTGAGTAGTCTTCTTATGTTTCAACTTGATAATGGAATAGCTGAAGACCACATCGTGATTGAATCCTATGGGTAGGATGGTTAGGCTAGGAGCTGGTCACTGGTCAGGGAATCTCAATGTTGAGCCAGTAGCAAGCTTTGGTGGGTTTCAAAAAGGAAAGAGCAAGTTTATGTTGGTCATGTGATAGCTGATAATGATGAACAGGTAGGAAGATCTGCTGGGTTAAGTAAAAATGAAATCCGTGGTAGCTGGGTGTTGATGTCAAATAGTACTTCACATTGGTATAGTTTTTAGGTTTAGATTTTTCAGGTGCACATCTTGGTATTGTTGCTAATATAAGTGGATTAATCCATATTTAGACGATATGTTCCTGCTGTACATAAGTACAGAAGGAAAATCAAATGAATGATCCTGCCTTGTGAATCCAAAATTTCATTTTCATTCTTTTTATATTGTGTATTGCTTGTATCTCTTATGTAAGTATGGATTTTTTTTCCCCCAAATGGCAGGCATGGCAATGTATGCCTGACAGGTCATTTTCTTGGAATGTACTGTCACTGTTTACAAAATCAGGAATGTTATTCTTGGAAGTCAGTCTCATAGCCTTTCTACTTCAAGGAAATGATGCCAGTGGTTTTGAATCTTTGGCACGAACCTTTGTTATCTCTGGAGCTGTAGTTGCTGCTGACGTATTGCTCAAGGTATGATTCTTCTACAAAATTCAGGCATAGTGAACAGTGATTAGCTTCTCTTAGAAGTTAGAAGTGATGGGTATTAGGGTTCTTTAGTTCTTGCAGGTTTTGGTATTCAACTAGAATTTTTAGAGATGTTGTGCCATACTGGCTTTCTTAGATCTAGGTTAATTGACTAGTTTATCTGGTGTAATGTTACTTTATTAGAAGAACATAATATGTTTCTTATTTCCGTTGCTCCATAACTGTGGATTGGCTATTGCAAGTTGGTACTGATGTTGTATCCATCATAGATTTTGGCCACCCATCTCATGTCGCTGCAAAAGAATTTTTTGGCTGCTCAGTGAAAGACAAGGCCCCATGACTTAACCTAACCTGGCATACCTTTCCTGGTTTCAATGTGTTAAATCATGTTGCAAGTGGAAAGTTGATTAATATTCTAGTTCATTTGTTGTAGCCTTTGACGTACCTATGAAACTGACTTTGTCCTTGTTCAGACTATATATGTTTTTGGCTTCGGTGTTCCTTTGTTCATTGATGCTGATAAAGGAACTGGTGGGAAATGGGGCCTATGGATTCTCCACAAACTTGTGCTTACTGGAGTCTATGGATTGATTGTTTTCATGCACCATTCAAGATGGAGAGACAGGCTGCCTGGTAATCAGTTACTGTCTTTGTATGTTTCAAAATTCTCTTGTTTGGTGTTTCATGACCATAATGTCGTGGTTGCTTTACTGCAGCAAAACCAGCATACTACAACTATGTATGTGCAATGCTGCTATTGAATGGCATATCACTGTTTGGATGTTTCCTTGTTGCAAGTGGAGCTGGATTTGGTTTATGGTACATACAGAACACTATTTTCAGAGTTTATCGTAACTTATTCACCTTCAAGAGCGATATTTGATGGTGACCCCTTCTGCTGTAGGTTATATAATCTCACAACCGTATGCTATCATTCACTTTACCTTCCCCTCCTATATGTGACTTTCTTAGCAGACTTCTTCCAGGTACCTTACTGCCTATAAGTTCCTTTGCTTCTGTGTAGTGCTTCTTCCTTAGTTCCTTGGCTTGTGTACTGGTATAATTGTCTGTGGCTTGTAATGAAATTACTAGTCTTCACTGATTTGTTTTGTAATTTTGTATGTGTAGGAGGAAGACATGCTCCTAGAGAACGTCTACTATTCTGAAATGAAGGATGCTGGGTTCTTTGATGCTGACTGGGATTAATCGGTGGCTACTTCGCTGTATGGCCACTCCCATATGAACTACGCTGTATTTTTTATCCATGTACTCTCGACGTAGAGCAGAAAATGTATGTAGCTAACCGTGGTAATGAATGGAAATATGTAAATCTTACTGCTGCATACTTCAGATTTCAAGTAATTTCACCGCTGAGATTGCCACCCCAACGATTGGTGAGAATTCACGTCTACTGTGGTACAAAACTATGAAGTAGGCCGTCGAGACTGCTTTTGGGTAGGCTCGTTTATAAATGTCACCTGGGAGGCTAGGATTCTACACAGATTCAAGTTGTATGTTTGCTAATGCTACGTACGTGTGCATGTGCATATGTTCTGTGGCGTTTGTTTTTACCAGTAGAGATTAGACAGAAGTTAGAAGAAGCCGTTTAGAATGGCACTATCGTTCTCACCCTGCAATATGTTGCTTTCTCAGTGACTATATATATATATATATATATATATATATATATATATATATATATATATATATATATATATATATATATATATATATATATATATATATATATATATATATATATATATATATATATGGCTCTATTCGCTTGTTTGATCAGTGAAGATTTTGGTTTATTTTTAGACATGGAACAAAATTTTTTGCTCACAATAAATTAGCAACGACCGAAATCAACATTTGTTTTCAGACGAGTCAATAAGATAAGGCTTGCTTTCTTGTCATGCGTTTCGGTTTACTCCTACTGAGCAGTGAGCACTGCCTACAGGATAAGGCGTCAGGCTATCCGCACTGGGAAACGCTACGCGTTCCTCCGGTACGCGATAGCGGAAATCGGCGCTACAGCGGGTACGTCAAACGAAACGGTAGCGCCGCGGCTTACGCTATTCCCAGCGCTGTACAGGGCCTTCGCTACGCCAAGAAGGGGCCCCACCTCGCTCGCCCGCATCGCCACGTGGGCCTCCATCCACCGCGCCCGCTGCTGACCTGCTCGTCGTCGAGGAGAAGGGGAGGCGGAGGAGCACCGCGCTCGCCTGGGCCGCCACGGCCGCCGCGCTCGCCTAGGCCGCCACGCCTGTCGCGCTCGCTCGCAAATGGATCGAGGAGGCCGCCACCGCAGCTCGCTGGGAAGGGAGAAGGGATGAGAGAGAGAGAGGCCGGGGGAGGGAAGCCACCCGCCGGAGAGGGAAGAAAGTGAGAGCAGGGGAGGGAAGCCGCCCGCCAGCGTCGCGGCCCGCCGGAGAGCGAGAGCGGGGGAGGCCGGCTCGCCGGCGCGGGGAGGGGCTCGCCCTCGTGCGCGGCCGCCGAAGGAGGAAGGCTCGCCGGCGCGGGTTCACGGCCGCTGGAAGAGGGCGGCTCGCCGGGGAGCCGCGCGCCGGAGCGCTCGCCGGGGAGCCCGCGCGCCCGAGCCGCCCCGCGCTAGAGCTCTCGCTGGGGGGCCGCGCGCTGGAGCCACCCCGCGCCGGAGCTCTCGCCTGGGGGCCACGCTGAAAGCCCATGTTTGGTTTTGGGTAATTGATGAAACCTAGTTTGCTAACGATTGCTCTAAGTGTTTCATGAGAATTGATTAGCAAATGGCAAGATGGAGCAAAGGACCGGGTCGGTGGAGGTCACAAGTGAAGGGCAATGACGGCGTCCATGAAAATGGTGTAAGTCCATCAACAAAGGAGAAAGCCCTATTGACGGCATCCATGCAAATGGTATAAGTCCATCATCATAAGTGTCCACAAGGTCCATCAAGAGATGAGAAGGAAGTTGATAAGAAACCGGGAGCTCAAGGCAAAGGTATAACCAATAGGAGCTCTTTTGGTTTTGGTGATCAAGACTCCATAGAGGGAGTGATCACATTTAGGATAGATAGCCGTACTATCAAGAGGGGCGAAATCGTTGATGAAATACGGTTATCAAGTGCCACTAGGTGTTCATGATCTTTGCATACGCATATAGATGCTAGTGACACTAACTTGACCCGTGGAAAACTCTTTTGAAAAGGCTAACACACGTGCACAAGGTGTAGAACAATTGGTGTTAGCACATGGGAACAAAGGGTGAAAGGTTTGAGTGAAAATCCTGAGAAAACAGAGCGTCGGACCGTAGAGTCTCAGAGCGTCGGACCAATGTCTTCGGTCCGACGGCTAACACTGCTGTGAGCGTCGGACGCTTAGTCTCTGAGCGTCGGACCATTAGCCGAAGAGTCCGACGGTGCAGATCGTGCGAGAGATAACACGTGGCGAGCTCTGAGAGCGTCGGACTCTCGGCGTTAGTCCGACGGTGAGCGTCGGACCAACGTCCGACGGTTTTCAGGGCTCGGGGAGCTCTCTGGAAGCGTCGGACGGCCGCGTTCGTTAGTCCGACGCGCTGTGTAATTTCAGTCCGACGGTGCAGTGGCAGTGGGCGTCGGACCGCGGGTGTTAGTCCGACGACCCACCGTCCGACGGTTCGTTTTGGCGCGAGGAAATAGCCGTTGTGATCCAACGTTCGTCTTCAAACGGCTAGTGACACGTGGCGTTCATCCGAAGCGTCGGACCGTGCGGATTAGTCCGACGCCCTGGCCGTCGGACAGTCCGACGGTACGCAGAGAATTGAAAACGGCTAGTTTTTGTGTGTGGCTTATAAATAGTCACTTGGCCGGTTTGGGGAGTATCTCTTGGCACTCCTAAACATCATAACATACTTGTGAGCCTTCCCACTCCACTCTCACTCATCCTACTTGATTATGTTCATCATTTGGTGAGTTTGGAGAGCATCAAGTGCATTGCATTGATTGAGATCATCTAAAGGCACTTGGTAGTGGTATTTCGCAGCGGTTTCTCTTGTTACTCTTGGAGTTTGCCGACTCTTAGACGGCTTGGAGCTGCGAGGATCGTTGAGGGGAGTTGGTGATTGTCTCCGCCTCCGATCGGTGAAGTTGTGAGGGGTTCTTGAGCCTATCCCCGCGGGAGATCGCGAAAGGCATCTTTAGTAGATTGCTCGTAGCTTGGTGGATCCCCATCTTGTGTTGGTTGTGCGGCACCCTTGAGAAGGGTTTGGCGTGTGATGCCAATTAGCGCGTGAACCTCCAAGTGGGTGTATCGCTACAACGAGGACTAGCTTGCCGGCAAGCAAGTGAACCTCGGTAAAAAATCTTGTGTCATCTCTCTACCGAGGATTTCCCTTATATGTGATTGATTGGTTATATTGGACTTCATATCATCTCTTCACCGGCGGTATTGAAATCTCCTTTACTCTTTACATTTGTGTATTTCTCTCTTGTGTATCTTGTTAGTTAGTTGCTCACTTAAGAGTAGTGTAAAGTAGTAACATAATCTTTGAGTGTGAACTTGAGATCATAGTGTAGTATACTTGTCTAGTTGGCTTGCATAGTGTAGTTTAGAGCTAGTGCTTTGCAAAGCTTGCTATTGTTACTAATCGGCTTGTGAAGTGTTGTTTGTAGATTTTTATAGGCTATTCACCCCCCCTCTAGCCATTTAGGACCTTTCAAGTGGTATCAGAGCCGAGGCACCGTTGATTTGAGGCTTAACAACCTACGGTGTAAAAATGGCTCAACTCAACATTCACATCAACAACACCAAGAAGCCACCCCAATTTGATGGCACAAATTATGCATATTGGAAGAGCAAGATGACCTCACACATCAAGTCAATCAATAGAGAGGTTTGGAAGGTTGTGGAAACAAAGATTGAGATTGCCAATGCGGCCAATCCCACAACCGCCGAAGAAAGATTGCTTCAACTCAATGACATTGCGGTTTGTGCTATTCATGAGGCCGTAGATGAAAAAGTGTTTGAGCAAATCAAGAACATTGAGAGCGCTCATGAAGCTTGGAAGAAGCTTGAGGAATCATATGAGGGCACCAAGGGTGTAAAGGCCGCCAAAGCATACATCTTGAAGGACAAGTTTGCAAGCTTCAAGATGAAGGATGATGAAACCGTGCCGGAGATGTTCCATAGATTGCAAGTCATTGTGAATGATCTCAAGGCCGTGGATGAAGAGGTGAAGGATAGTGACTTCTCCATGAAGTTCTTGAAGAGCTTGCCCAAGCGGTTTGCCACATTGATCACGGTCTTGGTGAAGACAACATTGAGTGAATTGACTCCAAATCAAGTGCTAGCAGAGGTGATGACCGATGATGCTTATAGAGATGATGATGATAAAGAAGAGTTGATCAATAAGAAGAAGAAAGAAAAAGATGAAGACTCCAAAGATGAGAAGAAGAAGAGTGTGGCATTCAAAGCCACATCCTCATCAAAGGGCAAGAGCAAGGCCAAAGAAGAGTCAAGTGAAGATCCCTCTAGCACAAGTGAAAGTGATGAAGAAATGGCCCTTCTAGTAAGAAGATTTGGCAAGTTCATGAAGAAGAAGGGCTACCGGGCAAGAAGAAAGAAGAATGCAAGAAGATTTGATGGCCCAAGAAGATGCTTCAATTGTGGAAGCAAAGATCACTTGGTAGCCGATTGCCCACACTCAAGTGAAGATGATCACAAGGGCAAAAAGAAGAACAAGCATGAGAAGAAGGAGAAGAAAGAGAAGAAGGAATCTTCATACAAGAAGAAGAAGAACTATTCTCATGTGGTGACATGGGATAGTGATGCCTCCTCAAGTGATGAAGAGAGTGATGATGATAAGAAGAGCAAGAGGAAGGCACATGCAAGCATTGCCATTCATGACAAGCCTTCCATCTTCGACACTCCTTCTTGCTTCATGGCTAAGGGCTCTAAGGTATCATCCGACACCGAATCTAGTGATGATGATAGTGATGATGACCTAACAAAAGAAGAATTAATTGAAATGCTTGATGATGCACGTATTCATTTTGATAAACTTAGAAAGGAATGCAAGGGCTTGCGCAAGGATAAACAATCCATTGAGCAAGAACTTGAGGAACTTAGAGCATCTTATGAGAGTCTAAAGGAAGACCATAAGAAGCTCCAAAAGGTTCACACTAAGCTTGATGAAGCTCATTCTTCTCTAGTTGAGCAAAATGAAGACTTGCAACAACAAGTGCAAAAGAAAGAAACTAAAACTTGCAACATAGGTGTAACATGTGACATATCTTGTGAACCTATTGTTGTTACCACTAACCCTTCTTGTAGCACTTCCACTACTACCTCACCCACTAGTGACCCTTCACTAGTAGTTGAGAACAAGAACCTAAAGGAGGAGGTTAAAAAGCTCAATCACTCCTTAGCTAAGGCTTATGGTGGTGAGGACCGCTTGCTTATGTGCTTGGGTAGCCAAAGGGCATCTCTCCACAAAGAGGGATTGGGCTATATCCCCAAGAAAGGCAAAACCGCCTTTGCTCCTCACAAGACTTGTTTTGTGAAGAGAAATGGCCGGTATTGCACAAAATGCAAGCAAGTTGGTCACTTAGAGCAAGATTGCAAAAACAAGAAATCCAATGCTTATGTATCCTCAATTAAGTTTGATTCTTGCTACGTTCTCACAAAGGGCTCAAATGGTGTGAAGGCTAAGTTTGTTGGTACATCCATGTTGGGTCCAAAGAAGAAGACCATTTGGGTACCAAAGAGCTTAGTCACTAACCTTCAAGGACCCAAGCAAGTTTGGGTACCTAAAAGGAATTGATCTCTTTTTGTAGGTCAATTACAAAGCCGGAGGGAGGCATTGGGTGCTTGATAGTGGATGCACTCAACATATGACGGGTGATTCTAGTATGTTTGGCTCTCTCAACACAAGTGCAAATAGTGGCTATGATGCAATCACATTTGGTGACAACAAGAAAGGGAAAGTGAGAGGACTTGGTAAAATTGCTATCTCCAATGATATGTCTATCTCAAATGTGTTGCTAGTTGAAAGTTTGAATTTTAATTTACTCTCGGTTGCACAACTTTGTGATCTTGGTTTCAAGTGCATATTTGGGGTTGATGATGTTGAAATTGTTAGTGTTGATGGGTCAAATTTAATATTCAAAGGGTTTAGATATGACAACCTATATCTTGTGGATTTCAATGCTAGTGAAACTCAATTGTCAACTTGTTTGATCACTAAGTCAAGTTTGGGTTGGTTATGGCATAGAAGGCTTGGTCATGTTGGAATGAAACAATTGAACAAACTAGTGAAGCATGATCTAGTTAGAGGCTTGAAAGATGTCACTTTTGAGAAAGATAAGCTTTGTAGTTCATGTCAAGCCGGCAAACAAGTTGGAAATACACATCCTAAGAAGAGCATGATGAGTACTAGTAAAGCTTTTGAGCTCTTGCATATGGACTTGTTTGGACCAACCACATATACTAGCATTGGAGGGAGCAAGTATGGATTTGTGATTGTGGATGACTATACTAGATATACATGGGTATTCTTTCTAGTTGACAAGAGTGAAGTGTATGATCTATTCAAATCTTTTGTCAAGAGAAGCCAAAATGAGTTTGAAACAACCATCAAGAAAGTTAGAAGTGACAATGGTAGTGAATTCAAGAACACCAAGATTGATGAATTGTGTGATGAGTATGGTATTGGACATCAATTCTCACCCAAGTATACACCACAATCAAATGGCATTGTTGAAAGAAAGAATAGAACCTTGATAGATATGGCAAGATCAATGCTAAGTGAATACAATGTTAGTCATTCCTTTTGGGCCGAAGCAATCAACACCGCCTGCTACTACATCAACCGCTTATATTGCCATGGTATGCTTGCAAAGACTCCTTATGAGCTATTGAATGGTAGAAAGCCCAACATTGCATATTTTCGGGTTTTTGGTTGCAAATGCTACATTCTCAAGAAAGGCACAAGATTGAGCAAGTTTGAAAAGAAATGTGATGAAGGTTTCTTACTTGGCTATTCAACCACAAGCAAGGCATATAGAGTTTGGAATTTGGCTAGTGGTACTCTTGAGGAGGTACATGATGTTGAATTTGATGAAACCCAAGGCTCTCAAGATGAAGTTGAAAATCTTAGTGACGTGAGAGGCAATGACTTGGCAAATGCAATGAAAAATATGGATATTGGTGATATTAGGCCAAGGCAAGTCAATGAAGATGAAGATGATGGTGCAATTCATACTAGTATGCAAGTTGAAAATGAAGCAAGTGCAAGTGACTCACAAAATCAATCTCAAGTGCAAGATCAACAAGCTAGTTCATCTCAATCCAATGATCAAGTTCCTATTCTCCAACCGGTCTCTATTGCAAGGGATCATCCTTTGGATCAAATCATTGGTGGTATTCAAAGTGGAGTTCAAACTAGAGCAAGACTAGCTCAAATTTGTGAGCATTTCTCATTTGTGTCAACCATAGAGCCAACCAAGATTGAGGAAGCATTGAAAGATGTTGATTGGGTTAATGCTATGCATGAAGAGCTCAACAATTTCACAAGAAATCAAGTTTGGGAACTAGTGGAAAGACCAAAGAAACACAATGTGATTGGAACCAAATGGGTCTTTAGAAACAAGCAAGATCAAGATGGCATAGTAATAAGGAACAAAGCTAGATTGGTTGCACAAGGTTATACTCAAGTTGAAGGTCTTGATTTTGGAGAAACCTATGCACCGGTTGCTAGATTGGAGGCCATTAGAATCCTATTAGCCTATGCTTGTGCCCACAACATCAAGTTATATCAAATGGATGTCAAGAGTGCATTTCTAAATGGGTACATCAATGAGTTGGTTTATGTGGAACAACCTCCCGGATTTGAAGATGTGAAGAAACCCAACCATGTGTACAAGCTAAGAAAGGCATTGTATGGTTTGAAGCAAGCACCTAGAGCATGGTATGAGAGATTGAGAGATTTCTTGCTCTCAAAAGGGTTCAAAATGGGAAAGGTTGATACAACTCTCTTCACTAAGAAGCTTGGTAATGATTTATTTGTGTTGCAAATATATGTGGATGATATTATATTTGGATCAACAAATCAAGACTTTTGTGAAGAATTTGGAAATATGATGGCAAGTGAGTTTGAAATGTCCATGATTGGTGAGCTTAGCTACTTCCTTGGTCTTCAAGTTAAGCAAATGAAGAATGGTACATTTGTAAGTCAAGGAAAGTACATAAGGGACATGGTAAAGAAATTTGGATTAGAACATGCAAAGCCCATGAATACTCCTATGGCAACTAATGGGCATTTGGACTTGGATGATAGTGGCAAAATGGTAGATCAAAAGCTATATAGATCAATGATTGGAAGTCTCCTTTATGTGACCGCATCTCGACCGGATGTCATGTTTAGTGTGTGCATGTGTGCAAGATTTCAAGCCTCACCAAGAGAAAGTCATTTGAAAGCCGCAAAGAGAATATTGAGGTATTTGAAAGGCACACAAGATGTTGGGTTGTGGTATCCTAAGGGGTCCAATTTTGAGCTTATTGGATATTCGGACTCCGACTATGCCGGTTGCAAAGTGGATAGAAAGAGCACTAGTGGAACTTGTCAATTGCTTGGAAGGTCACTTGCATCATGGTCTTCAAAGAAGCAAAATAGTGTTGCTCTCTCAACGGCCGAAGCGGAGTACATTAGTGCCGGAAGTTGTTGTGCACAATTGCTTTGGATGAAGGCAACTTTGAGTGATTTTGGATTGAAATACAAGAAAGTGCCTTTGCTATGTGACAATGAGAGTGCTATCAAGCTAACCAACAACCCCGTGCAACATTCAAGAACAAAGCACATTGACATAAGGCATCACTTCATTAGAGATCACCAAATCAAAGGGGATATTGCAATTGAAAGTGTTGGCACCGAAGATCAATTAGCGGATATCTTTACCAAGCCACTTGATGAGTCAAGATTTTACAAATTGAGAAATGAGCTAAACATACTAGACTACTCCAACATGAAGTGAAACGCATCCTACATTATATGACATGCCTCTCCTTCGACTAAAGCAAGGTAAAATTGGTTGACATGGCATTCATACTTTGATAAGGATTTGTCTAGTTCATGTAGACATGAAATGCATCTTATAGGCTCATTCATAAAAAAAAAAAAATCAAATGCTTTCATGCATATATGGTACCACTTTTGTTCTTTATGCTTGTATGATCAAGTGGTAGCATATAACATATTGATGGGCTTGCAAACCTAGTGTTGAATCTAGAACATGAGCTCATGATGTGTAACTTAACATGGTCAAGATAACCCTACAAGTAAGGTGTGAAGAAGCTTGTCCTTGGATCAAACTTAGTTACATATTCTAGGCAAGTAATCTAGATTGAACCAATGTGAAAATGAACTAAACCCCATTTATTGACTTGATATTCCCATAATTTGCACCATTTTTGGTGATTGTTGACAAAGGGGGAGAAGAAAGTCACAAAGATAAGAAAGGAAAGGGGTCAATTATTGATCTCACGAGGTATTTTGAGTTTGTGATGCATGACTAGTAAACAATGTTGCTAAGGATGGTATATTTCCGCAACTCCGATGGTATCACGCTTCAAAGGTCCATTCTATATACCTTAGCATCATTTGATAGTAGTAGCTCACCCAAACTTTCAAATTCATGCATATGTGAAAAATTGAACCAAACACAAGGAATCACATATGTAGGGGGAGCTAATACTACCAAAGTGCAAACTTGGTTTTCATTTCATATCTTTGTGAAGGTTGTCATCAATTACCAAAAAGGGGGAGATTGAAAGCCCATGTTTGGTTTTGGGTAATTGATGAAACCTAGTTTGCTAACGATTGCTCTAAGTGTTTCATGAGAATTGATTAGCAAATGGCAAGATGGAGCAAAGGACCGGGTCGGTGGAGGTCACAAGTGAAGGGCAATGACGGCGTCCATGAAAATGGTGTAAGTCCATCAACAAAGGAGAAAGCCCTATTGACGGCATCCATGCAAATGGTATAAGTCCATCATCATAAGTGTCCACAAGGTCCATCAAGAGATGAGAAGGAAGTTGATAAGAAACCGGGAGCTCAAGGCAAAGGTATAACCAATAGGAGCTCTTTTGGTTTTGGTGATCAAGACTCCATAGAGGGAGTGATCACATTTAGGATAGATAGCCGTACTATCAAGAGGGGCGAAATCGTTGATGAAATACGGTTATCAAGTGCCACTAGGTGTTCATGATCTTTGCATACGCATATAGATGCTAGTGACACTAACTTGACCCGTGGAAAACTCTTTTGAAAAGGCTAACACACGTGCACAAGGTGTAGAACAATTGGTGTTAGCACATGGGAACAAAGGGTGAAAGGTTTGAGTGAAAATCCTGAGAAAACAGAGCGTCGGACCGTAGAGTCTCAGAGCGTCGGACCAATGTCTTCGGTCCGACGGCTAACACTGCTGTGAGCGTCGGACGCTTAGTCTCTGAGCGTCGGACCATTAGCCGAAGAGTCCGACGGTGCAGATCGTGCGAGAGATAACACGTGGCGAGCTCTGAGAGCGTCGGACTCTCGGCGTTAGTCCGACGGTGAGCGTCGGACCAACGTCCGACGGTTTTCAGGGCTCGGGGAGCTCTCTGGAAGCGTCGGACGGCCGCGTTCGTTAGTCCGACGCGCTGTGTAATTTCAGTCCGACGGTGCAGTGGCAGTGGGCGTCGGACCGCGGGTGTTAGTCCGACGACCCACCGTCCGACGGTTCGTTTTGGCGCGAGGAAATAGCCGTTGTGATCCAACGTTCGTCTTCAAACGGCTAGTGACACGTGGCGTTCATCCGAGGCGTCGGACCGTGCGGATTAGTCCGACGCCCTGGCCGTCGGACAGTCCGACGGTACGCAGAGAATTGAAAACGGCTAGTTTTTGTGTGTGGCTTATAAATAGTCACTTGGCCGGTTTGGGGAGTATCTCTTGGCACTCCTAAACATCATAACATACTTGTGAGCCTTCCCACTCCACTCTCACTCATCCTACTTGATTATGTTCATCATTTGGTGAGTTTGGAGAGCATCAAGTGCATTGCATTGATTGAGATCATCTAAAGGCACTTGGTAGTGGTATTTCGCAGCGGTTTCTCTTGTTACTCTTGGAGTTTGCCGACTCCTAGACGGCTTGGAGCTGCGAGGATCGTTGAGGGGAGTTGGTGATTGTCTCCGCCTCCGATCGGTGAAGTTGTGAGGGGTTCTTGAGCCTATCCCCGCGGGAGATCGCGAAAGGCATCTTTAGTAGATTGCTCGTAGCTTGGTGGATCCCCATCTTGTGTTGGTTGTGCGGCACCCTTGAGAAGGGTTTGGCGTGTGATGCCAATTAGCGCGTGAACCTCCAAGTGGGTGTATCGCTACAACGAGGACTAGCTTGCCGGCAAGCAAGTGAACCTCGGTAAAAAATCTTGTGTCATCTCTCTACCGAGGATTTCCCTTATATGTGATTGATTGGTTATATTGGACTTCATATCATCTCTTCACCGGCGGTATTGAAATCTCCTTTACTCTTTACATTTGTGTATTTCTCTCTTGTGTATCTTGTTAGTTAGTTGCTCACTTAAGAGTAGTGTAAAGTAGTAACATAATCTTTGAGTGTGAACTTGAGATCATAGTGTAGTATACTTGTCTAGTTGGCTTGCATAGTGTAGTTTAGAGCTAGTGCTTTGCAAAGCTTGCTATTGTTACTAATCGGCTTGTGAAGTGTTGTTTGTAGATTTTTATAGGCTATTCACCCCCCCTCTAGCCATTTAGGACCTTTCACACGCGCCGGAGCTCGCGCCGGGGGGCCGCGCGCTCGCCAGGAAGCCGCGCGCCCTCGCCGGCCCGAGGAGAGAGAAGAGAGGAGAGGGAGGTGAGAGAGTGGAGAGGGAGAGTGGTGGGGAATAAAAAATGAAAAAGAATTATAGAGTAGAGATATAGAGTATGGATGGGTGCGGGAGAAAATAGTATAGAGTAGAGAATCTTGATGACCAGGACGGAATATTTCTTTTAGAGAATGAATTTAGAGTATGACGAGTACGGATAGCCTCAGTGTAATAAGGAGTGTTGCGTTGCGTAGGTTTGTGTTGGTGATGGTGATAGTGACGGTATTATTTACGCCTAATTGCACCGAGTTCTGACCGGCTCAACGGGTAGAACAGCAAGCTCTGTTCGCTTGAACTTAAAAGCAATTTATTTCGATATTTTTTCAGCTTTGAAATAGTATTTTTGCGATGCATTGAGTGTTGTGTTTCTTCGTGCCGAGACTGCCATTATGCGGAATTGCGGACAAATAACCTAGCATCCAAGCAAAGCTACTAGTGTTAATTTTCAATATGGCCAGTTGCTTGACAACTGCGTTCCTTTTCACAAACGCTAGCGTCTGGGTCCATTGAGCAAAATTGGAAATTTATTTTTTAGATGTGCATCCAACATTCCAGGGGATCCATTGAACATTGGGCCCCCAAGCCCCACGAATCCACGCGTGCCAACTTTACCTGGGGGCCCGAGGATCGGAAAAGGTTGGTTTGGGTTACCCCCGCAGGTCACCACAAAACAGTGTGCTCTGTATTGTTCACATTACTTGTGTGTGTGTTTTTTTTTTAAAAAAAAAACTCCTACTCTACACTACTGGCCGCATTTACTGCGGCCCTGGTGGACCCCGGCGCGCAGTGGCACAGCCGTGGCCAGCGTGTCTGCCATGCCATGACCCACCCAGACCCAGCCCCACAGGCAGGCACTGGCCATGCGTTTTTTGACCGTTCATGGAAAGCCACACTGCCTTCTGGCACTGGCGCTGGGACGGGCGGGCAGCAGCAGCGTTGGAGCGGAGTGGAAGTGGACTGCGCCCTCCCGTCCCGATGCTACTGCTACGGAACACGCCGCTTCACAAAACCGGCTGCCGCTGCCGCTGCCGCTGCAAGCCCAAGCTGATGCATTTAAAACCCCACCCCCTCGTCGTCGCTTGAGAGAGAGAGAGAGAGAGTTGTACAAGGGGCGCCGCCGGCCGCACTGTAGAGGAGCTCACTGTAGAGTACATTGAGGTTGTTCACCGCCGCCTCACATCCACACCATCCATGGCCGACGCAGCTCGCCTCTTCCTGCTGGTGGCGGTGGCCACCGCCGCTCTCGCCGGCCGCTCAGGTGTGTTCTCTGTCCTTCGCTTGCAATCTTTCTGATTTTCTTGGCACGCCCGCCGCCGTGGGGTTCCCCTTTGCAATCTATCTCTCTGAAACTTGGCTCTCGCCGCCGGCCGCTGGATGTCTTCTGTCGACCGACCTGGAACTGGAAAGACGGCGCGTGGTGCGTGTGCCGCTCGGACATGGCGGACACCGCGCTGCAGAAGACGCTGGACTACGCGTGCGGCGGCGGCGCCGACTGCAGGCCCATCCTGCAGAACGGCGCCTGCTTCGCGCCGGACACCGTCAAGGCCCACTGCTCCTACGCCGTCAACAGCTTCTACCAGCGCAACAACCAGAACCCGCAGGCCTGCGTCTTCTCCGGCACCGCCGCGGTCAGCAACAACGACCCGAGTGAGTCAACTGCCTGCAGCTCCTTTTTTTCTGCATCCCCAAGACGTCTTCGGATGCTAGCTGCTCCGTTGAGATTACATTCCTCCTGACGCCGCGTTTTGGCTCCCTGTTTTCTTTCGTGCCTGCAGGCGGCAATGGCTGCACGTACCCGGCAACGCCAAGGTAATCCTTTCCTCGCACGGCATTGCCACTTTTCGCACTCTTTTCTCGATTTTCTTGACAGATTGTAGAGATAGAGGAATGCCAAGCTGACATGATGTCGTGAGTTCGTAGCGTCAGCCTTTCTTGGTACAAGCACAACTGAACTGACTTCACTAATCAGAGCAAAAGCCATCTAACATTTCCCAACCCATTTGCTGAAACTGAACTGATTGAAAGACAATAGGGAATGGTCAGGCAAAAGCCGCATCTTTGGAGTAGCAACTCTCTGAACCGCCTGAAGATTATCACCAGTTCAGCTCGCCCCTCTTTAGAAAGGCTTAACCCCTAAGCCTGGTGCGCTCTGGTCCTAGCGAGTGCTATGCCAGATTTGGGAGGCCTTTACATCCGTTGGGCTTGGGCGGCCGGCCGTGTATTGTTGTTCTTGGGGTTGGAAATCAGATCCTGGAATAAAGGTGGTTTGCGCGTGGCAGCGGGGATCAGTTTCTTTCTCTCTTTCTAACACATTTGGCTGCATCGATGAACAACTGTGCCTGGAGTCCTTTTAGGGAGAATCCTGTACCCTTGTGGTTCCGTCTCCCAGCTAGAGATGACCCCGGCCCGGCCCCTTTCCGTCACGGCTTGTTTGGATGGTGCCTGGGAGGCAGTTGCCTGCCAGCTGCCAGGCAGCCGATCCTGGCCCCAGGCGCTCAAAATCGAACGCCTGGGAGCCTTGCCTGGGTGCGTTTGTTTGTGATTTTGCGCGTAGTAGGTTCTCCCATTATTCCTGACCCCTTTCAAACTTATTAGAAGGGGAGCATTGGTATTCATAAGAAACTGGAACATTAGCAGATCATTAGGTCATTAGACGTGTGTGTACTCTTCAAAGTTCAAAGTGGATTCCTAGATTTCCCTTTTGATCTGGTGCCTTTCTCTGCTGGGGTTGATGAAACCCAATGGTCTGCAGCTGCAAGAATACCTTTCGTACCTGTCTGTAAAAATGCCTTCAATAAATTCCAACCCAGAGAGCATCCAATGAACAACCAACGCCGCATGTGGAATATTTGGACACACCGCATTTGGAAGTATGATCACTGAAAAGTACAGTGCATTAAACGAAGTGATGTACTCCTGGTGTGGCAAAGACAGCCGAGCAAGCAGTAACGCGAGGTCCTGCCAGATTGCGGTATACGGAGCATTAAATATAGATTGGACAAAAGTTTAAGCCTATTTAGGTATTGATTGGATAAAAGTTGTCAAATACAGTACGAACGAAAGTGCTACAATGTAAAATTGTAACTGCAACTGGTAACTAAACGCAGCCTGAATCTTGAAATTTGGGCTGAATGGTACGGCTAAATTGTTCTGAGAAAAAAAAATTGTGATCGAAAATAAGCTGAATCTAGCTTAAACGAATAGAGCGCAGGAGTACCAGTTATGCCTTTTAGTTTCCACGAACATAGGGATAAGCAAATGTGAGTTGTCATCGTAACTCTGAGCTGTGACTGTTCGTGTTCATCTGTGTTACATGCAAGCTGCTTGTCATCCCAACTCTGAGCTGACTGTTCCTGTTCTTCTGTGTTCATTATGCAGCGCCGCTGCGGCAAGCAACAGCGGTTCGGCCGGCGTGTACAGCCCTCCCACGATGGGTCCGTCAGCCCTCAACGACAACAGCGCCGCTGCCGGCATCCTCCCGGTGGCCACAAGGCTGCTGGCCCTAGCCTGCTGCTCGCTCGTCGCTCTCTACCTCGGCGCGTGACCATGAAGACGAGAGACGCCCCTCCGCTGCTGTTGTTGGGGTGTCTTGTGCCTTGCCCTTCTCTCCGATCCTCTAGTGGCAGGCAGAGAGGAACCTTTTGATGGCACTGCCTTAATTCCGGTGGTGGAGGAGAGCTAGCTGGGGAATGTGAGAGAGACCCCGAGGCAGGCCTCGTCGAATGCGATTGTCGTTGCTGCGATTTCCATTCATCACTTTCTCTGCTGTAAATCTTAGGTTCTACTAGTTGGGAGAGATGCTGCTGTGTTGACTCTTGGACATGGGTGTTCATTGTTTAATCGGTTTGTGCTAGGGTTGATGTGCTAGCTGCTTGTGATTGCCTGACTTGTGGTGGCTGGTGTTGTTTGCTCTTTGCCCTGATGGAGAGTAGATAATCTGCTGCCTTGCCAAATTCATGGCATGGCAAATTTTAGAATTTCTTTGGTTTTGCTACAGGAAACAACGGCGATGAGATGACGCAGCAAAGCACTCAAACTTGTGAGCCCAGCTGGTGTGACTCCGGCGCAGTCTTCAGAAATGCGACTGCAAAGCCGGCCCACGGGCCCATTCCGGCCTTTCCCTCACTCCAGCAAAAGCCCAGGGGGCATCGGCTTCAGAAACTGATGACGACGAGCTGAGCTGGTAGCACTTGTGGAGACACAAACGCCATCACCAGTTTAGTTCACCACACTCCCACACGGCCACACCCAGCCCCAGCAGATTTCTCCGACGTAGGAGTCGTAGCGGTCAAAATCTGACGGCTCTTGAGGAACGCAGCGCAGCTTAAGACAAAGCACGAGCGCTGTTTCTGGACTCCTTGACCACGACACGAGCAGCAGCTGGATCCTGCAACTCTTGCCAAGTGGATGCTAGGGTTTTCCACTTTTCCTTTTCGCGGCAAGCATCACGCTCACGCAGCCGTCGCCTCCAGTTTTTTTTACCCTCACCGAGACAAGTCCACATCCTCGTTGTCGTTGACAAGAGGATCGGAGAACGGGTTTGTCAGCAACTTGCTGCTGCTTTCCTGTGACCTTGCTGAACAGCCAGCGCCCAGCGGCGTCCAGTAAAATAAAAAGGTCTCGTTTTGCTTGCTGAGTGATGCTGGTCCGGAAGGACTTCAGAATACTCCTACCTTTCCGCTTCCGCGGATTATTCGTCGTCTTCTACTCTTCTACAGTACAGAAATTTGTTTACAAGACCGACAGATCTTCATGTTCGGTAATTAGAAGTCAGCACAGGATACTGAGGTCTGGCTACGCAGACGCAGTCGGCTCTCCCATACGCGGTGGATACGACGTGGCGCCGGCGTCACCTGCTAGCCACTCGCTCGCCCTGGAACTCGATGCTGTAGCTGCGACGCGTCTTGGGTGCAAGGGAAGGAGGGTCGGCGTCGGCCTACGTACGGTCTTGTGGTGGTTGGGGGCCCTCGTGGCGCACGCTTGCCAACACCTTGGCGGAGTGGTGTGCCCCCTCCACCCCTGGCACGCGGCTGTCCTCGGCAGATCAGCAACCGCGCCACACCACACCGTCTCGAGCCTTTTTTTTCCCCTGCCAGCCTGCCAGGTGCCAACAGCAGCTACAGCTTCCACCCACGGTAGTACAGTACTCCATGTTGCAATCCCGCGAGCCAGCAGCGGCGCGGCGGCGGAGTATGAAATCGGGGGAGGTATATTAGTCGTTTAAATAAATGCTGATTTTAACTGATGTTAATTTATTATGAAAATAATACTATTTAATAGTTAAAATAAGCATTGAATGTTCAAGCGAACAGGTTATAAAGCTATACCTATACTAATGCGATTATAGGTAGAGTTGATGCACATGGCACTTCATCCGTTGCAAATTATATCACTTTTATTTTTTTTCACATTCATTTGTTATAAAAGGCCGTTATAGACTGTTCAAATCTTTCTCACTCTGACTTTTTTGGTTGACACTGCCTAACATGAATCAGAAGAGTCAGTGACTTATAGGCTCTGTTCGCTGAACTTTAAAACCGCTTATTTTTCAGCGGTTCTGTAGTATTTTCCTCTCACAAGAAATCAGCATCTGCGTTTATTTTCAGTGGTTTTCTGTTTCAGCGAACAGAGTCAAAGTGACTTATAGTTTGAAACACAAAGAGTACGTACGTAACTAAATATATGTTCACCATAACAAATTCATTTGATCAAATATTCATCTTGTACGAAGTGTCCTCTACTAGTACTGATGAGCAACGGACGCAAGCAAAATAAAGGGCAAACGTGCCGAAAAAAATGGAGTATTGCGAGAAAAGAGGAAGGAGGCAGGCACCATCGGCATCCATCATCCAATTATCTTTTTTTTTTTTTTTGAAACTATCATCCAATTATCAGTCTATCATCCATCGCTATGAAAATGGTGGGGACATGATCGGTGCTCTGCTCCTGGACCGCGTCGGTAAGATAGATTGGTCCATCGGCGCTACATCATTAAAGCCCACGCCGCACGGTGTGGCTGTGACATGAAAAGGAGAGTAAATATTGCACCATAAATTGTACAGATTATAATATAATGAGATAGCATCATTCACGGGACTAGGAAAGCACCATCACACGAAGGTTTTTTAAAGACACCGCAACAGATTTCCGCAAGACAAACAAAAAGAAGACAAATGGCATCCATGAATCAGAGGTGTGTCCTACACACGTCTAGAACTAGAACTACTAATGACCCAAAATATGGGACAACTTAGTGCCACAACCTTCCGAGCTTCTCCTAACATCAAAGCGTCATGCGCTGTACTATAACTAGATAGCCCAAAACTCTGGTGCAGGAGCTAATGAGACCTCGAAATCTGGTCGGGTCTAATCCCATAGGCTCACAACCAGCTCAGAGCAAGTGATGGTAGGTGCAACTAGAAAGCCCAAAACTCTTGTGCAGGAGCTAATGAGACCTCGAAATCTGGTCGGGTCTAATCCCACAGGCTCACAACCAGCTCAGAGCAAGTGATGGTAAGTGAAAAGGATGGATGATACCTTATCTCCTCTCGGCAAGCACAGTAGAGAAACCGTGTTATATGATATGATATAATTGGGTAGAGAATCAAATACACCCTCATATTACAAAATAACTAGTAAAGCCAACAAGTAACGAACTACTTCTGTCTTCTGGTACCTCGATGAGGTACTTCCGTATGAGTACTAGTACCAAGCAATTCTATTACCGCCGTGGCGCCGTTTCCTTCTCAGATTCGTCTGCACCAATGGAAACAAGAGCACGAGGGGTGGACGAGTCAACAGCCCCAAAGCATGGGCAGGCAGCCCGCAGTCCATCAACAAACAAAGCCAAATGAATCAAAAAAAAAAAAAAACAAAGCCAATCTTTACAAGGGCAAAACCGTCACGTCAAGTACGATTAAAGATCAAGCATCAACCAAAAAATAAATAAAAAAAGAGTTGTCGCTGGACCTGGACGAGTAGGGGACGGTGGCGGAGGAGAAAGAGCTGGAAGGAAGCAATAGAACGAAGACCAGCACCAACCAAGAGAGAAGCAGCAGCAGCCTCATATCAGAGAAGCCACAAGCGCCAGCCAGAGATCATAGAATCAGAGAGAGAAATTTGCCTGCAAAAACTTGCCTTCTCCCCTCCGGAATCTAGTTAATTACCTTTCGGTCCTTCTCCTCCATGTAAGTCTCCTCTCGTCGTCGTCGCCTGCACCTACCGGAAGCGAAGCCTCCTACGGTTCAGGTCCACATCCGGGTCGCCGCCGTCGGCTAGATAGCCGGACATGGTGGCCGCTCGCCGGGGCACGGCCTCCACCTACGCGCTCCTGCTGCTCTTTGCTGCTTGCCGCTGCGGTCTCCGTCTCTTCTTCCTCCGGGTTGCGCCGTGGCCAGGACCAGGACAGATCGGCGCTGCTCCAGCTCAAGAACGCCTTCCCTGCCGTAGAGCTGCTCCAGCAGTGGTCCCTGGACTCCGGCACCCTCGACCACTGCTCCTGGCCGGGGGTAACATGCGACTCGAGCTCCCGGGTCGTCGCTCTGGAGGTGCCCTCCCCTTCACGGCGCTCCGGACCCGGCCGGGAGCTTGCCGGCGAGCTGCCTGCGGCCGTTGGGCTCCTCGCCGAGCTGAAAGAAGTCTCTTTTCCGCTCCACGGCCTGCGGGGGGAGATCCCCGGTGAGATCTGGCGGTTGGAGAAGCTCGAGGTGGTCAACCTCGCCGGGAACTCTCTCCGGGGCGCCCTTCCTGCCGCCTTCCCGCCGCGGCTGAGGGTGCTCTCCCTTGCTTCCAACCTGCTTCACGGTGAGATCCCCTCCTCCCTTTCCACCTGCAAAGACTTGGAGAGGTTGGATCTTTCAGGCAACCGGTTCAGTGGATCGGTGCCAAGAGCACTTGGCGACCTGCCCAAGCTGAGGCAGCTTGACTTGTCTGGAAACCTTCTTACTGGGGGCATCCCCTCTGGTCTGGGGAATTGCAGGCAGCTCCGCTCGCTGCGGTTGTTCTCCAATTCATTACACGGTTCAATTCCAGCAGGAATTGGAAGGCTGAGTAAACTACGGGTATTGGACGTATCAAGAAACAGATTGAGTGGCCTGGTGCCACCGGAGCTGGGGAATTGCTCAGATTTGTCTGTTCTCGTATTGTCTAGCCAGTCCAGTTCAGTAAAGTCACATGAGTTCAATCTGTTTAAAGGAGGGATTCCAGAGAGTGTGACAGCTTTGTCAAGACTGAGGGTGCTATGGGTGCCGAAGGCGGGCCTGGAAGGAACTCTCCCGAGCAACTGGGGAAGGTGTCCTAGTTTAGAAATGGTTAATCTGGGGGAAAATTTACTTTCTGGAGCAATCCCAAGGGAACTAGGACAGTGCAGTAACCTCAAGTTTCTCAACCTTAGCTCGAATAGATTGTCTGGTTTGCTGGATAAGGATCTCTGTCCGCATTGTATGGCTGTGTTCGATGTCAGTGGAAATGAACTTTCAGGATCAATTCCAGCATGTCTGAATAAAGTCTGTGCATCTCAGCTGATGCTGGATGAAATATCATCCAGTTATTCTTCACTACTCATGGCCAAAACTCTACAAGAACTGCCATCGGGTTTTTGCAACTCTGGGGAGTGTTCTGTTGTGTATCATAATTTTGCAAAGAACAATCTCGAAGGTCATCTTACATCGTTGCCGTTCAGTGCTGATAGGTTTGGAAACAAGACAGCATACGTGTTTATTGTTGATCACAATAAATTCAGTGGATCATTGAATTCAATTCTGTTAGACCAGTGTAGCAACTTGAAGGAGCTGCTTGTAAGCTTCCGAGACAACAAGATATCTGGTCAGCTCACAGCAGAGTTTAGCAGAAAATGCAGTGCTATCAGGGCTTTGGATTTAGCTGGCAATCAAATATCAGGAATGATGCCTGATAATGTTGGTTTGTTAAGAGCACTTGTCAAGATGGACATGAGCAGAAACTTTCTGGAGGGTCAAATACCTGCCAGTTTCAAAGACTTCAAGAGCTTGAAGTTTCTCTCATTAGCTGGGAACAACCTCAGTGGCAGAATACCATCCTGTTTGGGTCAGTTGAGATCACTGAGGGTTTTAGATCTGTCATCTAATTCTCTTGCTGGTGAGATCCCAAACAACCTTGTGGCACTAAGGGACATCACTGTGCTTCTACTCAACAATAATAGGCTCTCTGGAAACATTCCTGATCTTGCCTCTTCACCGTCGCTGTCCATATTTAATGTTTCATTCAATGACTTATCTGGGCCACTGCCTTCAAAAATTCATTCACTTACATGTGACAGTATTCGTGGAAATCCATTGCTCCAACCTTGTGGACTGTCAACGCTCTCCAGTCCATTTGTGAATGCCCGAGCACTAGGTGAGTCAGACAATAGTCCACCAGCTGACAATACAGCCCCTGATGGCAATGGTAGCGGTGGCGGATTCAGCAAAATAGAGATTGCCTCCATAACTTCAGCATCAGCAATTGTTGCAGTTCTCCTGGCTCTGGTCATCCTTTATATTTACACACGAAAATGTGCATCAAGATCATCAAGACGTTCTCAAAGGAGAAGGGAAGTCACTGTTTTTGTTGATATTGGTGCTCCCTTGACATATGAGACTGTTTTACGTGCCAGTGGAAGCTTCAATGCAAGTAACTGCATTGGAAGTGGTGGCTTTGGAGCAACATACAAAGCTGAGGTCGCACCAGGAAAATTGGTGGCAATAAAGAGGCTTGCTATTGGAAGATTCCAAGGCATTCAGCAGTTCCAGGCAGAGGTCAAAACACTTGGGAGGTGTCGCCATCCCAATCTTGTAACACTAATAGGATATCATCTCAGCGATTCAGAGATGTTTCTCATATATAATTTTCTGCCTGGTGGCAATTTGGAAAGGTTTATACAAGAAAGGACCAAGAGACCAATTGATTGGAGAATGCTTCACAAAATTGCTCTAGATGTTGCGCGTGCACTTGCATATCTTCATGACAGTTGTGTCCCACGCATCTTACACAGGGATGTCAAACCAAGTAACATATTGCTTGACAATGATTACACCGCCTACCTTTCTGACTTTGGATTAGCAAGGCTGCTTGGAAATTCAGAAACACACGCAACCACTGGCGTGGCAGGTACTTTTGGATATGTAGCTCCAGAGTATGCGATGACATGCCGTGTTTCTGATAAGGCGGATGTGTATAGCTATGGAGTTGTACTTCTTGAACTCATTTCAGACAAAAAGGCACTGGATCCTTCTTTCTCTCCTTACGGGAATGGATTCAATATAGTTGCCTGGGCTTGCATGCTTCTACAAAAGGGTCGAGCTCGTGAATTCTTTATAGAAGGGCTGTGGGATGTGGCCCCACATGACGACCTTGTTGAGATTCTACACCTGGGCATCAAGTGTACAGTTGATTCTCTTTCATCTAGGCCCACAATGAAGCAAGTTGTTCGGCGACTTAAGGAACTCAGACCACCATCGTACTAGCAATAGCAAGCAGAGATTTCTGCAAATTGAGACCAAGGTATATAAACTATTTTTCCTTCCCTTTTGCTCTGTCTAAATCTCTCGACCAAATAGTAACAAATTCTGATTATGGTTAATGTACTGATGTAGTGATGTGTGATTCTTTATCATAAAAATGTTAGACCATTCTCTTGCACGTGATTATGTTTTGGAAATCATGAACCTTTATAAATACAAGTGTCCATGGACAAGTGAGCAGAGCTATGTGTGTTCGTTGAGTTCAGCTGACCTGATGAAAATTTCAACCATTAGAAGTTCTTTAAGGTTTGCAAATCACCCTTCCTAGTGAACCACAAAGCGTATTTGATCCAGTGACAATATTCTGGCTCCACCCCTGTTGCTCCCTGAACTATTTTGAGTGAGTTTCCTGGACAGCTATGGTTTATCATTTTTTTAACTTTTCATTCATTATATGAGGGATGTAATGCATGACTTGTATTCTTGATCAGATGATTTACTATTTATTGTCTTGTAGATGAGCCATGAGCTGGATATAATTGTCACTTGCTGATAAAATGGAAATTTTTATTATACTTACCATTGTTATGCTTATGCACTTTTTAATTGATAAAATAACTTTACAAGTTTGCACGTTCTGAATGTGCATCATTTTTTGGAATGTAGGCTGCTGGCTGTTTTTATGACTGCAACAGTCAGTAATGTTCCAAACAACAAACTGGTGGCAAGCAGTTCAAATGCCATTTTTCAAGGGATCCTCAAGCAGGATATTCATGGTATTTAACCCTGTGGTCATGGATTTCTGTCTGGAACACTAGTACCCCTTCAATGCCACTGCAAGCAAGCATCAAGGATGTCTGAGGAAGTTCTTCCATTCCTGCTAAATCTGTAAGAAGACTCTTCTGATGTTCCCAGATACCTGCCACGCTGTTGTTTACGAAATTTTAAGGGCACACTAAGGTCTAACCCAGCGACACCCTCTTCTCTTTTGTCCTTGTTCAGGATGACTGGATGAGGGATGCATTTATATGCCTTGCTGTGTAATTATTTCGGCACAATGTGCCTCACTGCTCTCCTGATTGGAGATTGACCACCTTGAGTCATTGGAATTGGAACAACATATCTATCAAAGCAAAGCCATATATCTGGCAGTTCTGGGGCGATTTGTTAGTGGAAAAGGCTTGGCAGACCTGCTCTGAGGACATGGAAAGACATATCTGCTAATCGAAGCGAAGCCATGTGAATTCATATATTCATTCATATTAAACATGGTGGTCGATATATATTATACGTATAGCAGTGAAAAGTATCAAATCACTGATTACCTTAGTCTTCGTAACTGTACATACTACTTTCTTGGCCTTTATAATTGTTCATACTAGTTTCTGGCGTTCGTTATGCAGGTATGCAGTTGTCTTTTGCCATTCTGTTGATATGATAGTAGCCGCAAAAAAATTTAATTGCTCGATTTCCTCTGCTGAGTGATTGCATCGATTTTGGAAGCTGAAGGAGCGAGTGGTCAGAAATGTGGATTTAAAAAAATGTTAATAAAATATACAAAAAACATGTTATTGCTCGATTTGCTTTGATGGGTGATTGCATAGATCTCCAAGCTCAAGGGGCGAGTGGCCGGAAATGTGGATTCCCAAAAATATGAAAAAACATGTTATTGCTTGATTTGCTTTCATGAGTGATTGCATAGGTGCGAGCTGCTAATGGGCCAGTGGTCGGAAATGTGCTTTTTTTCTATAAAAAAAAAGAAACACGAAATGTGGATTCCAAAAAAAATATGAAAAAACATGTTATTGCTTGATTTGCTTTCATGAGTGATTGCATAGATGCGAGCTGCTAATGGGCCAGTGGTCGGAAATGTGCTTTTTTTAAATAAAAAAAAAGAAACACGAAATGTGGATTCCAAAAAAATATGAAAAAACATGTTATTGCTTGATTTGCTTTCATGAGTGATTGCATATATGCGAGCTGCTAATGGGCCAGTGGTCGGAAATGTGCTTTTTTTAAATAAAAAAAGAAGCACGACTCCGCTGGGGATCGAACCCAGAATCTCTGGTTCCGTAGACCAGCGCCTTATCCATTGGGCCACGGAGTCGCTGTTGGTTCTAACTGAACCATTTTAATACTTCTTCGAAATAGTGTTGATATCAAGCTGACTTCGAATAGTGTTGGTATCAAGCTGACAGTTTCTGTTGTGACCAAATACAAATACTTGATATCTATCTAGAAAGCAAACCATGAAAACAGTAGGTGGTGAACCAACGTTTACGCGATGAAATCAGCCAGTTTTTTTTAGGATACCTTAAATGCATGCCTGCATTGGTTAGGTTTAGACTTTACCTTGACTACCATACTACTCTGTTGCAGGATTGGGGTGGGTTGCAGTTTATCAGGAGAAACAAATTGGATTTACAATGTAAATTTCCATCACTCTTGCTGGCTTATATAGTCTTACAACAACAAAATTGGCAGATTGCCACTAAAGTTAGTACTCACTGGTGTGGACCGTTTGCATTTCTAAGCTTCATTCTCAAGTGTTTCTTTGGCAGTTAATTCTCTAATGTGTTATGAGTTTAACGAGTTGTGATTTGTAAATACTAAATGTGTAAGGTGTAACATATGTGTAGACTTGCTAATATATCTCTTGTAGGAAATAGAAACATCTTTTCCTCAAATTATGTGAACAATATCTATTTGTATCCTAGATCAGGTATTATCATCATATTGTAAACTAGAAGTATACCTCGCGCGTTGCTGCGAAACTTTCTTAAACACATAGAAAATTGTTGAATGTATGGCACAACAAATAACAATATATACATGCCTTGTATATTTCTTATATATTAAAAATAGCAATTGAGCTTAGTGGAGATGGGTGGCTTGTATTAATAAATTGAAAGTTAGTGGACTGACATGGCATTAGTAGAAGATGGCGTAGATACCAGTGAGGAATGACGTGGATGAGTTGTATTTTGAGATAGGACTTATAATGGGTTTTGAAATATAAGATATATTGATATAGATATAGATGAGCAGTATTTACTTAAATTGACAATTTTGGCCTGGACATTTTACTCAAATTTTGCATGCTTTAGATAAGCATGTACTGTATAGGATTGCTATTGTCGCGTGCGCCGAGACTTGCTCTCCTATCCACCACGGGTACTAGTCTGTTGAAGGCTGATTGGTCTCGTATAATTTATGACAAAATGTTACATGTTGTGGCAGAAATGGTAACTTACTTAGCTATGTGTGATGCATTTTAACCAAAATATCTCCTTATGTATGTATTACACTTTCCTTTACTTAGAACATGACTTATACGGTTATACCTTTTTTTAGGAAATACGGTTATACTTTGCTTCATTGGTGAAAGACGACAATGTTTATCTCCAACTATAGAGCAGGCATCCAGCGCTACTCATGTCTGGACTGGAGGTCGCCCGCTTTTTCCAAGATAGAACAGATAAACTTGCAGTTGTATCAGAAAATTGACGCTTCAAACAAGCAGTTGTGCTTACAAGGCCATTCGTAAAGTGCAGTGCCAGTGCCCAACTGAATTTGGTTAATCACCACTACTAAATTGATAGTGGTGGGTAAGACAGTTCTAGGGAAACATGTGGGAGCGCGAGTAAGAGCATGAGACCTGAAATCTGTCAGCACGCGAATGCGAACACATCTGATAAACCAAACAGTTCATTCAACGGCTAGAAAATGTGTTCAAATAGGAATCGCAGAAGGATAACACCCACTCAGATTATACTGTCACAAACTTTTACCAAACTACTTAAAAGGACCAGATGTTGCACAAAACTGATGACAAATCTCAGTACTTGATAGGAGCAAGAATCTCCAGATGAGAACCCAGCTTTTCCTTCGGCTGTCTTCTCAGCCTTAACACGGAGCTTGGCCAGTTGCTTTCTCCTTTCATAGGAGACCTTGGCCTTCTCCTTCCTCTTCTCCTCGAGTTCCTGATAGAGGAATCAAGGGAAGTCAGATACCATTATACATTATTAAGATAAATTACAATGTAAAAGAACACAGCCAAAGAACATCAGTGCCTCCTGCCATTTTGATGTGCTCACATGAACTGAGTATTTCTAATTCTGCAATATAATGGGCCTCAGAGATCTTGGTGGTTAAGATCATCAAATGGGAACACCCATCAAGAGTAGCAAATATTTTGATCACATCATATGCACATCACAATATAAACAAAGCATCCATTTACACAAAACCACAGATTAGGATGTGAAAGTGGTGCATCATAACAAATGCAATTATCAAATAACCAACCACGATGACAAAAACAAAGGCAAAGGCATTTGATTGCTGTCCCAAAGAGGTAAGTATATCCTGATGTGGCATGATTGTCAGAAGCAGCTGGTTGTTAAAATCATATTGTAAAATCAATGGGTATCCGATTGATTTTCTTCATCATCCAGAATCATGAACATTTCAGCATAATATCCCCAACATATATAAGGCTATTCTTAGAATTCAAAAAAATGTAAATAATTTCTCAATAATAAAAGATGCCCAACACAGTTCATTTACAATTAAATCAGGATAGTAATCACTAACCCACCCAGCAAGTTCGTGCAAAACGATGCAACATAAGAACAAGAGTGGGAAAACGCTTACCTTGATTGTGTCAGCGTAGTTCCATCCGACCTCCTTAGAGAGCTCGCCGAGGAGGCAGTACTTGTGACCCGGCTGCAGCCTCAGAACCCTACAAACCACAACAACAGAATACCATCAGACACGAGAAGGTACGACCAGGCAGCAATCAGACAAATCACGAAAACGAATGAAAAGGCATACTTAAGAGCGTCAGGGATGACCAAGCGCTTGGTCTTGTCGTACGGCGGCGGGACGCCCTCGTACGTCTTCAGCCTCGCAAGAGCGGCCTCGCCCCTCTTGGTCTTGTGCGGGATCATTCTGCAAAACAACCGCAGCACACACATAAATCCCACAAGCCACAAAGAAGAACAAACCAGGCGGATCCGGGCGGCGCTGCTCGCACATACCCGCGGATGGTGCGCCACAGGATCTTGGAGGGGGCGCGGAAGTGGATGGGCCCGTGGGAGGGCTTCGTGTTCATCCGCT
Organism: Eremochloa ophiuroides; assembly: GCA_038502445.1. Lineage (NCBI taxonomy): Eukaryota > Viridiplantae > Streptophyta > Magnoliopsida > Poales > Poaceae > Eremochloa > Eremochloa ophiuroides. The sequence continues at coordinate 9,692,710 of JAHLJS010000002.1, forward strand.
TGCGGAGGAACCTGAGGTACTTCATCTTCTGGCGAACGAGACCGCCAGACATACAAATCTCTTCGCACCGGACGACGACCACCTTCTGCCCGTTGAGGAGCTCCTTGGCGATGATAGAAGACAGGCGGCCGAGCATGTGGTGGCGCGCGTCCACCACGATGCGCTTAGCGCACACACCGGAGCCTGACACCATCTCGGCCTTACCTGTGAGGAGGAGGCGGCGGCGGCGCAAGGGTTTGCAGTGGCTGGGGGAAGCGGGTGAGGTGGGCTCGATGTGCTAGGGTTTCTCATTTTATAGAGCTCAAGGATCAGGGTTCGTTAATGGGCCAGACCGTAGTAACGGCTGTCTTTCGAAAGGCCCAACAAACGCTTAGACCATATCCTCCTGGGTCTGGGATAGATGCGCATCCGGTCGGCGGATGGTCGCTCCCCATGCCCGCTGTTGGGTGTGACTTGTGAGGAAGATGTGGTGTCGCCGTGCCGGTGAGCTGGTTGGAGAACGCCGCCAGGGTTACATTATTGTGACAACCAAAGTGTTAAATTATTTTGACAACATCCAATTTTAAGAGAAAAGAATCGAATGGGCCCATCGTCCATATTCCCACTCCCACACCCAAAAAAACTCATCCAGCTCTCCTACGTGTTTGAGGGAAAAAAATGGTTTCTATATATAATAATGCAATCCTTTGTATACAAAAACAAGTCATAGTCCCACACACACCATTACTCGATTAAGACCTTATCGTTGTTGTTCGAGGTATTATTGAAAACTTGGTGAGCCTTGGGTTTCAGCTGCCAATTGCTTGATCATAGGACTTGGAATTCTCAAATGCATTCTCCATTTCTCCATGTTCCTCCCTGGAACCCGAGCTGGCTCCAAGGTGCATTCCTCTTTTGTGAGGGGAAGGAAGGCCATAATCTAACTCTAAACTCTCATCCATTCGCTTCTTGAGATGTTGGCTCTGTTCGGCTAGCTGGATTGTACGACTGGCTGGCTGATTATTATGAGAGAAAAACACCGTTGAATGGCTGGTTGATGCTGACTGGTAAAGTTCAAGCGAACAGAGTCGTTTTCATGGTCGAACTCCCTAGCATGGACTTCAGCCAATGTTGCCGTGCTCAGTTGCTTCCTGGTGCTCGGAGAACTCCACCATGATATTGTTTTGGGTGGCGATTTCCTTGGTCACTTTCTTCTTCAGCTCCATGTTCGTTTTGTCGCCGGATAATTTCCACACTAACTGCAACGGTAGCACAAACCAACCTATAAATGGTAGGAATACCGTTTGCCAGTCTCATTTCATAATTCATATCGATGATAATAAGATATGCTAAGTTCATGCTAGTTACCATGGGATCGACAATGCCGTTTCCCTCCTTTGCGATGGCAGCCAAGTCGCTGCCGAACTTGTCTTGTAGGATGGTGCGTGCGAACTGCAGCTCCGGCAGATCGCCGCACCACCTGGCTGCAAACATGATCCCAGCGGCGGCCTCCCTTATCTCCTCGCCGCACTCCCTGCACACGAAGCACAGCACGTACACTAGTCATGCAACTGTGTAGCAGATCATGCCAAATGGCAAATGCTTCAAGCGATCAAGCTGATCTTTAAGACGCTAGGTGTAACCGTATGAATAATGAACTTACTGCGGTTTGTCTAATTGCTTCGCATGCTCAAGGAGTCGCTTGCAGTAGAGCTCGATGATGTCGAACGACTGCAGCATGTTATCCTCCTCTATGACCTGCTCTGCCTGCATCCATTAATCGCAATGCAACCATTGGTTCGTTAGTGCTCCTGAGCGCATCGGAAGATTAATTACATCTGATGCGTGTTTAGAGATCGTACGCGGAGGAGAGCACGGTGGAGGTAGCCGAGGGAGAGGAGCTGGCCGACGTCGCTACGGCAGATTGCCTTGCGAGCAAGGCGGGGACGGCGTGCAATGGCGAGGCGCGACAAGGCGAGCTCCAAAAGCTTCTTAACCCTCGCGGTCTGCTTGGAGGTCTTCCCATGGAAGAATCCCATGGCGATTATTATTGGTGGATCGCCGCTGCCTGACGTTGCACAGTGTTGCTGGGGTCTTGGCGTCGTTGCTCTTTTAATTTGCTTAAAGATGCAGAGGAATTAATGAGAAGAAGGCGACTTGCTAGTTGGATTGATCTGAAGTCTACCATGGGGGAACGAAGATTTTATAGGGCCAAGTAACCGTGGCAAGTCTAAGTTTACTGTGCCTAAAATGAGCTCGTTTTGCATCTGCATGTTCAGAGCCTTGTTGCAACACGTGCCTGGACAAAGGATAGTAAGTCAAACGTGCACAAAGTTACTGCTGGTAAAGCAAATATAAAACGTGCAAAACATTTACAAGATCAAAATGGGGGCACGGAGAAAACAGTGCAGTTTAGCACTTGATATGTGTAAGCTGTCCTTTGGTTAGCTAGTTTTTACTGTCCTGTGGTTACTCTCGTCATGCCAAGTTGATCAGCTCGCTCCAGAGTGCATATATTCCAATAAACAGCCAACGCCTCTGCATGCAGTGGGTTCGTCACCCTTTTGAAATATCCAGCACCCTCTGCTGCTACGAGCAATGAAGCCGCATCCTCCTCCTCTAAGATCAGTACAAACGGAGGCATCACAATTATTCTTTAAAATGGAAGACAAGTGAAAAAGAATCAAGAGAGATTGCAAACAGCTCCAGACTGAGACACTGTCAAAACCAGTCATTCATTTGATCTGATACCAGCGCCTGCAATTTTAAACTGATAGCACAGAAACTCTGTAATCTTCAGTATAGGGATACAAGCAAACTACTCCGAGAAGAGCATGGTCGACCATGGATAACTACGGAACTCCCAGAAAAAATCATGGTCCTTGGGAGTTCAAGCACAACATGTCAAGGGTGCACACCCTCTATCAGCAATCTGAGCATAGAAGTTCCAATGCGGATCCCTCTCAGTAATGAAGGGTTGACCAAACGGATTATTACGAACAAAACACTGAACATCATCTGCAGCGGCTAGGTTCTGCAGATACACACGAAGGTCTCCACCGGGACCTGCTTATCACGAATTGAAATTTAAAGCATGAATAAGCTGTAGTAAAGTATAGGTAAAGCATCATAATGATGAGCACATACCCAGTGAATTGTCATTCCAGTTCAAGTAACTGTAGGAGCGTGGAAAAATTGCAGTATACGGCTGCACAAGATAGACAAAAGCAGTTGTGTGTCATATTCAGTATAAGTGAACGTTGAAAAGCTTGGCATATAGGAGAGGTTGGACAAATACAGGATTGCGTAGAGCTTTGTAAGGAGAATCATCCACTAGTAAGGTATTCGAAGGTGAATAGTCCCCCTCTTCCCATGGAAGATCTGGTTCTTCCATGTTCCATAGTTTCCTCAGTTCCTTCAGCACTAATGGTTTGTGCTTATTCTCCAGTGTTTTGTGTCCGGTGAATGTGCATTTAGACAAGTCCTGGACATATTAAGGCCTTAAATAAATATATTAGGAGCAAAGAAAAAACTCAGAAAGAGAACAGGCATTTGTTTAGTTGACCTACCCAACAAAACAGTAGGCGCGGTTTGAATTCACTCATAACAATATTAACAACCGAAGCAACATTTTCTCTGGAGCAGTTAGAATGCCACAATAAGTACCAAGTAAAACAAAATAGGACATCCGAAATGGAGAAAGATGAGATGGAATCATACTTTTTTCTTGAGGACCATATGCCTAGCTCAAAATTCAGGGCACAAAAGTTGAGAAAATCATCACAGTAAGGCCTTCGGAAGACTGATAAAAGGATATATTATCATATATAAACATCTTGAACCACATTCTAGATCAGGATTCAGCAATATGTCAAATATAACTATCGTGATAATACTAGAAATTTCACCTAATTTTCTTCGAACCTTGGCATCAGCCATGTGAGCATTGTGGTAGTCTTCGTTGATATCCACAAGTAAACCATTAAGATCTAAGATGAGAAGCTTTTTCTTAGGAAACCCTAACGACTTTCCTGGTGAAAAGACAAGTTTGAGCCTTTTCATATATTCCTCAGCCAAAAGGGAAGGGCTCAGGTAGTTAACATTGTGACTGTTTGACGAACATGCTAGTTCTTGCTCTTGCAATCCATTTCTCACCATATTTGTGTAGTCCAAATTACTCTTTGCCAGCTCATACCTATTTTCAAAGGTGCTGTCCAAACTATTCGTTCTCGGTTCCCAGCTCTTTTCCAAAGCGCCTTCCAAATTCACACCAAATGGTTCTGATCTCTTTTCGTTGTTGACCGAAACAAAGTTAGTCATGGGTGTCTTGTTCTGATCTTGCTTCTTCTTCTGTTCCTCTGGTTTAAGACCTGAAGTACAGTTCTCAGAAAGGAACATCATCAAACAAGGATTATCAACAGCAGTTGGTGCTGGAGAATCCTGCAAATTAGCTTTTCTGCGACGATTATGCCTTTTCCCACCTCTTTTTCTCCTTCCTCTTTTTTCCCTCCTGTAAACTGCTGGAGTTGAGAGAAGATACATTTTCATTTTCCCTATATTCTCCCAACTTCTGCAAAGAGAAGTAGCCAGGACCTAGGACATGTTTTTGTCTGGTACACTTCTTCCAAGTTCCCTGGCAAATCGACACTCTTCATCTTGTGATAATCCATATCGGTTCCTTGTGCAGTGCAACTATCAATCGGGAATCTTACATCGAGCCTCTTAAATATCTTGCTCCTTGAGGCTTCATTTTCTCTGATACAATGTTCACGGTGGGCAAGAGACGGGCAGGTAGCACCATCAGCTGCAGAATCTTTTAGCACCTTATTTCCAGCCTGAAAATTTCTCTTTCTTGTTTTATCTGAGCTCATTATCTTCTCAGCTTGTAGTTTGTGGCACAGTATCGCTCAGACATACCAGCCATTGCTTCCAGATTGTAACTTGTTTGCCAGGCAGGACCTTCTTGAGTTGAAATGGCATCTGCCAGACAATTCGCAGTGTCATGACAATCTCCTTAACCATAGGTGTATAATTTTTTTCAGTGTAAGCTAAGCTTAACATCCCACACCAAAATTAAATTGAACTAAAGGAATATAACAAAGGAAATGATAATGCTTGTCCATCTTTTTTGTTTTTCTGATAAATATGTTTGGAAAGTGAAACTTGCACCCTTTCAAAATACTGGCCAGATATTTAGACGTAATCACACCTATAAGTGTGCAGAAACAGTTTCCAAACATTTGGGCCAAGCATCAATACCACACAGGCCACACAAGCGTAGCATATTAAAGAAATATGAATGCTGTGCGGCGTTGGAACATGTATATGTACAAGGGCACAGTCGTACAGACCAACAGACGAGTACTACTCTACACTAGTAAAACTCGCCTTAAGTGCAGATTTTACTTTCTGACAAGGCGCCCTAAAACGTGTTTTGCTCGGATTCTGTCATCAAGTCGCAACGGAATTATCACTACAGTCCACAACTTAAAACTATTGCCGCGGCATGACGAACGAGGCGAGATGTTTTATGCACAGCAATCAGCAATACACGAAAACAAAAGGGGTCACGCAGCCATGAAGCCTATCCATGGCGGATGGCACGGCAGCGGCGCGCGAAGCAGTCAGTAGCGGCATACCTGGAACGGGGGAAGCAGGCGGTGCTTCGCCCGCCGCCGGCAGCCGCGCGGGCGCCGCTCCGATCACGCCGCCGTCTCCGAGGCCTCCGCCGGCTCCTGCCCCTCGCCGCCGGCGTGGCAGCAGCGCCGCCCGGAGCCATCGGGGTTGTGACCTTCTGCGCTCTGCGGCTCCACGGCCAGCGCGGCCGCACCGACGACCCTCGTTGCCGTGGCAGCATCTGCAGCTGCAGCTGCCCGCTGCCGCTGCCGTAGGCGGCCGTCGGCGGTCCCGCCGCTTGGACGCCGCGCGCCTCGTCCGGCGGCGGGTCCATCCGATCTAGTTCAGCGAGGGCACGGTAGGTAGGTATGACGCGTTAAAGGTAGAGAGAGAGCTCGTGCGCCTGGCCCTGCTCTTCCCCGAGACCCCGAAGGCCGAGGGCGAGAGCGCAAAGTGGACGGGCCAGGCGTGCGCAGTGTACCAACTGCGTACCAACTGCGAAGCCGAGGAGTCGGCACAGCTTTTCGGTTGGCATGTCCCCACCGTGCCGTCGTCTCGAGAATACGTGCACAGTGCACACAGTGTACCGGTTCCGAACGTGAGGGCCACGATTTCTCTCTTGCAGCACAAGTTTAGGTAAAACTTAGTTGTGGTATATAGAAGCATATATACTTGAAAAAAAAAAGAGAGAAAGAAGTAACGCTAGCTATTATCTAGCAATGTTGTCAGAAGAATTTAATAAATGATTTTCATAAACAAGAAAATTCCAATGCTGCCAGCAGATGATTTCCATAAACAAGAAAACTCCAATGGTGGCATAAATAAACGACAACAAAAAAAAAGGTTGAGAATAACAAAAAGGTAACCTTCACAAGGGAATCTTCTCTATGTAACTGTCACAGTATGAATCTTCTCTACGCATAAATTATAGCTTTATATACCACCGAAATTTGAGGTTATATCAGCTAGTTTTTCTTATAAATGTACAAATATATGGTAGTCTATAACTGAATGTTATGTGTATTTGGGCCATTGCATGAGTGGTTGTTGCCCTATGAGCTAGGATGGCTGATGGAGGGACAAATATAGATCGGTGGAAATTGATACTGTTGCATCTGTACACATGAAGAAGAAAATGCGGAGAAGCAGCACATGCACTTCGTATAGTAGATAGAATCACCTATCTCTTGTGAAATGTTTCCTATGATAGCAAAACATCAATATGATCTGCAATATGCCCTCTAACTTGCAATATATATGAAAATACATTGTCTTATAATAAACAGAAAGACGTAATGTTATTCTAAGGGAAAATATGTTTTCTATGAAAAAATAAGCATTTTCTCGAGTTTTTGTGTTTTCTTTTTGTAAGTGAAGCAAAATTTTAATTTCTTTTAGCAAGGTGAAAATTTAGAGATATATATAGACAGTCATACCAGAAAAATAAATGCTGGCCAATAGCAATTTTTATTGAAATATATTATAAGAAAGTATAGTTAAAAGTTAGTATCCTTTTCGTATTACACAAATCTTAGTATTGGTAAAACTATATAAAGTTTTAATTTAAACACCCCCTCATCTACGTGACAACGTGCGGAGCAAGGATTTCGTTTCAATACAAGGTGCCGGCAGCTAATTAAAATCGAATTTCAAGGTACAACATGTTTTGAAGAGAAGTTTTAGAAACAATAATATTTTAGAAAGAAAAATATATTAATATCATAACTTCTGCATTGACCAATACATATAGTTGTTCCTTGTTACAAACATGAGTACACTGCAGCCTATGGAGTAAATGATGCAACTCGGATCCGCTTCAGTGCACGAGCAAGATTAGCACAGCATAAACACAAACCTGGACCATATGTGTAGGACTAACCAATTGGGAATTACTCCAGCAACAACTGTAACATCATGTGATATCAATGGTTTCGCGTGATTCGCAGTGGCATACATCAAGATCAGGTTTACATACACTTCAGTGGATAAAAATGAAATGTGGTCTGCCTAATGATCGGGGACGCTATTGCCCATTACTGCTGGGTTCGGCTTCAATTTCGGTGGCCTCGCTGATGCTGCTTGTGGCCTCAAACTTTGGCCCTTGCAGCTGCCTCTTCACCAAGGCCGTGTAAATGCCATTGCGGTCCAGGAGTTCGTCATGCGTGCCGCTCTCCACGATTAGGCCGTCAGAGATGACGGCGACGGTATTGGCGCTCTTGACGGTCGAGAGCCGGTGAGCTATCACAAGGACAGTCCTCCCTTTCATCAAAGAGTCCATTGCATCCTGCGACACATGTAGGGAAAAACCAGCGTCACGTTCCAAAGCAAGAAACAAAGCACATTTGACTGATATATCACAAGATGGATCGCAGTTAAGAGTGTTGTTTGTTTCTTGCTGGCACAAGCAATTCAGGAGATGGTCGTTCGTGCTTACCTGGACGAGATATTCACTTTCTGCATCCAAGGCACTGGTAGCTTCATCCAGGAGAAGCACTCGTGGGTTCATAAGCAAAGCTCTCGCAATGGCGATCCTCTGCTTCTGCCCGCCGGATAATCTGATCCCTCGCTCGCCAACGACAGTCTTATATTGGTCGGGAAAGCTGCATATGAAGTTGTGTGCATTCGCCATTTTCTGCGCCAGAGATAGTGAATAAGGATGTACAATCCTGCAGAGTGCACTAGTGTTTCTGAATCTGAATGCAGATACTTACAGCTGCACTCTCAACGTCAGCAAAATTCACTTTGCCCTCTAATCCATAAGCAATATTCTCTTCGATGGTGCAGTTAAACAGTGTAGGCTCCTGACTGACTATGCTTACCTGAAATCAGTGAATAAACATTTGAAAAAATAAGGATCTTCTACTTGCCAGAAAAATAATCTCATGGTAACTGCACTATTGTAGAGTTCATATAGCACAACTTTTTCAAGGATTTGCATTTTTACTCTAGCAAATTCTGGATTTTCTTGTTGGTTTGTGAACTGAATGTTGAGCATAATTACAATTTGGATTTTTCCAATTAATAATCTGAAAAACCATGAAATACTTTTTTTTTTGGACACACAATAGGTTATGTTACTTTGGCTGTTTAAATAGGCATGTCATGATTAAAATTGACTGAAACTAAAAACATATAGGTTCTTGTTCAAGCTACAGATTTAGATAGGTTGCTACTTTTCTTTTCAACACTCAGGACTCAGCATTGCATAGTACCGACTATAGAATTATAAGTGCTCATTACAAGTTGAATTTTGAACAGATGATAATGCTGGCTTGAGTTACCAACCAAATACTTTGACATTCCCCAATTCACCAAATTCCGTACCAGTGCTACTCCTAATTACTGTTTAAAGAATCCAAAATTACTGGATTTACCACAGTCCAGCTTATTAGATGGAACAATGAAATGAAATTTTGGCACAAATGAAAGGATTCAGCTACCTTAGCTTTAGATAATTCTTTTCCACAATATAACTAGAAATTAATTGCATGACATACCTTGCTGTGAAGATATTGATGTGCAATTTCTGGCAATGGTACTCCATTAAGCAATATCCTACCCTTTAGCGGGTCATAAAACCGCTCAATCAAATTTGCTATTGTGGTCTGCAAAAGTTAATGTTACAATTGATGCCGCAGTTTGAAAACACTTTCTACTTTAAGATAAAATGTGTCATGCAGTTAGTATGGGCGGAAAAAAAAAAAACTTACTTTACCACCACCACTTGGCCCAACAAGTGCAACCTTTGAGCCTTGAGCTAACTTCAGCGTTATTCCCTGCAATATTGTTGATAGCAACCATAAGCTTAACTACAATGCTCCCATGACAAAAACTGGCTACTAGCACAACAAAGATTATTCAAACAAATGTCCTCAGAAAAAATAAAAATTCAACCTAATGATGAAATTCCCACATATGTCATCCTAAAAAAATTCATAAGAACCAATCAAAACACATTTTTTCGGAAACAAAAACTAAGTTATAACTTGTGTTAATGTTGTAATGTGAACTCATATGCCACCTTTGTTTCTTTCAGAGTGAAAGGGGCAGGAGCTCTGCCTACAGCCCTACATTAAAGTACACAGACTAATATAAGAGTAAACAGATTTAGCGCTCGACAGTCCCAACTGCGCTCACAAAATTGCAATCACCTTCTCACCTGGGATCACAGAGGTATGAAGTACAACAAAACAAAACGTAGATAAAACACAATGGAATGGATTGTTATTCCTTTTTGAAAAGGGAGCCCACTAATCAGGTAAGGTAATCCAGAAGAGCCCACAAGAATATGGATGAAAGCTTATGCAAGCTTGGCTCCTAGTTTCTCTTTATATATGTACACTGTTTATATATATAGAAGAAAGGAAAATGTCAAATCGGGTAAATGACCATGTCAGTTGCACAGTATTCTGTAAAGTACCTTAAGAATCATATGAGAAGGGCGAGAAGGATATGCGAACCAGACATCATCAAGCTCAACTTCCCCATCCTTTTCACTGAAAAAATGAATGGTCACTGAAGGTACCACGCAATGCTATTGAATAAGCAGAACCACTCTAGAAAACTGATAGACAAAGAAACTAACTTTATTGGACATTTGTCCCCAGAGTTTGTCATTGAAGAAACACGGTCCAGAAGTTGAAAAACTCTACGGCTTGCACCAGAGGCTTTCATTACAGTTGTGTATAGTCCTGACAAGGCAGATACTGACGAACCAACTGCATACACACAAGAAATTGAATTTTCGTAAATACAAAAAAAACCCATAAATTATACATTTTAAAACTAATATGCCACCGTGTAAACGATGATCATATGCTTCTTTTAAAATTTACAGTGACAGAATGAAGCACAATTTCAGTGTAAGCATTGTTAAGCTGGAAAGTACCTGTAAGGCTGTATAAGATGAATGATGTAAGAGAACCGGTTGTCATGTAGCCATTGATGGTTAAGTTGGCGCCATAAATAACAACAATAACCACCGACAAGGTTGATGCTGCGTTAAGCCCTCCAGAAAACAAGCCAACAACTTTCTATGAAGAATTGCATCGAATTAGACCATTTATTTATGGAATGTGGTGCTATTTTACATGAATGGCAAGGCACTCACAGCTTGTTTGAGACCAAGTTTAAGTGTCTCGTCTACTTTTCCACCATAGCGTGAAATCTCATGAGATTCCTGAGCAAAGGACCTTACTGTGCGAATGGCACCAAAAGATTCCTGAATGGTAGTGGATAGATTTATATCAAGGCATAGACAGAAAAAAAAAATGATTTTGTTATATACATGCAATCTGAAGTCAACACCAATTTGTTTGTTTTTTTGTGACAATACCCAAATAAAGGATTCAAGGAGGCCTCATCACATGCCCATTAGTGAATCACAAACCACAAGGTGCTCTGGTGTACAAACCTCAGCTATGGATGAAGCTACAGCTGCAGCAGCTTGTGTTTGATGTGAAAGCTCACGAAGAAAACGTCCAAATTTACGCACAGCAACTGATATAACAGGGACAATCAAAAGTGCCAGCACTGCAGATAGCAACCAATGAGATTGACTAGATCATATGCAGAGGGTTTACACAACATTAAAGAAATATGCTCAAATAAATGTTGAAGGTTTGACATTATCACATGCCCAGCCGTGTTCCTTTTGTGAAGTTCAGGTAAGCATGCAAAGTTTTTGTGATAAGCCTTCCAAAGCAGAATAAGTTGTCAACTGAGTTCTATATATAGAGTACAAACATATATTACTTACATGTTAACTTCCATGAAGTTGTAAACATAAAGCCAAGACCAATAGCTGTCGTAGTGACATTACGCAGTGCCTCTGATAGGTTGGTTGTAGCAGCATTCTTTATTATTTGTGTATCTTCAGAAAGCCTGCTTAAGAGCTCTCCTGTTCTAGTCACATCAAAAAACGCTATTTCCTGCCGTGGCACAAGTCTGACGAGTAAGAACGCTGCTGTATGTAGGACCATACGTGATAAGCTTTGGATAGAACAAACTTGCTTGCCTGGTTTATAAGATGACTGAACAAGTCCTTCCTTAGTCGAGCGACTACTCTCTCACTAGCAGAACTGAATAGCCATGCCCGAAGAGCCGTGCAAACTGAACTGAAACAAGGTAATAGATGGTTTTTAATGATTCAAAGCATCCACAAAATAACTTGGTATATTACATAAGCAGAACTCTGGTTTCTAAATGAGAAAGTATGTGTTAAAGAAAAACGAAATAAAAATGTTCAGTGAATAGTATGGTTTAATTCGTACAAAGTAAGATTGCGGCATAACTCGATCCAGTAAACATAAAGTGAACAAACAGAAGATTGTAAAGTTTCAGTACAGAGCATCTCTGATGGTTTGTCAAAGTCAACTTTTCGGAGAAAAAAAGATACCCGACTAAAACGATGGTCACAATGTACAAAATCGTGCCCTTCACATCCTCCAGGGCTTGCGCCTTATCTTCTGGGCGCCGAACATCTCTTGACACAATGTCAATTATCTTGCCACCATATTTCGGCTGTAGGACAATCACAAGATGATCCATGCATTACAACATGAAAGAAATGTTTGATGGCCACGCTCTTTAAGAATGAAAATAACAATTGTCCACAAAGTGGTTGTATTCTACTCATCACTGGATACTGACTCATATTAACAACAGTTTGAACAGAAGCCTCTAAACATCTACAGAGTCGACTTATTTCAATCCCATCAAGACTTGTGGTACTAGCTGAATTTAAATCAACATGCCTGCTAATTGCTAACAGAGGAACCAGATTTCTGCATGCTATGCTCAAAGGCCTAGCAGCTTTCTCCCTTGTTCCAAAAAGTCAAAAACATCAAGTGGCAGGTACCTACAACGAGAAGGTTACTGAGGGAGGCGATGAGCAGCGCCATGGTGGCGAGGACCAGCTTCCCGGCGTCATGCTTGGCCTGCAAACCCGTGCTCATCCGTTCAGCATGAACAACATCACCACAAGAGGGGGAAAAAAATAGCTGACAAATCGAAGAGAGAAGCGCTCACTCACAAGTTTGATGACCCGACAGAACCCGACATTCGCTGGCTGAGAGAATTCCGATTGCATATACACACACAATATAAAAACAAGAGATAGGCGAGGATTAGTTATCTACCCGGCTGCCGGCGGTAGTAATACGGAAGGTTTGTCCATGTGCGGGCGGCAGATGGAGAAAGGAAGGGGTAGGATAGGAGTGCAGGGGGCTGGGCGACTAACCTGGACGTTGCTGCCCTCTTCCAGGTCGGTGAGCGCCATCGACGTCTCCTGCACCACAGCGCAATCACCAGCTCGATCATCAGGAACCAAATTCGAATAGGATCCTGCGGGCTGCGCGACTGGGAGGCAGAGAGAGGCGGGTGGAGGGGAGAAGCCTTACCCCGTCGCCGAGGAGGGGGACTCGGTTCGACCTGGGCGCCGTCTTGATGCGCATATTCTTCCCCATCGCCGCCGCCACGCCGCTAGGTTCGCGCGCCGAAGGGAGCCCAGAAACTCACGCCTCACGCGCTGGCCCAACGCGGCAGCGAGGCGACGAACGAGGGGGAGTGAGGTGAGCCGAGCGGCGCGGGAGGGAGGGAGGGAGGGAGACGAGATGAGCGGACCTGCTTTTGTTGTTGCGTAGCGCTGCGCGGGTGCGGGTGAATCACATTCACATGGGCCATGCCATGGGGGATGGGCGGATGGCACAGGGGACAGGGAACGGGGGAAGAAACGAAGGGCACGTACGGCCAAGGCCAACAGGCCGGGGGGGCGGCCGCGACTGCGACAGGCGCTGCCTCCTTCCGCCGTCCCCGGTAGTGCTCGATCCGGCCGGTGTGTCGCCCACTCTAGGCCAAGCGCGCGCGTGCCCACTTGGAATTTCTTTTTCAGAATAGATGAATGAGTGATTAGGGATCTGCGGCTTGCTAGACCGTGATGAGTTGATGACGCATGTCGCATAAGAATCTCACTTTTATATTGCATGCTTTCTCTGTCTATGCAATTTCCTTGCAAATGCATATCACTGGGCGGCCCTCCTCTGTCCTCTCCCCGCAAATTCTGGTGGTTAGCAATTGGCATATGCGTTGGGGGTATTGCTGTAATGGGTGCAAAATGTGAACTTATCAGTCAGCATCAGCCAACCATTTAGCAGGTCACAACAATCAGTCAGTCAGCCGTACAATCCAGCCAGCCGAACAGAGCCGATACCACGGATGGAAAAGGGCATCCGACCCTAGGTTGCCACGTCTACCTTTCAGTTGTCCCGCCTGATTTGGTTATTTCCGGGCAAAAACCAGCTTAGGGCCCGTTTAAATTCGCTCATTTTGCAAAATAAGTTACCGTAGCAAAAAGCTAACTTTTGCAATAAGTGTCCAATCATACACCTAAACAGGGTCTTAGTTGTGCTGGTTATCCTAGTATGAAGCAGAATGTTGAGCAGCAAGCAGAAAATTTGCCTACGTGGGACGTGTTTTGTTCACAGAACATGAAGTACCTGGCAACTCGAGATGTTTATTTGGTCAGTCAACAGCCTGAATATTTCCATGTTGCAGGCCCTAACTGGGGGCAGGCGTTGAGCACCCGTTATCAAGAACCACGCCGTTCACATACGCGGCTGAAGAACTGGCGCTTGTAACAACACGAAGCATGGCGTACAATGACAAGGCACAAGGGATACCCTGCCATGGCATTGGCATGGCAGCAAAAATCACGCCGCCCATGATTTCGAATAGTCAACATAAATCATCTTTTGTTTATTTCTGCTTAATTATTTCTCTTTATTTGTAGGATAACAAATGCATTGACAACGATACAAAACCAGGCTACAATAGGCATTAGTGCCACAAAATTTGATTAGCAAAATTTGGATGCACAGTCTATACATACACCGACCGCTGAAACCCCTAGAGGCTATTAACAGAGGCAGAAATTTCCACTTCCCATAGAAATTCCTGTGTCAACCCAGCTTCCAGTGACCAAAGCGTCCACAAGCTCAAACGCAGAAGCCATTAGGCCTGCTCCACGGTACGCACATGGATCCTGGGGTCTCCACCCTGAGCAGGGTCAATCGTCAATGTCCATCATGAGAAGCCATGTTCACCTTGGATGCATGCAGGGCTTCAGAAATACAAAGGTTTGTAGTCTTCACTCTTGCAGATCTACAACCTCAGTATGGTGCGAAGTGTGTCACAAAGATTTTGTATCGTTTGCTGCTCCTGCGTCGCTTGTGAATCTTGTAGAGGCATATCCTCATAGCAACTATAAAACATTTAAAGAAGACAAGGAGAAAAGCTATTTACTTCAGTCATATTGCGAGAAAATAAAAACTCTAGCAGCAGAGTAGTTCAAGTAAACTCACGTTTTATGATACGCTAGAGCTTGTGCCAGGTTCATCAATGTGGGGCTTGTCGTCAGCCTGTGGTGCACGCCCGGAGGAAGAGGAACCTAATGCAATAAATGCAGTATTAGACCAAGTGTCCCTCTACAGGCATTAAAAGTTCAGTCATTCTGCATGAGTTAGAGAAGAATCTGCCTGCATACTTCGTTGTGCCCTTTCCGCCCTTTCTTTGCCTGCCCATCACCACTGAACAGCTCCCTAACTGCCTCCAAGGCATCATTTGTACTTGACCCAGCCAGGCCATTTCCTGCTTTATTTTCGGATACTAGAGCTAGTGGTGAAATGTCAATTGCCTTAAGAAATGGTATTGGTACAGTGTTGCCGGCAGCATAAATTGACCAGAGCTACAAAGAGTAAGTCATAGAAACGTTGGAGAATTAGACATGGGGCTGAAAGTGGCGAGCAGTAGCAAAATCTAAAATACTTTAACCTAGTTCAGACATAGGAAAAAAATAGCTGATGTCTAAACAATGAAGCATATACCTTATCCTGAACTGAAAACGCTTTACGGCTCGGGCTGTTGTTCAATTTAGTTGTTGTGTTTGCAAGCCCTGGTGACAAGTTAATTTGATTATCATGGCATCTTATAGTCCCTTCTGCACCAATATGCTTCTTCACTGTTCCAGTTAAAGGTGGGATTGCTTTTGATTCCTGTACATCAGGACGGTCACGGTCATCTATATCTCGATCTTTATTTGCATCACTATCACCTGTGTTCTCCGTCCTATCAAGATATTGTCCATAAGATTTGTGATGGGATAGATAAAAACTTCTTGTTAAGCTGCTTTCAATGACTGAAAACACAAACAATAAGATAAATTTATGTTTCCCATACCAAAAGCTTGAAATAAGTTCTACTCTCTTCGGATCATGTGTGAAAGAATTGATGCTACCAAGGCCGGGTATGAACTCTGTTCTTGGGAAAATGGGTGATTCTGCCACTTCATCGCCATCTTCAGTATGAACTATCATAGTGCCAAAATCACCTATATGAAAAATAAAAATAGCCGTTTCAAAGAAAATAGTAAAAAGACAAGAACATAGTAGCATACTGCATACTACCTTTTGATCCCAAATAAAAGTCCGTACAGGTTTGTCTGAACTCCTAAGTCTAACTTCTTTAACTTGGACCATCGGTTTGTAAATGAAAAAAATAAGTATAGATACAACATAAGACTGATGCCAATCGATTGATTGTAAAAAAGTACTTCCAGAATATAGATTTTTACAAATTTTGTTAGTCAAAAGTACCATACTGGAGACTGTGTTGATGTTCTAATGGACTTATAAGGGATCAGAGTTAGTATGAAGCATCACTATATTTAGAGGCGTCCCATTCAAGGAACAACAGGGTAACCAGCCCACCAAGATATCGATAAAAACTCCTAAGTAGCTACTTGAATAAAATCTATACAAAGTGTTATAAGCAAGCCATAGAAATATGTAATATTGAATTGACATCACAGTTGCTACTTGCTAGGCAAAGACTCAAAGAAAAGGCAGTTTTAATCTTACATGTATTGGTGGCATTCAAAAGAAATGCTAAGACTCATGTATTAGTTAAAGAAAGAACTAAAAAAAAAAGAAATTTACCTGCCTGGCAATCATTATATGTCCCATGGTTCACGTGTTGCTGAGAACTTGTAGGGACCGTTTCCCCATAGTCTTCATTCATTCGAACAGGCACATCTTGCATTGTCTGCAGATACTGAAGTAAATACTAACGTCGAGTGAAATAGCATAACCAACCCAGATAACACAAACCATGTGGCATACGTTGTCAGGGTCAGACAGCTCATTTTGCGCAGCAAGTGTGGCTCTAATCTTCTTCGCTTCCTTGATCTTTGCCAACATTTTCGAAGCTCCACTGTTGCACTTCTCAATAAATTTGTGCTGCAAGGGGAATTTCAAGAAAACAGAAACAATGACAAGTAAACATATAAATAAGAGACCACGAAAATGCACCACAAATGTCATCTTTCAGCAGAAATTAGGTACCTTCAGCATCTCAATTGCAGCAGGACGAAGTCTGGGATCTTTTGTTAGACACTTTGCAATAAAATCATGGAAGAGGAGAGACCTGAAGGTCAAGATAACAAGAACTTAGACCAACTGTGCCTAAAACTTCTTTTGGCTTATATTTTTTTCTCGAACATGCAGGAGGGCTGTATCATTGCATCAATAGAAAGTTCACACACACAGTGTCATGAGTCATGACAAAGACATATGTGTCAGATTAAAGAGAAAGAACAACCTGACAAGTGTTAGTGTGAAAATGTCTGAGCAAAATGTTAAAATAAAATTTAGTAGCGAATAGTTTTGCAATTCCCTCTTTCAGAAAAGATCTTTATCCTCTAAATAAGTTAGGAGTCCCGAACATGTTGTTGCATATATGTCAAGGAGACTGATGTTTTCAGAGCCTATGAAATCTTAAAGCGAATCACAAAATTTGGCAGCTTCTCGAACCAAACGCTGAGCAAAGATAAAGAGAACTGTGTGGCTGTTACGTTTGGTCCCCGGAAAAGGATTTAGGAAAGCTAGGCCCCTCTCAAAGGCAAATCCTTCCTTTGGTTAGCCATAAAAAATCGGTGTTGGACGGCTGATTGCGTTACCAAGTGTGGGCTGCCCCACCAGCCTGCTTCCCTCAATGTGGTCAGGCTGAGGAGACTATCTCTGTGTGTTTACATGGCAGGTTTGGTCTTTGCTTTATCAGAAACTTTCAATTGTGGCTTTGACACCTCCGTGTTATAGACTCCTTTGTTGGATGTACCTATAGCGCCAGCCAGCGGGCCAAAGTCATGGCTAGGCTGGGCCGCTGGGCGATTTAGTAGATTATATTAGGGAGAGATTTGTTAAGAGATTAGATTGGAGTTTGTTTAGGAAAGTGCACCTATACTATAAAGGGCACCTTAGGAGTTTGTAATCTTTATCGAAGAAGGAATAAACTCTCCCTGTATCGGGGAAGGGAGTTTCCCTTCGACGGTGGCAACGGGCGATTCAGACGCGCCCACCAGAGAAGAACCCACCGCCAAGGTTCCTCGCTACCCCCTGCGTTCCAACTCACAGAGTCACAGTCAAGTCTCATGCTCCACTCTCCTCTCCGTTCACCACACCGTGGCGTGTGGCGCCATATCAATTTGGTATCGGAGACTTCGGCTGCGGGGGGGGGGGGGGGGGGGATGGGGATTAGAAATACAGCCAAGGAGATGCGCAAGGGGCTTATTTTGGTAGGCTGCGAAGTAGGGAAATTTAAGAATGGCCGTGTGTTTGAGGGACTTTCTTCTAATATTCAGAGCCTTCTACAAAAGGTCCCTGATGACTGTACCTC
Source organism: Eremochloa ophiuroides (assembly GCA_038502445.1). Taxonomy (NCBI): domain Eukaryota; kingdom Viridiplantae; phylum Streptophyta; class Magnoliopsida; order Poales; family Poaceae; genus Eremochloa; species Eremochloa ophiuroides. The sequence goes on from JAHLJS010000002.1 coordinate 9,711,031, forward strand.
ATGGTGAATAGCAGGTGCTTCTAACCTCCAGGACATGCTCCTAAGGTTGACTGCCACAGAACCTTAGTTTCTGATTGGCGTTTTGATCTCCCTTGGTCATGTTCTATAGTCAGCGGTGTGGGTTTAGTATTTAACTAAGCTTCGGTGGGGCTGTTTTCGCCTCGCTCTTGTACTCCTTACTCTCGCTTAAAAGTCTTAATGAAGTGACACACAGCTCTCCTGCGTAGTTCGATAAAAAAAATATTAACTAGCTGGAGCTTCCATCAGGCTGTACCTACAATTAGGTAGTGTCTCATAAAATTCAGGCCAACAAGGTTAATTTAAGCAGGCAACATAACTGCTCTGATCATAGGTAAATGTCCAGTCAATTGTAGAAGCCAATCAGAAGAGGATGGAGATAGCACAAGAGCTCAATTAATAAAAGGCAGCATTTATTTCTGCTCATTAGTTTTTTTTAAAAACTTTTGATACTATTTTACTATATCTTGAAGCTACAATATGCCCTAAATCCCACAAATAAAAGGAGTGATTGATTTCACTGCAGATCAAAAGAAACCTGGGCCAAATCCCTATGTATAGGCGCTTAAAAATCTGATATTGCAAATATTAGATCTGATGAGGATGTTCGGTATTCAAAATAAGCAAAACAATTGCATGATTACTAGAAACCACTTACCATTTCTCCTTATCCTCCAGCATTGGTGCTGGTTCACTAGATATCATGAAGATAACCTGAGATAGGGAGGGGAAAGAGAGACTGTTAGCCAGTCTATCAAGCTAAATGAAGATGAAAGAATAGATTGATATGTATACCAAATATTTAGCAAGGTGAAGTAAAGAAACAAATGCATCAGAAATTAAAGTAAAGAGACAAGTACAGTGCACCAAAGATATAGCAGCTTTTATTCTGTAATAGCCTATTAGCCTCATTAACTGCAGATACTAACAGGCATTGAGAAGAATCGCTTACTCTCATTGGATGCACAGTGGAACGTGGTGGCATGCCCTACAGATACAAAATAAATATTAAAAAATCATTGTGATGGCACAAAATGAAAAAAATAAGTGTACAGTCACAAAAGAAAGAAGCAAGGAACAATGTCTACCTCTGCCATCTCAATTGCAGATACACCTAATGCCCAAACATCTACCTGGTGCAGTAAAAAGTACATATGATTTGGTAAGACAAACTAAAAAAAGAATCCAATGGCCATAATAATTCTCATATTGCAACCAGTAGACTTGTTTCGGAGGTTAAGTAGTAGGTAATATATATTTTTTTACTTGAGGAACTATCAAGAGACAAGGAAAAGAAATAACATGTTTTGGCACTTGGCAGGGGTTCCATAACAATTAGTTGCTGGCTTTTATGACTTTGCAGCTACGTGTAACATTGCTCTGCCATATGTAAATACATTCCACACCGAAAGAAACAAAATATTAAAGAAATCCTGCTCGCTGAAAAACCCAATCATAAATTTATGGCCACCAAGTCTTGAGTAAAATTGAAACATCCATAAATGCTGCTAAGATGAACAATTCCATAGATATACACTGCAGAGAGAATAGCATGCTACCTTTCCATCATAACGACTTTCTTGGATGACCTCTGGTGCCATCCAATGTGGAGTACCAATGAACTGAAAGCATAAACATGAAGGATCAAATTATGGAAATTAGTGCGCCACTAAAACCTTTATTCTTTGCAAACACCACTGTATTATTTTTATTTGGCAAAACCCATACAGACAGAGCTTAGAGAGCAATACTGACAGTCTGTTGATTATTTGACTCTAAAATTGGGACAGTTTTATCCTTGCATTTTGATTTTAGTATATATTAGCGCCCCAACAACAGAAACATCCAAGACACTGTCTGCGTGTATGGTGAGATTTGTGTTGCCCAGTGATGATGGATCTGGTCTCAATGCATGGCTACATGCCAATATGACAAATCAGTATGTGTATTTAGAAGTGTCTGCTTGTGCGTGCTTGTAGAAAAGCAATGGATACCATCAAGATGAGGGCACCAACTGTTGCTGGCACACTACTACGAAACCGGGGGGGGGGGGGGGGGGGGGGGGGGGGGGGGGGGGGGGGTATGTCGAACTATTCATTACGGGTTCCTCAAGCATTTATGTATTGCCATGGTTGGAAACTAGAGAAATGTAGCAGCCTAGAACGTAGAAGAGGAAAAAAAAGGTAGAAGTACCAGCAGCAGTAGAAAGGGAGTAGATTGTTTTTTCTTTATTTTGGTTTCTTGCTAGATATTAATAATTTCCATAGGCGATTCTTATAGTATAGTACTACATTATATCATCGTCCTAGGGGACCTGAATTTGTTGTACTCTACCCTGATATTCCAAACTCTGAGTCAACGTACCTCCTCCTAGATCTAGCCAACTATGAACTATCCTAGCTGACTTGGACTCCCTGTGCACCAAATCTTCCTCTAGTGTCAAAAAGAGCCCATAACTCTAACATAGTTAGGAAAAAGGATGGAAAGTACCATCCAGACCATAGTGAAGATGATATATTGGTCTGGGGACCACCTGTCAGTAGGATGATAACACCCTGGATAATATCTCCCAACTTGGTGGTCTTTACAATTATGATTTCCACAACTGTTGGTTTGTTATGCTACTGTCACAGTAACACACTACTTTCTCCAATAGTCAACAAGGCAGCAATTTGCCAGCTTGAATGGAGCCTCGCAGTCATCAATAAGAGAAGAATTGTTGGGTGGTGGCCAATGAAGAAGCCAAATGGGGGGGGGGGGGGGGGGGGGGGGGGGGGTGAGCAAACTCGTAATGGGATATTTGGGGACTAGAGGCTGTCACGACAAGAAAGAGGGAAGAAGCAGTGCAGAGAGTATTCGTACAGGAATAACTTCGATTGGTTCCACCAGTATGGGTTTCGAAGAACGGAAGAAATGCTAAGGAATTAAGCAAGAGTGCAAGACATACTATATATCGAATATATACCTTCCTATTTTTCAGTATAACAATTAAAAGAAATAGTAGGACCTCACATCGATCATTTTCCAACACAAATCAAGTTCCCATCAAAGTAGCATCATATTAAAGAACAATGCACAAGCACAAATGGGGCCTCTTATGGTAAATCGTCATGGACAAGTTTCATCAGCCACTTCATTTTGTTTGTTACATCAATGTGAAGTTTCTTGAACTTTGGATTTGAAGTAGCAAAACAAACACTGTTAAGAATACCGTGTTGCGCTTTGACATGGTTCTTGTCAGCTGGGCAGCTACACCAAAATCACCTGTTTGCACATTGTTATGGTGACACAGCATGCCGAACAACAAAGTCAGGACATGCAGAAATATTAAGTGCTAAGAAATGAAAAATGAACAAAACTAATGCACTTACCCAATTTCACCTCGCCTTGCTCAGTTAGAAGAATGTTTCCACCCTTAATATCTCTGTGAACTTTAAAAATGGAGTGCAGGTAAGCAAGGCCCTGGAGGGGGAAAAAATAAGCACACAAAAATTTAGCCAAAGACATTTAATTGCCCCACAAGTGTGGTGCAATATATGTAGCAAATACTTCAACTCTAATGCAACTATGTTAGAACCTTTAGTGCTTCTCTACATATGTAAGCTATTTGGGATTCATCAAGAGGCTCCTCTGTGATTCCTATCAAGTCGGCAACACTTCCACCACCACAGTACTCCATAATTATCTGTAAGTTGAGAATTGCATTTGCATCAAGCCCATGTTAAATGAGTTGACAAGTAGAGAAATCTCGCAATGATGGAATGGTTTGGCTAGTTCTTAATGTTAATAAAATGTCTAGAATCAGGAGATTTGATTGTACCCATAGGTATTCCTCTCCTTGGTAGCTTCCAAAGTAGCGGACAACATTTGGATGGCTGCATTGTTGCAACATCTCAATTTCTCCCCGGATGTCTTCATATCCTTCTTCCTGAATACCAGAGATACATACTTATATTTTGGAGAGAGAAAAAAATGCAAGGACTCAAAAAACAGACAGCAACCACAATTATGAGATTCCCTCACAATTAGGCCAATGCAAACAAAATGCTCACAACAAAAGCAAGCAATATGGTTGCCAAATATGAAATATCTCGGGTATTCTTTCAGAATATTCACAGAACATTGTAGTAGGAAGTTAGAAACTAACCCCTTCTGTTAATGAGATGATCTTGACAGCCACAAGCTCCTGCGTTCTGAGATCCCTTGCTTTGTACACTGCACCATATGAACCTTTCCCTGCATTCCCAATTTAATTTTGCATTGCGCAAAACAGCTCAAAGCTTCAGGCATTCTACAAATAGACATATATAGAGCTAATGAAATAATAATTCCAGAGAAAGAGTCGCACCAAGCTCATGAAGCAGCTCGTACTTGGTGGAAGGATCCTCCCTGGTAACACTGTCTGGCATCGAGCTCACCGATGGCTTCCGCCTTGAATGCTGTTGCTGTTGTTGCTGCATCAGAGGCGATGGTTGCCGGAGCTCCTCTGACTGCTCCACCGCTGGACTCCAGAAAGAGGACCCGAAAGCCCCCTCCGCCGCCAGAGGCAGATTCATGGGAACTGGAGCCCCCGCTGGTGTGGCGAATGAAGGTGCCAGAGAACGACCCGCGGGGACTCGACGGACTCCCTGGTCGGCGGATGAATGTGCCGGAGACCGACTCCCCGGGGCTCGACGGGCTGCCGGTACGGCGGATGAATGTGCCAGAGACGGACTCTTGAGGGCTAGACGAACCCCCCGAGCGACGGATGAATGTGCCGGAGGCGGACCCGCGAGGGCTGGAGGAGGCTCCCCCCGAGCGTGCGTTGGAGTGGACGACGAAGGTAGAGTACGGGTCGTCATCGGTAGCGCGGGGGCTTGAGCGCCGCAGATCCAGGAACGGGGATCGAGCGGAGGCCGGGGCGCCGCTCTTGAAGACCACGGTGGCGGAGATGGAAGCATCGTCAGGGTCAGAGGAGTAGGGGTCCTCGTCGTCGTCGAAGGAGGCGCCGCCGAAGTCCTTGGGGAGCCGCTGGAGAAGCGGAGGCAGCGAGGAGGGGTCTTCCTCCTCGTCTTCCTCCGCCCGCGTTGAGGGCCCCCTGCCGCTCCTGCCGCCGCGGGCGTCGTCTTCGTCGTCATCGCCGTGGACGACGAAGGTTGAGTAGACGTCGGTTTTTTTGGGACGCGACCACGGCGAGCGCGGGGAGAACGCCATGGCTTGCCACGCGAGGTGGGAGGAGACGGTGAAGGTGCTCGTCGGGAATGGCAAATGGGGAAAATTGTATAGTTGGAGCCAGTTCACTCGAATCTGGCAAATACGGGTCGGGCTTGGATGGGCCATCCCATTTAGGCCCACGTGACAAAGAAAACTCTTCCTTCCCGCTAGGCCCACACGACCACACGTCCACACCCACCCACAGGTCAGAGAGCTTCCTCGAAAGGAGCTTCTCTTTTTTTTTTTCCCCTCTCAGTTGCACTTGCACACGAGATCATTTTGAAAACACAAACAGAAATGCAATAATGTTGTATCTAACCTTCACCTTATTCATATACTGCATTTTCTGCTCTCACAAACGGCCACGTCACCTGTTTTCCTTGCCCATTCGATCTACCATCCACAGCCAGCGTATCATCATCTCCAGTGAGTGAACCTTCCACAAAGTTCGTGGCCCATTTAGCCTGCCTAGACCACACCTGCGACGCTCACGCTCCCGCCACCTTCACCGCCCTCCCCAAACTAGCTGCCCGCCCTACACGGCGCCCCGCCACCGCGCTACCCCCGTCGTTCGCTGAAAATGAAACTGGTGAACGACTGTGATAAAGTTTCTTGAGATTTAAGTAGTGACTTATTACTGTTACAAGGGCACAAAGTGGGGTGAAAATTGAAAGGAAATTTTATTCGAATAACAGTCTTGCTTCTATTATTGTCAATCACCATGTATGCAATTCTCATTTCCTTCCCAAGTTGTTTCCAGCTTAAATCTTACTGTATTTAATTATTGCCCTGAGGCAAATTGTTTCTATGGAAGGCTTCTAAGGAGGGGATCAGACAAAAACCATGTATGCAATTCTCATTTCCTTCCCAAGTTGTTTCCAGCTTAAATCTTACTGTATTTAATTATTGCCCTGAGGCAAATTGTTTCTATGGAAGGCTTCTAAGGAGGGGATCAGACAAATGAGGGAACACATTTAGTGGATGCTGTCAGGATGAACAAATACACCATTTTGGCCTCTGTAGGTTCTGCCATACTGAATTGAATCAGGTATCTATTTATTCCTCCTTTTTGCAACAGACCTTGAGAATGAAAGGATTCTCACCTTTGTGGTGTCAATGGATTCATCAATTTGTATCTGGGGGTATTGTTGCAGTAAAGGTAAACAATGATGTGGGTCGTTATTTTTAGGGGAAAAAAAAGGTCTAAGACAAGGTGATCCTCTATCACCAATTCTTTTTTATCTAGTTGTGGATATGTTAGCTATATTCATTTCTAGAGCGAAGGATAATGGACAAATCCAAGGTCTTATTTCGCACCTTGTGAAAGACGGGCTTTCCATCTTACAGTATACTGATGATACGATCCTTTTTATGGAACACAATATTGAACAAGCAAAAAACATGAAAATCCTTTTGTGTGCATTTGAACAGCTTTCGGGATTGAAAATTAACTTCCATAAAAGTGAGTTGTTTTGTTACGGCGAGACCAAAGAGTATATGGAAGAATACTCACAATTTTTTGGATGTGGCATAGGGCAGTTCCCTTTTAAATACTTGGGTATTTCGATGAGTAATAAAAGGCTTACGAACAAGGATTGGAAAGTTATTGAAGAACGTTTTCAAAATAAATTTGGCTAGCTGGAAAGGAAAGCTTTTGTCTTATGGAGGACGGTTGGTCCTAATTAACTCTGTTTTGAGCAGCTTAGCCATGTACATGTTGTCTTTCTTTGAAGTGCCAAAAGGTATTCTTAAAAAACTAGATTTTTATAAATCTGGGTTTTTTTTTCAAGCGGACAACCATAAGAAAAAATACAGATTAGTGAAGTGGGGTATTCTATGTTTACCCAAAGAACAAGGAGGATTAGGCATTTTAAATTTTGAGCTACAAAACACTTGCCTTCTTAGCAAATGGCTATATAAATTTATCAATGAGGAGGGTGTTTGGCAAGAGCTTCTTAGGAAGAAGTACCTAAAAAACTAAAACCATTGGTGAAGCTTTTTGGAAACCTGGTGACTCGCATTTTTGGTCAGGCCTTATGAGGGTCAAAGACCGTTTTCTCAGTCTATCTACTTTTAATCTTCACAACGGCGTTGATGTTAGGTTTTGGGAGGATAAGTGGTTAGGAAACTTCACTCTCAAAGAACGCTATTCTCTGTTATATAACATAGCAAGGAAAAAGAACGTAACTATAGCGCAAGTGTTTAATTCTACACCTTTGAACATTTTGTTCTGTAGAGCCTTAGTAGGAGATAAACAACTTAAGTGGAATGAGCTGGTTAATACAGTAGCATTTGTGCAACTTGATGATCAGCCCGACTCTTTAAAATGAGATCTTACAAATAAAGGAGTGTTTACAGTACAATCTCTCTATGCTTTTTTAGTTAATCAAAATGCAGTACCTCCTAACAAGTTTTTATGGAAGTTGAAGTTACCTCTTAAAATTAAGATCTTTTGGTGGTGTCGGTTACCAAAGTTAGGGGTACCCAACTTCCATGCAAAAAAGCTCATTCCCAACTTGGCCTGGCCCAAGTAAGGACAGTGGAAGCCCACGAAGGCCGCGTCTACAGAGCCCCACGACATCATTCCACTAATGACAGCCTCCTCGGGAGAGCTCGGGAGAGCGGCGTCCTCGGCGCCCAATTCTCCGATTCGCCCGAGCCTCCTCAGGAGAGCTCGGGAGGCGGCGTCCTCGGCGCCCAAGTCTCCGATTCGCCCGAGCCTCCTCAGGAGAGCTCGGGAGGCGGCGTCCTCGGCGCCCAAGTCTCCGATTCGCCCGAGCCTCCTCAGGAGAGCTCGGGCCAGCGGCCTCCCCGGCGCCCAAGTCTCCGATTCGCCCGAGCCTCCTCGGGAGAGCTCGGGAGGCGGCGTCCTCGGCGCCATACCTCCGATTCGCCCGAGCCTCCTCGGGAGAGCTCGGGAGGCGGCGTCCTCGGCGCCCAAAGCTCCGATTCGCCCGAGCCTCCCCGGGAGAGCTCGGGCGAGCCTCACCCTCGGTGCCCCAAATCTCCGATTCGCCCGAGCCTCCCCAGGAGAGCTCGGGCGAGCGCTCGGGAAAGCAGCACTCCTGGGCGCCCAAGTCTCCGATTCGCCCGAGCCTCCTCGGGAGAGCTCGGGAGAGCGGCGTCCTCGGCGCCCAAACCTCCGATTCGCCCGAGCCTCCTCGAGAGAGCTCGGGAAAGCGGCCTCCTGGGCGCCCAAGGCTCCGATTCGCCCGAGCCTCCTCGGGAGAGCTCGGGAGAGCGGCGTCCTCGGCGCCCCAAACCTCCGATTCGCCCGAGCCTCCTCGGGAGAGCTCGGGAGAGCGGCGTCCTCGGCGCCCAATCCCCCTCGAGCGCAATCTCGCGAAGACATCCAAGGCACAGGTAATGTCAGCGGAGCAATCTTGGACGACAAGAGATCTCTCTGACCACTTTACAAGCACTGTGCCGTCGGGCGAGACTCTCAACGCAACCGTGCTTCGCACGCCCCTGACAGCCATACCACCTGTCCTCCACGGTATGGTCCACGGTGCGCCGCCCCGTTTCGGGAAAGACGCCCACTGCGCCGTCCACACGAAAGGACGAGCACGCCTTCAGGATCCCGAGCCTCGGGAAACAACGCCCCAAGGTGACTCCCTCTTGTCACATCGTACGGAAGGATAGCCGGCAGGTGTGAACTCACCAAAGTCGTGCGGACCACGGCGGCCATATCCAGAAGACCCAAAGAGCTGACGATATAGTCAGACGACTGTTTCTACCTTGGAACTCGCAAACCAAGATAGCCATACCCATACCCCGGAGACACGGAGAAAAGGCAGAAGCTAGTCAAACGGGAACGGCAACTCCTCACTATTTTAATAGGTAGCATCGTAGCCGCCTTTGCCTCTCCCTTGCGGCTATAAAAGGGAGGGCAGAGACCAGCTTTAGAAAGAGGACAAGAGGACAGGGAGACGAACGAACGACGGACGGAGAAGTTCCAAGTTCTCGCCCACAGCAAACGACTTGTAAACACTTAGACACTCACAAGAGACCTGGGAGCTTTTCCCTCTCTCGCCTAGTTTGTAACCCCCTACTACAAGCACCCCGGTGCAAGGCAACACGACTCTCCTCTCCACTGGACGTAGGGCTTGCTCGGCCTGAACCAGTATAATCCCCGTGTTCCCCCTTGCACACCATCCGTAGCCTCAACCGCAAATCACATATTTACTAGCCGGTGTTAGCCTCGCCAAAATTAGCACCGACAGGTGGTTCTTACTTAAGGGTGTTATCTTAACAAAGACAATCTTCTAAAGAGAAATTGGCAAGGTGATGATAATTGTTGTTTTTGTAGCGGCAAAGAAACTATACAACACCTGTTTTTCGATTGTCATGTTGCAAGATTTGTTTGGAGGGTTGTTCAAGTTGCATTTGGTTTACAGCCTCCAAAGGATATATCAGATTTTTTGGGGTCTTGGGCTCAATAAGCGCATTCTAAATTACGCTCTCTAATTTTGGTGGGAGAAATTGCTATTTGCTGGTCTATTTGGTTGGCCAGAAATGATGCGGTTTTTGACAAAAAAAAAGAGATTATTCTCCTACTTACAGGTTATCTTCAGAGCCACTTATTGGACGCGTTTCTGGTCCATCCTTCATAAGGAGCATAACAAAACAATAATGAAGGAAGCTTGTCGTTTGCTTGAGACTGCGGCAATGGAGATCTTCGCAAAGAATGGCTGGTTGTCTTCTAATAGGCTTAGTGCTTAGTACTTCTTCGAGTTTGAGTTCTCAAAGTCTTTTTTTTTGAGTTTTTATTTAGACCGAGGTTGAGTCTGTAATAATGAATGCTTGTGTGCAAAACTCTTGCAGAGGCCGGAATAAAATTTCCTTTTTCTAATTCCTTTCCCTGTTGTTGTAGATACTACTGTGTTGCTTTGTTTATGATTAGATGCTGCGATTTAACCCTAAAAAAAAAGATGCTGCGATTTAGTAATTGCACAAAACAGAAACAGATTCGTATTACAGGAGCTATGATTACTACGATGTACTCCTAGTTTAGAAGGTCAGCAATATATATTTGTATTAACCAGCTTTGCACTAACCTTATATATTGATTATTGGATTCTCCCATAGTCAACATGTTAGCTAAAGGCTTTGTTTCCATATCAAACTTTTCAGGTTACCGTTAATAACAATGCTCACGGCCTTTTCAGTACACATTCCGAGCCCTGGCTGCAGCATTCTTCATATGGCAACAACAAAGCCTCCTTGGAGTCAGTATGAAGGGGTGAGCTATTGACTGAATGGTTTCTACATGTTTATATTATTTGATGCAATTCTTGCATCCACTATGGGCTGCCTTCGAACGATTTCATACATGTATATGGTCATGTCTATGTAAATTTAACTGATTTATTGATTAGAAGTATCAGGTTCCTTATTAAAACCTACCGCGATCTCCTGCGCTCTCCGTGCTCCACGGGCAGGCTAAGCCCTGCCGTGTTGACGCGTGTTCTCGGAGATTTTGCAGAAGAGTTCTCTATGTTTTTAGCAATCAACCCGCAATCCAGTATAACCATTATGTACAGTAACCACGTTCAAATTTTTTTTAAATAGATCATTGATGTATTGTTTATTTTAATATGAAGAAGAGAAAATTTGACATCTTCGTTATTTTACAAGAAACCGCCATAGGCGATTTTGCGGAGAACCCTCCTCCATTTCAGGCCATAACTTCCCGTCATTCCTTTCTCTGCCCACCGCCGCCGCGGTGCCGCAACCGGTGCCACTGCCGCTGTGAAGAGCTTGAGTGGTGACCTCCTCCCTTACCGGGTCTGGTGTGGCGGCCTACTCCCTCACCGGATCTGGTGCTGCGGCCTCCTCCCGTCACAGAACCTCGATTTGTGTACGGGAATTGATCCCAAATTCCCAACTGTCACCCAGCGGCCAGCAAGGAGTCCCGCTAAAACCTAACTAGAGAGACGACCTCGCCTGCATTTGTGGCCTGGCGACCCCTCCCGGTGGTGCGCCCTCTGCCAATCTGCCATCAGCAGCTGCTGCGCCTTCTCCTCGGCGGTGGACTATGACAAGGATGTGGACAAGGTGAACATCATGATGCCGTGGAGTGCACGCGGAAGCAGGCCGATGCGTTGCTGTGCTCGCTCGACGGCATCGGGGCAGCTTCTCGCCGGTCTACCTCTACTGCTACAAGCTCGAAGGGTCCATTAGGGAGCTGCACATCGACATCATGGACCACCATAGCGAGAGCAGCGCCGGTTTCAGATGCATCGACAAGAACTTCGGACAGGTGCTTGCGTCTTCCAAATTACTATTTTGATAATGACAAGGAATAATGGTCTAATGCCGACATGGTAGTGTGCTTTGGATTTCCCACTTATGTTTGGTGTATGAAACCTCAGAGGACCAAGGAGACGTTCTACTTCAGCAAGGTCTCCACATCGTGCATAATGCCACCAATGAGGCCTTCATCGTGCACCTCCTGCCTGCTGACACAGATGTGCTCCGCTGCTCCGTTAGGCTCAAGATGGAGCAACTCAAAGCTGAGCTCACGGCATTCAGGGACTAGGCTGCCGAAAGGTTTGATTTTTCAGTAGAAATTTGGACGGGATATTGGTTATACATGTGTTCTATTGACATGTAGATTCCTATGTGTTTCGGTCATCAATGAGTAAATTTAACCCGACAATCTGTTACAATACCAATTTCAGTTTGTTATTGATGTTGAGAGATCCATAGCTAATTTTATTGTGTGTACATAGTTTACCATTTTGCTGAATTGGTCTGCAGGCCTTGCGCTAAACAAATATATTTGCATTTATTCTTGTTTGATGTTTAGTGATACATGGATGCTTCATTGCTCAATATAATTGTTGCCCCTATTGGCAATACTTTGGACTACTTTGTCTTGTGGTCTTGGAATTGGCCGTTTCTAAACCTTGCATTGATGCAAAATATTGAAAAATAGGAAAAGTTGGGCCATTAGTTTATTCACGTGCAAGCAGTAAACTGCAGTCGCATGCATTCTTGCTTTAATGCTTGGTGCTCTTTATAGATCTTGAGGTGTCTCTTGGAGCAAATAACTGTGAAAATATTTGCGCTCTATCATGTTGAGCATTTGGAGCAAGAAATATCTGACTCAGAAAAGCATGAGGAGGACCAAGCAATGTTTTAGGTACAGTTGGTGTTTGCACCCTTTAATATGCATTTTCATACTGCTACATATCCAAACCAACAGTCCTAAAAGTCCTTATGCATGTAGAGCAATAACTGAAAATTGCATAGGAAACTCAATGTCCTGGCTGAGGAGGATACTACGTCCCAGAGAAGCTGTGAACATCCTACAAGCTGATAGACAACTTAATCTGTATTGATTTTAGAAGATCAAGTTTATTGTTTTATGCATAGGCTATTTATATCTAAGTTAGGCCTTGGAACTAATGTACTAGGCTGAGGTAACCAGTTTGATTCGAAATTCAAGGCTTGGAAGCCCAGCAAAAAGTATCTGGGATTCGTTGAAAACCTGACATGCAATTTATTGAAACTTGAACGTGCTCTGTTATGTTTCTATAATTGTATTTCGGATCTTGAAACTACGAAAACATGATGGCATGACTTATAAATATATGTAATATAAACAATTTTCATACATGGGCATTATTATGTTATCATTGGTTTCATTGTTAAAATTCCAGTACATCTCTCAAATAATGTATTGTTTTCCAAGGGTAATCAGGTAGGTAGGTACAAAGTTCTATCAAGGACCTATGATCTGTCTAAAAGAAAAGGATTTGGACCAGGCTTGACTCTTGAGGCATATATAACGATCCAGACCATATATCTGATTCTATTCTGGTTGCCATAGAGGACGGAGTGCCATCAGGTTCTACACGCCGCTGGAGGCAGTGCCACCACAGTTCAGATTCATGTCAGCTGTAGTGGTCTATATACGAGCATGAGATGTTAAAATTCTATGATCTTTATTGCTATCTGGAGCTTTAGGTAGGGCGCCGCGAAGCGCGTAAAAATTTCTAGTAAGATAAGAAAGGTAGGATGTCGGCTATAAAACTATGAGATTGCTTTACAGAGTCTAGCACTTGCATGCTTGGGCATACCAAAATTACCAAGCTTGATGTCCAGGCAAAATTTCAATAGGCAAACACACTAAGATTGACATGCAGTTCTCCAAAGAGTAAAGGACAACCATATCCCGTATATACATTCTTTGATCCTTCCATAGTCAACATATTTGGGAACAACAAAGACATACCTCATTTCCCAGATTTTTCTTGCAAGGCAAAAAGCTTTATAAAACTCTGCTTGCAACCCCCCTTTTGTACAGGACCATGCTACAGCCATACCTCATTTCGCACATATGCTCATTTAGAATATTATTCCTTTGGGCGTTGTACGCAGTACGCAGAGATCAATGATAATTGATCACATCCTGTCGCTAATAAAACAATCCATTGTCCTTTGCTGAAAATACTGTATGAACAAGTTTCTAATGCTTATCTGGGGATGTACTATTAGCATTACCACGCTGTTGCCAACTTGCCATATCATTGTTATTTTATTCCAAATTTTGTTAACACATTCTGGATCCTGAGTTTTATCTTACCCCTGCTTACCTTTCTGTCAAAGGCAATTCAAAAATTGGAGTTCCAACTGAGTACAAAATATTATTGACAAACTACCTGCAAAACCTGTAGGCAACTATCTACGTTGCACCATTTCAAGATCACGATTTACCCAGAACATGTCATGCAACTTGCCCTTTCCAACCTGCTCTGTTGCGCGCATTGCTTGAGACAACCGCAATGAAGGTTTTTGCTTCACACGGTTGGAGATTTAGCAATAGGGCTGCTATCTAGTTTGAACTTTCCCGTTTAAATGTGTCAGTTTCTTTTGTCGCAGAACTTTGTGTTTAAGGTTCCTTAATTCTCGAGTTCGGAGAACTGGTTGTAATAATTAAAGGCTATATATATCGATCGATGCAGAGGCCAGAATATTATTAATATATTCCCTTTTCAAAAAAAAATCGAAGAAGAAATATATTGCGCAATCCACATTATTAGGATAAAAATAGCAAATCATCGAAAAGGAGCTGGCCAATAAGATTCGGGTCAAGGGTTCATATAACTAGCATCTGCTATGCAGAGCAAAAAAATAAAAAATAAAAAAATCATTGCGGTTCGCTATTAGGTCAATCAATTGCTTAAGCAGTTTTTTTTAAAAAAAATTCTTATGCAAATTTCTCCCATATACAACTATAAAGTTACATGAGCACATCCCTCCTGAAACAGTAATACTGAAAACATGCTTTTGATTGAAAGGTTGAATCTACAAGCTTATACGGTTTGTTTCCAGAATCTGATCCATCTATCGTTTCCACAAGTAACAAAAGCTGGCTCAACCGGGGAGTGGTCGAGCCATCTAGGAGCACCAGTGCTGCCGGAGGGCAACCTTGCAACCTTTTCAGCAGTATGTGCATCCCAAACGACAACCTGAAGAGTGACATATCATAGCTAAGCTCTATTTTCCTGCTGAAAAACAAATATATATACTGTTCTTAAATTAAAATTTACCTCATTGTTTTGTTCATCAACTGATAGCACGAATTCCTCGGTTTCATTGAAGACAGCCTGGATAGTAAGAACAATTTATTTATCATATTTATCATTTATCATAGCAAAGTCAGGTATGTTGTTATCCTTAGCTGCAAGCTCAAACCAGCCGATTTTCCAATTAAAAAATTGCAATATCTTGTTTCCTAAACTTAGGATAAAAAAAGAATATACATGACACACGAGTAAAATTAAATCAAAAAAAAATGATAATATTTCAGAAACACAGAGAAACTAACCTGACAACGAAATTGTCTGCGAATGGCTCCTGCATATTGCTTCACAAGTCGTCCAGTGCCAACTTCCCATAACTTGACACAAGAATCTTTCCCACAAGATAGGATGTACCTGAAAGAAGACAGTAAACTTCATAACAGATAACTAAAATACACTGTGCAGTTTTATGAAATCCATGAACATTATCTAAACATGTACTTCGGGTGGTCAAAGTTCCCTACATCTGATTCTTTAGATCAATCTTATATGCAAGTGAGAAAGAGTAGTTAGTTGCTATACGTGTCACAAAATTAAGATCTGTCTGAAACACAGGAAATTCTCCAGCACATGTTACAAATCATTCAGAATTACTAAAAGATTCCCACATTCCAACAGGGTTTGATGTAGTTACTGTCTTGAGTCAGAACATACAGCATATGCCTTTCTCTCTATTCTTCAAACCAAACAGTAACTGGATCTTATCTCGAGGGAAGAGCACCTTAGACATACAGGTAGCTCGCTTACCTCTCATCTTTGGTGAAAATTGCGCTAGTAGCTTCTGCGGATCCGTGTGCTCCAATAATAGGTCGAACACATTCCGCAGATACTCCATCCCAAACGCGCAGAGAACCATCTTTAGAAGCAGTCACATACAACCTCCCAGTACAAGAGTAGCGTACCTGGCAGCGACGTCAGTAAGCACGGTTAGCGAAGTAAAATTAATCTTTGATGAGAATATAACAAATGCAATCTAATGCTTGTGAATCAGAAGGAAAGAGATAAACAACCTGGTTAATAGGAGAACTAGAATCCTGTGCATTTGCTGATAAGTAGCATGTAAAAGTATTTATATCATATAAATGAGCAACTGGGTGATCAGTCCCTGCAAATAACTTTATTTGTCAGTGTCACTTGCTTCCACGATATTCATCAATATGTGAAGATGAGTTGTTTTACAAAAATATTCCATAAGTTATGCTTGCAGTATTTTACAAAAATATTCCATAAGTTATGCTTCCAGGAACGAAATACAAATTCTTGATCCCAAATATCAAATTGTTTTGGTGAAATGATTAAATTACTTGACAGTACAGATAATAACTGAAAGCATGTTAACAACTTATAATGTATAAAAATCAGAGCAAATCAAAATGATATCAGAAATCAAGAATCAGTTAATAACAGCAGATTAGAAATCAAGTTTAAATTTGGTGAAAAGATCATAGTACCTGCTAAAAGGTAATCCCCACAAGGATGAAAACATACAGATCTAACATTATGAGTATCCTGCCAAGCATTAACATATGAGCCTGGTTAAATGCAATGAACACACAATTCTACATGATATATAGATAGATTATTAGTTGCTAGAATTTACAACCTGAATAACTCTGAACGCTTTCCTCGCATTGGTTTTTGAGATGTCAAAGAATCTGTTGAGCGATTTTTTCATGTACAAAACAATAACAAAGATAGCAATTAAATACCACAAGAATTTCCAAAAAATCAAGCTTAATCCCAGTATGAGCACTTCAAATAGACAATTTAATAGCAAGGAGTGTAGACACCAAGCATAAGCATACTTTATTGTATTATCTTTTGCAGCTGATATAAGTATTGGATTCTCAGGATGAAAATCCAGATCATTGATGGCCTGCAAGAAATCAATCATGTTTACGAGCACAGTGAAAATTCAAGCGATGGAAAATAAAGTAAGCAACTAGTGAAAAATGGAAAAATATGTTGTTTATCAAAAAATTGAGTACCATTTCAATACTCCACACAATTCGGTAAGCAAATATCTAACTGTAAACCGCATGTGCTAGGTGTGCATCCAGTGTGCTAAACATGAGTTGAGCATGTGTATATAAGTGTGGTGGCAGGTGGATTTGATCTACCCCATGTATTTCATTATTTCTGCAATGCAATGATATGCAGCTCTCCCGCATATTCAAGGAAAAAATACTGTAGGATACCTAACTTGGAAGCAATCTTGTGGAAGTCTTGAAAAGAGCTTCACAACCTTGAACAGTAAATATTAAATAAACTACCATAAATGAAAAATACACACTCACCTGTGCGTGATCATAAAAAGTGCGTATCACAGGCCTGGCAGGGCCATCCTTGGAGTCCCCTACCATAATCTGCTTAATTTTAGCAACCTGCAAGAGAGAGCAATAGTAAGTTGCAAGTTGCAACTAAGTACAAAACAACACAAGCCCAACTAGCACTGGCTATTCAAATTTCAAGATCACCTCAAAAAACTTGATGGATGTATCAGCACTCCCACTTGCAAAATACTTTCCATCGGGACTAAACTTCGCACATCGGGCAGCATTCTACAGAAAAATACAATGGTAAGCCTTCGAGCATCAGTAAAATCTACTGGTGGTCAATCTCAAGTTGTTTACATAATCATGGTACTGTGATAAGTGCAAAATGTGCAATAACAGTAGTAAATATTCAGATAAACATGAAACTGACACAAAGGTTGCTTCAAGTGGTGCATTTGAAAGGGGAAACTGGAATCAAACGCACCTTATGGTCAGAGATAGGCTTCGCCTCGTGCTTGGGGAAGCTCTTGGATGAGCCCTTGACATCCTGCGTACTGCACAGCACCGGCGTGAACAGTCCTCGCCAATTACTGTTCAGCACCAGAAAAACACTGCCACTAGGCAACACCACGGGCGCTCATGGTTGGGGTTTTACCTGAAATCCTCGGCACTGGAGCCGAGCGGCTGCACCGGCCCACCGAACCCGGCGGAGTCGAATGCGGAAGCGGCTGCTCCGCCTCCGCGCTCCGCCGCGAGGCCCTGCGAACCATTAATGAGGGTTTAGGCCCGTGCAGAACAAATCCTAGGCAGGAGGAAGGGGAGAGCGGGGGGAACCTTGGCCACGAGACGCAGGAGGTGATTGTCACGCAGGAGGTGATTGTCAGGGACGGATTCAGCAACGGAGATGGGGGTCATGGTGGCGGCGGCGACGGCGGCTGCCGCCTGCCCGAGGTTCTGGCTACGGAGGTGCGCCACGATGAGCGCGTTCACCTGCCGCAGCAGCTTCGCCTCCTGCACTGCCTCGTTCATTGCTTCGTTCTCGTCGCTTCGATTCCCCGCCCTCCGAAGTCCGAACAAATCCTTGGATGCCTTGCGCGGCGGATTCAGTTGTACTACGATCTGTGACGGCACTGAAGCTGAACGGCTGAAGAACTGAATAAGACTAGCAAAGCTTCTGCCCTTTCTTCGATTATTCATTCATAGAAAGTTATTACCGAACCATCCTCTTACATGTGGGTCCCGGGTCAAGGAAATTACAATATTTATTTGTAGAATTGATTTGTTGTAAAAAATAACATTTTTCTATGCCTTAAAATACGATTGATTTGGCCTGATAAGCTGAAGTGAACAAATGAGGAATGATGAATCATTTATCTATATACTAGTACTTAATATCCATCAATCTATTTTGTTTTGTTTTTGTTCATTGCTTGATTAAGATAATATCAGCATCGGCTTTCCGGTCGTTTTCTGCTTGGCTCCTACCGAGTATGTGGTTAGCTGTGTTTTGGATTTTAGAAGACCGGAAAACGCCTCATGGATATCAGGATATGTGTGCTTATGCTCAAGAGATTCTTCCTGTTTCTATGTATGAATCTTTTGGCTATAACTACAGAATTTGGTGGGTATCACTTATCAGCTGACTAAGGGTGGGACGCTATTTAAAGAGCTGTGGCTGTGGAAGATATTTTCCTCTTCACGCTGGCAACGGACGGATCAGAGGAGCTAATGCGTGCCGGCGTTACATGGGTCCGGATGTCAGCCGCACAAAAGAAACACAGCCCCGTGCTGTGCCGGGCAGAGGTGGATGGCAGCGATGCATCCAGCTCAGCGATCCGAGGGATGGATCGTGGATCCAAGGGCTGGCAAGGTGGTGCGCGACCCCGAGGAGGGAGCACTTGCACTTGCGCTCACAGCCGGGGGCGGCGACCCACCGCGGTAGCGCAACACCCAGCGGGGCCCGTGCGGCTCGAGGGGGCGACCAGAAGGGCGGCCGCCACCGCGCCGACGGCCCACCACCGCGGAGGTCCGCTCCTGCCGTCGCCCTGCCAGCTGCGGGAGAGATGAGAAGAGAGGGGGGGGGAGAAGAGAGGCTGCCAGGACTCACCTGCGTGGAGGACGGAGGGGGAGGAGGTCGCCGGCGCGCCACCCGCGGGGACTCCGTAGCCGCGTCCGCCAAGGGCTCCGAAGAGATGAGAGAGGGGACAGGGGAGGTACATGGGCTGGGTTTTCGGTTTCAGCAGGTTTACAACCCAAGCCGCGTGCGCGTGATTAGGTCCGGTTTGGGTTGGGTTTCCGCGGTTCAAGACAAACACCCTGATCGGTCGATCCGGACGACTGTTCCTTGACCTGGATCGATTGGCGCTTATTTTCAGCCACGAAACAGTATTTTTTCTCCCAACAAATCAATTAGCACTTATTTTTCAGCCTACAAGAACAAGCTTAAAAATACTATTGGGTTGGTCTGGTTTGGACGGGTCACACGGGTTTTGCAGTTTTGCTAGCTTGAAAGTAGTATGCTGTAAGCCCGTTAGCCCGTAGGAAGTAGCTGCACAGAAACCGTGCCACGTGACTGTGCGTACACACGAAGAGGCATCCGCGCTGTGCCAGAGCGGCCAGCACTAGCAGGCGAGGCAGGGTGACAAAAGTTAACGAGCTAGTAGAACTTTTATTGACACTAGTAGATGCCCGTGCGTTGCTACAGGGATTTTAAAATTTTCGATGTAGGCCTTGTTCGTTTCGTAAAAAAACGTTTATTTTTCAGCTCTGGAGCAGTGTTTTTCTCTAAAAAAATCAGCAAAAGCCAAAATCAGCTCAGCTTATCAGCTCCAGCGAACAGAGCCATAATTTAACACAATAGCGTAAGAAAAAATAGATTAGAAGTGAATTTTAACTTGGCTCAGCAATATATTGTTTCGGGCCACATGTAAATAAGCGTCAAGTAACAGTGTCAAAGCAAATGCATGGATGGTTAAGTCCTTCACACCTATGTTTTTCAAAGTCTTTTGCCCGTGATGCGGCTAAGATATCCCTGTACGGATGCAGGAATCATGCATCGCCGTGAATTTCCATCGTAGGCCAATATGTCAATCACAAAGTTCTTCCGTAGTCGTTGGCCATCCTGTGCAGAAGATAAACATAAATAATAAGTTTTTTGAAAGTAATAATGAGTTGAAATTATGCACATGTATTATTATGACCACAAACGTAAAGTATTGTTCTCACAGTAGAGATTGGCATGAGCTTTCCATTGTTCCATGCGGACATGAATTGCGGAACCATGAGGCCAGATAAATTCTTATAGCATAATAAATGGTCAACTAATTAACCCTTAACTGTCCATTTCTATATAAAGCACAATAATATATGGTTCAAATAAAGTTACCTATCTTCTGAGATTGGAATGTCACTTTGGAGTATATGTTTCCAATAGAAGACATCAATAGGACGTTCATTTGCTTTCACTCCTGTTGCACATCTATAATTGTTGGAAATATCGAAAATTTTCTTCACATAGTACTTGTATGGCATATCTTTACACCAGTCAGGAATAGAAGTAGGATCAAGCACGCTTAGAGTTTTTTTCTCATGGTCCAACACGAAAAGGTTAAAAATGCCTCCTCTTGCCCATGGTATAAGAACCTGCAAAATGATAGGACTTTTTCAAAAAAAAGGCTCACAATAATAATAGAGAAATATCCTTACAAATCTACAACGTGAGGCATCGTATTTCATATATGGCCAAGTTTCTAATGATTTAGCCAACTCTTCAACATTGGGCTCCACAGATTCAGACGTAATCTACAGAAAACAAGTATGTTTAGAAACATGAGAAAGACTTCTTATTATGTATATACTACTTAAAAAAATGTGAAAGAGTATACTTATATAAAAACAATTTACTCACGCAGAATCGCAGATCCATGTAATGCTTTGAAACCTTCACATTAGCATTTGTCAACCTTTTATTCTCACTGTATGCAAGAAGCCGCACACCAATGTTGAAACATTGTTTGGGCATCGGTTGTTTCATCATTAGTGATGCTTGGAGTTGACGGACAGTTATGGAGACATTGTAAGGTTCGAAGCTCCGTACCCAAATGGTCCTACAGCATAATAAGTTATGATCCAGAATATGATCACTTGAATAATATATATTACTGTTGAAAAATAAATCACAAGAAGCTTACTCCAATATCTCAGCATCATTAATTGTCATGATATAGTCACACACCATGTCTATCAAATCTTCCTTGGTCATTGGCATGTCAAACGTGGAAAGGCCGCACAATAAAAATGGGTCTGTAGCACTTTCAGGAGAGCAAGCTGAAGAAGTTTGATGATACTTTTTCCTCTTCCATGGACTATCAGGACTATGTAGTATTTTAACATTAGATAGGCTAGATGGGCTTCCAATAGCTTCACTGTCAACTCCAACAAACAGACATCCCTTTCTCTTATTTAACTCTGATGACAATAAAATAATAGCTAATTTTGTCCTGAATTGTGTCATATCATCCTACAAAATATTGATACATTATCATTTTATAATACACATCTGTGGGGATATAGACCCCCAGTGCCACAAGACAAAACATGGGCCACACCATCAAAGCTGGCCCGGTCCAGAAGATAAAGACGTACGGCGCAAGGCATTGCACCGCACGGTTATTGTACCAACTTGGATAGTTTACTTGTAACGTTGTCCCTTCAGACTATATAAGGAGGGGCAGGGATAGATCCCCTCAATTCAAGGCAACTCAACTCATAATAATACAAGACAGCAACACACAGGACGTAGGGTATTATGCCTCGCGGCGGCCTGAACCTATATAAATCTCGTGTCTCGCGCATACTGCGCAACGCTTGTTCGTCTCAGGTGCACCCTCACCGTCTCATCTACTACCTTGGGCATACCCCTCGGTAGACTATCGCCGGTATTCCGTCGACAGTTGGCGCGCCAGGTAGGGGGTGTACTTCCTAATCTCATGGCGAACAAGATGGTTTTTTTCTTTTTCATCGTCGTCGACCACATCTGACGATGGCGAATTAGATCTGAATTTTCGTCGTTGTCGATCACGGCAATGACGTTCGGCGGCCACGGAATTTTCTTCATCAACTTCAACCACATCGGCAGCAGGCTCCATCGGCGTCCTTCAACGACGCACTAGCGACCAGCACCCGACAAATCGAAGTTCTGCATCGATCGATGAAGCCGTCACGCCATCGACTCTCTCTTAGCGGATTTGATCAGGGCGCTTGGCCTAGCATTGATGAGCATCTGCATGGCTCAGAGAGGTGGCGGCGCTGTCATGATGCGCACATCAAAGATGTCGCGCTCTACTAGCAAACCGACAAGGAGCCCCGAAGATCAATCTACTACGATTATTCGGTGGCAGCCAGCGTGATCAATTCCGATCTGACAGGAGACCTTCTCGGACAACATATGCATGCTGGGGCCATATTCGTCAACATCGATTTGACAAGCGAGGCATGCATCCTGGTTTCGAGTAACCGCCATGCAAATCATGCATATACACGTACGAGACCACGCTAATTTCTTTGCTGCTCGGAAGATCATTCGATTGTTCGCCGATCAAAAAGCTAAGTCAATTTCTTTATGTTAATTAAGATATTTTATTATAAATTATCTTCGGATTAATCCATAAATCTATGTGATATTTGCTGATAGAAAATTAATTACGTCTCTCGTCATCAAACGCTCTACGACGACTTCGACAACAGTAAGCCTGAAACCATTTGGACCATCACGCGAGCCATGTCAAATCCTCGACACGCCGACCACTCCGCCCGACGTCAATCAAGCTAAGTCATATTTTTAATATTCTTCTACGAATCCTTCGATCTCCATATATCTCCGGATACTTTCTTTATAAGCCCTGATCACACTCGGGCACTCACCGCCGACCTCTCCATAAGCCCCGACAAAGCTCGGGCAACTCGCCGACATAAGCCCCGACCACGTTCAGGCACTCAGAAGATTTTCTTCGCCGATGAGATACTAAGTATCTCTCCGTTTTCTCCTCTCAAGAGTTGCTTAACGTACCTTGGTAGCCACGCCTTAATCCGTGAAATCTGTCTTCGCCCCGTAAGCCGTCAAACCGAATGGTCATGTTAACAAACCTCTGAACCAGACGCTGGGTCAGGTGCTTAAACATAACAGGCCAACTATCAGGGAAAATTGCATGACCTGACAAGAGCAAGAAATGGACAATCTTATCATGCATTCTACAATATTGGGATCTGCTCCAAAACCTACATCATGTACTACCCACTGTACATATTTATTTTGCAGGAATTCTTCGCCGGACACTCATCATCGCTCCTCGTCGTCCTCGCGCTGCTCGGACTACGTCTCCGACCACGCTGGGGACTCGTCGTCATTACTCGCCGTCCTCGCGCTGCCCGGACATCGCCTCCGATCATGCTGGGGACTCGTTGCCGCTTCTCGCCGTCCTCGCGCTGCTCGGACACCGCTTCCGACCATGTTGGGGACTCGTCGTCGTCGCTCCTCGCCGTCCTCGCGCTGTTCGGACACCATCTCCGATCACGCTGGGGACTCGTCGCCGTCGCTCCTTGCCGTCCTCGCGCTGCTCGGACATCGTCTCCGACCAGGCTGGGGACTCGTCGCCGTCGCTCCTCGCCGTCCTCGCGTTGTTCGGACATCATCTCCGACCACGCTGGGGACTCATCGCCTTCGCTCCTCACCATCCTCACGCTAGGCTGGGGATTCGTCACCGTCGCTCCTCGCCGTCCTTGCGCTGCTCGGACATTGTCTCCGACCACGCTGGGACTCGTCGTCGCTGCTCGCCGTCCTCGCGTTGCTCGGACTACGCCGGGGACTTCGTCGTCTTCATCAAGCGTTTCCGAGCACCAAACTGCTCGGGGACTTCGTCGTCTTCATCAAGCGTTTCCGAGCACCAAAGCTACTCGGGGACTTTCGTCGTCTCGCCAAACGTTTCCGAGCAGTACAGCTGCTCGGGTATTTCGACGCTTTGTCAAGCGTTTCCGAGCAGTACAGCTGCTCGGTGACTTCGTCGCCAAGCTATCAAGTCACTCCATACTGCTCGGATCAGGGTGCTGATCTTGGGCAGCACATCGGGGGTCTTGATATGCGCCTCACCATGCTTGGGGACTTTGCCATGTTCGTCAAGTGTTTTTCGAGCAGCAAACTTCGTCGCCTCGTCAAGTGTTTCCGAACAGCAAAGCTGTTTGGGGACTTCGTCATCTCCATCAACG
Organism: Eremochloa ophiuroides; assembly: GCA_038502445.1. Lineage (NCBI taxonomy): Eukaryota > Viridiplantae > Streptophyta > Magnoliopsida > Poales > Poaceae > Eremochloa > Eremochloa ophiuroides. The sequence continues at coordinate 9,735,371 of JAHLJS010000002.1, forward strand.
TGTTTCGAGCACCAAAACTGTTCGGGTACTTCGTTGATCACTTCACATGATCAGAAGAATAAAGATTTTGACCCTGACACCACGTGACTACGTCACCTACTATCAGGCTCGCGGACTAAGTGGATACACTTCACCTAACGGTGAAGGTATTGATTCTAGCGAACCAAAAGTGGATACACTTCATCAAAGAGAAGCTCTTTTCAAATTATTTCTGAGCTCCTTACATCCGTTTGGTCAAGCAACTCTGAAGATCTGCATCTCCCGACGAATGCAAGGCGCTCGAGGACTAGTTGTGGGGATATAGACCCCCAGTACCACAAGACAAAACATGGGCCACACCATCAAAGCTAGGCCCGGCCCAGAAGATAAAGACGTGCGGCGCAAGGCATTGTACCGCACGGTTATTGTACCAACTTGGATAGTTTACTTGTAACGTTGTCCCTTCAGACTATATAAGGAGGGGCAGAGATAGATCCCCTCAATTCAAGGCAACTCAACTCATAATAATACAAGACAGCAATACACAGGACGTAGGGTATTACGCCTCGCGGCGGCCTGAACCTGTATAAATCTCGTGTCTCGCGCTTACTGCGCAACGCTTGTTCGTCTCAGGTGCACCCTCACCGTCTCATCTACTACCTTGGGCATACCCCTCGGTAGACTATCGCCGGTATTCCGTCGACAACATCATTAAGTGCACATGTAACAACCTACAGTAACCTGTGTGGTATACCTGAGTCATGTTGTTAGACAGACCTTTTCCTGGTCCAATATTCAAAATATTTTAATAAAAAAAGACCGCATGAACAACTGCATCATCAAAAAGAACATCACAAATGTATCTAATAAATACAATAAAAATGTTAAACACAATATTTGGCACAAACCCGTCCGTCTGCATTTTCTGCTCGAAATGTATCTCTCTAACTGGTCAAGAAGAAACCTGGATGTTCGGCCACTTGTGATCTTTAAGATCCTTGCGCTGCGATACAATGTCTATTTGTTTCTGCATACCTTTGATCTGCAGGGATATAGAGAGAGAAATATCTTCAGTTACACATAATATTATAATTAATAATAACAAATAATTAGCAATCTGTAGCAACAAAACACACTCACAGTAAGAGTTAGGTCTTGACGACCAAATATAGTGCCCATTGAATCGAGCACTTGTATCTCATGCTCTTTGGCATTAACCACAGCAAGATACCAGTGGGTGTGCTCAATATTTATTGGGATGAACACCTAAATAAGTATCGCACATATTACGTCAGACAAGTATATATATTGTATACAGCAGTAAATCATAATTTAAATTGATTTTTACCATGTCATGGTCTAGGTACGATAAAACCCTTTGCTCAATGGTTTTAATTCCATTATTGTCGTGTGTGGGATATAGGTCCTCCATTTTGATTTTAGCATCACCATCCCTCTTGAGGATACTAGAGATAAGAGAATTCTCGAGGAGGACCTTACCACAAGCCCTCAACTTCAGATGATCTTGAGCCCTTAATAAGGTAATGTATGCATTTATGACCTGTACAAGTACTGTAAATATTTGGGGGGAAATATTTCCTATGTTAGAAATAATGCTATGAACTGGTGATTTAAAAATACTACGACTTGATCATTCAAAAACGCATTCGGCTGAAAAAGACACTCCATGTTCATCCTGTCTATGAAAGCATCGTCGATGAGCACAACTTGTTCCTTTCCAGGTTTATAAGGGATTTTTTTAATAGGCTCAATAATGTCAAGATCAGCCTTGGTTGCAAACATAATCTGTAAAAAAAAGTTATGTAAGGAAGATGACAAATATAGCACATGAAAAATATATATACAGAAATTTGGAAAATGACACATGTAAAAAAAGGAAAAACAATTCAATACCTTCCGAGACAACCACAATTGATACTGATTTTTCAGATTTGTTATCCAGTGATGTCTCTTCAGATTCACGTAATAGAAGTCCATTATCCTTTTTTTGTATTATTAAGCATCTCTTCTTGCACATCTTGGTTGCCATCACATTTTTGCTGTAAAAAGCTACTTGTCCCGAAATACAGTGAGTTTATGACATCATAACAAAACCATGGGAGGTTTATCTTCCAAGATCAGCTAAGTATGGTTTACCTTTGGGGCAAAATATTGGTGGTACTGTTACTATTGTGGCTCTTTTTCCTCTTTTTCTCTTTTGCAAAATTCTGGCCATAAAGCAAGGAAGTAGATTAACCATCAATACTTACATACTACTAAGGTCTCAACAAGACAATGAGATAAGGAAATATTATTTATTAACTGATAACTGAAGCAAACTTATTGAATTTTAACTTATTGTGAGCTTTAGAAATCTCTGCAAGTGATGATTTGACTGTATGCTATCTTTCATACCTACTGTGATTTTAGGGTCTGCTAGGTATGAGATCACATTTGCTACTGATGGGCATCATTAGATTAAGGACAAAAAAATATTTACAAGAACACACAGACAACACCAAACTAAACATTATTACAGGTTGAAAACAATGAAATGCAGGAAATTAGATGCCTAAATTTCAGTTGTAAGGGATTAGTCATTCTTTTTATTTTGAGAACATCTGAAAATATGGATGTGGGTAGAAAAGAGTGATTTACATTTTTCAGGTGCCGGTAGATAACAAGTAGTTGGAGGAAAGTATCTAGTAATGAAATTGACCCTAATATGTGCGGTAGCAGTTTGGATGTGGAGTGCATGGTGACCAGAGTAGCTTTTTTTTCTCGATCAGGCTAAAGCCTGTTTCTCATTAAGAAGAAAGCGGTTTACAAATACAATCGGACATGCCCAAGCTTGCAAGATGCAAGCCATAAGCAGGCATGCCTAGAGCAAGGATTCTTAGCACTACTTCTCACTTTGCACTCTGTTGTACTATACAGGGCTAAGATTTTGCGACATCACAATTAGGAATAGCTATCAGTGTACTATCAAGAAACAATACTAAATTGCAAGTTGAGGAGGGCAAATCTTGCTGCCTGAGGACAAATCCTCGTCCGGATCAAGCGCCAGCGGCTGTGCGCCCTCTGCGGCAGGGCGGGCAACCGAGACGGCTTGCGGGCAGCCGGCCGTCGGGCGGGAAGGCTGCCGTTGGGAGAGCAGCAGGAAGCCGTCGGCTAGTCGCGGGTGGCCATCGGGCAGGCCACCGTCACTGCAGCTTCCCGTCAGTCGAGCAGCAGGCCACGTCCGGAGGCGAGCAGCAGGAACCACGATGTTCGTCCTCGGTACGGCGCCCTCTGTCCTCGCTCCAGTCCCCTTCAAATCCCTTTGATGGCGTGCCGGGGTTGACTAATTAATCGAGAGGGCTGGGTTGGATCGGTGCTGCAGGGGTGGAGATAGCGGAGAGGTTTGCGTACCACGGGGTGTCGGCGAGGAGGAGGAGGCAGGTTCTTGTAGTAGGCCTCGTCGGCGGCGGCGGTCACGGCCACGGGCGCGGCGCTGTGCTCGCCACACCTCCTCGCGGCGGCTTCCCCGGCGAGGGAGGTCGTGGAGGCGGCGGTGGATGACGAGGGCACGATGAGGAGCAGATCAACGTACAAATACAAACCGGCAGCGGAGGTGGGCGGCCTCGATTGGGGATCCGGAGGAGCTCCGGATCGATGACGGGGAGGCCGCGCATTGGGGCAGCGCGCGGCGTGTTTTGTGACTGGAGCGGAGCCGTGGGCGGGTATCGAGGGAGGGAGGGGGAGTTGGTAAGTTTCGTTCTACCAGTGAACGATTGCAGTTTCAACTTTTTAGGAGTAGAGATACAGTATGTTTCGCTATCACACGTGTGGTAGGACGAGACCATCATTAAATTTGAAGAAGAAATGACCACTCCACCACTCTTCGGGTATGGTGGGTTTGGCGACCGTTGAGAATGACTCGGAGAGCGACACCGACGACGACCGTGGCGATCAGGTGCGCTCTGCCGCAATTCCTTGCGACAGACTTCGGTCGGATGCAGGCGATCTTTCAACGGGATGCGACCGGGATGGGGCGACGACGGCGGATCGACGAACCACTTCTGGCGATGGCCGAGGTATGGGTTTCTGTGCAGGCGGCACTTCCATCGTGGGCGCGGAGGATCAGCGCGACACCGACAATAGCGTGACGACGAATAGTAAGGTGGACAGTCTTCTATTGAAGGTATATTCTCAGGATCGGGTTACGTCCGAGGTCGATTCCATCTCTGTTCTTGACTCAGAGAACGATTCTCGTTCAAGTTCCATTGGTGACCCTGCGGCAGACCTCCGAATTAATGGAGGAAAGGCCAAATCCTGGAAGTCAATGGGGGATGAAGACTCTGATGAGGAGGAAGAGTCCCATTCACCACTGACACCAGATTTGGTTAGGCAAGCAGCGGTCCATGGATTCGACAAAGCACATCTGATAAGGGTCAATCTCAAGTTGTTTACGTAATCATGGTACTGTGATAAGTGCAAAATGTGCAATAACAGTAGTAAATATTCAGATAAACATGAAACTGACACAAAGTTTGCTTCAAGTGGTGCATTTGAAAGGGGAAACTGGAATCAAACACACCTTATGGTCAGAGACATGCTTCGCCTCATGCTTGGGGAAGCTCTTGGATGAGCCCTTGACATCCTGCGCACTGCACAGCACCGGCGTCAACACTCCTCGCCAATTACTGTTCAGCACCAGAAAAACACTGCCAACACCACGGGCGCTCATGGTTGGGGTTTTACCTGAAATCCACGACACTGGTGGTCAATCTCAAGTTGTTTACATAATCCACGTTTGATTCCAGTTTCCCCTTTCAAATGCACCACTGTTTACATAATCCATGTTTGATTCCAGTTTCCCCTTTCAAATGCACCACTTTTCAGATAAACATGAAACTCACACAAAGGTTGCTTCAAGTGGTGCATTTGAAAGGGGAAACTGAAATCAAACGCACCTTATGGTCAGAGACATGCTTCGCCTCATGCTTGGGGAAGCTCTTGGATGAGCCCTTGACATCCTGCGCACTGCACAGCACCGGCGTCAACACTCCTCGCCAATTACTGTTCAGCACCAGAAAAACACTGCCAACACCACGGGCGCTCATGGTTGGGGTTTTACCTGAAATCCACGGCACTGGAGCCGAGCGGCTGCACCGGCCCACCGAACCTGGCGGAGTCGAATGCGGAAGCGGCTGCTCCGCCTCCGCGCTCCGCCGCGAGGCCTTGCGAACCATTAGTTAGGGTTTAGGCCCGTGCAGAACAAATCCTAGGAAGGAGGAAGGGGAGAGCGGGGGAACCTTGGCCACGAGGCGCAGGAGGTGATTGTCAGGGACGGATTTGGCGGCGGAGATGGAGATGGGGGTCATGGTGGCGGCGGCGACGGCGGCTGCCGCCTGCCCGAGGTTCTGGCTACGGAGGTGCGCCACGATGAGCGCGTTCACCTGCCGCAGCAGCTTCGCCTCCTGCACCGCCTCGTTCATTGCTTCATTCTTGTCGCTTCGATTCCCCGCCCTCCGAAGTCCGAACAAATCCTTGGATGCCTTGCGCGGCGGATTCAGTTGTACTACGATCTATGACGGTACTGAAGCTGAACGGCTGAAGAACTGAAGAAGACTAGCAAAGCTTCTGTCCTTTCTTCGATTATTCATTCATAGAAAGTTATTACCGAACCATCCTCTTACATGTGGGTCCTGGGTCAAGGAAATTACAATATTTATTTATCGTGTCAAATCCCAATAAAAGATCAGTTTAAAATATATGGCTTTGAAAAAAATTTACAGAATTTATATTCCTTACGTGAAACTTAGCGCTAGTATGAACAAGTTTGAGAACCTAGACAAACTATTTGAGAGTTTAGAGACCCGTATAACACAAATATAATTTTAAGACATAAACAATCGATTTGCGAGTTTAGAGAACATGATGATACAATGGAAAAATTTAAGTACCGATCAGACTTTACTCCTTTATCTTATTTTAAAGAATTAAGTTTGTTCCTCCACCGTAAACCCATTTCCCAAAATTAGTCATGTACTATAGTTCAAAATTAAAACTTCAGTCACCCTGAACGCTACATAAATTTAGAAATGGTATCACGCCCGCCAAAAAGAATCTGGAATAGGTATCACGCCATTTGAGTGTAGTTTGAGCACCAAACTACAATGCATAATGTCCAGGACACCCAAATGGGCATCATTACCAGCAAGATAGCAATGAACACAAATAAAGGATCAAACGAATGGACGCTTATCGTCTCTCAGAAACGGTTTTCCAGTTTGCTTAGCCATCATACTATGATTTGCTTCTCAGTAAGAGTCTATCTGGCACAGGTTCATCAACAACCTAATGAGCTGTTGTGAGCTTTTTTTTTTTTTTAAACACCTCTAACGCTTCTTTTTAAACATGGGAGCGGTAACATGTTCGACATTTTTGCATTCCAAGGTCAGATTAAAAAGATAAGTAAAACCGCATGAGAAGAAAAGTCAAAATAGCATCTCCTCGAAACATTCTTCCATGTCATTACAACTGGTCCCAATCATCCAGCCTCGCTAAAAACCTTCACGTATAAAAGAATGAGAAGTGTGTACATCTGACCACGTTTATACTCATCTAAAATCATCTGCCTAATCCATGTTCAGCATAAGAGGCAAAAATAAAAATATAGGCCCCTGATTTTTTGGGGATGGTGCCCAGAGAACGAAAGTTTGTAAGGACTATTGTCTAGCATCAAATGAAGTCTTTAACACCATCAAACATCCATGCTTAATGCTTTCACCTATGTCAGCAAGAAATGAGGCTTCCGGTGGTGTAACTGTTGTCGATATACATCATAATTTCACTTCTGCTAATACAAAACTTCCAGAATTGTAGGAATTGCATTCGAGTTTAAGGTAGCTCAGAAGTCAGACCTCTTCAACTTTAGCACACAAGCGCTCTGTGGGAAAACAAAAGAAAATTACAGTAAGAACACTAAAATCGTCTGAGTGCAGATCACAAAAATACCAAAATTAAATATATCGTGTTCTCTAAATAAATTTTTATGTACAACCATAATAAACAACTCGTATGAAATAGATCTTTAATCATGATAATTTTGCTAATACCCATCCATCCATTAAAAATAAGAAATTGGAATCAGTGGTCTTATTCATGACATATTTCATGCAAAGGAATAATTGGTTTCTTTTACAGCAGCGGTCATCCACAGGTGAACCAGATTGTGTGCACAAGGCTGCTATTTGCTACTTGCATGCACCAATTGTTCAACATCCCACAAGTCTACAGGAAATAATGTGCGCTCGTTGGCATTAACACAAGCAGGTTTCATGTATGGTGATAGCTTTATTCGAAATATAGAGAAGTTATAGGCTACAAATTTAGTCAAAATTTTCATTGCACATGGGGATTATGGTACAACTTACAAATGCAGTGTTCTGGAGATGCCAACTGACCTGAATGATGTCATCTAAACTAAATTCTAAATGAGAAGTACCTGGGTGCATAAAATTAACTTGCATGGGATGCAGTAAATATGCCACTACATGTGTGTGCATTCAACACAGTGATTTAAGAACCAGGAGCATAAGTATACATTTGACAAGGGAAAGCGAAACATACTCAAGTACTCGTAGCATACTATCATTGAGGTGCCCCAAGCTGATGAGCTGAAAAATCTTGGACCCAAACCTCTGTACAAACCTTTCCATCCATCTTCAGCAATCAATCTTTTAACAACTTCTCCTGCTTTTGGCTTATTTTCATTATCCATAACCTAAATGACAAGAAGCGAAACTCAGTGTAATCATCTATTCATCTGTAGCAACAAACGCGGAGGGAGGGAGGAAGAGCGCAACTTCAAAATATAGGGTTGTGGCCTGTGAGAATTTTCAGGGTCGGTAGTTATATTATCAGTAATCAGTTTACCACTACAAACTTAACATGTGAGTATGTGACATTTGGAGATATGTGAAGCATGTGGTAAAATGCTTGACATATACCTGGCATACTTTAGTCAGTTTGAATGTGCTAACTTTTGTTACTCACTATAAATAATGAGGTCATAGATATCAAGTTTTCCCAATGGAAGTTTCCCTTTTTTACCTTATCTCAGAAACAATGAGAAACTGGTCCTGGTATGTCAGCAGAAAACAAACAGCTGTGAACATAGAAGTATATTGTTTAACATAAGTATAAAAAATTAGGTCTTCAAGTCTGGCATCGACTATACTTCCAAAACAAAATATCCATTCCCCTAAACTTAGTGGCATTGCGAATCAAATTAGAGACAAATGAGCAGCATAAACGTAAAGACAAGAATCATTAATCACAAGGATAAGCCTCATAAATCAAATTACAAGACTAATTGGTACCTGCAGCCTGGTCTTGATTGTATCTATGGGAGTCGTAACAAAAGAGGTCACAGCACCGGCAAAAATCCCCCCTGATGCTTGAACACCAACTATTTTCAATTGGCCAGGAGCCTCTTCTTTGTTATGCAAATGGCCAAGGGCACTATTCCAATATGTAAAAAGAGCATAATAGTTTATTTCAGCTAAGTTAACAAGGCAAGAAATATAATCTTTCAACCATCAACCACAAAGAAATAAACTAAAAAAAGGTATTGATTCCTGTAAACTTACACGCTCTTAATTAACAGCAAACTAAAAGTTTTTTTTTTAAAAAAATACAGCAGGAGAGGCCCCCACAGTTAGGATTTTATTATAAGAACAGCAAAACAACTGTACAGTTATACAAAGAACACAAGAAGGGGACACTAAACAGGCAAGAAAACGAGGGCAGAAAGCTAAAAAACAAGAGCAGCCTGGGGGAAGATGCACCAACATCATCCCAGGGAGGCAAAAAAGGACAGAAGGGCCAAAGAGTCACAAAATCTAACAGCTTGCATTTTAGCTTCATCTAAAAAAGTTTGCTTCCAGAAGTTGAAGGAAGGGAGGCCTCAATCAAAGATGTTGGCTTCAATTTAGTTTTGCAGAGTGCACAGAATCATATGCAGTTTTGTGCAGTTCCTTAATTAAATTGCTTCAGGTTGGTAATTAAGTTATCTATATGCTGCCAGAGAATAGAAATATGTAAGATTATATTTGCACTCTACTTTTGGTTAATTATCCAGCTTATCCTTACCTATTACATTTATCTGTAAAGAAAATGTGAATCGATCACTGTGATAAATCTAACCAGCACAAGACATATGCATTGAGATGCATTCTTGTTTTCTAAAAAAATATACATATTCACATGGAAGAACAAGCATCAGAAAACAAAATTGCAATTATAACTGCAGTTTGGGCATCAAGAGGGCAGTTTGAAAGGTTTTGGACAGATGGAAATACCAATTCAAATCCAATAACTATTATGTAGAAATGTATTACTGATCCTTCTCTCTTAAACATTACATAACACACAGGGCTAAGAGGAACATAATGATAACCAATCAGATAGGCTAACCTCCAAATTATGCGCTGGCTAGCACCATAACTCGCCCACCACACAGCACTAGATGGTGCGTAGGTCATAACAGACAGTCCAAATCCCCTGTACAGCCCCCTAATACCATCAGCCTTTATGACCTTTTGAGCAACATCTATTCCACCTTTGTATCTGGCATTACCAGAATATCCTTGAACCATCAATTTCTGGCTAACCTGAAACATTCCAATGCACAACACAATGAACACAGTAGTCTGGTGTTGTAATTGACATTTAACAGCAACATATTGCAGGATATTTTTCTCTACACAACATCACATAGAAAGCAATGAGAGGCATACCACATCAATTGGAACAAAAATAGCCTGTGAACATGTAGATGCCGACAGACCGGCAAGGCCATTCGCAAAGGCAGCCTGCACCGGCTCTGACAGCTTGAAGGGCTCAACAAGCTTGAGCGAGGCTGCTTTGGTTGTCTCAAGCGCCGTGAGGAAGATGATCCTAGTCGGTACAGCCCCAATGATAACGGTAGCAAACCCCCGGTACAGCCCTGGCACTCCGTCCACCTTGAGGATGTTCTTGAAGGTAGCCAACGCGTTCCTCCTCATGGCGTCCCCAGAGGCAACCTGCATCCGGGTCTTGACCACCGAGACAGGGTAAAGCGCGACGGTGACGCCGCTGAACATGCCTGCGCCCACCACGTACAGCTTGGTCTTGTCGAGGCTGCGACATTTCAACGCCACGATTTGAGGAGAACAGTAAAGGAATCAGAAACAACGGAATAAGCTACGAATCCCCTAATTGCGCCTCGTCCAGGAGCATGAATAGCCATGCCAAATCCTCAGACCACAATTCCTAATCCCAAGGCGGTAAAGCCAATCCGGAATAGGGCGGAGGACACAGTTCAACGATCGGAGCTAAATCTCTAGGAGACTAGGACCTCGAGAAAGGGGAAATCGGCACGAAATGGAAACCTAAGGAATTACAAGACGGGCGGTTGCTTACTTGTCCCAGTTGATCTCCGTCTGGTGGAGCGACGGGATCTTGGCGGCCCTAGAGGTTGTATCCATGGCCGCGCCGCTCAAATCCTCCCCTCCGCCAATCCGCGACTCCCGAGGTGAGAACCGAAGGGGGCGCCGGAGGCGTGGCGTGGAGTCGATTCGTCAATAATGGCGGGCGGTGGCTGCTGTGGCTGGATTCCCCGTTTTCCCTCCCCACTTTCGTGCTCTTTTTGTCCACAACAACTCAGCAAGAATGGCGGAGAAAGCATGTGTCCGTCTGCCTCGTCCGTTTTGTTGGAGGGCGTCGCCGCGTCGATGGCGTCAGCCATCATTAGGGGACTACGCTTCTTTCTTGGGCCCAAAGGCAAAAATGAGAGCGTAGTGCTCCTAGCAGCGATATCGTTGTTGGGCTCGGTTGCCAAGCCCGTTTGCTTTGCTTTATGGCGAATGGCCCATATGGCCACGTGGTCGTTGAACTCCCACCCCCTGGCGACGGCGCGACCCCTGGCGCAGCCTTGCCGCCGGCGGACTCCCTGGCCCCTGCTGTCCGAGCTTGCGCTCCTGGTCCAAGCGTGCACCCCCGCGCGGCCCTCACCCGACTGACGGCAACGGAAACCCTGGCGATTTGGTGAGAATTTTTTCTCGTTCCATTCTCTTCTGTTTTTGCAAGATCCGAAAATTGTAGCCCTTCTGTGATCTAGATATTGGTTGATTACCTATGCATATGTGCTTCGATTGGCCTTTCCAAAATCTTCTTTCTATCTGTGTATTTTTTTATTACTTGTGCATATGTGCTCCAATCTGGATATAGCTTTCCCAAAATCTTCTTACTATTTGTATTGTAATTTTAGACTTGTTATTTGCTATTTAGTATTTGTATATCGAATTGTGGCACAGTTTTGATGGTGTACACCGAATTGCTAAATGGTTTTTTCGTTTTGAATATGAAAATTTTAATCCAGCATACCCAATGTCTTCTATTCCTGCTGTGTGAAACGGAGACCCAAACCCAAACTATCTTTATTCGGATACCCCAAACAAAAATCCTAGATCTGACACACCCACCAGATATGCCCACCCCTTGGCTTTCATTTATGCTGTGTGAAACGGAGACCCAAACCCAAGCTATCTGTATTCGGATCTGATTTTATCCAATTGCAACTGTAGTATACATGTATTATGGCTACAAACTTCTTTTTCATTTTTTTTTTTTTTGCAAAAAAATATTTTGTGTAAATGTCTATGTCTTACTGAGTCAACCCCTAGGTATCGGATGGATGCTTCTGCTGAATCCGCCCCTGCGCTGGTCCCTTGTAAAACAGAATATGAACCTAGACCCAGACCTCTCTGTCGTACTCGTACCTAGCAGCTTGCATAGAGCCTAACCATGTGAGGTAATCTTAGATCCTTATAGATGACAATATAGTCTTTGTTAGATGAACAAAATGTTGCATGAGAAGCATATAATATTTGCTTATGCTTTTAGCTTTTATTAGGATAATAAAATGTATTCACAAATTCAGTGATATGTTGCTTAGACAGATTGAGGCTCTTTATAAACAAAATAAGTCACATTGATTTTGTAAGCACATTAATTTATTTACTGGTTCATGGCCAAATAGAATCATTGGACATGAATCGGAGGATCAGTTATGCATTTTGCTGCATATTAGCAAAAGATATCATGCAATTTGAACAATGGACACTGATACTGATACTGATTTAACAATTTGTGTTTGGTGCTCATATCGTATTAAAGTCCAGATCAGAGATCTTAATCCGATCTAGAAAATATCAAGTCAGAAAAGCTGAACTGTTAGATGCCTTTTTCAAGTATTTTACAAGGCTTTGGATGTTTCTCTACAGCTGATACAGGAAATTTACTTTTATCTATACCGCGTTTGATTCCGCTTCAACTTATCAGCCAGAATCAGCCCTAATTTTCAGCCGTGGAACAATATTTTTCTCTCACAAAAAATCAGCCCTTCAAATCAGTCATACTCGCAATAAGTCCCGCCGAACAAAAAGTCAACTATGGCACTAGCGGCTATCTATAACCTTTTCATCATTAACAAATCTGGCGGCCTTATATACTACAAGGTATGTCCCTGGGGTACCCTTTTTCTTCTTTATTGAGATCTAGACCTGTGTCATCTGAATAACCTACATATCTCTCCAGGACTATGGTTCAGCAGGGAGGATGGATACCAATGACTGTCTAAGATTAGCAAGTCTCTGGCATTCAATGCATGCTATCTCACAGCAACTCTCCCCTACCCCTGGCTGTACTGGCATTGATCTCTTACAAGCTCATAATTTTGATCTCCATTGCTTTCAATCCCTAACAGGTATGTAAACTGCTTAACAGTTCATAGATCTGGTCTGCATCCTATAGCTCTGAACTAGAGTGGCAAGATTTTGTAGCATGTGAGATATTTTCTAGGCAGCAAGGGCTTGAATTCTTTGGTAGAAAATGGAGATTTTGGAACCTGTTACAGTTCCTTTGCAAAACAATTGTTGTTGGAACCATAAATAATTTCATTTGAACCATAGCACATCTGAAATATATCTCGGGTAGATTAATTTATCTCTAGAGTTAACTTATATCTCTGATTGTTTGAGAATGTGACCTATAATCATTGAATACACGTCACCCAAATTAGCCTGTTTCACTTATATCTCGGATTGCTTCACTTGCTTCAGGGACAAAATTTTTCGTTGTATGCGAAACTGGAGCTCCAAATATGGAAATGCTGCTGAAAGTGATTTATGAGCTGTACACAGATTTCGTTTTGAAGAATCCGTTCTATGAGATGGAGATGCCGATTCGGTGCGAGCTGTTTGATCACAACCTGGCTCAGGTAATCCAGAAGGACCGTGTTGCACTTCTGGGTCGGTGAAATTTGAAAGCTTATGGTCTCAACCATACCATGTATCTCGTACTTGTCCATTTTTCTACATTGTGCTTGGACTTGCTCTGTCTGGAACTCTGAGTATAGACCTGTGCTGCTGTGCATAACGGATGACTTGAATAGTGTGTTGCTCGCTTGTAATCTTCCTGTGATGTGATGGAATGTAGAGCTTTGCGGGCATAAAATGCTGTGGAAGCAGCTTTTGTTCTAGCATGCTTTCCCTGCGAGGAGCTTTAGAGGCTGCTTGGTTTCTGGCCACACCTGGCGACCAGAGTGTGGCGCCCGCCACACTTCCGTGGCAAAGTATTTGGCCGCCACATAGAAATGAACGGGAGAAACCTATGGCTGCCTAAATACTGGCCAGCTGTCCGTGGTTGCCGCATGTTTGGCGTGGCGGGGTGTGTTAGTGAACCAAACACCCTTTAGCATGCCTGCTTTATCAGTGCTTTGATGTTCCTCGTTGCTGGGATCATTGTTCAGGTGGCCAATGGTCAATGTTCTGTTGACTGTCGTGGCCACCCTCGGGTCGGGCTTTTTTTTAATGACTCTTCGGTTGACTGAATTGTATGGTTAAATTGTTGTTAGAGGAAAATATTGTTTTGGGCTAAAAATAAGATGAACCTAGCTTATTGCTTCTCATCTGGGTAACATTTGCTTACAACTCTACACATTATTTGTATACAAACAGATCTATAACTACATAAGATCACCATGTATGAGGGCATGTTTGTGACAACTCCCCTAACTCTAGATTCAACAAATCTAACTCTGTTCCGCAAAAACCTTGCCAAACAGTCTAACTCCACGAAATTTGGATTCACCAAAACGGTGAATCTAAGGGCTGGACTCACCATTTTGGTGGATCTCTTCAAGGGGTGTTCCACCAAACTGTATTGGTGGAGTTGAAAAAAATTACCCACCAATATCACTAGTTACACAACGTACCAGTTCGTTCTAATTTTTTCCCGTCGCTCTTCTTCCATCGCACCCTTATCTCTCCATCGAGCACGCACCTCTTCGTCGGTTGCGCCGCCCCGACATGCATGCCCAACTGCAACGCGCGCGCCTCCTCGTCGAATGCGCCATGGCCATCCTCGTCGGATGCACCTTCCCCGCCACACCCAGTGCCTCCCCGTCGGCCCGTGCACCCGTCGGGACACACCCCCACCGGTCCCCACACCAGTCGCGCCTCCCTCTCCCCTGAAAGGATCTACAATGGCCTAGAGGGGGGGTGAATAGGCCTAATTAAAAATCTGCACACACACTCTAGTTCAATTTGATCAGAGACTGCCGGAAGTTCCGGAAGTTTATGTCGGAACTTCCGACTATGTCGGAAGTTCCGGCCCAAACTGTCGGAAGTTCCGACCCCTACGTTGAAACTAGCCCTAGTGGCCAAATGAACTTTTGAGCGTGCGAAAACTTACAACCCTTTTACCCAGTGATGAAGTGAGGTAGCAGTCGAGGTTGTTCAGCTCCGGAGATGCTCCACGCTACGAGTGGAGTTCAAACCCTAGAAAGTAGGAGGTAGGGAGAGACAAGCAAAGAGTAATACAAAACAAGTATTGCAACGAAAACAACGAGCACAAGAGACACAAGGATTTATCCCGAGGTTCGGCCACCCCACAAAGGAGTACCTACGTCCTCGTTGTTGAGGTGACCACAAAGGTCGGAGTCTATTTCACCTCCTTACCCTCTCTCAAAGAAACCACAAAGGTAACTCGAGGTTTCCACTAGAAATCACGGGTAATACAAACTTCCCAAGGCGAATCCACAAATTTGGATGCTCTTGGGCAACGCCTAGCCGGCTAGGAGCAAAGCTCCAAGAGTAACAAACGCAAAACCAACCGGCAAGACGAGGAGAATCAAGTGCTCAAGCTCAAGAGATGATTTCCTCACTCGATCCACTCACTCTTCACTCAAATCCTTGGGGGAATCGAAGTTGGGAGCAAAGGGGAGAGGAGAGGGGAGCCTTCAATGCTTGGGAGCTGTTTTTGGACGGAGTTAGGTCGCTGAGAGTCAATGGTAACGGTTAGGAGTGAGAGAGGAGCTTTTATAGACGAATCCAAATCCAACCGTTCAGATCTGCGTCGGAACTTCCGACCCTGCTATTCAAATTAGGTCTAGGTGCGGGGTAGTCGGAACTTCTGGCTACAGCCGGATCTTCCGACACGTCGGAACTTCCGGACATTGCCGGAACTTCCGACCTCGCAGCACTTAGCCACGCCACCAAAAGGCTGAACGTCGGAACTTCCGGCCTCTTCCGACTCAGACCGAAACTTCCGACTGGTCAAGTTCCAGCAGCTCCCAATCATGTTCGTACGGTGTTTTGAGTGTCTCTCTTTTGATTTTAAATTAAAGCTTGAGCACTCTATCTTCATCAAACCACTAAGTTTTGCATCCCTCTTAATAGTACGGCATTCCTAACTCAAGAAGATAATAAAAGTAATTCTAACCACCGCTTGAGTCGAAGCGCCGAAGTTCAAGTCGAATTGAGGGGCACCGTTTAATCCCAATTAGATTTTCAATATGCTCTCACGGGATTAAACCTGCGCATAGTCTTAGTAGAGTTTAGTAGTCCCTAATTTGGGTGTCATCAACTAACCAAAAACCCACGATGGGGCAAATGCACTTTCAATCTCCCCCTTTTTGGTAATTGATGACAACCAACTTAGGCTTACATAAGATAGAAAGAATTGAAACTCTGAGTTGCAAGTTTTGTGAAGAACTCCCCCTTAGTGTATGCTATGGACTTGAATTCCAAATAGATTCTTAAACTCATTCATACATTAAGAATGGGAGACTCCCCCTAAAACTTGCAATCCGTGGGGTGCAAAACAAGGTGTGAGTTAAAATATAAAATCTGTGATGCAATATGACAAGTCATTATTCACACAAAAATTTGATGGCTAGTAAAGATAGAGTGAAGTTCATCAACGCATAGCCATCAAAAATAAATCAACACAAATGAGGAACAAGTTACCAAATAGATAGAAGATAAGCATTAAACTTGTTCCACAACCATTTAGCACAAAACTAGTTGTCCATCACATAGTGCCACCACACATAGTTTTTAATACAAGCCACAAAGTTTTCAAACTAGATATTACAATAGGATAATTAGCCTAACACTCTCCCTTTGGCATCAAGTGCCAAAAAGGGTAGGCCACAATGAAAGCTCACGGTCACTCATCGTCTTCATCGTAGTCGTCGTCGCCATCATCCTCATCATCGTCGTCGTTGTCGTTGTCGGAGCGGATCTCGGCACCACCAATGTCCTCCTCCACATCCTCCTCATCGGAGGAGTCCTCGTCCTCATCATCATCGTCACGAGCTGGACCCTTGCCATGGGGGCGCGAAGAGGAGCCATACTCCTCATCATAAAGAGTAAAGGGGTCACGAAACTCACGAAGAGGAGAGGCGGGAGGAAGATTAAGCTTGTCCTCCATGCGGCGAAGACGTCGATCATCCTTCTCCATCTTGTAGCACATGGTCTCAAAGATCTTCTTGAGCACAAACTTGACCTTGGAAGGCTTCTTTGGAGGGGGAGAAGGAGGAGCATGGCGCCGCCGAGCGGGAGCAGAGGGGCGCGAGCCGGACTTGGTGCGAGATATGTGAGCTTGGCCTTTCTCCTTCAAGAGATCCGCTGCATGCTTGGAGATCTTGTTGGTGATCTTGAGGAGGCCATGAGATGCATCATTGGGAAATACAATGCCGGTGACTTGCTCAATGATATGCATGATGTAGGGAGCATATGGAAGAAGCTTCACGGTATTCTCACTAGCATCATGAATCTTGTTCCAAATGTAGAGACTAATAGAGAAAGTCTCACCCTGGGCAAACCGGTCAAGGATTTTGTAAGAGTCCTCCCTAAGATATGTCGTATCCCCAACCTTCGGATAAAGAATCTGGCGAAGGATGGTATTGAGGACATAGAAGTAGGGCAGCAGGTAGGACGTCTGACCATCCGGGTATTGGCCGGCAATATACATGTACTGCAGCGTGCCCTGAACGGGGTCCTCAAAATCAATCAGCTGGGTATCGTCACGATCATCCTCACAAAAACCGAGCAGGCGAGCAAAGGTGGTAAAGTCAACACGATAGTGCTTGCCCTCAGTGGTCCAATGAATCTCATCCACATCGTCAACATAGTTGTATGCATGATAATAGGAAGCATAGAACTGGCAGATGATCTCATTGTTCTAATCATTCCGAAAACTCATGAGGTGACTAAGACGATGAGTGTCAAGGTCACGAACCAGCTTCTTCATTTCAGGCTCTTTAAAGCAACCCAAGTGATATGCATCAATTGCCTTTATAGGAATAACAGGAGGCTCCCCCTTGCGAAGGAACTTGGTGTAGTAGAGCGAGTTGTACACATGAGAGTGAAACGCCGCCCAAAAATGATACTCCAACGTCAAGTCCTTCTCATCCTCCTGGAAGACGTTCCTCTGCCGATTTTGATGGAGAAGAGTGGTCTGGTGACGGTAATCCACATCCAGAGGAGGTGCCCAGCCGCCATAGTTGGGTGCAAGCTCCGGCTCCCGCATCACAGGCTTGGGGAGGTTGGGATTGAAGCGAGTGAGCTGCACCGGAAATATAGGACCAGCGGCAGGAGAGCGCGTGACCGGATTGGAGATGGTCCGCCCGGCACGGTCAAGAGCCTCCTCTTCAGGATCCACCACAGGATCCATGCCCAAAACACGAGCAGCAGGTGGCGGGGCAGCACCGGAGGAGCTGCCAGCACCGCCACTACGGCGAGGACGACTGCTGCGATCCTGATTCGACTTGGAGCGGTGCTCGCGAGTCGGCGCAGGCTGCGAGGACGGCGGAGGCTGCCTCGAACGCTGCGGACGACGAGAGCCACCAGCATCGGCCATGCTGCAGAGAGACAAAGAGAAGAGTAAGAGAGGGAAAAGCAGCAGGGACGAATAGACGACGTAGAGCAGGAACAGGGCTGATCACACAGTTACTGGAGAGTCGGAAGTTCCGAAGTCGGAAGTTCCGACCGGCCCAGTAACGGTTTAAGCAAACGTGTTCCAAATCGACGCGATCCATCACATACCATGCACAACAAAGAGAGGAGAGGTAGAGGAAGAAGAACCACAAGGT
The DNA here is from genome assembly GCA_038502445.1 of Eremochloa ophiuroides. Taxonomy (NCBI): domain Eukaryota; kingdom Viridiplantae; phylum Streptophyta; class Magnoliopsida; order Poales; family Poaceae; genus Eremochloa; species Eremochloa ophiuroides. Next base: position 9,753,819 of record JAHLJS010000002.1, read on the forward strand.
ACATTGCACGGGAAAGAGAAAGAACCATGGTATACCTTGAGATAGGGGGAAGAGAAGAAGAGGAGAGAAATCCGCAGCAAGGCCGAGTTCTCCGATCGAGTCCACGTCCTTCAAGCCACCAAGAGCCAAAAAGGATGAGCCCTAGAGTGCACCATGAACCGAGCACCAAAAGGCACCAAGAACAATGGAGAGAAGGGCTCACCTCGGAAGTTCCGGGAGGGAGGGAGGGTGGGGAACGCCGGAGAAGACGCCGGGGGGCCTCCGGAACTTCCGGAGAGGCCACACCACCACCAACCGAGCCTTGGGAGGCTAGGGCAACGGCAATGGCGACTTGGGTCGCGAGCAGGGCTAGGGCACGGTAACGGGCGAAAGAGAATGGGTAAGATTAGAAATCAAACCGGTATTGGAATTTAACCCCGCGGTCAGATCTGTGTCGGAAGTTTCGGTGTTACAAGCCGGAAGTTCCGACGCGTCGGAACTTTCGGCCTGGGCCGGAACTTCCGACACTACCACATACATCCGCTACGGCTAAAAAATAGTGGGACATATATATGATGAACAATAGCACTTTCAGGTGTGATTAGAAATCAAATCATCAGTATAGGGCTATAATCACACTTGAAAGACTTAGAAAATAGTTTTGAAGACAAGTAGACAATTTTCAAAATCATTTTCACATTCAACATTGTGTAAGATATCAATCAAAGTTCCGAGAATCAATGATATTTAGCTCACTCCTCAAAGCACAAAATCTTGACTCATCAAGGGGCTTTGTGAAGATATCGGCTAGTTGAAATTCGGTGCTCACATGACGTAGAGCGATATCTCCTTTGGCTTCGTGGTCTCTCAAAAAGTGATGCCAGATGTCTATGTGCTTTATACGAGAGTGATTTACAGGGTTGTTTGCCAACTTAATGGCACTCTCGTTGTCACACAAAAGGGGAATCTTAGTTACCTCACAACCAAAGTCTTTGAGAGTTTGCTTCATCCAAAGTAGTTGGGCATAGCAGGCGCCGGCCGCAACATACTCGGCTTCAGCGGTAGACAAGGCAATGGTGTTTTGCTTTTTAGAACTCCAAGACACCAAGGATCTACCAATGAATTGGCAAGTCCCAGGTAGTACTCTTTCGATCTATTCGGCAGCCTCCATAATCCGAATCGGAGTAGCCAACTAAATCGAAAGTGGAGCCCTTAGGATACCACAAGCCAAGATTAGGGGTGAAAACCAAATATCGAAAGATTCTCTTGATTGCTATTAAATGTCCTTCTTTAGGATTTGCTTGATATCTAGCACACATGCACACACTAAGCATTATATCGGGCCTAGATGCACAAAGGTAGAGTAGGGATCCAATCATGGAACGATATACCTTTTGATCGACGGCCTTACCATCCTCATCAAGGTCCAAGTGCCCGGTGGCCGCCATGGGTGTCTTCATTGGCTTGGCTTTGTCCATGTCAAACTTCTTCAACATGTCAAGTGTGTACTTAGTTTGGCCTATAAAAGTCCCTTCCTTGAGTTGCTTGATTTGAAATCCTAAGAAAAACTTCAGCTCTCCCATCATGGACATTTCAAATCTCTTGGTCATGATCCTACTAAATTCCTCACAAAAAGCCACATTAGTACTACCAAATATTATGTCATCGACATATATTTGGCAAACAAAGATATCTTTATGAACTTTGCGAGTAAAGAGAGTAGGATCAGTTTTGCCTATCTCAAACCCTTGTTTGAGTATGAAGTCCTTAAGACAATCATACCAAGCTCTAGAAGCTTGTTTGAGCCCATAGAGCGCCTTGGACAGCTTGTAGACATGGTTGGGGTACTTCGGATCCTCAAAACCCGGTGGTTGTTCTACATACACCACCTCGGAGATGGGGTCATTGAGAAATGCACTTTTCACGTCCATTTGATATAGCTTGAAATCATGGTGAGTAGCAAAGGCAAGTAATATACGAATTGACTCAAGCCTAGCTACGGGTGCATAAGTTTCACCGAAATCCAAACCTTCTATTTGGGTGAATCCTTTGGCCACCAACCTTGCCTTGTTTCTTGTGACTATACCATGTTCATCTTGTTTGTTGCGGAAGACCCATTTGGTTCCAATCACGTTTTGATTGGGTCTTTGCACTAAGGACCAGACTTCATTCCGGGTGAAGTTGTTCAACTCTTCTTACATTGCCATCATCCAATCCGCACTCTTGAGTGCGTCTTCAATCGTCGTGGGTTCCTTGGGAGAAACAAACGAGTAATGTTGGCAAAAAGTAGCTAAACGTGAACGAGTAGTTACCCCTTGTTGTATGCTTCCCAAGATGTTGTCAATAGGGTGATCCCGTTGAACACTTTGATGCACCCTTGGATGTGGCACAAGTGATCTTCTTTGCATGGGACCATCATCGTCTTCATCATCATCATCATGTTATTCTTGATCGTTGATTGGATTGACTTCATTTGATTCTTGATCATTTTGATGAGTTTCTACTTGATCATTGCCTAGGTCTTCTTCATGATGTTGATCTTGTGGTTGACTTGTGTTCTCATCATTCGGAGTAATTGATGCGGAAGCTTGATCATGTACATTGTCATGCACATGATTAGATATTGTATCTTGTTGAGAGAATACAATTTGTTCTTCATCATCATCTTGAGTCTCCTTGGGCTTCACATCACCAATCGCAAGCTTTTTGATTGCTTGACTAGAAGACATATCATTACCTACAAAGTCATTGTCGACTTGCTCCTTTTGAGAGCCGTCGGTTTCATCAAAGGACACGTCTACCGTTAGTTCAATATTGCCGGTGACATTATTGAACACACGATAGCCATGTTCATTAGTACCATAACCAAGTATAAAACCTTCATGTACCTTAGGTGCAAACTTTGAGCTTTTGGTTTTCTTATTAAGTATGAAACACTTACAACCAAAGACTCTAAAGTAGTGCACCTTTGGTTTGTTACCGATTAGAAGCTCATATGGGGTCTTGTTTCTAATTTTGTGAAGATATAGGCGGTTGATAGCATGACATGCGGTGTTGACCGCCTCCGCCCAAAAATGATGTGCAGTCTTGTATTCATCCAACATTGATCTTGCGGCTTCAATGAGAGTTCGATTCTTCCTCTCCACAACACCATTTTGTTGTGGAGTATAAGGAACCGAAAACCCATGCTTGATGCCTTCTTCATCAAGGTATGCTTCAATGTTGGTGTTCCTAAACTCCATCCCATTGTCACTTCTAACTCTCTTGATCTTCAATTCAAACTCATTTTGAGCTCTTCTTGTAAACTTCTTAAAGATGCTTTGCGTTTCACTTTTATCTACCAAAAAGAACACCCAAGTGAAACGAGAATAGTCATCAACAATTACAAATCCGTATTTGTTACCGCCAATGCTTTGGATAAGCGACGGGTCCAAATAAATCCATATGAAGAAGCTCCAATGGTCTTGATGTTGACACAACATTTTTGATAGGATGTTTTGCTCCCACTTGCTTTCCGGCTTGGCATGCACTACAAATTCTATCTTTCTCAAAAGAAACATACGTTAGTCTAAGGATGTGCTCGACTCTTTGAAGTTGGGCCAAGTTCCTCATCCCAACATGTGCTAGTCGGCGATGCCATAGCCAACCCACGTTGGATTTTGCCATTAAACAAGTCTCGGGCTTCACTTTATTAGTTGTGAAATCAACTAGATAAAGCTTGCCCTTCAAACGACCCGTAAATGCAATAGAGGAATCTCTTCTTCTATAGACGGTCACACCCTTATCCGTAAAGAGACAATCGTAGCCCATCTCACAAAGTTGAGAAACGGACAAGAAATTGTAACTCAACGAATGCACAAGTAAAACATTAGAAATTGAGTTGTCGGTTGAGATAGCAATTTTACCCAAACCAAGTACTTCTCCTTTGCCATTGTTACCAAACACAATGTTTTCACATGAATCATTATTTGGTTGAAATGAAGTGAACATGTCCTTTGCCCCGGTCATATGATTGGTGCATCCGCTATCCAACACCCAACTCGTTCCACCGGAGGCATATTTCTGCAAAACAAGTTAAGTTCTTGTTTTAGGTACCCAAGTAGATTTGGGTCCTAGGGGGTTAGTCATATAAGCTTTGGGCACCCAAACACTTCTCATGATATCTCTCTTCTTGAGTGCACCAACATACTTTACCACAATTTTTCCATCTTTACCCCAACAACACATGTAATCACTAGCATAGCTACGTGATATGGGCACTTGTTACTTATGTTGTTCCACTTGCTTCTTCTTGTTGGTCTTGTCATTTGCAAGTGTTGATGTTGGTGTCGCAACCTTGTTAGCCTTGTTGATGAGATCAAAGAGAGGAACTCCCTTGTTGAACTTCACACAAGGTACCCCATTGATTATGTTTCTTCCATCTGCTTTACCATCATACTTACTATAGCCAACTCCTTCCTTGATGAATGGTTGCCTTACGGACTTGAGTGTGAGTCTAGGTTGTTGGTCTTTGCACTTACAACCATTTCTCAAGATCATGTTTAATCTTTGAATCTCCTTATCCTTATTTTCTAGCTCAACAAGGTTAGTTGCATAAACATTTATATCAATATTATGACATCTTTTGCAACTTTTACTTGTAGAGGTGGTAGGGTCATCGGATGCCTTAGAAGAAGTTGAAGCGCTAGTCTTAAGAGCATGATAACTTAGCTCAAGCTTTTGATATTTTTCTTGTAAGCTAGTGAGGCTCTCTTGAGCTATGCTATACTTGTTCTTAACACTAGCAATTGAGTCATTGGCCGTGGAGCACTCTTTAGTCAATCTCTTGATAGAGTCATTGGCTAAAGATAGATTCACGGTCAACTTCTCAACTTTCAATTTCTCTTCGGCTAGAGAGGCTTCAAGTGCAAGATTTCTTTCTCTCTCTTGTGAAATTAAGTCACCTTGCATTTCAAGACTCTCATTCCGACTTTCTAGTTTCATTAGCAATTTAATTATTTTGTTCCCACCTTTCTTTCCAAATTTTATAATCAAGTTTCTTTTATATTCATTCATTTCATCATTTTCATTGTCACTATGTTCATCACTAGAGCATGTAGGAGAGTTAGGCGGTACCTTCTCCCCCTTTGCCATAAGGCAAGTTGGAGTGACGTCTTCATCATCGGAGAGGTCCTCAAATAGGCGCGATGTAGAGGAGAGGTTGGTGAAGAGCTTGGATGACGATGAGTTGTTGGCGAAGAGGCTTGGAGAGGATGTCTTGTGGATAGCAATGTTGGCGACACCCTTCTCCTTGTCCTTCCCTTTGGTCTTCTCATCATCACTTGAATCATCACTTGAGTACCATTCTTCTCCAATATGCGCTTCACCTCTTCTCTTCCTTCTACCTTTCTTGTCATCATCTTTGTTGTATTTGTTTTTGTCTTTGTTTTGAGGACATTCGGCAATGAAGTGATCAATAGCACCACACTTGTAGCACACTCTCTTCTTGTTTCTCCTACTTCCATCACCATAACTCTTCTTGAACATTTTCCTTCTCATGATTTTCTTGAAGTTCTTAACGAGAAGTGCGGTTTCTTCATCGGTGTCTTCATCTTCTTCACTTGAGTTATCATGAACGTACTTCTTTCTTCTATCTTGACTTGATGCATATTCTTGACTTGCTTTGAGAGCAATGCATTTCTTGTTGCTTATGTCTTGAGATTGATCTTCAATGGCTTCATCATCTAGGACTTCATGATGCTTTATTTTTGCAAGCATCTCATGGGGTGTCATCTTCTCATAGTTTCGTCTTTCCATGATGATTGATGCAAGTGTCTTGTTCTTGACTCTATATGCTCTAAGCAACTTCCTTGCCGCCGAGTTGTCATCCCACCTTTCATCACCTAGAGCTCTTATCTTGTTGATCAAAGTCATGTACCTATCAAATATTTGTTGGGTAGTTTCTCCACTCTTGATAGAGAAATTTTCAATCCTTCCTTGGAGTAACTTTATGTTACTTTTTCTCACACTCTCATCACCTTCATATGATATCCTAAGAGTGTCCCAAATCAATTTGGCATTTTCAATTCCATGCACTTTGTTACTTTCTTCGGGCTTGAGGCATGATAGGATCAAAGATGCGGCTTGTGCATTGAGATGGAAATCATGAACATCTTGAGGAGTGATTTCACCATCAACATCCGGAGGATGAATGCCAACACTTACAATCTCCCAACATCTTGCTGCAATGAGATGCATTTTCATCTTGTGTGCTCAATCATTGTAGTTGACTCCATCAAATGGGGGTGGCTTGCCAAGGTTGATATGTGGCATTTGGTTGAGATTGTTTTTGTTCAATAGGTTGTAGTCAAAGGGTGTATTGCTGAATTCTCTTGGTGTTTTGTTCCTATCTTGTTCTTTTTCTTTTTCATTGCCGCCATTCTTTGAGCTTGATGCACTAGGTTGGTTTTCATTCTTATTGCTCAAAGCATCTTTCAAGCTATCAATCTCTTCCTTCATCTTGCTCATTTGCTCTTCAAACTGCTTGGCTTGTCCTTCTAGCAATTGATTTGCAATTCTCTCGGCTAGAGCTTTCACATCATCTTCACTAAATGTTGCCATTGCAATCCCTCACGCGGTGAAGCGCTAACAAGAGGGTTAGGCTCCGATACCAATTGAAAGGATCTACAATGGCCTAGAGGGGGGGGTGAATAGGCCTAATTAAAAATCTGCACACACACTCTAGTTCAATTTGATCAGAGACTGCCGGAAGTTCCGGAAGTTTATGTCGGAACGTTCCGGCCCAAACTGTCGGAAGTTCCGACCCCTACAGTTGAAACTAGCCCTAGTGGCCAAATGAACTTTTGAGCGTGCGAAAACTTACAACCCTTTTACCCAGTGATGAAGTGAGGTAGCAGTCGAGGTTATTCAGCTCCGGAGATGCTCCACGCTACGAGTGGAGTTCAAACCCTAGAAAGTAGGAGGTAGGGAGAGACAAGCAAAGAGTAATACAAAACAAGTATTGCAACGAAAACAACGAGCACAAGAGACACAAGGATTTATCCCGAGGTTCGGCCACCCCACAAAGGAGTACCTACGTCCTCGTTGTTGAGGTGACCACAAAGGTCGGAGTCTATTTCACCTCCTTACCCTCTCTCAAAGAAACCACAAAGGTAACTCGAGGTTTCCACTAGAAATCACGGGTAATACAAACTTCCCAAGGCGAATCCACAAATTTGGATGCTCTTGGGCAACGCCTAGCCGGCTAGGAGCAAAGCTCCAAGAGTAACAAACGCAAAACCAACCGGCAAGACGAGGAGAATCAAGTGCTCAAGCTCAAGAGATGATTTCCTCACTCGATCCACTCACTCTTCACTCAAATCCTTGGGGGAATCGAAGTTGGGAGCAAAGGGGAGAGGAGAGGGGAGCCTTCAATGCTTGGGAGCTGTTTTTGAACGGAGTTAGGTCGCTGAGAGTCAATGGTAACGGTTAGGAGTGAGAGAGGAGCTTTTATAGACGAATCCAAATCCAACCGTTCAGATCTACGTCGGAACTTCCGACCCTGCTATTCAAATTAGGTCTAGGTGCGGGGTAGTCGGAACTTCTGGCTACAGCCGGATCTTCCGACACGTCGGAACTTCCGGCCTGAGCCGGAACTTCCAACGCGTCGGAACTTCCGACTCAGACCGGAACTTCCGACTGGTCAAGTTCCAGCAGCTCCCAATCATGTTCGTACGGTGCTTTGAGTGTCTCTCTTTTGATTTTAAATTAAAGCTTGAGCACTCTATCTTCATCAAACCACTTAGTTTTGCATCCCTCTTAATAGTGCGGCATTCCTAACTCAAGAAGATAATAAAAGTAATTCTAACCACCGCTTGAGTCGAAGCGCCGAAGTTCAAGTCGAATTGAGGGGCACCGTTTAATCCCAATTAGATTTTCAATATGCTCTCACGGGATTAAACCTGCGCATAGTCTTAGTAGAGTTCATTAGTCCCTAATTTGGGTGTCATCAACTAACCAAAAACCCACGATGGGGCAAATGCACTTTCATCCCCTCCCCCCCGCGCGCACGCACCCGCTCGCCGACCCGCGCCTCACCGTTGGACATGGCATTCGCCCCTAGGTCCAAGAAGTCGGCCTCCTCCCTCCACGACCGGGTCACCCATGATGAGCGAGGCCTCTGGCTCGATTTGCCCCGCTTCGTCGTGCTTGTCCTCCGATGTCGAGAGCCTCCTCCGACCTGAGTTTGCCGCTGACGCCTATTGTAGATGAACGCGTGCCTCTACTTCTTCTGCGTTTTTTCTTTCTCCTCACGTGTAGGCCCATAGAGAAACAAACATTGACATGTGGGACCTCTGCTGCGTAAGCCAAATGGTTTCACGGTGGATTTTAGATCCATGCTGCTCTATGGTGAATCACACATCCATTTTCTCAGAGGTGAAGTTGTCCCAAATAGGCCTAAGACCACGTATAAGAGACAAACGCTTAAAAGGTACTCCCTCCATCCACGAATAAACGCAATTCCTTCACTTCTACTATTTCTCTTTGAACATTCGTCTTATTTAATTTTTTTATACAAATAATAAATTAAATAAATCATTATAAAATATCCCTAACAATAATATAAGTCATAATAAAATAAATAATATTTATTAAATTTTTTTAATAAGACGGATGATCAAATAGAAATTGTTTATTTGTGGACGGAGGGAGTACCTAGGTCGTTATTATTTGGGGAAAGCCCGCGCTGACCAAGGCTCGAACTCGTGACCGGCTGCTTTTATTTTGCGCAACACAAAGGCCGCCGTTCTGACAATCCGGCCCGAGCAAGCACCGGAGCTCAAATCTAAAAAACCCTAACGAACAGCACGCCCCACCCCGCGACCCCACTAAACCCGAACCCCAAAAATGGCGCCGGCACCGGAACCGACCACAGCGGCCGCCGGCCGCAAGCGCAAGAAACTGCACGGGCCTTCCGAAATCATCGCGAAGAAATCCACGGATCCCAGATCGGCATACGCGAAGAAGAAGAAAGAGAAGCATAAGCATAAGGAGAAGCAGCCGCGGACAAAACCCGCCGAGCCGGACCAAATCGCCACCGCCGTCGGGGATGGGGCCGCAGGGGGAGCGGTCCTACTGTCGGCAGCGATGCAGCCGGCGCGGCAGCTCGAGTTTCTCCTCCGTAGCTTCGAGCGCGCCGCTAAGATGCGCCTCTCTCCTCTTGAACTCGATTCCTACTCAGGTATACACCCCATCCATCCCCGTTTTGGATTCAGTTCAATGAAGTCCAATTCCAGATGCAAATTGGAGGGACACTATCTGAAGGCCTCCTCTGTTTGTACTCACTGCAGAGGGGTGCATGGTGCAGCTCACGGAGGGAGCAGCCCAGGACGTCGAGAGCTTCGGTGATCATGTAAAGGGGGTTTTCGGCTCTTCGTGGAAGGAAGAGCTCTGTGAGGGACATCACATCGATGGTGAAATCGCCTTGGGCAGCCCAACACTTCTGGTTATCTGCTCGTCTGCTCTGCGATCCTTAGACCTACTGAGGTAGAATCTGTTGTTCCAAAGTGCAAGAACATGTTTTCAGTTTTGCACTGCATCCTTTTGATAATGCAGCAACTGGTTTGTAGGGGCTTAAAGATGTTTACTAAAGAATGCCGCCCAGTAAAGCTCTTTGCCAAACACTTGAAAGTGGAGGAGCAGGTCTGTATTTCCTCAGAAGTTGAAAATTGGCTTGGTTTATTTTTACTGTTCCATTTTTAATCTATTGGTGCATTGATCAAAATTGCAGCTGATACTCTTTATCAATTTCTGAATTGTTAATTTTACCACCTCAACCACTACAAATGTCTTACTTGTGTAGAGTACTGGATTGTTTGCTTTAGTATTCTGCTGCATCTATAAGTGACTAAACTCGTAACTTTATGGTACAACAAATATTGTTTTGGCAAGGACATATTCTTTCTCAGGCTCTGTTCTGTGTTATGCCACCTGTAATTTTTGCTATTGTTTTAGCTTCGTACTGTTTTGGCTTTAGCTTTTTATAAACTATAAAGTTTCCATGCAGGTGGCGATGCTTAATGCTCGAGTAAATATTGCCTGTGGTACACCGAGCAGGCAAGCAATCTTGACTATTCCAATTTTTATCTATCTGTCTTTTTCTTGTTGTGTTTGATCCATGTCAATTGGGCTTTTTTAGCTTGTGGAACAAAGACCATTTTTGTGTCGTTCTTGAAAGTTCAAAATGCTAGTAGTTGGTGTTTGTTATATCTTACACAGAGAATACCTATTTTGTTCGGCTTCTTACATGCTAATGTTTGTGTCCCCTTTTCTTAAAGTAGCTTCAACTAGAACCTGTTATCTGTATGTTTCATTTCTAACGCACAGGAGATCTATGCTTCATTTCATTAAGAAAGAGTACCCAAATTTTGAACACCATTCATGCAACACCCATATTCTATCCATCATACATAAGATGGATACGCCGCTAGAAAGAAAAGGAATGGCCCTAAAAGCTACAGAGATAAGTCAACTAAGGTTTCGGAGGTCGCTAGCCCTGGCTGCAGACTGTAGGGCTCCCTCATCCGTTACTGCCCACAGCAGCACTCTTGCATGGCACAGGGAAGCACCATTAAACATGCAGCCCCTGTCAGCAACCCTGACCTCAAGCTTTCCTATCCAATATCCTATTGAGGTGAGCTCTTGGATATCAAGCTTGCCTATGCAATTTCTAGTGAGGGCAGCTCTTGGATATCAAGCTTGCAAGCAATTTCCTAGTGAGGACAGCTCTTCGATATCAATCATGAATTGACCTATTGGCTATTGCTAGTTTTTCTAGGGCCACTGTAGAGTTGGGTCTGGGCTAAGAACTTTGTGTTTTCAACTCTTTATGGAAATGGTCAAGAGTATCTGTATTTCCCAAAACAAAAGCTTTGGGTTACTGATTCACCTCCCTCTGGTACTATTTCCATGATATTGCTATTCACGTTTGCAAATTCTGTCTTTTGCCTTATCCTGTTATTTCTACAAAATGCTACAAAGTTCTATTGAACTTCATGAACATGTTTTGCACTGATTTGTTAGAGATTCTTCCAAAGAACCCTACTGCTTTAGTTTAAAATGTCTTTCCTATCAGTCTGTGCTCCATTTATACTTCGTAATTGTTACTTCTGGTTATGTTAAAGGATATAATATGTTTGCTTTTTTAAACAGATCCTAAGGTTGTTTGGGTGTTCACACAGTGAACTCTGTTTTAAGACTGATGCTACCCTGTTGTAGCTTTTATGCAATTTAACTTGATATATATTTCCTTTTGTCCAGCAGTAACAACAATGGTGTGTTTCTCAGTCGTTCTACCTCCTATTGCTGCTCCTTATAGTTCAGTCTGTGCAGGATCAAGAAACTAATTGACATGGAAGCTTTGTCCTTGTCACGCTTGAAACTAGTGGTACTTGACATGCAGAATGATGCAAAGTCCTTCACCTTGTTTACATTACCACAAGTCTGGTACTAATTTCATTAGCAGATTTCAGTTCCCAAATTCTTACAAAGCGTTATCTATTTCTGATCTCAGTATGAATTACAATGCAGCAATGAATTCTGGGACCTGTACAAAGGTTACCTAGATCCAAAGATCCGTGAAGGGAACATGAGGATATGTTTTTATGGTGCTGTGTCTGAGAGAGACATCGCCAAAGCACTTCCACCGGATGAGTAAATGCCTGTATAAGTCCATTGTATTCTGCAGATTAATATAACGTTTTTGTAGCTTGTTTTTGATGATTCTAAGAAATGAGAAATTTTCGGTGCTTTTTTTTTACTCCCTGACTGTTTATACTAGGCATATGCACCTTGATTGTTGATTTATAGCGGGAAGAGAGAATGCTATGGAGAAATTAAGGATTGTTGATTTATCCGGCCTTGGTGTAGGTCGGCCGTGGCTTGGCCTGGCTACTGCTATTCATTGTTGATTTATTGAAAGAAATTAAGGAATGTTACCAATTCATTTACTTGCAGACCGGATCTTCAATTCATTTATTGAAACAAACAATAGCCAGGTTTCGGTAGTGACACTCCTGGTAAAATTATTATGCACAGTATAGGATGGTTTACCATTTCTGTAATCACAGCGGGGGCAGCAGGATAGTTTGCATTTCTCCCTCACTTTTTTCATTGTAGCACTTTTTTATAGTGCATCTGCCCTGGGATTTCTCGTCTTCAGAAACTCCCTGCGGTCTTTCTTTGTAAGAACTCTGCTACAGCTCTGGAAAGGCACGATATAACAAGAATAATTATCAACACAAAGTTCAAGTGTTCAGCGCACCCATTGTTAGAAGTGAAATGTAAATGAACAAGTGATTGGAACAGTCTCTACTTCTGCAGTTTTGTTTGTGATGATCCATCTCAAGCTACCGACAAATTCAATGCAAATGAAATCGATGCTATCGCGTTCAAATGCTTCTGACCTAGTAGCACTAAATCTTTGTTTATCCCATTGTACATCATATAGCTGACGATATTTGAACATAGATTTTTTTTACAGAAATCTTGTACAAACTTTATAGCAGTTTATACAAAGAAAATATAGTGAATTGGTGCTTAAACTTTTTCCCACTTTTGATGTCCATGAACTTTGTTCCCACTTTTGATGTCCATGAACTTTGTCTACCTTCTAGATACCGTCCAAAACAGGCCACGTAGGACAACAACATTTTTTTCCTAGCACTTCCAAACATACCCTTAATAATAAACAAAAATAAATTTTAATTTAGGTAGAAACGTGGATGCAATTTGGTTGATTTTGGGTAAACATATCTTGTCCGGTAGCTATGCAACCGAGGAGGCTACAATTGCTGTTGCCGTTGTGCGTCACTGTTGAAATTACTCCTGGCTTAGGCTTATCACAACGTGCGCTGTATAAGTTATTTCATTGATTTGACATCAGACCTTGTTATATGTCCTTGTTTCCTTTAGCAACAGGTACGCAAGGAGGTCGAATATGAGGAAAAGCTAAGCCATTGGACCGCAAGGATTGGCATTCGGCTGAGGGCTGGCATTGCCTGTTCCGTTATCTAAAAAACACTGATTTTGACCGATGCTAATTTATTATAAGAGAAAAACAAGGTTGTATGTCTTAAAAAAAACTAAAATCTGCATATGTGAATAGGGTCTTGTATAACAAACTATCCTAACTGAATTGAGCATTCGTCTGTCCTTTGCCCTATTGCTTTACTCTTGGTCCTCGACTCCAATTCCTTGTTCCCCTTCCCCGTACTGCTTTGGAAAAATCACAACCACAACGGGGTGTGCGTTCATCCCTTATCTTATGATGGCAAGGGGTACCTGAAACCCGAGCACCTGACAGGTTTTACCTGATAAAAAGATAGGTATGAGATGAAATTTTTACCCATGGATACATTATTGGGCAGAATTATATACCCATCGGGTATGCGCGGGTAAGAGTGTGGGTGTGTACTACCCATATCTACCTACCCGTGGATAAGAAATACCAGCAAACAAGGCATTTTAGCTATATTTCTACTAGCTTCAAAATGATGCAATGATGCTACATTTATATGTTATGTCAGCTTTTTGTAATGATGTCTTTTTCAATACAAATGTTAGTATGTAATTTGTTAGAATAATATTTTTTTATGTGAATATATGATAAATATATGTAAATATCGGGTCTGTTATCGAGTGCGAGTTACCTATCGGGTAGAATTACCCGCGTAGGTGTGGGTATGAGAGCATTATCCTTACCCGTGCACGGGTATGGATAACCTGACGGGTACAATTTTATCTCGCGGGTGCTGGTATATATGGGTTGCTACTACCCGTCAGGTACGTATCCGTCCTCATCTTCTACTTATCAACGTTGGAGTGCTTTAAAAATCGTGTTGAAGTACTTTTCTAGACTGCGAATAAAGATAGGAAGATGTGTACGAATTTTATTTTAATGTGACCTTAGCTGTAAGATAAGTGGTGTGCGCCTACACTATCCTGGAAATTGCAGGTTGGTTGCTTTGTTGACAGGCTAGACCGGTGAGGTCGGTCTCTGTCGTCGTCGTTCCGAGCTACAAATCGCGCGAGCGCATCGGCATCGCTGCTGACCAAGAGCCGTTGTCGTCGGATCTACTCTCCACCACTGTACTCGTCCTGCGCCGCGCTTCTTTATTCCCTCGAGTATCAGCACGCACGTGTGAGTATCCTCTGCGATCTCTCACCGTCACGGGCCATCAGTCATCACCCACCCACTGCCATTAAATTTAAACCAGAGCTCGCAAAGGCTGAAGCTTGCATTGCACGTGAATGATTTGATCGTTATGCTTCTCTTCCTGATGACTGATTGATGCTGGTCAAGATGTGTGAGAACTCGAGTCAATGACGCGTGACAGGCTAACCATAGGCGCCTGCCGCCATTGACTGACCGCTGTGATATAAACGCACGCACGTAGCCTGTTCGCCGCCTGTCCTCTACAGTCCACAGTCGCTGGGAGCTAGAGCTAGTACTAGCTTAGCTAAGCGCACATCGCTGAAGCGGGGGGAGGCCGGGAGAGGGAGAATCCGAGAATGGCGACGTGCGGCACACCGGGCGTCACTTGCTGCGCCGCCGTGCTGCTCGCCGCGGCGCTGATGCTGATCTCCGCACCGGACGCCACAGGTTCGGTTCCTTCTCCTCCTCTCACCCCATCCTCCTCTTGTTCTGCTTGGGCGGGGGACTTCCCGCGCTGTGTGCTGGCCAATGCAACCCCGTTTGCATGCTTTGGTACGGTCGCTCCCGATAGCTTACGGCGGCAACAGAGAGAAGCGCACACATGGAGATCGGAGATGGAGCTGCTGCCCTCCCTCTCACAAGTCAGACCAGGCACTTGTTAACCGGTGCCTGCAGTGTGCAACTATCTGCAGCTGAACCATGCCGACCTCCTTGATCCTTGATGAGACCTGTGCAAGAACAAGAAGAGGAGCAAATTAGTCACGATCTTTAGGTAACTGCAATTCAATATATATAGCCAAAATGCCAAATGGATCCAGTCAGTGGGTACATCTTCTGAACAAGAATTCGACGCACGGTTTGAGGCTGTCAAGAACTTTTACCCGTTTTTTTTTTGTTTGTTTGTACCAACCACTCTTCGCTCTTGGGCAGTGTTTGGATTGTCATGCCAAAGGAGCTATTTTTGCCAACTCACATATTGCAAACCTTCTTCGGCGGCCAAATAAAAGCGCTAGCCCAAGACTTTGTCGATCGAGATCCAGTCCCATACCATGTTGACATGGCAATGCTGTGTAGGTTGCATTTTCTTTAGTGGTTTGTTCAACATGCTTGATGATGAAATTTCTTTAAACAAGAGACATCTAATCACCAAACCTCTTTAGTATACGTTACTCCTTGTGACTAGCTAGATCTAACATTCAAGATCCAAATTAACTTATGCCGCATTGTTATTATTCCATCTATTCTAAATGATACATCGTTTTAGGCTTTTTTTTTTCTTAAGTCAAATTCTCTAATTTTGATCAAGTTTATGAAAAAAATATAACATATGCTATCAAAATATATTTCATGATGTATCTATTGAATCATGTTTGATGTTATGGATGTTTGTGCATTTTTCTATATATTTGGCCAAAGTTAGAAAAGTTTTATATATAAGACAAAGCTAAAACAAAGTACAACTCAGAATGGCTAGAGCACTAGTAGTTAGCATGTGGGGTCCACATGTCATTGGAAGAACTAACTACTATTTTGAATTTTATGATTACAATCCAGATATCTATCTCTCATGGGACTTTGCTCATACCTTAGGTTTTTTTTTTTCATGAACAAAATTTGGTGGGACAACTTGTTGCTCAAAATCAAATTTAATGTGCCATCATTTCATTGTGCTTCAAATGGATCCATCTTTGATGGGGCCCCTTTTGTTCATTTGCTTTGCAGAGGCTTATGATTCTCTAGATCCAAACGGCAACATCACTATAAAATGGGATGTTATGCAATGGACTCCTGATGGATATGTCGTAAGTAGCATTCCCACTCCCACATCAAGAGCTGTATCCCTTTCATCTTCAAGTTCAATCTAGTAACATTGTCTGATCTGTCCTATCGAATAGTCCAGTCCTATTTGTACAGTTAAAAGCATGCAGCAATACTAAATTAATCTTCTTAAAGCAATACGCGTGAAGTCGCATTTTCGAAAAAAGCAATACTAAGTTAGTAACATACACCTTGCAATTTATAACAAGAATCATATATCAGGCTCATCATTACAGTAAAATGTCTCATGCAGGCTGTTGTCACAATGTACAATTACCAACAATTTCGTCACATTGGGGCACCCGGATGGCAGCTTGGGTGGACATGGGCAAAGGAGGAGGTTATATGGTCAATGTATGGGGCTCAGGCCACCGAACAGGGTGACTGCTCACATTTCAAGGGCAACGTTCCCCACAGCTGCAAGAAAGATCCGGTGATGGTTGATCTACTTCCAAGCACACCGTACGACATGCAAATCGCCAACTGCTGCAAGGCAGGAGTTCTAAGTACATTTAGCCAGGACCCAGCAAATGCTGCTTCCTCCTTCCAGCTAAGCGTAGGTCTTTCCGGGACTACCACTAAGACTGTCAAGGTGCCCAAGAACTTCACTCTTAGGACTCCTGGCCCCGGGTACACCTGTGGGCGTGCTATTGTTGGGAAGCCTACTTTTTTTTTCTCTGCGGATGGGCGCAGGGCAACCAAAGCTCTAAGTAAGTTGCACATCTGATGAGCCTTACATCTTGCTTGCTATCAGTTCTCTTTGATAAGGTTACATTACTTGCCAATATAGTCAAAATGCAAGAGAGATTTGTTTACCTAGAATTTATTTATTTCTGTCGAGGATATATAAGATACTACTAGGTTTAACAAAATATCGTTTGATTTCTGCAGTGACATGGAATGTGACCTGCACGTATTCCCTATTTCTTGCTCAGAAGACTCCGTCCTGCTGTGTATCTTTCTCATCGTCTTATAACAACACTGTTGTGGACTGCCCAACATGCTCCTGTGGCTGCCAAAACAAAAATCGGAAGAACTGTGTGAAGTGAGTAAAAACACTCTTCAGTCATGTTAGGATTCCATTGATTTAGCTATATATTCTTTCCCCTTGCATATATACATTGTAATAAGCTCGACTCATTTGACAGTAAGGGTTCGCCTCACCTACGATCTGCGATCGATGGCCCTGGCAAATGGAGTGGCAAGCCTCTTGTGGAATGCACCTCCCACATGTGCCCCGTAAGAATCAACTGGCATGTGAAGCAGAACAATAAGGACTACTGGAGAGTGAAGATCAGCATCACAAACCTCAACTTCCGAATGAACTACACGGAGTGGAACCTGGTTGTTCAGCATCCAAACTTGGATAACATCACTCAGCTGTTTGGCCTCAACTACAAACCACTCACTCCGTATGGGGGTGGCATAAGTAAGAAAACTAACTTAATTTACATCTCTTTATTTCAAAGAAAGATCGGGAAAATGGAGTCGATCTCCCTCTCTCTGAATCGCTGATGTTAATTGTTTTCTGGTCCCATTTCAGATGACACAGCAATGTTCTGGGGTGTCAAGTCTTACAACGATGTGCTGATGCAAGACGGTAGTAAGCTTGGGACGGTGCAGTCAGAGCTGCTTCTCCATAAAGGCCCTCATACTTCCACCTTCGGAAAGGGATGGGCCTTCCCGCGCCGGGTGTACTTCAATGGCGATAATTGTGTCATGCCATCTCCTGAAAATTACCCGTCGTTGCCAATGCAAGCCCTGTAACGAAAGAACCGTCTATCAGGAGTGATTAGGGTTGATTGCCATTTAATTTCCACATAATAAATGTCACCGGCAGTAGCTGGCTTGGAGCTCCCTTTTGATAACTACAGTAAATCGTTTGTGTTTAGGTTAAAGGGATGTTAATGCCTGCCTATGAGTTGTGATGAGTTGAATAAGCAATGAGTTCATCAGGTACCGATGTCAATTTGTTTGGTTAGAACAATTGCACTATTGATACTCTAGGTTGAGCTCAAAGGGGGAAAAAACAAGGAAAAAGTCTACTTTTCCTCATTTTTTTTTATGAAAATCCGTTTTTTCTCTCCGAACTATAAAACCGGACAAAACACCTCCCTCAGACTTTTGAAACAATGCGATTTACCTTCCTGCCCGGGTTATAAGTAGGTTTGAGGGTGGTTTTGTCATTTTATTTTTTTATTTATTTTGGCTAAATCTTTAAAAAAATCATAGTAAATCACAAACAAATCATAAAATGGAAAATCAAATTTTGTTGGACCCCACATGAGTAGATCTACATGGTTAACATATAATATGGTATATTTTAGTACAAAGTTTTTGTTGTAGATTTAGATATATGCTTTTGTGAAATTAATTAGAACAATTTATAAATGCAGTGTCTATGGTCCAATTATGGTGAATTTTTTATGGTGACCTAGTTATTGTATTCTTGAACTGTAGTAAAAATTTCATACTTATTGGATCATGTATAAGGTAGCTATAGATTTTCTTTAGGGTTTATGCTTGCTAAATCTAAATAAATCTATAATTAATTTATATATGATCCAATGACTATAAAATTTTTAGCATAGTTTGGTCTACTGTTGAAATTTCACCACAATTGGACCATAGAAACTACAATTATAATTATTCTAATTAATTACAAAAAAGTATCTAAATCTATAACAATTCTACTAAAATATATCATATTATATGTTAACCATATAGATCTACTCACGTGGAGTCTAACAAAATTTAATTTTCTATTTTATGATTTGATTATGATTTACTATGTTTTTAAAGATTTAACCAAAATAAATTTTTGGTGAACGCCTCTATCTATCTCGTTTTCCCATTGGAACTGAGCGCCTGGCGACATCACCCCCTACCTCTCGCCAATCCCCAGATCCACCCGCCGCCGGCCCCCTACCCTTCTTCCCCGGCGAGCTCGCCGGTGACAAGGGTAGGAGGGCCGGATCCCCATCTCCATCCATCCTCCTCACTCCCTTTCTGTAAAGTTCCCTAGTGGAATAAGAGCCCTGGATGGGCAGTTCGAGGACTCTGCTCCTCCTCACAGTTCTCTTCTTGGAGGTGGGCGTGATTGTCGTGGCCATGGTGGTTGCCGGGAGTTTCCTCCAAATCGAAGCTGTGAGTACTTTCCTCCAAATCGAAGCTGTGAGTACTTCAATAAAGGCCTTTATCTTGACTGTGCTTCTTCCTTGTCTGCTATATGGCCGTGTGGGCAGCATGGTGTTGCTCCCATCCGTCTTGAGACAAGGCATAAGCACGGTTAGCAACGACTTCAACACCAGTGACAGTGAAGCAAACGCCTACATCGAGCGCATCGACACCAAGCGCGTCTGCGTGAGCAGCACCGCCATGGCTGACGGCGGCAGCTCCAGGAATCTCCGTCGTTGGTGCCCTACTGTTCCGAGGTGGGGCCCACAGTCAGTGCTCTGGAACCCAGCAGTGCTACGCGGATCACAGGCAGGACTGCAGGAGGCACCCGTGTCCTCGTTCGGCCCTGCTCGGCGACACGTGCCTCCCTAGACAGAAGCGCTCGATCTTTTTCGTATGGTTCGCAGCCTCCGGTGCTAGGGCTGTCTCCAACAGCATACTCAAAGCATGAACTAAACCCATTGTGTGTTATCTACAGTGTTATGGGTTGCAAAAACAGGCCTCCAACAACTCATGCAAACAGGTGACTTATTTTGTGTAGCCAACGCCAGGCCACCCAAAGATGCGTCTCCCTTCTTCCCTTCTGCGTCTCCACGGGCGGGCCCCACCCAAGGGGCCGGACCAGAGCTGAGGGCGGCGAGGGGAGGAGGGCTGCGCCGCCGGTGAGGCTCGGCTGGCGATGGGAGGAGATGCCGGCCGGTTCCAGCGAGGGGAGCCGTGCGGGTGGCCTCCGCCTCAAGTCTCGTTGTGGCGGCCAGGCAGGCCTGCGGACGGTGGTCGCCGGCGCGTGCGTGCTCCTCCTTCGGTGCCGGCGAGATGCGCCATCGGGACACAGTCGACGTGGCCAGGTGGGCCTGCGGATGGGGACGGCCGGCGAGCTGCGCCGTCGGGGACGGCCGACACGGCCAGGTGGGCCTGCGGATGGGGACAGCCGGCGAGCTGCGCCGTCGGGGCACGGCCGACGCGGCTAGGCAGGCCCGCGGATGGGGGCGGCCGGCGCGCGCGTGCTCCACCTCCAGCGCCAGTGAGCTGCGCTGTGGCCCTCCGCCTCCGGTCTCGTCAGTGCGCTGCGGTAGAAGGAAGGCGGGGCGACGTGGACGGCAGCGCGAGGTGGATCCGCGGTGGCTTGAGTCTGGAACGCGGCAGGGCGAGGCGGACGGTGGCGCTCCGCCGGGAAGGAAGCGGGGGTCGTTCCCATCGGCGGCTGGCGGCGACATCTTTTGCGTCCGCGCTGTTGGACAGGGAGAGTTTTTGGGTCTGGGCCCCTTTCTCTGTGGGTGACGCAAATGAATAAATGCGTCTCCTGGCTGTTGGAGACAGCCTAATGTTGCTATTTTCAGCGAGACAACTACTTCTTTGGCGCTGGTTCAATGTCTCTGCTTCCACCTGGGTTTTGGTTCGAGCTTTTTCTATCGCCGACGACGACATAAACAACATCCTTCGGTCATCGGCATGTTTTTTCTTCGACGGCTCCACTGACCCTCTCTTCACCGTCGCAATGCGCGGTCAGTCCATCTGGCTGCAGGTGTCTTTGACACCCTTGCGAATACCCCTCGCCAGCAGAATCGTTCTCAGCCACGCCTCAGTCGACGCTGCTGTCTTCTTTTCTGGTGACATGACTTTTATGTAATCCGGTCTTCGTTAGAGGACCTCTATGTAATATGGCTGCTTTAATATATAATACATGATGTTGTAAAAAAAAATCAAAATAAATAAAAAAAGAAAAAGGTAAAAACCACTTTCAAAGCCGCTTATAACTAGGACAGAGAGGTAAATCGCATTGTTTCAAAAGTTGAAGGAGATTGTTTGTCTGGTTTTATAGGTTTCGGGAGGAAAAACAGATTTTCGCAAAAGTTAAAAGAGGAAAAATAGACTTTAAAAAAAAAACACGTGGTCATTATTGGGCTCGGTTAGCAAGCCCTCGCACTTTTTGTTTCTGGCGTTTGGCCCAAATAGCGCACACGAACTCTTTTTTTTTTTTTTTCTCACAAAAAAGAAACGAACTCTTCTTTTCTCTCCGCCGCCCCACCGCTCCCGCTCGGCCGCTCGGACTACCGCCGCCGCCCCACACCTCCGTCGCGCCGCCGAGCGACGGCGCGCATCCGCCTCCTCCGCTCCTCCCCTCCTGCCCTGCCTCCCGCGCCGTCTCGGCTCTCATCGCCGCCCCGCCTCCCTCCGTCGTTCCTGGCGACCGGGCTTCTTCGTTGTCGCCGGCTCCGCTCGTGAGGAGGGAGGAGGAGCCGCAGCGCTTGGATCCAGGGGCAGCGGCGTCCATCCCGCGTGATAAGGGACAAGGAGCCGGTGAGAGCTACTTTTTTCAGCTTCATCTCTCGGCTCTCGCAGCTCTCTCTCAGCGCGTTTTTGCGGAGATTCGTCGTTGGAGCTGGTTGCTGTGAACCCGTTTGGTAGCGAGGTGCCCAAAACAGCTCCTGAAGCTGCCCAATTACAAAACCATGACAATTGGCGGAATTGAAGAGTGATACTTGTAACTTGTTGTGTCTGTTAAGGTGTCAAATTGTTGTTTTTATATTTTCTTACCTCTGGCTCTTATTGTTGTTTGATGTTTTATCACAACAATTATTTTCTATCAATTAATTTTAAGCAATGATCTAAGCTGTTGTTCTGATCGTACCTGATTCTTCCTCCACACTGATAATTGCAACTTCGACATTTCATGGTTATGATCCA
The DNA here is from genome assembly GCA_038502445.1 of Eremochloa ophiuroides. Lineage (NCBI taxonomy): Eukaryota > Viridiplantae > Streptophyta > Magnoliopsida > Poales > Poaceae > Eremochloa > Eremochloa ophiuroides. Next base: position 9,775,675 of record JAHLJS010000002.1, read on the forward strand.
ATTTACATTTGAAGCACCAAACAAGTCAACTGTCGCCGTTGCTTTTGCAGGGTTCTATATTAATTATACTGCTAGATATGCTTGGGCGTTAGTGCCATGGCTCCTCATTACCAAGCTGCGACCTTGATTGCCTCTCCATCTTACCCAAACGCCATTGCCTGGTCAAGTGACAATCTTGTGGCTGTCGCATCTGGTCACATCGTAACTATTCTGGTAAGTGCAGTCCAATCACCCTGAGATGATCACCTACATGTCATATTATCAGGGTCATGATAGTTTATGTACCGAATATGGATAAGCCTATCCTTGCACTAACCATGCCCATTTTTTCATATTCAAGAACCCAGCTGCGCTTGATGGACCCCGTGGATTGGTTGGACTTCATCGCAGTGACCCTTTTCCTATAGGAGTGGTTAAGAGAGAAGGTAAAAGTGTAAAACTAGTCTTTGCATTAGTCATCTTCCAGAGGACTTGCTTAACATGGACATTTGTGTTAATTATTTGGTACCATGAATGAAGACTTAATTCACATGTACTGTATCCAGAAATTGTTTGGCTTGACATCAGTTTTGTAATGTGAATGTGTGGCGCTGTAAAAAATAACATTGAAAGAACTATAATGAATAAACTGTCGTTCTATTTGGCGTTTCAGTTTTACCAATGTTTGAAGAAAACGTCATTAAATGCTCACCTAGATGCTATTAAGCATGAGGTGGAGCCCTGGCGTCAAGGTCAGGATTGCAAAATTATTTTTTGGGTTGTGATTCCATCCGTGCTGATGTCATGCATCCTGTTGCTTGATTGTACCCACCCTCTGCTTGATTTCACCATGGGTTCATTCACACAGCCATTACATCTCCTGATGCAGCTACTGGGTCACTGCAAGATAAACACCTCCCTTTGAAATCTTAGATTTTGCTAGTCATATTATACTTATACCTTGTGAAATTCATTCAAACTACATGTTCAACCTCCTGAACAAATGACATGGCTTTTTTTATATTTATAGCTTAGTGCTTCATCTGTTCCAAAGTACAAGGCAAGATGCATTTTAAGATTCAAAGTTTGACCAACAATAGAAGTGGTTACATTGGATATCTATTTAGAAATACTTTCTAATGATCAATTTTTTGTTGCCGCTCGCGATATATTACGAGAAATTAGCTGTCAAAGTACTATCTTGATGATTGTGCCGAGTTAAACCACACCTTATTTTGTGATACAAGAAGTATAAAGTTTGCCATTAGTGCCATTTCACCAAAGAGTCAAAAAAAAAAAAAGTAGGAAGCTGAGTGAGACGATGTAGGTGTATTAATTCTGTTCGATCTAAAATTTTCAATTTATCAATGTTTGCAGATCTCTTGGAGCCATGTTTATTGCCCACTTCCTTGGCGCGTGAAACTGAACCATGTGCCCGATCGATTTCATGGTCTGAACAAGGATTTTCACCTAACTCCGGGTATACATACCTTTGACATTCTAAATGATCTTCTCTAGGTGTAAGTTTTATGTACAAGCTCTTCTGTTCACCCTACTGTAGTTACATATGTTTATAATATGGATGGCTAATATAGGTGTTTGCTGGCTGTTTGCACTGTGGATGGTCATGTGAAGCTTTACCGCTCACCAATTTGGGAGTTATGTGATGAATGGGTTGAAGTGAGTATTTTCGGTGCTATTTGAGCAACATTTAATTTATGATGAAATGGTTGGCTAAGTTAGTGTGGATACCGACCAAATGTCTGCTACAGTGATTCCTGTGCCAGATTTGGTTAGGGCCCTTGTTCCCATGATCCATGCATAATGCATAAGTATTGTAAATTTTTTTTATCACTAGGACAATCAGATGAACATTATCTGCATAACCTGGTTTTCAGCCAAAAATTCATTCTGTAGCACTTTCTTGTTCCTGTTCCAACTTCTAATCAGAATAGATCTTGCAATTTAAGGTTGTTCTTGACTGTTAGAGTTTGTGTATTAGGCCCATGAGGCTAAGCCCATGAAGCCCATGTATGTACTGCTATATAGCTACCCTTCTAGGGTTAGCCCAATAATCCAATCTACTCATTCTAACATGGTATCAAGCTAGGTCTTTTTTTCTCTTTCTCCTCACCTCCCTCCCACCCAGCCGCCGCCGCCGCCACTGCCATCTCCGGCCACCATGGCCGGCGGCCGGCCTCCTCCTCCCCCTTCCTCCTCTTACTCCACCACCTGCGGGTGCTTCGTGGGCCCTGCCTTCCCAGTCGCCGCCAGGACCTGCCGGTTGGGATGCGACGGCTCTGGCCCGCTCTTTCAGCACCATGGGCCTGACACCGCCCACCGGGCTTGACTGGGTCGCCGACTCGGGTGCCACCTACCACACTACGTCCGACCCCGGTATACTCACGGCTGTCCACCCTCCTTCGTCTCTTCCTTCCTCCATCATGGTTGCAAATGGTTCTTGCATTCCTGTCACATCCGTGGGTTCCGCTTCCACTCCTGGCTCTTTTCGTCTTCCTGATGTCCTTGTTGCTCCTTCTATGGTTCACAACCTTCTCTCCATTCGTCGTTTTACTGCTGACAATTCTTGTTCTGTTGAGTTTGACTCCTCTGGTCTTACTGTGAAGGATTTGGCTTCCCGGCGTCCGCTCCTCCGATGTGACAGCACGGGGCCCCTTTACACGCTTCGGCTTCCTCCGTCTGCTCCTACTCCTTCGGCTTCCACTTCATCCGCTGCTTTCGCCGCATCTACTTCCTCTACTACTTGGCACCGCCGTCTCGGACATCCTAGCCGTGATGTTTTGATGCAGCTTAGTCGTAGTTCCGACATACCATGTACTCGGGCTCACGATGGGCACTTATGTCATGCGTGCTAGTTGGGTCGACATGTTCGTCTTCCATTTCCCACCTCTTCTTCACATGCGACCCACATTTTTGATCTTGTACACTGTGACCTGTGGACTTCTCCTGTGATGAGCATTTCTGGCTATAGATACTATCTTGTCGTGGTTGATGATTTTTCTCATTATTCTTGGACTTTTCCCTTGCGTGCCAAGTCTGAGGCGTTTCCCACGCTCCGTCACTTCTTCGCCTGGGTGTCTACTCAGTTTGGCCTTACCGTGAAGGCCGTACAGTGTGACAACGGGCGTGAGTTCGATAACTCCACCTCTCGGGATTTCTTCCTCTCTCACGGTGTCCAGTTGCGCATGTCCTGCCCCTACACCTCCTCCCAAAATGGCAAGGCAGAGCGCATGATTCGCACCATCAATGACACCATGCGCACTCTTCTCCTCCAGGCTTCCCTTCCCGTCCGCTTTTGGGCCGAGAGCCTGCACACCTCCACCTATCTCCTTAACCGCCTCCCTTCCACTGCCTGTCCGGCTCACACACCACACCACGCTCTCTTCGGTACCCCTCCTCGCTACGATCACCTCCGTGTCTTCGGGTGTGCGTGTTACCCTAACACCACCGTCACTGCTCCTCACAAGCTGGCTCCCCGTTCGACCCTGTGTGTCTTCCTCGTGTACTCCCCGGATCACAAGGGGTACCGCTGCTATGACCTCACCTCACGTCGGGTCCTCATCTCTCGCCATGTGGTGTTTGATGAGTCCGTCTTCCCATTCTCCACTACCTTCACACCTCCTTCCACCTCCGACCTTGACCTCTCCTCTTTGTCTCCCACTGACATGGTGGTTCAGCCACCATTTCCGTTTTGTCCTGTAGGTCTTGCTCCGCCACTCGTGTCGCCGGCCCCATGCGCCTGCCCGGCGCCCTCCGGCGCGGCGCCTGACCCTGCGTCCCCCGCGGGTCCGGCTGCGCCTGACCCTGCGCACTGCGCGGGGCCGGAGGCGCCGTCCTCGGTGACTCCGGCGTGGTTCGCCCACCCGGTGCGCGTCTACCAGCGCCGCGTGCGACCGGCCCCGCTGGACACGGTATTGGTGCCACCACCGCCCTCGCTGCCCCAGTCTCCTACAGTGGTACCTTTCCCGTCGACGCCCATGCCGTCGTCTCCACCACTACCCGCTGCTCGTGTCGAGCCGCCGGTGTACCACCCGCTGCTCCTTCACCGACACCCGCGTCATGTTCACCCCATGGTGACGCGGCACGCGGCCGGTGTCCTGCGGCCCCGGGCTCTTGCAGCGACACCCGGGGACCCGCAGGTCTCTCCTGTACCCTCTTCTGTCCGCGACGCCTTGGCGGATCCTCACTGGCGTCGTGCGATGGAAGAGGAGTACGCGGCCCTCCTGGCCAACCAGACGTGGGACCTGGTGCCGCGCCCGCCTGGTGCCAATGTCGTCACTGGCAAGTGGATCTGGACGCACAAGCGTCGAGCCGATGGCTCCCTGGAGCGGTACAAGGCTCGTTGGGTTCTCCGTGGCTTCACTCAGCGGCCTGGTGTTGACTATGATGAGACCTTCAGTCCAGTGGTGAAGCCAGCTACCGTCCGCACAGTTCTCTCCCTGGCTCTCGAGCGCTCCTGGCCTGTGCATCAGCTGGATGTCATGAATGCCTTCCTCCATGGCACTCTGACTGAGACCGTCTACTGCAGCCAGCCGGCAGGTTTTGTGGATTCCTCTCGCCCTGACTTGGTCTGCCGGCTCAACAAGTCTCTCTACGGGCTTAAGCAGGCACCTCGGGCTTGGTACTCTCGGTTTGCTACCTTCCTGCTGACTCTTGGGTTCACGGAGGCCAAGTCTGACACCTCGCTGTTCATATACCACCATGGGGGTGAGACTGCTTACCTGCTCCTCTATGTGGATGACATCGTTCTCACCGCCTCCAGCCAGTCTCTACTCCAGCGCATCATTGCCTTTCTCCAGGCAGAGTTTGCCATGAAGGATCTGGGTGTGCTCCATCACTTCCTCGGCGTCACTGTTGAGCTCCGACCTTCAGGCTTGTTCCTCCACCAGCGGCAGTTCACTCGTGACATTCTGGAGCGAGCAGGGATGACTGACTGCAAGCCCTGTTCCACCCCAGTCGACACTCAGGGCAAGCTGTCAGAGGCCGCGGGTTCGTTGCTTGGCCCCTGCGGACTCTACCGCCTACCGGAGTCTTGCTGGCGCGCTCCAGTACCTCACCTTCACCCGGCCTGACATCTCCTACGCCGTGCAGCAGCTATGTCTCTACATGCATGGCTCCACGGGAGCCCCACCTTGCTGCTATGAAGCGGCTTCTCCAGTACCTGCGCGGCACCCTTGCCTATGGGTTGTTCCTCGGCCAGTCCTCCTCTGCTGAGTTGGTTGTCTACACCGACGCTGACTGGGCGCGCTGCCCGGATACCCGCCGCTCCACCTCCGGCTACGCTGTCTTGTTGGGCGGCAACCTTGTGTCTTGGTCGTCCAAGCGCCAGCCGGTGGTCTCCCGCTCCAGTGCCGAGGCGGAGTACCGCGCCGTGGCCAACGGTGTGGCCGAGGCTGCTTGGCTCCGCCAGCTCCTGGCTGAGCTTCACTGCCCCCTCGCCAGGAGCACGCTCGTCTACTGCGACAACGTCAGCGCGGTCTACCTCTCCACCAACCCTGTGCAGCACCAGAGGACCAAGCATGTGGAGATTGACCTTCACTTCGTCCGCGACCGTGTGGCCATCGGCGACGTCCGCGTCCTTCACATCCCGACCACCTCCCAGTTTGCGGACATCTTCACCAAGGGCCTCCCTTCCTCGACCTTCTTCGAGTTTCGCTCCAGCCTCAACATCACCATTGGCTAGTTGTGGCTGCGGGGGGGATCCTGTGTATTGTGCTTGTTTTCTTTCTTGTCCAGTCTTGTACTCCGCTGCGCCGGTAGTCCAAACCTGCAGGGGGGGTGTTAGAGTGTGTGTATTAGGCCCATGAGGCTAAGCCCATGAGGCCCATATATGTACTGCTATATAGCTACCCTTCTAGGGTTAGCCCAATAATCCAATCTACTCATTCTAACATTGACTCCCTGGTTCAAGGACTAGCTTTTGTTTGGACTAAACTTCTGTTTTTCATTGCATTTGTTTGTTAGGAATGATCAGTGATCACCTTTTCTAGGTCATGGATATGTTGGTGCTTATTATCATTTCACCTGTCCTATAGTTCGCAGTGATCACCTTTTCTAGGTCATGGATATTTTGGTGCTTATTATCATTTCACCTGTCCTATAGTTCGCAGATATATCACAGTTGCTGTTTGACTACTATAAAACCATAAACTTCGGAGAGGATAATGGTTCTCATTTGAATTCTCCGGTATGATAACTTCTACTCTAGCATATCATCATACTTTTGTTCGAATAATATGTGGCTAAAAGTATGGTTTTTATGATTAGAAGAATACAAATACTGGGGAGACACAGGTTTTAGGATCTACTTGTGAATTGCAAGAATCTCTTTCTTTCAGGGGTCCTGGACAGAGAAAAATAAAGCCACCAAGGTCAATGATATTTCCTGTTTCTACATCATAACTTTGTCATTGAAAGAAGTTTCCACATTTGATATAATAAGATGATCAAAGGAAGCACCATTTAGCCATTATGTAGGATGTCAAGTGCTGATATGCAAGCACTTTGTAAGAATTCATCTGTGGATGTCACAAATCTTTCCTTTTAATTTATTTTGTTGCAAGAAGGCAGCATTCTTAGCAATCTTTTTATCCATATACTGTACTGAATTTGTTTTCACTGAATTTTTATTGAATGTAGAGTTGATGGTTTTATATATGACGGCAATGAAGTTGATTTAGATGCTTCAAAAGATGCAAACTTCTCGATGGAACCATGCTCTAAATCAAAGAAGAAATCATTGAAAAAGGTAGAGATTTTACACATTTATGCTGAAGTTTCAGTTTATTCTTTTACTTGAAATGAAAGAGAAACCTAATTGTTTCTTAACAAAAGGAAGAACCAATTATCCCCTCCATTTTTAAATGGCACCGTTGAATTTTTACATCCGACTGACTTTTGGAGTGCTCGTCTTTCCTTTAAATATTTGTGCAAATAGACAAACATACAAGGCATGCTTAGAGTGCTTTGGATGACAGATCTAGTGACACTCTTTTCAGTTTCCTTAGCTACTAAGTAATTGAATAAATATTGCTGGTCAAAGTCTGAGAAAAAAATTAAATAGTGTCATGTGATAAAAAATGGAGGGAGTATCATGATAAAGGTGTTTCCTAGCATCGTATATGACTTTTATGTTTTCTATTTGACAATACTGTGTTTGTGATTCCAGACTGTAAAACCCAGGCATGAAGTAGTTGCTGTAAATGAACGAAACAACACAGGAAATATTAAAGCATCATTGTCCTCCAATGGAGAAAACAAATCTCTTCCTCTTATCACGGCAAAACAGTATGCTTGTCGTGCTGCAGATTTGTCTTCCCTTGTTGTTTCATGGTCTCCAGGTTTTGTCATCAAGTGATAAAACTTCTTGTTTATTGAGACATTGGTGCATTCTTGCTGTTGGCTCTAAATCCGGAAATCTTTCTTTTTGGAAACTATGTAAGCCAGAATATTACACAATAGATGTTGGCGTAGTTACCAGTGATCCAATGCTCATCGGGGTTTTGCAAGCTCACAAATCATGGGTCAGTGTCATAACTTGGCAAGTTCTTTCTGCGGGGTCTTCAAAATCCTCATTGCTTTTAGCTACTGGATGCTCAGATGGAAGGTAATCGTGATTTATCTGTATTGTCTGTAAATGGTGATGTGCTTTCTTCAGCCATACTATGTATTGTTTCTTGTTTGCTTACATGAATTTTGTTAGCTCTTCTTTACTCACGACATGGCAAAATTAATATATGGGGATAATCATAAGCATAGTTTTGCTTCTATGTTTTCTGGAATAAGGTCAAAGTTTGTCCATAAGCAGCAGAATGACCTTTTTTTGGAACTTGCAGAAGAATGACCTGTATAGGCATGCGATGAGCTTGTCATGCCTCTGCCTTAATAAAATAAGAAAGCACTCCCGTCCCCCATTTATTTTTCTGATTGTTGTGCTTGATGTTAAACAATCATGCAACTCATTTTCTGCATGATATATCTGGGCGGTGTTGAAAATACTTTACCCATATGCCTTAAAGATTCTCATTGGTTTTTGCCTCATAATTTACAAACTGTGGCTATTTATTTCCTTTGGATAGATATTATTAGTTTTCTGTAAATGTTACATGTCTCATATTGAAGATTTGATTTGTTTTTTTAGTGTTAAGATATGGTTAGGGACTATTGAAGGGTTAAATCAATGTGCAAGTGGAGAAGAAGTGCCATTTGTGTTAGTTGCTGAGGTATGTGATATATACCTTGTAGAGTTTACACTTGACATGTACAATTTGTGTGTTTTTTTAGATCGTGCAACATCATATCAATGTAGCATGCTTCTGTACCTTCAAGTTTCGTCCTTCTGAACTCTTTTGTTCTTCTGAATAAAATTTTCATCCAAATGTTTATTTGGTCAGGTCGCCACTGATTTATCAGCTCCAGTGTCGTCAATCTCATTAGCCATACCTGCCCGGTCTCAACGTGAGGTTAGTTTGGCAATTGGAAGAGTATCCGGGTCACTAGAAATATGGATATGGAATGCATCTAGCAACAAAATTGAGATTTCCAGTGCATGGCATGCACATGATCAAGTGGTAATGCTTCACATTAGTTGATGATATTTTATCTTCAGAAAAAATAAAAAAGAAAAATATCTAACATTACCATAGGTGACAGGTTTAAAATGGGCTATGGATGGCTATTGTTTATTCAGCTGCAGTCAGGTTTGTTGATATTTTTTCATGTCACCTATTTGATTGCTGCGCCTTGATTGTATATTGCGTTTTAGCATGAGAACTTGATTGTATATTGCGTTTTAGCATGAGAATAAGTTCCCGAAAAATGGAAGTATGGAACTTGCTCCTCCTTTAGCCTTGATTGAAGTATGAGTTGTGACCGCTTTTGCCAGCTATGCTCAACCATGGATCGCTACCTTTGTTTCTGAAAGAGAATATGGCTCGGTAATTAGTAGATTATGGAGGTACCAAAGGTGTACAACATATAGGCAAGGATCGACTAGGGTTTATAGAAATACCTAATCAAGGAAGATCCTTGCCTGATCCAAATGGTCAACTACCATAAATCCCTAGGGTTGCCTTGAGGGCGCACCCAGCCTATGCCCAGGGAACTAGAGCCCATGCAGCTGGAACTAGAGCCCATACGGCTGGCCTAATGACCTGAACCAACAGCCCATCAGTTTCTTTCATTTTTTTCCATTCTCTTTTTCTCGTTAGACAATCGTTCCTTTTTTTTCCTGGCCACAGAAGAGAATTGAACATCATTTCTTTAAGAGAGAAAAAGAGGAACAGGAAAAAGGAGGGAGAAGAACCTACCATGACCTGTGATTGTGAGACACAGGGCCAAAGAAACTAGTCTAGTACAGGCTAAGTGACAAAGAGTGCCAACAGAAACTTAGGAAAAATCAACCCACAACAAGCGATTCAGTCAGCAGCTCCTGGAGTTCTTTTGCGCCAGAAGAGCATAGGATGCATTCATTTGTGATTGTCTGCAGTAATATTGTAATGCTTGGACTTGCTCCATTAAAGACACTCATTCCTGTGCTTTCAAATTTCCCAGGTCACCAGGGTAATGAGTGTATTAAGCCCTTTTTTAGACAATTGCTCTTGACATTAACGTTGTTTCCAATACACCTTTCAATGCTCAAGTAAAGAAGATTAAAAGCGTAGTGTTGAAAATTAACTAGTACTCCCTCAATTCCAAATTATAAGATGTTTTGGTATTTCTAGATTCATAGCCTTTGCTACGTATCTAGACATATATTATGTCTAGATATATAACGAAATCTATAAATCAAGAAATGCCAAAAATGTCTTGTATTTTGGACAGCGGGAGTACCATTTTGGTATGATGCTATGTGGGGCAAGAAGTACTCTAGGTGTGCCAAGAGGGCAACCATGCCAATGGCAGCATGAGGCAGCAGGAATGTGCGGTGAGCGTGCCTTGGGTATATCTATCAGGTTCATAGGAAGTTTGTTTGGATAAGTTGTATTTCTGAGTCTCGAGCGCACAAGATTAGGTGAGTTGTTGCTGGCATATAGTGTGCTTATAAGATGTACCTGTGTAAGGTTAAGCAATACATGAGCCTTCCTTCTATCTCCATTTCTTACCTCTACCCTTCCCATTTTCCCAACATAGGGTGTTGAGGTGAACAATGTCCTCCCACCCCCATGGAGGATCACGAATTCACGATTACCTCTACTTCCTACCCACACATAAGAGAGAGCTAAATACTTGTCGTGCTTATTTGTTTTAAGAGTAAAATGCACCGTGGGTCCTCAAACTTGGTTTGGTGTCATCCAGGTCCCTAAACTTACTAATCGTGTCACATTAGGTCCAAATCACCATAACTTGAGGTAATCCGCCTGCATAGCACATTGGCTTCACGATGACATATGACCATCGTGTTGGGCTCACATGCTTGGGAGGGAGAGATTTGACTCGCATGTGGGCCCACATGTCATCGTGCAGTCAGTGTCACGTAGGCAGATTTACTCAAGATATAGTGATTTGGACCTCACATGACATGCTTAGTAAATTTAGAGATTTTGGTGTGCATTTCAAAGTTTGGGGCCTATGTGGCACTTCGAGGACTGATGGTGCATTTTACTCTTTGTTTAACTACTGAAACTTTATGAGCCTGTTTTATGAGCCTGTTTTACTATTGCACTATCTGATGGTCTGGTTTCATTTTGATACACATAACCTGTAACAACTTCAGAACCAAGGCGCAGCATGGTTGGTAGAACATCCAGTAGAGAGGCTGCCCATGCAAGCTTTAACCCTGGTGCTCGCAAGTCCTGGTTGCTTGATGTATTATCCGCGGCAGTTTATTTTTCTTTTTTTTTTCATAACCTTTGATAAATTTAAAAGCTGAAATCTTTCTTGATTGTTGATTAATTTACTAACTCAACTTATGTACTATAGTTATACAATTCACTCTGCTCTTCCTCCTGAGAGGTATGACTCAGATTTTGAAAGTTGCACCTTTCGGCCTAATGCTTTTCATTTTCTCTTCTTTTAGGACAATTCTGCACGTTGTTGGATCTCTCATGAAAACCACCTTGAAGAATTTTTTGTGCATTCAAATTTTCCAGAGCTAAGGGAGTCAGCAGATGTAAAACTAGTAGATACTTAAATGTTTATTATCCTTGATGTCCAATTTTTTCCATATAATATAATTGGGTTCTCAATATGCATGCAGCTATCAGAAGTCTCAGATCGATGCTATGGTCTTACACTAGCACCTGGAGAACAGATGATTGCTGTGGTATGCCTTAGGCTTTTGTATACGACATCTTTTTGTTCAACTGACCTATTACTGTCGGTTAAGAGATATGCATAAGATGCAATTCTTTTTTCAGGTCCGCAGTTTGGATCTGAACCTTTTGAACCAGATGTATCAAGTCAGGTAATTTTGCTTATGCGTTGTCAAAAGTACTGGGTCCTTGTGCTACAAATCTTCCTTGCATTAATATTACATTTAGAATTAATTTTGGTAATCAAAACAACAGGACACAAAAGGCGGTGGTTGAGTTCATCTGGATTGGTGGCCAATTTGTTGGTATTCCACTAGACAGGAGCATTGATATTTGCAGTCAACAGTCTGCAGACTTATCCTCAAGTAACCTTATGTGGTGGAGAACCAACATTTTGTGGTCGCTGAAGAAATATGAAACTGTTGAAAAAAGACTTGTGTTATGGGATGTTGTAGCTGCGCTGCAGGAGTTGAAGAAATCTGCACCCACCTTTCTGGAGACTTTAGTGCATAGTTGGGCCTCAGTTTTATTTTCGGGTGACCCACAGTGTGTTTCTATCGATGCCCCACCATCATCTTCACTGCATGACATGATGCCCTATGTCAGCTCGCGGAAGCTACACTTACTGAACATAATCTGCAGGAAAGTAATGCTCAGCAATCATGTACAGAATGGTCCTGTTGCTGAAAACAATAATGAGGAAACAAGTGATTTTTGGAACACTCTTTTGGTAAGGAGTGAAACAGAACTGCGAGAGAGGCTGGTGGGTTTCACCTTTGCTGTAGTCCTTAAACGGACAGCATATTTGTTCAATGGTACCTCAACTGAAAATTGTTGGTTTCCTGTCGGGGTTGCCCAGATGGATTCTTGGTTATCCATGAATTGCGGAAAAGTGCATGGCCACCTGCAGGCTATCAGATCGAAGATCAAAGATCTGGGAAGCAGGTGCATTTTCCCGTCCCAATTGATCAATCATCTGTCATCCAGTTTCATCTTTGAAGCGAGATACCAGTTCACTAGCATCGGGCACGGAACCTAACTTTTCCCTCTTGCAGGATCGACGGATACTCTGATGTAGAAAGCTGCCCCTACTGCTCTTCGCCGGTCCATTTCGAGTCGCCTGATGTAGCCATCTGCGGGGAGAGGCACACCCTGTCACGGTGCAGGGTGTCCATGATCCTGTCCTCTGTTGTGCAGCCAGTGTGGCACTGCGTGTGCTGCGGAGGCATGGTCGACAAACTATTGCCGGAGTCGTTCTTCAGCATGCAGGCGTCCACTATCCATGATGAAGGATCGCTCGATTTGTCAGCAGCCTCTGTCCCACTGTGCCCCTTCTGCGGCATCCTGCTGCAGAGGTCAATGCCAGCGTTCCTGCTCTCCACCTCGCCGGTTTAGAGTATTTGGATGCTACTCCAGTAGGCAGCCGCCAGGTGTAACATGCAGTAGTAATACAATACAATGGTAATGTCTAAGGGGATTAGAGATTAGTACCAACTACCAAGTTTGTTCTAGTTGATTGATGCTGCCTGGCAGTGCCCTTAGGGTGTCTCGAAATGTTTGTGATAGGTTCGGCGATGCTTAGCACGCCGCCGGTTTCTGGTCAGTTTTTATGGCTTTATTTATTCTTAGGGTCTCCTTTTTGAATATGAAACTGGTGGGCTCTTTGGTTTGGTTTTATTTGGACACTGACGGTGGCTGATTATCGGGCGCAGTTCAGCTATCTGGAAACGGATTTATGCTGGGGACATGCAGTTCCAAGTGCATATATTTTTGCTTCATTCAGAGACTTCCCAGAGCAGAGCATTTTCAGTAGTGTCACATGCGGATATTTAAATGGATGGCATGTATGATGTGCATGGCAACTCATTTAAACTGTATTGATATGCCCTGGATTGAACCGAGGACTCAGGGCGTCTCCAGGATCCAGATGTCATCCCGCTTTTGCAATTGGAATGGTACATTTTTGGTACCGGTGTTCGGTAGACGGTTCGGGTGTCTATTAGCAAACTCGTTGGTGTTCGTAAATTTAATACTAGTGCTAATCTTGGGGGGAACAACTACTCCGTCTGTCGGGCGTCCCAAACAAGGTAGCTCATGCAATTTCTTCTTTTCTTTCTTAGGAAAAAAACTACTACCTCCGTCTTGCTGTCAAAAAAAAAAAAAAAAACCCCTACTACCTCCGTCCCTTGAGGACGTCCCCAACAAGGTAGCTCATGCGTTTTATTTTCCCTTAGGGCATCCCAATAGTGACCAAACAGATACTCTAAGAGAGATTTTATTGGACGAACGAAGGATAGTGCTGGCAAGGGAACAATAGCTAGTCTCGTACGCTTTCCAATAAATTTTCTTTCACGATTTCTTTTAATTGTTTCTAGAGCTCAACTAGCTAGCGATTTTTTTTCCATCCTTAGGGCGTGTCCAACAGCGATCGAAATCGCTAGCAGAAAGTTTATTTTATTCATTACAGAAGAGCGTGCTAGGGAGGTGTGAAGCGCTAAGCTTGCACGAACTCTAATACCATCTACGTCACTGTTCTCACTTGCTTTTTGTTTCCATGGCATGATGCTTTGATTTTTTTTATTATTTTATTTTGCTTCAGCCGGTGATTTGTAAAGTTCATCGGAGACACTCTTAGGGCAGCTACAACGATTGGCTTAGAGATAAACAAATACTGATGTGGAGGACAGAAAGGAGGAAAGAAGAGAGTTTGTTTCTCATGCAAGCACCTAGCTGGGCACGAAAGTATAGGCATAAGTTGGTCCAAATAGTAATTGTTGTGAAGAGAAATAGAAGAGAGAAACTTTTTAAGGTAAATTGGAGCTAACTACTGTATGACTTGGCTTATAGCCAAGCAACTTGGTTTTATTATTGACCTTGCTCTTATAACTCGTTTACTTTGTTTATTTGTTTTACTGCCAACTTACACAGACCAATGTAAAAGAAAGAACAAAAATAAACAAGAAATAGAGATAGAGATGTATTAGAAGAAGTGCAAGGTGCATTAAGAGGAACAAGGACGCAACGCTCCCTCGCCATTGAGACTGGCCACGGTAGCAAAATTAATTTCGGTCGTTTGATCCGTCGGTGGACGTCTAGATCTGGTTCGAACTACTGTTGCGCTGCCACCGGTAAATATCTAGCCCACCCCTCCTCGCGGTAAAAAAAAAACTCCCTTCCTCTTTCTCCCGTCGCTCTCCCACGCGAGCAGGCGGCGGCGCCGCCTGCCCTCTTCCTCCTCCTCCCCTCGCGTGACAACGTGCCTCCGCAGGTCGCCCAGCTCTCTCTCCCCCCTCCCGATGTGGTGGGCACGGCGGGGCCCCTGCGCCCAAACCCTACGGCGGGAGGCGCGGCGGCGGCGGTTGGCCTCCTCCTCGCCCACCCCCTCCCCCCACCCGCTTCACGGCGTGCACCCGCAGGTCGCGCCCCTCCCGATGTGGCGTGCACGATAGGCTTCTTGCGGAGGCGGCGCACGGCCCGCCGATGGCGGGGGCTGCTGGCCTCCCTCCTCCCCCCTCCCGCGTCACGGCGTGCCCCCGCAGGTCGCGCATCTCCCTCTCCCTCCCTCCCGATGTGGTGTGTACGGCTGGGCGCCTGCGCGGAAACCCTAGGTCGGGCGGCGGCGGCGCACCCCCATGGCTGCCAGCGCGACCGACGCGCGCTGGTCTCGTCGTCGGTGCTGCCAGCCCTCCTCCCCCTCCACCGATGGTGGCGTACCGGATGGCCAGCCGCTGCGGTCCCCTCTGCTCCATTTGCTTCTTGGCATCGCCGAGGTGAGGCAAGGTGATCTCCCTTAATCTCCATCCCCATCCTTCCATTTACTGCTCCTTCGTGCACAGATCAATAGATCCACTTATTGATCCATTGATATATAAGGGTGTGCTTATGATACTCCATTTATTTTAGTCTGAGCATATGCCGTTGCTGCTGATGATGTGCTTATTCCAATTGGATCTTAGGGCCATGCCTGTGAGGTGCTTCCGAGCGACAAGCCCGACCATATTTCCATGCCATTGCTTTTTGCATCTTTAGTTGATCATAGGTCAATGGCAATGCCTCTGCAAATGTGTTTTGCTCAAATATACCATTGCCATGTGTTAAACCAGCCCATTTTTCCATGTCGTTGCCATTTTCAATTCTTTTTCTACCACATGTCGATCACGGTGATGCTGGACATAACTCTCTTTTTCGCGTGTGGAATATATATATATATATATATATATATATATATATATATATATATATATATATATATATATATATATATATATATATATGCCGTAATGGTTATATTGATTTCCTGGAATTTGGCATGTGAGCTAACATGAACTATTACATATATGTGGTCCTTTTTTATTCTTATATAAACTGAGGCAATTTGGCATATGCAATGATGACCTCGTTCTGTCTGCCAAAATCCAATCTTGTTTCCTCCACTTCGCTGTTATCTGAAAAAAAATGGTATTCCACCTCAATGCTTCTATGCAATTCTGTTCTTATCTATATCCACCACATGCTTCTCGACCAGAAGCCCTGGCCAAGTCACCCGAAAATCTTTTGGCCATCCGATCTACCGTTCGATGGCCATGATCGCTTATATCGGATTTTTATCGGAGCAGCTTCGACCGCTTCCCCTTCGCTTCAA
Source organism: Eremochloa ophiuroides (assembly GCA_038502445.1). Taxonomy (NCBI): domain Eukaryota; kingdom Viridiplantae; phylum Streptophyta; class Magnoliopsida; order Poales; family Poaceae; genus Eremochloa; species Eremochloa ophiuroides. Next base: position 9,791,569 of record JAHLJS010000002.1, read on the forward strand.
TTGGCTTTCTGCCTTTCCCTCCTTCTTTCAGTGTTGGGGGTGGTCACCGGTGTTTTATGATTTTCCATTTTTTTCGACTAACTGGCATATGGAGTGATTTAAACCACTACATATACATGGTCCTTCTTCTGTTCTTAATGAACTGAGGTACTTTGGCGTGTGCAATGATGGCCTGCTTTTCCTGCCAACAGTCCAGTCTTGTTTCCTATGCTTCACTGATATCTGCAAAAATTGTTGCAATTCGATATAAAGGTTTTCGGATTCCTCCTATTTCTTTAGTTGTTCTATCCTGCTCTTTCTTTAATCATTCTTTTCTTCTTTGGAGCTACGTCCGTACCTTATTTGCCTATTGCGGATTTGATTTTGAATTTATTGCAGATTGTAATTAAATACTAGGTACAGGGGTTGAGTATGCCATCACTTTTTGACTACGAGGTCAAACTGAGATCTCCTCTCCACATTCCATACTAACGCCATTAAAAATTATCTCTATATTTTTTCCAGTATCACTAGGCTAATATTAGTTTGTATGCCATTTTCCTGTATATAAGTTGCCGCAGCAATGCAGTTCCTCATAGTGTCTTTTACTTTCCAATAATAGCTTCTAAAAGCTGATCGTGCTGCCTTTTAGCAAAGCAATCACCTTATGAATTTAGGCCTGCATTTTACTGCCTGTTTTTTATAGGAAAAATTTGTTTCTTTGTATGCCTAGTCTGACTTCACTCAGTATAAATCCATGGTGACAACACATGTTATAGGCTCATGTGTTTCCAATTTCAAGTAATATTGAGTAGTGAGTCTTTCCCTTCTTGATTTACACCTTATAAGTGTTACACAAGATGTCATGGTTTCGTACAATCGACAGCCCTGCTATTTATGTTACGAGTAAAAAAAAATGTATGAACATAAATTCTTTTAATAATCAGCTCACCTTATGGCTACCAGTGATCTGAAAGTCTGTGAGAGATTTTATCACTTTTCCAAAACAGGTGGAGTGAACTCTTTAGTACAATATAATATTAATGAACAATATATTGCAGTATATACATATTTATGCAGAGTGCCATGGATCAATGAACTTATTTGTTGACTGATATATCAATGACGATAAACAGTTATTACATACTACATAGTTGCATCGCTTTATTGTTTTACTCAAATAATTTGACCTCTCGCAGCCGGAATCTAGGCACAAACATACATTGCAGGTCTGATGCTGCAGACAAATGGGAGGATGCCAGCCAGGGCACATTTATATTAGGATTTTAGACATTCATATACTTTTACCCTTTTGCTGCCATACTCTGATCACTTGGTGATTTTATCAGGTTCACGTACCAGACGCATATTGAGGTTCCTACGCATGGTATTAGCCAAAGTTATATTGAGCGAAGCATCTTGGTAAGCTTCCGTATCGTTATCGCGATTGTTACTATGCTGGTGGCTTGCAGCTGAGCCTTTTTCTAATATTTGTATGCAATACCGTCCTGCTATTAAATATATTTTATACCACGCCATGTCAGATCAAATGCAAGTTTAGTTTCGCATATCGTGTTGTTTTCTGATTTGTGATGGTGCCACTTACTTTGTAATAGCTTGTTGTTGGCTTTACTTGTCAGCCAGTTTGCTATTAAAACTTCAGCGTTCACATTGGATTATTAATATCTACAAAGGCCAAAATGATTTACCAGTCTACAGCAGGAGCACTTTGGAACCACTATGGTACTCCCCAGTGTTGTTGTCTTTCTTCCTCCGCTGTGATGTGCTAATGTTTTCATATATACGTTAAACTGAAGGCTTCGCCATCTTCACAACAAGATTAGCTGTTAATGTATTTGATGGTTATTTGCAACGACAGGATTAGGGTACTTCTACTGTAGCTCTCCTTTGATTGTAGATGCACCTTTGTACACTTAACAAATTTCTGATTAAATTTTTCTTGGCCATTTGTATTAGGAATGGACAAGCATAAAACACTACCTCGTGCTTCTATGATGCAAGGTGGTTAACGAAGGAAAGGCCTTCTTTCCACGAAACTGATTCGCAATCTAGCAGATTTCGATGTGAGCTTCTATGTTCTTTGGTTTTAAATTTCTCCTTGTTCCTTCTTGTTCTTTTAGATCTGGTCTGCCGAACGTCACGCAGCCCTTGGCATTTCTGAAGAATTTTGATCTGCACCATCAGGTAATATCTAGATTCATTGAAAAATAGATTGTCCATGTGTGGTCCCATCAAGAATTTGGAGTCCACTAAAATGAATAATTAAGAGAGAGTACTTCCTCAAATGTGTTAATAAATATGTCACAATTATTCTGCATGTGATTAGGTTGTAGTAAAGGGTTCCTCCAGTAGCAAATAATGAAGAAGTGGTTTGCATATGTGTTTCAGTTTCGTACTCCAGTTATTTGCATTCATTTTCCAATAGGACCTCTATGTATTACTTTCACCCCATCATCTTTTCTTTGTATCGCAAGTAGCTAAACATTATTATGTGTTATATGCTACATAATTTAATGTATACCAAGGCCAATATGGAAAGACATCCAGGTTGTATATGTAATGCCTTTTGTTTTATTAGGATGGAAAAAGAGAACAAAGTTGGAATTGGGTTTCAGTTTTACCTTTTGTACAGAATTGCAAGAACAAAGATACTTACATATTTAAAATAATATCATCCTCATAACTAGGTATCTAATTATATTTCTTAACCTTATATGCATTCCAAGCCTGGTGAGCCTGAGACCACTCAAAGGAGAGTCGCTGGATATGGTAAGTTATTGAGCCTACACCCGAAACATCACATTTTCTCAGGTAACATGTACATGACCTGGTAGGAAAATGTGGGTCTTTGTTTTTTATTACATATTGTTCGTGTGGTGAATAAGCAATATATCTGGCCACAAATTATTAGTCAATTTTTACATCCTGGCTACATATACAGAAAAAAAGAGATATGTAGACGTTGCTTCATAGCAGGTCATACCACTTGGCACCACCTTACCTAAATATAAAGTGTGGCCAGTCTTCCACATTATTATATATGTTTCTCAATATTTATATTTTATTTTTTCCCTGTACCATATGCAAGTCTGAAATAGTTCGAATTGAGGTTTGGTTGGGTTCTTTGCACCTGAATCCTCCAAGATTTGGTTAGTACCTTCAGCCTTTCGCTCATGCTGATTTGGTTAGTACCTTCAATCTTTCGCTCAAGCTTATTTGTTTACTCTTGTGTGTGCTATTGTCGGCTTAAATGCCTGTCCTCACCCACGGTTGCGACATCTTCTTTTTCAAAATGTTTTTTTTGGAATAGTAACTCCTAACTGATAACGAAACAGAAGGAAAAGACTCCTATGCTTCCTTCTCTTCCCACGTATTTACATGAATCATTCATGGTTCGCATGACAAACCTTCGAATTGCTAACTAGGATGATATTTTCCTATTACATGTTGTGGCTACCTATCTACAACAAATCAAATGATGCCATTTGTGCTTAGTTCTGAGGCTCCCTCTTTCCTTCCCCCATGCTCTGCTCTATTTCTTCCTCCCTCAAGTTTTGGCATGGTCGCCTTAAAAATCCCCTTTATCTCCTTTGCCACCTTATGTCTCCATGAACTTGCATAAAATTCATGTTGTGCAAATAAAATCTGACCATATGTCAATGCATTGTGGTGTTATTATCTTTTTGATACATGTGCCTAAGCCGCTCATTTATTTATTTATTTTATATTGAGCATATGCCAGTGCTAATAATGTAGCTATTCCGACCTGAGTGTATGATAAATTGAGCTACCTGAAAATTAAAATTAGAGTTGCAAATTGGAGAGGATTATGAACAGGAAGATGGTGATGAGCTCAACAAAACGCTTCCAGAGACCGCCGCCTCTGTGGAACTAAAGACCAAAAAGTACCTTACACAAGACTTGGACTCACTGTATCCCTACAATTCTAAAAGTTTTTTACACATATATTCTAAACATAGCTAATTTGTACGATGATTTCTCAAATTATTGCAGAGCAAAATCTCTTCCTCAAGGCCATGCTGGAAAAGATGGGAAAGAAAGCTAGGCCAACATCTTTCCTGTGAAAAAGGTAGCCACACTTTTGGATTCTGTAGTAAACAGCAAAATGAAGCAGTATCTTCATTAATGTTCACATCAGGTAGTGAACATATGTGTTTGTGAACTGCACCTGACAGTCCCATAAACAAACCTCCTGTGATACTTGTTGCACGTATAATATTCAGTCAACTCTGTCGCTACACTAGCCTACCTACCTACGGTGTACAACTTAAACCTCAGAACTCTATGTATGGATTGTGTATGATGTGGAACCCAGTTGTTCAACTTTATGCATGCATTATGTGTGCTGGCAATCCTAAGAATTGCAGCTTCATCCATAATCATGCCTAAACCTGTTCAACGCACTATGATCTAAACTATGAAATGTATTTGATGTCCCTTGTTTTACTTAGAAAGATATACTCAATTCTATGTCTACTAACATATGCTCCTATTCAGAATTCAGATCACGTTCTACTTGAGCCCTCGTGTCATACGTGTTAGCAGAACAAGAGCCACATTCATATTACACATCTTGTCGATTTGTTTGCCGCAAGGGGGAAACGGGCGCGCGAATGCGTGCGCCTCGGATACTAGTTAGATAGTAAGATTGACAACTACTTTAGAATAAAATTTTAATCCAAAAGCGTCAACTATTTTTCCGACAGGAAGCTTAGGTGCACCGTGCACATCATGGTTTGAGAGAATGGCAACCGTGTTACCAAAATTGTCCTCGGATCTTTGGAACGCGCAATTGCCATTTTTTTATGTCGGTGGTAATCGTGTGTTGTGTCACAAACAATATGGCGTTACGTTACCCTGTTAGTGTTCTGTTTTATTTCAGGCACGACGGTACGATTTATTAAACCCTTCAAGTTTTCTCCTTCTTAAAATACAGATACATCTCCATAAGAAAACATATCCGTGCCACTATTTCCTACCTTTTGGCTTCCTTTCTGAGCATCTCATATCAACAAATTACCCAAAATTATATACTGGTGTGCATTTATATCCACGATTTGTTTGAATGATAGAAATGTTATGGGATTCTCAAGCGAATCTCCAAACATTTCCTTCCGTGAAGGCAAGTCTCTATGAAACACCTAAAAGCATTTTTTCTGTTTCAAAGCAGGAATGACAATCACCTAAATAGAGTGTTTTGCAAGTGATTCTAACTTATTTTAAGGAGAATCTGGATCAATAGCCAAATGATTTCTTTAATTATTTTCAAGTGATTCTAATTCAACAGAGAAATGTTTGTACAGGAGAATTTGAATCTAAAATATTTCTAGGAGAATCTAGATCCCAACCAATTAATGCACCGACAGTCTTTACTAAGTGCTTGAGTACTCCCTTTCGTACTAAAATAATTTGATGATCTATAAAATCAATTTTTATCTCTAACCCTATAGATTTGGATGGGCTATATGCAAACTTTGAAAAGTGATAGAATATCACATTTCAAATCAAATGACCTAATTTATTAAGTAGATTTTAAATCCTCCAATTTAAAGTTTACAAATTGCCCACGAGAATTCGATCATTTTTAGTTTTATTGGACACGAGCCTGGCCTTCAATCATGATCTAATCTTTCCTCGAGAAACTAGCATACAATCGTAAACTAATTGTCTTCCTACATAAAAGGCCATGGCCATGCACATTGAGCCATGCAGTCGTTTAAACAACCAAGCAATCCGTTCCACTCACTGACATGCAGACCCCACCCACTATGCATAAGTTTTCCCAGCTACAAGCGGCGTTAGGACAGGGGTATAGTATGTAACACATGGAGGGAGGCTGTTAGAGCTGGCCCATAGACCACATACTCGCACATACAGCTGGAGATCTTGATGCCCGATACCCATTAATTAAAGAATAAAATAAAGTAACAAAAAAAATCATATCATATTGTTGTTATTGTTTCGCATGGTCGCCACGGGTTGTTGGTACGTCCAGGTTGCAGCACCTACCGTCGCGATGGCGATGGGGTCTACAGCGTTGGTTGATGCACCGGGCTCACGCGCTCGTCCCTCGTCTCACAAAGCTTTGCAATTTGCGTGGCGCACCGCTGGTGATTACTACTACTCTGCTGATTAGTGGAGCACTGGAAGCTGCTCGTTTTATTTTTCTTTTTTTTTTCTTTCCCTCTCTTTTCGCCCCCACCGACAGAAAGAGGGAGAAGGGGCTCTGTCGTCCGCGTTTCTTTATTCCCTGCAGTGTCGGCTCGCATGTGTGCGTTTTAGCCTCTCCTCATGGGTCATCCCCTCCTCTGTCATTACCCATTTCTTAAACTAACTCGTTAATAAAGCTTGCCACTGATTGATCGTTCCGGTTTTGCCCCTGGTGACTGGGACTCGCTGCCTGCAGCTGACTGACAACACTATTCACATGCTGGTCAGTCATATGATGGTTTTTAAAAGTAATTTAAACATTCGAATTCATTCATCATCTTCGGAATAATAGAACAAGTATTTTTAACTTCCTATATAATAGTATTTTTCTCATAACAAATCAGCATAAGTTGAATCAACGCTTTTTCTCAGTCAGGACCATGAGATACTGTTTCGAAGAACGATGGCAACTCTTCCGAGCATCTCTTGTCCTTGATGTTTTGCTAGATTTAAGGATCGAGATAGTACTTTGCAAAACTCACACCCGGTATCCGTATCCTCGTATCCCCAGCATTATGATCTGAAGTTCTGAACCCACTCCTGCTATCCAAAACCCCATGTGTGATTTTCAGTTACCACTGACTTATTACCGTTAATCACCTGTCCCTGCCCATAGCAGCGGCAAAACAGGGCTAAGATTATCAGTTTTCACAACCGTTAATCACCCGTCCTTGTCCCTTAGCGAACAACATCACAAACAGCTGTGTGTCACTACTCAGTTGTCACCACACCAGCAGTAGGGGCATTCCCGTAAATGCAGCACGGAGGTTGAGGCGTCCACATCTACTCCCTCGCGGCAAGAAACCGCCCCCGATTCATATAACACCACGCCACCCGCTCCCAGGCGCGGAAGGAAGGAAGCAGCAGCGCCGCGGAGCAGAGTGAGAGTGTGTCGTGCTGCCGCCGCAGTAAAAACAGGGGAAGGGGAGGGAGACGCACATGCTTTAAGTCCCACTCCCCACCGCCTCAGATCTCCGCGCACCTTCCTCCCCACCGAACCCCATTCCCCCCGCGCGGCCGCAACCGTCGTCGCCGCAGCAGTCCGGAGCGAGATCGGCGGGCGGGCGGGCGCGGCTCTGCAGTATCTAATCTGTCGGTGGGAGACCGCGTGTGTCGGCGAGGCCGGCGGCGGGCGGGAAGGAAGGAAGAATGGAGGCGGGCGGCAGATCCGTCGCGTGCTGTGCCGCCGTGCTGCTCGCGGCCGCGCTGCTCCTCTCCGCGCCGACTACCACAGGTTCGCCGCTCTGGCTTCTTCGCCTCTCCTTGTCCGCCTCTCTCTCTCTCTCGCTCGCTCGCTTGCCCGCGAGTTTCTGAGCTGCTTAGATCCGCCGCCCGATCGCCGTTGCGTCTGATGCAACGGAGCTCGGACAGCTGCTATGATGCTCCCGTTGCGCGCTGACAAATGCGGCCCTCAGTTTGGTTGGTACTGCCAGCGTCGGTGGCTACAGTGCAGCGTCGGTGGCTTCTAGTTTTTATCCCACCGCACTCCAATTCAGCTCGATCTTTCGAGCTTGCCTCAGCTATGAATCCAATTAAGTAGGCTTTGTTTCCTGCAGCCATACATGCAGCTGCCATCTCAGCTCAGGCTTATTATTAACTATAGTTCCACTGTCTGCTCAACCTGTCGCGAGCTGCTCCATACTTGGTAGTAGATCTGTTCAGGAAGTGAAGAATCTGTCCAAGATCTTAATTAAGTTATAGTTCACCATTAAGGGATCCAGTTCCAAATTCAAAGTGTGTGGACTTGGAACGTAAATAGACTCCATATCTTGTGTGAATTCATTATTCATCGTTTTATAATTGGGATCTGTGTTTGACGTGAACCCTGTGATTGCTCTCTGCAGAGGCTTATGATTCGCTGGATCCGAACGGCAACATCACTATAAAATGGGATATTATGCAGTGGACTCCTGATGGATATGTCGTAAGTAGAATGCCCACCCCAGCTGCATCTCCAGCCTAGTAGGCCCTGGTCTATTCTATTGAATAGCCCAGTTTGACCTGTACGATATAAGTTACTGTATGTAACATGGCCAATGGCTGAACTAGAAACATACATACATCACAGACCACAAGAACAGCATCCCAAATTTATGTCAGAAGCACGCTATTGCATACATGGTTCCTGATTTCCCATAAAATACCTCCTGCAGGCTGTTGTCACAATGTTTAACTATCAGCAATTTCGGCACATCGGCGCACCTGGTTGGCAGCTTGGGTGGACATGGGCAAAGAAGGAAGTTATATGGTCAATGGTTGGGGCTCAGACCACTGAACAGGGTGACTGCTCAAAGTTCAAGGGCAACACCCCCCATTGCTGCAAGAAAGATCCAACAATTGTTGATTTACTTCCAGGCACTCCATACAACATGCAAATTGCCAATTGCTGCAAGGCAGGAGTTATAAATACCTTTAACCAGGACCCAGCGAATGCTGCTTCCTCCTTCCAGATCAGTGTTGGTCTTGCTGGAACTACCAATAAAACTGTTAAGGTGCCAAAGAACTTCACTCTTAAGACTCCAGGCCCTGGGTACACTTGTGGGCGTGCCATTGTTGGCAGGCCGACAAAGTTTTTCACCTCGGATGGGCGCAGGGCAACCCAAGCTCTAAGTAAGTTGCCCATATACTGAACTTTTACATTTTACTTGCTATCAGTTGCTTATGTATGTTCTGGAGATGAGGTACAGCTAAATCATATTATCCAGGTTAGTAAAAAATGGAAACAATCTAACAAGAGCAATTTGTTCACAAAGGAGGAATGCTAATTGATATTTGTTAACAATAAGTGATTACTAGGCTCAATAAAGTGCAGTCTCTTTTTTTTCACAAAATAATATATTCTAATTGCAGATAGTCATAGGAAAAATTCCATACAAGTTGCAGTTTTGTCTAGATTTTATAGCAGAGAGTGTTCTTAACAGTGACATTCTTTATCTGCAGTGACATGGAATGTGACCTGCACATATTCCCAATTTCTTGCTCAGAAGACTCCATCCTGCTGTGTATCTCTATCATCGTTTTATAATGACACAATTGTGAACTGCCCAACATGCTCATGTGGCTGCCAGAACCCAAGTGGGTCAAACTGTGTGAAGTAAGTTTATCTGCTTTTTACTCCTAATTCATTTCATATGAGGGTTCTAACTTTTTATTTGTAAAGTTCCTAATGAATTGTATTGCATTTTGCAGTGAGGATTCACCTAATCTACAAACTGCAATTGACGGTCCTGGCAAATGGACTGGCCAGCCTCTTGTACAATGCACTTCCCACATGTGCCCAATAAGAATCCACTGGCATGTGAAGCTCAACTACAAGGAATACTGGAGAGTGAAAATCACTATCACGAACTTCAACTTCCGCATGAATTACACACAGTGGAACTTAGTCGCGCAGCATCCAAACTTTGATAATATCACTCAGTTGTTCAGCTTCAACTACAAACCACTTACTCCATATGGAGGTGGCATAAGTAAGTAAACTTGTCTTCCTTATCGAAAAGAATTAAAAAAATCCGACCTCCCTACCTCTCCTGATGTAGTTTGTCCCTCCCATTTCAGATGATACGGCAATGTTCTGGGGTGTAAAATTCTACAATGATTTGCTGATGCAAGCCGGCAAACTTGGGAATGTGCAATCAGAACTTCTTCTCCGCAAGGACTCCCGGACTTTCACCTTCGAAAAGGGATGGGCCTTCCCACGCCGAGTGTACTTCAATGGTGATAATTGTGTCATGCCATCTCCTGAAAATTATCCATGGCTGCCGAATGCAAGCCCTCTAACAAAACCATTGACACTCCCACTCTTGGTATTCTGGGTTGCCTTGGCTGCTCTGTTGGCTTATGCATGATGAGTGGGATCAAGAGAGCAAGCTTCAAGTTGATGTCAGATTCCATGAGGTGCACTGCAACAGGTCATTTGTTCATTCAATTCCATGGTTGCACAGAAGAGATGAAGCCATGCCAAGGACAAGTTGATGTGTGTGTGTGTTTTTGTAAGTTAAAGGGCCAAAATGTATTTCTTGTTTGGTATATAGCAGCCCTACAGCACTTTCGTGAACTTAGTTACTGGAAATTAGGTAATTACAGTTGCACCTTTTATATTTTATAGCAAACCCAGAATTTTTCATTGGATTATATGACTGCTCCTCTTGTAGTAAATGCAACGCTTCCCTGATAATGTTTTAAAGATTGGTCGAATAGAAGAGACAATGGTGATTGAGATAAGTAAGTTCTGGCGTCTTGATACATTTTGCTGCAGAGGTTATTGAGCTAAATTGCTAAGCTACAAGTGTTCACTGCTCACTGAACCAAAATTATGGTACTCATCAAGAACGTAGAACAAGGAATTAGTGACGCACTCGTTTATGTGCAACAGAAACCACGAACCGCAATAAGAATATAATAATCAGGTTACAGAGAACACAAACCACAAACGTTACCTTGCAGCATCAAATAAGACTATAAACCTGTCATTAACCTTGGAATAAGAATACGATATAAATCCTAGCCGTCTCGAGAACTCTAGGAGCCTAACTGGTCGCGTGTTGTCACATAAAAACAGCCTTTTATGGAGCAGCACTGAGCCTCTTGAGAAGAATGGTAAAACGCAATAGGATGGTTTGTTGATTGTTGTGGTCTACTCCTGACAGGTGCTACATAATTTGACCTTTTTGATGAAGCACACAAAATCTATCTTTCAGTGAAACTAGATCACAGATTACATTTGATACTGAAGCTCTAGTCTCGGGATAAAAGTAGAGAGCGACAGAATCGACAATTGATCAAACCAGAGCAACTAGCTCCATTTAAACTAAAAACAGAACCACAACAATGAATACTAGCATATTACTGCAACAGTTGATCAAACCCAGAGCAACTAGCTCCATTTAACCTAAAAACAGAACCACGGCAACGAATCCTGTATATTGCTGCAACTACATCATAAGAATGAACGGATTCATGGAAACAACTTACTTGGATGCAGGATCAAATTGTTCCAAACCATCCACCACGAAGAAAATACCGGGCCTTCATGGTGCTGCTGTTCTGAAGCCTCCGAGCTCAGAACAGAGCATATGCCACCCATGGCCTGGTATATATATCCATAAGAAACCATGGATGTAGTGCAGTCGAAGGATGGGCTGATGGTTCGGCCGTAGCTTTTGGTTTGTTGGCTAGTTAGTTCAAGGCAAACCCCAGCTTGAAGCTCAATAGCTCATTACCCTCAGTCCTCACCTTCCGCGTGTTGGCTTTTGCTACTACTTTAAGCAATGCCAGCCAGCCTAGTGCACACTTCCAGGTTACTCAAGATACATGAGGCTTCACCAGATCTTAACAGGCAATGGTAAAATACTTGCAATGGAAGATCAAAATAGTCAAAAGAGGGACTGGCTAACCTTCTGAAGTCTACTGCCCAACCATCTGCACCTTATTCGAGATATAGACAGTTTATTAAGTAATGCAATAAAATGAAAGAAACAATTGTGCAGATGTGATTACTGTTGATATTTAACAAGCAGTTAATAAAGCTTTCGAGAAATCTCCAGCAATTTGGTTTCACCCTTTTTGAATAATGCGAAACAACAGATAACAGGAAATTCAGTTGAGATAAAAGTAAAAGATTGAATGCCAATCCATGACATTCAAAAGCATCAAAGGTTGGTTCCAAGAGTAATAAATCCATCAATTGATTGTCATACCAACAAAATAGTGCCATCAATCAGGCAAATGTTTGCTTTAAAGTGTCTAAGAATCGAACATCATAGTGTAATTTGGTTCTGGACAGGAGTACATATATCCATCGATGCACAATGGATTGATCCTTCTAAAAGGTATCATCTGCCCAAGCTCAGCCCATCAACTTTCACTTCCTTCGCGCAAACAATAAGGCAACAACAGCTGATATCCCAATCGCAGCTGCTGGGATTGCCCAGTACTGCACCACGTTGTCCATAAGCTTGTTGGCAAATCCCCTGTCCTGTTCCTTCCTGAAAACATCCATCTCAGGAATCTCATGAGTTGAGTCCAAGTCCAACTCCCCAATGAAGTAGTCCTGCATTAGCTCCTTGGCACTCTTGCTGTGCCCTGCATCATCAAATTCTTCTGTAGCATCCTTACCTTCAGACAGAATGACACCGAGTCATACAAACCATAATAAAGAAACTAAAAATACCACATGGATAATAAGAGTAGGAAAAGTGAATCAGTGCAGCAGTACCGGTTGCTTCAAGCAGAACATCGGCACCCCCAGGATGGTCTTCCAAATACTTGGTCACATCATAAATCTGCATCGCATTGACCACCAGACAATGAGTTTATGTAGCGATAAGATCAGTTGCAGCATATCTCAATTCTACTTTACCTAAAGCTTCAATTGATGCAACTGTGGTGGCAGTGAGGAACCGGAGGGAATTCTGAGACAGCACAATCAATCTACTAGCTAGTTTACCACGCCGTCCCAATCTCCCAAACCTCACAACCAGGGTGCCGCTAGTATTGGCAAGAGTACGTACACAACGAGCCGCACAAAACAAAACAGTAAAGGCTTCCCAGACATTCCATCGAACACGTTGCGGGAGAAATCGCATCGGAACTTCGAACAATAATGCCCTCACTCTGCCCTCCCCGCCCCACGCGTTTACATCTCTACCTACCACAGCATACCTACATAAGTACCTATCTACAGCAAGCAAAGGCGGATGAGGGGGCGATACAGCGGCGCTACCTTGCCGTCGACGACGACCCAGCAGTCTTCGGGCGTGTTGTGGAGGGCAGCCTCCTCCATGCTGTACAGCTTCGTCAACGTCGGCATCTCCCGTCCCCTCGCGGCTCCCGCTCTGTATCAAACTAATCGGATCGGCGATGACAAGGAGGCGGCGAGTAGATTATCAGCCCGTTCGCTTCTTCAATCAACCGCTTATTTCAATGCACGGAACAGTATTTTTCTCTCACAATAAATCAGCACAAGTCACAATCAGCGCTTATTTTCAGCGCTTCCGAACAGGCTAAGGAGGCAACGACCGCCGCGACTTGCCGGGGAAGAAGAGGACGGTAGCAGCTACACAGCTACACGACTTGGGATCCTCGCCCTGCCTGTGCTGCTGCTATCTTGCAGAGGAAGAAGAACAAATTGGAGGCGCGGGGTGGCCGGGTGGGGACTGGGGGTACGGCCGTACAGGGTACTGCTTTGGTGGTCTACTGGTCTTCATAGGCGGCTAGGGTTATTTTTACCTTCACGGCCCATGGCCCATGGGCTGATTATAAATCGTCTGTAGACATACCGTGTTGAAGCCCAATCCATCAAGCTAGCACTTAATCGGTAAAATTGGACCATGATTGCCATGCAGGCCTGAGGCTATCCGCACTCGTCGTACTCTAAATTCATCCTCTAAAAAGAATATTTCATCCTGATCATCGAGATTCTCTCCTCTATATCAATTTCTCCCGCACCCATCTACTAGTGGGACTCACATGTCTGTAAATAAATTTTATCTAAATATATCCATGTGAGATCTTGTTTTGAAGGATTTATTGTAACAAATTTAATGGTGTGATCGAAATTTAATTTGAGTTTTTGGTTTGTGAGCTACAACATTTTTTAGCCAGTTGAAAAAGTAGCCCTGCACCTCCCTCTCTTCTCTCTCTCTCACGTTCTCCCTACCTGGGCCCCACGGTGCGCAGGATGACGGACAACCTTGCAGGCGCAAAAGAGAGCGGACGTCCGGTCGTAGCGAACCTGTTTAGCAGTACCCGCTGCGGTGCTTTTCATCCATCAAATTTCAGTAGCGGACGGTTTACAGTTCTCAGTGCAGACAGCCTAAGGCCTGGATCCTGTCCAAACAGATATACATAGCTAACGTGTCAAAAAAAAAGGATATACATAGCCAACTATAGATAATTGTTAATTTGAGATATAGATAAACATTATCAAACTAACTGAACCAAATCAGATAATTGTAAGTGCATCTAGCTCTTTAGTGGGCTTTGGTGAATTGAATGACAACACAATTAAAGGTCTAACAAATTTGCTAAGGGTGTCCAAGGTTTAACAAGAAAGCAAACTTAATGGTATTCCACATAATGTTCAATGAAGGCCAATATTTTGTATTGTTGTATTGGAAGATCATTGATACACTTTAGTTCAAGTGAAAGACAACAATACAAATGGAATTGATGAGATGGCTTATATGGTAGGATATCATAGCATTATGAGAAAGCAAGCATATTTGGCAAATAGCAAAAGAGACATGAGTTGATAGTCTTGGATTGGTCTCAATCATGACTTGCTTTTCATAAACAAGAAGAGTTGATAATGGATTAGTTGTGATCAAGCTAGAAGCATAAAGATAGATATTGAAGTGAGTGTTTGGAGTGTCAAGCCAAAATGAAGAGGATATAAGGAATCGTGAATTGGCTTGACCATATTGATGTTAATTTATATGTCACTCTATGTGAAGTTTGATTGATCCCAATATTCATATCTAGAAGATATTCAAGTAAGGATCATAATATTGAAGAAATAATTTTCAATTGATGCTTAATATGATGTTGAGTATGGCTTGATAGGGTGAAGATAGCAAGGAAAGGGCTTCGAGGTACTAAGCGGAGGTGAAGGGTAAGTAAAGGCTCGGACCGAGATACCATGGCTAAGGTGAAGAAGAGAGTATTTGCATTTAGTCGAGGAACTAATTAAGCTATGGGGAGTCATATTATGTTGAGAATTAAATCTTTAGTGAAAGTGATTTGAAGCCATAAATTGAACTCACATGTGTTGAATGGTTCAAGTCACATTCTCAAGATGGTTTGGCTCGAAGAGATGAGACAAAGTTGATTGCAAACCATTATGAAGTGACATTGAGAAAGAGGACAACATTTTCGATGCTAGAATCCCCAAATTGCAAAGGGCAGCGGCAACCAACTCAAAGGAGGTTTAAATTTCATTTTACTTTTGAATTTGAGTTTAGGAAAGCCGTACTATAAAGGGGATACAATGCGCAAGCTTAAATGTGCAACCAAGTGCAAATCTTTCCACCAATCATCCTCTTTTACCTAGACAAATCAGCCCGTGAAACAGTTTTGCAATCGGAGCTGTTTTGGCAGAGCGGCAATGCTGCTCGGGCAGCAGTGCCAGGGCTAAGAGCAGCAGTGCCGCGCCTTAAAATTTGACCGTTGGCTGAAAGAGCTATTTCTTCCACCTCCCTTCGCCCTCCAACGGTCAATTCAGCCATTCCCATCCCAAGTGCAACCAGAGAGCTTGCTCTCTCTCCCTCTCACTCTCCATTGGAGCCCCTCAAGCTTCTCCATTTGATTCCTCTCCAAATCTTTGAGAGTTTGAGCCTCCAAACCACATTAGAGAGCAGCCCCAGCTGTTCTTCATCTCCTACAGCACTTGGTTCGTGTTCAAGCCGGTGGATTGTGTTCATTACTCTTGGAGCAAGGCTCCTAGCCGGCTAGGCGTCGCCTGAGAGCTTCCAACTCGATTGTGGCAGCCCCGCGACGTTTGTTATCACCCTCTAAATCTAGTGAAACACCCTCATCTCAAGAGTTTACTCTCTTGACTTGAGAACGAGGTCAAGGTTGAAAGAGACCAAAGCCTTTGTGGCTACCTCAACAACGTGGACATAGGCAAGCTTTGGTGGCGAGCTGAACCACGGGATAAATTGGTGTCTTACTTGTGTTCTTGTGATTTGCATTGCTTCACTTGTTATGTGGTGATTTTAGGGATTGGTCCCGATCTACTTGTGCGCAAGCTTCCGCAACTATCCGGGTGGTGGAATAGGTTCTGCACAACCCCAGGAAGATCACAAATTTACCCGATCCATTTTTCGTTGGGCAGATTTTGAACTGTGAGCTTCGGAGGTCTGTTAGAGCAGCACTGTCGCTCTGGGGAGCAGCAGTGCCAGGCGGGCAGCAGTGCCGCTCTGTGTTCTGACATCGGTTTGAGCTAAAATTTTACAGGCCTATTCACCACCCTCTAGGCTCCTCTTGGTAATATCAAGGTCCTTACAATAATAACTATTAACTAGATAACTATTATCAAATAGCGATAGCATTGCAAGTTACTCTTGCTCACATATGAGTACACTACACGCCTCGATTATAGACATCTAGAAATGCGCCAAAAACTCCTGAGATTAAAAAGATGATGATAGACGTCTCATTATTGATGGGTGTATATACACTCACCACTAGGGCCTCTTTGGATCCTTAGAATTGGATTCATTTTAAGAATCATAATTTATACACATATTAATGAATTTAATATGGTTGTGTATAGATTATATTTGTATATTATTGTTGGTTATATAAGATAGATACTTATATGTTGTACTTTTACCGTGTGGGAGTAAGTTGAAGAGCATGCTATAAATTGCAGAGTGAAAATATAGCATGGTGATTTATAGAATCAAATTTCATATCTCACCCTGTGAATTTGATGTATGCTAATATGTGACTTTTGAAAAATGGTGAAATGTCACATTCTAAGTGAAGTAGTCTAAGTTGTTAATTAGATTTCAATTCCTTCCAATTTCAATGATTCAAATGGGGCCTAAAAGAAATAGCTATATGTTAGTGGCAGGTTGGCAACTCCATTCCACGTTTCTAGCTATTCTCTAAAAAATCAATGGTAGGATCAAATCTGCCAAAAAAAAATAAAATCTCTAGGCATCTTTTTCCCTTATCCTTAAAGTAAAAAATTAAGACATGTTGCTCCATGTGCTGGTTAATCTATCTAAATGGACGCTTGGGATGGAGTGAAGGGAATAACACGTCGCATTGTGTTAATCTATCTAAATGGAGTGAAGGGAATAACACGTCGTATCGTCATACAAATAACCCTGCGATGTGTTAGTCTATCTAAATGGACGCTTGGGATGGAGTGAAGGGAATAACAAAAAATCACATCAGTTTCACAAGTCACACCTTTTCCATGTGACATCCTCCCTCATTTTGTCATTAATTTGACCATTCATACCATGTATTTCCGCCGTTCCAAATTATAATTAGTCTAATTTTTTAACCCAAGTTGACCACTTGTCTTATTCTAAAAAAATATAAAAACATAGTCAAGTTTAAGTCATTTTCAAGACCTTTCATTAATAAAGTAAACCACAATAAAAGAAGTGATATTTTTCGTAAATTTTTGAGTAAGACAAGTGGTCAAACTCTAGGTAAAAAAAGTCAAACAAATTATAATTTAGAACGAAAGGGAGTAACTTATACTTCGCTAACTACTTATAGAAGCAAAAGGAGTTTATTATTTTTCAAATCTTTGATATATTATGGGCTCATCTTACGGCCCTTTAGATTGAAGGATTTTTTTGATGTTTTTCTGTGTTTTTTCATGAAAATGAAATGATTGCTGTGAAATTCCTATAAGATTCATGTTAAATTCCTCGGTTTCAAAGTGGTCATGAAAAGTTATAGATCTTGCCAAAATCCTACAGACCTACACTAATCATCTAATCTCTGTATATATAAGTTACTTCAATCGAATTATGAAAACGCTGTGACTTTTGAAAACATACAGACATTTCAACATGGTGAAAGTATTATGATTTGTGAGCCACGGAGGTATCGGCCAGCACGAATACACTGAGTATAATGTGTGTGTGCAGTACTGCAGTTAGGAAGCCCTTTTTCTCTGTTTGTTACGGCATGGTGGGTCAGTGTGCCCTTGCCAAGTGCCAAGTGAGTGGTACTGGGACTGGGAGCCTGGGACACAGTGGCCACTAGCCACTGGCGCGCAGCGCCGGAGCCAATTCCGATGCATCCTCCTGCCACGACGCCACGTTTCGAGCTCGCGGTGGCGCCGAGCACGGTGCGGCCACCGATGGGCACAGGGGCCGGGAAGGCACGGCAAGGACGCCCGGCGCGCGCCGCGAGCGAGGCACGGCCGGCCACTCGCTGTAGTGGCCAGCGCCAGCCGGGACTGCGCGGACCGGACACAGCAAGGACGCCCGGCGCGAGCGAGGCACGGCCGGCCACTCGCTGTCGCGCGCGCTGCAGTTGCCAGTAGCCAGCCGGGACGGCGCGGACCGGACGGACGACGGACCGATAGATGAAGGAAGAGCCTGTAGCTGTAAAGCGCATGGGGCTGCAGCGATGGACGTTCGACTGATTGATGGGCATGCGCGGACGCTGACGCGGCCGTCCTCTCTGTCTGATCTCGGGATACCGGCTACGGCCGGTATTGGGCAAGCGAGGCCGGCCGCGCTCGGCGCTCCCTCCCGCTGCTAGGCCCGGCATGTCTTCTCTCCGTCGTTCCCTACCGGGACCGGCGAAACGCAAACTTGAATCATCATGCAGACCGTCGCCTTTTTTTTTTTTTTTTTTCCTGGTCTCCTTCTCCTCGCGCCACAAATGGGCTCTTCCTCTTGATGTAATGATCTTTGCTATTTCTGACTTTTCTCCCAGTGCTTTCGCTTTCTGCAGGCTCTAGCGGTCTATAGCCTCTAGTGCCGTGGCCTATATGTACCCTTTGTCCAGTGTCATTACTAGATTAGACGTACAAGCAACTACGATGTTAACTTCAAATCTTCAACTGCTTCACTTCCCTATCTCCCTAAGTGCCATATTCATCTCCAAATTGCTAGCACCAATAGCAGAAACTCCGTCCTCTGATAGCTCTCATCCTCACCAATGCAAAACCATGCAACAACATGAATATTATGGCAATAGTAGACAAGGACGAAGCCAGAAAAATATTTAGCGGGTTACCCTAAACACAAAGTTAAATTAAATTAACTTAAATATGAGCCTAAGTTGAGTCTAAATCGTGACTATTATCTTCTTCAACCCAGATCATGTTTTTAGCCCCTCATACCTTTCAAAAATACCGCAAACTTCATAGTAACTTCATGAGGGGTTCCACAGATTCACGGAATGGTATGGGGTCTAGAGCCCCCCCCTACTCCATCGCTAGATCCGTCCATAATAATAGAGAAGCTTCAAGCTTCAGGAAATATGAAGACAAGTGTCAATGTTTTGGTGCACAACAAGGCAACATATTCTTATGGAAGTTTTCGAAGTTCAATAGATCGACCATATAATTCATTGGAATTATATCAAAGTGGGAAAGAGTCCGTCTCACTGAAATGTGATGTAGGTCCCAAAACTGCTAATCATTATTCATGTAGCTTAACAATTCTTATTCACTATCCTCCCATTCCTGGAATACAATTGCATCAACAAGTCCATTTTTAGAACACCTATGAGGTAGGAATTAGTTGGCTTCGTGCTATATACAAGACTAAAGGAGAAACGACAGCCACGCCATGGAATATTATTGAGTTAATACAACTCCAAATGTTGATATTGATTCATGCTTCGGTGCAATCCATCCATCTACGCAAACAACGCAATCTAGGGAGAAAGCTGGTAGTTTTGCAAGGATGTTAAGACCACATAAATAATGAATCGTTTGCATAGTATAATGAACACAATTAGTCCATGGATAAGTTTATAACACTAGCTTTAAAAAAAGTATTATTAGATAGCACTTGTTAGAATAGACTAATGAATCAGAATCACTTCACAAGATCATTGAGAAAAGTGTCATAAACTGATCCACAACGGCTGACATCAGTGATGTGTAGGGGGGAGCGGGTGTGTGGATTGCACAAGAGGCTGATGGAGCGGATTGGTTGTGGGTTGGGGCAGTTGGGCTGAAAGAATTAACATGACAAAAAAAAATAGGTGTAAAGATATTTTGCCTCTTCAATAGTAAGGCATAGATTACATAAGGGTGGAAATAGAAAATGGATATCCGAATTATGTTGTATCCGTATTTGATTTAAAGCTAATATAGATAATTGTATCCATATTTGATTTTAAAATGGTACCAAAGTGGATATATTTGTAGTTAGTTTTGTCTTTTTTTAATGATCCAAATTTGTATTTGTATTCATATAGAACAAAACACTTCTTTAAACCATAATATGAATAAATTATTCTAATTAACCTAATGTGAATATATTTGTTGATGATAATTATTATCAAATAGTTTATTTATTTATTTATTTATTTATTAATGTAAATCATATTTTGTAGAATTTACTTAAAAATCATTTCTTTCTATATTTAATTATTGAAGTATTTATTAATAATTTTTTTGTATCTACGTCATTTGTGTACTTAATCTTTGATTTTTATACATAAATGATAGTTCTATTATTCCAATAAAAACATAAAGCAAATAATATATTTGATGTCACGCAAAACAAGTAAATATCTAAATATGTATTCATATTCGAATAATCCATTTTATATTTGTATCTGAGAATATCCTAATACGTATTCGTATTCAAATTTAAAATGTGGAAAAGCAAGTGGCATCCGTATCCGTTACCATCATATCTGATCGGTTTCCCATCCTAGATAGTATAGACTAGCACAGCAGACGCGCTAATGCTGTGCCGGCCTATGATGCGTGGAAGGAAAGCAAACTAGGGACAAACATGATTAATTGATGACATGAATGTGGTAGCTCTTTTAGTAATGGTAGTCTGGCAAATAAGAACAAACGGAAACACGTTCATAAGATTATTTGGCCAGACATTGATAATTTGATTGGAATAAACAAATGATTGAGTTACATGTGTGAGCATTACAGAAAAAAAAAAGAATGTTCTGACATAAAACTATCTTTATGCTGAAACTTTTCTTTGCTTACACTTCTGGACAACAGACTTGACACTTGAGATGTCCCCTTTGTACGCTGAATAAAAGACACAGGAAAAATGGAACCGGCTATAAACGTTAAGGCATTCATGTAATACCTCTGGATATTACATTTAATTAATCTATCATGATATCATATTTAATTTGACTGCCTGCATGTGATTGTATTTAGGACTCCTAGAGTGACTTGATTGTGTCCTATGATTGATTGTGCAATTAAACCCCTTCGTGAAAATCAACAATTAATTCAAAAAGGAAATTTCAATTAAGCCCTAATTTGATCTCAAAATCTAATTCAAAATATATAAGGAATATGATGAAAGTGTCTTAATAAAAGTTGTAGATATTTTAAAATGAAACAACTTTTATTTTTAGAGATTTTGAAGTTATGCACTAGAAATTTAAATTAAACTCAAAACAGTGACTTGAAATTCAAATTTAAAACATCAATTAAAAAATTATCAAGAATCTAACAAAACACCCTTAATGAAAGTTATAGAGCTCAACAATTAGAACAACTTTCATTTTTATATATTTTCACCTTATATAGTAGATTTTGGAGAATTTCAGTGAATTGTAAAATAAAATTCAAATCCTAAATTACCCCCTTTTCTGTAATTTCAAAATTTGGCCGAATTTGAACTTGATCCAAAGAGCAAAAAATGTTCTACAGGAAATTTGGCACAACTTTTGTATTTTCCATTTTCCCTAATTCGAACAGTAGGGCCATCAATTGAATTTAAATAGGGTTTGACTCTAGGGTACTAGCTACAGTACCAGCCCCTACCCCTGTGCACCCACGCCGTCCGCGCTGTCGCCGCCGTGCCAGCGAAGCGAGGGGGGTCCGGGCCAAGCCTCATCCTTATCCCCTCCACCTCGGGTTGTTTAAAGGCGACGAGCCCGTCCCCTTTCCGTTTCTCCACACACCGGTCCCATTTCCTCGAATGCTACCGCTTGTGGCGTGGCCGGAACAGTCTCGCCGTGCCGCCGCGTCCGCCATGGGCGAGCCTAGGCTCGTCGGAGGCAGCGTAGGGTAGGGGCTAGGCAGTGTCAGACTACTCGCTAGGGTCTAGGCTCCGCGTAGGATCAGCTTAGTTTCGCCGATTGGGTCGCCGGCGGCGAGCTGCGCATCGGGCCGTCGCGTGCGCGCATGCGGGAGCGAGCGGCGCGAGGTGGGAGAGAGAGCTGACAGAGAGGGCCCAACTGTCAGCGACTCCATGTGTGCGAGAGAGCGTGCGCGGGGGAGAGCGGGCCGTGCTGGGCCGGCCTGAGGCTGCTGGGCCGCCTCGGGTGCTTTCCGTTTTCTTTTTCCGAAGCAATTTGTGAATAGCTTTTCATTATTATTTTAGGTGAATAGTTCCCTATTTTCATATTTTTGTAGAAATATTACTACTTGCACCTAAAATCATAAATTTTTTTTGGATGCTCTCTGTGATGGGTTGTATTTAATAAAAATATTAAATGTGTGGTTTGAGTACTTTCTGTAGGAATAAAAAATCAGTAAAGTAATTGAAAAAGTGCAACTTTGATGAATTTTAATTAATTCCCTGTTGAATCCAAAAATCATGAAAATTTATTTGGTACTGTTTTGAGGTGAGAGCTATCTATTAGTAAAGTTTGGCATCAAATGAAAACAGTTTAATTATTTATTAATTAAATGTTTGAATAATTGCTTAATAAAATGAAAACCTTAATCATTTAGGGTTGGCATGAATTTTTGGATTGATTGTGGTCTTAGGTCAAACATCCCTTATGACATAGGGCAGACTTTTAGAAACAATTACTTTGAATAGGTTGTAGATGGTAACAGTATTCAAAGATGGTTTTATTCATTATTTCATGTACCGTTTTATCGCATCGCATTCATGCATTCATTATTGCATACGTGTAGTGACCGGTGATTTGGATGTGAAAACTGAAGGGACTGCTGAGGAGACTACTCCTGAAATTGTGCAAGGCTTTGACATCTGTGGCACCTGATCCGGACCCTACTCTTTACGCAATCCAAGGCAAGCCCTGGTGCATTAGCCCCTCCTTGTATTTATAAATATTTTATCACTTGAGTTAATCTATTGCATTAGGTTAATAGGAGTTGATTGAGAACCTATTGATGCATTACCTTTTCTTGACCACTTATTATACCCCGATAACCTGATTTAATTAAAATGTTGAAAAATGCTTAGCCCTGCTTAATCGATTTAGATTTGCATAAAATGCTATTTTGAACTATGATGTTATGCAAAGAATGAATCATTAAAATGGGATGGTATTGTCCTCGTTGTTGGCGGTGCACTTGGCCAGTCCATTGTCATCAACGGGGATGGGTTTTCGTTTGGTGGCAGTATGTTTGGGTTGGAGTCTCAACTTATAGTCGCCAGTGGAAAAGGGATGTGAAAACCGAGTGGTCACCAGTGTACTTGGGTTAGAGTCCCAATACATGGTTTCCAACGGAAAAGTTTTAGGGACCGTTCGTTGTCAGGCCTGCTGTGATCGAGACTTTGCAACTACCCTACATACTACGGGAGGCCCTATCTCAGGTAGCTCTATTGCTTGAACCGACAACCACGCACTGGGAGTGGAGAGATGGCGAGAGTAGCGTGTACCCTTCGTGGCTGGCGTGCCTGGAGACGAGAGGAGTACTGTGCTCTCGGGTGGCGCAGGACCGGTTCAGGGATAGAAAAGCCGTGGTAGATGGGGTTGGTATATGCAAGCTATCCCCAGCTGGGTATTTAATCGATTCGAATCGTCGTTGCTCCTCGGTTATGGAGACTTGATCCACTAGCTTACATCGAAAAGTGGTTTGGAAGTAGGATATTTTTTAGAATGAATAAGAAATTGGAATTGAAGGATATATGTGAAAAAATTGAAAACTATTGATAATTATTATACTAAGGTTTACTAAAATACTAAAAATAGAATTAGTATTGTTTTTCCGCAAAACACTTTGACTCTTGCTAAAGCTTTACCTTGACTCCCCTCAGCCTGCATTTCTGAGTCTCATTCTTTTTTCTTAGTCAGGTAAGTCTTGCGGAATACCTCAGTACTTAGGGTTTGTTAACCCCGTTGCAGGTAGTCAGCAGCCAGAGGTCTGTCTTGCTCCCTGCTGTGTGACCATCATCCAGGACGGTAGCGAGGAAGAGTGAAGTTGAACCCGTGGGCAGGGTTCGTGTTACCATCTATCTTATTATGTTATGTTGTTGTTCTACTGTTACTGCAACTATTTTAATTATGGTCTGTAATAACTACACTTGAATTCTATTTGGACAACCGGTTTGTAATCTAAGTACTATTTAATCTTTCGCACTCTTACTCTGTTGTATTTTATTATGAAATGTTGTAATCCTGTAATGCCTTCGCAATGGGATCCTGTCGGAGGAACGGGTGCTGATGTAACCCGGCAGGGCCTTCTAGATCATTTGGGACACGGACCCGGCTGTCAGAGGTCATTAGTGACAATGACAGGTGCCTGTGGGCCATGTGATTTAGGCGGTTCTGTTACAGCTGGTATCAGAGCGTTCATTGCTAAATCATTGCAGTTTTACTTTTCAAAACTTCGAAATGTTTTGGATCATAAAAATCTAAATTTTGCTATTTTGGTCCAAATTACTTATTCTTATCTTATTCCGTAATATAGTATGGTAGCAAGTGGAATAGCATTATTACTAACCCTATGTTAAATTTTTTTATGCATTTATTTATCTTGCATTGATTTAAATTTCGTAAGTACAATTCATGCATCATGATTAATTCACCTTGATAATAACTTCCTCCTTAAAGTGGGTATATGGGTTAGAATCTATCAAACCTATTCTTACTAGCCTATTATATCTTTGCTAATTCAAACTTACCTTCTCTAACTGGCACATCGTAAGCTCACCGCTCGCAAGATGACTGGTCCCCAGGGAGTCCCGTGCCACCAGTTGGCGCCACGCGACGGGGAGGCCACTGGCAGCTGCCGTCCCCGCCGCAGCCGCAAGGAGCTCCCGTCGTGACCACTACAGGGATGTGAGGATGAACAACGAGCTGCACCATGAGGTTGCCTATCTGACTCAGGAGAGGGACGAGGCCTTGGCACGTGAGGACGTGGCCCGTACCAGGGTCGACGCGCTGGAGTACTATGTGGAGCACATTGAGTGGTACAACGGTGCCCTGCATGAGGAGATCCACAGGCTCAATGACCAGCTCAATCCTATCCTTGCTCCACGCGAGGAAGAGCCTGAGTTGGGCATGGTTGAAGGGCCTGGGGAAGAGGAGTATGGTGAGGAGTATGAGGAGGAGGATGTTGATGAGGAGGTTGATCCCATGGAGGATGTGATCGTGGAGGATGACGACAAGGAGGGACGTGATCGTGATCGACGACGACTAGACTAGTCTTAGGACTAGGAATGTCAGCCTATCGTTATCCTAAGTGTTGCAATGTTGTTGTGCCAAGAACCTTAGCTTGGGGTTTGGGAACTTTGTTTAAGTCCTAGTTCGGTGTTTAAGTATCGTTTAAGTGTTGTAATGTTTAAGTTTGAACCGCTACTATGCTTTGTTAAGTAATGTTAGTTCTAAATCCGGTTTGCAATTAAACAGATGCCAGTCAATACCCGTTCGACCGGTGCTGGTACCTCTGAGGATGGAGCTGCTCCCAACCCACCGCCTATTCCACCAACCTTAGCCGATGCTATTGCAGCCTTGGCTAATGCCGCCAATGCGATGGCACAAAACAGGGACAACCGTGGTGGGTGTCGTAGCAGCCGCGATGATAATGAGACAACTTATGTGGACTTTACGGATACCCGTCCACCTGTGTTCACCAAAGCCGATGAGCCACTGGGGGCTGATGATTGGCTCCGCACCATGGAGCAAAAGTTTAGTTTGATCCACTGAATTGAGATACAAAAGCCTCTGTTTGCAACACAGAAACTGCGAGGTCCTGCCAGCGCTTGGTATGCAAATCTCCTGGCAGCTCAGCCCGATGGACACCAACTGACCTGGGCAGAATTCCATGAAGCTTTCCGTGCTCATTACATCCCTGCGGGTGTGATAAAAATGAAGCTTGATCAGTTTCTGGCACTGCAGCAGAAGGAATCTACAGTGATGCTGTATGTTGGTCAATTTAACCATCTGTCCCAATATGCCCCTGAGCACACCAACACTGACCAGAAAAAAGAAGGACTGCTTCATCAGGGGTCTGAACTACAAGATTCAGCGAAACTTGTCCAATAACCTCCACTGCACTTGCCATGAAGCTGTCAATATTGCCATTGCCATTGAAGAGAGTGACCGTAAACACCGAGAGGAAAAGAAGAAGAAGAAAGCTGGCTCTTTTGGCGGTCAAAAGCGTCAGAAAATCATTTACCATCGCACTCACCATTCTCGTCCACCGTACCCTCAGCAGCAGGTTGTTGTTCGCACTGCTGTTACCTCCCACACCTCCGACCAGCAAAACACCACTCAGCCGAATGCCCCTGGCGTTCGTGTCACCACCCCACAGGTCAACTATAACCACCCGTGCTACAACTGTGGCAAAATGGGCCACTGGGCCCGTGACTGCCCGTTTCCCAAGCAGTACAACCAGAATGCTCAAAAGGGCCATGGTGGTCAGCAGCAGCAGGCTCAGCAGCGTGGTCATCAACAGCATGCCCAGAAAGGAAAGGTGGTCAAGAAAGCAGGCCATGTCTACTACACCCAAGTTGATCAGATTCCCGAGGGTGAACCCGTCATGATGGGTAGATTCCCCGTCGCAAGTCACCCTGCTATTATGCTTTTTGATTCCGGTGCATCTCATTCATTCATCAATCGCACATTTGTCGTCAAGCATGAGATGCCAATTCGGGAAATAAAGAAAAATTTCCCAATACATTCGCTCGGGAGTCGTATAAATACTAAGGAGGTAGTGCAACGAGTACCTATAGAACTGGGTGGGCATATATTCCCTACCACCATGATAGTACTCAAGGATCAGGACATAGATGTGATATTAGGCATGAATTGGATGTATCAGTACAAGGCCCTCATTGACGTGCTGAATAGAACCATCAGGGTAAACTTGCCTAATAGCCAAACTCAACTCCTCATCCAACTTCCAATACCTCAAAGAGCAGTTGGTAGGATATGTGCAACCGCAGTCAAAGAAGTGCAGGATATTCCGGTAGTCTGTGAATTTCCGGACGTGTTCCCTGATGATTTGCCTGGTCTGCCACCTGATCGTGATGTGGAGTTTGCTATTGAATTGAAGTCTGGAACTGCATGTAACACCCGAAAAATTGCATTCTTTTAAATAGTGAGAATTTATTTAATTATGCAATTAGTTGATCATTCCAATATAGGGAAATAATAATTTTTCTCAAATATAAAATCAAACCTAGGTCATACACATGTATGATGCATTCATGCTGGAGCATTTCTTCTTTGTACTGTTGTAGATTATTTGAATCTCTCAAATATTTCAAAACCCAATTTGAAAATCCTTTTGGAAAATGGAAAAAGAAATTAGAGCAGAGCCCTTCCCCTCTCCTTTCTGGTCCGAGCAGCAGCTTGGCCTGTTTTCCACTCCCTGGCCCCAGCAGATCCAGGTCGGATGGCCGAGGACAGCTCGGCTGACCTGCTCCCTCCCTTCCCCTTACCCCATCTGACTGACGAGTGGGACCCACGGGTCAGCCCTTCCTTCTCCACCTCCCCCCGCCGCGCGATCAGAGACGCCGCTGCCGTGTTCATCCACCGCGGCCGAACGCGCGCGAAGCGTCCCTCTGCCGTGACTGCCAGCCCGACCCCAGCGCTCGGTGCTACCGACCTGTGGACCCACAGAACAGCCCCTCCCCTGTTTCCCTCTACTGCTCGCCGAGAGTCCGACGCGGGCAAGAAAGAAACGGCCGAAGCCGAGTTCGTCGCTGCGCCGAGAGTCCGAAGCAGAGAAGAAACGGCCGAAGCCGATTTCTCCGCCTAGGTCTTGGTTGTGTTCTCAAGCAAGAAGGAAGAGTCGTAGCATATGCATCGAGACAGTTGAGGAAGCATGAATTGAATTATCCTACTCATGATTTGGAGCTAGCAGCTGTGGTTCACGCTCTGAAGTTATGGAGGCATTATCTAATTGGTCATAAGTGTGACATCTATACAGATCATAAGAGCTTGAAGTATATCTTCACCCAGTCAGAGTTGAATTTGAGGCAACGTCGTTGGCTGGAATTGATAAAGGATTATGACCTGGAATTGCATTATCATCCAGGCAAAGCAAATGTTGTGGCCGATGCTCTTAGTAGAAAAAGTTATGCTAATGAGATTCGAACAACCACTATTCCAGCAGAGTTGTGTGCAGAGATGGAGCGTCTCAACTTGGGAATTGTGATCAATGCTGTTGAGATGGAGGTTGAACCCACACTAGAGCAAGAGATACGAAAGGCTCAGTTGGAAGATGAGAAGCTCAAAGAAATAGCAGAGAACATTATGGTTGGAAAATCACCCGGATTCAGGCTAGATGAGAATGGAACCTTATGGTTTAGAAAGAGACTCTGTGTACCCGAAGTGAAATCCATCCGAGATGCTATATTGCGTGAAGCTCATGACTCAGCATATTCTATACACCCAGGAAGTACCAAGATGTATTTGGATCTGAAGGAAAAATATTGGTGGGTTGGACTGAAGCGTGATGTAGCAGAATATGTGGCTATATGTGATACCTGTCAGAGAGTTAAAGCTGAACACCAGAGACTTGCAGGATTACTACAACCACTAAAGATACCTGAGTGGAAGTGGGAAGAAGTTGGTATGGACTTCATAGTTGGATTGCCACGTACTCAGAGAGGTTATGATTCAATCTGGGTAATTGTGGATCGACTGACTAAAGTAGCTCATTTCCTTCCAGTCAAGACCACTTATGGAGGTCCTAAACTAGCAGAGTTGTATATGGAGAGAATAGTGTGTCTGCATGGAGTTCCAAAGAAAATTGTGTCTGATAGGGGCACTCAATTCACCTCACATTTCTGGCAAAAGATACATGAGTCTCTAGGTACTAAGCTGAATTTCAGTTCTGCATATCATCCTCAAACCGACGGTCAAACTGAACGGATTAATCCGATTTTGGAAGATATATTGAGAGCTTGTGCTTTACAGTATGGAACAAGTTGGGATAAGAGTCTGCCGTATGCGGAGTTCTCTTATAATAATAGTTACCAGAAAAGTCTCAAGATGACACCCTTCGAAGCATTGTATGGACGCAAGTGCAGGACACCCTTGTTTTGAAATCAAACTGGAGAAAGTCAAGTGTTTGGACTGGATGTGTTGAGAGACGCAGAGGAGCAAGTCCAGACAATAAGAGAGAACTTGAGAATAGCACAATCTAGACAGAAGAGCTATGCGGATACACGGAGAAGAGAACTAGCTTTTAATGTAGGAGACTATGTATACCTTAAAGTGTCCCCGATGAGAAGTGTGAAAAGGTTGAATAGCAAAGGAAAATTGGCACCAAGGTATATTGGTCCTTTCAAGATCCTGGAGAGACGTGGAGAAGTGGCATATCAGCTATAACTTCCGGAAAGTTTGTCCGGTGTGCATGATGTGTTCCACATATCTCAGTTAAGAAAGTGTTTGAGAGTACCGGAAGAGCAGGTTCCTGTCGAGGAAATAGTTTTCAAGAAGGGTCTCACTTATGAGGAACATCCAGTGAAAATTTTGGAAACCGCAGAAAGAGTTACAAGAAGCCGAGTGATAAAGATGTGCAAGGTGCAGTGGCATCGGTACTCTGAGGAAGAAGCTACTTGGGAAAGAGAGGAAGATCTCAGAGAAAAGTACCCGGAGTTGTTTGAGTAAGCACCAACTGAATCTCGAGGACGAGATTATTTTTAAGGGGGGTAGAATTGTAACACCCGAAAAATTGCATTCTTTTAAATAGTGGGAATTTATTTAATTATGCAATTTGTTGATCATTCCAATATAGGGAAATAATAATTTTTCTCAAATATAAAATCAAACCTAGGTCATACACATGTATGATGCATTCATGCTGGAGCATTTCTTCTTTGTACTGTTGTAGATTATTTGAATCTCTCAAATATTTCAAAACCCAATTTGAAAATCCTTTTGGAAAATGGAAAAAGAAATTAGAGCAGAGCCCTTCCCCTCTCCTTTCTGGTCCGAGCAGCAGCTTGGCCTGTTTTCCACTCCCTGGCCCCAGCAGATCCAGGTCGGATGGTCGAGGACAGCTCGGCCGACCTGCTCCCTCCCTTCCCCTTACCCCATCTGACTGACGAGTGGGACCCACGGGTCAGCCCTTCCTTCTCCACCTCCCCCCGCCGCGCGATCAGAGACGCCGCTGCCGTGTTCATCCACCGCGGCCGAACGCGCGCGAAGCGTCCCTCTGCCGTGACTGCCAGCCCGACCCCAGCGCTCGGTGCTACCGACCTGTGGACCCACAGAATAGCCCCTCCCCTGTTTCCCTCTGCTGCTCGCCGAGAGTCCGACGCGGGCAAGAAAGAAACGGCCGAAGCCGAGTTCGTCGCCGCGCCGAGAGTCCGAAGCAGAGAAGAAACGGCCGAAGCCGATTTCTCCGCTCGCCGAGTTTGTTTCAATCTCCGAGATTGTCGTCACATCTCGGGAGTATTTAAGCAACGCTACACCCCCCGTAGCCGTCACCTAACCCTAGCCGCCTCTTCTCGCCGCCATTGCCGAGCTCCCGCGAGAACCGAGCAGCCGCCGCCACGAGCAATTAGCTCGATTCGCCACCAATTTCCTCCCGGTAAGCCTTTGAGGAGCTTCGCTGTGATCTTGTGAAGTTCCCGAGCACTTTCCCCCTTCGATTTGTGCACTGACACGCCTCCGCCGCCGTTGCAGAGATCCACCGTCCGCCGGATCACGCCGCGAGCTATCTCCGAGTCGATTTCCGACCTTCCCATCACCCTAGGTGAGCTTGCGATGCTCTTCCCGATCTATGGGTACCCTTCCCGACCTATTTCATGCATCGAAGGCCGAGTTCGCCTTCTCCGGCGGCCCTCTGGCCATGGCGCCGCCGTCGGCCTCTGTTTTCCGGCCGAGAGCACCGCCACCCCTCCTCTCTGTTAATCTGATCCGCCGATTTTGAATCGGACGGCCGAAGAGCAGCCCATACCGATTCGGTCGGCGTTTTGTGAATAACCCCCTGCAGTTTTTAATGCTTAGCCCGCAGCCCTTAGCGTGTGCAGTAGATTACGTTTGAAGGCGTATTTATTTTCGGTATATATGAAAATGTGTTTTCAGATTTGAATTCAAAATTGTTTCATTTATAATTTCCACGTTTTAGTTCCGATTTGAACGATTCAAATTGCGTTAGATTCGTAAATTCATAATCTATCTGATGGTACCACTGTTTAATATATTTTCAACTTTGAAAATTCGAAATTATATTTAATCTATTATTATTCTATTATAAACCTTGTAAAATTCATGTCTTCCTCGTTTTAAATCCGATTTGCGCAAGCTTTATATCGATGTGATCGTAGCAACGTGTAGATTTGTTTTATAACCTTTTTAATTTATTTTCTCTCTGTTGGTGTACTGTTCTAATGAAAACTCTTGTTTGTATGCATGATTGCCCCTGTATGCGTGTGTGTTGTTATGATGGATCGAGTATAGACGGTGAGCCATACGCGGGTGATCAAGATCAGTACTGCGACAACCCGGATCACCAGGAGTTTGCTGATCAAGGCAAGTATTAGCATGGATCATCCTTGTTGTCCTATTCACCAAATAAATAATTACATTTGCATGTGTCTTCCTTGTTAACCATAGTTACTTCCTAGTTTTGTTATCCTGTTCCTTGCTACCTATGGGATTATGCATGTGGTAATTGATGCTAGTGCGTTATTGATATCATGATCATGTGAACTTGATTAATTGATTATGCAATATGATTATAAGATGCCTTTTTAGCAACATGGAACTAGGGGATTCGAGCATAGTTTTGTGATGCTCAAAATCCTTCACCTTTGATAATGATCTATAAGTATGACACCAGGATTGACAGTGCAACTATGAGGGCTACATGGCTCTGGTTTTAGTCAAGTATGGGCACTTTTTCTAGCTTGTTAGAGGTTACCGAAAGGCGTGATGGGACCTGACGACTCGGGTATAGTGCGGCTCCTGTCCGAGTGTGTATAACCTGCGTGACCTTGTGCCACGAAGAAGGGGGGCTTTACATCTGCTTGCCGGGTTCCTAGCGGCCCTAACTTGTTAGGCGAAGTTCTTTGAAAGGCTTCATAGTGAAACCCTGCTCTCTCACCTTGGTAGTGTTATGGGAGTAATTACCCCGAGCAAATGGGAATCACGGCTCATAGTGAAAGTGCACAACCTCTGCAGAGTGTAAAACTGGTATACTAGCCGAGCTCACGGTCAAGAGCGGCCTTGAACGTCTTACGGAGTAGTTATTCTTTTGGGGTGATGCTTACTTATTGCTAAATCTATTTATTGCTGCTCATTAATTATGTTTACTATGATCATGAGAATGGGCATATTAACTTGTTGCTGTCCAACTGAATAAAAGATGATTAATTAAAAGCAACCTGCTGTTAAACCGTGTCAACCTTTTGAGCCTCATGAACCCATGCTAGTCTTGTTGAGTACGACATGTACTTACGCTTGTTTATTTTTCATTACTTGGTTAAAAATCCCGGATGGGTAACAGATGGTGATAGTGATGAGGACTACCCAGAGGACTACTAGACTTGTGCTTCACCAGTCGACGTCCCTGTGCTATGGAGCTACCGCGAGAGTTATCTTTATTTTCCGCTGTGTAATGACTTTGATATTATTCGCTATGTATTAAACATTGGTTATGATACAATTTATGCAATTTGTTGGCTTATGTGTGTGACTGATCTCTGGGCGCACATAAGATTATGCATCCCATTTTATCCTTAAAATTGGGTGTGACACTGCACCTATATCTCGTAGAGCCTATAGGATGCCTCCCAAAGAACTGACAGAGCTGAAGGTTCAGTTGCAAGATTTGCTGGATAAGGGTTTCATTAGACCTAGCTCATCACTATGGGCTTGTCCTGCTATCTTCGTGAAGAAGAAGGATAAGTCCCTCCGACTCTATGTCGATTACCATCCACTCAACGAGGTCACTATTAAAAACAAATACCCTTTACCTCGTATTGACCTACTCTTTGGCCAACTAGCTGGAGCCAAAGTGTTTTCCAAAATTGACCTTAGGTCTGGCTACCACCAAATAAAAATTCGTCCTGAAGACATTCCAAAAACAGTCTTCACCACCAGATACGGCCTATATGAGTATCTAGTCATGTCCTTTGGCCTAACCAACGCCCCTGCCTATTTCATGTATCTCATGAACTCCGTCTTCATGCCGGAGCTCGACAAATTTGTGGTCATGTTTATTGCCGACATCCTTGTTTACTCCAAAACCCCTGAAGAACATGCCAACCACCTCCGTGTTGTCCTGACTCGCTTGAGAGAACACCAACTTTATGCCAAGTTTAGCAAGTGTGAGTTTTGGTTGGACTGAGTCCCGTTTCTCGGGCATATTTTGTCGGATGAAGGCGTATCCGTTGATCCGAGTAAGGTGGAGAAAATCTTGAATTAGAAGCCACCAACCACTATACATTAAGTCCGCAGTTTCATGGGAATGGCGGGATACTACCGTCGCTTTATTCCAGATTTTTCTAGAATAGCCAAGCCTATTACCGGGTTGTTGAAGAATCAGGTCAAGTTTGTCTGGTCACTCGAATGTGAGAAAGCTTTTTAGACTTTGAAGAGATTGTTGACCACAGCACCAGTCTTAGCTCAGCCCGATATTGAAAAGCCATTTGATGTGTACTGCGATGCATCTGGTACTGATCTTGGTTGTGTCCTGATGCAAGAAGGTCGAGTTATTACTTATGCTTCACGACAGCTCAAACATCATGATGAAAATTATCCCACCCATGACTTAGAGTTGGCAGCTGTGGTACATGCCTTGAAGATCTGGCATCATTATCTGCTAGGTAGTACTTGTAATGTCTACACTGATCACAAGAGTTTGAAGTACATCTTTACCCAAGAAGAGTTGAACATGAGACAAAGAAGATGGCTTGAATTGATAAAGGATTATGATATAGAAGTACACTACCATCCGGGTAAAGCTAATGTGGTTGCTGATGCACTCAGTCGAAAAGTTCACTGCAACTGTTTGACCGTGAAGCTGTATGACCTATCTTTATGCTATGAGTTGGAAAAGTTGGGCATAGAAATAGTTTCACAGGGCAGTCTGGCCAACATTAGCATTGAGACACCTATCCGGGAGCAAATCATTGCTGTTCAAAAGGGAAGCAAATGAATCAAACACATCAAGGAGAAAGTACAAGCTGGAAAGGTGGATTGTTTTAGAATTGATGATGAAGGCGTGTTATGGTTCAAGAATCGGCTTGTAGTCCCAAAAGTTCCTGAGTTACGTCGCATGATCCTCGATGAAGCGCATTTGACAAGATTCTCCATTCATCCAGGGAGCAATAAGATGTATCAGGACTTGAAACAGAAATTCTGGTGGACTAAGATAAAGATAGAAATTGCTCGGTACGTTGCCAGGTGTGATACATGTCAAAAAGTGAAAGCTGTGCATATGAAGCCCGGGGGAGAACTGCAACCATTGCCTGTTCCTGCGTGGAAGTGGGAAGACATTAGTATGGATTTTATTGTAGGTTTGCCCAAGACACCCCGGAGGTTATGATTCCATCTGGGTAGTTGTGGAACGTCTCACCAAGCAAGCTCACTTCATGCCTGCGAAGACTGCATATACTGCTGCGACCTATGTGAAGCTATATATGAAAAATTTGATGAAGCTGCATGGAGTGCCGAAGACCATTGTCTCCGATCGAGGTACCCAGTTTGTCTCTAATTTTTGGAAGGCGTTTCACAAGTCATTAGGGACGAAACTTTTGTATAGCACAGCCTACTACCCGTAGACTGATGGACAGACCGAAAGGGTCAATCAAGTTCTAGAAGACATGTTGAGGGCTTGTGCACTCAAATACACCCACACCTTGGACGAGTGTTTAGCAGTGGCAGAGTTCTCGTATAACAACAGCTATCAAGAAAGCATAAAGATGGCTCTGTTTGAAGCAGTCTACAGTCGTAGGTGTCGTACCCCATTGAATTGGTCTAAACCAGGAGAAAGATGGTTCTATGGAGTTGACTTGGTGTTGGCGAAAAATGTGGTTCCCTAAGCCTAACACACCAGCGAAGCCGGAAATGACACTTGAAAGCAGTAGAGCTCTCGCAGATCCAGCTAGCTTCGGACCCGGTCTGAGAGTGTCGGTAACACCCAAGCGTGCCAGTCAATTTGACCTGCAATTGACATAGAAACAGATATAATCAGTAACACAAGGCGGAACTAGCTGGTGAATCCAGATAGTTCCAACTGTATGGCTCAAAGAGCCAGTATAATCAGAGGTCGACTAGAAAGCCGATTCTGTCATGTTATGAACTGATAGTATAATAATGAAGTAAAACGGCTATCAGGATATTCATGTAAGAATAATAACGTGCTAGCCGATCTAATTCGGTTAATGTGTACAAAAGAAAATAGATCACGTGTACATATCTGATCTGTATATCAAACAAGCAGAGATTTACTAAAGCTGGTCTAGAAGGCTGGCGGCTTTAGTAAACCCTCTTCGCTAAGTTCACCAAGTCTGCGTTCACCTGGTCTAACGGCCAGCGGGCTTCAACAAACCCAGCAAACAAAGCTAGATCATTTGATATCCAAATAAGTCTATATGCACGATCTATTCGTGAAAGCATAACTGAATCGGCTTTTTAGCCGATGCAGGGTCCATGAAGCACGAACGAATGCTAGCGTAGTCATAAACAGACCTCAAATTAAAGCAAGTCTAATCTAGCGAACCTTGTTCAGGTTAAACCTATTCCACCGGATGACACTCAGTTTAACTTAATACATAACATCCACCGAACGACATTATGCTTAAACAAGGACACGAAGATAAGACTTATGATAACCTCAGAACCACTTATGTCTTAACTAGAACCAAACGCACAATACATAACGAACAAGATTAATAGGGAATTAGCCGATGTAAGCATGGAATCGATCATCATGGTAAGATAAGCATAAAAAAGCATAAACGACGATCAAATTCAAGTAAATCTAAGGCCAAATCTATCAATCTTGATCGGGCAGAGATATTGTTATAATAAGGTAAATCAATTTAAACAAACAATACTGATAACTTAATGAATCTAACTAAATTGCCATATTTAGCTAGAGCCGATAACTAATCCATGCATGCAAACTATCTCAATCTATAGCCTGTCTACCGGATGACATTAACTAATAGATTAATCAAGCAAACAAACACGAATCGATAACTAATCCGCGCGTGAAAACCGTCCTAATCTGCATCTCGTCCACCGGATGACGGTTAACACAGATTGATCAAGTAAACCAGCGTGAATCATCCTTGACTCACTATGCTTTCCGCGTTCACCGGATGACGCCAAAGAAACAGAGCTTAGCAAGGACCCTGGTCCGCCATGCTTCCGCGTCCACCGGATGACGCTAAAAGGACATAGTTTAACAGGTTGACGATACTTACAAGCAAGCCTACGTCCACCGGATGACACCCAGCCTGGATGAAGTAACTCGCCGGACTCGACTGACTCTAGGGTTTGTTGGCCAGAGCCGAAAGTTGTGTTGTATTGATGTTGTGTTGTTGTTGTCAATGGCTGAGGGCTTATATTTATACCCTGAGCGTAAGAAGATAGAGGCCTAGTCGAATTACAACTTATCAATAGATAAGGAAACTAACAAACTATCCTATATCTAAGGTAACTTGGAGTCCAACCTTCCCTTTCATAACGGACTCCGATCGTGATCGCACCCTGGCGGCGCGGACTCTGGATGACGTCATCAATACCGACGCTGCGCGCCTCCTGCCACCTTGGCCCGATAACCGATTCACCGTGCAATCGGCTGTTTCCTTCCTTCCGCTGGACGGAATCTGCTTCCGAGATCGGCTATCTTCCTTTGGTATCGGCTATCGGCTCCTAGTCCAAAATTTGGCGTTAACACATGCCCCCCAATTTTGGAATAAACTGGTTTGTTTCGAAATTAGCGTTTAAGTCTTCAACCAGCCAAACTGCGGCTTCCCTCTCGGCACTTCAAACTTCCGCACCAAACGGAAACCCTAAGCTATCGCAACTCTGCTGCAAGTTCTAATCCGCCGCCGTCAGCTTCGATTTGCCGCCGTCAAGCCATCCCCGAGTTAATGGCGACTCCATCTGAGATTCCTGAGGTATCAATTTCATCAATCCGACCCCTGATTCACGAATCCCCTTCTAGTTTTTGCTGACCTCTATTCGTGAATCCAGGAACTGAGGAACGACATCTTAATTCCTCTGAAGGACCTCCCCGACGCCTATTACTTGGGTCCAATGGGTGATTCAAATCCAAAAGACTTCATCATCCAAGAGACCAATCAAATCCCCATCCGCAGCCCCATGTTAGGTGCCTGTACTTCGGCCAAATCTTTCAGAAACTGGCCGAGCATTCCTGCTGGATGGAGGAATTGGTTCCGCCGGGTTGCGGCGAAGAAACACACAAACTGGGAGATGCATTATCTGAGCCAATGTCTTCATCTATCATTATCAGAGATGGCAAAGAATGTGCCGCTCCTGATAGCCGCCAGTCACTTTTGGTCCAACTCCCTGAACGCTTTTGTATTCGGAGACGGTCCAAAAACCATTACCCTGGGCGATATCCACATGCTCACCGGGCTTCAAATCACTGGATCGTATGACTTCTGGGATCTCTGCACCAGTGGCAAGAAGGACCCGTACTTTCCGAAGCTGGACACATACAAAGGGTGGAGTGGCTATGTTCAACACCACCAGAAAACCTCTTCTTTCGTCAGCGAGAATGAACACGTCGCGTTTTTGACCATGTGGCTTGAGAGATTCGTGTTCTGTGGTGCCACTGCCGGACCAGCATACCCTTATCGGGTCCTGGCAGATAAACTGGCTCAAGGGCACTCCATCCCCCTGGGCAAACTCCTGTTGGGTGCAGCATACAGGCTTATGAACTGGGTGTTCAGCTCCTTGATCATAGGTGAAGAAGTTCAATGCATAACAGGCCCTTGGTGGCTAGTACAGCTGTGGCTCAACCTGTATCTGCACAAGCTTGTAAGAACACAACTCCAGGGCCTCAGCTTTCCATCCACCGAGTACTCAGAGGAAGAGGATCCAAAAACCAGAGGCTGTCAAAGCTATGGTGAAGCTGCTTCTGCCATAACCATCCCAACTACAAAGGGCAATATGCTGGAAACATTATACAGGGGCTTGGGACCAAACTACAAAGGGCAACATGCTGGAAACATTATACAGGGGCTTGGGACCAAAGGTTACCACCTGGTCCCCTATGTGGATGAAGATGAATTTTCAGCACCCTCCAGCTTCAAGTTCGATAATAGATGCTCTGATGATGAGGCTACCAGAATCCTGAATGCAATCATAAAACCTTGTGCCTTGCCAGTAGACTTCAAACACTTTCGGAGCGCAAGCGGCAAGCCAACTAGCTATCCCTCTTATGAATTTTATCACCCAAACATAGCGGCAAGACAGCTAGGCTTTGGCCAATTGCCTCCTCAGCTCCCTTTCTTGAGTATCTTGAAACCCAGGGAGAACATTACAGAGCTCCTTCAGGCTGGCAGAATTTTTCAACTTGGAGCAAATCTGCCCACATTCTCGCCGAAGCCATGGAATCAAATCTGCATCACCCATCAGAGTTTTGATGACTGGTGGCAGCGATGGCACGCTCACCTGTTCTGCCAGACTGTCCATGACAAGTGCAGAGCCCTGAACTCGAACTTCAAATCTTCCCGAGCAGTAAGTGTTGTCAGCCGATTCCAGTAAAAACGGCTTTAGTCAAACATGTTACCTGACAGATGTTTCTCGCAGGACTCATCATCCAATCCACCAGAGCGAGTGGAATACTATCCCCCTTGTCCGACAGCGAGGCTAGGTTCTCGAGCACCGACGCTGCGACAACTAATGTCAGGGCCTGTTATACTGACACCCCCTTCTGCCTCAAAGTGACCAGCTGCATCTCAGCTTCAAAAGCAAGCACCCAAGAAACGCCGTTCGATAAGAAAAGTTCAGGTATCCAGAACTGGCATCGACCTTCCTTTACTGCAGTATGCTCCGATCCCTAAATCGGCTCTTTACCAGGTGAAACCCCAGCCGATTCAAGATATCTCAGGAGAGAAACAGGCCGAAGAATCATCAGAATCCACCGGCCATGAAGAGTTAGCTGCTCAAGAAGAAGGGATCCAGGAAGAAGGAGCCAAAACTCAGGTACTACTCGTTGGGCCTTCCTCTTCTTGACACAGATACCCTGGCTGACCAAATCTTCTTTTCAAAAATATAGCCGAACAGCCCTCCCGATGAAGTCTGGGTGAACCTTGAAGAAGAGGAGTCTTCCCCTGAGAGGAATCCAGGTAACTCCTATTCGGCTGTTAGCAATTATCCTTACTTCCATACTGCTCTTACTCCTGGTTTGCAGAAACCCATCTGCCCAAGACAATGACAGCTGAGGATCCGCATGCCGCAGGGGACAAAACTGTCTTAGTCGAACAAGCAACATCGGCATCAACCCTACAGACCTCAGGCCTCATTCAGGTATCCTGTCTCTGCCAGAAAACAATTAATCTATATTGTACCCTTTCTGATGAGAGAATGCATGTATTGCAGGCACCGAAGCCTTCGTCTCCCGGCTATTCATTTGACATAGAAGAATTCTGCGATAGAGACGAACTTGCCTCTTCCTCCGAGAAGTTTTTAGAGCCAGATTTTAGTAATCGGCTGAGTGCATTTCTACCCCACCTAGAGGGTGATCTGGTTGCTCTGGCCTCTAATCCCGGACTGGTTGATCAAATAGTCAAACTTGTCCAGCAGCGAACCAATCTGACAGCCTTAAAATCCCTGCAGAGACTCGGTGATCTTAAAGTTACAGCATCAGGGATTATCACTGCTCATGGGAACCTGGCAGAGCTTGAACAGCTGAGGAACAATAAATCGGCCAACAGACAAGAGGCCACTGAATTAGCCGATCGAGCCCGGCTGCTCAAATCTTCAATCGGCACAGCTGAAACAGAACTGAAAACACTGAAAACGAAACGAGACCAACTGAAAAAAGAACTGGAAGCAATTGAGTCGGCTATCAGCGAGCACGAAATCACCATTTCCATCAGCACGATCGAGCTCTCCCAGAAAAAGAAGGAAATCAGCAGCTTGGTCGTTGCAGGCAGGAAGACATGCCAACGCCTGGATCTGCTGCAATCCACTGAAAACCGAGATCGACAATTGTTGCAGGCTGGCCATGCGCTCCGTGCTGAATTAGTGGAACTGATCCAATCTTTATTGACTTTGTAATGTGATGGATATACTACTTGGCATGTTCTTTTCTATTTGCAACTTTGTTCTCGTGCTGTTTCATCCCGAGTTTGAATATTTAGCCTGATCTGCCTTTGGATTCACACCTTAATATCGGCTTCGTCCTGTTTCGAATCGACTTGTTTGGCCTGATGCGTTTCTGCATGCGAATCGACTCTCAGGCTTGCATTGTACCTTAGAATCGATTACTCAGCCTGATCCGTTCTACATACGAATCGGCTTACGGGCCTGCGTCTTAGCATCGGCTTTGTTCTGCTTTCCCTTAGAGTTAACCTCTCAGCCTGATTCACTACGAATCGACTTGTGGGCACTCACAATAGGATCGGCTAGGCAGCCTGATCCAAAGACCCGATCGGTGTGCGACTACTGACGGCGGCGCTTCGTCTCCCTGATTTGGCAACTGTTTCGGATTCAAGAAACGCGGATTAACCGCAACCTAAGATCCGCCGTGCCGTCTCGCTTCCCAAAGAAACCGCCTCGGTGCCTGTACTGTCTTATAAATAGTTGGCAGACTTGAGGCACTGTCACACGCCATCGTATCCGTCTCGCCGACCAACTCTTCCGGCCGCCTTTTTGTATCTACTTCGCTTCCGCTCTCTCAATCTTTATCCATGACCATGGCTGGCAAAGGAGACCGTGGGAAGCGCCCGGCGTCTGAGCCCGCCGACGGTGATGAGATGAAACGGAGCATCCGCTGCATTTGGGCCAGCGTCGCCCGAATTGAGTAGACGTTAGGGTAAGTTGAATCGTCAGCCTACCATCTCCTTGCTGTTTCTGTCTGATTCGATTTGTTTCCACAGTCACCGGCCATCTTTCGTCTGCGGCATTGTTGGCTCCTTAGCCGGCCTGAACACCCCTGTCCCCGGTGCTGATCTTCCTCGGGCAGCCCTGGCGGATGGAGACGTTGTTCCTGCAACTGGGACGGCCGCCCCGGAAACCCCCGCCGCTGGTGACGCCACCGGGCCCTCTGCTCCTGTAAGGGCTCCAATCAGGCGTATGATGCAAGTCAGTGGACGGGGAGTCCATAGCAGGTATCTTATTCGCCCTTTTCGCCAATCTTTAAATCTGGCTAAATCTGGGTGCCTGATCTGATGGTTCCTTTCAGCCAACGTCCCCCGATCCATCTGCCTTCCGGTGCACCGATCGGCGCCGTTTCCTTGATGTGTCGCACGGCGCCACAACCGAACCTCCATCACGCTCCGGCTCGCAGCACCACCTCCGGAGCAGGATCGAACTCGGACTCATCTTCGAGTTCCCGCGAATCCTACACCGCCGCCGACGGCCGCCACTTCCACCATGAGATGGTGCGGTACCGCAATCTCTACTCTGAGGCTACCAAAGAAGCTGGCCGGCTGGAGAAGGAGAATGAGGACCAGGCCGTCGCGCTTGTTGCCGCCAACATCGATTTGGCAGAGGCGCGGGCCAACCTCGCGGAGTCGCAGGCCGCCGTTGTGGGGATATAGACCCCCAATACCACAAGACAAAACATGGACCACACCATCAAAGCTGGCTTGGCCCAGAAGATAAAGACGTACGGCGCAAGGCATTGCACCGCACGGTTATTGTACCAACTTGGATAGTTTACTTGTAACGTTGTCCCTTTAGATTATATAAGGAGGGGCAGGGATAGATCCCCTCAATTCTAGGCAACTCAACTCATAATAATACAAGACAGCAACACAGAGGACGTAGGGTATTACGCCTCGCGACGGCCTGAACCTGTATAAATCTCGTGTCTCGCGCTTACTGCGCAACGCTTGTTCGTCTCAGGCACACCCTCACCGTCTCATCTACTACCTTGGACATACCCCTCGGTAGACTATCGTCGGTATTCCGTCGACAGTTGGCGCGCCAGGTAGGGGGTGTGCTTCCTGATTTCATGGCGAGCAAGATGAAAATCTCTTTTCATCGTCGTCCACGACATTCGGTGGCGACGAACCAGATGGAATTTTCAATCTGCATCCAACATCGGACATCGCGGCGGCAACATATGATGGTATTCCTCCGTCAAACTCACGATTGGCAGAGAGGCTCCCGTGTCCTGTTATGATCGGATCAGATGCAATCTGTCGATTTCATCAAGACTCGATCTACTCGGTGGATTTCATCAAGACGTCATTATCATACGTTAAAGCTTGCATCTGCTGGTACACAAGCACAAGCAAACATCCTTCGGGAGTGGTGCAAATCACGTCGCTGGGCATGCATGTCCCGTATTAGCAACCTGCATGGCCTCGAGCGGCGGCGGCGCCACGTCAACCTACGTGTTCAAGTCAGATTCACCACCAGCGGCAAATAAA
Organism: Eremochloa ophiuroides; assembly: GCA_038502445.1. Classification (NCBI taxonomy): domain Eukaryota; kingdom Viridiplantae; phylum Streptophyta; class Magnoliopsida; order Poales; family Poaceae; genus Eremochloa; species Eremochloa ophiuroides. Next base: position 9,834,198 of record JAHLJS010000002.1, read on the forward strand.
AAGATCTCCGGACTCAACGACCGAAGCATCGCCGATCTACATTCAATATAGAAGCTATGCAAACCGATCTAGGCATGAATGGGAACATGCAAGACAACAACTACTGCATCAGGGGCTCACGGGCTAAAAACATCTGGACAGCGCATCGATTCTTTAACTTTGCCACGAATAAGCTAACATATTTATTTATCTTAATTAATATATTTTATTATATATTCGTCTTCAGATTTCTTCATAAATCTACATGATATTTATTGGCAGAGAATCAATCGTGCTTCTCGTCATCAATGCCCTGCGACGGCCTCGTCGTCGATCATCTACAACGACAGCAAGCCTGAAACTGTCCGAGCTATATACCATGCAAGTTGAATACTCGAGTCACGAAATGTACGCTTCTTGCATGATCCGACGCCTACATGTGCTTCAAGCGTGCACAGAATTCTCCACTCGTCCCTCTAAAATATCAACGCCAAGATTATCTCCAAGATTCTACGCCGCTGACATAAGCCCCGATCAGACTCGGGCACCTACTCCGGATATCATCGCCAAGACTATCTCCATGATTCTCCGTCACCGACGTAAGCCCCGCACCTGCTTGGGCAGTCTAACTTCATCGCCGCGTAAGCCCCGCAACTGCTCGGGCAGCACGACTTCGCCAATGCGTAACCCCCGCACCCGTCGGGCAGCATCTGACTCGACGCCGCGTAAGCCCTACACATGATAGGCCGCCAACTACGCCTCTTCACCGACTGCCCCGATATATCGGGTAGCCTTCGCCCTCGATAAGTGTAACCCCCGCCTGGCGCGGGCAACTTCGCCACCACGTAAGCCCCGGGGACGCCTGGGCCCTTAAGTCTTCGCTAACACGTAAGCCCCGAGGACGCTTGGGCAGGTTAGCAGCGTCTCCAAAAACCCCGGCAAAAGCACGGGCACTACGCAGGGCGTGGAGGACTCCTCGCCGACTTCTCAATAAGCCCCGACCTCGCTCGGGCATCTCGCTGCTCTACATGACTCGTCAACCTCCAGAAGGTCTCCAAGTCGTCGTCACTCTCCAAGACACGCCTCCGCCATATTCTCTAGTCAAGCTTTATGCTCGGGGACTTCGTCAAGACATCGGACTCCATAGCGTTCTCCAGTCAAGCTCTACACCCGAGTTTTCCATCGACATATCGCCGAGCATTCACTGGATACAGAAGGGTGTGAGATCCGATCTGAATTTTTCAATGCCTGGAAGATCCACGTATGGGTGAGCCATGAGATCAACGACTACTGCCTGCCATCGCCGAGCCATCAGGCTACAGCGTTATGCAAATTCACCGGCTTCAAAAAATACGAAGACCACGATTTGCATGCACTCGTGCACGTGTAAGGATTGACTCAGCGAGCAAACAAATATATCTACATAGGCAAGTCAAGGCGCTCTGCGGCGGCGGCATGGCGTGGATTTCATCATCGTCTACATGCCGTGTTTGCCGATTCCTAAGGCAGCTCTCCGGAATTTGGGCCTTGTTCTTCAGTAGTCGTCCACGTCATATCGTCAATGCGTCAAACAACTACCAAAGGTAAAGAAATTAATTACACTTCTCGTCGTCGACACTCTGCGGTAGTCTCGACAACAGTAAGCTTGGAACCGTTCGGGCCATCACGCGAGCCACGTCAGTTGGCTCCTCGACACGCCGACCACTCTTCGACGTCAATCAAGCTAAGTGATATTTTTAATATTCTTCTACGTATTCTTCGACCTCCATATATCTTCAGAAATTATCTCCATGGATCTTCGCCGCCGACCTCTCCAAAAGCCCCGACAAAGCTCGGGCACTCGCCGACAATTTCTCCATAAGCCCCGATAAGCTCGTGCACTCTGAAGATTTTCTCCACCGACGAGATACTAAGTATCTCTCCGTTTTTTTCTCTCAAGGGTTGCATAACGTACCTTGGTAGCCACGCCTTAATCCGTGAAACCTGTCTTCGCCCCGTAAGCCGTCAAACCGAATGGTCATGTTAACAAACCTCTGAACCAGACGCCGGGTCAGGTGCTTAAACGTAACAGGCCAACTACCAGGGGAAATTATGTGACCTGACTAGAGCAAGAAACGGGCAATCTTATCATGCATTCTATAATTTTTGGATCTGCTTTCTCCGCAAAAAAATCTACATCATGTACTACCCACTGTACATATTTATTTTGCAGGAACTCTTCGCCGGACACTCATCATTGCTCGTCGCCGTCCTCACATAGATCGGACACCGTCGCCGACCACGCTGGAGACTCGTCGTCACTCCTCGCCATCCTAGCGCTGCTCGGACATCGCCTCCGACCACACTGGGGACTCGTTGCCACTTCTCGCCATCCTCGCGCTGCTTGGACACCACTTCCGACCATGCTGGGGACTCGTCGCCGCTTCTCGCCGTCCTCCCGCTGCTCGGACACCGCTTCCGACCAGGCTGGGGACTCGTCGTCGTCATTTCTCGCCGTCCTCGCGCTGCTCGGACATCGTCTCCGACCAGGCTGGGGATTTGTCGCCGTCCTCATGCTGCTCGGAGATCATCTCCGACCACGCTGGGACTCGTCGTCGCTTCTCACCGTCCTCGCGTTGCTCGGACTACGCCGGGGACTTCATCGTCTTCATCAAGCGTTTCCGAGTACCAAGCTGCTCGTGGACTTCGTCATCTTCGTCAAGCGTTTCCGAGTAATAGATCTGCTCGGGCACTTTGCCGCCTCGTCAAGTGTTTCCGAGCACCAAGCTGCTCGGGGACTTCGCCGCCTCGTCAAGCGTTTCCGAGCACCAACCTGCTTGGGGATTTTGTCGTCTTCGTCAAGCGTTTTCGAGCACCAAGCTGCTCGGGGACTTCGTCGTCTCGCCAAGCGTTTCTGAGCTGTACAGCTGCTCGGGTATTTCGACGCCTCGTCAAGCGTTTCCGAGCAGTACAGCTGCTCGGGGACTTCGTCGCCAAGCTATCAAGTCACTCCATACTGCTCGGATCAGGGTGCTGATCTTGGGCAGCACATCGGGGTCTTGATATGCGCCTCACCATGCTTGGGGACTTCGTCATGTTCGTCAAGTGTTTCCGAGTAGCAAAGCTGCTCGGGGATTTCGTCGCCTTCATCAAGTGTTTCCGAACAGCAAAGCTGCTCGGGGACTTCGTCGTCTTCCTCAAGTGTTTCTGAGCAGCAAAATTGCTCGGGGACTTCGTCGCCTCGTCAAGTGTTTCCGAACAGCAAAGCTGCTTGGGGACTTCGTCATCTCCATCAAGTGTTTTCGAGCACCAAAGCTGCTCGGGTACTTCGTTGACACTTCACATGATCAGAAGAATAAAGATTTTGACCCTAACACCACGTGACTACGTCACCTACTATCAGGCTCGGGGACTAAGTGGATACACTTCACCTAACGGTAAAGGTGTTGATTCTAGCGAACCAAAAGTGGATACACTTCACCAAAGAGAAGCTCTTTTCAAATTTTTTCTGAGCTCATTACATCCGTCTGGTCAAGCAACTCTGAAGATCTGCATTTCCCGACGAATGCAAGGCGCTCGGGGACTAGCTGTGGGGATATAGACCCCCAATACCACAAGACAAAACATGGGCCATACCATCACTCGGCCTAGAAGATAAAGACGTGCGGCGCAAGGCATTGCACCGCACGGTTATTGTACCAACTTGGATAGTTTACTTGTAACCTTGTCCCTTCAGACTATATAAGGAGGGGCAGGGATATATCCCCTCAATTCAAGGCAACTCAACTCATAATAATACGAGACAGCAACACACAGGACGTAGGGTATTACGCCTCGCGGCGGCCTGAACCTGTATAAATCTCGTGTCTCGCGCTTACTGCGCAACGGCTGTTCGTCTTAGGCGCACCCTCACCGTCTCATCTACTACCTTGGGCATACCCCTCGGTAGACTATCGCCGGTATTCCGTCGACAGCCGTGGCAGGTAATCTCTCGCTTTGTCCAATGGCGTGCACGGCGCGTTTTCCAGCACTGACCTTCCTTATTTATGCAGCCCTGACGGCGCAACTGCACGAACTGCGCGTGGCCGCGGTGAGTGCCACCAACGTCCTCCGCGTATGGGGCCAAATGCAAGTGGAGCAGCTTGCGGACGTGCACCACCGCGTCCGCCAGGTGGCGATGAGCGGCGTCCGTCATGGTGCCGCTGGAGCTCTGGCCGCCGCCCAGATCAACTCCGGTGTCGTGCTGGAGAACGTCGAACCGGGGATCCGGGTAGGCCAAGACATGGAGGAGTTCGGCACGCTGACGGTCGCCTTCGTTCCTCGTGCCGACGGTCTCTCCGTGTCCATCGACGCCGAGGACGTGATCCGGGATGACGTCAATAATCCAAACTAGATTGTATTAGGCATTTTGATGTATATGATACATCTGAATTCGTTATGCCCGAAACAATCCAATCTGCAAGGCTGTATATTTTGTTTTTATTTTTGCTCTAAAGGCGATGCTTATCGCATCGGCTGTTACACCACATCGAGGGTATTTCATTTTTGTGCTAAGGGCGACTCGTTACTACGATGTCGGCCATTTTTTGTCCTAAAGGTGACCCGTTTACACGGCATCACCTGTTAGAGCCAGATTCACATGAATCGGCTATCACCCCCCAACTGGGATGCTAGGGTAGTATTTCTTCAGATGCTTCCCGTTGATGGCCCTGGTGAGTCTCTGTCCTTCTAAATCTTCAAGGATATAAGCATTACCTGGGGCGCATTCAACCACACGATACGGGCCTTCCCAGTTTGGCGACCACTTACCGAATCGGCTTTCTTTCGTACCAATAGGCAGAATGACTTTCCATACTAGCTCTGATTCGGTGAAGCTCTTGCTCCTCACCTTAGTGTTGTAATACTTGGCCACCCATACCTTGTTCCTTTCAATGTATTCCAAAGCCTTAAGCCGATGACAGTGCAAGTCTTCTAGACTGTCCATCATAATGTCTTTGTATTCACCGGCTGTAAGCTTGTTTTGTAACGTGATGTGCCGTGTCTCAGACTGAATCTCCCATGGCAGGACAGCAGCATGTCCATAGACTAGCTCATAAGGTGAAGCTTTGATCGATCCATGCTGTGCCATGCGATATGCCCATAGCGCCTCGCTCAGATGCGAGTACCATTTTCTGGGGTTCTGCTCAATCTTTTTCTTGATGACCTTGATCAAAATTTTATTGGAAGCTTCTGCTTGTCCGTTGGCCTGGGCATAATACGACGATGAATTATAAATCTTGATGCCCATGTCGTTGGCAAAGGTCATAAACTCCTCTGAAGTGAACATTGTCCCCTGATCGGTTGTGATCGTCTGAGGTATGCCAAACCTGTAAATAATGTGCTCCTTTACAAATTCGATCACGTCAGCTGAAGTGGCGTTCCTCAAAGAAAAGGCTTCTACCCACTTGGTGAAGTAATCAGTCGCCACCAGGATCCATTTGTGACCCTTGCTCGACGGTGGGTAGATTTGGCCGATTAGATCAATACCCCATCCTCTAAACGGCCATGGCTTGATTATAGGATTCATAGCAGAGGCTGGAGACTTCTGTATATTTCTGAACTTCTGGCATTCTTGACACCCTTTATAATATTTGAAATAATCTTCCAGCATCGTAGGCCAATAGTAACCAGTCCTCCTGATGATCCACTTTATCTTGTGAGCCGACTGATGTGCACCGTAGACTCCATCGTGTACTTCGCTCATCAGCTTCACTGATTCCTCTGCCCCCAGGCATTTGAGCAACACTCCTTCAACAGTCTTATAATACAACTGACCATCCAGCAACACGTACTTGGTGGCTTTGTACCTTAGCTTTCTGTTGACCCGTTATGAAGGATTTGCCAGGTAACCTGCTATCTCGCCCCTCCAGTCATCAGCTGATTGCTTGCTGTTGCAAATCTCCTGCATCGGCCGACAACCCGACGCGTTCTGCGCCAGCCGATTAGCCTATTGGTTCTGGGCCCTGGGGATGTGACAGAGAGATAACAACATGAACTTCTTGATGAGAGCCTGGCACTGATCATAATAGCCTCTGAGTATCTCGTCTTTACACTCATACAGGCCGAGCAATTGGTTGATGACTAGTTGTGAATCGCCAAATACCTCAACTGCATCGGCCTTTGCTTCATGCAGAAGCTGAAAACCTTTTCACGCGGCTTCATATTCAGCCTGATTGTTTGTGACAATCGGCCCGATCTGGAAAGCATTATCAAAACGTACACCCCATGGCGAGATGAGCACTACTCCGGCGCCACCACCTTGTTTGCATGAAGAGCCATCAAAAAACATAGTCCATGGCGCTATGTCTGCTACATTGGCCGATCCGTCGTGATGCTGGGTGATGAAATCAGCTATCGCCTGGCCTTTGACTGCCTTAGCCGATTCGAATCTCAAGTCAAACTCTGAGAGCGCCAGGATCCATTTGCCGATCCGACCATTTAAAATCAGCATCGAAAGCATGTGCTTCATGACATCCTCCTTAGACACCACCACACACTCCGAGGCAAGCAGGTAGTGCCTCAACTTGGTGCATGAATAGAATAGGCACGAGCACAACTTCTCGGTTGGTGTATATCTTATCCCAAGGTCAAGGAGCCGCCTGCTCAGGTAGAAAACTGCTCTCTCCTTCCCTTCAAACTCTTTAAAAAGGGCCGATCCAATAGTATGGCTTTCGGTCGTCACGTACAACTTAAAAGGCTTCCCTGTCCGTGGCAGTACTAAGACAGGTGGACTTTTCATGTATTCTCAGATTTCATCAAAATTCTTCTGTTGCACATCACCCCATTTGAACTCTTGATCATTCTTGAGCTTCAACAATGGCGAGAACGGCAGCACCTTCTCTGATAAGTTGGCGATGAATCTTCTGATAAAGTTAATCTTACCGAGCAAGGAATGCAATTCCTTCTTGTTGGTTGGAGGTACAAGTTCATTGATCGCCTTCTTGGTCTTGCTGCCGATCTCTATCCCTTTGCGGTGGACCATGAATCCCAGAAATTCACCAGCCGACACGCCGAATGCACATTTGTTAGGATTCATCTTCAAGACATGTCTCCTTCTGCACTCTAGAGTGGCTCTCAGATCGGCCAGGTGATCCTTATAGCTCTTGGATTTTACCACCACGTCATCTATATAGATTTCAACGATTTTGACAATCAACTTATGAAATATGTAATTCATAGCTCTCTGATAAGTTGCACCGGCATTCTTCAAACCAAACATCATGACCACCCATTCAAACAAACCAAGCGCACCAGGGCACCTGAAGGCAGCCTTCGGGATGTCTCCATCAACCATAAAAATTTGATTATAACCAGCATTGCCATCCATGAAGCTAATGACCTGGTGCCCAGCAGCCGAGTCTACCAGCATATCGGCTATTGGCTGTAACAGAACCGCCTTAATCACATGGCCCACAGGCACCTGTCATCATCACTAATGACCTCTGACAGTCGTACCCGTGTCCCAAATGATCGAGGCAGCCCTGCCGGGCTACATCAGTGCCCGTATGCCGACAGGATCTTCATTGCGAAGCCATTACAGAGTTACAACATTTCATAATCAAAATACATCAGAGTAAATGCGGAAGATTAACTGGTACTTAAATTACAAACCGAGTTCAAATAGTAATTAAGTGTAGTCATTACAAACCAACTTAAAACAGTAGCAGTGGCATTGGAACAACGATACAACATAAATAGATAATAGATAATCGAACCCAGCCCACGGGTCCTTCACTCCTCACCACTAGCCTCTTCGATCACTGTAGCACAGCAGGGGTCGAGACAAATCTCCGGCTGTGGCCCTCCTGCAACGGGGTTAACAAACCCTGAGTACTGGGTACTCCGCAAGACTTACCCGACTAAGAAAAATATCTGACTCTTGGAATGCAAGGTTAGGGGTAAGGCTTAGCAAGAGGTAAGGGTTTAGCGGAAAAGCATTACTATCCTGTCTCAGTATTTTTGCTCATTGAATAACCTTATTAATATCATAAGTCATCATTCATCTCTTCCATCTATTTTATTCTTTTCATTATTCTCAAATATCCTATTCTTCGAACCACTTTTCGAGGTAGACGTGAGGATCAAGTCTCCATAACCGAGGAGCACGTCGATTCGAATCAAGTAAGTATACCCAGCTGGGGATTCTATCCACACTGCATATGTAGCACTTAAGCTTGCATATACCAACCCATTGTCACGGCTTTTCTATCCCGGACCCGGTCCTATGCCACCCGAGAGCACAGTACTCCACTAGTCTCCAGGCACGCCGGCCACGTGGGTACACGCTACTCTCGCCATCTCTCCACTCCCAGTGCGCGGTTGTCGGTTCCAGCAATAGAGCGACCTGACCCTAGGCTTTCCGAATTGGTATGTGGCTAGGCTGTTCATCATGATCTCAACAGGCCTTACAACGAACGGTCCCTACTGCTTTCCGTCAGAGACCATGCATTGGGACTCTAACCCAAATACCCTGGATTCTGCCTGGTTTTCAAATCCCTTTCCCGATGATGACGATCAGTTGGGACTCTAACCCAAACAGATGGCCGATCACTCGGGAAACCCATCCATTACAATAACAGTGTCCCGGCCAAAGGACCCTGCCATCATACATGGACTCATACCCATCCCTTGATAATTCTTCATTCCAAATATCAAGTTTAAAATAGCATTTTTGCAATTCTAATATTTAAGCATGACTAAGCATTTTTCAACTCATTTCAAATCATTAGGTTCCTTGGATAACAAGTAGTCAAGGATGGTAAATGCATCAATTGTTTTATCACGCAACTCCTAACAACTTAATGCAGTTGATTAACTCCAGTGACAAAAGCATTTATAAATAGAGGGTTAAATGCACCGGGGCTTGCCTTGCAGCGCAAAAACAGTCGGGGCAGGAGCACCACAGCTTTCAGGTTCAAGAACCACCTCGGAACCTTCTCCTCCAGGCACCTCGACTTTGACTTCCTCGTTTACCGGCACTACACGTGTGCAACAATGCATGTATGAATGCGATGCAGAAAAGAGCATATGCAAGAAATCAAGAACTAAACTTATGACAAGCATAAAACGACATCACTAGGGTGTTCTAGGTCTTACATGGGTTTGACCTAGAACCACAATCAATTCCAAAGTCACACAAACCCTAAATTCATTTCCTACACTTCTTTTTACTATTTAATAAACCCATATCTATTTAATACAAGAGCAAACTAATCCCAATTGAGACCAAACTTCACCAACAGATAGTCTTTCATGCCAAACAGAGACAAATAAATTTTGGTGATTTTTGGAGTTACCTAGAATTAATTAAAAATGTGCAAAAATCCATTTTCCATTTATTTTAGGGATTTTTACCTACTGCAGAAAGTACTTAAACATGACAAACAATATTTTTATAAAATTCTACACTACTCAGAGAGAACATACAAAAATTCTCATGAATTTTGGATCAGCCAAAATATTCTAACAAAATTATGAAACTGCAGCACTATTCATTTGAAAATAAAATGGAAAAGGCATTGCAAAAACCTGGAAAAAGAGAAAACCGAAAACGGCCCGAAGCCGGCCCAACTCGGCCCAAGCGCGAAGCAGATCGGCCCACTCGGCCTACCCGCGCCCGGCGCCTGCGCTTTTGCGCAAAACCCCCTGGGAAGCACGGTTATCAACCCGCGGACCAACTCACACTATTCACCAGAGTCACTGACATTGCAAAAACCCCCCTGGAACTTTTCACCTTCTAATCCGACGCCCCTGGACCTCCTCTGTTTTCGAACAGAGGTGAGGCGCCGGCGGTTCGCCGCCCGTGGCTCACCGCCGGTGACCCCAACGGCCAAACCAACCTTCCCACGACCCTCGGGGCTTCCAGCCGCACCCAACAAGCTACTAAATGGCAAGGATAGACACTCGGAGCACCCTCGGGCACCTCCGCCGCGGCTCGGCGGCGGCGACCGGACCTACTCCGGCGAGGCCAAGGCTTAATCAAGCCGGGTTAGGGCATGGGAAGATTTGCGAGCTCACCGAGACTTGACTAGTACGGAGAGAACGACCCGAGATGGTGTAGAGGCACGGTGGTGACGGTGGCCGCGGCTGCAACGACCTCCGCCGGCGGCGAGGACTCCGTTCCGGTGAACCTACGGTCAGAGACGAAGAACCAACAGGCGCATGAGCAACAAGGAAGGTCAGTGAGCACGGAGGAATACTCGGACGAGGCATTGGCTCACTGGAGAGAGCTGTGGACGGGAGTGAGCTCGCGGCGGCGCTCCGCCGGATGCGCACGCGCGGCGACGGTGACCCTGCGACACACAGAGGGTCAGAGCGAGTTCCAAAGGCACCAACCGATTCGCCAGGAAGTGCTCGACCTACCGGTGAGATGGAGAGGGTGGAGGTGGACGGTGGTCGACGAATTTGGTCGGAGACCGAGAGCTCGCCGGCAATGGTGGCGGGGAAGAAGATGGGTGGGGAGGCGCGTTCGAGGGCTTAAATAGCCGGGGAACAGGCCAAAGAGGACGTGGGAGAGCTCGGCTCCATGCTGCGCGTACCACGGACGGAGCCCCGGCGCCAGAGGACGCGCGGCACAATCGCGCACGCCGGCGACGTGCGCGCCGCGGCCGTGCGCGCGAGACGCGGTGAACAGTGCCTGCCGGTACAGTACCTTGCTCAGAGAAAATCGCTCAAATTGACCGGCCAAACGACCGAATCCGAGGCCATGCCCAAAAGCAAAGTTGTAGATATTTTTGTGCTGGACAACTTTTGTTTTTGCACCAATTTGAAATTCGGCCTAGATTTGAAAATATTCAGAAGGGGGTAAACTAGGGTTTTGAATTTCAAACTGAATATTTAAAATTACTTTTTATTTTTCTAAAGAACTTGAAATTTGGCCAAAATATAAGTTGTGCATCTCAGAGAGATCTACAACTTCTATTAAGGAAGTTTTATCTAATTCTCATTAGTTTTTGAAAAGCAGTTTTAAATTCAAATTTTGAAACACTGTTTTGAGCTTAATTCAAAAAATTTCAACATAACTTCAAAATCACCTAAAATAGAAGTTGTTCTACATTAAAAACTCTACAACTTTTATTAAGGGACCTACCTCAGATTTGATCAAATTTAGAAAGTGCACTTTGAAGCCTTTAATTAGGGTTTTAGGAAAATTAAAATCAACAAGCAATAACAACTCAATTAGGGTTCTTTCAAGCACACACAAGAGTTAAACAAGCTGATCACACTATTAGCCCTAATGACAAGCAATTGCATATGATGATATGATGACATGGCATTTTAGTTAACAGTAATACTAGGGGTGTTACAGCCTTCCCCCCTAAAAGAAATCTCGTCCCGAGATTAGGTAGATAACATTGTTTTTAAGCAAAGTAATGAAAAGAAAATTTTCCAGCATAACTACCCAAACAAAACTCAAAACAAGGGACTAGAAAAGATCAAATATAGGGATAGGTTATACCTATATAGTAGCATAGAATTCGGGAAATTTTTCTGCCAAAAAGTCTTCAGATTCCCAGGTGGCTTCGTCCTCAGATTGCTGACTCCATTGTATTTTATACCACCTGGTTGTAGTCCTGCGGGTAACACGATCTTTAATATTCAGAATCCGAACTGGATATTCGGAGGTAGTCATGTCGGGTTCCAACTGAACTCCTTCCACATCGATTACTTGATCTGGCACTCGCAGACATTGCTTCAGCTGCGACACATGGAATACGTTGTGTACTTCTGATATGTGCTCAGGTAACTGCAACCTGTAAGCCACTTTTCCCACACGTTCGATGATCTCAAAGGGTCCAATGAAACGCGGGGCTAGTTTGCCTTTAACTTCAAAACGATTCACTCCTTTCATTGGTGATACCTTCAGATAAACAAAATCCCCCACTTTAAACTCTAGCGGTCGACGTCGTTTATCAGCGTAACTTTTCTGCCTAGACTGGGCTATTTTTAAGTTCTCTTGTATCACTCGAACCTTGTCTTCAGCCTCTTTTACCAGATCAACCCCATAGTACCATCTTTCTCCTGGTTCGGACCAATTCAAAGGTGTGCGACATCTTCTACCATACACGGCCTCGAATGGAGCCATTTGGATGCTTTCTTGATAGCTGTTGTTATATGAGAATTCGGCCAAGGCCAAACACTCGTCCCACTTGTCCGGGTAATTCAATGTGCAAGCTCTCAACATGTCTTCCAATACTTGATTGACTCTTTCAGTCTGCCCATCGGTTTGCGGATGATATGCAGTGCTATGCAGAAGCTTTGTCCCCAAGGACTTATGAAATGCCTTCCAAAACTTGGAGACAAACTGGGTACCACGGTCAGAGACAATGGTTTTTGGCACTCCATGCAGTTTCATCAGATTCTCAATATACAACTGAGCATACCTTGGAGCTCTAAAGTCCTTCTTGACTGGTATGAAATGGGCTTGTTTCGTAAGACGGTCCACAACAACCCAGATGGAATCAAAACCCCGAGTAGTCTTGGGCAATCCCACAATGAAATCCATGCTGATATCTTCCCACTTCCATGCTGGCACAGGCAATGGTTGTAGCTCTCCACCAGGTCTCATGTGAACAGCCTTAACTTTTTGACATGTGTCACACCTTGCCACATACTGAGCAATTTCAACCTTCATCTTGGTCCACCAGAATTTCTGCCTCAAGTCCTGGTACATCTTATTGCTTCCTGGATGAATAGAGAATTTTGTCGAGTGCGCTTCATCGAGGATCGCTTGACGTAACACAGGAATCTTGGGGACAACTAATCTGTCCTTGAACCAGACCACACCATCATCATCAATCCTGAAACAGTCAGCCTTGCCTGCTTGGATCTTTTCTTTGATGTGCTTGATCCCTTTGCTTTTCTTTTGAGCGGTAATGATCTGTTCTCGAATAGGAGTTTCAATTCTAATGTTGGCTATGCTGCCCCGTGGCACCATTTCAATATCCAATCTCTCTAGCTCACAACACAAGGTCAGAGTATATGACTTCACATTCAAGCAGTTGCAGTGAACCTTGCGGCTCAATGCATCAGCTACCACATTTGCTTTACCAGGATGGTAATGTACTTCGATGTCATAGTCCTTGATCAACTCGAGCCATCTTCTCTGCCTCATATTCAACTCTTCTTGAGTAAAAATGTACTTCAGACTCTTGTGATCAGTGTAAATATTGCAGGTACTTCCCAACAGGTAATGACGCCATATTTTCAGAGCATGAACCACGGCTGCCAACTCTAGATCATGAGTAGGGTAGTTTTCTTCGTGACGCTTGAGTTGCCGTGAAGCATAAGCAATGACACGACCCTCTTGCATCAACACACAGCCAAGACCGGTTCCCGAAGCATCACAGTACACATCAAATGGTTTCTCGATATTCGGCTGAGCCAACACTGGTGCAGTGGTTAGCAATTCCTTCAATTTCTGAAAAGCTTCCTCACAATCTGATGACCAAACAAACTTCACTTGATTTTTCAGCAAGTTGGTGATGGGTTTAGATATCCTGGAGAAATCTGGGATAAAACGACGATAGTAACCTGCCATACCCATAAAACTGCGGACCTGATGCACTGTGGTGGGCGGCTTCCAATTCAGAATCTCCTCGACCTTGCTGGGATCTACGGACACTCCTTCCGCAGATAGAATATGACCGAGGAATGGAACTCTGTGCAACCAAAACTCACATTTGCTGAACTTGGCATAAAGTTGGTGATCTCTCAAACGGTTTAGGACAATTCGAAGGTGGTTAGCATGTTCTTCGGGGGTTTTGGAGTATACAAGGATGTCATCTATAAAAACGACTACGAATTTGTCAAGCTCAGGCATGAACACGGAGTTCATCAGATACATGAAATAGGCAGGAGCATTGGTCAGACCAAAAGACATGACTAGGTATTCATATAGGCCATATCTGGTGGTGAAAGTGGTTTTGGGAATATCTTGCGGACGGATTTTTATTTGGTGGTACCCCGATCGAAGGTCAATCTTAGAGAATACTTTGGCCCCAGCAAGCTGGTCAAAGAGAAGATCGATACGGGGCAAAGGGTATTTATTTTTGATGGTGACTTCGTTGAGAGGACGATAGTCAATACACAGTCTAAGAGAGTTATCCTTCTTTTTCACAAAAATGGCCGGACAACCCCAAGGTGACGAACTGGGCCGGATAAAACCCTTGTCCAACAATTCTTGCAACTGAACTTTCAACTCTGCCAGTTCTTTTGGTGGCATCCTGTACGCCCTACGAGATATAGGTGCCGTACTAGGCTTAAGCTCTATGGCAAACTCCACATCACGGTCCGGAGGCAAACCAGGTAAGTCATCAGGAAAGACATCCGGGAATTCACAAACTACTGGAATATTCAGGATTTCTTGAACTGAGGTAGCATTGACTTGCTTCACGGTTCTCAGGGGTAACGGAAGTTGGATAAGAAGTTTGGACTGACTATCAGGTATGTTAACTTTGATTGTCCTATTCAGCACATCAATCACAGCCTTGTGCTGATACATCCAATTCATCCCCAAAATGGCATCTATGTCCTGATCTTTTAGCACTATCATAGTGGTCGGGAACTTATGCCCTCCCAATTCTATGGGTACCCGAAATACCACTTCCTTAGTACTGATACGCCCCCCGGGCGATTGTATGATAAAATTTTCATTAACCTCCCCAATTTGAATGTCATGCTTGACGACAAAATTACGGTTGATGAATGAATGTGATGCACCAGAATCAAAGAGTGTAATTGCAGGGTTACCAGCGATAGGGAACCTACCGAGCATGACGGGCTCTCCTTCCGGGATATCAGCGATCTGGGTGTAGTACACCTGACCAGCCTTCTTGACCACCTTGCCCTTCTGGGCCTGCTGCGGCTGTCCACGGTGCTGTCCCTGCTGCTGCTGCTGCTGTCCACCAGCACCCTTCTGTGCATTCTGATTGGACTGTTTGGGGAAAGGACAATTGCGGGACCAGTGTCCCATCTGGCCACAGTTGTAGCATGGTTGATTGTAGGCGAACTGTGGCGAGGTGACACGAACGCCAGGGGCATTCGGCTGAGTGGTGTTTTGCTGGTTTGAGGTGTGGGAGGTAGCGGCGGTACGCACAACTACCTGCTGCTGTGGGTACTGTGGGCGGTTGTGGTGGGTGGGATGGTAGATGATTTTCTGGCGCTTTTGGCTGCCAGAGAAAACAGCTTTCTTCTTCTTCTTCTCTCCCTGAAGTTGGCGGTCACTTTCTTCAAAAGCGAGCGCGCTGTCAACAGCTTCATGATAGGTACAGTGGCGGTTGTTGGATAAGCTGCGCTGGATCTTGTAGTTCAAGCCTCTGACAAAGCGGCTCCTCTTCTTACCATCAGTATTCACGTACTCTGGGGCATACAGAGACAATTGGTTGAACTTGGTCACGTACTCCATCACAGTGGAGTCCCCCTGCCGCAATGCCAGAAACTGGTCGAGCTTCATTCTCATTATCCCTTCAGGGATGTAGTGGGCACGGAATGCAGTGCGAAACTCTGCCCAGGTAAGCTGGTGTCCTGCGGGTTGTGCTGCCAGGAGATTAGCATACCAGGCACTTGCGGGACCACGCAGCTGCTGTGCTGCAAACTGTGGCTTCTGGATTTCGGTGCAATGGATCAAACCAAACTTCTGCTCCATGGTACGGAGCCAGTCATCCGCCTCAAGCAGCTCATCCGCCTTGGTGAACACCGGTGGACGGGTGTCGGTGAAGTCCACATAGGTGGTTTCCTGGTTCCCATTATTGCGCCCACGGCGCTCTCCACGCTGACCCTGATTCTGAGCGAAAGCATTCGCCGCATTAGCAAGTGCGGTAATGGCATCAGCGAGGCTTGGTGGCACGGGTGGTGCCTCAGGAAGACCGTCCTCTCCCTGGTTGCTGGACTGACCACGGGTCTGAACCATCTGTGAATTGCACACTTTACTCAGAACTTGGACTTGACATTACTTAAATAGAAACGGAGTAGCAGCACAAACTAAAAATTATTTCAACACAAGAAACATAGTCTTAGCGACATACAGCACATAGATCCCAACCACAACTAAAATTCTAAGGCTCATAAACTACGACATAGAGATACAAGCAACTGCCAACGCTGCAGCACGGGCAACTAGTCGTCGATGACCACGATCTCCTCATCGACGTCGTCCTCCACCATCTGGTCCTCGGGCTCTGCTGGGTCCTCGGCGAGTGGTACGGGCTCGAAGTAGCCCAACTCCTCGGACTCGCTCTCCTCGTCCTCAGGCCCGACAACCACGCCACCTTCCGGGTCCTCCTCACGGGGAACCAAGATAGGGTTAAGCAGGTTGTTAAGCCTGTGCACCTCCTCATGCAGGGTGTTGATGTATGCCTGCATGTTGCCATTGTGGGCTTCCACCCACTCCACACGCTCAAGGGCGGCCTGCTCGCGCCCCAAAGCCTCGTCTCTCTGCTGGACTGCCACCTGCTCACGCTCCAGCGCTGCCGCCTCCCGCTCCATGGCCGCCTGCACCTCGGCCTCGACCTGGTGAATCTCTCGGTGCAGGTCGCGGTTGGTGCGCACATCCCTGTAGTGGTTGCGCACAGCTCGGTCAAAGTCCTCCTCCATCAGCCTCGCCTCGGCCTTGAGTGCCCTGATCTCCTCTTTGAGTTCCCTGCGGCTGCGGCGACGGCTGCCTGAGCCCTCGCCCTCCTCATGGCTAGGAGCGAGCTGGTGACGAGGAATGCCACGCGGTCCAACCATCTTGCGTGCGGTCAGCTTCGTGCGAGCCAGCTGGACAAAGTGAGGGTAAGACAAGATAGAACAGGCTAGCATGAATAGGTTGGTAAATCCTATCCCAAAACCCAACATTAGGGAGGAAGTTATTAACACGTGAATCAACATGATGCATGATTCGTTCTTACGCAAATTTTTAAATCAATGCAGGTAAGTAAATATTAATAACATACTTCAGACATAGGGCTTAACAATAATAATAGTAATAATATTGTTCCACATGCCACCCTACTCCTAGTACAGAGTAAGACAAGAAAAGCAGTTTTGTACTCAAAATAGTTAACTTAATTTTTAGATCCAAAATATTTTGAAGTTTTCGAAAACAACTCCGTAATGATTTAGCAATAGATCGCTCTGATACCACTTGTAACAGAACCGCCTTAATCACATGGCCCACAGGCACCTGTCATCATCACTAATGACCTCTGACAGTCGTACCCGTGTCCCAAATGATCGAGGCAGCCCTGCCGGGCTACATCAGTGCCCGTATGCCGACAGGATCTTCATTGCGAAGCCATTACAGAGTTACAACATTTCATAATCAAAATACATCAGAGTAAATGCGGAAGATTAACTGGTACTTAAATTACAAACCGAGTTCAAATAGTAATTAAGTGTAGTCATTACAAACCAACTTAAAACAGTAGCAGTGGCATTGGAACAACGATACAACATAAATAGATAATAGATAATCGAACCCAGCCCACGGGTCCTTCACTCCTCACCACTAGCCTCTTCGATCACTGTAGCACAGCAGGGGTCGAGACAAATCTCCGGCTGTGGCCCTCCTGCAACGGGGTTAACAAACCCTGAGTACTGGGTACTCCGCAAGACTTACCCGACTAAGAAAAATATCTGACTCTTGGAATGCAAGGTTAGGGGTAAGGCTTAGCAAGAGGTAAGGGTTTAGCGGAAAAGCATTACTATCCTGTCTCAGTATTTTTGCTCATTGAATAACCTTATTAATATCATAAGTCATCATTCATCTCTTCCATCTATTTTATTCTTTTCATTATTCTCAAATATCCTATTCTTCGAACCACTTTTCGAGGTAGACGTGAGGATCAAGTCTCCATAACCGAGGAGCACGTCGATTCGAATCAAGTAAGTATACCCAGCTGGGGATTCTATCCACACTGCATATGTAGCACTTAAGCTTGCATATACCAACCCATTGTCACGGCTTTTCTATCCCGGACCCGGTCCTACGCCACCCAAGAGCACAGTACTCCACTAGTCTCCAGGCACGCCGGCCACGTGGGTACACGCTACTCTCGCCATCTCTCCACTCCCAGTGCGCGGTTGTCGGTTCCAGCAATAGAGCGACCTGACCCTAGGCTTTCCGAATTGGTATGTGGCTAGGCTGTTCATCATGATCTCAACAGGCCTTACAACGAACGGTCCCTACTGCTTTCCGTCAGAGACCATGCATTGGGACTCTAACCCAAATACCCTGGATTCTGCCTGGTTTTCAAATCCCTTTCCCGATGATGACGATCAGTTGGGACTCTAACCCAAACAGATGGCCGATCACTCGGGAAACCCATCCATTACAATAACAGTGTCCCGGCCAAAGGACCCTGCCATCATACATGGACTCATACCCATCCCTTGATAATTCTTCATTCCAAATATCAAGTTTAAAATAGCATTTTTGCAATTCTAATATTTAAGCATGACTAAGCATTTTTCAACTCATTTCAAATCATTAGGTTCCTTGGATAACAAGTAGTCAAGGATGGTAAATGCATCAATTGTTTTATCACGCAACTCCTAACAACTTAATGCAGTTGATTAACTCCAGTGACAAAAGCATTTATAAATAGAGGGTTAAATGCACCGGGGCTTGCCTTGCAGCGCAAAAACAGTCGGGGCAGGAGCACCACAGCTTTCAAGTTCAAGAACCACCTCGGAACCTTCTCCTCCAGGCACCTCGACTTTGACTTCCTCGTTTACCGGCACTACACGTGTGCAACAATGCATGTATGAATGCGATGCAGAAAAGAGCATATGCAAGAAATCAAGAACTAAACTTATGACAAGCATAAAACGACATCACTAGGGTGTTCTAGGTCTTACATGGGTTTGACCTAGAACCACAATCAATTCCAAAGTCACACAAACCCTAAATTCATTTCCTACACTTCTTTTTACTATTTAATAAACCCATATCTATTTAATACAAGAGCAAACTAATCCCAATTGAGACCAAACTTCACCAACAGATAGTCTTTCATGCCAAACAGAGACAAATAAATTTTGGTGATTTTTGGAGTTACCTAGAATTAATTAAAAATGTGCAAAAATCCATTTTCCATTTATTTTAGGGATTTTTACCTACTGCAGAAAGTACTTAAACATGACAAACAATATTTTTATAAAATTCTACACTACTCAGAGAGAACATACAAAAATTCTCATGAATTTTGGATCAGCCAAAACATTCTAACAAAATTATGAAACTGCAGCACTATTCATTTGAAAATAAAATGGAAAAGGCATTGCAAAAACCTGGAAAAAGAGAAAACCGAAAACGGCCCGAAGCCGGCCCAACTCGGCCCAAGCGCGAAGCAGATCGGCCCACTCGGCCTGCCCGCGCCCGGCGCCTGCGCTTTTGCGCAAAACCCCCTGGGAAGCACGGTTATCAACCCGCGGACCAACTCACACTATTCACCAGAGTCACTGACATTGCAAAAACCCCCTGGAACTTTTCACCTTCTAATCCGACGCCCCTGGACCTCCTCTGTTTTCGAACAGAGGTGAGGCGCCGGCGGTTCGCCGCCCGTGGCTCACCGCCGGTGACCCCAACGGCCAAACCAACCTTCCCACGACCCTCGGGGCTTCCAGCCGCACCCAACAAGCTACTAAATGGCAAGGATAGACACTCGGAGCACCCTCGGGCACCTCCGCCGCGGCTCGGCGGCGGCGACCGGACCTACTCCGGCGAGGCCAAGGCTTAATCAAGCCGGGTTAGGGCATGGGAAGATTTGCGAGCTCACCGAGACTTGACTAGTACGGAGAGAACGACCCGAGATGGTGTAGAGGCACGGTGGTGACGGTGGCCGCGGCTGCAACGACCTCCGCCGGCGGCGAGGACTCCGTTCCGGTGAACCTACGGTCAGAGACGAAGAACCAACAGGCGCATGAGCAACAAGGAAGGTCAGTGAGCACGGAGGAATACTCGGACGAGGCATTGGCTCACTGGAGAGAGCTGTGGACGGGAGTGAGCTCGCGGCGGCGCTCCGCCGGATGCGCACGCGCGGCGACGGTGACCCTGCGACACACAGAGGGTCAGAGCGAGTTCCAAAGGCACCAACCGATTCGCCAGGAAGTGCTCGACCTACCGGTGAGATGGAGAGGGTGGAGGTGGACGGTGGTCGACGAATTTGGTCGGAGACCGAGAGCTCGCCGGCAATGGTGGCGGGGAAGAAGATGGGTGGGGAGGCGCGTTCGAGGGCTTAAATAGCCGGGGAACAGGCCAAAGAGGACGTGGGAGAGCTCGGCTCCATGCTGCGCGTACCACGGACGGAGCCCCGGCGCCAGAGGACGCGCGGCACAGTCGCGCACACCGGCGACGTGCGCGCCGCGGCCGTGCGCGCGTGACGCGGTGAACAGTGCCTGCCGGTACAGTACCTTGCTCAGAGAAAATCGCTCAAATTGACCGGCGAAACGACCGAATCCGAGGCCACGCCCAAAAGCAAAGTTGTAGATATTTTTGTGCTGGACAACTTTTGTTTTTGCACCAATTTGAAATTCGGCCTAGATTTGAAAATATTCAAAAGGGGGTAAACTAGGGTTTTGAATTTCAAACTGAATATTGAAAATTACTTTTTATTTTTCTAAAGAACTTGAAATTTGGCCAAAATATAAGTTGTGTATCTCAGAGAGATCTACAACTTCTATTAAGGAAGTTTTATCTAATTCTCATTAGTTTTTAAAAAGCAGTTTTAAATTCAAATTTTGAAACACTGTTTTGAGCTTAATTCAAAAATTTTCAACATAACTTCAAAATCACCCAAAATAGAAGTTGTTCTACATTAAAAACTCTACAACTTTTATTAAGGGACCTACCTCAGATTTGATCAAATTTAGAAAGTGCACTTTGAAGCCTTTAATTAGGGTTTTAGGAAAATTAAAATCAACAAGCAATAACAACTCAATTAGGGTTCCTTCAAGCACACACAAGAGTTAAACAAGCTGATCACACTATTAGCCCTAATGACAAGCAATTGCATATGATGATATGATGACATGGCATTTTAGTTAACAGTAATACCAGGGGTATTACATTGGCATAGGGTAGCCATCCATCGGTGTAGCTCTATTTAAATCCCTGAGGTCGATGCAGACTCGTAGTTTACCATTTTTCTTGTACACAGGGACAATGTTCGACATCCATTCGGCATATCGGCAAGCTCGAATGAACTTGGCTTCTAACACCCTCGTGATTTCGGCCTTAATGTCGGGTAGAGCGTCCTCTCTAAACCGACGTGGAGGCTGCTTGTGTGGCCGAAACCCTGGCTTGATGGGTAGCCTGTGCTCAACAATAGATTTGTCCAATCCAGGCATCTCATAATATTCCCAGGCGAAGCAATCTTTGTACTCCTTTAACAGTTGAATCAGCTCCTGCCTGAACTCCGGGTCCAGGTCCAACATCTACTTCTTCGAGCTTGTCGACCGACGTGAATCCTTGCCCCAACTTACCCTCTGTGCCGTCGATCGGATTTTCCATTTAATAAAAAGACTCAGAGCCGATTGCCCTGATCGGCTGTTGACTCTCATCGCTGACCCTGATGGAGCCTCCTTCCCAAACTTTGCCGGAGAAACAGTCATGATCCCCAGCTTCCCAGTACGCGGCATCCGCCGTCGCCACGCTGACCGAGTCGTCGGCCGGGACCACTTCGACCTCATCGCCATGCCACTGAATGAGGCACTGATGCATGGTGGATGGCACGCAGCAGTTGGCATGGATCCAGTTGCGTCCGAGCAGCAAGCTGTAGGCGCCCTTACTGTTGATCACGAAAAAGGTGGTGAGCAGTGTCTTCTTCCCCACTGTCAGCTCGACGTTGATTGCCCCCCGAGTATTGGAAGAATTGCCCCCGAAATCCTTGAACATCAGATCGGTTTCTATCAGATCATCGGGGCCCTTGCCTAGCTTGCGGAATGTGGTGTAGGGCATGAGATTGACAGCGGCGCTGCCGTCCACTAGCATCTTCGTCATGGGCATGCCGTCGATGTAACCTTTGAGGTAGAGGGCCTTCAGATGTCGATTCTTGGCTGGCTTGCCAAAAGTAGCTTGCTGTGCGAGCACTAACTTGGCCACTCCTTCTTCTGATCCTGAGTCGTCTGAGTCAGAATTGGTATCGTACCTTTTGGCTCTGAACTCTGCAGGTAGCACAAACACCATCTGCGCGTCGGCCACAGCTTTCCCATTACTTTGTGAAGGCTTTTCGTGCCACACCCGCTTGGCACGCCCCTCAGCCTGGAGCTCCCTGTTCCTGAGCCGCTGCACCCAGCGCCTTTGGATTCTAGTTAGATCTCCCGGGCACCACTGGTTCTCCTGCCAAACCGGCTGTTGGCGTTCAACCATCGCCTCATCAAGCCGATCGGGCAGGTCTCTTTTTTCACGCCGATCCCGCGGGCTACGGGGGCTTCCTAGCCTCTCGTGCACAGACCGGCGGTTGACCTGGGACTGCCTGTACTCTCGGTACTGATCGCTGCACTCTGGACAGTTGCGCAGCGTTGGCAGTCTCAAGCCTTTGTTCTAGCAGTGTCGGAAGAACGGGCAATGCCAGTGATCCTGCTCACCTTCCCGGCGGCGAGCCAGTTCTTCGCGATAGCGCACCTCTTCTTCCTCGCAGAGCCACCTGCGGTATTCCTCCTCTTCACGCTGCAGCTGCCTCTGATGGTCCTTCTCTTTCTGACGCCGCCACTTATTTAGGAGATGCTGGTGTGTGGGCCTCCTGCTCTTGGTGCCGCTGGACTCTCCCTTCTCCAGCTGCTTCTGGTTCTGCTCCCTCCTTTCTTTGATCAGCGCCAGCTCCTCAGCTGTGATCTGCGCATCAGTATCAACCGAGGAGTTCTTCTTGGCCCGTTCGGAGGTCAGCACCTTCACCTTGGCTGGGGGGTCTGCGATCTGGACCATGTTCTGCCCCTTCGGGAATGGAAATTTGTCGATTTTCATCTTCCCCTTGGGAGGGGCCTCAAATTTCAACAGGCCGTGCCTAATGGCCTTCTGGATCGCTGCTTTGAAATTGCGGCAGCCGTTTGTGGAGTGTGAGGTGAGGCCGTGGTACTGGTAGAACGGTTTCCCCTGCAAGTCTTCAGGAGATGGCTTGACATAGTCAGCCGGAAAAGTGATGTGGCCCGCGCTGACTAACAGGTCGAAGAGCTTGTCCAGCTTGCACGTGTCAAAGTCGTATTGATCCTCTGCGCTCCAACGTTTTGGCACGGCCATGGGCTTTGTACCCCATTTGAGTTCAACAGCGGCCACTTTTTTGTCCTCCCTATCCTCTGAGTCGGAATTACAGACGTAAGCCGACTGCTTGTATTTCGATTCCTTCTTGAAGCTCTGGGCCTGCTGTTCTAATGCGGCCACCCTCTGCATCACCTCGCTGATGCTGTTGAAGTTGGTGCCCACCAACCTTTCTTGGACGTGTGGGAGCAGCCCACTGACCACTATCTTGGCGAGCTGCTTGTCGTTCATGTTCAAGGAGTAGCACATGTTCCTGGTTTCCCTGAATCGCCTGACGAAGGCCGATCCAACTTCATTTGGCCTTTGGCGCATGTTGGTGAGATCTGTGATGTCCTTCTCCCCGGTGCCAGAGAAGAAGTAATTATGGAACTTGGTCTCCAGATCTTCCCAACCTTGAATCGAGCCAGGCTCCATGGACGCGAACCAGCTAAATGCCGGCCCTGTCAGTGATAGCGGAAAGAGCCGGACCCTGTGAGCTACCTCATATGAGGCCTCACCGAGCTCGGTCAGGTAGCGGCTGATGTGCTCCATGGTGGTGACGTCGTCCTGCCCACTAAACTTGGAGAAGTCGGGCAAGCGATACCTGGGCGGCAACGTCACTCGGTCGTACCACTCGGGGTAAGGACGCCTGTACTTGATTCCAGTCCTGGTCTTCGGCTGCAAACCGAACGTATACAGAGCATGGCACTCATCTGTTTCAGCAGCTGATTGTTAGGCGTCTGGGCGTACCCCGGATGCGGCGCTGCCTGAAGGTCCTGATATGTAATCCCCTCGTGGTATCCAGGGGTAGGGTTGGCCGTGTCTGCCGCCAGCGTACTTCTAGCCGCCGGGTTCACCACTGGTGAGTTCACCGAGTTCACTGTCTGCCCAGTGGCCTGCATGAAAGCGGCGATCTCCTCTGGAGTGTGATCTTTGTATAATCTAGGAGAAGCTGCTATTTTTTGAGCCGAACCGGCCACCGTGGCACCTTGCACTGGCGCTTTCGGCTGGCTCGGCTGTTGCGGTGAGGAATTGGAGGTCCCTGCCGCTGCTTTTGGATCCGCGTCTTCTGAGGGTATGTTGAAGTAAACCGGACCCAAAGACTCCCAATCCCGCCGCTTGAGGACGGTCTTCATGATGTTATAGAACGTCTGCAGGAATGATTTGTGGTGGTGGCCGACTGCAGAATAGGCGGCCTCCCAGGTCATTTCTTCCAGCATCTGTTTGAGGTTGGCCCTGCACTCCTCTTCAGATTTATCAGAATGGTCGTCCATGATCCACCTCGGGAATGCATTCTTCTTCACTATGGAGCCATCGCGCTGCTTGCTGAACGAAAGCAGGCAGGCATCAGCGAATTCTTCGACGATCTTGTTCAGCACTGCCGCGTCCTCCTCGCTGAGGTCTTCGATCCTGACCCTGAGGACACCATCATCTCTGGGGCCTCCGGCCTCCCTGGAGGAGCCGTTTGCCGCGGCCTTCCGTTTTGCCATGGTCTTCAGTGATCGGTCCCACCGGACGTGCCAAAAAGTGTGTTGGCGCAAAAAGTGGTTCCCTAAACCCAACACACCAAGGAAGCCAAAAATGACCCTTGAAAGCAGTAGAGCTCTCGCAGATCCAGCTAGCTTCGGACCCGGTCTGAGAGTGTCGGTAACACCCAAGCGTGCCAGTCAATTTAACCTGCAATTGACAAGGAGACAGATATAATCAGTAACACAAGGCGGAACTAGCTGGTGAATCCAGATAGTTCCAACTGTATGGCTCAAAGAGCCAGTATAATCAGAGGTTGACTAGAAAGCCGATTCCGTCATGTTATGAACTGATAGTATAATAATGAAGTAAAACGGCTATCAGGTTATTCATGTAAGGATAATAACGTGCTAGCCGATCTAATTCGGTTAATGTGTACAAAAGAAAATAGATCACGTGTACAGATCTGATCTGTACATCAAACAAGCAGAGATTTACTAAAGCTGGTCTAGAAGGCTGGCGGCTTTAATAAACCCTCTTCGCTAAGTTCACCAAGTCTGCGTTCACCTGGTCTAACGGCCAGCGGACTTCAATAAACCCAGCAAACAAAGCTAGATCGTTTGATATTCAAATAAGTCCATATGCACGATCTATTCGTGAAAGCATAACTGAATCGGCTTTTTAGCCGATGCAGGGTCCATGAAGCATGAACGAATACTAGCGTAGTCATAAACAAACCTCAAATTAAAGCAAGTCTAATCTAGCGAACCTTGTTCAGGTTAAACCTGTTCCACCGGATGACACTCAGTTTAACTTAATACGTAACATCCACCGAACGACATTATTCTTAAACAAGGACACGAAGATAAGACTTATGATAACCTCAGAACCACTTATGTCTCAACTAGAACCGAACGCACAACACATAACGAAGAAGATTAATAGGGAATTAGCCGATGTAAGCATGGAATCGATCATCACGGTAAGATAAGCATAAAAAAGCATAAACGACGATCAAATTCAAGTAAATCTAAGGCCAAATCTATCAGTCTTGATCAGGCAGAGATATTGTTATAATAAGGTAAATCAATTTAAACAAACAATACTGATAACTTAATGAATCTAACTAAATTGTCATATTTAGCTAGAGCCGATAACTAATCCATGCATGCAAACTATCTCAATCTGTGGCCTGTCTACCGGATGACATTAACTAATAGATTAATCAAGCAAACAAACATGAATCGATAACTAATCCGCGCGTGAAAACCGTCCTAATCTGCATCTCGTCCACCGGATGACGGTTAACACAGATTGATCAAGTAAACCAGCGTGAATCATCCTTGACTCACTATGCTTCCCGCGTCCACCGGATGACGCCAAAGAAACAGAGCTTAGCAAGGACCCTGGTCCGCCATGCTTCCGTGTCTACTGGATGACGCTAAAAGGATATAGTTTAACAGGTTGACGATACTTACAAGCAAGCCTGCGTCCATCGGATGACACCCAGCCTGGATGAAGTAACTCGCCGGACTCGACTGACTCTAGGGTTTGTTGGCCGGAGCCGAAAGTTGTGTTGTATTGATGTTGTGTTGTTGTTGTCAATGGCTGAAGGCTTATATTTATACCCTGAGCGTAAGAAGATAGAGTCCTAGTCGAATTACAACTTATCAATTGATAAGAAAACTAACAAACTATCCTATATCTAAGGTAACTTGGAGTCCAACCTTCCCTTTCATAACGGACTCCGATCGTGATCGCACCCTGGCGGCGCGGACTCTGGATGACGTCATCAATACTGACGCTGTGCGCCTCCTGTCACCTTGCCCCGATAACCGATTCACCGTGCAATCGGATGTTTCCTTCCTTCCGCTGGACGGAATCTGCTTCCAAGATCGGCTATCTTCCTCTGGTATCGGTTATTGGCTCCCAGTCCAAAATTTGGTGTTAACAGTTGGTTAATGAAGCCGAAGAGAAGGTCCGACTGATACAAGAGAATTTTAAAGTGGCACGGTCACGTCAGAAAAGTTATGCCGATCAAAGGCGTCGACCGTTAGCATTCAAGATTGGAGACTATGTCTACCTGAAGGTGTCACCAATGAAAGGGGTCAACCGCTTCGGAGTTAAAGGCAAATTAGCCCCACGTTACATCGGACCATTTCAGATTATGGAACGTGTGGGAAAAATGGCTTACAGACTGCAATTACCAGAGCACATCTCCAATGTGCACAATGTGTTCCATGTGTCATAATTGAAGAAATATCTGTGAGTTCCCGATCAAGCTGTTGATGTTAAAGGAGTGGAACTCGAACCGGATCTGACATGTTTCGAATATCTGATTCGAATTTTGGATCGAAAGGATCGCGTTACCCGAATGACTACAACCAGGTGGTACAAGATCCAATGGAGTCAGCATTCCGAAGATGAAGCTACGTCGGAATCAGAGGACTACCTTTCTGAGAATTTTCCCAAATTTTTCGCTACTGAAAGGACCGTATAGGCTAGAGGGGGGGGTGAATAGCCTATTAAAATTTCTAGCAAAATATTAGACCACAAGTTAGTTGATAAGCAAGCGAGACAAAGCGCTAGCTTTAGACTATTCTATGCAAGCCACCTATCAAGATATGCTACTCACAAATATAAGCACTCAACATGCAAGAAACCAACTCCCCCGAACCTAAGGAGATGGCACCTAAACAAGTATTAAGCGCAAGGAAGAGAGATCGAGAGGATTATACCGATGAGCTTGATTGAAGTGAAGTCCTCACGCCGTGAAGACCAATCACCGGGATATATCCAATATGAAAACCAAATGATCAAACCCAATAGAATGCAAGAAAGCCAAGAGTCCACTCGATGGTGGAGAAGACAAAGAACACTCGATTTTTTACTGAGGTTCACGTGATCGCCGTCACGCTACTCCTCGTTGTGGCACCGGTCTTCCTTGGTGGATTGCGAGCTAGGCTTCGCACGCCAATTCCTCACCGGGAGCCACTCACCAACACAAGAGAAGTGGCTATCAACCACGAGCAATCCACTAGAGTTGGTTTTGGCACTCCGCCGAGGATAACCACAAAACCTCTCACAATCAATCACCTCGGTGTGGGCTTGAACAATCTCCAATCAACCTCACACCGGAATCGCCTCCAAGCCGCTAGGGACATGGCAATGCCCCAAGAGAATAAGAACTCAGCCTTGGCTTGCTCTCAAGTGCTCTAGAATGCAATTCACTAAGCAATGATGCACTTGAGGATCACTCAACTCACAAAGATGATCAAAGATGAACAAGTGAGTGAGTGGGAGGCTTAGGATGCTCACAAAGAGTATGCAAATGATTCAAGTGTGCAAGAGTCATCACCAAGTGACCAGATAAGGAGTATAAATAACTCTAAGTGCAATCCTAGCCGTTACCCACTGAAAAACAGCCGTTAACACGCTTGTCGGGGCGTCGGACCGACCGTCGGACTGAGTCCGTCGGACTAATCCTTCGCGTCCGACGCTCGGATGGTTGCCACGTGTCAACTCTCGTTCAACCTCAGCCGCTGGATCTCAACGGCTACTTCTCGCGCCATTTTCCCAACCGTCGGACGCTCAAGCTAATGGTCCGACGCGCGCACTGCTCCAGACGTCGGACCATCCGACTCTCACAGACGAGACACAGCTCGGCCACCGTCGGACTCTCGCGAGGTTAGCCGTCGGACCAATGATCACCACGGTCCGACGCTTCCAGAGAGGTTTCAACTCGCTCAAAACCGTCGGACTCCAGTCCGACGCTCGCCGTCGGACGAAGCTCTAGCGTCCGACGCTCTCCCGAACGCCACGCGTCACGCCGACACTGCTCGGCACCGTCGGACTGAAGAGGGCAAAGGTCCGACGCTCGTAAAACGAGCGTCCGACGTTCTCCATTGGCCAGAACAAGGGTTAGGCGTCGGACTCTACTCAATGGTCCGACGCTGCCCCTGCTAACAGTCCGAAGCTCACTTCTCAGGGTTTTTCAAGTCTATTTCTCGCCCCTTGCTTCTATGTGCTAACACTCAAGATCTTCAACAGTTGTGCACAGTGTGTTAGCATTTTGCAAACATTTTTCAAGGTTTTTCAAAGATGTTCTGTAGGTTGGTTGGTTCAATGCAAATGAAATGCAACCTAGAGCACTTGAAAGTAATCCAACACTCGTCTCCCCTTAATAGTCGGCTATCTATCCTAAATGTGAACGCACCCACTAGGTGTCTTGTTCACCAAAAAGGAAAACCTATTTGGATTATACCTTTGCCTTCTCACTTGATCACATTTGCTCCTTCCATGATTAAGCCTTCCTTTAGTCATCACCATTTTTCTTTAGACTTCACACCATGGATTGACCAACCTAAAACCTTGCCATCACTAGCAATCTAGGTTAGTCCTTAGGATGTCATTAATTATCAAAACCAAATTAGGGCTTTCAGCAACCCTGTAGACGTAAAGTTCCTAGTGGTGTAATGTGTAAACTCTCCTACTTGTTTAAGGATTAAGGTTGAATTAGGTTTTATTGACACATTTTCTTTTCCATTACTTTGTCTTAAATCTTAGTCTTATGTCAAATCTCAGGACGAAATTTCTTTTACGGGGGAAGGCTGTAATACCTCTGGTATTACATTTAATTAATCTGCCATGTCATCATATTTAATTTGACTGCCTGCATGTGATTGTGCTTAGGGCTCCTAGAGTGACTTGATTGTGTCTATGATTGATTGTGCAATTAAACCGCTTTGTGAAAATCAACAATTAATTCAAAAAGGAAATTTCAATTAATCCCTAATTTGATCCCAAAACCTAATTCAAAATCTATAAGGAATCTGATAAAAGTGTCTTAATAAAACTTTTATATCTTTTAAAATGGAACAACTTTTATTTTTGGAGATTTTGAAGTTATGCACGGGAAATCTGAATTAAACTCAAAACAGTGACTTGAAATTCAAATTTGAAGCATCAATTCAAAAATTATCAAAATCTAACAAAACAATCTTAATAAAAGTTGTAGAGCTCAACAATTAGAACAACTTTTATATTTACAGATTTTCACCTTATATAGTAGATTTTGGAAAACTTTAGTGAATTGAAAAATAAAATTCAAATCCTAAATTACCCCCTTTTCTGTAATTTCAAAATTTGGCCGAATTTGTACTTGATCCAAAAAGCAAAAATGTTCTACAGGAAATTTGGCACAACTTTTGTATTTTCTATTTTCTCTCATTCAAACAGTAGGACCATCAATTGAATTCAAATAGGGTTTGACTCTAGGGTACTAGCTACAGTACCGGCCCCTACCCCTGTGCACCCACGCCGTGCGCGCATGCGTGCGACGCGCGCTGCCGCCATCCGGCCGGCAGGCGCAGGTGTCGCTGCCGTGCCAGCGTCGCGAGGGGGGTCCGGGCCGAGCCCCATCCTTATCCCCTCCTCCCCGGGTCGTTTAAAGGCGATGAGCCAGTCCCCTTTCCGTTTCTCCTCACACCGGTCGCCGACGAGCTCGCCACTGTCCCCGGGCAAATTCACCATTCTCACACCACCTCCACACCCTCTAGCTTACAGTCAGCTAGACGACTTCACCGCGCATCATCGGCATCGCTTTTCCCAAGCTTTGGTGCTGTAGGTTCGCCGGAACGAGCATCGGCGTCCTCGGGTTGTCACCAGAGCGCCGCCGCCTGCCTCTGTGCCGTGCCTAGCTCATCTGGGTGAGTTCTAGACCTTGCATCCGTACGTTTCACCTTCTCCCTAATCCCCGTTTACTTATGCGCGCCTCAGTGTCCCTTTTGGTGCTCTAGGATCGCCGGAACGGAAGTTCGCCGTCGGGTCCGAGCCGTTGTCTCCACCGTCGTCGTCACGCCCGTCGTCCCGCTCCGTCTCAGCCCCAACCAATCGTCGGTCTCGAGTTGTGGTGAGCCCCTAGACCTTCCCGTACCATTTCCTCGAACGCTACTGCTGTGGCGTGGCCGGAACAGTCTCGCCATGCCGCCGCGTCCGCCATGAGCGAGCCTAGGCTCGTTGGAGGCGCGTAGGATAGGGGCTAGGCGTGTCAAAAAGCTCACTAGGGGCTAGGCCCCGCGTAGAATCGCTTAGTTTCACCACTCGGGTCGACGGCGGCGAGCTGCGCGTCGGGCCGTCATGTGCGCGCATGCGGGAGCTAGCGGCGGGAGGTGGGAGAGAGAGCTGACAGAGGGGGCCCAACTGTCAGCGACTCCGTGTGTGCGAGACAGCGCACGTGGGGGAGAGCGGGCCGTGCTGGGCCGGCCTGAGGCTGCTGGGCCGCCTCGGGTGCTTTCCGTTTTCTTTTTCCGAAGCAATTTGTGAATAGCTTTTCATTTTTATTTTAGTTGAATAGTTCCCTATTTTCATATTTTTTTAGGAATATTTCTACTACACCTAAAATCTTAAAAAAATTTGGATGCCCTCTGTGATGGGTTGTATTTAATAAAAATATTATATGTGTGGTTTGAGTACTTTCTGTAGGAATCAAAAATCAGTAAAATAATTAAAAAGTGCAACTTTGATGAATTTTAATTAATTCCCTGTTGATCCAAAAATCATGAAAATTTATTTCGTACTATTTTGGGGTGAGAGCTTTCTGTTGGTAAAGTTTGGCATCAAATGGAAACAGTTTAATTATTTATTAATTAAATGCTTGAATAATTGCTTAATAAAATGAAAATCTTAATCATTTAGGTTGGCGTGAATTTTTGGATTGATTGTGGTTTTAAGTCAAACACCCTTATGACCTAGGGCAGACTTTTAGAAACAATTACTTTGAATAGGTTATAGATGGTAACAGTGTTCAAAGGTGGTTTTATTCATTATTTCATGTACCATTTTATCACATCGCATTCATGCATTCATTATTGCATACGTGTAGTGACTGGTGATTCGGAGGTAAAAACTGAAGGGACCGCTGAGGAGACTCCTCCTGAAATTGTGAAAGGCTTTGACATCTGCGGCCCCGACCCGGACCCTACTCTTTATGCAATCCAAGGCAACCCCCGGTGCATTAGCCCCTCCTTGTATTTATAAATGTTTTATCACTTGAGTCAATATATTGCATTAGGTTAATTGGAGTTGATTGAGAACCTATTGATGCATTACCTTTCCTTCACCACTTATTATATCCCGATAACCTGATTTAATTAAAATGTTGAAAAATGTTTAGCCCTGCTTAATCGATTTAGATTTGCATAAAATGCTATTTTGAACTATGATGTTATGCAAAGAATGAATTATTAAAAGGGGATGGTATTGTCCTCGTTGTTGGCGGTGCACTTGGCCAATCCATTGTCATCAACAGGGATGGGTTTTCGTTTGGTGGCCATATGTTTGGGTTGGAGTTCCAACTTATAGTCGCCAGTGGAAAAGGGATGTGAAAACTGGGTGGTCACCAGTGTACTTGAATTAGAGTCCCAATGCATGGTTTCCAACGGAAGAGTTTTAGGGACTGTTCGTTGTAGGCCTGCTGTGATCGAGACTTTGCAACTACCCACATACTACGGGAAGCCCTATCTCCGGTAGTTCTATTGCTTGAACCGACAACCACGCACTGGGAGTGGAGAGATGGCCAGAGTAGCGTGTACCCTCGTGGCCGGCGTGCCTGGAGACGAGAGGAGTACTGTGCTCTGGGATGGTGCAGGACCGGTTCAGGGATAGAAAAGCCATGGTAGACGTAGTTGGTATATGCAAGCTATCCCCAGCTGGGTACTTAATCGATTCAAATCGTGGTTACTCTTCGGTTATAGAGACTTGATCCACTGACTTACATCGAAAAGTGGTTCGGAAGTAGGATGTTTTTTAGAATGAATAAGAAATTGGAATTGAAGGATATATGTGAAAGAATTGAAAACTATTGATAATTATTATACTAAGGTTGACTAAAATACTAAAAATAGAATTAGTATTGTTTTTCGCAAAATACTTTGACTCTTGTTAAAGTCTTACCTTAACTCCCCTCAGCCTGCATTCCTGAGTCTCATTCCTTTTTCTTAGTCGGGTAAGTCTTATGGAGTACCCCAGTAC
Source organism: Eremochloa ophiuroides (assembly GCA_038502445.1). Lineage (NCBI taxonomy): Eukaryota > Viridiplantae > Streptophyta > Magnoliopsida > Poales > Poaceae > Eremochloa > Eremochloa ophiuroides. The sequence continues at coordinate 9,866,908 of JAHLJS010000002.1, forward strand.
TCAGGGTTTGTTAACCCCGTTGCAGGCAGTCAGCAGCCGGAGGTCTGTCTTGTTCCCTGCTGTGTGACCATCATCCAGGACGGTAGCGAGGAAGAGTGAAGTTGAACCCGTGGGCAGGGTTTGTGTTACCATCTATCTTATTATGTTATGTTGTTGTTCTACTGCTACTATTTTAATTATGGTCTGTAATAACTACACTTGAATTCTATTTGGACAACCGGTTTGTAATCTAAGTACTATTTAATCTTTCGCACTCTTACTCTGATGTATTTTATTATGAAATGTTGTAATCCTGTAATGGCTTTGCAATGGGATCCTGTCGGAGGAACGGGTGCTGATGTAACTCAGCAGGGCCTTCTAGATCATTTGGGACACGGACCCAGCTGTCAGAGGTCATTAGTGACAATAACAGGTGCCTGTGGGCCATGTGATTTAGGCGGTTCTGTTACAATTCAAAAATCTATCATATGGTAACATTAGTCTATAAATAGAACTGGTGGAGTGCTTGTCAGTAATCTGCTTTGACTAACATGCAGTGCAGCAATGCATCAATCAACTTTACCCAGTATGATGCACAACGTAGAAATGAGAGGAATAAACAAGGCTATTAGAATTGATAATATTACAAGTGTTGATGATGCCCAGGCAGGCCCATGTGGCCCTTAGCTAATTGCTACCTCTAGGTTAGCCCTGTAAGGCAATTCTATTCTAAATGAATCAGCTAGGGTTATATTCCCAGAACACCGCCGGCACCGGCCCGCCGCGCACCATTGGCCAGATTTCCAATATCCTCCCCTCTAGGGGCGGCCAAGCCCCCGCCACTGCTCCCAGCTCCAGCGCCGCCGCCGCCGCCGCCGCCGTCGCCTTCATGGCCGCCGGCTGATGGCGCGGGCGCGGATCCGCTGGACGCGGCATCCGGGGGCGCGGCCCAGGTCGCAGGCCACCTCCCTCCTCCCTCCGCCCTCGTCGCCAGCGCGGCCACCGCGGGCCAGACCCCTGGCCAGCTGCCGCCGCCTCCTCCTCCACGCGGACCTGCGCTGCAGCAGCCGCCGCCGCCTCTCCAGCAGCAGCAGCTCCAGCAGCCGCAGGTGGCGCTGCAACAGCAGCTTCAGCAGCTGTTTCTCCAGCCGCATACGCCGCATCTGCCTCTCCAGGCGCCCGGCCCGGACCCTCACCTCGCCGCTGCCCTCGTCGCCGCCAGGGCTGCCGCCACCTAAGGTGCGGCCCGCGTGAGTGTGGCTGCTCTCGCCTGGGAGCGGGAGCGCGAGGCGGCTGATGCCATGGCGCGTCAAATCGCCGAGGCGGAGCAGCTCCTGTGCTACCCTACGTCCTACGACACCGGCGCCACCTCCTCCAGCTCGCGGGCCGTTCCTCTCCAGGTCCCTGATCCGGCGGATCCGCTCGTGGCGCAGCTTCACTACCAGGCCGGCGGTGTCCAGAACATCCGGAACCTGGTCACGGTCGTTCTTGACCCGGAGTCGTCCTCCTACGCCCGCTGGCGGGACATGGTCGTCTTCACCCTCCGCCGATACGCCCTTGACGACCACGTCCTCCTCGACACCCCACCTGCGTTTCAGACCCCCCGGTGGCTGCGTCTCGACAGCATCGTCCTGTCCTGGATTCTCGGGACCATCACCACCGACCTCCACGACCTCGTCCGCAACACGCCGGACGCTCGGCGTGCCAGGCTGGCACTCGAGGGCCAGTTTCTGGGCAACGCCGAGGCCCGGGCTCTGCGCCTTGAAGCCAGTTTCCGCACCTTCGTCCAGGGCGACCTCTCCGTCGGGGAGTACTGCCGCCGGATGAAGGGCATGGCGGACTCCCTCGGTGACCTAGGCTGGCCCGTGGAGGACTGTGAAGGATTTGGCTTCCCGGCGTCCTCTTCTCCGATGTGACAGCGCGGGACCCCTTTACACGCTTCGGCTTCCTTCTTCTGCTTCCACTCCTTCGGCTTCCACTACATTCGCTGCTTTCGCCACTTCTACTTCTGCTACTACTTGGCACCGCCGACTCGGACATCCAGGCCGTGATGTCTTGATGCAGCTTAGTCGTAGTTCCGACATACCATGTACTCGGGCTAACGATGGGCACTTCTGTCATGCGTGCCAATTGGGTCGTCATGTTCATCCTCCGTTTCCCACCTCTTCCTCACATGCGACCCACATTTTTGATCTTGTACACTGTGATCTGTGGACATCACCTGTGATGAGCATTTCTGGTTATCAATATTATCTTGTCATAGTTGATGATTTCTCTCATTATTCCTGGACGTTTCCCTTACGTGCTAAGTCTGAGGCATTTCCCACTCTTCGTCACTTCTTCGCCTGGGTGTCTACTCAGTTCGGCCTTACCGTAAAGGCCGTCCAGTGTGACAACGGGCGTGAGTTCGATAACTCCACTTCTCAGGACTTCTTTCTCTCTCACGGTGTCCAGTTGCGCATGTCTTGCCCCTACACTTTCCCCCAGAATGGCAAGGCTGAGCGCATGATTCGCACCACGAATGACACCGTGCGCACTCTTCTCCTACAGGCTTCCCTTCCTGCCCGCTTCTGGGCCGAGAGCCTGCACACCTCCACCTACCTCCTTAACCGCCTACCTTCCACTGCCTGTCCCGCTCCCACACCACACCACGCTCTCTTCGGTACCCCTCCTCGCTACGACCACCTCCGGGTTTTCGGGTGTGCGTGTTACCCTAACACCACTGCCACTGCCCCTCACAAGCTGGCTCCCCGTTCGACTCTGTGTGTCTTCTTTAGGTACTCCCCGGATCACAAGGGGTACCGCTGCTATGACCTCACCTCTCGCCGGGTCCTCATCTCTCGTCATGTGGTGTTTGACGAGTCCGTCTTCCCTTTCTCCACCACCACCACCCCTCCTCCCACCCCCGACCTCGACCTTTCCTTCCTCTCTCCCACTGACGCGGTAGTCCAACCACCATTTCCGTTTCCTCCTGCAGGTCCTACTCCGTCACCCGGGTCGCCGGCCCCATACGCCGGACCGGCGCCTTCCGGTGCGTCGCCTGACCCTACCTCCTCCGCGGGTCCGGTCGTGCCCGACCATGATCTGGGTGCCCCGTCCTCTGGTGCTCCACCTGCCTCTGCGCCTGGCACAGGGACGGGAGCGCCGACCTCGGAGACCCCAGCGCGATTCGTCCACCCGGTGCGCGTCTACCAGCGCCGCGTGCGGTCGGCGCCGCTCGACGTGGAGCCGGTGCCACCACTGCCTTCCTCGTCGCCACAGTCCCCTCCGGTGGCCTCTCCTCCGTCGACGCCCACACCGCTGCCTCCACCACTACCGGCTGCCCGTGCTGAGCCGCCGGTGTACCACCCGCCGATTCTTCACCGACACCCGCGTCACATTCATCCCATGGTGACGCGGCACGCGGCTGGTGTCCTGCGGCCTCGGGCTCTTGCGACGACGCCCGGGGACTCGCAGGTCTCTCCTGTACCCTCTTCTGTCCGCGACGCCCTGGCGGATCCTCACTGGCGTCGTGCGATGGAAAAGGAGTACGCGGCCCTTCTGGCCAACCAGACGTGGGATCTGGTGCCGCACCCGCCTGGTGCCAATGTGGTCACCGGCAAGTGGATCTAGACCCACAAGCGTTGCGCAGATGGCTCCCTGGAGCGGTACAAGGCTCGTTGGGTTCTCCGGGGCTTCACCCAGCGGCCCGGTGTTGACTATGATGAGACTTTCAGTCCAGTGGTGAAGCCAGCTACTGTCCGCACGGTTCTCTCACTGGCTCTCGAGCGCTCCTGGCCTGTGCATCAGCTGGATGTCAAGAATGCCTTCCTCCATGGCACTCTGACCGAGACCGTCTACTGCAGCCAGCCGGCCGGTTTCGTGGACTCCTCTCGCCCTGACTTGATCTGCCGGCTCAACAAGTCCCACTACGGTCTCAAGCTGGCGCCTCGGGCTTGGTACTCTCGGTTTGCTACCTTTCTGCTGACTCTTGGGTTCACAGAGGCCAAGTCTGACACCTCGTTGTTCATCTACCACCGTGGGGGTGAGACTGCCTACCTGCTTCTCTATGTGGATGACATTGTTCTCACCGCCTCGAGCCAGTCACTACTCCAGCGCATCATTACCTCTCTCCAGGCGGAGTTTGCCATGAAGGATCTGGGTGTGCTCCATCACTTCCTCGTGTCACTGTTGAACCCCGACCTTCAGGCTTGTTTCTCCACCAGCGGCAGTTCACTTGTGACATTCTCGAGCGCGCAGGGATGACTGACTGCAAGCCCTGCTCTACCCCCGTCGACACTCAGGGCAAGCTGTCAGAGGCCGCAGGTCCGTTGCTTGGACCCGAGGACTCCACCTTCTACCGGAGCCTTGCGGGTGCGCTGCAGTACCTCACCTTCACCCGACCTGACATCGCCTACGCCATGCAGCAGCTGTGCCTCTACATGCATGCTCTGCGGGAGCCCCACCTTGCTGCTATGAAGCGGCTCCTTCGGTACCTCCGTGGCACCATCGGCTACGGGCTACTTCTCGGCCGGTCCTCCTCTGCCGAGCTTGTGGTCTACACCGACGCTGACTGGGCGGGCTACCCAGACACCCGCAGGTCCACCTCCGGCTACGCTGTCTTCTTGGGCGGCAACATTGTCTCCTGGTCGTCCAAGCGCCAGCCGGTGGTCTCACGCTCCAGTGCCGAGGCAGAGTACCGCGCCGTCGCCAACGGCGTGGCTGAGGCCGCTTGGCTCTGCCAGCTCCTGGCTGAGCTTCACCGCCCCCTCGCCCGGAGCACGCTCGTCTACTGCGACAACGTCAGCGCGGTATACCTCTCCACCAACCCTGTGCAGCACCATCGGACCAAGCATGTGGAGATCGACTTGCACTTCGTCCGCGACCGCGTGGCCATCGGCGACGTCCGGGTCCTCCACGTCCCGACCACCTCCCAGTTTGCGGACATCTTCACCAAGGGCCTCCCTTCCTCGACCTTCTCCGAGTTTCGCTCCAGCCTCAACATTACTAGTGGCTAGTTGTGGCTGCGGGGAGGTCCTGTGTTCTTGTTTCTTTCTTGTCCAGTCTCGTACTCCGCTGCGCCGGTAGTCCAGACTGCGGGGGGAGGGGGGTGTTAGAGTGTGTGTATTAGGCCCATAAGGCTAGGCCCATGTGGCCCATGTATGTGCTACTATATTGCTACCCTTCTAGGGTTAGCCCTGTAATGCAATTACTCTTCTAACACAAAGTGATATATTCTGTTAATTCCAAATTACACTACACATTACACACAAAGAAAAAAAGAATCAGTAGAACTCAATTCATGTAGTTAGCAGTAAACAACCTCAGTGCACTAAATTTAGATTGAAATCATAGATATAGATTGGGATACATGAAGACCAACTTTATATTGAATCCTACATCCTAGGAATACAATGCAGCCTCTTTCCCACAACCTATTGATGGGAGAACAGTCCTGCACACGCATACGAACAAAGAAAGCAAGATAGCATTCAAATAAAAAGAGCAAATGTAACATATTACTGAAGAATTAAATGAAGAGCCTGAAACATTAAATCATTGATAAAGATCCATTATCTGTAGGTTCAATAAGATGATCATCTAATTGCGAACAACATTTACAAAGACAATATTATTTATACACATAAATGAATCAGAAATTGCATAAAGAAAATGAGCATAGATTTTGCATCGGCACATACATGGGATATGCTAACGGGTCTAGCAAAAAAATTATTCAAATGTAACCTTCATAAGTTGGAAATCATACTATGTGATTAATTAGAAAGGGCTACAACCTCTTTACTTCATGCACTTTTTAGAAAGAGGATGCCATGAATGGAGGTAAGCTTATTTGCATATATTGATATGCACTAACTCTTTTTTTTTTTGAACAAAAGTTTTGAGTTGGTATCCGAAGATTGTAGCCCTTTGCGGCCTGGAGCATCATATGACAACACATTGATAAGCACATGCACCCTCCACATTGAGAATAGGCAAGCATAGAAAAGTAAAAGAAACAGTATAAAGACCTGTATAAATCAGAAAGAACTAAGGCATTGAAAGTGGGTAATACATTATGGGCCAAAATCCTATCTTGGTTTTGGATCAGGTGCACTGAGTATACGATATACATTAGATTTTGACCCCTACAAAGATTCAGAACATACACAGTGCAATTGTGGCTAAATATTTTGTCAAACTAATTTTATCATATCTCTGGAGCACATGCACTGTTCTTGGACTGCTCAAAGTGGATCAACAAAATTAATTGATTTATAATAACACGAAGATGCTTAAATGGAGCCGTGTTCCAATGGACATGTTTGCTGACACGCATATTGGGCTAGAGCAATAGAGAACAATATGTGCACCTTGACCATTCTTTGAACAGACTGTCCAAATATATATAACTATATATAGTATCAGATGGGAGAACAACAGATAGTTGACTGATCCTGCGGCGCACAAGCACAAAGCTGTTGAACAATGCATACGTAAGCTAATGGAGAAGAAGATCAATGGCTAACACAGCTATGCGGATTGATGATCATAAATTGTAGCTGGTGTAACTGAAGAAACCATTTAGCAACTACACTCATCTAGGAACTCACTGAAATCAGTTTGTGTGAGGTAGAGCCCAATGGAAAACTAAATACTTATACCTGTGTTTTAGTGCCCGTGTACCATCGAACCAGTTCACTTGAATCGAAAACACAGGATGGCCTGCAAAAGAAATTTGCAAGGTAAACATCTAACATGACTAAGGCTAAATATTCAGGGAATATATGGTTTGGTAAGAAAGATGCAAGTAAACTTAAGATAATGTTTACCTTGTTATTGAATCATATTTTTTTTAGCATCCGAGACATCCTATATAAAATTATGGACCATAACTAAATCAGAGAGCAATAGCAACCTCACTTGAAAATAGAAGGTAGCAGGGCATTCGTTAGTTATAACAAATTAAATAGTGATAGAACGATTTTTTATGTACAAATCTGTATATCAAAGAAGCGGTGTAAACGATTACATGATACAAAATGAGATAGAAAGGGTTGGTGCGGGCGTAGTTTGAGATGAGAGCACTTAGCTGGTGAAGTAGGAACTGCCAATAGGTTCCAGAATCCTGGGGATGAACGCGAGAAGAACTGGAGCAATATGCATTACAGCTCAAACCCTAGAACAGGAATTCAAGTCAATTTAGGGAGAAATTAGAGAGGCAAAACAAACCTGAGAGACTGTACGGAGTGCCGAGGCCGCTCATCACTATCTGCCGTTCCAATTCATGCCATGCCAGCTGGACCCTCCTCTACCGTCGTGATCCGATAGAAGAATAGATCAACATCAGACGTCATATTGAGATCCAGGAGAGGAAAAGGACCTCAGCGTCAGTACGACAGCGAGGTACTGGACTATTGGAGGACGGAGATGAGATCAGCGCGGCCTGCAGGCGCTTCCGCCGTGTGGCCGCCGACGCCCCAACCATCATCGCCGTCACCGACGCATCGGCGCACCCTGTCGCTGGGCAAAGGAAGCGGCACCACCGACGGAGAGATGTACGGCCTGGCGCGGCATCTGTGCGCGCTGCTGTTAGGCGAGAGAGGAGGCGGAGGTGGCGAGGTGTGACGCTACAGGATTATTTCTGAAGCAGGCCGGCAGAGCGAGAGCAGGCGGAACCGGCGAGGTGCTCCGTTTTTCTATTGGACGGGAGTTTAAGGGAGACCGTTGAGCGACGATACTTTCCTGGTGGAAGGGCCTGACGTGGCGCACGGCAACTGGGGCAGGGGAGCGTGAGCGTGAGGGCCTGGAGGCTTCCAATTCGTTGATGCGTTACGTAGCGGCTGGAACAGTAAACTGAACAGTCGCAGACCCTCTCAGAGGCGTGGGATTTATTGGTGCTTTAGGAACTTTATTATTATATTATATATTCTGTATTACGAACAATATATTCTTGCATATCAACGATGTGACAGTACAATAACTACTGTTCCTCGTATCGCATGTTCTAAAGGAAAAGTGTATATGTTTGTGCTAAATGGAAAGCGTTGCACAAAAGAAAAAAGAGGCATAAAAGGTACACAGAGATAAAGGCAGATATATATCTTGATTATGGATGAAAATGGTACGGATATTTATCCAACCGTCCGTTTGACCGAATCTGTTTAGAGGTGTTCAGATCTCTTCGTATCCGAGTCCGGATATTCAATATCCGATACCGTATCCGTATTCGAATACTCAAATCGTATATTTATGATGTCGACATTTAATCGTATCTTATCCGGTATGACTGACACTATCCGTATTCGAATCCGAATCCGACCAGAAATATGAAAACAAATGTGATATCAGTGATATCCGTTCGTATCCGATCCGTTTTCATCTTAATCTTGATCGATCGATCGTTTTATGCTCATAGCTATAGCCTATACTAGTATGTAGTTACTTTGTTCGAAATGTGTACACTTTGTTCGGCTGGCTAGATTTTATGACTGATTTATTATGAGAGAAAAATACTGTTCTGTGGCTGATTGTAAGCTGAACCTAGCTCAACCCAATAGAGCTGAACCAACAGTTATTGAAATTGAAAATTTGACAATAACTCTGTGAAAACATGAAAACCCGTGCCAAATCGAAGACTTATTGAACCAGTGTAGAATTAACTAAACAAGGCAAAGTCATGGTAATTAAGTTGGCCATGTCCTAATATTCTCACAGTTTTTAAGTTGTCACTGGACCATGTCATAAAAAAGAAGAACACAAATTTGAGACGTTGAGCTAACCTTGTGCATCTATAACCATGTGTTTGGTTTTGGGATAATGTGAGATGGGTTGGACCTGACCCAATTTTGCGGGTTGGTTCGAATCCATCTCGTGTTTGGTTGGAGGGTTGGGTCGAACCCAGTTCTATGTTTGGTTGAAAGGATATCCAGAAGTGGGTTGAGTCATTGACATGTGGGTCCGGTTTGTCAGTGTCTTCTTTTATCTCTTCCATCCGTCTGCTCTGTCTTCTCCATCCGTTGAAGACGTCACCCTCCTCCCTCTGCGCCGCCCGTCAGAGCGCGGCCATGGCCGCTCCCTCCCCGCCCCTCCGCGCGTCCGGCCGTCGCGCCCCGCCGGTCGCTCCTTCCCCGCCCCTCCACGCGTCCGGCCGCCGCGCCCCGTCAGTCGCTCCTTCCCCGCCCCTCCGCGCGTCCGGCCGCCGCGCCCCGCTGGTCGCTCCCTCCCCGCCCCTTCACGCATCCGGCTGCCGTGCCCCGCCGCGGCGCGTACGTGTCGGGCCGCCGCGCCCCACCACCGCTCGCCGCGCGTCCGGCCGCCGCGCTCCACCATTGGCCCGCGTGCGTCTCGCCACTGCCCCGCGCCGGATGAAGCCGCCATGAGCTCGCCCGCCATGAGCACGTAGCGAGCGCCGATGGGAATGGCGCGGGCCTGCCGCAAGCAACGACGAGGATGGCGCGTGGCTGCCGCAACCGCTGGCACGGATGGAGACGGAGAAGCATGGAGTGGAACTGGGTCGGCGTGGTCCACTCGTTTTGGAGGGATGAAGCCGACCCACATATCAGAGGTATATTCCAACCGGGTCATCCCCGTTCCACTTAACCCTCAAACCAAACACGGGTTCATTTGGGTTCAACCCGGGATATCCCTCAAACCAAACACACGGTATAATCTAGCGTAACGACTAGCGCATGCAATTTGTTTCCGGGTTGCCCGTGAGTTAACACAATCCTCTACAATCAACCAATCGTGCCTGATTCTTCCCTCCCACACATAGTCCCATTCCGAGTTCAAAACCAAAGCATCATCGCTCCTGAACCAAATTATATGATCAGGCGCGCGGTGGCCGGTGGGGCACGCGCACTGTATAACCAAAGCCACAACAATGTCAGGCTACGGGCCCAGCTGTTATTATCATTGACGGTTGACGATTCTGGCTCTGGCTCCCGGCGTGTCCTGTTCCTGTGGAGAGTTGCGCTCACTGTGCGGAGGCAGGCGCGCGGCGAGCCAAGGACGACGTCGATCGGTCACGTGAGAAGGGCCGATGGATATGACCCCACGACGCGACGTGCACTGTGCGCCAGTGTGCTCCGTATCGTATCGTATACTACAGTGTGTAGAGCTCCACTTCCCCCGCACGTACGATTGACACGAACGTTTACGTACGTACGGCACGGGCGCGTGTCAGATCGACGACCGGAGCGACGAGACGAGACCGAGGCGGGGGAAGGAACACAAACACTGGAACCCCGCACCGCGGCTGCCTCGCCCGTGCCGACCGCCCGGTCGGGTCGGTGGGCGCCGGGGCGGGCTACCGGTAAACACTAGCGCTGATGGTTTGGTTCTGGTTTTCCGTTCCTTCTTGCGACTGTGAGGATGTGATGGCATGATATCTGAACGCACGCCTCTGCGTGCTGCTGCCATTGCTGCTGGGCCGCGCGCGTGAGCGCAGGCGCGCTACTAGCGCTCTGTGCCGACGGTGCTGGTGCTGGACTGCTGGGTAGTATGTGCGGCTTTCAGGCATTTCGCGCGGCACCACCGCGGGCTCGACACGTTCTGATTCGGGCCCTGTGCGCACAAGCGACCCGGATCTCCGCTTCGGATTCGCCGCCCCGCCCCGCCTCGCCTCTCTCTCCCCGTCTCTCGCACGGTCGACCTCACCGCGCTCGGCGGCCATCCACCGACCGACGGCGGCGGGCAGCCGGACAGCGCCGCGGCCATCCCTAGCTATAATACGTGTACGTCGATGAAGACGGTAGCTGGTTGAGCGTTTACTGTGCGATGCGTGTACAGGAGGAGTATACTACAGTACTACTTGTACTCCTCTCGACCGGTCCACCTCCACGCTAGTAGTAAATGTGGTATCTGTCGTGTGTCCATCCAAGCTATGGAAACCTAGGCTAGTGACCAATGGGCGGTAGCGGTAGCCTACCAAGCTAGGGTGAGGAGGAACTGAGGACGACGGGAGAGGGCGAGATCCAATCTGCACCCCACGAAAGAAAAGATTCTTCCCCGCCGGCCTCGCTCTCTCCTCCGTCTCCGTCTCACTCCTTTCTTCCTTCCTCTCCCAGTCCCAGTCTCTCAGCCTGCAGTACCCAGCACCAGCAAGCAGCATATAGCCCACCACCACATGCCGCAGGGCTCTCCCCCGTCGAGCCAATCGAGTGGGAGCTAGAAATTAAAACCCAGACTTGGAGGAGGACAGGGACGAGCAGCGACTCGGCAGCGAGCGCGAGCTCTGTGCAAGTGTGTCTCCGCTAGAGGGTACCTGAACGGGATGGATCACCTTCGTCAATAATTGCAGTACGAGCAGCACGCAAATCCACAGCCTAATAAGAGCTCTTTGTTGTTAGCGGTAGCGAGAGAAATAAGCACCGAAGGGATCGTCGATTTGGAGAGGAAAGCGTGTCGTGTGCGTCGGCGTCGGCGTCGGCGTGACTGATCGATCGAGAGAGATCAGATCACCACCATGGGGCGCGGGAAGGTGGTGCTGCAGCGGATCGAGAACAAGATCAGCCGGCAGGTGACCTTCGCCAAGCGCCGGAACGGCCTGCTCAAGAAGGCGTACGAGCTCTCCATCCTCTGCGACGCCGAGGTCGCGCTCGTCCTCTTCTCCCACGCCGGCCGCCTCTACCAGTTCTCATCCTCCTCCAAGTAATCATCAAATCAAACAACCCTACATATGCATATTCTCTTCAGTTCCCCCTCTCATTTTTTAATTATTTGTTACCTACTAATTCTTCATACATGCATATTCGCTTCAATTCCCCCTCTCCTTTTTCAATTTGTTACCTACTAATTCTTCATACGTCATACGTGTAATTCGATCTGGATTTTGTTCGTCCCTCCTCACGCACGCATCGTCGTACTTGCATGAACTCATGAGGTGGCGCTCTTTAATTTGCTGGGTTTCCTTTTCTTTTTCTGTTCTATTGGGCAACTTGTACAGTGGTACAGTACTCGTCTCTTTCACAAGGATGCATAGATGAAAGTCTACAAACGGACGGGGGGCCGGGGAAAAGAGAGCAGGAGGTCGACACATGTATTCGTATACGGTGTATGTCTGTCTCTGTGTGTTTGTGTGTGTCACTCATGGGAAAAACAAAAGGGTTTCATTTGATGTGCACCTGATCAGTGTACCTGGCCTGCAAATGTATTAGTTCATGTTTGTACACATAAATATGCATACGCTTAGCCTGCTGGATTCAACGCAGCTGTTTTAGCATGCAGTAGTTCGAGTAGAATGTGAATATGGTCTTTTATTTGGTGCTTTGGTGGACTGTGCTTTCCAAGGCATGTTAGTGGATGGTCTCTTAATATATGCTTGCAGCAACTACTCTTTTTTATATATTTATTAATTATCTTCAGCATATAGTTCTCTGCACACTGTTATTATTTGGATATAACATATATAACACGATGTCTATACCGGGCAAATTAAACATATATATACTATAGAACATTTTTTGAACGGTAACATGAATTGGTCTTAGCATATATGCATGTACTTTTCCCAACACATTGCTTATTGCAATCATAATAATCAACCGTGAATATTAATTCTTTTATGAGCTCAAGTTGTCATATAGTTTGTAATTTTTAGTACTACTTTCTTCTCGCATTATATGTGGTAGTACCAAGTATTATCACATTGTTCCAAAAAAAGGTACTATTATTGCAACAATATAATGTAATTGAGAAGATCTATATGTGCAATTCTGTACAAAAACAAAGAGATCTACTCTTAAACCACACATCACCTACTTACATATACAGCAGCTTGATATTATACGGAAGTTGCTCTAAGACCATATCAGGTAGCCGTGCATATTTTCAACCAGTCGATTAAGGGCGTATTTGGATGAGAGAATTAGTTTTGTTTCTTAATATAATTGCTAGAATCGACATAATCTGTGCCAAACAAGATGTAGTTCTAAAAATTTCTTTGTGAATCATCTGGGGGAAACATTTAAGCATTTTGAATTACAAGAGATAAATTGACTTGTTTTGCCTTATTTTAGTTTTTCTGGTCCCAATCTCGCTAGCTAGCTTGTAAACGGTTCAATAAAATGATTCTAATTTTCTGAAGAAACATTTCAAAATCTAAATCCGAAATATTTCTAAATGAATCTAGAACCAAACAAACACACCCTACTCCGCTATGCATGAGTCCATAATTTATCATCTTGGTCAATGCATGACACATTCTCTAAAATATAGCTTTGGCTATGTTTTTTTTTATTTGGCATATACACAAAAAATCAATAAATATATATTTTATCAAATTACTTTTTTGATACTAATTTTAATATTTTATCTTAGTATTTACAAACTAAATGTTTTAAAAGTTTCTGATAGTTATCGTTGTAAAATTTTAACCTCAACCTTGTCCAAAACCAAAGTTTAACACTGAAATGTGACAAGTAGCCTGTAAGTATATATCACTAGATTTAACACTGAAGTAGGCTATAGTCAATTTGTGCATTTGAGTGCTTTTAATTGGCTCTCCACTTTTACAATTATCCGTATCATAATAATAAGTACTTTGGTTGCATTTTTTGACTTTTGGTACCATAATAAAAGTTTCTTAGCCGGATGTGGGCTGCTTTTGGGACCTTGCAGGTTTCTCGTAGTTCTTGCACTGATGGTCAAGCACAGTGCTGTAATCTGTCTTTATCCCCCTTCTCCTGAACTTTCTGTACTGCTACTCCTGTATTTCCATTCAGTGAATGGAAATGGGGCATACCCCGAGTTGATTTTTATATGCTGGGAAAATAATGGTCAAATATATGTATTGTAGACTATTTCAATGTCCTACATGAAAAATAAAACCAGACTTGGTTTGTTCCCAAAGACTTCAATTGCCATACATAATCTCCATATAATCTTTTAACTATATTTTTTATTGAAATTAAGGCTTTGTTTTCTAAAAGTTTAAAATAATCTCCATATATAGTAGTCTAATCCATACATAGTCCAAGCTCCAAATCATATAATTAACCACACTTGCCTTCTCTAGTCTTGTATAATCAACAGTCTAGATGATCCAAAGAACTTTAATTTGGCTGGATCAAGGCTCTGACCTGCAATGCCAAGCCATGCCTTAAACTGAGAGAATCTTATAAATTCGACATAGGAATTTATTAATAGAAGTTTACCTTGCTCGACTGATAAATTCCAGAAGTGTATGATGAGTGTCGCTGGTGCTTAATTCAAATTCCATTGTATCAATTCTTGGAAGCGCCTGATCTCAATCAAATGAAGAGGCAAAATAATCAAATTGTTTAATTAGAAAGGCATAAAGAACAGGCAGAAATAATGTTTTCTTTTTGCTAGAAACATTTGGCATGGTTTCTAGTCTCTTCATGAGTTTTTGTTTCTATATGTACATATATATATATATATATATATATATATATATATATATATATATATATATATATATATATATATATATATATGAATGCATCACTCATTCATTATTTTATTGCCTTAATATCAGTCTGCTTAAGACTCTAGAGCGCTACCAGAGGTACATCTATGCTTCTGCTGATGCTGCAGTGCCATCTAGCGATGAGATGCAGGTGTGAGGACTTTCCATTTTACTACTATTGCAAACTTGTAATATATGTGATACTACTTTTTTATCACGTGTCTTTATCATAACAACCTCTCTTTTACTAACATTGTTCAAGTTCTGAAACAATACATATCAGATTAAAGATTTCTTCAAACATGACCAATTGTCACTGACAAATAATACCCTTCATAATAACAAAACTATAGGTTTATTATCATTTTTCTTATTATTTATCATTGATTTGTCATGAAAATACTTGAACATCAAGCTGATTTTTATTTCAATATTCCATAAGCAATGATTTTTCATGAAAATAGATTCAGTATAAAACTAAGTACTAGTGAAAATCCTAGCCCTCAACTTATTTATTTTGGTTGTACAGGAGCTACTGTTAGTTTGGACGCTTTTTTTTTTTTGCCCCAATCCTTAGAACGACACAAAGTCAAATGCACTAGAAAACCTGGCCTGTTGCTTTAATGCATAAGAGTCTTCTTGAAGATCGACCAATGCGCTGATGATATTATCGCTTGACAGTCTTGAAAATTTCTGTCTATATATAGTTGTTAAATCTGAGTGGTTTCAGTTTTTGGATTTTGGACAACTGGTCTAGAACGATACCCTCACAAAAATAAGGAACCATGAGAAATATTGAAATAAATTGCAGTGCTTACTATAGCACTGAAGAAAAAAAAAAGGTGTGTACTGTGTCACTGTGTCAGTCATCAAGTGTGTGAGGTGCACTGGCCCAATTCATCAGTTTTATGCTAGCCCGTCATGGTGGCAGTACTTGATCGAGTGCTCATCATAAAAAAAATTCATGGAATGTTTCTTCATCCATGTTGTCCATGTCGTTATTCAGTAGTTTGGCTAGTTTCAAATCCAATGAAGCATTCAGCACGTGCATGGACAATAATAAACTGGCTGACTATATCTGCATGTAGTCAAGCAGGGAGAAATTTATTATATTAAGAAATTAAATTAAAATTAAACTACGGTAAAATTTAGCTGTATCAGTTTTCAAAATATTCTTCCAACGTAGACGGCCAATCGTGATGCCATCAACAGCCGTCACAGCGACATGCAATTGTCAGACTTATAGTACTTGCTCTATGATCAAATTTCTACATACAGCTATCTTACTGTCTGTATTTAACCAATAACAGTATATGGTACTAGATTAATAACATCTACATCTTTTTAGTGGCGATATTACTGATCGTGCATTTATATACAAGTAAACATCATCATTGTAGAATTAATACATGCAGTCCATCTGTTAAAACACTGACCACTACTTCAATAATGCATAACAAAGACTACTAGGGCACCTTGCCAATGCAGAAATTTCACATGAATCAGTTTATTTTCGTAGGAACAACGCTGGAAAAGAATCCCGCAATCCAAAGGGGCCTTATATTTCTTTTTAGAAGAAAAGGGACTTATATATATTTCTCATGTATATGTTCTCATATATGTTTGCTATCATACAATATAACCATAGAAGGATTATGGTTAAAAAAAAATGTGTGCTAAAAGGATTACTATAAATTAAAGACAGTAGAGGGGACTTGTTAAATAATATACATGTTTTGAATATCGACTTTAGATAGTTTAGTTTAGCTGCAGATGGTATGGAGACTTTTGGGACTTTCTCCATCCAATGTCTGATATCTGAAAATGCAGAATAACTATCAAGAATATCTAAATCTAAAGGCACGAGTTGAGGTTTTACAGCACTCACAAAGGTATGATATTTACATAATTTCGTTCCTATTTTTTGCTCTGTATGGTTTTACTCCAATATTTGCTTTGTTTTTGTAAAGAAAGTATTGGTGAAACCACTGCAGGAATCTTCTTGGTGAAGATCTGGCTCCACTTAGCCCAAGTGAACTTGACCAACTTGAGAGTCAAGTAGACAAGACCTTGAGGCAAATAAGATCAAGAAAGGTAAACTAATTAAATGGAAAGGGATTGAGCCTTCAGGATGAATCGATGGTATTTTGTGCACAGCAGAATTATAGTGAACACACTTTTAAAATTCATGCCATGGCACTTTCCTGCCTTATATCTGAACCAATCCATGATATTGCAATTGGACTTACATTGATTATTCATTCAATTAATTACTTGATGAATCTCACTTGAAAAGACAAAGGGCGTGGTGGATAAATGTTGATTTGTCGTACTTTCATTTTAGTTGAAATTTGAAAATTAGAAATAAAAAATTTGAGGTGTATACAATTTAGGAGACAAACCTGTATTTCCAACTAGATTGCAGTCTTAATGATGCACAATTTACCATTCTTGTAATTTAGTATTAAATAGTTATTTCTGTGTTTTTTGCTGTCCTATATTACCTGAAACTTAGTATGCCGCACCATGTTGCTATCCAAGTAACTCTTCTATGCATATCTTCATTCGGATTTGGCAGACTCAAGTGTTACTTGATGAACTTTGCGACTTAAAGAGGAAGGTAATACCATTGCAGCACTGTTATTATGACTCTCAGTTTCAATACAGAAAATCAGAAATCCAATATATCCCTGAGCATCCGTCCCTCATCTCTTGCAGGAACAAATGCTGCAAGATGCAAACAGTGTTCTGAAAAGGAAGGTAAGTGACAGTTGAACTGCATAGCAACGCATGGTCAGCAGTTCGCACTTAGCAATGGCAGTAGTAGCTGATATAAAATGGCTCTTCAGCTACCTCTGCATCCACCACACCTTTTGCTTTTTTGCCGGATCATTTATTGTTGGGCCACTTTTCAGCTGAGCGAGTTTGAGGCAGAGGCTGCTTCTCCCCCGCAGTTGGCGTGGCAAGGCGAAGGCGGCATGTTGTCCCATGACCCACCACAGCCAGAACACTTCTTCCAGGCTCTGGAGAGCAACTCATCTCTGCAACCTACGTAATCCCTCCTCCCTCCCTCTCACTCACACGCACGCACGCACGCATTGTCTCCGTGTCCTGACTCCTGAATCCCACACTACTTTCGTTTATGCAGATACCATACCTTGGACATGAACCAGCAGCCAGTGCCAGCGCCGGGTGTCTGCTATCCTGCGTGGATGGCTTAGGCAGTGCTTCATCCCATTGCCTTGGGAAGTGCCCTGTCCTTCACAGATCCCTACGAGTTCTGTTGCTGCTTTTGTCTGCCCCTTGGCTGCTTGTAATGTTTACCGAACTGTGTCCAAATGACCACATGGTCATATATATAGGCTATTTCGTCTTTGGCTCTGTTCGCTAAACCTTAAAACCACTTATTTTTCAGCGGTTCTGTAGTATTTTCCTCTCACAAGAAATCAGCATCATCGTTTATTTTTAACGGTTTTCAGCTTCAGCGAACACAGCCATGCAAAATGGCTTGGCGATGCAAGCTTGAATGGGCTCAACTGCTTATGTTTTGGGACTTGGGAGTATAAATCGCTTGGCAATAAGCATTGGCATGCCCCTCTGTTTCAAATACAAGTACACCTTACTGTTACTAACTAGAGACTGCTAATTCTCACCAAAAATGCTAAAAACATAAATCTTAAAACTTCTCATAAAAATTAGAAACATCTGACATTTAATTTTGTATTTGGTGTACTCTAATTATCATCTCTAATATATAATAGCCCTTGTCATTAAAAATGATACATAAAGTAACCTTATAATTTTGCATCTAAATTATCCACCTCTGTTATTATCAAAGATAAGTCAAAATATCACCTTAAATTTGTATGTAAATTACCCTGTTAGAACTTATTAGGGTTAAACATAGGATCTTAATCATCTAACTCACCATTAGAATACCTAGTACTTAATAGGATTTATTAATTCATACTTTTTAGATCGGAGATGCCTAGATGCATGGTCGCTGAAGTCTTCGTGCCTGCTCGAGCAGTAGGCATGGCGTCAAACTCCCACTGTATTCGACCGTCGGTGATGAGGACGCTGACAGGGATGGCCGACGATTGGCGTAGGTCTTCAAGAGTCGCTCCCAAGCGGGATTTAATCGGTAGGGTTAAGACGACTAATCTCTAAGGAAGAACGAATTTCACTAACCTATATGCTTAGGGTAGCCATCAAACGTTACAACGTGCACCACCTCATCATGGAAATGTGAGTCTTTTCTTTTTGTCTTTTCGTCACAAACTTGAGTGACTTTTGCATTCAAATTGAAAAAAATGGGGACGTAATTCTAATACTCAATTACATTGGATAAGGTTTTTATCAAACATTGAGCATATAAATCATGAATAACTTTTAAATTATTGAATTTGAAAATATAAAAATTATATAAATAGATTTGTCTTTAGATATATTTTCATAAAAGTTTGCACATATCACTTTTCAATAAATATGTTTTATTGAAATATTAAGTCAAAGTCATGCTTTGAATACCGTGTCGCTGTTCTAAACGACTTCTAAATCAAGAGAGTACTAAATCATATGCTAGTAACATATTTCCGAACGCTACCATAAATGTGGGTAACGACCTTATCTGTATCTTTGTTGCCTATATGCCGAAACATCAATTTGTGGTGTTTTGCTTTTGTCTTTTTCTCCCCCTGAGTCGCAAAATATTTGAAAATCCTTATAATCAAGGTAGAATTGTTTGACCATACAAACAACGTGCTTCTGACGAGGCTCTAGGAGGTCTAAAGAATTACACTTGTGGGCTGAATCATACTAGATTCAAATTTCAATGTTACATACAGATTCAAATTTCAATGTTACACATGTGGTAGACAACCAAGATAAGGGCAGCGACAGTCTAAGTGGGCTTACGTCTCCTGGCTAGCACGACTCCTTCGAGTTAGTAAAAAAAAAAAAAAAAAGACTCCTTCGAGTTAAGTGCTTGCTCCGCAGCGGGAGCACCGCCTTTGCAGGAAATGGCGATGAAAAGATCAGTAGAGCAACACATACAAGGTGGAAGCAAAGCTTTAGCTCTAAACTATTCTCTATGTCAAGTCACCTACATAATTCTACTTAATAAGGGACTGAATGCAAGGACTAGCACCCCGAACCTAAGTGTTCGCAACTACGCGAAGCTCCTCACTTCTGGAAAACTGGACTTTGCCGAGTGCAAAATTTCGGGGCACTCAGCAAAGCCTTATTTTGCCGAGCGCCGCACTCGGCAAAGTTGGCTTTGCCGTGTGCCGGGCACTCGGCAAAGTTTCCACTCGGTAAAGTTTTGCCGATCGGAACGGCGGCAACCCGCCGTCAAAAAATTGCCGAGTGCCAACCGTTAGGCACTGGCACTCGGCGAAATATTTTTTTTAAAAAAAGATATTTTGTCGAGTGCAATGTCCCAGACTGAAAGGACCGAATCGATGCCTAGAGGGGGGTGAATAGACTCTTCAAAAGTTAGACAAAGGTTAGTAAACAAACTACACCCCGACAAAACCAGCTAGGCCGGCTCCTCAACCCGGCTGGGCTGGCTAACCAGGCTTGGCCGGTTTTACCACCCGGCTTGGCCGGGTTTCATGACTTTGCCCAGAGGTTCCCCGGAACTTCCGGGTTGCGTCGGAACTTTCGACACGTTGGAACTTCCGGTATGATCCGGAACTTCCGACCTGCACAGCTGAATAACGATGTTCGAAACGTTTCTTCTCTTCACTAAGATTACAACTCGACTTGTAGAGCTTATGTAAGTGTATGGACAAATCCAAACACCTCCTGCAAACACAAACCACAACAACCGAGTAGCACAAGTGGAATATGGAAGTAAATGTACGATGAATGAGCAAAGGGTGAAGCAAACCAAGAGAAGACACGAGGATTTGTTTGACCGAAATTCGGCACACCCAAAGGTGTCCTACTCTCCATTGTGGAAGCCGGTGAGGACTCAACCAAGTTCAACTCGTGGCCGGACCCGAAACGGTCTCTTTCCACCTTCTTCACTAAGGAGCTTTCTTTCCTTTTTTCAGCGGGGAAGCAACCCTTACAATAATGGCCACCAAGGCAGCCTATAACACCCCACGGGTGCTCGTCGGTGACGCCTTGCCACCACGGAGTCGAAGCTCCAAGCGGAAGAACGCAATGAACTAGAGAATTTTTGACTTGCTCAAGTGCTCAAGAATGGGATTGCTCACACAAACTCTTTGGATCACTCTTGCCACAAAAACAAATCTCTCAAGGCTCAAACTCACTCACTAATCACGGATTAGGAAGTTGTAATCTTTTCATCACAAAGAGAGAGTAGAGAGAGCAAGAGGGCTTTTCTGGTCGTGGATGAGTATTAGGAGAATCAGCAACCTTGGAAGAGGGAGTGAGAGAGGTATTTATAGCCTCCTCTCCAAAACTAGCAGTTGGGGCTGAATCGACAAACCCAGCCTAGCCGGGTTGGGAACCCGGCCTGGCCGGGTTAGCCAGTTCAAAGTCCAACTAGCCGTTGGAGAGGCGGCCTGGCCGGGAAAGCTGGCCTGGCCGGTTTTGCTACTCGGCCTGGCCGGGTTGGGCTGCCCAGCCAGCTGCCTCTCTCACTTCCTCCCTTTTCTCTCAACCTCTTTTCTCTCTGGTTTTTGTCCTTGACCACTGTCGCTTGTCTCCAATATTTTAGTGATGCGACTCTCCAAGAGGGGCAAACACAAATATAACTCACACAAATTTTGTTTTGTCCTTCACTTGAGTTGTTCTTGATCTTCAAATATTTTGCCGCTTTGAACTTTGAATTGTTGAGAGCTTCATCACTTTATCTTCATGATCCCTTCGTCTTGAGCATGTGACTTGTGTTGAATCCAAGTCATTTTTGAACATTTGATTGATCTTCCATATTGACAATTACCCCTTGCATGGCTAACTTCAAGTTGGCTTCTTCTTCACCCTATTTAGGTCCCTCGGCCGCCAAGTCGTCAATTGCCCTTCACCTTTCGTTTAGTCCCTCAAAGTTGCCCACTTGTCATTAACACCACATCAAGATTTATGTGCATTGCCCATGCTTCACATCATGCTTTGAATACCATTTCAATTGTATAATTATTGTCTTTTGCTTCACCTAGATTGTTTTCCAATCATCAATATAAGCTAGACAACCGAAGATTTGCAATCTCATATGGATTTAGAATAGTTCAACCATCAATGTGCACCTGTAAATAAATACCTGAAAATCTCACAATGTTCATTAGTTCTTTAATCGTGTTGTTATTAATCACCAAAACACTTAGAGATTCTAAATGCTTTTTCACAGACGCTCGGCAAAGTTTTATTTAATTTTTCAAAAAATTATTTTGCCGAGTGCATTGCCCCAGACGCTCGGCAAAGTTTTTTTAATTTTTTTAAACATTATTTTGCCGAGTGCAATGTCCCAGACACTCGGCAAAGTTTTATTTATTTTTTCAAAAAATTATTTTGCCGAGTGCTTTGCCCAAGACGCTCGGCAAAGTTGTTTTTAAATTTTTTTAAACATTATTTTGCCGAGTGCAATGTCCCAGACGCTCGGCAAAGTTTTATTTCATTTTTCAAAAAAAAAATTTGCCGAGTGCTTTGCCCAAGACGCTCAGCAAAGTTTTTTTAAAATTATTTTAAACATTACTTTGCCGAGTGCAATGTTCTAGACGCTCGGCAAAGTTTTATTTAATTTTTCAGAAATTTTTTTTGCCGAGTACATTGACCCAGACGCTGGGCAAAGTTTTTTTTATTTTTTTAAACATTAATTTGCCGAGCCCCATCTATGAGCCACTCGGCAAACTCTTTTTAAATTTTTAAAACCGTGTTTTTGAAAGATTACTTTGTCGAGTGCCGCCGTTAAGGCACTCGGTAAAATTGTTTTTATTTTTATTTTTTAAATTTTGCCGAGTGCCATGTCGTGGCACTCGGCAAAGAAAATTGTGCCGAGTGCCCCGCTATGGCACTCGGTAAATTTTTTATTTTTTTTTTATTTTTTTATCTGAATTTTTTTGTGTAGCCTTGTCACAGTATGTTAAACTTTATTTTAAAATTTCGGGCAATTTTGACTATTTTTCATATATTTTACTGCAGGTACATGAAATAATAAAATTGGGTCATCCAAAAAATTATACTTATGCAATTTAGGGTATGTTGAGGCCGTATCGAGGAGCTCACATGAAATATCGAGCATCACGTTAACGTAATATGCCCAAGTACTCGTGGGAAAAGTGATTTTAAATTATATAAAGTCCGAACGAAGTCCGAAAATCACGAAACTTGTCGAGGCATCATGTTATCATATGTGAAGGCTATGGTAAAAAATTGAGAAGGTTTCGAGCAAGTAGTGACGTCGGATGATAAGAACTCAGACATCTCCACACGGACATCGTGTTATCGCATCTGGAGATGTCTGGCTTTTTGGCATCCGACATCACTACTTGCTCGAAATATTCTGAATTTTTTACCATAGCCTCTACATGCGATAACACGATGCGTCGACAAGTTTCGTGATTTTCGGACTTCGTTTAGATTTTATATAATTTAAAATTACTTTTCTCGCAAGTACCTTGGCATATTACGTTAACGAGATGCTCAAGATTTCATGTGAGCTCCTCGATACGTCCTCAACATACGCTAAATATCATGAGTATCAATTTTTGGATGACTCAATTCCATTATTCCATGTACCTGCAGTTCAAATTTGAAATATTCCAAAAACTTCGCTGAAACGAAATAAATTAATTAAATGTAACAAAAAAAGTCAATATTACCCCAAATTTTAAAATAGAGTTTTACATACTGTCACAAGGCTCCCAAAAAAAAATCAGGCCAAAAATCAAAAAAAAAAAATTTGCCGAGTGCGCCACGTTGGGGCACTCGGTAAAATTTTCTTTGCCGAGTGCCTGTCCCTGCATGCACTCGGCAAAATTTGGAAAAAAAAAGAAATGAAATAAGGTCACGGCCGGCCCACCCGCCCGCCCGCCCCAACCCTAGACCCCATACTCCCAGCTCGCCCGACCCGCGTGCCCAGCCGCCGCCGCGCCGCTTCCACCGCCGCCGCCACCCTCGCCGCCGGATCCGACTAGGCCCGCACCCCCGGCTGGCCTCCCGCCCGCGGCCAGCCCCCGGCCAGCCGCGCCCGCCTCCCACCCGTGCGCGCCCGCCTCCCCAGCCGCGGTCGCACCTCATCCGGCACCGTCGCCGCGCCGCCCTCGCCGCCGGTTCCGCTCCCCCCGCCCCTGCCCCCGCCCCCGGCCACCGGCCCCGGCCAGGCCCGCGGCTCCGGCCACGCCCCGGCCCCCGGCCAGGCCAGGCCCCCGCGCCGGCCGAGCCCCCGGCCAAGCCAGGCCGCTGCCCCCGGCCAGGCCCGCCCCAGCACCGGCGGCCCGGTGCCCCTCGCCGGTGACGCGGCCGGCCTCGTCCGCGCGGTGCCGCACTCCTCTTGGCGTCCTCATTCTCCTTCCTGCTGCTGCCGCATCCTCGTTGGAGACCGACCTAATTTCTCCTGTGCCGGTAAACCCTAGCGCTCCCTCCCTACCCTAATTACTTCTCCCTCGTTTGCTGTGATGTGAACGTCTGAAGCGAAAATCTTTCGTTGTTAATTTGTTGGCATAAGCAGATTTGATGCCTGTGATAAAATCCCAGTTAGATCTTGGTTGACTTTGTAGTAGAGGATATGTGCCTTTTTTTATGTTCTTGGTTTCACTAATTTGGTGCTGCTTCCGTGTAGCAGAGGATATGTGCCTTTTGTTTTTGCTGGAAGAAAGATGAATACCTTGTCTTAATAAATGAAGAGCAGTCAGTCTCTTTTAGTACTATTACTACGTTTTCCCAACTGTATATATAGGCCGAAGATTGGAGATTGTGATTTTCCATCTAATTGAGCTAAGAAATTAGTAGTACCAGTTATTTGTATCTTTATGTTTCACTTAAAATTAAACCAGTAAATCACACTCAGTCAATGCTCAGTGCCTTACTTAGTGTCGTGGTTCCAGTGTTTCACAAGTATTCACAAATTGCAATCGACAATACTACATTTAAATAGAAAGATAATGCAATAACCCCCTCCCCCCTGAATTTTGATGATTTCTTCACCGGGTAGTAGCATCTATGTCACTTACTGATTATATTCTGTCGAAAATATTTTTGCCACTGAAATTTCTACTAGTGTTTGTTTACAGAAATTTCATTCCTGAGCTATTGCCACTCAAAGTTCTAGGCTCCTAGTGTTTGTTCAGTTTACTCATAACTAGCAGTAGTGCATCTGCAATTCTTTATCTTGGAGCTATCTAGTTTGGGACATCAGTACTGGACATCATTTTCAGGAGAGCTACATCACACCTTTGCCGAGTAGTATTATTGCTCAGAAGCTCTCTTTGCTATTATTCTGGACTAGTAGTATTGACCAGGTCCTAATGCAGCCACCTGTAATATTTGATCAGGTTTTGTGAGAGGTAGTAGTATAAGTAACACTACCCTAGTATTACCTGCAGACTGCAGTTGTTTTTGAACCAGACAAGACAACCGGCTGAGGTTAGGTAGCAGTTGTTTTGATCCAGATGGTAGTATGTGCTGCCTGTGCTTGCATGCAGTTCAATTCAGTTGTTCAAAGCAACCAACTAAACTACCATTGGTTTTGAGTTTTGGAAAAAATACTACTATAATCTGTATAGCTAGCGTTAATAAAAGTTTTTTAAAAACTTTACAGTGACTGTTCTTTACAATATGAAGTTTTGAAGATTATGATTACTTGATTCCATGTTGCTGTTCAGAGAAACAGCTTCAGAAGTTTCTCAGTAACTCTACAACTAAGCATCTGTTGCTTGCATTAGTTTCCCAGTAGTTTTGGCGGACATGTATCAGTACATTTGCAAGCAGCTAGCTGTGCAGATTATCTTGTGATGAAGTTGTAGCTTATCTATTTTGTTCACTGGAGTATGTGATGTTTGAAACTTTTTTTATCTATTTTGTTCCCAGGAGCTAGTCTACATGAAGGAAGGACGTGTGTTATAGCACCAAAGAGTTCCCAGCATGAAGGTAATTGTGGTCTTGGAATCATATAGTGGATTTTCAGATTGGAACATGTTATTGTCGGCTTAATTAATTTAACATGTGAGCTTGTCACAGTACAGCTTGTCTAACCCTTATATTCTTTCTATCCCATGAAATGTGAATATTGTACTAAGGTTCTATAGCAAACTAGTAACACCACCTTTTGTATCCCATGAAATGTGAATATTGTATGTTACAATGGAACATAAAAAATAAAAAAAATTGCAATCATGAGGGTCTTTGGATGGCAATCGGCAAAGTATATTTTTTTTCAAAAATTAGCAATACTTTGCCGAGTGCCTAGATAGGGACACTCGGCAAATTATTTTTTTTAAAAAAATAAATTTGCATTTTGCCGAGTGCCTGGACAGGGGCACTCGGCAAAGTAATTTAAAAAATAAAAAAATACTTTGCCGAGTGTCTGGAGCAAATGCGCTCGGCAAAGTAAATGTAAAAAATAAAAATAGAAATGCTCTTTGCCGAGTGTCCACGTTGATGGCACTCGGCAAAGTTTTTAAAAGAAAATAAAAAAAACCTTTACCGAGTGCATGGTTTAGCACTCGGCAAAATAACCTTTAATGGCCGGCGCCGTAATGGCCGGAAAAATCTTGCCGAGTGCCGCCACAAACACTCGGCAAATTTTTTTTATAATTTGCCTAGTGCCTCGAAAAAAGCACTCGGCAAAGTCCCTTTATCGAGCGGACTTTGCCGAGTGCTACACTCGGCAAAGTCTTTGCCGAGTGTAATTGGCTCTTTGCCGAGTGTAAAAACACTCAGGCAAAGCCGCGGCTTGCAGTAGTGCCTCAGTTCCTATGAAGCTAGCATCTAAACCATAAAAATAGCGAAGAGGTGATTCGAGATATTATACTGCCTTGTAGAGTAAAGGTTGACCAATCACCGGAAGAAGACCAATCAACCAATATGATGAATACCAAGAAATCCAATGCACCAAATCCACTCGATGGTGGAGAAGACAATTGACACTCGATTTTTTTTTTACCGAAGTTCGCTTGATCGCCGTAAAGCTACTCTTCATTGTGACATCGTCTTTCTTGGAAGACAGGAGTTAGGAATCATACACCAACCCTCACTGGGTGCCGTTCACCAACATAAGAGAAGTGGTCTGCTCATCATGAGATTTCACTATAATCGATTTTAGCTCTCTGTCAGGGAATAACCGCAAGAACCCCTCACATAAGCTTCGGTGCTGGCCTCAAACAATCACCAATCGAGCTCAACATCGATCTCCTCGCTGCACCAAAGCCGTCTAGGGATTGCTGTGTAGGTAGGGTGGTAAGTCATGTGCAATCTCATGGGGCACAGTATCAATGTATTATTTCTTTTCTAGTCTAAGCATACTAAAGGCTATTTATGTACTAGTGGCCTCTTTGTCTTGCTCCACATCACTTCTTTTTCTTTTTTTTTTGAGAATTTTGCTCCACATCACTTGATCATCATGGTTGAGCACTTGATCTACACCATCTGGTCCGCTTCATGGCATAGATCACCTCTTCTAATCAATCACTTAGACAAAGAGATTAGTCTATAGGTTTCAACAATTACCAAAATTAAATTAGGGCTTTCAATTTTCAAACGGCTTAATCGGCTCATGAATAAACAGGAGGCATTCTTCCGTAGCACTTGCTTCATGAAGTTCTCGAGGTGACGCATGGCGGAGGATGGCCATCACAAGGCGGCCGTAGTCCAGCGCCAACCGTGAGCTCGGTCGGACTGAAGCCTCGTGGGCAGCCCTCATCCTACGTGGATGCGTCTCACATAGCTGCAGTGAAGAGCTCTTTTTGTTGTTTACTCCTTCCTCGCAAGTAATCTATTTACTTGGTGCTCACCGCTTTATGGTTTGTTTGCATCTAAGATTCTGAATTCTGGATTGTGAATGTAGAGTCTCGATCCTGGATAAAAAATGAGGGGTGTTTGAATTTCATTCTGATAGTAATTATTACCTTTGCATAGTAAAAGTTTCCAAGTAGCAGGTTTGTGGTAGATGGTTGGATTTTAGAGTACGTCTCATTTTAGAATTTAAACTATCGGATCTCATTCTCATTTTCTACATAGGAGATTCAAACAGGGTCTCATTCAGTGATAGTGTAAAGTGGTCTCATTCAGTGATAGTGTAAAGTTGGTTTGTTGTACCCCGGCAAAAGAAAAAAAAAAAAGGGTCTCCCACTCCATCTAGTTGCACATTCAGGTATTGTTGTGCCTTCTTTTTATCCAAAATTCTTGTGAAAAAGGCAGAACCAAGAAAAGCTTCCCAGAATATCTAAAGTTAAGCATTTATAAATAAAATTCTTGCCAATCTTATGCATAGTGATTTGAAGTGGTAGGACCTGCAATGAAGACGTGTGACGGACCTAGATAAATTCAAAGTAACATAAGGTGCAGCATAATTTTGCATTATTGTTTTAGAAAATTTTACATGACACCGTTAAAATACTTAATATTTCGTTGGACACATCAAAAATGAAATTGGTCCCATACCACTTTAACATTGAGCCTTTTACCATAACACACCGTAACAATATTTTATTTATTTTTTAATTCACGGATAGAGAAGGTAGGAAAAATATCAAAACTACCCTTGTCTTTAGCCGATTTTTGCCACGCCACACTATGACTATTCATCACTGTTCTTCTCCCAGGCCTCTCGTAGGTGGCGGCGCGGCTTCCCCAAGCCTTATGCTGTGGCGGCACGACCTCGCCGAACTCTTGCAAGCGGTGGCAAGACCTCCCCAGGTCTACGCTGCAGCGGCACGATCTTGCTGGACTTGCGCAGGTAAATATTGGATAATATAAACCTACGGTAAATATTTGTTAATAATAAATTAATTAGGTTTAATAAATTTGTCTCGTGGTATTATTTTTTCATTAGCATTAAACACCCCATACCGTGAACATTATGACACAAAAAACTCTATACTCACTCAACGAACCCAAAATTGTTGTACCTTTTTGGCAAGGCCAGTGCACGATTGTGAAAGCTGTCAGCCTGTCAATGTCGACCGTACAGCCCACCACCGGTGGTTGATATCCAATGGTATCTTTTGTCATGCTTTTTAGTGAATGCAATTATTTTTTTCTCTACTTAAACTATCAAAACTTTTATTCATTTTATAGAAGAATATTAATATTTATAGCATTAAATAGGTATACTACATTTCAGTTCTTAACAAATTTGATTTGATGACACTTATTGGTATGATAAATACTGTTTTTATATAAAATTAATCAAACTTAAGATGATTTGACCTAATACTCTTATATATATAATTGCATTATTTTTAGTAGTCAGCACTCGATCAGCAGCACAGCACAAACGATAGCGATAGAAAGGTAAAACTCATGGAGGATAAGTCGGATACGAATGCATATTGTTTTCTCAATAGTACCACGGGCACAGATGTGCTCTGTTTCTAGGATAAGGATAGGATACATGTTAACGTTGCTATCTGACTCTGATCACGGCCTCACAGTAAACAGGAATATTAGGTTGCCGACACAAAAAGAATTCGCATAATAGGATAATAATAGGATATAGCCTGGTTTCCATAAAAGTAGGATAAAATATTACGATCAACCTCACGACTACTTTCTATCTTTGCTCTGAGCTAGCAAAAATATTTTTCTACCTTCTATAATTTCAATCTTAGTTTGTTTTGGAAATTATAACCTTTTCAAATGGAATATAGAATGAAGACAGACTTTATATATATAATATAATCTCTCTAGATCAATTACAACAACTCCATAAAGAGAAGCGTATGCCACGTCTCCTGAATTGTTTCGCCCGTTCCATGGGTTCATCGGATGGTTTACGACCATTGAATTGGATTCGCGTCTTCCCAGAATCCGCTTGACCGTGCCTACTTTCCAGCTTCCGCTCCGCAGCAGGCCAACCATATATATATAGCAGCTTCTGATTCTACTTGGATTTTCTTGGCGCCCCACTTCTCCTACTGGGCCGTTCTTGTTTAGCTTCCTCGCCAGTCTCGCACCTTCTCTTCCTTTCTCCATCCTCCCAGAGCAGCCTCGTCGTCGCCTTCCGCCGCCGTCTTACCACAACTTCTTCCTGCGCTTCCTTGTTCTTGCTACTCGACAGCACGGTGACTTCCGCTGGAATACTATCCACCGGTGGGTTACGAAGAGGAACCAATGACGATCAGCAAGGTCCTCCCACCGATGTCCTTCAGTTAGATCTAGGGTTCCGGTGTTCTCTTCTTCCACGTCGTCTGCGCTGCTTGTACTGCTACGTAAGTGCCTCAGTTTGATCTCTAATTTTATTGCTCCCTCCAATACACTACATTTGCTGTGATTGTTCTCATGCCTTCCTTCCCCAATATACTCAGGTCGCCACCTTCTTCAGGCAGTTGTGTTGCTTGTTCAGTTCATTGCAAGGTACGCAGTCTTGTTTTCACTCTGCTTACTCCTTACTGATTGTTGATGCAGTAGCTTCTTATTATTATTACATTCTCCCTTTCCTGTCAACTACAGTTACTTAGGGTTCCTCAGAGTGCTGTTATTCTACACTGCAGTTCCTTCTTAGTGCCTACCTGTTGACGTTATTTGCTGCCATCTTCTTGTGCCTTCTTCAGACGGTGTCCTTTTACATAGCAGATAAGTAAAAGTTCTTTTCCACTTACACGCTCTCTCTATTTTGTTCATTTTTCCCCTTTAATTTTTGTTCAACTGGGACTGATGCCTCCATTTTTATCCTCTCATGTGTGGCTTCCATTAAAGCCGTTTTGCGAAAACTTTTTTCAAAAAAAAAAGTGTTCCAAAGAAAAAAAAGGGGTCAGGGACAGGAACATCTTAAACAAGGACATATTATAAGGAATGCACTATCCTCTGAATCGATTTTCTTATATATCAGAAGGATTTCACATCGCTATTCGTCTAATCAAATTCTTACTACTACAATATGTTTGTTTTTCGAGTATCTTACCTTTCCATCTTATACCAGATTGCACACATTTGTGGTGCATCCTATGTATCCACAATCCATGAGATTTTAGATGATCAATCGCATATATATGGTGTCGAGCTCGATCTTCATGCAACTATGCCATCTGAAAACTCACGCACATTAATTTTCTGGGCTCATTCTGGCACAGATCCCTCTGCTGCTTATGAGTTAGCTGCACTCACAGCTCTAGCAGTATTACAGAACATGTTTGCCTTCATAATTGTTGATTATAACTATCATGGTCTAAATTATCACAGAGTGCTTGCTCAAAATCTTCTACCTCTGGCAAACAGAGGTATTCAACTAGCAAGGTTGGCCACATCTTCACAGCACCAGGATACATGGGAGAACACTGAACTATTAGCTCTTGCTCATAGCTTAATTCATGAGATTCATAGCATATCTAACATGGTTTGAAATGGTTTATTCTACCGTTATATAGACTCAGTGGATTATCTTATCTGTTTATCATATTGACAATTTCTCCCTTTTTTTCTCTCTTTTATTGTCTCCACAAGAGGCTAACATCTGCAATTTATAGTTTATTTAATATGTCAGCTAACCTACACTTCATGTGAAAATGTATGCGTCCCCGTTACCCATTTGGTTTGGGTTACATATGACAGATCCATTCTGTTACAATTTCAATTGTTCCCAAAAAAAAAAAATGTACATGGTCTTTTTCCATACTATAGCTATACAGCCTACTTGCTGCAATGGCTACCACAAACGAGACCACTGACGTGGAGACATGTATGTATTACTCTATTTCTATAAATCTTATTATCATTCAGTCTGTTTGTATATTTTCTGAGATGCCTGTTACTTACACATTCTTGCTTGCCAATATTTGTCCATAAACTTTTACAGCTGCCTTGTTGGAGCCCCTAGGAAGTAACATGTTGGGCACACAAGTGTCACAACACTTATTAGGCTCCACATCACGCAGCTTAGAACCATGTATGTCTAAGCCTACAATATCATAAATCATCATCTATTTCTCATACACTATCTTTTTCCACCATTATGATCCATTATCAATTGCCAATATGACACTCCTTCCATAAGATGTTTTGGGGATCCTGCAACGTCTAGACAGAAAAGAAAAAGACTTCTGAACCAACACCGAATCGCTTCAAAAGCTGGTGTTGTACTTCTCCATTATACAGCACTAAATCTACCTTTTCCTTCTTGATTACTTATTATAAACATACCTGATCCTTCATTGTTTTTTCCCTGATTGCGGAAATTTGATATCCATCATGCATCTTTGATTCCCCGCAGCTAGAACTCACAATACATCTGCTCATGTTCAATGTGGTCACTTTGATGAAAGCTTCGTTAACGCACTTAAAGTTATTTCATCTTCACATATCTATCAACAAACACTATCAGATCGTAGACATCAATTTTCTCATATAGACATATATAAATATATGTTCTATTCCCTTCAACCATCTTGATCTATAAACTCCTTGCAGCATCTTATCATGACTGGTCCTACTATGGTGGCCCTGATTATGAATGTTCTCATTTTAATGCTATTTTCTGGTATGGAGAAAGAGTAATACACCAATCTCGTCAACTTGCTGGACATATTGTTTACAATAATTGTTGCAAAGCTGGAAAAGTTAGTATTCCTCCACTCCTTCCTCGTCCTGAGCCACTTGCTTCTCTTACCAAATACAATGGTGGCCCAGCCTCTACAAAATTTCTCAAAAATATCCGACAGTACAATTGTCTATTTGCATTCACATCTATGGGAGCCAATATTGATCGCACAATAAATGACAGTGGCGGTCCTCCTATATTCAAGATATGTGGCCAAGTTCATCACCATATTGGATCCTTCCTTCCACAGGATGGCAGCCCTCCAAAATTTATTCAGCTATACATCTATGATACTGCTAATGAAGTCAATAACAGGATAAAAGCACTCCAACATGAAGATGGCAACCAATCAAACCTAGATCCTTCTGTAGTACAGTCATTGATAGATATGCTGGACAATCACAATCCATTAGCAAGGAAGTTTAGGATGGCTAGAGACAGACTGTCAGAAAATTGTAAGGAAGAATTTGTTGTATGCATAATTGGTCCAAGAGATGGAGATCCGCCACAATATAGTTTACCAACAACAGATCAATTGGCAATGCTTGTTGTTGGAGATTTCTCGGCTGATGCATTTGAGCGTGATATCATTGTGCAAACACGCTAAGGAGAACTAAAACAGATATCCTCTCTTCATCCAGCTTATATGCCTCTCCAATATCCACTATTGTTCCCTTTCGAAGAACGTGGTTTCCAACCTGGTGTATTATACAGAGGTGCTACAGCAACAGAAACAAACACTTACAACAAGGTTACCATGCAAGATTATTTCTGCTTCATGTTTCATTATAAAAAGAATCAGCCAAATCCATATCTGTCCTATGGCCAATTATCAAGTCAAGCTAAAGTAGACGCTCGCGCCTGTGTTGATGAAAACAGATTGTGGTACATAATGAATAATCAGACAGACATCCGAACCGAGAGCATCCAAGGTATTTGTGATGCTATTAACAGAGGCTATACAGAAGGAAGTGAAGTCGGCAAGGTTACCATATTACCTGCGTCTCATACAAGGAGGCCGACGATATATGATACAAAACTATCATGATGGCATAGCAATATGCCGAGAGTATGGTCCTCCAGATTATTTTGTAACATTTACATGCAATCCTAAGTGGCCAGAAAAATTGCGGAGGCCATTTATGACGAAAGTCAGACACCAAGAGATAGGTCCGATCTTATTGTAAGAGTGTTTAATATGAAGCTGGAAGATCTCTTGACTGGTATAAAAAATGGCCACATCTTTGGACCATGCAACGCAGGTATACTTCTCATGACTATCTTCACCCTTCTTTCACAGCAACAATCATGTCACAGTTTTCAGTGACATGTTCCACTAAATCTTTCATACGCTATTGTTCTATACCAAAAATTCATGCACATCTATCTAAACAGTCATTCTTTTTTTTCAGTACTACACACTGTGGAATTTCAGAAGAGAGGCCTTCCACATGCCCATATCATTCTTTGGGTGACAGCAGATACATCTGAGCCAACTCCATCCTTTATTGACAGCTATGTTACTGCTGAAATACCAGATCTAAATAATGATCCTTTGGGATATGCCTTTGTTGCTGAACACATGATGCATGGTCCATGTGGCACACATAATCCCCGTTGCCCCTGCATGAAAAATGGTGCATGTTCCAAACATTATCCAAAGCCATTCTAGGAAGAAACCACAGTCAATTCAAATGGCTTTGCTGTATATCGCCGATCTCAGAACAATCTATATATAGAAAAAGGAGGTATGAAGATGGATAACAAATGGGTTGTGCCTTACAATATAAGTTTATTAAAAAAGTATCAGGCCCACATCAATGTTGAATGGTGCAACAAATCAATTTTTATCAAATATCTTTTCAAGTATGTTACTAAAGGAGCAGATCGGAGCAAAGTTTACATAGAAAGAATTGGAAGAGGAGAGTCTGCTCCATATGACACAGAAACAGAGACCATTAATGAGATCAATGAGTATCTTGATTGTCGCTATATTTGTGAGTTTGATGCCTATTGGAGAATTTTTGGATATGATATCCATAGACATTACCCAGCTGTAGAAAGACTCCCTGTTCACTTGCCAAATGAAAATTTTATCACATTCAGTGCAAAAGCTAAAATCAATAGATTGGTTTCTGAAGAGTTGCTAAGAAAAACAATGCTCACTAAATGGTTTACATGCAACTAAATCAATCCTGATGCTAGAAATCTTGCATATCCCCAGTTCCCATCAAAATGGAGATGGATACAAGAGCTTAGGATTTGGGAAAGACGTCATCATCGACAGGGCTAAATTAGGTCATCTACATTATGTGCATCCTTCAGCAGGAGAACGTTATTACCTTAGAATGCTGCTACTGACAGTTAAAGGAGCCACCAGCTTTGAAAATTTAAGATTCCATAATTTCATACAACATCAGACATTTAAAGCAGCATGCCAATCTTGTGGGCTTCTTGGCGATGATCAAGAATGGTATAAAGCATTTGATGAGGCTGCAACTTGGGCTACATCAGCACAACTAAGAAGGCTGTTTGTTACCTTGGTTCTTTTTTGTGAGGTTGGTGATGGAAACATATTCTTTGAAAGAGTTTGGCGGCTTCTAGCTGATGATATTTAGTATCAGTTCAGAAATATCATTCATGATCCCAACTATCAAATGCCTGATACAAATATGCGAGATTACCTTCTTGATGAATTAGAAATACTATTTGGTCAAAGTGGTAAAAGAATGAAAGAGTTGAACCTACCTCGCAGAACTGAGCCTTCCTATTCAGCGTTCTATAATCGCCTCATTGATGAAGAGCTATCATACTATACTGGAACCATAGCTGACAGTATACCTCTCATCAGTTCCTTAAATAATGATCAAGCAAACGTAAGAACCCGGATTCTTTTTTGTCTCAGGATATGGTGGAACCGGAAAGACCTATCTATGGAATTGCATTGTAACCTATCTCAGAGCCAACAAAAAAATAGTATTAACCGTTGCGTCCTTAGGAGTAGCATCTTTGCTTCTGCCAAGAGGACGAACAGCTCATTCCAGATTCAAAATACCTTGTAATCTTGACGACGACACCAACTGTGATATAGGAAGAGGCACTCTTCTTGGAGAGCTAATAGAAGAAACATCTTTGATCATTTGGGATGAAGCTTTGATGACTCATAGACGAGCATTTGAGGCTCTTGACAGAACATTTCGTGATATAGAATCAGCCCATCATGCAGATGCTGCTCACAAACCATTTGGAGGAAAAGTATTAGTTCTAGGTGGTGATGCACGACAAATATTACCGGTTATAGAAGGAGGAACTAAGGCACAAATTATAGACTCAACTATAATCAACTCATGACTGTGGGAACATGTAGAAATTCTCACATTACATCAAAACATGAGGCTATATTCAACTACTATGCCGCAAACAACAGACCATCATCAAATAGCAGAATTTGCTAAATGGATACTAGATATTGGAGATGGAAACGTACCATGCATTGCAAGAGAAGGTGAAACTGAACCATCATGGATCAAAATACCAGATGATTTGCTCCTCAAAACTGACATTGACAATTATCATGCATAGTAAACAATGTATATCATGATCTACATTTACACTACTTAGATAAAAAAATATCTTAGCGAAAGAGCTATTTTAACTCCAACAAATGAGCATGCTGATACTATCAACAACCATATTGTTTCTCATCTGTCGGCAACAGGATCTCATCAACCATTCGATCTGTTATATCCAATTGAATTCCTAAATTCAATCACCGCAAACAATTTTCCACAACATAGCTTGATATTAAAACAAGGTGTCCCTGTCATGCTGCTCTGCAACTTAAATCAATCTGATGGCCTTTGCAATGGCACAAGACTTACCATAGTTTCATTAGGAGAAATGGTCCTAAAGGCGATGATTATGACAGGTTCCCACATTGGGAAAGTTGTCGCTCTTCCAAGAATTTGCCTCAATTTAAAAGATAACAGATTTCCATTTGAACTTCAAAGGCGACAATATCCAATCAAAGTCTGCTATGCAATGACAATCAACAAGAGTCAGGGACAAACTCTCTCCAACGTAGCGGTTTACCTCAAACGACCAGTTTTTACACATGGCCAACTTTATGTCGCTGTATCTCATGTTACTTCCAGGAAAGGATTAAAAATGTTACTAGAGGACGAACATGGTAACTGCACAAATGAAACAAAAAACATTGTTTACAAAGAAGTTATTGCTGCTATACAATGTAAGAGATTGCAAGTAACTTCATATAAAAAAATGTTCAATTATCAGTTTTATATTTATTTATTTATACATAACAAGATAACATGTCCATGATATGCTCTCTCCTTATTTTAATATTGTTATGCAACATATTAAGTTAGTACACAACCAAAATTATATAATATACTATATTATACATATTTCAGATCAATAACCATTTCATTTTAACTTTGTTGCAGAGCATGGCGAGGCCAACTTATTTAGCAAACCTGCACAAAGGACAAGAGCATGTCTCAGTTTGTGTACGCATTATGAGGAAATGGGTTGTTAAAGAAAATATGGGCCAAGGAATGCCACTATATACAAGCCTTGTACTTGCTGACGCCAAAGTAATAGATCCAACTATATTTATACAAATTATACAGCTCTATTCCACACTATTCAGACTTCAGTTATCATGTATTTACTAATTGATTCCATGCAGGGAAATGCCATGTACACAGAAATTCCAAAGATCATAATGGATGAAAAAGCTCCACTTATTCAGATGGGTAACATATATGTTCTCAGCAAGTTTTTGGTGAACTATGCAAGACAAAGCTATAGAGCAGTCAATCGGGACCTTATGATAGAGCTCACAGACTTCACAACAGTGACACCAGCCAAAAATTCACCAGCAGATTTTCCCGAATATATCTATAATATCACACCGTTTTCAAGCATCATTGCACCCACAGGAACAAACTTCACATATACAGGTAAATATTTCTAGGTTACAAATTAATTAATTAAGAATTATTAACAATTATCTTCAAATACGAAATCATTTACCTATGTTATTGAACTTACATGCCCCTTCTGTTTCTTTTTTATAAACCTTACCCATTTCATCCACCCTTATATATGTTACTTCATATTTATCTATGTAGATGTCCTTGGCTACATCACGAAATATACAGCTGTGAAATCCTTCACTCCAAAAGGCAAGGAAAAAATCACTACCTCAGAGAGGTCTTCATAAAAGATATGAGGTATGTCCACAACTATTATAACAGTGTAATCTACAGCTGCATATATAGAAGCAACAGATTTATTACAAACATAAAAAGGAAATCTAACAATTTCTTAATGTGCAGCGACAGCGAACTGAAGATAACCTTATGGGGTGATCAAGCTACTTCTTTTTATATCAAACATCTGAACAATGAATTAAAGCCTGATGCAGTGATTGCCTTATTTGTTGGTTGCATCCCAAACCAAATGTCAATGATCCTGGTAATTATTACACACCTAAATATATGTAATCAAAACATGTTCACGCGCATTCCACTTCATAATTCCATAATACCACTCATATGAGTATTATCTTTTAACAGGAAAAATTTACCTCAGTGGTGGCAACTCTTGTTTCTACTACTTCAATCCACAAATTAGAGAAGCACAAGATTTCTATTCCAGGTATGCTACGTATTACGATTCCATACCATGACTTTCATAAAATTTAATGATTACTCACACCGCTTACTTAAAAAAAAAGGTTTAGCAATCAGACCATGCACATAGAACATCCCATAGATTCTGAAGAACAACCTTCCGAACAAACAAGGGCGACACCATTGGAATACAAGACTGTTGCGGAGTTGAACAGCATCGAAGATTCATATAAATTTGAAGTAAGACGGAAAAACAATATTATATGCATATATATATAGAATCAACATATTATAAATGAACTCCACAAAATGTCATTGCATATTATTTCGCACTCATATATACCGTCATTGTACAGGAGCAATGGCATAAATGTACCATTACTATCACAAAAATATTAGACAGCAGTGCTTGGTGGTATATGTCTTGCCAGGCCATGCAAGAAAAAGGTAGACCTACAAATTGGAGGTGGTTACATCTGTCCCAGATGCAATGGAAATGATGTTCTACCCAGGTAGCTAATGATTATTCATACAAGGGTTATTTTGCTTTACCAGTAAAGAAAATATACATCCAACATGCTTACTTCCAAATTTTGTCTGCAGATATCTATTGACATTT
The DNA here is from genome assembly GCA_038502445.1 of Eremochloa ophiuroides. NCBI lineage: Eukaryota > Viridiplantae > Streptophyta > Magnoliopsida > Poales > Poaceae > Eremochloa > Eremochloa ophiuroides. Next base: position 9,905,238 of record JAHLJS010000002.1, read on the forward strand.
GTTGGCAAAGATACCACAGGAGAAGCAATTTTCTTTGCATTTGATGATATAGCCAGCCAAATTGTGCTGAAAGAATGTCAACATATTTTCAGCCCCTTAAGATTTCCAGAAGGCTTACCACATCAACTGCAGGCCATCATCTCAAAAAGATTTACTTTCTCCATAACACTTACCGAAGACTCATTCACACATCGAAGCAAGAGAAAATATTTAATAAAATCTATATTAGATAGATCAGATAGGCGTGGTTCCACGCTAAATTCTGCTATTGATGAAGACCTGCCCCAGCTGACCACACAGGGCAAACTCAATCTTCCACCACCAGAATGCTCAAATGATCCTGTTAAACAGTTCTCAGGTAAATTAATAAATAACATCTGTTATTTCTAAAAAAAATACCCAGTTCATTTTACCACATTCTTTTCTTGTATATTATGAATACAGTATCCATCAATATCAATGCAAATATTTCCTCATACTAATAAAAAAAGCTTTTCCATGCAGGCAACCCCTCCATCGAATGATGAAAATCAAACTTCTCCAAAACATTTACCTGCAAAGTACAGTGTCCCCACCACTTTCTATTAAAAAGATATATGTATAGATATATATAAAATCTTTGTTCACAAAAATAACCATTCTATTTCAGGTCCACCACCAAAACGATGAATGTTCGAAGATCACTATTTCCACCAAGGACAACTTCTTCAGAGGCAGCTTCTACACCTTTGCAATTCTTTCATACACTTTGGTTATAGGTCACCCCTTATCTCTATATTTTTTTCCTCACAAAAGAATGTTCAAATGATACAGCATGAGATTAGTAACAAAGACAACGATGCGAAGATGATAGTGGACAAAGAAGATAGCACATCATCAGCAGCACCACAGGATACACACAAAAAAAGGTACACTCTATGCAACGACAGTTCTATCAGACCAGATCCTTAAACAAATATTACAATTAATTAACTCGAAAATATATTTCAGGCAAAGCCCTTCCATATCCAAGACTGAATCAAAAAAGGCTGCTGTCAATTTAGCCGGCACTACAGCTACAGACTAGGTAAAACTTTTCTTCCCATACATATATATTATCAAAAGAAAAAAGAAAAAAAACTTACCAGCATTATTTATTCTGACTATACAGGCACAGGAGCGCAACAAAAATCTAAAGCTATTGACAACAGCACTACCTGTTTGCTTATTAGACTTGAAGAACTCTTTCCATGTAATATAATCTACCTGCACTCCATCGATGAATGCTTCTACAACTTCAGTTCCCGTTATAATTAGCCAACTAGCGGCTTTGTACTCTATATCAGAATCTCTTAGGAACTCTGCAACACTTTTCCTTATCCTAGACTTTGAAAACTCTTCCTATGTATTATAATCTATCTGCAATCTATGCACATTTGCTCATAAAATTTTAGTTCATAATTATAACCAGGACACTTACGGCTCTGCATAATTTCTATATTATAACCTAATTAAAACTCTCAGACATTTTCTCTTTCTCTATGTAACTATATCTGTATCCATAATAATACCGTCAAAAATATGAAGGAAAGGCCCTTTAGAAGAAATCCTAATACCCTTAAAAAAGGGATTCTTTCGTTATCATTACTAATTATAAATCAAACCAAAAAGAACCGCTTTGGTAGGGAAAAAAACATGCATCATTTGTGAAATATTTATGGAAAAAAAAGAAGGAAAAAAAATACAGCCATAAATTTGGGCCACACTCCATTCAGAAAGACTAGAACCCTCCTCACCCTTCCCAACCCTCCACAGGACAGTTTCTCGCCAACACTGCCACCTCCCATTTTCCATCGCTCCTCCACTCTCCTTGCCGACGGCACATTGCAGATGATTCCATTCTCTCTCCGGCTCCATCCCTATCCCTAAGAAACCTGCATCCAAGCATCTCTCCTCCAGATATATGTCCCCATCGGCCCCAGCAACAGATCCAGCAAACGAATCCCCTCCAGCATCGCTATGAACTTCAACAACGGGAGCAGCTCATATAGATCTGGTAAGGTTAACTACTCTTTCCTTCATTTTCAGCTCACCACTTTCCTTATTGTTTGTAAAAAAACTCCCATGATACTTTACTTATTTAAATGATTAGAAACATAAACCACTAGATTTGTTATAATTTTTCGCCTCTATTATTCTGAGTTCTGAAAAGCAGCAACTACAAAATTTCCCTCGGCATTCACATCTGTCCCTAATCTTTTTTCGACAACAAATATCTGGAACGCACATATGAACATTTTATGCGCATATTTATTCCATTAATTAATACGGATGCATAATCAGGTCCCTTTATCTAGGACAAGAGTTGGTTGCAAGGTTCTCGATAAAATGCCTACAATAATTCACATACATCCAAAACTTAAGTTTCTATTTAACTCAAACAATTTTTGAAAAGAACTCGCTAGACAATATGCATAAAAAAATCTAGCAACGCAGTAGTATAACCTAATAAAATTATTTTCCTCAATGCTAACAAGATGTCAGCATAAATCTTTAATAAACCACTCATCTTACCTTTTAGTTATAACTTAAACAAACTCACAATTTTGCCTTAACGGAAGTCTTGTATGTTGCTCCAAAACTTATTTAAAAGCACTAATTGGCAGGCTACTTTGGTTTGTCAGTTTAGCTAGAATGCAGTAATTATCAGGCTACTTTGGTTTCTAATTTGGGGAGTTACTCAGGCTTTATTTGAGCTAATCATTCACTAATTTTTTGTAAACCAATATTGCAGATTAGCCAGCCAAAAGGAGAAAAAGAAAGACGACAAAATGCCCAGCCACTATTTTCCAAACATCACAATCATACATGAGGCAGATCTAAGCATCCGAGACCCTGTTACCTTCACCAATTCGGTCATTGCTAAAGTGCCAGCACCATTGCTTGATATAGTAAATCACCTCAACTTGAAGGATGCAATCTTCGAACAATACCAGATTGCTATTGAACTATCAGAGATCTCCAGGTTTGGTGATGACTACTTTATCAAACTACCTTCAACAGATGCTAGAAATAGAATATTTACAAAAAGGATACATCAAGATAGCAGAACAGATCATTACATTTCGCAGATGGTATCCTAATTATGGAGCTCAAACAGTAGCAGAAATGTAATGATCTGACACTGTTTGAGCTAAAACACTCAGATTCAAGTTCTTAAAACACGTGGAGTTCTTAAAAGGTAGGCAAGTTCTTAAAAGGTATCCTAATTAGGCAGTAACACTCAGATTCAACCAAGCAGTATTCCAATCAACTCTCAGAAACAGAGCATCGATGTCACAATAAGTGGCATCCCACCTCACCTTTGCTTCAACAAAGTCATAAATGACATCTTCAATCAAATAGGACCGGTCCAATCCATCTACCATGAACCTGCTACCTGTTGACACTTCTTAGCGCAACTACCAGAGACGGGGTGTTAGGCTATCTCTGATAACGGCACCAGAAGTGCCCCGAGGGTATTTCTTATGTCTATTGGATAATTCCGCAAGCGCACAGAATATACCGTTGTAGCACTTCACCCGGGAGTATTCCAATGTATCGTTATTTATTTTATCCCAAGGGAAAGCGATTGCTAGAAATGTTAATAGAAAGAGATCCTTAAATCTATCTCAACTTAGCACAACTAGTGCAGAGGGGGTAATCGAAGTATGATAGGAAGGTGATGACTCAAATATAACAAATGAAATACTAAAAGATAACTAGTGTAGTATAGCTAGGTGGAGGACAACGAGTGAGAAAGGTTCCTGTGATTCGAACTCTACTCCTGTGATCTATCCTATCAAATGGACGAAGTACACTAAGACTGCTACCATGCTTCCGGTGTGTAGGGGATAGGCGAGACAGTAGGGGATATAACCTCTACCCGAAGCGGCTATTCTCTTATGGGAGCCTACCTTTTAAGAACTTGCCTAAAACACGTGGAGGGATACTAAGACTAGACAGGGCTGTCACCACCTGCTAGCACCCACAAACAATCCGTGCGACAAGCCGCATTCAAAGACAAGATCTAGTCTAAGCACCACGCTTACACTAAGCCTTACTACTCTACCAGTGATCAAGGCAACTAGAGCACCCTATGTCAGGTGATGAACTACACACGTGAGCTGGTTACAGGATCACAATCTAATGCAAACCGACCAAGTTATATGATAACTCACAACAATACTATTAAAGTAATGCACTAAGTAAGGACTCAGTAAAGTAAAGCAAGAATAATATATTAAAGTAGATAAGTCTTACAGAAAGAGAAAGATACAAGAGCTATACCAGACTCTACAGCAGACGTCTCCGGAGACCCCGAGCGCAGCTCGACTCAACTCTAACTCCCACACTAGACTACAACTACTACTAAAGGTGAAACTACACTACTTCTTCACTTGTATCTTGAATGAATCATGTCTTGAGAGGGTGGATGCAGCCTCTATTTATAGGGGGAGATGGAGGGGGTGCCACGTCAGCGATCCGCATGCTCCTTGCCTCTCCACCCTTGGATGAACCGCCTCAATGCCGTCTCAAGATGGACGGCAGAGGTAATTCCATCACATGGGAAACATGCTGGAAGGCGGTGGAGGCCAACCGACCTGGCTGGGCACCAGGGGGGTTCGGCCGACCCTCCTATGATAGGTGGGCCCAGCCGGGGTCTTCTATAAGAAGTCCCCACCTGTCAGGGATGGTGTAGGTGGCCTGGGTCCACCAGTAGTGGTTCGGCCGACCCACACTTGGTGGGTTGGGCCCACCACTGTGGTCCCCATCTGTCACAGACTGTCCCCTTATGTTGGTTCCACTTCGTTTGCATGTTATCACGTTGCATCCTTGTGCTTTTCTTCTCAACCGTTGAATGGAAACACATGTTGATCTGAGGGCTAAAATGAGCTGAGTGGAAGGTCACACGGATCCTGCCACGTACCAGAGCCAGGTAGGCCCCATGGGCAGTTCGGTCGACCTATGGGTGGGCCCGCCCTTGGCTCTCCTCTCTTTCAAGTCATGTTTTGCACCATGTCTTGATGTGTGATGACTTGGTTCCCAAATACATGGTTCGGCCGAACCACATTATTGGGCTCCAAGTGTTCATTTCTGCTCTGATTCATCTTCCCTGCGTTCACAAGCTTAAGAGTACATGTGGAACTAGTTATTGATAAAATATGCTCATGATATGTTATTCTCCTTTGAATCCAAGGCCTATTAACGGTGTTTGAATGTGGAATTTTATGATATATCCACCGTCAATAAGATCCTCCAAGCTTAACCTTTGCTCGTCCCGAGCAAATAATTAAACTTAGCCTCAGTGGATCAGGAGTTGCTACAATATTCATATTTCAATAATACCATGTGCACAACTAATACTTCTCTTTTGAATGAAAAAATTGGCTATAAAAATTCACCCATTTTACCTTGATCCTTTATGGGGCTAATGACTTTTCCTTTGTCTTAGGTGGTTGAGAGACAGAACAATTAACTTGAGCACTACTTTTCTCATTCTTTGCAAGTTTCATACTGAAGGTTTTAGCAATGTTTTGCAAAAGACAACTTAATGTTCCTCATATGGTTCTCTCATGTCGCTCAAATGGTGTATGATTCCTTACCAAGGCACAAAGTAAATGTTACCTTCTCTTTATCATCCTACTTCTAAAAAAATGGCTTACGTAGAGCTTAAGGTAGGAATGAAAGAGTATAGCATACTTACTTTGCATATGTTGTAGAGTTAAAGCTTGGATCCAAAGAGAGAAGTGTCATGCCCTTAGATCAAGATGTGCATGTGTGTGAAAAATATGAACTATAATGCTCCTCTATTTGAAATTGTATCTCTCTCTAATTTGTTTTTGAGACATGGCTATCATTTTTCTTTATTCATGAGTCTAGACTTGCTCATATATTTTTTTTCTTTTCTATGGACTCTCTTGTGTCCTTCTTTCTTTCTTTTTATTTTGCATAGCATTTCGTCTCTTTTATCATAATAACTAAGAGAGATTTTCTATGACTTTAACATATGGAGCATTTATTTGGTGGAAATAAAAGACATGTGGTTGCGTACTTCCAATGTAGAAGCAGCACATATATGTGGTGTGTACGTGATCTTGATCTTGGGAGCATGATAAGACTCTCAACAAGGGTCAACAAAACTTGACAACACTCAATACAAAGCAAATAGCTTATGTGGAAGGTTTTAGACATGTATAGCATATATGGCTGTGGTAGGAATTTATCACCATTGAGGAACAATAAGGTTTTGATTAATTAAGAAATAAATCTCCAGTACTCATGCATGCTTAGAACAATATTATAGCAGCTCTTGTTTCACTATATCATATCTCACAACAACTTAGGCTTAGTTCTAGCACTTAGCATCCATAAAGTTTTCAGGTTCATGATGATTTAAATAAGCCAAGTAATCCATACTCAAAGAAATAATAGTTGAAAACTGGGCATTAAAGAAATATTAACAGAACAACTATTCATCATTTCCAATGAGAAAGATTTACATGCATGAACAGAAAATATTTTTGGTGTTTTTAGTTTATTTTATTTAAGTGCATTAAATGAAGAACAATATAAAATACTGAGGTAGAATACTTACCTTGGTGGGGAAGAGAATCTCCCTTAAACTTGCACTTTTGCAGTTATCTCACTGAGATGGACGTGGCGGATAGTGAGGACGATATTGTGGTGGATATGGTCGCGGGAACTGCTGTGGGTGCTGTGGGATATATGGAGGTGGAGGTATGTTGTGATGTGCATAGAGGGCAGCCCACTGTCTACCACTTTGCTCCTGAAAGTTTTGGAGTTGCTACTGGGTTTGTGTAGTGATGTTATGAATAGCCTTATGGCCAGCCCGCAGCACACCAAACTGATGTGTTAGCAACTCCATGTCATGTCGATGGCTTCGTGCCCCTGCATCCTACATAGATGAGTAAGAAAATCTGGCACTTTGTGCCCCTGCTTGGCGCCCTCCCTTACAACTAGAGGCTTGCATGGCATTTGAGCTGCCTGCATAGGTGCTGTCGTCTTCTTCGGATGATTCATTACGCTGTGCAGCACGCGTTCTGGCACGGGTAGCAGGACCTGAAAAACTCCATCGACCGCCTACTCCTGCAATGTTAGGCACTAAAGGGTGGCCCCCATATAGTTTTAATTCTGGGCATGGCAAAGTGAGTCTTGCATCGTTATTATGGAATTTAAATTCTATTGTTCCTTGGGGACCACCAGCAATAATATGAGCTTTTATGAATGTTTACGCCAAAATCTGGACTGAGTGCGGATAACCGATCCCGGATGCAGATAGCTGATTTTCGGGAACAGAGGCCAAGGCAGAGATAGTCGATCGGGTCCCGGAATCGATTGTGGGCTGGAGGTGAAGACGGCGCGAATAGCCGATTTGATGACGTCAGCGTGGATCTTCGGCCAGGAAAGCGATCACGTTCGGAGTCCGTTGAGGAAAGGAAAGATTGGACTCCAAGTTACCTCTAATTTAGGAGAGTTTGTTAGTTTCCATATTTATTTTGAGTTGTAATTCGACTAGGACTCTATTTTGTCGAGCCTTGGGTATAAATATAAACCCCGGCCATTGTAACAAAAGGACACACACATCAATACAACACATCTTTCGGCTCTGGCCAAAACTTAGGAGTAGGAGTAACGTAGATCTCGGCGAGTTCTTCAATAGGGATGAGTGTCATCCGGTGGACGCAAGCTTGCTTGTAAGTACCGTCATGCCTCGCTGAGCTTTGTCTCTTTAATGTCATCCGGTGGACATGGAAGCATCGTAGATCGGGGTTGATTCTTATTTGATATAAGTTTAGCGTCATCCGGTGGACGTGGGTTTAGATCAAATTAGGGTTAGTTATCGATTCATGTTTGTTTTCTTGTTTAATCTATGTTTAACGTCATCCGGTGGATGAAGACTTAGGTTAAGCCTGATTATGTGCATGGATTAGTTATCGGCTCTAACTAATTTGGCATCTTAGTTAGATTCATTAAGTTATCAAGATGTTATTTGTCATTTATTGTTTATTTATTAATATAACATCTTTTTGCCCGATCAAGATTGCATAGTATTGGCCTTAGATCTACATGAAAAATATCATTTATGTCTCGTTCATGTTTATGCTTTGTTATGATATTGCTTGATTCGACCAGTATTATTGTAATCTTGCTCGTATGTGCTGTGGATGCTTGACAAGAGCCGATCTGAATGAACACTGAGCCGCCGGTCTTCTAGATCAGCTCTGTATTCCTTCTAGATTTGCTTGTGATTATTTTCGGGAATATATCTAAACTGGTGCAAAGCCACAGGCCTTCTAGACCAGCTTCGTATTAGTACTAGATTTATACTTAGAACTAATCACCGCTAAGTTTTTCTGCTTCACGGACCCCGAATCGGCTAATTAGTCGATAAGGTTGTGCTTTCTCGAGAAAACCAATTAACCGATCGCATTCTGCCAGATCGGCTAAATAGCCGATTTCTGCCTATTTGACGTTCAGACAACCTAAACTGAATGATTGACCTGTTTACAGCATCCGATTATCCTTTAATCTGTTACAACTATCTGCATAGATTTATTTAATGCAGATTGCTCTATTTGATCACGCATATCAATCGATTATGTATCAGTTCAGTATCTATTTCTATAACAAAACATGTATATATGCCGGAATCGACTCTTTAGTCGATTTCCGATTGAATCGGCTCTCAGAACCACATAGTTGGAACTACCTGAACACACCGGTTAGTTGCGCCATGTGATTACTGATCATTATCTTTTCCTTGTCAATTGCAGGTCAAATTGACTGGTACGCCTGAGGGTTATCGGCACTCTCTGACCGGGTTTGAAGCTAGCTGGATCTTCGAAGCTCTGACGCTCTTGAGATCATATCCAGCTTCGCTGGTGTGTTGAGACGCAAGAACCACATTTTGTGCCAACAATAAAATATTCCTCACCTAGAATGGTTCTATGTGTAGGTATGTAATCATTAAATCTATTTAGCAGTTCAAGGTAACTGCACATTTTTGTGATGATGGATGTGAAATCAAATGATCCACATCTTGATGATGCAGAAATCCAATGCTCTACCATGGCTTTTACAGGTGATACTCGGATTTTATATACCATGGCATACATTAATCTTAAATCAATTTCTCTAACAGGTCTCACATCATTCCGGAGAAACAAAGTGATTCCTAGCCATCTATGCAAAAAGCGCAGTGTGGGGTTACAAATATGACTATTACGTGGTTTCTCCCATTCTATTTTCCCCAGTAAAGTCATGCCAAAATTCAAGTTTATTGAACCTACGAGTAGCAGATTCTAAATTTGAGGTGCAGTTCATGAAGCCTAGGCAAGCACTAAACTGGTCCCAAGTAAGATCATAGGCTTGATTAAACAGGTGAAAATAGATGTTTCCTCTAGTTGCTTTTACTGCGCACATAAATTCTAAAGTGAGACTCTTGCTACCTTGGTACCCAGAAAAATCCCAAAATTCACCCCATCCTATTGCACCAAAAACATCAAAAAACTCTTCATACATACCTGTGCGTTGGAGGAGTACTAAATCAATTACCTTGGTGTGTTCAAAGTTGCGGTTGCGGATGGAGTTGAGGGCGAGAAGTTCTTGTGGAATGACCCAAATGCCTGTTTCTTGGTCTCGTGTTCTAACAGGTTCTTCCTCTTCTTCAGATTCTTCATGATCATGAGGAGGTTGTTCAACGTTTTCCAGTGTTGTTGCTTGGCTCAGTTGCCTCAGACAAATATTCATCTTGTGACCCCTGAGAGTCGTATTTCAGTGTCATGGGAGGATGATCGTCGCGGTGAACTCCCGCTCAATGCTAAGCGCATTTTCTTTGCTGCGGCCTTGAATGGGTTCTTCATATTTGCACAAAACAAAGACACGAACCAAACTTTGGATGACGGGGGTTAGCTTAATTGAACCTTCTTACCGGATGATTACCTTTGTTGACTCCCTCGGGTGATGAACACTTGAAGAGCAAGGATGAGAGGAGAATGTTTTTGGGTTTTCTTTTTGGAAGGGAAAGATCCCTGTGAGAGAGAGTTTTAGAGTGTCGGAGTACTCTACGGGTGGTTTGGTTTGAGAAATGAGCTCACGAGCATGGGGATTAAATGGAGAAGGAAGTGAGGGTGCAGGGGCACTTGGCCTGGTTCGGCCGACCCCTTTGCTGCCTCTAACTTGTGGCACTAATTGGTGGAGTCTCTGGTGGACTGAATGGAACAAAAGCTGGAGTGATGGAGCTCAATGGATTGGTCGGCCGAACCCATCCTTCTCTCCACTTGCAACAATAATTATGGGAATCTATCATGTGTAGAAAAGAGAGAAAGATAGAGTGATTTGAGGTCCTTTCATGGGTCGACCGAACCTTGCTCCCCCTCCATTTGCTATGTGCCAAACAAAAGTGTCTATGCTGGTCATCTCTTGCCTGGTGAAGTGATGAGCTTTCTCTCCTTTGGATGCTTGCTCATGGGATTCTTTCTTGGAGTGAGTGGTGAATGGAATAAAGGGCCAAAGGAGGAGGGCAAGACATGACTATGGCTGGTGGATGTTTGCTCTTTGAGATGCTTCACGGGATAGCTCGAGTGATTGCCATGCTTGATTTCTTTTGATTAGCAAAGGTTGATTTGATCATGAGTGGAGTTAGAGAGAAATGGAATGCATTTTTGTCATGAATTTTTTTTCTCTAGGCCCACTCATGGTTGTTGTGTGTGCATTCCTCTCGTCCGCTATTTTATTAAAGCAAGAGTTGAGAGGGAGAAATTCTAGCTCCCAGAGTGCAAGTTAACAGATATATGTCTTGCAGCACTCTATAGAGCAGCTCACATGATGTTAGGGTAGAGAAAATTAGCACTAAAACATGTGAGAGAACATAAGAGTGTTTGAGGGAAAATCCAAGGTTGCCTTGCTAGCTTATTTAAATGATCAAGATTACATGTAATATTTTAAGGTGTTGTCGTGCATGGGACATATCAGAGCATTGCATGGATTGAATTAGAGAAAAGATGGCAGGTGGGTGGCACCATGATGGGGTTTGGCCGACCCCACCATGGGCCCCACCTGGTGTCAACTTACTTAGCAGGTCAAATAATTGATTATTTTAATATTGAGCTTAATTATTGATCGACAGAACAGGGGTTGGAGATAAATGCTAAAATAAATTAAGCAAATAAAGGAAGTAAACTTTAATTAAATGTTAGTGTACTTATCTTAATAGAAGAGTTGATCCTTCAAGTCCTTGGAGTAAGACCATCTCCTTGGACTGGTGTAGAAATTTTCTTTGGAGGTGTTGCCGGTTGTATTACCTTTCTCTTCCATACTTGCTTGCTCTTTGCTCGTGGTTGTGATTTGGGCTTCTTCAAGTCTTTTACGATAGCAAAGGCATGTATTTCCCAGTAGCATGATCAACGAGCATTGCTCAACGTTTGGTCAGGAATTTGAATGTTTTCCGAGTCCCATTGATAGTGAATTGAATTTCTCCAGCTCCAACATCAATGTGTGCATTGGTGGTGCTGAGGAACGGTCTCACCAAGATGAGTGGAGCCTTCTCATCTACTTCCATGTCCAGGACCATGAAGTCCACGGGGACAAAGAATCCGCGTATCTTGACGGGGATGTTTTCCACTATCCCCGCCGGATAACGGACTGATTGATCTGCCAGCTGCAAGCGTATTGATGTAGGGGACAAGATAGTATGATTGAGTTTGTCGAACACCACCTTTGGCATGACGCTGACGCTTGCTCCCAAGTCGCATAGTGCATGTTCAAAGTATTGTGTCCCAATGGAGCAGTCAATGGTGGGACACCCAGGGTCCTTCTTCTTGGTTGGCAGTTGGTTAAATATAGTCGCGCTGCATTCCTCCATCAATTTGACAATTTCCGTTGTGGGCAGCGGGCACTTATTGTTGAGGATGTCTCTTAGGTACTTGGCGTAGGTTGGTACCTGCATTGCGTCAAGTAATGGAATATTCACATAAAGATGACGAATTACCTCGACGAATTTCCCGAATTGTTCGTCGGTGATTTGCTTCCTTGTTCTTGGAAAAGATAGCAGCACATTGGTGTCATAATATTCGTGCGGGGCTGTCTTTCCTTGGGACTTGGTGTTGTCACTAGGTGCTGGCAATTCTTCTTCTTCATCATCTTCCTTATCTTTTCTTGCAGCCTTCCCTGCCATGTTAGGATGTGGTGGATCGCAAGTGGACTTACCTCCCCTCGTGATCACCGCATTGACATTTGGAGTATTGCAAGTATTTTTAGAAGTAGTAGCAACAAGATGAGCTAATTGAGATTCTAACATTTTATTAACACTCATTCGTTCTTTAACAGAAGAAGCGAGGGCATCCATTTTACAATTTAATGTTTCAAGGGTCTTGTCATTTTCAATCAGCTTTTTATTCATGCTTTCATTTATTTTAGCTTGACTCATAACAAGATCTTTTAATGATAATTGATTATCAAAATTTGCATTACCTTAAAACTTGGAATTCGACGCCAATCTTCCTTGTTGAGGATATTTTGAATTGTTGTTGATGGCGTCTATCTTCTCAGGATTTAATTTGGAATAAAATACACTACATACCTGATTCCATTGATGCTTGGAAGTATAGTGTCGAATGGCCTCCTGGTCTTTCTTGAAGTTAGCACGTTCTTCCAACCTTCTCAAGAGGAGGTCCATCTTTTCAGATATTGCATCTACTTCATGGATGGTATGTGTGTTCTTCTTCTTGGATTGGAGTCGATCTTTATTCCACCCTTGATTTGTCACCGCCTTTTTTATCAGATTCTTGGCTTGTGTGACATTGAGTGAAGTGAATGCTCCTCTAGCAGCGGCATCAAGGTAACTACGGGCTATTGGGGTTAGCCCATGGTAAAAACCTTGAATCAGGAGCCATTCCTGGATTCCATGGTGAGGACATTACCGAATGTATTCCTGGAGACGTTCCCATGCTTCGAGAATTGTCTCATCCACTTGCTGTGTAAAGCCTGAGATCTTTCCTCGAAGGGCGGTGGTTTTGCCCATCGGGAAGAACTTCTTGAGGAATGCATTGGCACAGCTCGTCCAATTGCCAACGTCTTTAGGATAAGCGTAGAACCATTGTTTTGCCTTTCCGATCAGGGAGAACAGAAAAAGGCGAAGACAGATGGCGTCCATCTTGACTCCTTTTATGGCAATAGTGCCACACAACTCCAGGAAACTCTGGAGATGTGCATTTGCATCCTCCTGGGGCTTTCCGCTGAATGGGTTGGCTTGCACCATGTTGATAAGAAATGGCTTGAGCTCAAAAGTGACATCCCCCAAGCTAAACTACGGACCGGTGGTGATATTGTCGGCCGACGATGCAGAATGCTCGAAGATGGTGTTTTGGGCCATAGCCTCCTTCGGTGATAGTGCAGAGCCTCCATCCTTGAGTGGTTCCAATGCCAAATCGGACCTCCGATCGGAGACTGAACGGTGTCGAGAACTCCTAGTGGATGTCTCTGGATTTTCTATTGCTGTGACTTGAAACTGAAATCCACTCATGTAGTGCCTTGCTTCACAATAAAGAGAAACAAAGGCAAGGATAAACCCTACTACAATTAATTGATACTAAATTCATGATAGGTTCCGGATTCGATCTTATTAAAATTTCTAGGCTATGTTTTCCCCGGCAACGGCGCCAGAAATGCTTGTTGACACTTCTTAGCGCAACTACCAGAGACGGGGTGTTAGGCTATCTCTGATAACGGCGCCAGAAGTGCCCGAGGGTATTTCTTATGTCTATTGGATAATTCCGCAAGCGCACAGAATATACCGCTGTAGCACTTCACTCGGGAGTATTCCAAGGTATCGTTATTTATTTTATCCCAAGGGAAAGCGATTGTTAGAAATGTTAATAGAAAGAGATCCTTAAATCTATCTCAACTTAGCACAACTAGTGCAGAGGGGGTAATCGAAGTATGATAGGAAGGTGATGATTCAAAGATAACAAATGAAATACTTAAGGATAACTAGTGTAGTGTAGAAAGGTGGGAGGACAACGAGTGAGAAAGGTTCCTGTGATTCGAACTCTACTCCTGTGATCTATCCTATCAAATGGATGAAGTATACTAAGACTGCTACCTTACTTCCGGTGTGTAGGGGATAGGCGAGACAGTAGGGGATATAACCTCTACCCGAAGCGGCTATTCCCTTATGGGAGCCTACCTTTTAAGAACTTGCCTAAAACACGTGGAGGGATACTAAGACTAGACGGGGCTGTCACCACCTGCTAGCACCCACAAACAATCCATGCGACAAGCGGCATTCAAAGGCAAGATATAGTCTAAGCTCCATGCTTACACTAAGCCTTACTACTCTACCAGTGATCAAGGCAACTAGAGCACCCTATGACAGGCGATGAACTACACACGTGAGCTGGTTACAGGATCACAATCTAATGCAAACCGACCAAGTAATATGATAACTCACAATAATACTATTAAAATAATGCACTAAGGACTCAGTGAAGTAAAGCAAGAATAATATATTAAAGTAGATAAGTCTTACAGAAAGAGAAAGATACAAGAGTTATACCAGACTCTCCAGCAGACGTCTCCGGAGACCCCGAGCGCAGCTCGACTCAACTATAACTCCCACACTAGACTACAACTACTACTAAAGGTGGAACTACACTACTTCTTCACTTGTATCTTGAATGAATCATGTCTTGAGAGGGTGGATGCAGCCTCTATTTATAGGGGAAGATGGAGGGGTGCCACGTCAGCGATCCACGTGCTCCTTGCTTCTCCACCCTTGGATGAACCGCCTCAATACCGCCTCAAGATGGACGGCAGAGGTAATTCCATCACATGGGAAACATGCTGGAAGGCGATGGAGGCCAACCGACCTGGCTGGGCACCAGGGGGGTTCGGCCGACCCCTCTATGACAGGTGGGCCCAGCCGGGGTCTTCTAGAAGAAGTCCCCACCTGTCAGGGAAGGTGTAGGTGGCCTGGGTCCACCAGTAGTGGTTCGGACGACCCACACTTGGTGGGTTGGGCCCACCACCGTGGTCCCCATCTGTCATAGACTATCCCCTTTTGTTGGTTCCACTTTGTTTCCATGTTATCACGTTGCATCCTTGTGCTTTCCTTCTCAACCGTTGAATGGAAACACATGTTGATCTGAGGGCTGAAATGAGCTGAGTGGAAGGTCACACGGATCCTGCCACGTCACCAGAGCCAGGTGGGCCCTATGGGCAGTTCGGCCGACCTATGGGTGGGCCCACCCTTGGCTCTCCTCTCTTCCAAGTGATGTTTTGCACCATGTCTTGATGTGTGATGACCTGGTTCCCAAATACATGGTTCGGCCGAACCACATTATTGGGCTCCAAGTGTTCATTTCTACTCTGATTCATCTTCCCTGCGTTCACAAGCTTAAGAGTACATGTGGAACTAGTTATTGATAAAATATGCTCATGATATGTTTATTCTCCTTTGAATTCGAGGCCTGTTGACGGTGTTTGAATGTGGAATTTTATGATATATCCACCGTCAACACTACCCTAAAATATATAGTGCACACTCTCTGTGACATTGTTCGAGTTCCTGATGTTGCACATTTGGGAATAATTAAAAGGGGCACAAGCTGTGACCTTATCAGTGTCTGGAAACTTACAATGGAAACACGAACATATGACATTTATCCCACAAAGCCACCCTCACCAAAAAGCAACATATACAACTGCCGTGGTAAGTGATTTCGAACACTCTATATCATACTCAACCGTATATATATCTCGCAATCTAATACTTCTTTTTAACATCATCATAATAGGATTCTCACAACTAAACACAACGCAGCTACAGCAGCTGGATGATGAAATTGCAGAACTCGAAAAAAAATCCCTACCATATGCAGTACCTAGCTTTTAAAAATTTGCCTCACCTCTCTTTCTTCTTATTTTTTTCCTCCTGGTTTGTAGATGAAGCAACTTCCCGCCCAAAAGGTAAACACACTTCTACTTTCTTATATCATCTCAGCAAGTACGCAAACATTTCATTATCTTATACATTTCTACAACTCAGCATGCTCAACCAATGTTACAAGAGACAGCTCAGCTGAAGAGTATAATCGACCATACAGAAGAGATGATGACTCAGATGATTATGAACCCGGTTGGGAATCAGACCGCAGCAGAAAATATCGCTAAGAAAACAACAAGCACAAGGCTATTCTACAACGACACCACAGCGCTTCTCCACGCCAAATTCTGAACCCTATCCTACCTTAATATTATTTGTTACCAATTTCCCGTACCAATGTGTAGTATCAATAACTATGGACCTGTAAAACCTCTATGCATGTACTTTGTTGCTACTTCCACAGACCTTATGATTTGCTTGTATAAATCAAGCTTTGCAGTTGTATGATGCGTACTCCCAGCTCAACAATTAAGTCCTTTCAACATATTTCTGCTTCACATCACAATGCAGATTATACCTGCATTTGCGCGCAAAGGCGCGCGTTCCTTCACTAGTATAATAGTATAGTGTCATAATAATGTTACGGTTTGACACTTCTTCTATTCACATCAAAACAACCAAAATACAATAGGTGTTTCCATAATCAAGAATAAATTGAATGTATACCCTCTCCAGCGTCATTACTACTGCTTTCTCCATGATCCATAACATTTTCATTTCCATCATCTGAAAGCAGAAAACAATGTACTACAAATCCTCCATATTCATCTTGAATAGTTAATGCATTTCTTGAGAATGGTACAAATAATCCCATTTTATAATATTATTAGGAGCCGTGACGTCGGAACCGTGATGGCAGAGCCCATGTATTCCAGAGCACCACAGCAACAACTATCCCCACCTCACCATCGACAGGTGGAGCTAGGGTTTCGTTGTTGTTTCTTTTATCGGTAATCACGACCCTCGAGGGCGCAGGAGTGAGGTGGGTAAGAAGCCTGGCATCAAACTTCTTCCATCGGCCATCGGATCTGATATAGGTGTTTTATTAACTCTTGATTTTAATAAAGTTGAATTCCCGTGTGTATTTTTTTGGGTGCACAAGGATGGAGCTTTTAGCATGTGACGTTTCTCTTGGGGGACCTAGTATAATTTTGATTGGTTCATTATAATAATGATAATGATTAGATGATGACTATATTCTAGAGTATTGTTGACGGTGGAATTACCCTAAATTTCCACATTCAAACACCGTCAAGAGGCCTCGGATTCAAGGGAAGATAAACATATCATAAGCATATTTTATCAATAACTAGTTCCACATGTACTCTTAGCTTGTGATTGCAGGGAACACCAAATCAGTGCAAAAGTGAGCAGCTAGGGGCTAAATACATGGTTCGGCCGAACCATGATATGTTGCCCCAGGCCACCACCTTTCAACACATTGCATAAAACATCAAATGAAGGAGATGAGAGCCAAGGTTGGGCCCACCCATGGGTCGGCCGAACTGTCCATGGGGCCCACCTGGCTCTGGTGATGTGGCAGGATCCGTGTGACACTCCAACCAAGTCAATTCATCCATCGGATCAACTTGTGCTTTCATTCAACGGTGGAGATCAAAGGCACACGGATTGAGGCATGAAACGAAGCAACCAAGACAGGACCAACACATGGGAAGAGTTTATGACAGATGGGGGCCACTGTGGTGGGACTCACCCACCAGGGGTGGGTCGGTCAAACCACAAGATGGGGAACCAAGCCACCTACACCATCACTGACTGGTGGGGACTCCTTCTAGAAGCTCCTGGCTGGGCCCACCAGTCAGAGTGGGGTCGGCCGAACCCCGCTGGTGCCCAGCCAGGTCGGTTGGCCTCCACCGACTCCAAACATGATTCCCATGTGCTCAAATTGCTATAGCTTGTCCATCTTGAGGCGGTTACAAGGCGGTGGATCCAAGGGTGGAGAGTTGAGGAGCACATGGATTGCTGACGTGGCATCCCTCCACTCTCCACTATAAATAGAGGCTGCCCACTCCCTTTCAAGAACACACCATACACCATACAACACAAGTTACAAGAGTGCTACTCTTTAGTAGATGTATTTGTCTAGTGTGAGAGTTAGAGTCGAGTTGAGCTACGCTCGGAGTCTCCGGAGTCGTCTACTGGAGAGTCTGGTATATCTCTTGTACCTTTCCTTCTGTAAGACTTTATCCTTTATCAATATATTATCTTTACTTTATTTCACTAAGTTCTTACTTAGTCTTTACTATTCTTTATAGTATTGTTGTGTCTTGTCTTATTTCATAGTTGTCTTATACTTGATAGTGATCTTGTCCCAACTCAACGTGTGCTAGTTCAACGCCTGTCATAGGGTGTTCCAGTTGTTGGTACGCAACTAGAATAGTGAGACTTAGTGTAAGCGTGGTGCTTAGACTAGATCTTGCCTTTGATTACCGCTTGTCGCACGGATTGTTTGTGGGTGCTAGCAGGTGGTGACAGCCCTGTCTAGTCTTAGTATCCCTCCACATGTTTTAGGCAAGTTCTTAAAGGTAGGCTCCCATAAGAGTGTAGGCGCTTCGGGTAGAGGTTTTGTCCTCTATTGTCTCGCACTACCACCTGCACACCGGTAGTAAGGTACTATCTTAGTATAAGTCATCTATTTGATAGGATAAGTCATAAGAGTAAAGTAAGTGTCGTAGGAGTCTTATACTCACTCGTTGTCCTCCCACCTAGCTATACTCTACTAGTTATCTTTTAGTTATCTTAATACTTGTTGTGTGTTGGTGTCATTACCCTTTCCTCTACCTATCGATTTACCCCCCTACCACTAGCTAGTACTAAGTTGGTATAGACTTAAGATCTCTCTTTCTTTTTATTAATTACTCCTAGCAACCGCTTTCCCTTGGAATAAAAATAAATAACGATACCTTGAAATACTCCCGGGTGAAGTGCTACAGCGGTATATTCTGTGCGCTTGCGGAATTATCCAATAGACATAAGAAATACCCTCATGCACTTATGGCGCCGTTATCAGAGATAGCCTAACACCCTGTCTCTGGTGGTTGCGCTAAGAAGTGTCAACAAGTATGCACGTGGATAAGCCTTGTGTGTGTGTGTGTACTGGCGTAGCTAGGATCTACAGCAAGGGTGGTCCATCTTAGAGATAAAACTAAATTATAGAGTGTTTTGTGTTTAATTTGCATGATTTTAGATAAAACTAAATTATAGAGTTTACCCATGTCTTGGCGTACGCGCTGAGGCTCTGATTGCCTTGGTGGTGTGGCGCCCCACCCATCTGTAGGCGGTAGTCCCGATGGATCTTGTGCTTCTCCGCCCACTCGGCCGAGAGCCATCCGTCCACAATGGCCTCCTAGCAGAGGCTGTGCCTGGCGCACCAATCAGGACATTGCTGCATGCAATCATGTTATTGATATGTCAGAAAATGAAATGAAGCCAACCTATTGTTCATGAAAGTACTTCTTACCAAGAGGTACTGCTCCCTCGTGAGCGTCATGCTCCTGGCCTCACGCTTCCTCACCACCTGTCCAAGGGCATCGGCGTGGTAGTTGATGATGCACTAGAGCCGCGTCTCGTAGTACAGGTTCGAGAGTCAGGACCTGCAGACCTTGTCCTGCATGTGCGCTGCCTGGGCCTCAAACCCAGCGTCGCACCTGTAGAAGTCCTGCATGCATACATCATGTATTGTTTAATTTTTTAGAGTGACCGATGGGTACATAGTATTGACCAATTTAGTGTGACGTAGACTCACCCAGAACTCGGCCTTGATCTGCGCCGCAATGGTGCCATGTGTCCTCAGCGGCGTGGAAGTGGTACCTACGTCCAGGGCGGCGAAAACACCCCAGCGTAGGTGACCATCCCACGGTAGTGCTGCCGAATCAGAAGGGCCAGCGTGTCATTGATGTGTCGGCCCTTCCCGGACACAACCTCTCAGTTGCTGTAAGAGTCATTAAGAACAGTTGTTAGTCATTAAGAGTCTGCATGTCATATGAAATAATAATGAAATGATACGTACTCATCGCCCTGGGGTCGAATCACCGGGCGCTAGGGAAGTGGGATCGGCCGCGCTGGGAGCTTCGAGGGCCCGCCCAAGTAGACTCCCGACGAGGTAGAGCCAGAAGCAGTAGTGGAAATGGAACCCCCTACTGTCGCGGTCGCCCCCTGCTCGTGGTCCGACGAGTCAGAGGTGTCACCCCCTCCTGCCTGGTCGTCCTCGTCCACCGGCAGGATGGGAGTCGGCTCCACGCGCGTCCTCGGACGGCCGCGGGTGCGGGCGGTCCTCGACCTCCTCGGCGCCGGCTCCGGCAAAGTGTCCTCCTCAGCGTGGGGTGGTGAGCGGTCCCTCATGTAGAGGGAGTTGACCAAACGACAGCCCTGCCTTCCGCCCGGCATTTTGTCGAGTGCCTGCAATTTTAAAGAGTAAACCAATTAGTAATGTTAAATTACAAAGTACTTATAAAGAGATGCAAAATGAATTGAACATAGTAATAATAATAATAATAATAATAATAATAATAATAATAATAATAATAATAATAATAATAATAATAATAATATAGTATTACATGAATTAGAAATATTCTTCACGATCGGTAGCGGCTGGATCATAGGTGTCCTCATCACTATCAATATTGTCAACCCCACCTCTTCTCCCTCATCCTCGTCTCCATCGTTGTCATCATTATCATCGTCTAACTATAATCGCTCAAGCATTTGTAATTCCTTCTCATCTTGCACCTCTTCTCCCTCGTCCTCGTCTACATCCCCTGGATCAATGTCATTGTCTACTTCCATTCCCATCAGCGAAAACATGTCTATGTCAAACCTTCCTTCTAGCCCCTCTGGTTGATAGAACTCTTGTGTGTGGAGGCCAGAATTGTAATCCTCGTCGTTTGGGACAAATAGTCTATCGCGGGGCGATACCATCTACACAAGGTACCAACCCATAAGATTGGGGTCTTTTTGGCACGACCATGGGAGATAATAAACTTGCGTGGCCTGTTGAGCCACAATATAGACATCCTCTCCTTGATATACAGAATCCTTTCAAATTTCGACTTGTCCAATCTCAGGGATTGTTCTCGTGATGTTAGGATCAAACCAATGGCATTTGAATACGACTGGATTACGAGCTTTGCAACACTCAAAATTGAGCTGGTATATTTCTTCTACTATGCCGTAGTAGTCGTGCCCATCAGTGTCGGGCGTACGAACTCCGGTATTTATGGTTTTCCGATTGGGCCGACTCCGCTCGTAGTCCCTTGTGTGAAAGCGATAGCCATTCACAGTATAGTTGGTGAATGCTTGACCTTGTAGGTAAAGCCTTTGGCTAGCCCTTTCAACTCAGCATCCATTGCCCTATCTTTGTGGGCCTGCAAGGTCTGGCAAGATAGATCGTTACATTACTCGCTCTTATGATCGAAGTGGGAAAGGCAAAGAATTAACCAGGTACCTTCGTGTCGAACCAGGAAATAAAATCGGGCACACCATCTTTGAGAAGACTATCTTCCTCTTGAGGGGAAGGAGCCCTATTCGCTGTCCAGTATGTATTCAGAAATTTCCTGAAAAACAAGAGACAAGGGGGTGGATACATAGAATATAAAGCATAAGGTATTGGTGCAGTATGTAACAAGCTCATTGAGAATTTACTACACATAAGGCTTCATTTCGTCAAGGTTCAACAACACATAAAGCATGATAATGCGCCACTCATCATGTCTTAAGCTCTTGGTGCATGGTGCGCTTGCCTTTCCAAGTTGACCTTTGAAAAGGCTGAGGTTCGATGAACTCTCTTCGGCGTTGTAACGAGGGGGAGGATTGTGCACGCTGGGAAGGCTATCATTATAGTATGATGTTGTGAAGTTTGACACCTCAAGAATGAATGCCTCTGCCATGCTACCCTCAATTTTGGCTTTGTTTCTACACTTTTTCTGAATAATCTTTATACTTCTCTCGATTGTATAGCACCAACGGAATTGCACGGGACCCCCATTCGTGCCTCGTACGGCAGGTGCAAAATCAGATGCTGCATCGCCAGGAAGAAGCCAGGTGGGAAGATCTTCTCCAACTTGCAGATCAACACAGGTGCCACTTTCTCGAAGTCATCAATGACGTCCCGAGATAACTCCTTGGCACAAAGTTGGCGAAAGAAAAAGCTCAACTCTGCGATGAGTGTTGCCCAAAGCGCCTCGGCGATATTCTTCTCTGTGTGCATTACATCAATGTTGTGTGAAAGAAGAAGGTCATCGAAATAAGGGAGCCTAGTCAAGCCTGATTTATGAGTCCACTGGTGTTCCTGCCCATATCCAATAAAACCACCTTTCTCTTTATCATATTTGAGAGTCTCTACCTGAGCATGGACCTCGGCACCAGTCATCATTTGAGGTGCAGGATCGGTAACTTGAACCCCTTTCCTGAAGTTCTTGACGTCCCGCCGGAATGCATGCTTAAGAGGGAGGAATTGACGATGCTGGTCGAACGAAGAGAACTTGCCACCCCTCTTCAGCCAAGTGAACCTCATAGCTGTCTTGCATATTGGGCATGGGAACTTCTCGTGAACACACCACGCGCAGAATAAGCCATACGCCAGGAAGTCATGAAGGGAGTAGTGGCACCACACATGCATTGTGAAGTTCTTCTTGTTAGCTCGGTCGTATGTCAGCACCCCCTTTTCCCAAGCAAGGATCAATTCATCCATTTTGTTCCCCAGGTGTCCAGGAATTATTAGCGATAAGAAAACGTTATTGGGTTAAAACATGACACCGAGGGGGGAGATTGAGGGGGATCACGAACACGGGCCAACAAGTGTACGAGGCCGCCAGCAATCCATAGGGGTTGAATCCATCTGTTGCCAGCGCTACATGTACGTTTCGAGCCTCCTTAGCTTTACAACGATGTATGCCATCGAAGTGGGTCCATGCATCGCCATCCGATGGGTGTACCATCTTGCCAAGGCTGCATCTTTTGCCTTGTTTATGCCATGTCATCTGTTTTGCGGACTCCTGTCATGTACAGCCGCTGGATCCTCGGTATGACAGGAAGGTACCGTAGGACCTTAGCAGGGATACAAAGCTGCTCCTTCATTGCCATCACTAGTGTCGACCTCTAGATACCTAGAGGATTTGCACTTTGGACAGTGCGTTTCTTTCTCATAATCTTTCCTAAACAGGAAGCACCCATTCGGACAAGCATGAATATGCTCATACGGCATCTTAAGTGCACGAAGAAGTTTCTGTGACTCGTACAAGTTCTTCGGCAGCATGTGACCCTCTGGAAGCAGGGATCCAAAAACTGCCAACATACAATCGAAGTGGCCTCGACTCATGCTACACTGCGACTTGAACGACATTAGGCAACCAATGGCATCCAGTTGCGAAACCATTGCCTCTTCATGAAGGGGCTTCTGGGTCGAATCCAGCATAGCATAGTATGCCTTTGCGGATTCCTCTGGGTCATCCTCCAATCCTTCACCGAACCGTGCCTCGTGAAAGTCATCCATCCAGTCTGCTACCCCGGCATCTCCATCAAAAGCCTCGAGGCGTGGTCTCACCACCTCCTCTCTAATACGATCGGCTTTACCATGGTGGATCCAGCATGTATAGTTTGGCGTGAATCCATACTTGCAAAGATCTTCCCCCACGGCCTTCCTAGTCTTTCTTACACGGTTGTCATATTTGCGGCAGGGACACAGCATCCGACTCGACCCTTGAGCAGCCTCACCAAATGAATGCTCCAAGAAAGCATTAGTCTTAGTAATCCATTCTGGGGTCATACTTGGGTGGCCCGTATACATCCAATCACGGTTCTCCATACTCTGGCATATACATATATGAGCGAGTAATATAACCATGGTGCATCTGCTCGGTGTGCCTACCATCTAATAGGTGAGAATAGGTCCTAATCCCACCCGCGGATGCGTAGACGAAGTCAGTTTACATGCATCGCTCCAATCCGAGACAGAATTTCGGCAGCACCTCCCCGCTATTCTCCCAATACACATCCTGCAAAGGAGAGTGTGTATCCGGAGAACAACAGGGAGGTGATGCCGAAAGTCTGTCTCGGACTAGAACGAACCATGAAAACTAACCTCATCTACGCATCCGCGGGCCGTCCAAAATACGTGGACAATCCGAAAGAGATACGGTCGTAGATATGCAAAGATATGCATACCTCCAACCGTATCTCTTTTGAACGGGAGACGCCTAACTGGGTTACGTGATCATATACAACATGAATGCAAAGGAGGAGGGGGTTATACCTAGGGTGCCAGGTGAGGTCAGGGTAGCGGGGCGGTGGAGAGTTAGTGCAGTGTCGAGTCGATGCGGTGCAGGAAGACCCGCAGCGCCGACGAAGACGATCGGGGTCGCCGAGTCCCTCCCACAGGTCCTCCTCCTGCAAAAAAGCGCCAAAATGGTTAGTGATGACTCAAAATTTCGGCAGCACCTCCCCTGTACGGGGAGGTTCCCAAAACCTACAAAAACATGGCACGAAGGCCAACAACCACATATATACCAAACATGGGTACGAAGGCCAACAACCACCAATATATCAAGAGGAGCCATGTACTTTAGTTCTCTTTTCATGCAGATGAAAGCATTGAAGTAGTACAACAACAATTACTACTAACTGTAACACCCTAAAATTTGCTTTTATTAAAGTAGGGACAAATTGATTTATTTATGCAATTGTTTGGCATGTTAACCTAGCAAATAATAATTTTTAGAAATTAAAATAAATCATAGGATTTAGAAACATGATTTGTTGCATCCATGCTGCTCAATGATATTTTTGTTGATTTGTACTTTATTGAGATTTGAAAATATTCAAATGTATTTGGAAACCTTCCCTCTTCCTTTTTCACCCGCTTGGGCCGAAGGCCGCCCGAGCGTCGGCAGACCGGCCCATCTTCCTCGTGTAGGCGCCCTTCTCCTTCGGCTGCCATGCGGGGCCTGCTGCTCAGAGTCGTCCCCTTCCTCCCTCTGGAGTCCGAGCAGGACTCGATGTCCGACCGATCGCCGCTGGAATTTTCGGACGAGTCCGTCCTGAGCACGCCTCCACCGGCCCGTAAAAGGAAGCCGCAACCCTCTCCCCTCCCCTCCTACTGGCATTGACGCGTCGGGCCACGGCACAGCGCCGTCCCGTTCCTCCGGACAGAGCCCGAACCGAGCACGGCTGCCGCCCCCGACCGTATCCTAACCACCGAATCTCCCGAAGTCTGGATATCCTACGCCTCCCTCGCGCCCCTATATAGGTCGGCCGAGCTCTGCCGTCCCTTCCCACAAGTTCCCGAGCAAGCCACGCCCTCCAATCTTGCCCTAGCCGCCGCCCCGAGCTCCGCCGCCACCGTCCATTTCTCCTCGGGAAGACTTCTCCGTCGAAATTGGTTGTTCTCCAAGCTTCGCAGCAAGGTCAGGAACCTTCCCGACCCCTTTTCCCTCGGTTTTGTGCACTATAGCCATGATGCCGAGCTTCGCAGCCTCCATAGTTCCGCCACCTAGCTCGCCGCATCCTCCCCGAGCTACCTCTGTGGCAACCGAAACCATAGATAGGTTCGGCTTGAACTCCTCTTGCTTCCCGACCAGGTCCCGAGGTGTGCCGAGCTTCCTAGCCCCGAAAACGCCGTCTCCGGCCATCTTGCCGGCGAGGAATCGGCCAGGCGCCGCCCGACTCCGGCGACCAGAGCCGCCCCTCTTTTCCCGAGCTACCTGCGCCGTCCACGGCCGATCCAACGGCTCACAGTGAGAGATACCCTTCTCGACTGGCACTTTTGCAAAAGAGCCCCTGAGCTTTTTAATGTTCTAACCCGCGATCCTTTGGCGTATTTCTCAGATTACGCTTTCCTATTTAGAAAACGTATTTCCTCGGTTTTAATTCAAAAGGCGTTTTCAATATTTACAGATTTGCCACTCAGTTTATTTCGGCCATATTTTATTCGTTTTAGCTCCGATTTGATCCGTTCAAGTCTCGTTAGATTCGTAATTTTGTAATCTATCTAATGATGCTACTGTTACTCATATTTTCAACTTTTTAAAATTCGAGATTAGATTTATTCTATTATTTTATTAAAGTAAAACTTGTTTATTTCATAACTTTCCCGTTTGAACTCTGATTTTCGTGATCTTTATATCGTTGGAATCGTAGCGACGCGTAGATTATTTTTATACACTTTTCAATCTGTTTTTATACTATTGGTGTACTGTTTCTAATATAGATCTTGTTTGCTTCGTGTATTATTGCCTCGATGATTGTGTGGTGATTTTATGATCGAGTTCAGACGGTGAGCAATACGTTGGTGATCAAGAGTACACTGAGGATCCAAGTTCTTCAGAGCACTTTGATCAAGGCAAGTATAGCATGGATCATCCTTGTTGTCTATTCACCTTAATCACTAAATTCATGATGCATGTGTCTACCTTGGCAACCATAGTATTTATTCCTAGTTTTGATCACTTGATCCTTGCTACCTATGAGATTGCATTTGAGCAGTGATGCTAGCGTTTGATGATGCCATGATCTTATGAACTTGATTAATTAATTATGAAATAAAGATTAAAAGATGCTTTTTAGCAACATGGACTAAGGACTTAACTGTAAGTATGACACCGGGACTTACAGCGCAACCATGAGGGTCATATGGCTCTGACTTTAGTCAAGTATGAAGTTACTTTCTATCATGTTGTTAATCTTGAAAGGTTCCTTGCCGAGCTGGTTGTCTTGCGCCTCCTGTCTTTGTGTGTACTGCTGCGTGTGTGTGCCACTAGAAGGAGGGCTCTACCACCCCTTGCCATTGCGCCCGGATTGATTAGTGGCATGTTAGGAAGGCTTTTGAAAGACTTCATAGTGTACCCTGCCGCACTTCCTTGGTGAGGTGACATGGGAGTCATGACCTTTGGCATATGGGAATCACGACTTATGGTGAAAGTGTGCAACCTCTGCAGAGTGTAAAACTGATATATCAGCCGCGCTCACGGTCACGAGCGGCCTTGGACGTCTTACAGGAACATAACTAATTTAATATTGATTTATTTGAAGTTTCTATTGATGTTTATTCCATATTAATTATCATGTTTATATGATCATGCAAATCTTGTTCCTTGGTATAATCTATTGCTGCTACTCAATTTGCTAAAATGTGATCAAGTAAAAGCAACTGCTGTCAAACCAGTGTCTTGCCTTATTTGAGCCTCATAAACCCGTGCTATTCTTGTTGAGTACGACATGTACTTACGTTTGCTTTATTTTTCATATTTGGATAAAAATCCCGGATGGGTAACAGATGACTATGATGATTCTTCTGAGGATTACTAGGATTGTGGTTCACCAGTCAACTACTTCCCTGTGAATTGGAGCTTCCGCGAGAGATTATAATTATTAGTCCACTGCTATTTATGTAAAGACTATGTGATATTATTCGTTATATATTGAACCTTGTGATGGTACTATGTAATTTGTCGCTTATGTGTGTGATTGATCTCTGGGCGCACATAAGTTGGTTCATTCAATTTTATCCTTAAAATTGGGTGTGACAGATTGGTATCGGAGCATAGGTTTACTGTAGGACGCAAACTTAGAAATTCTAGAGATGTTTTTCTCACCTCATTCATGCTTTCCACCTTAACTTGCTAACTGTTAAAATTTGTATGCTTCCCTTACCCTTATTCCATTATAAAAATATTCAGTCTATTCTAAATTTTAACTTTGTCATGATCTATATTGGAGAAGATGGTTCGTGGTCGCAAAACTGCACGCATGAGCACCGGAGGTTACTACCCACCGCGAGCTTTGGACATTCCAGCTGAAGACGACATGGTGATCGCCCCGGAAAATGAAAGTGAAGAGGAAGCTATGTACATGGAAGATGTTGAGGAGATCCTTCCGTCGCCGACGCCTGCTACTCCGTCACCTCCATCGCCTGTTGCACCACCCGCACCCGAAGCCCCCGCCAGAGGTGAACCGCCCAGGAGGATGGGATGGATCCAGGAGGAATATACTAAGTATCCAGAAGAAGATGCATTTTTCCACACAACGCTCGTTAACATGCGGACCCTCTACTACGCCGACCTGCAACCTACTCTCAACTACTATAGCATGGAGCACACGCATCCTCTACGAGACACTTACTGGACCACAGAGTTGAATATCAAGGTTTGGGATGCACAACATAGAGCTTACAAGACGGAATCTGTTCACAAAAGCGCCGCTCCACGTAGGACCGTGGAAGAGAGCATGGAAGATGCCGCTACTCATGCCTATCTCTACTACCATGGTCGCCGCTATGAAGATATGGAAGGAGATGTCCATAGATTCTACCCTCGCGTGGTGACTGAAGAAGGTGACGTCGCCATGACTATGCCCAAAGTGGATCAGCCCGCTCTTAGAGCTCTATCAAGATTATCTTGGGCACTTATGGGAATAGTCCATGGTTTGGAACACGATTTGGCAAGAGCCAAGAGTGCCAACACACAAGCAGATCAAGAGATTGATGGATATCGAGCAAGACTCAACCAACCAAAGCTATTCCAGGAGATTCCCACACCTCCACCATTTAAGGATTCCGCTCCATAGGGTTAGGAAATTCCCTTAGCAATAAAAGACGCTTGTTGCGCTAAGTTGAGTCGAGTCGAGTCTTGTGTGCGTATGAAACTCTATGTGTTAGTTGCTTTGTTCTTATGAAATATTTGTGATTTGGTTCTTTGTAATGAGTGCTGAGAATTGTGGGCATGACTACAACTCTCTTAGTTAGGGTCTAAGATTTGAGAATTATTGAATCAATAGTTGTCTGGGTTAAATCTGTGTTTCACCAAATCTGTTTTTTTCAGACCTCTCTGTCTTGTTAATTATTCTTAATTAATTTCGTAATTTCAAAAATTATGACAATTTAATGGGGAACAGTAGACTTCCAGACCTTTTCATTACCACAAGAATCAAGTTAATATCCATTATGGTTAGAGAGATGTAACTATTGCAAATTGAAGTTTCTGCGCAGTCTGGCAGCCTGGACAGGTTCTGTTCGTGTCTGTTTTTGGTTAATTTAACTTCCGAATCTGGAGAAGTGATCAACATGGAAGTTGTAGAAAATTTTCTGATCTTTCGAACGGTATAGAGAACGTCTCTGTTCGATTTCAGAAACTCCAGATATGATCGTTTTTCTTCACTGCTATTATCGGATCTCGCCCAGAAAATTCAGATTCGTTATTCGTAAGTGATTGCATAATGGTAAAAATACTAAAACTCATTTATGTGTTGAAAAACAGATGGCCAGTAACAGGAGGAATGCCAATCCACCACCACCACCGCAACCTAGCATTCAAGACCTCATCGCTTCGCAGAACCAGCTGATGCAAACTATGATGCAATTCATTCAGCACCAACCAGCTGGAGGACCGCAGCCTGTTCAAGCTCCTGCTAGAGATAAGCGAGGAGAATTTCTGAAGGGTCGTCCACCTGTGTTCAACCATGCCTCTGACCCACTGGATGCTGATGACTGGCTTCGCGCTGTGGAGAGGCAACTCAACATTGCGCAGTGCAACGATCAAGAGAAGGTGTTATATGCATCTGGACAGTTGCAAGGAGCTGCTCAAGACTGGTGGGAATCATTCTAGTATGGTCGTTCCAACAATGCGCCTGCTATCACCTGGCAAGAGTTTTATGAAAACTTCAGGTCATATCATATCCCTGAAGGTCTG
Organism: Eremochloa ophiuroides; assembly: GCA_038502445.1. NCBI lineage: Eukaryota > Viridiplantae > Streptophyta > Magnoliopsida > Poales > Poaceae > Eremochloa > Eremochloa ophiuroides. Next base: position 9,934,923 of record JAHLJS010000002.1, read on the forward strand.
ATCGAGCTGAAGCAGGCAGAGTTCAGATCTCTGAAGCAAGGACGGATGTCTGTGCCAGAATTCCGTGATCATTTTGTTCAATTGTCACGGCATGCTCCTGATGATGTTGCTAATGAAAAGGACAAGCAACGTCTCTTCCTCAAGGGACTTCATGATAGATTGCAGCTCCAACTCATGATAACCACCTACCCTAATTTCCAAGAGCTTGTGAATCGCGCTATCGTGATTGACAACAAGCGCCAGGAGATGGCTGATAACAAGAGGAAGAAATAAGGACCAGGTTTTTCCAGGAACAACCGTCAGCGTCCCAATACCGCGCAGCAAAAATTTCAGCAGAAACACCAGGGGCCATCCAACCAGTGGAACCAAGGGGGATCTAGTCAGTGGAACCGTAATCAGAACCAACCTCGTTCCCCCTATCCTCAGCAGCAGCAGAAGACTCCCTCTCAAACACCCCAGCAAACTACCCCGAGTAAGACTCCCATGAGGACTAATACACCGGGCACCCCCATCAAGTGTTTTGGTTGTGGAGAAACTGGACATCTCTCCTACAACTGCCCCAGGAAGCAGAACCAGCAGACTCCCCAGGGAAGCAACCCAAAGAGCAGATATCAGCCACCATCTAATCAAGGAAGGGTGAATCATGTGTCCACAGAGACAGCTTAGGAAGCACCAGAAGTTATGATGGGTACGTTCAGCGTCAACTCCATCCTCGCTACTGCTCTTTTTGATTCCGGTGCTTCGCATTCTTTCGTATCACAAAGTTTTGTTAGAGTACGGAGTATACCACTTTTAGCTCTACAAAACCCAATATTAGTAAATTCACCGGGTGGGGCTATGCAAGCTCAATATTACTGTCCTTCGGTTAATATTGCTCTAAGGGGGGTAGACTTTAAAGTGAACCTTACCGTAATAAGAACAGTTGGGATTGATGTCATATTGGGTCTGGATTGGATGAAGAAAAATAAGGCAGTTATTCAGTGTGAGGAGAAGGTCGTTGTGTTAACTACGCCTAAAGGAGACAAAATCAGTGTTGATGTAGTAATGCAACCACCACCTGCAGCGACAGTTAATCAACTCCAGGAGGATGACAGCCAGCTAGATCACGTTGTGGATGAGTTTCCGGACGTATTCCCTGATGAATTGCCAGGTATGCCACCCGACCGCGACATTGAATTTATTATTGAATTGTTGCCTGGAACTGCACCCATAGCTAAGCGTCCATATAGAATGGGAGTAAATGAGTTAGAAGAACTTAAGAAACAAATTAAAGAATTATTAGACAAAGGTTTTATTTGGCCTAGTTCTTCACCTTGGGGAGCACCAGTTATTTTTGTTGATAAGAAAGATGGAGGTCAGAGGATGTGTGTGGATTATCGGTCACTTAATGAGGTTACTATCAAGAATAAATATCCATTGCCTAGAATTGATGATTTATTTGACCAATTGAGAGGAGCCTGTGTATTTTCCAAGATTGATCTTCGTTCCGGTTACCATCAACTAAAAATTCGTGCTACAGATATACCTAAGACAGCTTTTACTACACGGTATGGATTATATGAGTACACCGTGATGTCCTTTGGATTGACCAATGCACCTGCCTACTTTATATATCTGATGAATAAAGTGTTTATGGAGTACCTAGACAAGTTTATTGTGGTATTTATTGATGATATTTTAATTTATTCGAAAAATGAGGTGGAACATGCTGAATATTTAAGATTGGTGCTACAAAAATTACAGGAGCATAAGTTGTATGCTAAGCGGAGCAAGTGTGAATTTTAGTTAAAGGAAGTTGCCTTTCTTGGTCATATTGTCTCCAATGGTGGTATAGCGGTTGATCCTAGCAAAGTAGAAGATGTTCTAAATTGGAAGCCACCAACAACTGTTAGCGAGATTCATAGTTTTCTAGGATTAGCAGGGTATTACAGAAGATTTATTGAAGGGTTCTCAAAGCTTGCCAAGCCTATGACTGCTTTATTAGAAAAGAATGCTAAGTTTGTTTGGTCGGAAAAATGTCAAAGGAATTTTGAAGAATTGAAGAAAAGATTAACCACAGCCCCCGTGTTGACTTTGCCGGATTTGAGCAAGAGATTTGCTATATATTGCGATGCATCTCGTCAAGGCTTGGGTTGTGTTCTTATGCAAGAAGGAAGAGTTGTGGCCTATGCGTCAAGACAGCTGAGGAGACATGAATTGAATTATCCTACTCATGACCTTGAGTTAGCTGCAGTTGTGTATTCGCTAAAAATTTGGAGACACTATATTATTGGGCAAAAGTGTGATATCTACACCGACCACAAGAGTTTGAAATATATTTTTACTCAGTCAGATCTGAATTTGAGGCAACGTCGCTGGTTAGAATTGATCAAGGATTATGATTTAGAGGTACATTATCATCCGGGAAAGGCGAATGTTGTCGCTGATGCCCTTAGTAGAAAGAGCTATGCTAATGAGATGCGAGTAACACCTATGCCAGAGGAGCTATGTGCTGAATTTGAACGTCTCAATTTAAGTTTGGTTACTAATGCTTTGGAGATAGTGGTTGAACCTACACTAGAGTAAGATATACGCAAAGGGCAGCTGGAAGATGAGAAGCTCAGAGAGATAGCTGAAAATGTAGTGATTGGTAAGTCACCCGGATTTAGAATAGATGAACAGGGTACTCTATGGTTTGGAAAAAGGTTGTGTGTACCCGAGATAAGATCTATTCGTGACGCGATACTCCGAGAAGCTCATGACTCAGCCTACTCCATACATCCCGGCAGCACAAAAATGTATTTAGATCTTAAAGAAAGGTATTGGTGGGTTGGACTTAAAAGAGATGTGACAGAATATGTAGCAATATGTGACACCTGTCAGAGAGTTAAAGCTGAGCATCAGAGGCCTGCAGGTTTGCTACAACCTATGAAGATACCTGAATGGAAGTGGGATGAAGTTGGTATGGATTTCATCGTTGGTTTGCCATGTACTCAGTCAGGGTATGATTCTATTTGGGTAATTGTTGATCGTTTAACTAAAGTTGCTCACTTTATACCGGTTAAGACTACCTATGCCGGAGCAAAGCTAGCTGAATTATATATATGGCAAGAATTGTGTGTCTGCATGGGGTTCCTAAGACAATTGTGTCTGACAGAGGTACTCAATTCACGTCGCACTTTTGGAAAAAAATACATGAATCTTACGGAACTGAGCTGAATTTTGGTACTGCCTATCATCCTCAGACAGATGGACAAACAGAACGGACCAATCAAATATTAGAGGACATGTTGAGAGCCTGTGCATTGCAAAAAGGTGATAGTTGGGATAAGAGTTTACCATACGCAGAGTTCTCTTATAATAATAGTTATCAAAAGAGTCTCAAGATGGCACCGTTCGAGGCTTTGTATGGTCGTAAATGTAGAACACCTTTATTTTGGAACCAAACCGGAGAAACTCAAGTGTTTGGACCAGCAGTGTTGAGAGATGCAGAGGAACAAGTTGCGAAAATTAGAGAAAACTTGAGAGTGGCTCAGTCGCGACAAAAGAGTTATGCAGACACAAGAAGAAGGGAACTGACATTTGAAGTAGGAGATTATGTCTACCTAAAAGTATCACCTATGCGAGGCGTAAAAAGGTTCAATATGAAAGGTAAATTGGCACCAAGGTATATTGGCCCATTCAAGATTCTAGCAAGACGCAGAGAAGTAGCTTATCAGCTAGAATTACCCGAAAGTTTGTCGGGTGTTCATGATGTGTTTCATATATCCCAACTTAGAAAGTGTTTGCGAGTGCCCGAAGAGCAAATACCATTGGAGGAATTGGTTGTTAAAGAAGATCTCACCTATGAGGAATACCCAGTTAAAATATTGGAAACAGCAGAGCGAGTCACAAGGAGCAGAATTATAAAAATGTGCAAGGTTCAGTGGAATCGGTATACAGAGGATGAGGCAACCTGGGAAAGAGAGGAAGAATTGAGAAAGTCATATCCCCAACTTTTTGAGTAAGCACTAACTAATCTCGAGGACGAGATTAAATTTAAGGGGGGTAGAATTGTAACACCCTAAAATTTGCTTTTATTAAAGTAGGGACAAATTGATTTATTTATGCAATTGTTTGGCATGTTAACCTAGCAAATAATAATTTTTAGCAATTAAAATAAATCATGGGATTTAGAAACATGATTTGTTGCATCCATGCTGCTCAATGATATTTTTGTTGATTTGTACTTTATTGAGATTTGAAAATATTCAAATGTATTTGGAAACCTTCCCTCTTCCTTTTTCACCCGCTTGGGCCGAAGGCCGCCCGAGCATCGGCAGACCGGCCCATCTTCCTCGTGTAGGTGCCCTTCTCCTTCGGCAGCCATGCGGGGCCTGCTGCTCAGAGTCGTCCCCTTCCTCCCTCTGGAGTCCGAGCAGGACTCGATGTCCGACCGATCGCCGCTGGAATTTTCGGACGAGTCCGTCCTGAGCACGCCTCCACCGGCCCATAAAAGGAAGCCGCGACCCTCTTCCCTCCCCTCCTACTGGCATTGACGCGTCGGGCCACGGCACAGTGCCGTCCCCTTCCTCCGGACAGAGCCCGAACCGAGCACGGCTGCCGCCCCCGACCGTATCCTAACCACCGAATCTCCCGAAGTCCAGATATCCTACGCCTCCCTCGCGCCCCTATATAGGTCGGCCGAGCTCTGCCGTCCCTCCCCACAAGTTCCCGAGCAAGCCACGCCCTCCAATCTTGCCCTAGCCGCCGCCCCGAGCTCCGCCGTCGCCCCGAGCTCCGCCGCCACCGTCGATTTCTCCTCGGGAAGACTTCTCCGTCGAAATTGGTTGTTCTCCAAGCTTCGCAGCAAGGTCAGGAACCTTCCCGACCCCTTTTCCCTCGGTTTTGTGCACTATAGCCATGATGCCGAGCTTCGCAGCCTCCATAGTTCCGCCACCTAGCTCGCCGCATCCTCCCCGAGCTACCTCTGTGGCAACCGAAACCATAGATAGGTTCGGCTTGAACTTCTCGTGCTTCCCGACCAGGTCCCGAGGTGTGCCGAGCTTCCTAGCCCCGAAAACGCCGTCTCCGGCTATCTTGCCGGCGAGGAATCGGCCGGGCGCCGTCCGACTCCGGCGACCAGAGCCGCCCCTCTTTTCCCGAGCTACCTGCGCCGTCCACGGCCAATCCAACGGCTCACAGTGAGAGATACCCTTTTCGACCGGCACTTTTGCAAAAGAGCCCCTGAGCTTTTTAATGTTCTAACCCGCGATCCTTTGGCGTATTTCTCAGATTACGCTTTCCTATTTAGAAAACGTATTTCCTCGGTTTTAATTCAAAAGGCGTTTTCAATATTTACAGATTTGCCACTCAGTTTATTTCGGCCATATTTTATTCGTTTTAGCTCCGATTTGATCCGTTCAAGTCTCGTTAGATTCATAATTTTGTAATCTATCTAATGATGCTACTGTTACTCATACTTTCAACTTTTTAAAATTCGAGATTAGATTTATTCTATTATTTTATTAAAATAAAACTTGTTTATTTCATAACTTTCCCGTTTGAACTCCGATTTTCGTGATCTTTATATCGTTGGAATCGTAGCGACGCGTAGATTATTTTTATACATTTTTCAATCTGTTTTTCTACTGTTGGTGTACTGTTTATAATATAGATCTTGTTTGCTTCGTGTATGATTGCCTCGATGATTGTGTGGTGATTTTATGATCGAGTTCAGACGGTGAGCAATACATTGGTGATCAAGAGTACACTGAGGATCCAAGTTCTTCAGAGCACTTTGATCAAGGCAAGTATAGCATGGACCATCCTTGTTGCCTATTCACCTTAATCACTAAATTCATGATGCATGTGTCTACCTTAGCAACCATAGTATTTATTCCTAGTTTTGATCACTTGATCCTTGCTACCTATGAGATTGCATTTGAGTAGTGATGCTAGCGCTTGATGATGCCATGATCTTATGAACTTGATTAATTAATTATGAAATAAAGATTAAAAGATGCTTTTTAGCAACATGGACTAAGGACTTAACTGTAAGTATGACACCCGGGACTTACAGCGCAACCATGAGGGTCATATGGTTCTGACTTTAGTCAAGTATGAAGTTACTTTCTATCATGTTGTTAATCTTGAAAGGTTTCTTGCCGAGCTGGTTGTCTTGCGGCTCATGTCTTTGTGTGTACTGCTGCGTGTGTGTGCCACTAGAAGGAGGGCTCTACCACCCCTTGCCATTGCGCCCGGATTGATTAGTGGCATGTTAGGAAGGCTTTTGAAAGACTTCATAGTGTACCCTGCCGCACTTCCTTGGTGAGGTGACATGGGAGTCATGACCCTTGCCATATGGGAATCATGACTTATGGTGAAAGTGTGCAACCTCTGCAGAGTGTAAAACTGATATATCAGCCGCGCTCACGGTCACGAGCGGCCTTGGACGTCTTACAGGAACTTAACTAATTTAATATTGATTTATTTGAAGTTTCTATTGATGTTTATTCCATATTAATTATCATGTTTATATGATCATGCAAATCTTGTTCCTTGGTATAATCTATTGCTGCTACTCAATTTGCTAAAATGTGATCAACTAAAAGCAACCGCTGTCAAACCAGTGTCTTGCCTTATTTGAGCCTCATAAACCCGTGCTATTCTTGTTGAGTGCGACATGTACTTACGCTTGCTTTATTTTTCATATTTGGATAAAAATCTCGGATGGGGTAACAGATGACTATGATGATTCTTCTGAGGATTACTAGGATTGTGGTTCACCAGTCAACTACTTCCCTGTGAATTGGAGCTTCCGCGAGAGATTATAATTATTAGTCCGTTGCTATTTATGTAAAGACTCTGTGATATTATTCGTTATATATTGAACCTTGTGATGGTACTATGTAATTTGTCGCTTATGTGTGTGATTGATCTCTGGGCGCACATATAAGTTGGTTCATTCAATTTTATCCTTAAAATTGGGTGTGACACTAACCCTAAAACTACTACTAACACTACTACTAACAACTACTTAACTACTAACACTAGTAATACTAAAAAGTACATAACTATTAAAAACTACTACTACTAACCACTACTACTTACTAACTACAACTATTTACTAACTACTACTACTAACCACTACTACTTACTAACTACTACAATTTACTAACTACTACTACTACTAACCCTACAACTAACACTACTAACTACTACAACTAACACTACAACTAACACTACTAACTACTACTAGTAACACTACAACTAACAACTACCAACACTACTAACTACTACTACTACTACTAACACTACAAGGGTAGGGCTTACCTTGGCAGCAAGAACGGCAAGAGCGAGGGCCGGCGATGACGGCGGGGATGACCGCAGCAGCATGAGGATCAACAGGCTCCTCCTTCACTTTCTTCCTCTTCTTCATCCACCCTTCTCTTTCTTCCTCTTGCTCCACTCCTTCTCCCTCTGCTAGCCGGCCGCAGGGCACGGCGGGGCCGGTGGAGCTAGGCGCCAGCGGAGGAGCTCGGGGCCGGGGTGGCGCGGGGGCAGGGCGCGGCGGTGCGGGGCCAGCACGGGGCGGGGCGGGCGCGGGGAGGGGAGGGAAGGGGCGGGCACGCCGGCGGCGGGCGTGGGGCACGGGGCCGGCGCGGGGCGGGGCGGGCGCGGGGAGGGGAGGGGAGGGTAAGGGCTGGCGCGCCGGCGGCAGGCGCGTAGGCGGCCTGGGCGCAGTGCGGCGGCGGGCGCGGGACGGGTCGGGGCGGGGCGGGCGCGGGGCGCCGGCAGCGCGGGGCCGGCGCGGTGCGGGGCAGGGGCGGGGAGGGGAGGGGCGGGCGCACAGGCGGCGTGAAGCCGGGGGGCGGCACTTCGGCGCGGGTGGCGACGCTCCGGCGGGCGGGGGGGCGCTCCGGCGCGGGGGCGGCGGCGGCGGCATCGGGGCTGGCTGGGGGCTGGGCGGGCGTGTGTGTGTGTGAGTTAGGGTTAGGGGGCAGGGCCGGCTGGGAGTTATGATTCTGTTTTTTATTTTTTTAAAAAAAAACTCTTTGCCAAGTGCTAGGGCACGGCACTCGGCAAACTTTTTTTTGTTTTTTTGCACCCAAATTTTTTTTTTTTTGATGTTTGCTACAGTCACACAAACAACATGTTGAAGTTTGGAACTTTGTTATTGTATTTTGATATATTTCTTTTATTTATTTTGTTTTCTTGAATCTTTTCCGGAAAATGTAAGTTTGAACTACAGGTGCATGAAATAATGAAATGTAGCCATTCAAAAAATGATATTCATGTTGGAGGGTGTCTTTTGAGGCTGTATCCAAGAACTCACCGAAAAATTTCAACGTCTTATTCGCGGAACATGGCCACCCGCTTGTTGTCGGAGTGTATTTAAATTATATAAAATTCAAATAAAGTCCAAAAATCATGAAACTTGTCAAGGTGTCGTGTTATCGCATATAGAGGCTATGATAAAAAAATTAGAAAGATTTCGACCTAGTTGCGACGTCGGATACCTGAAACCCAGACATCTCCACGTGTGATCACATGTGGAGATATCTAGGTTTGGAGATGTCTGGGTTTTAGGCATCCGATGTCGCAACTAGCTCAAAATCTTCTCAATTTTTTATCATATCCTTTACATGCGATAACACAACACCTCGACAAGTTTCGTGATTTTTAGACTTTGTTTGAATTTTATATAATTTAAATACATTCCGACAACAAGCGGGTGGTCATGTTCCGCGAATAAGGCGTTGAAATTTTCCGATGAATTCCTGGATACGGCCTCAAAAGACTCCCTCCAACATGAATATCATTTTTTGAAGGGCTACATTTCATTATTTCATGTACCTGCAGTTCAAACTTACATTTTCCAGAAAAATTCAAGAAAACAAAATAAACTAAACAAATATATCAAAATGCAATAAAAATATACCAAACTTCAACATGTTGTTTGTGTGACTGTAGCAAACTTTTAAAAAAATTGGGCGCAAACAAACAAAAACAAAAAAAGTTTGCCGAGTGCCTAGGGTTGGCACTCGACGAAGCTAGCAGTTTGCCGAGTGCCAAACGTCTGGCACTCGGCAAAGATAACGGCGCAAGACGGCGTCGGCCCCGGGCATTTCTTTGCCGAGTGCGAGTCTTTGCCGAGAGCGAGACACCCGAGTGTCTGAATTTACCGAGTATCAGACACTCGGCAAAGAATGCTTTGCCGAGTGCCAACCTTTGTCGAGTGCGGCACTCGGCAAAGAAGGCCTTTGCTGAGTGCGCGATATTTGGCACTCGGCAAAGGCCCAGGCACTCGGCAAAGCGCCGGTTTCCTGTAGTGCTTGTCTCCTGTGCGTTCTTGAGGATTCGGAAAAGGAGACAGGATTGTTCTATAGCTTCTACATGGCTCTTTCTTGGGATCGAGAACGGGATAACGGATTTTGTAATCCGTGAATAAGTCGATTCTTAACAGTACGAGCTCACGGACTTTGAGTGCTGGAGACTGAGGCGGACGAGCACCTCAGGATGAACCACGACGAGCAGCTGGCACTGGTCCGCGCCAGGGACGGCAACGGGGTGTGGCCGTGCAGGCGTTGGTGTCCATGGCTCCTTGCTCAAGCTGTCAAGCAGAACCGCGCGTGGACGCTTTTAAATCAGCCAGCCAGAAGAATTCACACCCGATTCAGCAACTGAGCAAGTCCTCTACCTCCATATCTTCGGGAAATCGGTATTGCGCCCTGCACTGCTGACACCGCGGCCGCCAGCGCGCCCTCGCCGTGGAGCTCCCGTGCGGGCAGCCTCGCCAGGCATCTGGTCAGGCACGCGCCGAAGTAGTCCGCCCCGGTGTGAATGTGGAGCCGGATCGCGGGCGTCGACGACGAAGAACAGGAGCACGTCCCCGTCTACGGCAGGAAGAACATGAACACGTCCCGTTCGCGGCAGGGCGTCAGTGCAGAGACAGAGCGACGAAGCTGGACGGGAAGCGGTGCGCCGTGCGTTTCGCCAGGGGCAGACGATGCGCTGCTTCAGCCGCTTCATGTGCTGGGTGTCCAAGGTAAACGTCTGGAACGTGCATGTAGCACTGGCAAATCTGGCGCGAACAGCGTGAAACGCGTTGCCTGCACGGCTGGCAAGCGACAGCAGGCTCGTGTGTCAAGCTCCGGAACGAGGCGCTGGAACGTGAACACGTCGTGGTCCTCGTCGCTCGCGAGGCGGCGGACGTCAGCGATGAACCTGATGTGAGTGATGCCATGGTCATCGTCGCCGTCGACGATGGAGCGGCAGATGGAGACATCACCAGCGTCCATTAATCTAGCTCATTCCCTTTCCAATCTTGCTCTACAAGTCTCGGTGGGAGTTTCAACTAAGTTTCATTTGTATTAAATAGGTTGCCATATAGACATATTCGATGATATGATAGTGTATTTAAGAAGAGAATAAATAATGAAACTCTCTTGACACGATTACCAACTCTTCATGAGTCAATACCGATGATATAAGATGAAATTTTTATTCTCAGAGTGATTTCATTCGAGTTTTATTTTATTGTATATAACATGACAGTATTAGAAATAACGCAGTGAAACTTGCCACTGGCCTAAGTCATACACATTTTTCATATAAGAGTAATAATACGTGATGAATTAGAAATTTGTTAGAGTCCTATTTGGTTTATTGTTCCGTTACCCAAACTTATTGACCATGATGAATTGAGAGCTCTAGTTAGACAAAGGTTCATACGAGTTAGAAACGTCTAGCCATGTTACTGAGTCTAATTCTAAAATGTGTTAGAGGTGTACAAAATTGCGCTTTAATGTATAACATAAGATATTAATCCCGTTGCAACTTACAGATATATTTGCTAGTATAGGTTAAGTAGCCACTATTTATTAGACAATTGATTATTGCAATGGTTGCCCATCGTGCAGAAAATCTTACTATTATTAATTAGAGGCCTCAATGGAGGCACCACGTTAATTCTTACCAGACGCGCTAAGAAAAAAGATAAATCCTAAAAATTCTCACAATAATCAGAAACATCTAACCTTTAATTTGGTAGACTCTAATCATCATCATCAATAACAACCATTGGATCTATTGTTATTTGAATAAAAAATTACCCACCTCTGCCATTATGAAAAATACATAAATTAACCCCCTGATTTTACAAATAAATTACCCACCTTTGCCATTATAAAAGATAATTCATAATAATCCCCCTAAGTTTATATATAAATTAGTCACATCTATCAATATAAACATAATTCAAAATAACACTCTTAACCATTTAACTTTGTTCTATATTACCCATGAGATAACTTAAAATATAACCCTCCAATTTTGTAGATTACTCACATCTATCATTATAAAAGATGATTTCAAACACATATATATTTAGGTTACCCATATATATCATTATAACAGATAACTTAAAATATAACTGACTAGTTTTGTATCTGGATTACATACATCTATCATCATGAAAGATAATTTAAAATAAATAGTAATTATTTTTACATTCAACCTACATATGTACTACCTTCGTATAAGAAAAAGAAGACGTTTAGTACAACGGCAAGGTCTTCAACACATGACTTTGACTTCCTAATTCTATAACAATATTTATTGAAAAGTGATATATGTATACTTTTATATAGTTTTCATATTTTCAAACTCAACAATTTAAAAGTTATTCATGATTTATATTCTAATGTTTGACCAAGATCTTTTTCAAAACATTATTTTTTCCTATAAAAAATATAAAGTATTAGTTTTATATTTGTATCTGCCTCAGTTATTATTAAAAATAAAAAATATTAAATATACCTGTGAATAGTATTGTGTGCTACTAATAAAATAAATAGATATTCATAAAGTTCGAGTACATTTCAAAATCATAAACTTCTACGACCATGAAATTAATAAGTTTCTATTCTAAATAAGTTTAAATATTTTAATTAAAACATTATATCATATTAATATTGGAAATTAAATTTTGTGCACTCTATGATATATAAAACAATACTAGACACATATAGATATGTGATATAGCAAATTCAACAAGTTCGGTGCTAAGGTACCATCTGAATTTTCACTTAATTACTATTCAGAGGAACAATCCAAATAGGACTTAAACTATTTTTAAAAATATATTTTTTGAATATTCAACATGTGAAAAAAATCGCACAACTTAATTGAAAGTCGATCAAAAGCTAAACTATAATTTCTGAAGTCATAGAAAGAGATGAAAAAATTGAATGGCTGATTGAATTATACGGCTGGCTAAATTGTAAGACTGAATTATTGTAAGAGAAAAATATTGTTTTGTGACTGAAAATAAGCTGAATCTACCTCAAGCGAACATGATATTAATAATGGACCATCCATATTAATCCTCATGAGACATGTTTATCCTCACGAGACATGATAGGAAAAATGATAGATCCTAGAAATTCAAAAAAAATATCAGAAACATTTGACTATAAGTATGGTACAGTCTAATTACAATTGATAATAATATTTGTTAGATCCATTCTAGAAATAATTAAGCATCTTTGCTATTGCGTAAAATAACATAACACAACACATGACTCTATATTCAAACTACCCATATATATCATTAAGAAACACGACCTAAAGTATATATAAATTTGGATCTATGTACCTATGTACTCTTACTATGAAATATAATTTATTAACATAATCTTCATATTTTTATCTTAAAAATAAATATCCTCTAAAACCTACGTCTAAAATTACACATTTCTTTTATTTAAAATATTAAAATAACATGTAAAGAAAAAATTAAATATTTGACATGAAGTATGAGAGTTCATTGGTGGCTATATTTTCTCAACCCTTTAAGATTAAACTTGATTATTATAAGTATTAAAATTCTCTTTAGCTTAGCACTACTATCCCTTTTGAGATCTCACTTCAAGTTCTATCGCTTATCTTAAAAAACATGCTGCATGTTATAAATGATTGCTCTTGCTATTATACTCTCTCCATCCTAAATTGTAAGTCATTCCAAAAAATTTGAAGAGTCAAACTTTCTCAATTTTGACCAAGTTTATATTATAAGATAATAATATTTACAATATCAACTAAGATAGTGTTTGGTTGGGTCTTTTGTAACGGTATTTGAATACAGAGGCACTTGATAACGTTTTTTTTTTTTTTTTTTGATAACAAGCACTTGATAACGTTAGATTGCGTTTGTTTCACCACCACGGTAAACGCATCACGTCGTAAAGCGATACGGCCTGATACAAACCTGATCTCGCTCAAACCCGAGCGTAACTGTTTGTCTGGTCTATTCCGCCTCCCCCCTCGACATCTTCGTCTAGTTCATGCCCTGTGCCGGTGCCGTGCCACCGCCCGCCGTCCACCCCCATCCTACAACTGCGGCGCAGGCATGAGCATGGGAATCCGATCGATCTGCTCCGCTTCGCGGCAACCCCGCTGTCCATCCCCATCGCACAACTGCGGCGCAGGCAAGAGCCTGAGAATCCGATCGATCTGCTCCGCTTCGTCGGATCAGAGGACGACGTCTAAGAATTGGATGCCGTCGCCGGAGAAGAAACACAAACGCTGCCCCTTGCTGCACGTCGTGGGCCTCCTCGAGTTGGGCGAATGTCGCAACCACCTGCTCTGTTGGCCTCGGTCTTGTCGTCGTCGACCATGTCCCGCAGCCGCCAGGAGAATTGTTAGGACCATGCCCGGAAGCAGATGCAGGGCAACGATCGGAGCATGAGCTCTGGATCTCGGTCCGCTGTTTATACAGAGTTGATTCCTTTACGTTTACAGCCTGGAACCAAACAAATTCAGTATTCTATTACTTTGTTTCCATTTGCGGTGTCTTCCTTTATCGTTTGCGCTAACGTTTGCATAATGGAACCAAACAGCATCAAATATATTTTCATAGTACACTTAATTGGTGTCATAATTCTTCATATTTTTCTCTATAATTTTAGTCAAAGTTGAGATAGTTTGACTCTCCAAGATTCTTGAAATAACTTACAATTTAGAATAGAGGGAGTAGTATTTAAGAATATATTATAAGACCAAGAACCCTTATTGTTAACAAGCAAAAGGTAGAGTTGATAAAAAATATAATAATCACAAAAAAATCAGTTTGATGGCAAACAAACTATAGTAGCCAACAAAGAATAAAATTTGAAAATAAATAAATAAATTGATATTCATGAATTTATAAGTTTCAATCTGTGAATTGGATTAGACTTTATGAAATATCTGTTATGTCTAAAAACAAACAAAGATAAAACATTTAATTTAATAAAAAAATTCTTTATTAATTAGATGTATTACATATGTAATATATGTCTTAAAATTTTAACCCGTGCGAGAGCACGGATTGATGGACTAGTTCAGCCAATTAGTGCAGGGCGTTCTACTAACAGAATGTGGTGCCGGTGCCGCCGAGCCCTGAGCCCGCGATAGTTACATTTGCACGGTACAGAAATCCACTATTGGCCAGTCGGCGCATGAGAGAGCGGTGGCCGGTGGTGCCGTGGTGGAATATACATGCAGCAACTGTGTGTGCAACTGATAAAGGAGATACATATGAGCCGTGTGCCTGCGCTTGTGAGGTCATGTCGGCTAGAGGCAGCGTATGTATGCAGTGGCCAAGAATATCTTGTACTGGCGGTCGAGTGAATGGCTAGAATTAGAACTGAACATTTATGGTGGCCGACAAGTTTGATCATCTTCAGCTGTTGGCTGTTGCCTGTTGCATACTACAATAAAACGGGTAGTACTTTTTAGACGAAAATGACTACTCGAAATTTCTTTCCCAGAGAAAAATGTAGCAAGTGATGTAATTATGTAAAATCGATCTTGCACATGGAAATTTTATGTCCTAAAATTGGTAATCTTCTAGCTCTTTGATCTCATGTGGAGCAAATAATGAAACAGCTCGACTACTGCCCATCTCATTACAAAGCATTGATGTATAAACAATGAAATAGATCTACACGAGTAGAGAAAATTTTAGTCCCGGTTTCCAACCCTCTTTATTCTCTGTATTCAAACCAGGAGAAGAAATCCCCTTTAGTCCCTGTTGGAGTAACCCACGACTCAAAATCTCCTGAGACTAAAAAAATAATATGTATCACAACTGAGTTCTATTCGCATGAGATTCAGACTCAAGATCTCATTCGTAGCCTTGTGTATAACTTACCATTCCACCTACACGGTACATGTGACTTCAAATAGGATGTTTTCTTTTTGAACTAACCCGTGCATGACCCTTTTGTTCAGGTTGGTGTTGCCAACTGGGACCAATGTTGACCCTAGTCCCGGTTAGTGTTATCAACAGAGAGTAAAGGTTCTTTGACACCTCATAAAAGTTGGAACCAGACCTAATTCTTCTTTTAGTCCATGATGCAAAAAATATGAGACTAAATCAAAAATCTAATGTGGATGAGTCTGTTTTCTACTGGTGCTAGGAGGACGGCTTGGGTGGAACCCCAAAACCCACCTCTTTGAGCCATGTAGGTGTCAGCTAATGTGTGAATTCAGTATGGACTGGTCGAGGATGTTTAGGTCCAATCCGCCGATAACCTTGGGTGGAGTGGGGCAACTCCTCTCTTGTGTCATTGGGCAGGCAGCTCCGCTGCTGCTCTGCAGCCAAGCATGTTTCCTTGTTGAGGCAACCCAACATCGATGCCTTGGCTTAAACTCAAATAGCCAAATTTAATATTAAAACAAGGATTGAATATTAAGAACTCTTTGGATTTTAGTACCCTAGCTCGTTCGATAGATTTTGCTACTTAGGATTTTCTTTTGAAAGGGTCATTGGAAAAAGGGAATTGTCTTGTAGATTTTGATCGTTAGGATTTATGTTTAGAAAAGATGATCATTGGGAAACTAAGGAATGCTCTGTCACATTCCTATGACAATCATATGGATTGGGCTTATCACCTTCCTTTGAGGACCACTTGGAATAGTTTGTTTTCTAGGAATAAATAAAAACCATAGTAAACGTCGGTCTAGATTTTCAATCCTCCATGATTTCGAAGTCCAATTCGACCATCTTCCGTACATGTATTGTACAGCCGCTTAGTCATCGTGACCGATACTACTTTACGTGCCACATCATTGCCTACTCCTACGCGATTCCTACGTGATTATGCTGGTGTTGATTGACGAGACGCGCTCTTCCCCCAATCATGCCGGCCAGGCTTTTAACTGAGCTGGCTTCGCCTACCCAACCCAAAATTAGCACTTCTTCTCAATCGTAGTATAATAATTTTTTTCTCATAATAAATTCATATCAGTAAAAACCAATATTTTTTTCCTGACAGCCAAACAGAGCCTACGGTTAGGCTTGCATTAAGCAGGAGGACGCTGCACGCGTCATGCATCCAGCGACCCCCTGTATATCATCCGTGAATCTATAAAACCCCTCGTGAAGTTACTATAAAATTTTTAATATTTTTAAAGGATGGAAGGTATTAGAAACGCGATCCGAATATTGAAGAAGACTAATAGTCACGATTAGACTCAACTTAAGATTAAATTAAGTTTTTTGTCTAATTCTATGTTTAACTCAGTCCTTAAATATTTTCTAGCTCCGTCTCTGCTGCATGCAGTCCACATCAGTGGGTTATGACCGAGTACGCTCGCAAATGGAATCCAAGGATAACACTTACCTTGAGACAGCACGCCTGTGCCATAGTAGATCGACGCGGTTCGCACCAGGAACAAATGGTCCGTAGTGTAGCCTCGGCGTAGCCAGTGGACCAACCAAACCAAGCCAGTGGACCAACCAAACCAGTAGTCCCTTTTTTTTTTCCCCTACTAAAAATACCCACTACACGAACGGCAAACCTGGCAAAGATACCTACAGCTAGCCGCCGCCGCCGCCTACTACTCACCTCACCCCGTCCGTCGCCACGACGGCACACGGCCAAGCTCACATCGGTCGGTTGCAAAGATGGCAATTTGTACGCATAGCTCGAAACCGACGGGTTTTTACTTCATTAGGGTAAGGATATGGTTATTTTTTTTACCCATAGGATAAGTAAATGGGAAAAAATCCTTACCCAACGGGTGAAAACGGGTAAGGGTATGGGACTGTATTACCTGCACCCGTTAACCCATGGGTAAATTGAACCCGATTCAATATGAAGAAATTATGGGCTAAAACTACCATCACACAGCCCAAGCTCAGTAAAATAGCATGTAAGGATGTGAAACACTAAATCTCATATGGTGGAGACTTGAAATTGATAATTAGTATCCATCCTAATTCCTATTATTTATTAGATTATTTGATTTGGCGTTCATTTAGCCTGTTTGATTGGTGAATTTATTATTGCTTTGTGAACTGTACTTCTTTGGCTCAAATTAGGAGTATTTATATATAGTTTTGAATTGTAAATGTCCTTCGAATACTAGGTAAAAATTACCTATGGG
Source organism: Eremochloa ophiuroides (assembly GCA_038502445.1). Classification (NCBI taxonomy): domain Eukaryota; kingdom Viridiplantae; phylum Streptophyta; class Magnoliopsida; order Poales; family Poaceae; genus Eremochloa; species Eremochloa ophiuroides. The sequence continues at coordinate 9,952,320 of JAHLJS010000002.1, forward strand.
ATACCCATTACCCGTATGTTACCCGCGCGCATGGGTAAGAGTATGGAAAAAAAATCTTACCCGTGTATGAGTAAAAGTAAATTAATAAGTAAAATATTTTTTAATAGATAAAGATATGGGCACCATATAGCTAGCGGTAATTACGCATTGCCATCTCTAGTCGGTTGCCGACTTGCCGTTGCCTCGCCGCTCGCTGGTGAGTTGGGCTGGCGGCCTAGGCGAGGTAGTAGCAGCGAGCGGTGCTGGCAGCACTGTTTCTGTAGACTTTTTTTGTGACTACTGTTTGTCTGTTTCTGTAGAACTGTAGCCGGCTAGCGCCGCATCGTGTCGGTGGTCGTGCTCTCGTGGAGCAGCAGCAGCCACGGGTGTCACGCACTGGCCCGTCCGTCGTGGCTTGGCCTGGCCGGGGGGCGGGTGCTGGGGCCGCTGCCGCCAGGACCGGCCCAAAAGTGGGCGGCCCCTTGCTGCCGCAGCCCGCCCCACGCACTGTCCTCCTCTCCCTCCCCGGCCCCGGACCGCACAAAGAGACCGAGCCAGGCGACCCGTTTGCTGCTCCCCTTCCCCGTTTTGTCCAAACATTTCGTCTCGTCCGTACTACCCCCGTCCCGCAGCTTTCATCACGTGGACGGTGCAGCATGGTGCGCTTAAAAAAGCACCGAAAACGTCCAGCCGCATACTCCAAACCATCTGAAATCTCGGGGCACCAACACCATTGTGCAAATTAGTTTTGAAATAATAACATTCCGATACAGCACGTTCTCTTGACCTATCAGCATTTATTTTCAGCTACGAAACAATATTTTTCTCTCAGAACAAATCAGCATCAGTCAAAATTAGCGATTGTTTGTAGCCAGTAGTGATATTTATTTAATATTATAAATGCTAGTAATTTTTTTTAATAGCTTTGGTCAAAGTTGAAATTATTTAATTTCTTGAGAAACGAGAATTACGTTGTTTTAAGAAGAGAGAGCATTAGAGCAAGTATAATAAAAGGCTGTAAGCCAGTTAAATGATGATGTGGAGGAGAGAGTAGAGAAGAGAGAAGGAAAGCGGGCTGTAAACTTACAGTCGACTTAGGCACAGGAACCAAGAAACTCTGTGAGAGAGACAAGTGAGCCATGTGCTTGCCGTAAAAGATTGACTACTATACGAATGGGCTGAAAAAAGGCTGCAAGAAACCTTACAGCCAGCGAGCCGGCTATATTATTAGCCTTGCTCTTACATACTGTATATATAATGATAGAAAAATGGTAATTGCTGCCACCTGCCAACTTCTTGTTGTCATTAGTGCCAGAGGGTGAGAGAAAAGCCAGCGGTTTCGACCGTACGAGGAAGGACCCTGGGCCCCGCAGCGGACCCTCGCGATGAGAGATGCGGTGGGACCCAGCGGGCCCGGGCACGGGGCATTGGCCAATGGCGGTTCGACAGCGGCGGCGCGGAAACCATCCCGGTTTCCCCCCTCCGATCCGTCGCGGCAGCGCGCATCGCCGCTTTAAATCCGGCGCCTCCCTCCTTCCCTGCCGGTCCCCTCACCTCCTCTCCCTCTCCACCGCAGACGTCATGCAGTCGCCGGCGCCATAGCGCCAGCGCCAGCGCCTACTATATATCTACGATTAGCTTACTATCCTGTCAATCAAGCCTCTCGTAAGGAACAAGGAAGGTAGCTAGTAGCTAGTTTAATTTATAGCTGCTGTCGTCGTCGTCGGCGGCGGCAGCAGCGACGTACGTGCCTGTTCTTCTAAGAGGATAGGCTTGGTTGGCAGCCAGCGAGTGACCAGCTAGGATTTTGGTTGAGGTCAGGAGGGGGAGGAGGAGGAAGCGGCGGCGGCGATGGGGCGCGGGAAGGTGCAGCTGAAGCGGATTGAGAACAAGATCAACCGCCAGGTGACCTTCTCCAAGCGCCGCTCCGGGCTGCTCAAGAAGGCGCACGAGATCTCCGTGCTCTGCGATGCCGAGGTCGCGCTCATCATCTTCTCCACCAAGGGAAAGCTCTACGAGTACTCCACCGATTCATGGTACGCGCTCTCGATCGGCTCCGTTGCTCACGTTTTCGACGCAGCCCGCGCTGCGTAGGTGCATGCTGCACCATTTCCAAGCTGTTTTGAAACTAATTACTCGGTGTTCCGTAATTAATTATCCGTTCGAATTTGTTGAGAATTTTCGGGCTTTGGGTTATTGGATAGACAGACGTACGGCTCGGGCTATATGAATTGAAGAGGCCTATAGCGTCTGCCGCTCGTGCACGCGAGCGCTATATACGAGGTAATTTTATGTTCCGCTTTCGCTGTGAAGGCGTCGATACTTGGTCGATCTGTTTGGGGGGGAATCTTTGCTGCCATGCTGCATGTGTTAATTGCTTGACTGAGTTGACTCCTACTGCCGAACGGCAATACTATACACATCTCATCTCGCACTTCTTATTAATCAATATGTGTACATATACTCCACTTATTAGTATATATTAAGGTTGCGCGGAGCCGGGACGACTGGGGTTTGGGGATTACATGAAGGATTATGGTTTTTGTAAGTTGGATTTTTCGCATTCAGGTCTGGCAGCATCTGTAATTATTTACGTTTCTGGGTCACACACTCACACCCATCACTAGCTGCTTGCTCCACCCATTGTTTCTTCGCACTTTGCTTCCTCGGCTTAATTGCGTGATTATTTCTTTGTTCTTCCATTTTTTTTTGTTGTGCCCCTTTTCTTATTCGATATTGTTATGTGGTACATATCCTTGGTTAGGTTGCATGGTTTTCTGAATGAACAGATAGGCACACGATACGCCGATCCATCCTTTCTTCTTCTGTACTTACCATCACTGCTATATTAGCCCACTACTTACTTCTATCAGGACAACTAGTAGATGTGCATGGTTTCTGAGTACAGAACCACTCATTATACTTGCATAAGCTGCAGTGGACTTCTAGTTTTCTCCTTTTGTCTCATCTTCCTTTCTGCCATTACAAGCCGTGACCAACCTCCCACGCCGATTGTGAGTGTATTCTCTCCGTACCAAAATAGATTATCTTATATTTAATTTTGTTCCAAAATATTTGACTCTCATTTTTTAATTCATCTTTTTCTTTTTCTAATACATCTTTCTCTTTCCCGGTACATTTCCATCTCTACCTATCTTTACCTATCTCTTCTCCTTATTTTCTGTGCACCACATTCCTCTTTATTTTCTATGCACCACACCTTTTTGCTCCTTCTTAGCTTCTGTACCCAGATCTATAAAGTCATCTATTTTGGTAACGGAAGAAGCAGTAAAAAAAATCAATCTTAGTAACCATGCATTTGAACAGACTGATAGTTTTTTTTCTTGAATAATGATGACCGAGAAGATTTATGCATGGCAGCAAACACCTGCCCTATCGCACATAAATAAATGTATTATCCCGGTCTCCCTAGCTTCTCTTCTCCTCTTTGTGGTCCACTTTGTACTACTGACACTGATCAATCAAACTTGGGCGATTAGCAACATGTAGCTTTTCCATATATGACATTAATAAGGAAGTCAGCACATAATTAAAAATAATTCCAATGGCACATGGTGTCCTGTGTGCCTCTAGAAGAATCATCCAGCACTCAGATGTTTTTTTTACATGTTTTCTGCTCTGACGACTGTGGTCTAATAGATATGACTGAAAAGGAGAGGATTCCCGCACGAAAGGGAATGCTATGTTTCAAAGAATGGAATGGAAATGCTGTTAGTTAGCTGGTCCTAACCGTTCTTTCATCTTTATTAACTGAATAATTTTGTGAAAAAAAATAAATTTTTAGAAAAGGAAGTATGTAGTAGGTTGCTTGGTGCCTTGTGCTGCAATGCTAGTTCCTTCTCAGAGTGAAAAGCAAATGTTATGTTGAAGCATTCTGAGTTCTTGCATGAGAAACATGGTGGTGCTTGCACGGAACCTAAGACGATATGATATAGTACTGCATCACTAAGGCTGAATAGGATTATAGGAAACTAAATGCATTTAATTCATGCAAGTGTAGCACTCGTCTATTTCAGTTCTCTCAGACTCCTGTGTCTGATCTACACTGAGTACGTAGGCATGCAGACATTCTGTAAAAGCAAATACAAGAGGATCATCGTCTTTCAGTTAGGTGAACCTGTATCTGAGAAACTGTTGCTTATTACTCAATATGCATTCATCCTAGCACCTCTAGCTAGACAAGACAACTGAATAGTAGCATCTTCTCTACCAGAACATCTGCATCAATTTCAGTTTGTAAATATTTCTTATATGCCTATATTGATTTATTCAATTATGTTTTACCATTTTCGCATATCTTAAAAAATTCAAATCTTCGCACTTTCACCTGAAAAATATAACAGATAAATTTCTGAATGCATGTGTGTGCATTTCAATACCACATGTGCGATTTTATTTCTAATGATTGTCATTGTGTACCTATGCATGTTTTACTGAAGGTAGAACATTCCACCATATATAAACGTTCGTGTACGACAGTGAATCGATTACGTTGACCTGAAAGTTGCATTTTTCCTTATTGTTCACATGCTCCTATACTTCTACGAGTTCCCCCAAACTTTTCTTGCATCCAACTTTCTTATTATGCAGCCCCAAATGCTTTTTTTTTAAAAAAAATAGCATTTTTATACAAAGTGGCCTTTTTAGAGCACTATTACCTGTAAACTGTGATATCTCGTAAAAATTAGAAATCATCCTTCACCTTTCCCCTGAAGGCATGAAATTCAGCAAATCAATGTAACTTTTTTTGTATAGAATATGATGTCTTCTGCATGTATGCTTCACGATTTGACAATAAAATGGGAACCATGTTCCCTGTTCTAGCCTTTTGTCGTCGTCATTGTTAATAATTATCTTCTTAGTGGCACCAGGCTGGTTCGCGTGTGTATTGTCATCTGGTGTATGTTGGTATGACTTAGTATTAATGTTTGTAGACAGCAGCGGTGATGGTGTACATTTGGGTACTCCTTTTTCTTCTTGACTGAAAGGATATGTAGCTCTCATAAGTGTTCAAGGGAAAAATCTCAAGAAACAAGAACTGCAAGAACAGAATATGTCGCACATATTGCTTTATGGATTTAATTTTCAAAAAAATTAATGGTCAAGGTGGGGAGCATCCCCACCTGATCTTTTTTTTATGAATGTGTTCCTGCCAACAAAATGTTATTAAAATCACAAGTTCATATAAAGATAATTTTATAGTAATACCCTTTAAAAAATTAAGAAGATAACAGAAACTTCCGTTTTTATAGGATGATAGTCTTAAATGTTAATAAGCTTCTGAGATTTGCTAACTAAACATATAGTTTAATTTTAGTTCATACACTGTTCCATGGAAATTCAGTTACTACAAACAGCAAACGATAGTTTTGGAACAATAAATTAACAGTTCAAAAAACATAAAGCATATGTATTGTATATATCGTGTATAAATATTACATTATGGTCTAAGTTTTATACGACATGAAGGTGCTATGGTAAATGTTACATTAATGAATATAATCCTACCGTTCTTTGTCATACTTGTATATTGTTGTCATGTTGTGCATATCGTTTAGTTATTCTTGCTTACAGTAATTTACTTCCAGTTTCGAATTGTCATTTCCACCTTTTCACAGTATGGACAAAATTCTTGAACGGTACGAGCGCTACTCCTATGCAGAAAAGGTTCTCATTTCAGCAGAATCTGAAACTCAGGTAAATTCAATTTCCTTTAGCAACATATGAAGCTGTTGTGTAACTTCATTCAATTAACAGGCTCTGCTAGTTGATTCATAGCTTTTTAGCTTTTGTTCATTAGAAAATTTCTTCAGTTCCTGCCAAGTTGGATCAGAAGTATGATTTTCGTGCTGATCAAGACTTTTAGTGGTAGTGTTTTTTGTTGGTCGTGGTTTTCTTTCTTGAGTTAAAAGACATGAATCTAACGATCAGTACCTAGGGGTGTTGGCGTGGGTGTATTGAATGAGTTTTTTACCCTCCTTTTCTTCTTAATATAAAATATACACAGCTCTCCCATGTTAGAGAAAGAAAAAAAAATTATCCCTGCTGCTTCATTACTTGTTTTACCAAACAATTAATTATTTTTTTAGCTCCCTTACATAGATGGCATATGTAACCAGTACATGATAGCAAGGTGTTTTGTTGTGAACAGAATTGTATATAGAAAGTGCAACTTGACTACATGAGTAACTTATATTTGCATAGATAGAAAGTTAAGTCAATCATGTACAACGTTAGGACAGCCAAATTAGTCAAATTTGTAATAATTTTGTTCTAACATCATCGTGTAGTAGTAGTGGAAGGAATTGCAATTTTAGCTGGCCCCTACATTATATACATGGTATACATTGGCCTTTTGAAACCACAAAACTCATGCATATGTTAGTTTTGGATAAAAGATTTAGCAACTTGATATGTTTTTTACATTTAGCAGCTTGTCAGATCCCCTGAACATTTTGTTTGAGCATCCAAAAAGATAAGTTTGTGGAACACTGCTCTTCCTCTCGTCCCATACAGTCTCAATGCTACTGTTGTTAACTTGGTTGAACTACTAGAGCTATCTTTGGAAAGGACATTAACTAATTAATACATGTTCTAGGTCAAAAACTCTACTACAGCCTTTAGGTCCATTTCTACTAAATCGATATATGATGCTAACAATGTTATCGAGTTGTCCAACTAATCGCGATCAGTGAGTCTAATCGATGCCATAGTGATTGGCTATGCACTATGTTTAGTTGGGCTGATTTGCCATGGCGACTAGGATGAGTAGATGATTTGATAACATTAGATGGTAAAGCCATAAAAGTATACCCCCATCACCAATTCGGATTTAGTAAGATCAGACCCTATAACTTGACAGTATTTTTCTATTGAGAATATTTGACACCCCAAAATGTCATTCATGAATGAAGTGTATCAGGCAGTCCAAAAAAATAACTAGTATTATTTTGTTCATATTGTAATGTTTGTGAGATGAAAGAAATTTAATGGTTCGTAGTGGCTTAATATACGGTTTTATTAAGATAAACAAGAATACAACAATCTCGAGCAAGATAACATCCTATTCAAAAGCTTATCTTAGACCTAGACCACTGAGGTGAGCTTCCTCCATGAGATCCCTTTGGCCATCCTGGATACAGGATTAATATGTACTGACCATGTCAAATAATTGTGATTGACCACTGGACAGTGTAAATTGGCATACCCCAAAATATGAAGGGGGGAATGACATGAATTATTTCCACCATCTGATTTACTTTTCAAAACTTGTTGTGTGTCTTATATATTTGGTGGAAATGGCAATCACAAGACATAAGCACCGATACACCGTTGGCCGTTAAAGAAAACATGGGTGTAAAATGAAGTTAAAGACAAGATATTGATATATTAGAGAATTCTTATATTATAAAAAGTAACTATGTTTATTTATATTAGCGTACATGTTTTTTCATTGAATGTTTTCATGTTCATCTCTATGGTCATCAAGTCCCACCGTTTGTTTTGTTGAATATGCATGCATAGATCCTGAATACCAGTAGTACGTGATACCTGTATGTATTGGAGTTTAGGACAATTTCTGGAAGCACAGGAAACACTAAAGCCAAATGTCTTATATGTTGTCAACTGTTTCCTCACCGATTTCTTATAATAATCCATGGAGCTTTTTCATATGTTTTTACTAAATATGGTATTAGTCAACAAGTCATAGTTATGTAATAAATTTGGTCCAGCTTTTTTAGATACATAACTTTTGCTACGCACCTTAATATATGATATATGTCTAGGAATATTGTAAACTATGTATCTAGAAGATAACGACTTATAATATGGAATGGAGGGAGTACAAAACTGCAGGACAGTCCTTGGTTCACTTAACTATTTCCCAGTTATTATGTTGAGCGTCTACTTCAATTTTGGTATACTAAATCAGCATCATTCCTTTTCATGATGTTGGCCCATATTAAATAACGTAAATCTTCTTTGCTTTGTGCAGGGCAACTGGTGCCATGAATATAGAAAACTAAAGGCGAAAGTCGAGACAATACAGAAATGTCAAAAGTAATTTGTAGTGATTTAGTTGCTGAAAATATGTAATATGCCCTGTTGAAGATAAATATGACCAAGACTTGTGTGTCCTGCAGGCACCTCATGGGAGAGGATCTTGAAACTTTGAATCTCAAAGAGCTTCAGCAACTAGAGCAGCAGCTGGAGAGTTCACTGAAACATATCCGAACCAGGAAGGTAGTGTGATCATATATATTAGACTGCAGTGCATTACTTATGTGGTGCCTACTACACCACTGACAGCCATGCGCTCTGCATGTTGGAAAGCTAACAAGTAAATATTCATGGCATGCGCAGAACCAGCTTATGCTCGAGTCAGTTTCAGAGCTCCAACGGAAGGTAAATTGTTGAGCTTGCTTAAAGTTGGGTGTTCGAACTTACTTTTTAAGGGGGGTGTTTACTTCCTAAAATTTTTTCTCTTTCCCCATCACATCGATTGCACTTTCCGTCTGCATGGAGCACTAAATGAAGTAGCAGCTGTTGCATGTTTGTACTTTTTGCCTGATTAGCTTGATATGAATCTTTTGAGTCTACTTGAGCCATGATTGCAAACGAAAAGTGCTACAGTACAATTTTCACCCCCTTTTCACCCAACTGATCTGTGGCTGGCCATTAGATGTTCATGGTTTGTTGCAAGTTTTGACTACTTTGTTTGCCTTGTTACATCCACAAAATATTCCTGCTCTTGCGCTGTGCACTATGCTGAGTGTTGGCATGCAATGCATTGTTACCGCAGGAGAAGTCACTGCAGGAGGAGAACAAGGTTCTGCAGAAGGAGGTAGGCAGACGTTGCTGCCGCTCAACACGTCGCCTCATCCATGCTCAGCGGGCCCTCTGTTTTCTCATGAAGCAAGTTAAATTTACAGAAAGCGTTACTCCTGCCTGCAGCTCGCGGAGAAGCAGAAAGCCCAGCGGCAGCAAGTGCAACGGGACCAAACTCAACAGCAGACCAGTTCGTCTTCCTCGTCCTTCATGATAAGGGAAGCTGCCCCAACAACAAATATCAGGTAGTAGTTTGGCCTACGCCCAATTTCCTGCAGATGTAGCTGACATTTCAGGAAGCAACTGACAAGAAAAATGACCGTTTGTGTCCGATTTTTGCAGCATCTTCCCTGTGGCAGCAGGCGGGAGGGTGGTGGAAGGGGCAGCACCAGCGCAGCCGCAGGCTCGCGTTGGACTGCCACCATGGATGCTTAGCCACCTGAGCAGCTGAACAGGTGAACGTTTCTTCTCACCGTTGCGGCGCGCTAGCCCAAAATTCAGCGACATTCCCCGGACTGGCCCGCTTCTCCGCCTGGTGCAGGACCGTCGTGATCGCGAGAAGCAGCATCAGGGTTTACCGTATTTTTTACCACCATATATAAGTAGCAAATCTGCAATGTGTATATTCTGTTGACCGTTTCCGCTTGGGCGGCCGCACGAGTACTTTACGCATGTAATATATGTGCTTCATCAAATATTCCATTTTTATGACCCTAACACGTGCCGTTTTGTGGTAATTTCGAGTCCCACATAATACGTACACATTCATAGCCCAGTGGCCTTGATCCTTTGCATCAGGCTCCATTTCTACAGAGTACAACTTTGCAGCCGTTCCCTTTACGCATCAACTTCCATATCTTAGTGGTCGTTCCAAAGTCAATAGAGGAATGCATCCGATTTAATTGCAATGTTCTAATGTCTCCTAGGCGCCTTTTACTACGAAATGCAGTTATCTGAAAACCAGAGGAAGACACCATGGTATTCTGTCGGATAAATTAGTAAAGATGGTCTTAAAAAAGAATGACCTTTCTGCCATCGGTAATGTACAACCATTTCGCCACAAATCGAGGTGTTTACCATCCCAGGTCATAGCTGACACGAATGCCTACCCACCCCAAACCCAACCCCACCCCCCAACACACCCACCCCCAAAAAAGTCAATTTAACACAAGCTAAAGCCCTAGTTACTTCTAAGAACGCCAATAAACAACCTCTGACCTCTGTACCTTGAGTCCTTGACCCTAAAGGTGAAATGGAGGATGCAAAAGGCACGTGGAAAGAAGAGGCCGAGTTTGGGATGGCTATTAGGATAACCGAGGTAGCTTCTCCTTCAGCCGCGAAATGAACTTAAATGTCTCCTCTGCTTTTACTTGTTGATAAATATCATTGCTTGATACCCTGTCGGGATGGAATTTCAGAAGAGCTTGCTTGAAGGCTTTAACCTGAAAATGATAAGTAATCTCATCAAATTAACTATTATGTTACAGATGTTCCTAAATCTCTTCTATGTCCCGAGCAGAAAGCTTATATATTAGTCTCTGCAAACAAAATGAGCTCCTTTTATCAGAACACAGGTTTTTGAAATACAGGTAGCTATTGATCTTCACTTATACAGAGTAATTGCCTTATTGGCTTAGTCTCACTCCCTCTATTCCACACTATATGCTTTTTAACTTTTCTATAGACATAGATTTAACCTTGTTTTACTGTGTCTAGCGTATATATCTTGGTGCACAAGTTATATATATAGCTAGAAAAGTCATAAGTTATATATATAGCTAGAAAAGTCATAAGGACCTATAGTTTGGGAAGAAGGGAGAACCAAAGATACTGTCATTACCCTTGCCGTTAAGGGGCCCATAGTTCTATTTTTCTTAGACTACTTGCAGAGTCCTAGTATTGCCAAGTTGTATACATCTGCCTGCAATGGCAGAAGCTACCCATTGCTCAAAATACTTGGGGTTTTACTTTTCATTATATGTTTAAAAGGGACAAAGGCCAACAGTGTTTGCACTAGGAAAAATGTACACAATCAATATGACAAAAAAGAAGCTAGCAGCAAATTTTTTTCATATAGCCAGCAAATGATGGGTTAAGTGTATCCATAAGAACAGGGCATACCTCACCACCTTCAACAGAGATGCCTAGCGCATGCAATATTGAAGTCATATCCCAAAAATATCTCCTTTCCATATCTTCCAGTTCCTTTCTGACTACACCCCGATACTGCTCCTTCAGCTGTATAGCTTCTTCATTCTACAGGAAGGAAGAAAAGGTAAGTGACATATGATGCCAAAGAAATATGAAGACTTACAATGAATTCTGCTAGCATAACACTGAAGACTGGTAGAACAAGAGACCTTTCTCTGCGATTCACGAACTTCTTGCAATCTTTGTTTTTGTCTCTTCGCCATGTCAAGCAATCGTTGAGCTTCAGCTTTCTTTCTCTTTCGCAATTTCTTTGCTTCCTCGGCCTACACAACGTTTTTCAACAAACAACCATCATGAGTTGTGACAGATCCAAACATATGTCAGTAGTCTTAGTCTGAGAGCTATTTTAATTACTCCCTCCGTCCCAAAAAGGATGTAATTCTCGTTTCCCGAGTCAAAGATTCTTAACTTTGACTAATTATAGCTAATAAAATATTGATGTTAATGATGTGCAATAAGTATCATTAGATCAATCATGAAATACAATTTCATAATAAACCTAATTGGAGATCAAAATGTACATAATATTTTCTATAAATTTAGTCAAACTTAAGATTCTTTGACTCCTCATGAAGCAAGATTTACATCCTTTTTGGGACGAAGGTAGTATCATTATCCCTTTTGTCCCAAAATAAACCAGTTCCTAGAATCACCTTAAGTCAAACTACCTTAAATTTAACCATAGAAAAAATATCATTGACACCAGATAGGTAATATATGAAAATATATTTTATGATGTATCTAGTGAAACTAATTTGATGTCATGAATAGTGAAGCTCTTCTCTACAACTAAAGCATACCTACTGATATCATCTGCCTGCCTACCTTCACTTCGCTCCTCCCGTATCGTGTTCCCCGGGCGCTTCACGTTGCAACCCTTTACGAAAAAGGAAGTCCCGCAATCTACGTCCCGTAATTGTGTGCCGCCCTCAGCCCTTCACCCTCGCTCTCACCCCCGCACTCGCCCACACTGCCACCCTCCACACACGGCGCATTTGGGCGTCCTCCGCCATCGCAGTTTGACAGTTGCACGGGGTTATGGATTGGGATTGAAACTGCCTTTACATTTTGCAAAGGAGACACCTCATAGGATTAAGTGTGGTTATGGAAGCAATTGACACCTAAATAGCCGCCTAAATATCTGAAACCTGAGTTCAGTGGAGCTCCTTATTGAATAGCCCAATGATCTTTTACGGAAAAATAAACAAGCTTATAGTGAACTATAATGTGAGGATTAATTAAGTGGTTCTCCTGGTTGACCAACTACTTTGGGATCTTCATTTTGCTGAATGGGTTTCTTCCTGGTTCACCAGTTTTCTGTTCTCAGCTTAACTGCATGGGATTCTGTTTTAGTTCTTGAAAAAGTTATTTCAGTTACTATGTTGTTTACTGTCTTCAAATACTTCATTCCAATGAACATGCAGGTAAGGACACAGATTCTCATTGAAAGGGTTCTGATCGTTAATAATGTATATTCCACTTTGAAACATTCAGAGCAAGGCATTTCATCTTTCATAGGTGCTGATTTTGGGATGATCGCTACCAAGAGTTGCAACCTATGGTACTTCAACTAGGAAATTTGAAGGTAATTGTTGGATTCATTGTCCCCTATGGTTTTCTATATTTTTTCATTGTTAATCTGAATTTTATCTGTTTACCATCATACATCAAGAGATTGTGGATTTTGAAGTACAATTGGAAATGAAAATATTAGCTGAACTAGAAATGTAATAACAAGGTTTTGGCACATGAAAACAAGTAGATTTGTCAGTATAAAAGATATCGATGTGCTTGCCTGTTAGTTGTTAGTCATCCATGTCATCACATATTTCGAGTATAATTTAACATCAATCCAAAGTAGAAAAATATTGTACCTGTATTTGCAATTGCCGCTGTCTCGATGCCCACTCCTCCTCTGCTGCTCGCTTGTACTCAACAGTTTCTTTGTGTTTTTCACGTTCGCCAATCACTGAAGCAAATCGCCCTAATTCCTCAGAATCCTGAAGCAAATCCTCACCCCTGACATGACCATTATCTTGAGCAGAGCAAATATTTGTGTTATAGGAAGCTTCAGGTGGTGAGTGATCCTTTTGTGAATATACATCTTCAGGTATTTTCTCATCAACCTTTTCAGGAGTACTGACAAAAATTGGAGGACTTCCATCTTTCCTGTCCGTTGATGAGATCCCAGAAAAAACCCTATTTGCAGAGGCAGAGTTTTCATCCAGGCGAGGCGATTGAACCCCTCCTAAAGCTTTATCAGAACCAACCATTGAACATTTCTTGACATTTGGCACTGAAGGCTGGTCATGGCCATCCTTTGACCTGCCGGTATTATTTTGCACACCTTCAGCATTTGGCACAGAAGGACCATTGACACCCTCTGCATTGCCAGCACTACTTTGAGGATGCCTAGGGCCTTCCTTTGTATCGCCACTACTATTTTGGGAGTCATGCTTGCTTGCAACGCTGTGAAACCAAGACATACCTTCATCCACATGGCATTCACCACCAAAGAGATGCTCAGAGTTTTCATCCGGGCGAGGCGATTGAACCCCTCCTGAAGCTTTTTCAGAACCAACCATTGAACATTTCTTGACATTTAGCACTGAAGACTGGTCATGGCCATCCTTTGACCTGCCGGTATTATTTTGCACACCTTCAGCATTTGGCACAGAAGGATCATTGACACCCTTTGCATTGCCAGCACTACTTTGAGGATGCCCAGGGCCTTCCTTTGTATCGCCACTACTATTTTGGGAGTCATGCTTGCTTGCAGCGCTGTAAAACCCAGACATACCTTCATCCACACGGCATTCAGCACCAAAGAGATGCTCAGAGTTTTTATCTGTCTGTGTCTCCAACCCAGCACATGATGCGAATGCAGTAGCCCCAGCATCCTTACACTCACGGACACCGTGAGGCGGCTTTTTTCTGGAAGCAGCTGTCTCCCACACCTTACGAGCTATACCAGACGTGTCATCGAGAATCTCACAATCAGAGGCAGCCGTCTCCCACACCTTACGAGCTGTACCAGACGTGTCATCGAGAATCTCACAATCAGAGCTGCCATCATCAGTGTCAAAGTATCCTTCGGTAAGATCGCTCTCAGAGCTGTCGGACATGGAATCCAACCCGTATCTGTTCCCCGGAGAACCCCGGCCTGGTGTCATAGTTGCTGGAGAGACAGAAGCACGGGACATGCTGGGGCCAGCTTTATCCCCTCCAGCACCATCTTTCTCGTCTTCATCATCTATGTTGATCACGTTAACGGAGGAGTGGTTCCCTTTCCTGACTTGAGAGCCAGGTCCCGCCGCAGAAGCTGATTCTCCAGCAGTGGCACCTTCGATTATGAGAACCTCCGAGTCAGAGGTATCATCACTATCATCGTCCTCATCGCTGAGCACCACGGTGCAAGGCTCGGGCTTCTGCGTGGGGAAGTCCCGCGTCCACGGCATCCGGCTGGGCCCCTTGTGAGTGTTGAAGCTGAACCGCCCCCACGACATGGCTAGCCCGGCCCGGAGACTATCGCCGCAGCAGGCTGGCGGCTATAGCATGCCGAAACCCGCGACAGCCTCAGGGTTCCACGGCGATCCTGCAGGGAAAACGGCAAGCTTGTAGATTCAATCGAACGCGATGGGGGAATGCGCAATCAAGAACCCTAATTCGCAGGAATGGGCGTCGGATGGCGTTGAAAAAGAGGGGACTTACCGTGGTAGCGACGCCGGCGGTGAGATTCGGGGAGGGATTGAATCTGGGACCCAAGAAACCGAGCCGGGCTCCGCGCCGTCTGCTCGATTTGAGAAAGAGGGGAACGTAGTTCGGAGTTGGTGGGGCGTGGACGGGAGGCGAGGCGACCAAAGCGAGGAGGCGGTGGAGAGTAATCACTCTGGTCCCGCACGACTGGAGGAGGCAGGCAGGCTTGATGGAGCGCAGACCGCCGGCGTTGACGTCGACAAGGGGGTGCGAGGTACCCTCCGCAGGCAATCGCGGTTGGGCGTAGGAGTGGTGGGGCCAGGCCGCGCCCAACGACGCGGGGAGGAGAAGCAGGACGCCGCGTCGATGAGCGTGAGGATTAAGGCGGCGGCGGGGCCAGGCCGCAGCCACCGCCGGCGGCGGTGTGGGAAGGAGGCGCAGGGCGCGATTCACCGGAGTGGAAAAGGTCCGCGTGATTTCTCAGCAGAGGAGTCCGACGCGGTGGAGGTGGATCGGCGCCCGACGCGGCGGCATGGCACGGGGATTGAGCCGCAGGATGGGAAATCCGCCTCTTTTTGTTGATTTGGGATTTGGATTTTGAACTTTTGGATGAGCAGCGGGGAGGAAGGTGGAGATTGCGGGGGAGGGGTAAAGTCATAAAAAGACAGGAAGGTTTGACAAAGCCGCGCGGCGAAATCCGGCACGGCTCTTCCCCACTCCGCACGCGTGCGGTTTCTTCGCCTCCGCGAGCTCGTGCGGTTGGTTGCCGGCGGTGCTCCCGCTGGGCCGCGGAGAGCGGTCGCCTGCCTAGCTACGTAGGAGTAGGAGGGGAAGCGGATGTTCTGGGCCTGGGCTCACGGTCACACCTGTGGACGTCAGTTTCACAGTTGCACAGCAAGTTACGAGAAATGCTTTTTTCTAAAAAAAAAATGCACGAAATTCCCTCCCTAAAGGCAAGTTACCCCAACATAGGGCCTGGCCTGTTGGTTTGTCCAGTCTCTGTTCCTTAAAGCTAAAAACCGCTAAAAATAAATACTGATGTTGATTTCTTGTGAGAGAAAAATACCGTAGAAGAGCTGAAAAAATAAGTGGTTTTAAAGTTAAATGTCTCAAAATGAATCAGCATCAGTTAAAATCAACGCTTCTCTGTATACAAGCGAACAAGGCCACCCGTTCATTTTTCACATCTTGTTTAGGCTGTGTTTAGATGCTAAACTATTTGAATTTTAGGTATTATAGCACGTGTGCTAATTTTTACAATAAATATATAATCATGTCTTGAATAGACTTAAAAGATTCATCTCGTAATTTACATGCAAATTGCATATTTAATTCTACAGTTAGTGTTTTATGTTAAATATTTGATGTGCGTGATATGACAAAAAAGTTGAAATTTTAAAGAGGGTAAACAGGACCTCATGGCGTCTAACCGTTCATATTTTCCTTTCCCAGCTCCGACCAAGCCCAGGAGAGTGGCAGGGGCTCTCAGGTGCTAGGACTCTACAGTAGGAGCTTGTGAGCACAGACTTGCAGGTAGGGCTGGATTAACGAGCCAGCTCGGCTCGTTTGGGCTCGGCTCGTTTTAGCTCGTTAGCTAACGAGCCAGTTCGGCTCGGCTCGTTATGCTAACGAGCCAGAAGGCCTGCTCGGCTCGGCTCGTTAGCGAGCTCGAGCTGGCTCGTTTGGCTCGCGAGCCAGACATAAAAAATACAAATAAATAAATATCTATATTTATCTAAATTTTAATAATAGCAATTATTCAAAAGCAAGCCATAAATCAAAGAGAGAAAAAATGATATATGATATATATTATACACATTCATATAATACATAATACATCTATAATCTATTATTGATTATCCATACATTCATTTAAAATAAAGAGAAAAAGTCATAATAATCCTAAGTTTAAAGAGTATAAGTCTAAACATCAACTAATGGCAGAGTGCAAGACATCATCATACAAAAAATTAATATAACTTTAATACCAACAACTTTGGCTCGTTAGGCTCGCAAGCCAGCTCGAGCGAGCTCGCGAGCTGGCTCGTTAACTAAACGAGCAGAAATGCTGACTCAGCTCGTTAAAAAATATAAACGAGCCGAGTCGAGCCGAGCCATTAACGAGCCGAGTCGAGCGAGCTACCGAGCTACGAGCTTTTCGTCCAGCCTTACTTGCAGGTAAGGATGGATTCGGATCAGATACGCATGGATTCGAATTCGGATGTCACTATTTACCACATTTTAAATCGAATTCGGATACGAATACGAATCATTTCGGATAGAAATCGAATGCGAATAGTTCGAATTCGAATTCACATTCCGATACATACTTGACTTGAAACATAGCGACATATAAATTATTAATTTTATTTACTAATAATTTTATAGTAAATTGAAATTAGGATACAAGTAGTGAATCAATTATTAGTAGCGTACGCAATAGATACTTTATTAAAAATAATATATTTATTAATAAATATTTTAATAATTAAATATATCACAATTAATATTTCTAATAAAGATTTAAAATATTTAATAATAAAATAGGTACATGTATAAATATGATTTATTATTAAATACATAAAGATAATATATTTAAAATTAATATAATTAGATATATTAAAAGAAATTAAATTTTATCACTATATATCAAGTGTAATAATAGATTAAAATAATTAAGTATTTATTATATCAATAATTTTTAACTGTTTAAATGGTATATATCATTACTTTATTAGTATAATTAAAATTAGCATATTTATTATTAGTAATTAGTAGTTTTAAATAGTTTTATTAAGTACTTTATTCTTCTCGGATACGGATAATGTCGGATATCCATGGATAATGTCGGATATTTCAAATACGAATATTAAATCGGATAGAGAAGAATCGAATTCGAATATATCCATTCGACATTCATATTTAGATCGAATACGAATATGAATATCCATATTAGCATTTTTTTCAAATACGAATACGGATAATTCGGATTTCCAGACATCCAAATCCATCCTTACTTGCAGGTGACCGCTGGAGAGGGGGCCTGTGCTGTGCGGCTTGGAAACAGAGCAATTTCCCCTTGTCTGCTTCCTCTCTCCTACACATGCTTATTTTCACCTCTAAACTTTAAACCTCTAAAAAAATTTAGAGCATTTTAGCTCAAAAAACTTTAGAGTATTTTAGCTCAGTTTTGAGGTCTAATGCTATAATGTGAGTTGGACTAAAATTTAGAGCCAACTTTAAACTACTTGTTTGGAGGTTTAGTTCTAAAATTTAGACTTCTAAAGTTTAGAGGGTAGAATCCAAACAAGACCTCAGTTATTCTGGACAAAGAAAGAACATAGAAGAAAAGTTCTTCCCTTTTCTTACTCCCTCTATCTATCTTATAGCTCTATTCCATTCAAGTGAGATATTACTTTTAATTAAAATCTTAAGAGTTTTAAGAACATTTCCTCCCACTCCCCTCTATCGCATAGCTTGGTGCTCACTCAGGAGAGGATTGAAATAAATCCTAGTATATGCATTTGTGTTGCATATTTGGCTTCCTCTTTTGTCACCACCTTGCACGAGCCACCACTAGTCTCGCACTATTGAAACCTCCTCTATCTGTCGACCTACTAGAGTAGGTTGATTTCTCCGGGAAACTATTCCCAAAGGACTTTGTCAGTGCATCCGAAAATCTTTGTATTTTCTTTCTTCTAGAGCCTTAGTTTTGCATCATATGGCAGCTTCCCTGACACATTCTCTTTCGTCGGGTTTCGCACCCTAAATCTCAATAGCCCATAATGCTACATGATTTAGAGCAAAAAGGGAGTTTATCATAATGATGATCAAACCAAACCTTCTTATATCCCTCTACAATAAAATCCACCTATGAAGGGGTTTGTACTTCGACGATGACTCATGATCATAGAAAGACACCGCTCGTTTTACCTCCTGTATCAACATCCATCTTCACAAGAGCCATAGCATGTTCCCCTCGATGAGCATTCATCCATCCAAGGGGTGTAACCGTGTAAGGATCTAGTTAGCCCTAGAGGGAGGCGGTGAATAGGGCCTGCAAAAATATTTTCTCGAAAGACTATCAGCAACTACTCTCGCACTACTGCTTGGTGCCTAGCACTATCGGGCTTCGAGAGGCACTGTCGCATGCAAGACCTTCTTGAGGTCACAGTTCAAATTCCAAACAAAGAAAATTAAGTAGATGTAATACCCTGGGTATTACGGCTAGTTAATTTTGCCATGTCATCATGTTTAATTTAATCATCTGCATATGATTGTGCTTAGGGCTTCTAAAGTGATTTATTAATTGGGAATTAAAGATATTAGCAAAAGAAAAATTCCAACTAAGCTTTAAATTGACTCAAAACCCTAATTTAAAAAATGTTTGGAATTAGATAAAAGTGCCTTAATAAAAGTTGTAGATCTATTAAAATGAAACAACTTTTATTTTGGAAGGTTTTGAAGTTATAATATAAAAAATTCAAATTAAACTCAAATTACTATGTTGAAATTCAAGTTTGAAACTTCAAATTCAAAAATATTAGGAATTTGACAAAACCTCCTTAACAAGAGTTGTATAGATCACTGAGTAGGACAACTTTTATTTTTACAAATTTTCAAGTTATTAAAGAAATTTAAAAGTAATTTTAAAAATACAGTTTGAAATTCAAAACCCTCTTTTACCCCCTTTACTGTAGTTTCAAAACCATATGGAATTTGGGTTTGGTTCAAAAACAAAAGTTGTCTAAAATTTTGAAACCTACAACTTTCGTGTTTACACTTTTTCATGTTGCTATTTGGAAACGGTCGCATTTTGGCAAAAACCGACGTTGGGTGTTTGAATGAACTACAGTACTCTGCCCCTTCTCTCTGTTCGCGCACAGGCGCGACCGCCGCCGTGTCGGGCGCGCGCGCGCCGCCGTCCGCGGCGGCCGAGATCGTGTTCCCAGTGACGTTTCTCGTGCTGAAGATCGCGCGCAGCCCTTGGACGATCCTGTCCCCCTCCTTTGCCCCCTTTAAAGACGACGGCCACCCCTCCTGTTTCCTTCTCCCTTCCTCTCGGCGCCCCGGTGACCACATCCACTGCCCCGACCAAATTGGCCTCAACCCGTGCACCATTCTTCAATTGGTTGAGCACCCAACCTCCCTGCACCCTTGCGCATCCTGTGCCTCCGCCTGAGTCGACGTTCGTGCTTCGAGGGCTCAGGAACGCTCGTCGTCGTCCGTGTGTCCGGTCGGAGCTCCGCCATAGTCGTTCTCTCGGTGTAGCTTGCTGTGGTGAGTCTCGTCCGTGCTAGTGTTACGTTTTGAGCTCCTTAACTCTTGCTGATCTTCCTGCGTGCGGTGATCTTTCGTTTGGTGCCCCAGAACGCTCGGAACGGAGGGGTCACCGTCGTGGAGCACCGTCGCGGCCGCTGTCGTCGTCAAGCTCGCTCTCTCCCACCACCGCTGCTCCCGCCGTCTGCCGGTCTAGGACCGTGATGAGCTCCTGGATCTCCCCAAACCTTTTACCTAAACGCTATCGTACCCTCGTACCCTTGCGGCTGGAATGGGTTAGCCGCGCCGCCGCGTCCGCCATGGGCGAGCTCGAGCTCGTCGGAGGCGCGTAGCTCCCTGGTTTGATATGCTAGGTTGTCTGCTGGGTCTTAGGGTTCGCTGGGGTACGCTCGGTTTCGTCCCGGGGATCGCCAGTGGCGAGCTCCGCGGCAAGCCGCCGTGCGCACGTCTGTGCGCGAGTGGGCGCCGATCTGGTGAGGAGGAGGAACTGACAGGCGGGGGCCGCCTGTCAGCGCCTCGGTATGGCGCCTGGGCGCGGGCCGGTGCGGGAGCGGCCAAGTGGGCCGGCCTGCCTGGCTTTGGGCCGTCCCGGGCTGAAAGGCGTTTTCCATTTTCCCGTTAGAATTTCAAAAGGATTTCTATTTTAAATTACTATGAATAGTTCCTGTGTTTGTTATTTTTGTAGTATTATTTTTATTGATCTAAAAATCATGAAAATAATTGTGGGTACTCTCTAGAGCATGTAGAATTTTATAAAAATATTAAATAGAAGATTTGGATATTTTCTGTAGGGACTAAAAATTAGCTTATTAAAGGGTAAATGTAACTTTGGACAATTTTAATAAATTCCAGATTAACCCATAAATCATAAAAATTTATGTGGCACTATTTTAGGGTAAAACCTTCCTGTTGGTTAAGTTTGGGCTCAATTTGAAATTGTTTGATCACTTGATAAATAAGTATTGGGTTAATTGAATAAAAGAATCGATTTTAGCAAATAATCCCTGAAGTGTGGTGTGATTTTTAGATTGATTGAATTCATGGATCTTTCACCATAGTGATCCTTGACAAAAGTATTAGAGTCACTTGTTGGTTATAGTAAAGCTGTGCACCGGCTTTCTATGACCGTTAAAATGGTCAATAAAACAAAAGTAAGAAAACACTGCTTTTACCTTCCGTAAAACGTTTACAACTTTACCGTGAAGGAAAGTTGTACTCAAGATCTAAATGGTTTACTTTCAAGCATTTCATTCGGTGTCCTCATACCATGCTAAGCATACATCATTGCATACGTGTAGTGCCCGTTCCCGAGGAGGTCCAAGTCGAGGCCACTGCCGAGGAGGCCACTACAAAAGTCATCCAGGGATTCGATATCTGCGGGACCGAGCCCGACCCGACGCTGTACGCGATTCAAGGCAAGCTCGGTGCATTCAGCCCTTTCCTTGTGTTTTATAAAATATTTATAACTTGAGTCTATTATTGCATTAGGCTGTGAGGAGTTGTTTGTCACCTATATTGATGCATTACCTGCCTTGATAAATAATATCCCGGAAACCTGTTTAAAAATAAAAATATTTAAAATGCTTAGCCCGGCTTGAACAATTTAGATTTTGCATAAAAAAGCTATTTTTGATCTATGAAAATGTGATAATTATGAATCATGAAAAAAGGGAAAGGGATATGAGTCCGTGCGGGAATTGTGTACTTGGGTAGCAGCCCCAATGCACCGTAACCGCCGGAAAGGGATTTTTCCGTTCGTTGGTTGTGAATTTGGGTTAGAGTCCCAATGCTTGACCATCGGCGGAAAAGGGATTTAAAAACCGTTGGGACACTTGTATTTGGGTTAGAGTCCCAATACAGTGTCGCTGGCGAAAAAAGAATTAGGGACCGTTCATTGTAGGCCTGCTGTGATCGGGACTTTGCAACTAGCCACTTACTACGGAAAGCCTTCTGACTCCGGTGGCCCTACTGCTTGAACCGACAACCACGCACTGGGAGTGGAGAGATGGCGAGAGTAGCGTGTACCCTCGTGGCCGGCGTGCCTGGAGAGGAGAGGAGTACTGTGCTCTCGGGTGGCGCAGGACCGGTTCAGGGGTCGAAAAAGCCGTGGTAGACGGGGTTGGCATATGCAAGCTTAAGTGCTACATATGCAGTGTGGATAGGGATCCCCAGCTGGGTACTAATCGATTCGAATCGTCGTTACTCTTCGGATATGGAGACTTGATCCTTTGACATACAATTGAAAAGTGGTTCGGAACTAGGTGTTTTTTTGAGAATGATTAAGAATTTGAAGGTATGATGATATATGAAAATGAATTTGGAATTATGGATACGATTAAAATAAGATTGAGTTAAAATATTGAAATAGGATAGTAATGCTTTTCTGCAAAACTTTTGACTCTTGCTCAAGCCTTACCTTGACTCCCCTCAACCTGCATTCCTGAGTTTCATTCTTTTTTTCTTAGTCGGGTAAGTCTTGCGGAGTACCCCAGTACTCAGGGTTTGTTAACCCCATGTTGCAGGGACACAGCAGCCGGAGGTTTGTCTCGCCCCCTGCTGTGTGACAGTGGTACAGGAGGGAAGTGAGGAGGAGTAAAGTTGAACCCGTGGGCAGGGTTCTTATCATTAAATACTTAATTATGTTGTATCGTCATTCCACTGCTACTTATTTTATTTATGGTCTGTAATATTTGTACTTTAATCGTATTTGGATAAATGGTTTGTAATCTAAGTACCTTATAATCTTTCCGCGCTTTCACTCTGATGTAATTTGTTATGAAATGTTGTAATTCTGTAATGCCTTCGCAATGGGATCCTGTCGGAGGAAATCGGGCGCTAATGTAGCCCGGCAGAACCTTCTAGATCATTTGGGACACGGGCCCGGCTGTCAGAGGTCATTAGTGACAATGACAGGTGCCTGTGGGCCATGGGATTTAGGCGGTTCTGTCACAGTAGATCGAGCAATTTACTAAGCTTCTTGGTGATGTAAGGAGTCTATCTATCCACATGAAACCTGTCACAACCTGGAGAGTGAGTAGAGCAGAGCTAAACCCTAGAATCGCCAACAATCACAACAAATGCAATTATTAGACAACAAGCACATGGTACAACTATACAAGTAATTTATCCCGTGGGTTAGCTCACCACCAAGGTTTGAGGAGAGCCACCAAGGCTTGGGTTTCACATCCTTTCCTCATTCTAAAGTCAAGAGATTTAACTCTTGAGATGAGGGGAGATTTCACTAGCTACAAATGGTGGTTACAAATCTCCCGGGGCTAGCTGCCACACACTCTAGCCAGTTAGGAGCCTTGCTCCAAGAGTAACAAATGCAATTCACTAGCTTGAACATGAACCAAATGCTCTTGAGATGGAACTATGGAAGAGTAGGTGGATCTGCTCTCTAATGAAGATTTGAAGCTTGAACTCACAAGGAATCACAAAGAATCAAGAGAGGGAGAGTTTGAGAGCCTTCAATGGGTAGAGTTGTTTGTCTAAAGGTTAGTGGGCATGAATGAGCTGAATGACCATTGGATGAGAGGGGGAATAAGTAGTCATACCCTTAGATTTCCTATGGCTAGATTTGCGTTGCAGTAGTGTCGCGCATGGGCGACGGTGCCGTACCCTACGCAGCAGTGGGGCGCTGCTTGACCGGAGATAGAAAAGGAATGAAGAACTGGCTGTCAAGGCTGAGGAAAGAGGATGTTTTGATGGAAGGTTTGAGCACTTAGTTGCACACTGAAGCATGTAGATTGCATCTGCCTTTATAGTTTGATATTTTCTAAACTCAAATTCAAGATACAAAACTCAATTTCAAAATATAAAATAAGTAAAGCGCCACCAAACTATAAATCACCCTTTCACATGCATATCAACTCGATAAATTCCATTACTCTTCTAATTGCGTGATCATTATCACCAAAAACGAGGGCTTGATTGCACTTACAATGGGGGAGACATAGGATGTGAACCCACATTTCTATCCTGTCAAAACTTACTTCATATGGCCTGAAAGTTTCATCATACATCTGCAGGATCACGACATGCTTTCCCACCATCCATGAGGATCCTTCAAGGGCTCGATTCATATCTTGATGATGGCGAAAGTCTGCAATGAAGAGGTTCTGCCTCTTTTCTCCTATTGATCGGAGAAACAACCCCTTGACGGTGTTGACGTGCAACGTGGTCGTGAAAAGAACCTTCCCAACCCCTTGATGTTCGTCACGGTTTCAAAATTTATTTGTGAGAAATTCACAATTTCAGAATATATATAGCGGTACATGTTTTTGTTTAAACTTAACTGGATTCATTAATTCAAGCCAATTTGTACATTATTACAATACACGTGCCCTTTCACACGTTAACTAATACCTCAGCGACGTTCTTTTCTTATGGCTGAGATTACAATATACTACAACGCTTGAGTGATTATATATTGGGTCATGATTTCGACCATCACTGTATAATCAACTACACACATCATAGAGCTAATAGTAGTAAATTCGTATATACATTTATAGCTAGTCATATATACCATTTACGTGTGACAAGCAAGTCGTGCTGCGCGCGCGCGCGGTACGTGCTGGCTAGCACCACGAACAACCCAGCAAAGAGCAGCCGTGCGTGCATCGCTTGTCTTCGATAGATGTAGCGTAAGTGCAGTATCATGCGTACTGTATGCTGCGATGGTTACGTTACGTTGGTGGACGCGCGCGCGGCACGCACGCCGCCGCCGCTGGCTGGGTTTAGACGGGGTAGGACGGCAGCTTGGCGAGGCCGCAGACGCCCTCCCCGCGGACGCCGCGGTGGATGCGGACGTAGCCGCCCTCGCCCCAGGACGTGCCCCACGAGTTCTTCATGAGCCAGTACCTGCTGCCGTCGGCGGCCGTGCCGTAGCCGACGGCGGTGATGGCGTGGTTGAGGTCCGTGCCGCACTCCCCGTCCAGCACGCCGCCGCCGTAGAACCGGAACGCGTAGTCCTCGCCGTTGATGGCCACGGACACGGGCTGGTTCGCCACGGCCGCCGCCAGCGCGGCCTCGTTGTTGCGCGGCACGTCCTCGTGGCCCCGGATGGACGCGGCGCGCGACGCGGCGGCGGCGGACGAGCGGCACGACCCGTCCGCGCCCCGGTACGGGTACCCGGACTCCGAGGCCAGCCCGCCGCGCCGCACGATGAAGTCGAAGGCGTCGTCCATGAGGCCGCCCTCGCACCCCTGGTCCTCGCCGCTCACGTCGCAGTCCACCAGCTCCTGCTCCGACAGCGACACCAGCCGCCCCGTCCGGATCTTGTTCAGCCCTTCCACCGCCGCCACCGCCGAGAACGCCCAGCAGCAACCTGCATATATGATGCTGTAATGTTGGATTGGATGATGGTCTAAAAATTTGGAACCTTTTAAGCTTATTTCTGTCCTTATAATTTGTTCACCTCGTCTCTCGTTCGACCAAAACGTCAAAAGTGCGTGCGTGCATGCAGTAGACTCTAGTCTTCTATCAGTAGTAAGCTCCACTATCCAGTGTCCGTTCTGCTATTTACCTTCTTTCCGTTTTGAGTTTTGACCGCACGCGTGCAAAAAAAGCTAGCTAGATGGAGACGTGTATCCACCCATGCACGGCACAAGTGCAAACATCTGCACTTCCGCTATTATTTACCAACTTATAGGTAGATTTTAATCAGCTATTTTCAACCTAATGTTTTTTTTTCGTTTCAAATTAAATAATACTCGAGTATTTAGTATGCATGCATCATGCATGTGCGCAGGTGTTTGGTTCGTACCACACTCTCCCTGGTCCTTGACGCCGGTGACCGCGCCCATGGCCCGCCAGTCCACGCTCTGCGCCGCGTCCGCCAGGCTGAAGTTCTCGTACCTGAACCGGCCGCCGCTCGCCGCAGCCGGCCGGAACCCGGTCCTGGACGCCCGGAACTCCTCGTCGGTGAGGTCGGCGAACCTGTTGGTGGCCAGCCGGTGGCTGTGCTTCCCTGCAGCGTTAAACGAGTCGATCAGCTCCGCGTTGGCCCGGAATATCTCCAGCCGCCGCGCCTTCTCAGCCTCGTCCTTGTACGTGCGTCCGTGCTCCGCCATCCACTTCTCGTGCCGCAACGCCATCGCTGCCGCCGCCGCCGCCGCCGCGGCCTCCTCCCCGGCGGCCAGCTCGCGAGCCGCCAGCGCACGGGGAGCGGCGGTGAACACGCAGCCCACGACGACGAGAACGGTGAGGATGATGAAACAACGTGACGCCGACATGTTTGCGGCAATTTTTTTCCCAAGGGCCAAGTGCGGCTACTATGCACCAAGCAGTTTGGTACTGGCTACACTGTGCAAATGTGCAATGCTAGTTTCTTTAGCTCAAGTGACCTGCTAGCTAGCTGCTGCTTGGCCAAATCTTGCGATGCAGCAAGGGGTTTATATAGCAGTTCAGGAGCCGCCGTAAAGGACCACAATACAAGAGCATACTACTAGTTAGGCATGGTTAACTGTTACTCTATTATTATCTAAATCTAGTGACTTAACTATTCTCTAAAATAAATCCCACTTAAAAATTTAGACTACACCTCAACAAACTATATCTAAGCTGAGATGTATGAAATAGGCTATACAAATTAAAAGTAGAGAGCGGACGAGGTGGATAGAGAGTTGGTAAATTTGGAAGAGTCATTTACTGTTGGAGACTTTTTTCCTTTAATATAGCCAAATTTACTTTTAGAAAATGATTTCGCTAATTTCTTAGAGATACTCTTAATTAGTAGGCGAGTTAGCCTAACAAATTATCCATGCATGGAGGAATCATATGCCGATTATTATATTGACACGAAGAAAAGAAGCGTGAAGTAAGCTCCTACATGGACCGTTATCAATCATCACTCGTAATCTTTCACTCATTCATCTCTTGAAAGCATCCAAAATTCATAAGCATGTAGGACATCAGTGCATTCATTAGATAACGAACATGATGTTACCCGCCGTTTTTATTCTTTATTTTTTGACGAGAGTGAGACGGGCAAGAACATGGAGTCCACACAAGTTTACAAATATGCGCCGAGCACTGGCGGCTTCGCGCTGCCATTGGTTCATTCTCGTTCGATCCTGGTCCCGGCCAGGGCTGCCTCTGCTGGTTGGAATTTGGAAGTGGACTGGTGACGTGAGCCAGCGGCTCTCCTTGATCGAGCCGTGAGTGATTCCTGGATTCCTAGTCTCCTACGCCTCGGAATCTCTTGGCTTTTGCAGTTGAGAGATCATTTTGGGTCTCTTATCCTTGGAGCCATTTTGTGGATACAAATTAAAGTGCCTAGGTGTGGCTTGTGTGTGTGTGTGTGTGTGTGTGTGTGTGTGTGTGTCATTTTCTTTGAATTTATGTTGGTTTTTAGCTTAATACTACTCCCTCTGTTCCAAATTTACCATGTATCTACAAAAGGCAGGATGGTTTACAATTTGAAATTAATAGAGGAAGTATGAATTTACAAATGAAGGCACTGCCGCACAGACGATTTTTAGAGACGGTAGTAAAAAAACCGCCATGATGGGTAGTTTTCAAAACCGTACCGCGCCATCCCTTCTAAGATCTGGCCTTAATTTGTACTATCGAGCTCGCAATCATCGCTGGAAATCGATTTCTAAGGGTAATCATGTTAAGCCAACTGCCAAATCTATTTCCAAGGATGGTTAGCTTTAGAAAGCTGCTCCAACAAACGTAATTCTAGGGTAATCTCCTTGTAAATGAAATGCTAAGGATGACCTTTTAAAGCAAATGAACCATCCCTAAAAGATACAGTACCTTTTTTAGAAAAATCCCTATCATATTTGGGTTTTACACCCTTGCAAAATTTTACCTATGCACCACTAAATCTTGTTTTACCATTTCAAAGTCAACGCAACTATATATCAGCCTCATCAGTAGGTTAAGCTATACACACAGTTACAGAAAAATACTAACTATCGGCGCAAGAAACACTAACTATTAATGCAAGAAGACTTCTAGAGCAAGAAACACGCAACTATAGAAGCTTTTGTCTTGATAACACAATTCATTGAGAATCTCAATCGCTGCCATTTAGGCCATAAGTAGTGGTAGTGCCACTGGCGTTGCATTAACAGATGAAGAGAATGGTGTGACCGTGAGGGTGGTGGAAGTGACGGAGGTATTGACGGTCAACCCTGGGTTTAAAGGTGGCTCCAAGACTTGAAAGGCTCACAGCTATACAAAGTATTATTGGAGTAAATTACAGTGGTAGTCACTAAACCATTACACAATATTTATCGAAGCACTCAAACTATATAAAAAAACTACCATCCTAGTCCAAAGCAATGTCTTAACGCCATTTGCCACTGCGGCTAGGTTGAGGGGACGCGCTAGGGCTGATATTGTTGTCAAGTGTATGCTAAGACACCTCACTCACTTGTGGTGACATGGATCAACTGGCCAGCAACAACTTTGTGAGTATGTTGGCCAACTATTCCATGTCGCCATGAGCGAGTGACATGCCTTAGCATACACTTGACGATAATGCCCAGCAGTACGTTAATTTGTCCAACCGTATTGGTAGATGGTGTCAAGACATTATTCTCTTAGATAGGATGAGAAGTAGACGACAAGTTCAAGAACAAGCAAAGGCTTGAAACACTAGCTACTTGGCAATCCACGCGATGATGAATAGAGAGCGA
Organism: Eremochloa ophiuroides; assembly: GCA_038502445.1. Classification (NCBI taxonomy): domain Eukaryota; kingdom Viridiplantae; phylum Streptophyta; class Magnoliopsida; order Poales; family Poaceae; genus Eremochloa; species Eremochloa ophiuroides. Next base: position 9,980,990 of record JAHLJS010000002.1, read on the forward strand.
CGAGGTTGCTTTGGACTATGAATGTAGTATTTTGATACATTGAACTAGAGGAGCAGTTTTATAGTTTATGACCTAGAGGTTAAAATCACATAGTAGTTTAGGGACGGTCCCTATAATTATAATTTATAGACCTAGTGTCGGTTTGATGCTGATGTGTTAAACTCTATTAAATAAGAGGGACTTGCAGATTTGATACGTATAGGAACCACTACAATAGTGAACATGAATTAGCATTGCAACAAGAGAAGATGGGTGGTGCGAGCGCGCAGCTTGTCGGCAATAATCTAGGTGCTAGATTTTAACAATAATTCCCAGTAATCCACACCTCCCATGACTTTGCAGCTTGCCAAATGACAAATGGCCAAACTACACGCTTGCTATTTTGATTTGCTGATTTGGTTTTGGTGGATGATCGAGCGAACTGTAAATTGGGGTAGAGTGGTACTGATGTGCAGCCAAACAAGTTCTTAGATTATGAGTTAACGGTAATAGCTAAAACTTAAGTATCTGGAGAAAGTGGATATGGGCTGTGTTCGGTGAAGCTGAAGTGCTGTAGATAAGCGCTGAAGTGCTGTAGAAGTGCTGAAATCTTGTGAGAGAAAAATACTGCTGAAGTGCTGAAAAACGCTTATTACCCTCAACCGAACGCAGCCATGGATGCAACCGGTGCATGCTTGCATAGTTCATAGTCACTTGGTGTTAGTACTATTTAAGGCCTCATTGGCACAGCTCCTACCCGTAGCTTCACTCTTCTGCGGAGCCCTGCCAAACACGTAAAACGCATATGGATTCTGGTGAGGAGCTGACGAGAATCACTTCTCCATTTACATTCCGAGCTGGGAGCTAAAAAAACCCGCTCCCCACTGTTTCCTGCTGCTCCCCATTTATTTATCATAGAAATCACTTTAGAATTGATTCTCGTCTACTCCCCACCTCATTTCTCACCAGAATTACTTCTTTGAAGAATCAAGAAGTGAATCTGAAGAATCAGAAAGTGAATCTCTACCAAAGTTTATTTTTCATGTACACGGCTTCTCCTGAGGCTTCTCTAGTTAAAAAGAATGGTTTTGGCTTCTCTTCTTTTTATCTTCAAAATATTTGGCAGGACTTCTCCGAAAAAGCTGGAGCTCAACCCGAATAGAAGCCCTGCCAAACAAGCCCAACCTAACCTATAAGTTAGGAGAGTACATGGATAAGCATAGCAGCAGGTCGATCAGCAGCTAACATATCTCGCTAACAGATCCAGGCCTGATGCCTCAGGGACTGCAGCGAGCAGATGGTTCCCATGCATGATTGCATCCAGTGAGCTTTCTACTTAACAGCTGATGCTGATAGGATCCACGTCGGTATCGCGGTATCTCCGATTGTATACGCAAGGCAGGCATGACCAGCTTGACGGGAGCTGAGTCATAGGGCTTGTTTGGTTCAAACCCTGGAGCAAAGTTGTCTGGTTAAAACTCTGTCTGGACCTTGCCTGTGACTTGTTTGGTTGGTATACTGGATATATGACTGGGCCAGGCAATGCTTCGTCGCCTAGGCGGACAGAATTGATCGTCTGGCTCCGGCTTCGATGTTGCCTGGGATAATCAATGCAATTAGCTGGTAGACAAGCACACAAGTCACGAGAACGAGTTACTTTTCTCTTTTGTTTTGTTTTTTATTTGTTGTAGTCATTTAATCTTGTTTTTTTTTTCTATTTGTATATTAATATCATTTAATCTTGTTTTTTTCTATTTGTATATTAATATTATTTTGTACACAAGTCTATTAAAAATAATATTAATATTATTTATATACTTAAGCAAAATAATATTAATATTATTTATATACATAAGCATATTATGTCTTATAAAAATTAACTTACTACCATTTTGTTAGGCAAAAAAACATTATTATGTCTTTCATTAGCTTTTCCAGACACAGGCTTCCAACCAAACATATCATCTACTACCTTGTCTGGCCAGGCAGATTCCATCAAATTTTCAGGTAACTCCAGACAACACTTTTTGTCAGGCAAGCACTCCAGGCTTCCATCCAAACACGCACTTAACAACTGAACCCGGGCAAGAATCGTCAACACATATGGGCCTCCCCGTTGTCCATTACCGCCACTTCAAGATGAGATTCCGGTTGGGTTCCTGTCACTTCCTAGCTAGCTGCTGTGTGCCGCTCATTCACTCTTTCATCAACAGTCCCCAGTCCCCACGATACCGACCCCAACTCAGAATCTCAGATGCCCTCTCTCACCCCCTCCTTCTGTTTAAAATAAGAAATCCTATATACATGATAGGTTTTCTTCTTTCGTTGCATGGAATTAGTCAATTATGAATCCCAATCTTATTATTCAAGATATACTTTTAATCCTAAAATTATATATAAAAGATTCAAAATTAGTTGTAAGTTGAACAATCTTAAGTTATTTAACAAAATTTAAAAATAAAACAAAATTTATGATATCAAATCAAATGAGTATCATTGATACATGCTCTAGGTAAGACCTTGAATATAGTATTACAGCCTTTATTTTTTAATAAATATAAGAAAATAATTAAATAATCCAAAAAATCCAAGATATCTCGCCGTCCGTCACGCATATGTCCACGCATTATTTTGGCCGCTGTGACGACGGTCATTCGTTAACGTGTGCTCCTATCCCTTCTCATGTGAGCCATACTTTAAAGCTGTCCGCATAACGCATCATAATTTGAACATGTTGTTATTCATTGTTTGTTGGTTTCAATCAGTTCTTGCCAAGCTTTTGTTCATTTATTTTATATAAGAATAGAAATTTTGGAGGAAATAACCCTCCAACAACTTTCTAATTCTAATTAGATCTTCAAATATAATCGTCTTCTATTCCTGGTTTGTCGCTAGCTAAAATAGAGAACGAGCATGGCTTAAACATTTTTTTTCTCTCTTCATCTTTGGCTAGCGTGATAAATCTTGAATAGTGGATGATAATATTTGAAAATTTAATTGAAGAAGTTATTAGAGGATTTTTTCATAGAAATCGCTACTCCTGTCGATATGAAAAAAAAAATGAAGAGCCTATTGAAGTCAATCTTACGGTGGAATATACACAGCCGTTGATGTGCATTGTCGTATTTTTCTAGATTTAGATAGGCACACATAGGGATCATGTGTTTGTAGGAGTACTCGTATGCATATCAGGTGTTTGTATATTTATTGTGATTCACAAAAATACATATTACATGCAGGTTAGATCTAAAGTGCATTATATTAATCGACTGGTGGCTATACAGAAGGAAGAGGTTTATGACCACACAGAGAGATGGTTTTGATTCCATGGTACTTCTAGTTCAGAATCTTGGAAGGAATGAAACGCTAGGACGTTTCGGAACGAGATCTCTGCTCCGGACGTCGTTGCGGGCCACATCCTCGATGAAGGCGCACAGTGGATCATCGCAGATTTCTCTTCGCTGGCCTAAGTTCTTGCTTTCTTAGAAGGGGTTGTTGCTGTCGTGCAATCTTATGTAACTGAGGGTTGAGTTGTTAACCTCGCTAATGAGATTGCTCGCCGCTCGAAAACGATTGGATGTATCAAGGCTAACAACAGGTTGTCTCAAACTCCTTTTTGCCTTAATGAATTACGGATACACACACGTTCACGAAAAAAATAACGTGTATTATATTTGCAGATCTAATTGCAAGACATTTGCATTTTCCATATATCTAAAATATAATACAATTCTTAAAAACATATGTTTTTCTCTATGCAATAAATTGTCGTTCAGATCCATATAGTACAGTCCTGCTATTTTTTCTATAAATTGAGGTAAATTTGAATAATTTTAAATTAGAACAAACTCATAATCGTAGGTTTACAATAGTAATTCTACCGACCTATACCACGGGTATGACATGATTCACGACAAAACAGTCGATAACAAGATGATGACATGGTCGCTTAAAAGTAGAAGATGTGTAGTGCTGCAAAAGTTTGCACTACATGTTTCCGGGTGTAAAGTTTGACCACAGTTAAAAGTGACGTAAAAACGTGAAAACCGACGTCGCTTCGTTCATCCGATGCTCTACTAGTAGTGCCCTTCTCGCCTGTCGCCACTAGCAAAATCTCCTTCCTTGGGTCGGACTCGGTCCCGGTCCCGGATCAGCGCAGCCGCACGAAGTCCGTCAGCGCAAGCGCTGTCAGCTAGATAGCGTGCTGCCGCGGTGCGCCTGGCGCCTGCCGCACTTCTCGATCAGTGTGCCTCAGTCCGGTCGCTCGCTGGCCGCTGATGGCTGCTAGCTCCTTCCATTGGCTGGTTCTCGCGACTCTGTTTCAGCCGCCATCTGGTCTCTTTGTGTACAGGGCACGGCATTCCGACGTCAGAGGTGAGATCAATCGTGGAGCTTTCTGCGTCGTGCCATCCATCGATGATGGATCGATCAAAGCAGCTCCACCTTTTCGTCAATTCGAGTTGAACGACGGCCGCAAAGCTTTACTGCTGGAAGCAACGCAAGATGGGGAGAGAGAGAGGGAAGAAAAGAAGTGGCCATGCCGCCATGGCTGATGAGGGTATTTCGACCGGCGACCATGGTGACTTGTGAGCCGAGACGGTCTTGAAACTGAGAGCGGCAATGGCGATGGTTTGTTTTGGCTTGAGGCCACAATAGCCGAGCTCGACAGCTTCGACAGGAGAGTGATGCGTTCCAGACTTGAGAGGAAGACTGTTGGCATGATCCGGCAGAAAAATAACAGTACTTTTGTTTCCTTCTATCTATGCTAATAAATACTGTCGCTTTCTAACACCACAAAAGTGAGCAATATATATATATATATATATATGCTTCTCTGTTCTTTTATAGATGATGTGTACCGAGAGCCTGTTTCATGTACTTTAGTGATATTTTTTAGCCTCAATTGGTTTTAGCCCATCTAAACAAGGGACTAATATGTGGTGTAATTTGTTAACCAAGCCTATAATTACTCCTCCGTCCTAAAAAAAAGATGTCACTACAGGTTACATGTTTCATGCTGATAAAATATTCTTAAATTTAACTAAGTTTATTAAAAAAATAATAGCAATATTTGTATCTTCAATAAGTTTATTATAAATATATATTCAACTATTCATCTAATGATATTAATAATGCACCATAAAAATTACTATATTCTTACGTATATTTGGTCAAAGTTAAGAATGTTTAGTTTTCCGAAAAATGAGAATTACACTCTTTATAGAATGGAGAGGGTAGTTCTTAGCCGATTAGCTGGTCAACCCAAATTAATTTTAAACTAATTTGTAGTCTCAATTAGAAGTTAGCCTAGCTAATCTAAACAGGCTTCTAGTCACAACCACTAGAGCTCCACAACCTCGACATCCTCCACATCCCCAACATTCGTGTAGGTGCTGAAGCAACGGTGCTGTGTTTTTTTTTTCATGCATAAGTCCGGGATTTTGAAAGTCTGGTTCTGCTCCTCTTTTTTGGGCTTAAGGCCACCATAATGTAGATGGGTGCAAACGTGCAGGGACGATTTACATCTTACAGCAACTCTAATAGGTGTTCTCAAATCAAGGTTTTTATTTTTATTTAAAATGCTTCCCCTTACTTGTGAGGGGTCATTTTTTTCATCCACCCCAGCAAGAGCCATCAAATCCATTCCAATAGACACCGACACAAAGGACCCGCTTCTCGTGCCCTAATCTTTTCTCTTCCTCGTTCTTATTGATTGAGCTACGCAACTTGCGAGGGGGAATAGGTCATCCAGCATGAGAAAAGAAAGGGCGACGGATCTGATTGGGAGAGGAGGTTGGTCATTGGATACGACAAGAGGAGAAGCCAGGTGGTGGCTCCCACTTGGGAGAAGGTCGAACGCTTGGCAGACGAGGGTGGGAGCCGTTGCGAGGAGGTCACCTCTACCTGGGCGAGGAGGCTGGGCGCATGAAAGAGGTTGGACAGAGGCGGAGCCGCCAAGAGTGTTGGGTGGAGAGACACCGAACTTGTCGAGCGCGGCTTCTAGACAAGGCGGAGAGTGTCGACGGAATACCGGCGATAGTCTACCGAGGGGTATGCCCGCGGTAGTAGATGAGACGGTGAGGGTGCGCCTGAGACGAACGAGGAAGCACAATTCGTGCGAGACAGAGATTTAGACAGGTTCAAGCCGCCACGAGGCGTAATACCCTACGTCCTGTATGTTGCTGTGTTGTATTGCTAGTAGATTAGATGAATCGAGTAGACCCCCTGCCCGCCTTATATAGTCCGGGGGGCAGGGTTACAAGTTGATCTTGCCATACATAACAGATTACAATCCTAGCCGATCTGGGAAACCAATCGGCTAGATTCTAGGAAAGCTATTTTCTTGCCCGCCAAGGACTCGGCGGATATACGCGATCTCCTGGAGATCGTATGGACGACGCGTCCTTAGTAGTTCAGGCCTGTTCGATAGACTTGGGCCAAGTATGACTATGCGGGTATACGGGCTTATACCCCCACAGCTAGTCCCCGAGCGCCTTGTATTCGTCGAGAGGTGCAGACCTTCAGCGTTGCTTGACCAGACGGATGTAAGGGGCTCAGAAAAAATTGAAAGAAGTTTCTCTTTAGCAAAGTGTATCCACTTTTGCCATGACAGAGCAAATACCTTCACCGGCAGGTGAAGTGTATCCACTTAGTCCCCTGAGCCTGATAGCATGTGACATAGTCACGTGGTGTCAGGGTCATGAATTGTGATGATATCGCTGATCATTTTTGGTTGAATGACAAAGTCCCCGAGCACTTCACTGCTCGGAGACACTTGGCGAAAACGACGAAGTCCCTGAGCAGCTTGTCGCTCGGAGACACGTGACAAAGACGACGGAGTCCCCGAGCAGTGTTGCTCGAAGACATTTGACGAAGACGACGAAGTCCCCGAGCAGTGCTTAGTGCTCGGAGACATTTGACGAAGACGACGAAGTCCCCGAGCAGTGCTTATTGCTTGGAGATGCTTGACGAAGACGACTGGAGTCCCCGAGCAGTGCTTATTGCTCGGAGACGCTTGACAAAGACGACGAAGTCCCCGAGCAGTGCTTATTGCTCGGAGACGCTTGACGAAGACGACGGAGTCCCCGAGCAGTGCTTATTGCTCGGAGATGCTTGACGAAGACGACGGAGTCCCCGAATAGTTTGCTCGGAGATGCTTGACGAAGACGACGAAGTCCCCGAGCAGTGCTTATTGCTCGGAGATGCTTGACGAAGACGACGGAGTCCCTGAGCAGTGCTTATTGCTCGGAGACGCTTGACGAAGACGACGGAGTCCCCGAGCAGTGCTTATTGCTTGGAGACGCTTGACGAAGACGACGGAGTCCCCGAGCAGTGCTTATTGCTCGGAGATGTTTGACGAAGACGATGGAGTCTCCGAGCAGTTTGCTCGGAGACGCTTGACGAAGACGACGAAGTCCCCGAGCAGTGCTTATTGCTCGGAGACGCTTGACGAAGACGACGGAGTCCACGAGCAGTGCTTATTGCTCGGAGACGCTTGACGAAGACGACGGAGTCCCCGAGCAGTGCTTATTGCTCGGAGACGCTTGACGAAGACGACGAAGTATCCGAGCGGGGCTTTTCTCTGCAACAAACGACTTGTAAACCGAAAATACCCCTGTGCTGTTTGACAGAGGAATAAGTTGATAAAGCGAACAGTTGGTTTGTCTTCTTGCGCATTCAAATCCCAAAAACCCACATCCGTCTCCGCCTATTCCTCCACCGCCGTCTAGGTTTCCATTTTTTCCGCCGCCGCCACAGAAAAATCATCGAATCCACCTCCCCCCGCCCAGATCTGCCATGGCAGGCACCAGGAAGAGCACCCGCGAATCAAAAAAGTCGAAGGAGGCACAACCAGGGGAGTTCCGCATGTCGAACGAATGGCAGCCGTCGGTATTGGGAAAATCGCAGCTCGATGCGCTCGTGGCCTGGGGATTCCTTCCTGACCAGGCGACCGAGGCTGGAGAATATCACAAGGTGAACCATATCCGATGCCTGATTCTGGAGAAATAGTAGTCTTTTCTGATTATTTTACCCGCGGATTTGGTTTGCCATGCCATCCGTTTCTTCGCAAGTTACTTGATTATTACCAAATTTCCCTGTGCCACTTGAATCCCAATTCTATCCTCTTGATTTCCATCTTTATCCACTTTTGTGAAGCGTACCTTGGCATTCTCCTACACTTCAATCTGTTCCGCTATCTCTTCATTCTTGTGAAATCGAGCGGCACAGGTTCTCGAGTTGCTGGTGGAGTGTATCTGAAAATGCGTGACGGAATGTCCGCACATTACCTCCAGATTCCTCTGAATACCAGTGTGCGTGATTGGAACAAGAGATGATTCTACATCCCCAACCATGAACCGAACGTCCGGTGCGCCGTGGATCAAATTCCAGAAAAACAGAATAGCTGGATGGAGAAACCGCATGTAGAGGAGCTGGGACAAGTAAACGAATTGCCAGAAATCATCAAGGGTTTGACCCTGAACAGAGTTGGGGTTGCTACCAATTTTGTGTTTCGTCGCGTCCAACCTTGCAAAGATAGAGTTCATCCTGCCTATGAATTTACCGGTCGGAATGATCCGACCAGGTGCTCATCCGGAGATCTATCCGAAGCCGAAGTTAGAGAAGTCTTGGAAGAATATTTTGGAAAAGGCTCTCATATAGGCAACCGTGGCCAAAGTGCGGCTTTTAATCTGAAGAATCCCCCGCCAGAGGTAAGTTCCGAACTGCCCTGGCTCTTCCATCGTTCATATTGTACTTATACCATAACTTTTGTTTGATCTCTTGAAGATAAATGGACAGGACCGAAAGGTGTACTTCTCCGATGTACCGACCGCTGACTGGCCGGGCCGAGTTGACGCGATGCATAGTTATCATCAGAGACGTGCCGAGGAAGACTCTATTGAACTATCCGAAGAAGAAAGAGAGTCTATTGACGAAGAAGATGAGGAGACACTGGCCCAAAGAACTGCTCGGGAGAAAACAGCCGGTGTCAGAAAAGGCTGGATCTTCCAGTGGCGTCCGAGCTGCGGAAGGTCCTGTAAAGATTTCCGAGGACCGTGACCAAGCCGCCGCCGACACCCCTTGCACGGATCAGGATGAACCGAGCACAAAACGCCATAAGGGTGATGTGCCTGCCGCTGCCGCTGGAGCTTCCGGTCAAAGAAAGAAATTCGGCCGAAAGCGTCGTCGCTCAGAAATGTAAGTAGGATCTTTTCCTATATTTCTCCCTTTTTGATCCGAACAGTGTTGAGATTTTGTCTTGGAAATGTAGGGACCCTTCTAATGAAGACGCTGAGAATCTCGGTGCTGAAAAGATGACAACTTCGGAGGCTGGTGTAGCTGAGGGCTTCCGCGCTGGCTGGACTTCTGAACATGAATCACCCCAGAGGTCACCCGAGAGGCCCTCAACAGCTGATGCGCAAGGCTCACCATCTCCTCCCATGCAGCCGCGCATGCCTACCCCGTCGCCTTCGGCTTCTCCTCCGGGGCCGAATGTCAAAGAGCCGAGCCAGTGAAGATAAAACTCGGACGTCGCCGCCGAGGGAAAGTAGCACCATTCCTCCTGGGAGTGCTGATCATGGAGTGGAGACCAGCTCGGAGGCGCGAACAGGGCCATGTCCTCGGCCTTCCACAAGCGCTTCCCCAGAGGGTGCGGATATCGAAGAAATCGCCCGAAGGGGCCCGTGCCATTAATTCGCACTTATCGGATGGTGGGGAGCACCTATGCTGTCGCCACGGAGGAAGATCTTGCTGAGGCCGAGATAGATGGACTGAAGAATGACATCCGCGATACTCGCGCGGATTTGAGAAAGCTTCTCGGACGTCTGGGAAAACCTTTCGTCGCGTGTGCAGGTGACGCCTATCATATTTTATCCTGACGATATAATGACTTGATAATCTGTTGCTCCTTTGGTCTTCCAGACAGTGTATGAGACCGCCAAAGATCGCCAGAAGACCCTACACCGCCTTTGGGATGTAGCAGAGAAAAACAAACAGCTGCAGACCGAGGTGACTCGCCTAGAGGGGGTGATGGCAGGCATGCGCGAGGAGCGTGAAACCCTAGAGCTACACTGCTCGGACCTTATGAAATCCGAGAAGCGTCTATTGCGAGAGAACAAAGGTATGTTGGACTCTTGTGCTTCTTGATAGCTATTCGTCCCGCTTTTGCTCTCTGAACACCAGTTGTGTGGCATGTAGGTCTTCAAAAGCTGCTGGATGGATCCACGAAGCGGAGTATGTGCGACATCTCGCCATTTGTAAAATGTCTTGGTTTGATGATCTGATTGTATTCTTTGTGACGTGTAGCCACTGAGCTGGAGGCTGAGGTGGCACTAATGCGAGAGGCCACCCGAAAGAACCTGGAAACGATGACAGGTTGCCTGTTTGTGTTCGGCTTTTCCCTTCCCTTTTTTTTTGTAGCGCGACTGACGTGCTTTGTTTGTCAGAGATGGGACGTAAGCATCGTGCGCAGGTTGATGACCTTGTGGGTCGCCTTGAGGCTGCCAACAGAAGGTTTGACGCCTTGGTCGGTGGTGTTAAGCCTGTGCTTGACATCATTGAGTATGCGCCCGTCGTACCGCCTGCTGAAGGTCCCGGTGCCCTCGACATCGTGCAACGTGGACGGGAAGCTCTTCGATTCTTTAAGGACTTCTGCGTGGATGCTACTGAAAATGTGGCCGCCCATGTGCTTGGAGTCGTCCGATCGCACTACCCGGGAGTGAAGAATGACCGAGTACAGACCGGGTATGCGCAGGGAACCACCGAAGAGCAGGAAGACCAGCTTGAAGAAGAGGCTAGGGAAGCCGCAAAGATGTTGACCGCTGATGTTCAACTTTTTCCCACCGAAGGGATTTGAATTGAGACGCCTGAACATGGTCGAGATCTTGTATGGTCGACGAATAATCCTACACGCCCCGCGTGTCGCCCGTGCTTTTGCCGGGGCTTTTGGAGACGCTGCTAAACTGCCCTAGCGTCCTCGGGGCTTACGTGTTAGCGAAGACTTAACGGCCCAGGCATCCCCGGGGCTTACGTGGTGGCGAAGCTGCCCGCGCTAGGCGGGGGTTACGCTTATCGTGGGCGAAGGCTACCCGATGTATCGGCGCGGTCGATGAAGTGTCGTAGTTAGGCGGCCTATCATTTTTAGGGCTTATGCGGCGTCGAACCAGATGCTGCCCGGCGGGTGCGGGGGTTACACATAGGCGAAGACGTGTGGCCCGAGCAGTGGCGGGGCTTATGCATAAGCGAAGACGTGCGGCCCGAGCAGTGGCGGGGCTTACACATTGTTGAAGATGTTTAGCTGTACAAAATGTAATGGAGGCAAAAATATCGAGAATAACAATATATTTCCCTTATTTATAATAAAATGAAAATACACATATCTGGTTTGAACCCTAGATCAGGGGTAGAAACGTCGCAGGTGCTCGATGTTCCAGGAATTGGGGATGTCGACGCCGTCTAGGTCGGAGAGCCTATATGCACCTGGTCGAGTAACTGCCTTGACCATGTATGGCCCCTCCCAGGGAGATGATAGTTTATGCATCCCCTCCTTGCTCTGCTTCCGGCGGAGAACGAGGTCACCGACTGCAAAAGCTCTGCCGTTGACATTGCGATTGTAATATCGCCTGATCCTTTCTAGATATTTAGCTGTTCGTACACAGGAGATCAGGCGCTCTTCCTCTAGCTTGTCGACTTCGTCTGCTCTGGCCTCGTTGGAGTGGACTTCTTCGTACGCCTCAACCCTTGGAGATCGATAGATTACATCTGCAGGTAGTACTGCCTCCGAGCCATACACCATAAAATATGGCGATATGCCTGTGTTCTGGCTGGGCTGAGTCAGAAGTCCCCAGATCACCGCTGGCAATTCGTCAATCCAGTTGCCTGGGCTTCTCTCCACGACTGCGTGGAGACGCTTCTTGAGGGCGTCGAGCAGCATACCGTTTGCCCTCTCCACCTGGCCGTTGGCTCTAGGATGAGCCACGGACATATATTTGACGGATATGCATCTTTCTTCGCAGAAATCACAGAAATCACTTCCAGTAAATGTTGATCCCAGGTCGGTGATGATGCTGTTCAGAAGCCCGAAGCGATAGGAGATGTCCTTGAAGAACTCTGCTGCTTTGGTTGCCGTAGCCCTGACTAACGGCTTGTACTCGATCCACTTGGAAAACTTATCGATAGCGACATATATGGAGCGAAATCCCCCTCTTGCCGTTTTAAATGGACCCACCATGTCCAGTCCCCATGTGGCGAAAGGCCACGACGCAGGGATGGTTTGCAACTCTTGGGCTGGTACATGTGTCTGCTTGGCAAAGAATTGGCATGCCTCGCATTCTCTGACTATCTTCTCGGCGTCCTGGACTGCTGTTGGCCAATAGAAACCTGCTCGAAAAATCTTGCCGACCAGAGTACGTGAAGCCGCGTGATTGCCGCGCATGCCACTATGAGCCTCATGAAGGATCCTGAGACCCTCTTCCCTTGGGACGCATTTTTGTAGGACTTCGCTCCTGGTATTCTTGCGTATGAGTTTGCTGTTGACTAGGACATAGCTTTTGGATCTTCTTACCAGGCGCTCGGCTTCTGTCCTATCTTCGGGGACCCTTGCTTCCAGTAGGTAATCAATGAACTGGGTTCTCCAGTCCTCTTTAGGGGTTGAAATATATGCCACTATCTGGTCGGTCGCGGAGATGCTGGTATCGCCATCAGTCTGTATGGAGGGGTTGAACAGATCCTGGATAAAAACGCCGGCGGGGACGTCGGACCGGGATGATCCGAGCTTTGACAATTCGTCGGCCGCCTGATTTTCGCTTCGAATGATATGATGGAATTCTATTCCGAGGAATTTCCCTTCGATTTTTCTGATTGCGGCGACGTAGGAGTCCATTTTCTCATTGTTGTAGTCCCAGTCTTTGTTAACCTGGTTGATGACCTAGGGCCGAGTCCCCGTAGACCATGATGCGACGGATGCCGAGCTTGGAGGCTATCTGGAGACCATGCAAGGCAGGCCTCGTATTCGGCCGCGTTGTTGGACGCCATGAAATAAATTCTCAAGACGTAACGGAGGCGCTCACCGGAGGGCGATATAAGGAGTACTCCGGCTCCAGCGCCGCTGATGCTGAGGGACCCGTCGAAGAACATTGTCCAATACTCTTCCTGTGCCGGATGCGAAGACTCTTGTATCTCTGTCCATTCAGCTATGAAGTCGGCGAGTACCTGCGACTTGACTGTTATTCGGCTGCGGAAATCAATGGAGTATGTTCCCAGCTCTACTGCCCATTTTAGGATCCGGCCGTTGGCGTCTTTGTTTTGGAGGATGCTACCCAGGGGGTATTCAGAGATTACTGCTATGGAATATCCTTCAAAATAGTGACGGAGCTTTCTTGAGGTGACGAGAATAGCGTATATCAATTTCTGCGCCGTTGGGTATCGGGTCTTGGACTCGTTGAGGACTTCACTGATGAAGTAAACTGGTCACGGGACCGGATAGGCGTGACTGTCTTCTTCTCGTTCAACGACGGCGGCAGTACTAACAACATTATTAGTCGCGGCGATGTAGATCAGCAATGTTTCGTCCTTTTTAGGAGCTATGAGAAGCTGAGGACTCGTCAAGAAGCGTTTAAGTTCTCTGAAGGCCGTATCTGCCTCTTCTAACTAGGTGAACTTCTCACCAGCTTTTAGTAACTTGAAGAATGGGAGGCCTTTCTCGCCCAGTCTGGAGATGAAGCGGCTAAGGGCCGCCATGCACCCGGTGAGCTTTTGCACATCTTTGACATTGGTCGGAGGCTTCATCCTCATAACCGCGTTAATTTTTTCCGGGTTGGGGAGGATACCTTGCTTGCTGACGATGTTACCGAGCAAGTTGCCGGATCGGACGCCGAATATACACTTGCCAGGATTAAGCTTCCATTGGAATTTGTCCAGTTTTTCGAAAACTGCTTCGAGGTTGGAGATGAGGTCTTCAGCCGTCCGAGTCTTGATGACGACGTCATCAACGTATGCTGCAGCGACGTCGGGGATAAGGTCGTCGAGACAAACTTGAATCGTCCGTTGGTAGGTTGCTCCAGCATTCTTCAATCCGAAAGACATGGTCTTGTAGCAATAAGCCCCGAAAGGGGTGATGAAAGATGTCTTCTCTTGGTCTTCTTCCTTCAAAGCGATCTGATGGTATCCGGAGTAGCAGTCGAGGAAGCTGAGTAGCTCGCAACCTGCTGTTGAGTCGACGACTTCGTCGATTCGTGGAAGACCGAAGGGGTCTTTAGGGCAGTGTTTGTTGAGATCGGTGTAATCAACGCACATTCTCCATTCATTATTCTTTTTTCTTACAAGCACCGGATTGGCTATCCAATCAGGGTGATACACCTCTCTGATGAAACCGGCAGCTAAGAGCCGAGCTATCTCTACCCTAATGGCCTCCTTCTTGTCTGGAGAGAATCGCCGGAGTTTCTGCTTGGTTGGCTTGGCGGTCTTCGAGACATTCAAGGAGTGCTCGATCAACTTCCTGGGAACGCCGGGCATATCCGCTGGTTTCCATGCGAAAGCGCTTACGTGCTCCCTTAGGAAGCTGACGAGCGCGTCTTCCTATTTGGGATCGAGGTCGGCCCCGATGCGAGTAGTCTTGTTTGGCTCGCCGGGAACCAGGATAACCTCCTTCATTTCCTTGTTCTTGGTGGCTGATCTTGGTGGGGTCTTCTCTGGGATGACTTGGTCTTCTGGAGCTACTTGCTTTGCGTCCGCGGCACAGACATTCATGAGTATGGATTCTTCGACAGCTTCCGCCATGGCAATGGCCTCTCCCTTGCAAGCATATGCAACTTGGAGATCGGCGCGAATGGAAAGGATGTCGTTCTCCGCTGGCATCTTCATAACAAGGTAGGTGTAGTTGGGGATGGCCCCGAATTTCGCCAGAGCTGGTCGGCCGAGGATAGCATGATAAGCGGCGTCGAAGTCGGCCACCAAGAAGTCGATGTGCTCGATGCGGAAGCACTGTGGGTGCCCGAACTGAACCGGGAGGCTTATCTGCCCTCGAGGATATGACGGCTGTCCCGGGACGATACCCCAGAAGGGAGCCGATGTGGGCCGCAAGTCTTCTTCTTTCAGCCCGAGTTCCTTGGCAGCTCCGGAGAACAGGATGTTGAGGCCGCTGCCGCCGTCGATGAGCACCTTCCGGAAACGCGTCGTGCGTATGACCGGATCGATGATCAATGGAAAGCGACCCAAGTACGGAATTTGGGTCCATTGGTCGGCCCTGCTGAAGGTGATGTCTTGGTGGGACCAAGGAGGAAGCCTTGGATCAGTGATCGCGCTGTCGGAATTGGCAACGGAGTTGACACGTCTATTGACGAGTTTCCGCTCCCTCTTTGACTCGATGGCGGCGCGTCCACCGATGATGGTGGAAACGGTTCGGTGTGCGTCAATGAAGCCTGGAGGCTTGTCGCTGTCGTCGTGCCGGTCCCTGTCAGACTCTACGCGAGCCTTCTTCTTCTCTTCTGCTTGGAACTTCCTGGAGAAACCCTCGCACTCCCTCATGGTGTGCTTGTGGTGCTTGTGGACGGGGCACTGGGCGTCGAGGAGCTTGGAGTAGGCCTCCTCGTAATTGCGCTTTGGGACTGGTCGGGTGTTGTAAACTTGGTAGTGGCGGCGCTTCTCTCCAGCCCTGGAGCTCTCGGGTTCGTCGTAGCGGCGGTGTTCTGGGCGTCGTCGATGGTCGCGGTCATCGCGGCGGTAGTCTCTCCGAGGAGCTCGATCATCCTGGTGCCGAGCAGTTCGGTGGCCCTCTTCTTGGTTCCGTGACTGGTCGGGGAAGCGAAGGCAACTGTGAATGGAGTGATGAGCTGCGTCGTTTCCATCGGCGTATTTGTTGGCAATGCGTAGCATCTCAGCGACGGTGGTTGGGCTGGTGCGGTATAATTTCTTCCGCAGTTCCTCGTCGGGCCTCAGGCCGCGCATAAACGCGTAGATGGCTTCTGCATCTGTGATGTCGGGGATGTCGTTTCTGATTTCCGATAAATGCCGGATGTAGTCTCGCAGGGAGTCCCGAGAGCCTTGCCGAAGTCTTTCAAGATCATACTTCGTGCCCGGTTGCTTGCAGGTGGCGCGGTAGTTATTGACGAACTGCTCCTTCAACTGATCCCAAGTGTCGATGGAGTTCGGCCTCAAACTATGAAGCCAGTTGTTGGCGGAGGCGCTGAGCATGACCGGGAGGTAGTTGGCCATCACATCCCTGTTTCCACCGGCGGATTGGACGGCGATCTCGTAGACGTTGAGCCATTTGTTGGGATCGGCTCTTCCGTCGTAAGTCTTGACGCCGACAACTTTGAAGTTAGGAGGCCAGACAACTGCTCGAAGTGCCGGCGTGAATGGCAGTTCCGGGGCGGTCTTGTCGTTGGGAAAGCCATGCGTTTGATCATACTCTCTTCGTCGCTCAGCCTCTGCTGAGTGTCTGGCTTCTCTCCTGTTCTCGATGCGGCCGCGCAGGTCTTTGGTCTTCAGCTTTGCGCGGAGATCGGATTGGTTCACCTCTTGGTCCCCGTCTCGCCGATGAGGTCTCCGACCACCGCGAGACATCTCGCCATCTTCGCCGATGAGCTCTGTAGCCGATGCCGTGCTATGAGATGGTGCTTGTCTTCCTTCGTTGATCTGGACCTGAGTTGCTTGGAGAAGAGCGGTGAGCCGTCCGAGCTCTGGAGTCTGGGGTAGCCTCTTGGCCTCGGCGATCGCGACGGCGACATTGACGCTTGGAGTCGTGCAGACCTCGTACTGCCTCAGCATGCAAAATTCGGGCTCCAGATTCTTCACCGCAGTCCTCCTCGCTTCAGCTTGCTACTCGCGGCGTCGTCTGCGATCGGCGTTCTTTGCCTCACGGGCTGTTCGGGCTTCTTCGGACTCATTGGGCGACGGGTCACTGTCGTTGCTGATGGCAAAGACCGGTCCCCCAAAGAATTGCTTGATGGGGGCAGGTCGGCGGGAAGGCCACCCTCTTGATCATCATTGTCGGGGCGGATGTTGTCAGGGGTGATGAAGGAGCTGGTGCCGACGTGTCGAGGCAGCGTTTGAGCGAAGCTGGAAGCTGCATTTTGTAGCCCGAACGGCAAGTAGCCGTTCGAAAGACGATCCCCTCGAGGTCGCTCCTCGACGATGCGCTCGAGAGGTGTGACGGTGACGACCAGTGTTGTGTCGTGGGACAGCGATGAGGGGCGGTGCGTCGTGGATGCACGGACTCCAGGATTTGGAGTCCCTCTGACAGCTTCTTGGTGACCCGATCTATAGATCCGATCAGGTCATCGTTGTCGATGTTTTTCCGAACATAGCTTGGCAGCCTTATCGCCGGAGGAGACACGGAGGGGATCTGGGCTGCGTCCAGAATCACCCCTTCGCCGTTCACGCCGACGACCCAGGTGATGGATCCCACCGTGAAGATCTGGCCCGGCGTCGGGAGCTTGATGGAGCTTGAAAAAATCACCTTGTTCGCCATGGAATCAGGTGGTACACCCCTTACCTGGCGCGCCAACTGTCGACGGAATACCGGCGATAGTCTACCGAGGGGTATGCTCGCGGTAGTAGATGAGACGGTGAGGGTGCGCCTGAGACGAACGAGGAAGCACAATTCGTGCGAGACAGAGATTTAGACAGGTTCAGGCCGCCACGAGGCGTAATACCCTACGTCCTGTATGTTGCTGTGTTGTATTGCTAGTAGATTAGATGAATCGAGTAGACCCCCTGCCCGCCTTATATAGTCCGGGGGGCAGGATTACAAGTTGATCTTGCCATACATAACAGATTACAATCCTAGCCGATCTGGGAAACCAATCGGCTAGATCCTAGGAAAGCTATTTCCTTGCCCGCCAAGGACTCGGCGGATATACGCGATCTCCTGGAGATCGTATGGGCGACGCGTCCTTGGTAGTTCAGGCCTGTTCGATAGACTTGGGCCAAGTATGACTATGCGGGTATACGGGCTTATACCCCCACAGAGAGATAATCAACCAAAACTGAAAAGTAGGGGCCTTCTCCAAGGTTCACAAGAATGAACATATATGTGGGGAAAATTTGAGTCACTCCTTGTTTTTTGGGTATGAGTAGACATCTATTGGACATAATATTATACCGCAACATAGATCCTTGAACTGGGATCATTAATGCTACTTAGTAATTGGTAAAACCTCACGAACTTAAGAATCAAGATAAGGGATCGAGATGGAGGAACATGGAGAGAGTAGCTGGTAAAACCTCACCAACTTAAGAATCAAGACGAGGGATAGAAGTGGAGGGACTACCTCAAGTCCTAAAACTTTATTATTGTATTAGATTAAAATCTACCATAATCTATATGTGTTAAGATAGATTAAGGTTTAGGTTAGTTTAATTTCCACTCTAATACACCGGGTGCACATATACATTGTGTTGATACAACCAAATAAACTCGTATGGTTCATTAGAGGAACGTTGAGCCAGCACACAAACAAATACTATAAATGTTCAGCAGGTTTTAGTTAAAAAGAAGAGGTAGACATGTTTTGATATAAGAGCTAGTAATTGATAGCTAACTAAAAATTAGATAAAATTATCCCTAGTAGATCAAAACAGGAGGACTAGTAGGTAGGCTATTTTTTTACCTAAGCCATTAACTAATGGTTAGCCAACTAACTAGATAATCTTAGGTAAATTAAGCTATTTTTAGCTCAACTAGTGTTTTTGAGTGGATTTTGGCTCAACTAGTAACTAGTCTTGGCATCAACTAGGGCCTAAATGTGCTGCATACTCGTAGCTGAGAAAGCAGATCGAGGACCAATTCGAGGTCACTTTCTACTTCCGAATGCCACGACCCACGAGTATACGCGTCTGTTCTTCGTTCTTACTCTGTATTCCCTTGTCTTGTCATTCCTAGGCATCTTCACATTGACCCTATGTTTCAAGCTGTATTTAGTCACTGCTTTCCTTAGCAATTCCATAGAAGGGAAGCTCAAGCCAATCCTGAATGTTGGATTATTCAAGTCATCAGGGACAAAGGCCTTGAACTTCAATTTAATACCACCTTGTTCTCCATCAGATGCCTCGGGAAGTTCTAGGTCATCACTTTCACTGCCATCTTCAACTGTACCAAAGGGCTTAACTTGTGCTGCTGCTTTCCTAAGCCTGCTGCCTTCTTGTTCCTCCTGCTGTCCTCTGTGACTTCCTCATCCACATTGTCCATGAACAGATCATCATCTCCATCATCTATCTCATTGTCAGTATCAGCTAAGTCTGGATCTTCCTCACTGTCATCAGCAGAAACATCTGTGTCAGCAGGATGTTCTGCTCTCTCCAAATCCTTGTAGAAGTCTGGGAGCTTCTCATGCACTCTCCCCATATGTTGCACCTTGGTAGGGCTAATTACTTTGGGCAAATCAGCTACAGGGTTGATCACTATGTCTTCATGAGGTAGCCCTCCTATATGATCATCATGATCAAAGTATAGGACAATGTTCTTCACCCTGTCAACCACTTTTGCCATCACAATTGTATCATCATCTGACTCTATTACCCTCAGTCCATCACTAAGCTCCTTGGCAACGACCAATAAACTTTCAAGCCTCTCGGTGACATACCATATCCAAGAATCAGAGCAAATTCATCTATCCAGAAAGTACTCCACACATGCTCATCGACATAGTCAAACCAGTCTATTTTGCCATCCAGATAGCATCGATTTGGTCCAATCCCACAGAAAAATCCAGCATCATGAACTTCTACTGAGAAATGATTGCGTTCATCGTCGCCTACAGAAATGTTCAAATTAACAGAAGTCCCCCAATTTCTTGAATAGCAACATGAGTAAACCCAAAACCATTACTAAGTATCAATGTACCTCGGCCAAACGTTTCCACAAAATCCTCACAGCCTAATTGACTACTCAAACATGCCATCCAAATCCTTGAACGAGAAAAGGAGGGAGCATGCAACTGAACTCACAATAGTCAGGTGGGGAATCGCCTTCTTTGCGTCGGCATGGTGCCATTGGGAGGCCGTCGGAGCACCTTGCGGCGGTTTCTGCGGCCACCGTTGCTCTCCGCCGATTGCCGGAGGAATCGCTCTCCGGGCCGCCTTCCTCGTGACCGTCGTTCCCTCCGCCCAAATCGCCCCCTATCCTGTAGCCAAGTCCGTTCCCTTTGGGAATCTGTTTAAGTGAGAGGGAGTGGAAAAACCAGGGGCTTCTTGGCATAAAAGCCAACCACCACAGCTCGTCACGCGCGCCAAAACTCCCGCCAAGTCCATGATGGCCGCCACGTCATCAGATTAGCTGCTTCATAGTGGATTTGACCTGATTGGAATACTAATACGAGTTCAAGGTGCCAAAAATACACCTAAGATCCGGGACCTATGTGAGAACTGTGACAAGTTCAGGGACGAAATTTACTCTAAAGCAAAACAAAAATGTCCGGCATCAAGGTGAGAGTCAAACGTACCTGCGCAGCTTTTTTGACCACCACTCCACCAGGTTCCTCCGAAGGACGAGGAGCAGGTGGGCCGAAAAGGTCAGGCCCTGGTGCCCCATTGGCGCCTTTGGCAGTTCATCTCCGTGGAAACAGCACGCGGAAGGCACGCGAAGCGCACGTCGGCGTCGATCTTCTCGGCCCAGCTCGAGTTGACAAACTTTACTCACAAAAAAGGCGACGCGGACACCGAGAGGCGGAGGGGCTGAGGCTGAGCGAGGGGTAGAAGAGGCGCGCGAAGAGCTTTCGCTTGCCGGCGGGATCTAGTCCGGCTCACCTGATCTGGCTTTCCCCCACAGAGGTAACGAAGCTCCGCGAGTTGCCGTAGTCTCTTCATGCCAAACCAAATCTCGTTTTCAAGTAGTAGAAGTGCTGCTTCAGTCTATGCATGAACGTGTATATATATATATATCATATCTGTGATTGGAGCGAAAACCAGTTTTTTTTTTTCCTTTCCTTTTCTGGATTGGATAGGGAATTAGCTGGTCTCGAGTGGATATTAAACCGGAATGCCTCTGCTCCCGTCTGTTCTTTAATCTTTATCATCCAACGTTGGCTCAATAGTTGAAATCCACCCTACCCCAATGTTTACTTGTTCAGAAGCAATCCTTGCTCGATTCGTGGACTTCTTTCCTAAGCTACGGCTTCACTCCGAGTAGAGTATCAGAGATCCGATCTCAAGGAATTCGGATAGTGATTGGCCATGGGAATTTGACCAAGGAAGAAAGGGACAGGTAGAGATAATCAGCTTGTTCTTTTGACCAATCAGCGCTTATTTTCAATCACGAAACAGTATTTTTCTCTCACAACAAATCAGCACAAACCGAAATCAGCGCTTATTTTTCAGCCAAAAGAACAGGCTGAATGGGGATAGGTTGCCTTCCGGTGCCTAAAGGGTCAACGAAATGTCATACCAAGTCAGGCTGCCGTGCTTTGCCTATGAATTGGCCTTCTCAGAATCCCTTCTGTTTTGCCTCACCTTAAACCGTTGACGATAGGTGGACAACGGTATAATATTTCATCATGCTTCATTGCACTGCTGTTCAATTTGGGTTCATGGTATCTCAATTTCAAATAAGCTTGGTCATCTGTGCAACCTGTTTGTTTGTAGTACGTATATGTCTCGCTGATAATCTGCATATCCCCAAATATATATTCCTTCTAAATTGCCTGTCACTTTATATGTCAGTACACACTCAGTTCTCTGAATTGCAGGTCCTTGAATGTGATTGCATCGTTGCAGCAGATCTAGGTCAAGCTGATGGCCGATGACAGCATTCAGCAAGCATTGATAGAGGATCCTCCTGATGTGCTGAAAAAGAAGTCAGTAGGAGCTAAACGGTTTCGACGATGCAGGTCAACTCCCTCAGATGCCACTGATCAAAAACCTTCAGAAAACAGATCTGTGCTTAAAGCCAAGGAGTTATTCAAGGAGATAAGGCCGAGCTTCAGGCTTGTAGGCCTCCTCCTTTTTGTCTACCTGCTAGTGGGTGTCATCATCTTTTACCTATTCATGGATCAGCTATCTGGGAAGACAACTGATAGAGTGCTTGACGCCTTGTACTTCGTTATTGTCACAATGACCTCGGTTGGCTACGGGGATCTTTTCCCAAGCAGTGACACAACAAAGCTGCTTGCTTGTGCTTTTGTATTCACAGGCATGGCGATCATTGCTCTCTTCATCAGCAAAGCGGCAGATTACCTTGTTGAGAAACAAGAGGTGTTGTTCTTCAAAGCACTGCACATGAATATGAAGGACAGTGAGGCCAAAATGCTCAGGGAAATGGAAGCAAATAGGATAAAGTACAAATTCTACACTGTGGCTCTACTTCTTGCTATGGTTATTGTTGCTGGGACCGTATTTCTGTGGAAGGTTGAGAAGCTCAGCCTTGTTGATTCTTTCTACTGTGTCTGTGCCACGATCACTACCCTGGGTTATGGGGATAAAAGCTTCTCGTCCAAATTGGGACGTGTTTTTGCAGTGTTTTGGATAACCGCGAGTACTATCATCATGGCTCAATTCTTCATGTGCCTTGCTGAACTATACACTGAGCGACGGCAGAAAATGCTGGCCAAATGGGTGCTCAACAGGAGGATAACCACCATGGATCTTGAGGCAGCTGATATCGATGGCGATCGACAAGTTGGGTAAGTGCATAACTTACAGCTCATCTCAGCACCCCGTCTTCCATATTAGTCAATATTTTTGTTCCTGAAGTGTTTCCAATGACGTATTGACGTTGATATCTGAAAATTAATGTGCACAGTGCTGCTGAATTTGTACTTTACAAGCTAAAAGAGCTGGGCAAGATCAACCAAGAGGAGATATCTTGTTTTCTCGAGGAGTTTGACAAGCTTGACGTTGACCAGTCTGGCACACTCTCAACTTACGACCTTACTCTAGGGCAAACCAGTTAATGACTTATGATGTGCATGTGCTTTTGCTGATTGAATGGTTTTGGTTGATGTTAGCATTTCTGTTGTCCATATGTAACGCTGTAATCTTATACAAAGATGTAAATGAGACGATTGAGATATTGTATCCCGCTTTTTCTCCAAAGTAACTTGAATCAAGGCTTTAAGGAACAAATACTTGCTGGAAGTTTATCCAAGCTCACACACAGAGACAGCATACCTGCACATTTATGATGCTGGTTTACCTCTGCACCTGTCATCGCAGTGTTTGCAGTCTATGATAGTATGATGCGAAGATTGTTACCTAGCTGTGAATTGTGATGAATACTTTAAACTTGTTAACATTGGCTCCGTAGTTGTCGGCAAGCAGCAAATCTGGTGCCCAGAGATCGTTCAGAAACTCAGGGATAGATGAATAAATATAAGCTCAGATACCATAGGATAGATCATCTATAGGTGCAGAGCATTAAACAATTCACTTCTAATGGTTGTCATCACAAGGCTGAATTTTTCTGAGAAAATGTAAGCACTTCTATTCAAACAGTTGTATCTCAATTCCTACAGGGATTTAACTTCCAACAACACGAAATACAACCTAAAAGATACATTTGTTCAGATGATCAGCCATGAAACTACTACATACTAACTAAAGCCAGGCAACATAAGGACATAACTCTAGTCAAACAAAAGAAGATTATATTCTATGACACGTCCTGTACGGGTACAAGTAGGTCCAATCTTATAAATGCATGCCTTGTTTGATCTTCTGGGGAATGTACTCGTCCGATAAAAAGGAAATGGAATTTGCAGATAGTGCCTCGATCTCAAACTTGACACCCTTTTGCAACATTCCTTCCAACTCTGACCTGTCATATGAGAGAATACATGTGAAATTTCTCGTTTGGATCCTTAGAATTGAATTCATTTTAATAACATAATTTAGACACATATTAATTAAGTTAATATGGTTGTATATAGATTATATTTGTATATTATTGTTGGTTATACGAGAGAGATACTTATGTGTTGCATTTCTATCGTAGGGAAGTGATTTGAAGAGCGTGCTAGAAATTGCAAAGTAGAAACATAGTAAGGTAATCTATAAATCAAATTATATCTCCCACCCTATGAATTTAATGTAGGCTTATATGTGAATTTTGAAAAGTAGTGGAAAGTCACACTCCAAGTTAATTAGCCTAGTTTATTAAGTAGATTTCAATTCCTCCAAATGAAAAGATCCAAACGGACCCTGAGAGAAAAGGTAAAAAATAACTCAAGATTCTTTTTATGTAAATTATGCATTTAATAATATCTTAAAATATCAAGTGCTTGTAACTATTGTGCCTTTACTGGTAAAAACAGGAAGCTACACAGTCATTGAAGCTAAAGATCTGTGCTGAACAGACCTAAACTCCAAGCGCTAAATCATAAGAATGATGACTGTACAAATCAGACTTCATAAAAACTCTAGTCTAACCAATACTGAGTTTGAGACCCCTAACCAAAAGACAGTTCTAATAGACCTTGAGCTTGAGCTGGAGATCACATTGATATCATGGAGGATATATATTTGTACTACACCTAGTGAAACTCCAAAGCTGGTTCATTACTTCATTACCTCCATTCTGGGGCTTCCCTGTGTAAATAGCACCTAGCAAGAATACCTTCAGCTTTCCTCCTATCTGTGCAGCAGAACACATAATTTCACAGGTTGGCATTTGGCTTACAACAATAAAGTAAGGAACATCTTCCCCCAAAAAAGGAGTATGTGTGGCACTTGAATCACTACAGTTTATTCACCTTCAGGTGACAAATGAAGTAGGCAGCAGTCTGGAAGCCAATATTCTTCAAAATCAGATGTGAAAACTCCAAGCCACCGTATGTCAGGCACACGCAACAAGTTTGCATCATGTGCCAATTGCTTGGAGAATCAAATTACGCAAGGAAGTAGCAGAGGTTGGTAAGTTAACACAAGTAAATATGCCATAGTATTGGGTTTCAAAGAGCATAAAGAAATATTATAGGTCATGCTTGACAATAAAAATAAAAAACTCGACCGGGGCGGTTAAGACTGCCGCCGCAGCTTTCAATTAAGAAGAAAGCGCCTTCTCACCCGGCGAGAAAACCCCCGAACCCCCGTCCCCATCCATACACGGTGGCCTTTCCGTCGCCCAAGTGAGAATTGGGCCCCCCCCCCCCCCCCCCCCCCCCCCCCCGCCCCCCAGTGCTTTGGTATGAGGACGGGCGAGGGGATTTTTTTAAACCAGCCCGAAATTCGCTCCCACTGGGATTCGAACTCAGGATCTGCCGGAGTGCCTAGACCAGCTGATCTAGCACCCTTTAGCCTTGACAATAAAAATAGGACAACATATCGTCAATAAGATGAGCAAAATGGGCATAATCATGTTTATTTTTAGAAAAAGCATGAACTGTTCTAATACACAGCCTTACTGCTAACGGGACTTCATAAAGTAATAGAACTTTCAAGTGCAAAGAGGCCAAGGAAGCCCGGTGAATGTTATGACGCCGGTAAGGGGTAGTGGTGGTGCTGGCGACAGCGATCCTTGGCTACGCAGAGCGTAGCCGTTTTACCCCTCGGCTCCCTATGTTGTTGGAGAAGAAAAGAGACAAGGAAGAGGACTAATTCATTGCTTGATTAATGATTATTCTCAATGCACCATGCGTCTTACATATCCATTAGGCTGCCTAATTCTCGTCAAATCTCTCTCAATCACTCCTTAATAGATTTCTAAATTAGCACAAGCTAATGGTGAACCCAAATTGACAGCAGATTAGCCACTTTCCTGGCTTGCTGTCACTGCCTTCTTTGCCCTACGGGTGAACCTCTTTCCCCACATGACAACGAATTAGGACAAAAGGTGCAGCACATGATCATGTCCATGAATTTTTGCAATTTTAATATGCGATCTGCTAAGAAAGTTTAAGTTCATAAGAGCAATTGATGAGTGTAGCAGCATTAGATAAATCATGCCTACCAAGGAACCAAATTTATAGGTAGCTAGAATGTCGAAACCATAAGGATCTGAGTCCACTAAGCAATAAGCAGGCAGATGCAGCCGTTCAACAAGGTACCGCAGGAATCTAGGATGGAAAAAAAGAATGTAAAATTGGGATAGCGGTTGACAAATATGCAAGGGGAACTTAATGAATAAAGAGCACATGCCTTCTTGTTGGAATATCTGGATAGCCTCTTCCCTGAGTTGACAATGCAATATCATGAAACTAGAATAAAACATTATAATATTATAATAGTTAATAACACTGGGTGAGACTTGCTACTTACTGTAATAACAATGCAGCGATTTCTTTCACAGAACTTGTCATTGGCTAAACGCTGGAATACTGCAAAGGGACTACTGAAGCATATTGTACAAAGAGCGGAAAATATTAAATGCAAACAGAAAATTTTAAGACCTGTCTCCTTCTCAACCACAAGTATGTAGTGAGCAACGCTAACAACATCTGCAAGAGGAGAAGAAAGAATAAGACAACTTCAGCTCACTACAATGCGATTCAGGGTATCAAGGCAGGAAACCAAAGTTTGCATAACACGAAAGGAAGCCTGTGCATAATAATGGGGAATAATGAGAGTCATGTTCATACTTGTTCAAGACCAAACATGATATAGATTGTTAATTGTCTTGAAAGCCATGCTTTACTATAGATGTGTAGGCATGTCTAAATCCAACTTGCTAAACAACCATATGATAACTCAATACAAAATTTAGTTGGAAGTAAATTGCAAAAGATAAAAGATACTCCCGCCATTTCAAATAAATGTTCGCTTTAGCTTTGTCCTAAGTCAAACTTCTCTAACTTTGATTAAGTTTTTAGAACATCATATTATCATCTACAAGTTCAATAAATGCATTATCAAAACATATTTCATGGAGAATTTAATGGAACTAGATTGGTATTCTAGATGTTGGTGCATTTTTCTATAAATCTGATCAAAGTTAGAGAGGTTAGACTTGGGACAAAGTTAAGTGAAGTAGTAAACTATTACTTGGAACAGAGAGAGTAGTTATTCAATTCAGAAATTTCTTCAAAAAAGGAAACATTAAATTGAAGATTTATGGTACCATCTAAGGGCAAAAATTGATCAGAGTGACTTTGCCCAGTGTGCTTTAAAAAATCTAGGAAAACAGTTAATTTTTGTGTTCTTAGAGTTGCTGGAAAAACCTTTGATTGCCTCAATCTCAACAGGGATGGAGAAAGCCTGAATATACAGAAGGTAAAAGCAAACCAATTAAATGGAATTTTACAAATAACCACTTAGCAAAAATTAAGGGGCAGAGAACATAAAAGCTTACAGCATTGACGTTTGTTATACAATACACTTTCTTTTCGCCCTCCATAAATTTTATCCAGCCCATCACCAAACTAGGATAATGAAGGGAATAGACATGTGCACACAGGTTAAAAAATGAATAAAAATAAAAAAAAAGTTCTATGAATGTTTGTTTGCAGACCTAGTAAAAACCGTGCAAGTAACAGCAAAAGCGTAATAGGAAAATCATATAGAATTCCTAATTCCTATCATGAATTTAGTGAACACTTCTGCTATATTGATTTTTTTTATTCAGATAAATCAAAGACAACTCTTCATGAATTCAGACATGTTCCATGCCATAAAATATCTCAAATTTGTGAAGTGACACTGGGAAGGACAACAGATTCATCGTGGCTTCATTTCTTCCCCCTCTTCATATGCATAAACCTAGACAACCAAGACTACATTGAAAGAAAGGTATACTAAGTTCTCAACCTCACTAGTTCATCAAACACATCCAGATCATCTTTCTTTACATAATGGAGAGAAGCACACAGGATGATTAGGGAACAAAAAAACTGATTGGTTTAAGCTATAAAACATGAAGCATCGTAAAATAATAGAAGAATAAAAAAACAAACATATCTTAGGAGCTTCAACTCTATGGCAGAGTTCATACCCTTTCACTACAGGAACCTGCAGAGAGCCAAGGGAGCACAATATTCAGTCAGCTAAAAGGTTATGAAATTAAGACACTATACATTATGTAATAGTCATGGCGCTGCATATTAGTGAAGGAGAAAATATCGGTAATGGCACAAGTCCTTTCTACAATACACAATGGAAGCTTCTGGAAAGACAGTAGACTAGTAGCACCTATGGACCTACCACATTGAGATTGTGCCGACTGCACTTGAAGAGTATGCAGATATCATTGATGGCACGGTCAACAACTGCTACTTCTGCAGTGAGCCAAGATATGTGCAAATTCTAATAATCCCATATAATGGAGAGGTGCAAACATTGCAGCTAGTGAGAACAGACCTACGAAGATGGAGGGGTACATGTAGTAGATGTCCCTCTTGGAGCAGTGCTTGTTCTGCTGCAGGAGCTGCTGCACCACGAGCAGCACCCTCAGGAGCACATCTACGCATGAACAACGTAACGCATCAGAAAGTAATTAGTGTGATCAGATAAGCGTGAAGGTTTAGATTGTATTCATACTGAGGCGGGACGTGTGGTAGTCCTTGTGGAGCAGGGAGAGGACGTCCGTGCCAACGGGGACGTCGTAGCTGCAGGCACTGCAATCACGCGCGAGCGCGCGCCCAGGGATGTGGCACATTTGTGTGAAAAGCCTTTTTTGCTCGAGAGATGTGATGGTGAGGAAGGAGATGGTCTCGGGAGCGGGACGGGAGCCAAACCATGGGGGCGAGGACGCAGAGTTGGCGGAGGAGCAGTAGTTACGGTACCGGTGGAGCACTATGGACGGGGAGCGGCCGGCGGCAACCTCTTCGACGACCCAGCGGACAAGCCCTGCTCCGTGCCCCACAACCACAACCCCGCGTCAGCTCCAGACTCTATTGGGAGAGGGAAGATTCAAGGGCAGGAAATCGAGGAGTACCTTTGATCCTGCGGAGGAGGAGTGCCGCTTCCTCCTGCTTCCGCCGCAGCTGCTGCTCGTCGCCTTCGAGCGGCGCCGCTCGCCGCCTCTTTTCCCTCCCCGCCATGGCGCTAGTCGATCGCGAAGAAACAGAATTGGGCTTGGTGGGCTCCGTTCGACTGCTTGGGCCTTCAAGAGCCCAACAACAAAGCCACCCGCTGCAGGAGACCCCTCGTATTTTTTTATTTGAACACCCTTCGCTGCTGGACATATAAAATAAACGCGATTTGCAAAAGATACTTTAGTACTTCACAAACTTGTTGGTGGATACTTCGGCTAATAAAATATTTATGGCTTTTGGGGAGAGAAAAGCGTGGTGAAATGTCTTTTATGGCCCTGTCCCTTTCTTCATCTCCTTCCTCTGGCCATAGCCATGGAGATACTGTTGCGTGTAGGGTGAACGAGCGTGGAGGGGGAAGGACTCTCTTGCACATTTGGATCTTTGCTATACACTTGTGAGATTTTGCTAAGCCTCCCACTCACTCATTTGACTTAGTGTTCATCTTTCTTTGAGTGTGAGTGATTCCTCAAGTGTTCATTGCTTAGTGAGCTGCATACTAGAGCACTTGAGAGCAAGCCGCTGCCTAATTCTTATTCTCTTTGGATTTTAACGAATCCCTAGATGGCTTGGAGGAGTTGCATACTAGAGCACTTGAGAGCAAGCCGCGGAGATTGTCGAAGTCCACATCAAGGTCAAGCTTGTGAGGGGTTCTTACAGTTATTCCTCGGTGGAGTGACAAAACCGACTACTAGTGAAGCTCGTGACTTGGATACCCCCTTCTCTTGTATTGGTGAACGGCTCCCGGTGAGGGATTGATATGTGATGCCTAGCTAGTGATCCTCCAAGGAAGACGGTTGTTACAATAGGGACGTAGCTTGATGGCGATCAAGTGAACCCCGGTGAAAAACCGGCGTCTCTCTCTTCTCCTCCTTCGAGTGGATGATCATTGTCTTCCTTGGTGTTTGTTCTTCATTGAGCTTGTTGGTTTTCATCTTTCCAATGATTGGACTTCTTTGATGGTTGATCACTACATCCCGATGATTAGTTCTACACGTCTCTACAACATCATCTTCATCAACACCGTGGGTACAACTTCTCCAATCTTTCCTCTCAGTACTTACTTGCATAGCTAGGTGTCCTCTTAGAATCGAGAAGACAACACTTTATAGTACGGTTATCTATCCTAAATACACTCACACACCTCTATGGTATCTTGATTACCGAAAACAAATTGGCCTTATTAATTATACCTTTACCTTGAGCCCATTTTGCTTTTCTCACTTTTCTTTTCATCTATGGATGAAGCATTTGGTCTCCTTCTTGATGATGAACTTATACCATTTGTATGGACGTCTGAAAGCCCATGTTTGGTTTTGGATAATTGATGAAACCTAATTTGCTAACGATTGTTCTAAGTGTTTCATGAGAATTGATTAGCAAATGGCAAGATGGAGCAAAGGACCGGGTCGGTGGAGGTCACAAGTGAAGGGCAATGACGGCGTCCATGAAAATGGTGTAAGTCCATCAACAAAGGAGAAAGCCCTATTGACGGCATCCATGCAAATGGTATAAGTCCATCATCATAGGTGTCCACAAGGTCCATCAAGAGATGAGAAGGAAGTTGATAAGAAACCAGGAGCTCAAGGCAAAGGTATAACCAATAGGAGCTCTTTTGGTTTTGGTGATCAAGACTCCATAGAGGGAGTGATCACATTTAGGATAGATAGCCGTACTATCAAGAGGGGCGAAATCGTTGATGAAATACGGTTGTCAAGTGCCACTAGGTGTTCATGATCATTGCATATGCATATAGATGCTAGTGACACTAACTTGACCCGTGGAAAACTCTTTGAAAAGGCTAACACACGTGCACCTAAGTGAGAGATACTTTGGAGTGTTAGTACCTTAAGAATCGGGGTGAAGTTCGAGGGTTAGAGAGGGTTTGGTCCTCTCTTCCTCCTGCCGAACTTGCGAGGCAGGATTCGGCGAATTTCGGAGACATTACAATAGAAAAACTAGCGTCGGACCGTATTGTCACAGAGCGTCGGACTATTAGCCTCAGTCCGACGGCTAACACTGCTGAGAGCGTCGGACGCTCAGTTTCGGGGCGTCGGACCATTAGCCGAAGCGTCCGACGGTGCAGATCGTGCGAGAGATAACACGTGGCGAGCTCTGAGAGCGTCGGACTCTCGGCGTTAGTCCGACGGTGAGCGTCGGACCAACGTCCGACGGTTTTCAGGGCTCGGGGAGCTCTCTGGAAACGTCGGACGGCCGCGATCGTTGGTCCGACGGCTTCGTCCCGCTGAGTCCGACGGTATCAGCTGAGGGCGTCGGACCGGTTGTTTTAGTCCGACGATTATATCGTCCGACGGTTCATTTAGCGCGTGAAGGTAGCCGTTGTAATCCAACGTTCGACTTCAAACGGCTAGTGACACGTGGCATTCATCCGAGGCGTCGGACCGTGCGGATTAGTCCGACGCTCTGGCCGTCGGACAGTCCGACGGTACGCAGTGAAGTCTAAACGGCTATTTTCTTGTGTGTGGCTTATAAATAGTCACTTGGCCGGTTTGGGGAGTAGCTCTTGGCACTCCTGAACATCATAGCATATTTGTGAGCCTTCCCACTCCACTCTCACTCATCCTACTTGATTGTGATCATCACTTGGTGAGTTTAGAGAGCATCAAGTGCATTGCATTGATAGAGATCATCTAGAGGCACTTGGTAGTGGTGATTTGCAGCGGTTTCTTTTGTTACTCTTGGAGTTTGCCGACTCCTAGACGGCTTGGAGCTGCGAGGATCGTTGAAGGGAGTTGGTGATTGTCTCCGCCTCCGATCGGTGAAGTTGTGAGGGGTTCTTAAGCCTATCCCCGCAGGAGATCGCAAAAGGCATCTTTAGTGGATTGCTCGTAGCTTGGTGGATCCCCATCTTGTGTTGGTTGTGCGGCACCCTTGAGAAGGGTTTGGCGTGTGATGCCAATTAGCGCGTGAACCTCCAAGTGGGTGTATCGCTACAACGAGGACTAGCTTGCCGGCAAGCAAGTGAATCTCGGTAAAAAATCTTGTGTCATCTCTCTACCGAGGATTTCCCTTATATTTGATTGATTGGTTATATTGGACTTCATATCTTCTCTACACCGGGGGTATTGAAATCACCTTCTCTCTTTACTTTTGTGTACTTACTCTCGTGTGTAGCTTGTTAGTTAGTTGCTCTCTTAGGAGTAGTGTATAGTAGTGACATAGCCTTTGAGTGTGAACTAGTGATCATAGTATAGTATACTTGTCTAGGTGGCTTGCATAGCATAGTTTAGAGCTAGTGTTTTGCAAAGCTTGCTATTGTTACTAATCGGCTTGTTAAGTGTTGTTTGTAGATTTTTATAGGCTATTCACCCCCCCTCTAGCCATTTAGGACCTTTCAACGTCGTCATGCCCCCTCACTTGTGGTCTTCACCGACCCGGTTACCTTACTCCATCTTGATATTTCTAATTCAACCCATGAAACACTTAGAACAAATATTAGAAAATTAGATTTCATCAATTATCAAAACCAAATTTGCGCTTTCAGTAGGTTCTTGGGATGCTCATGTGTTGAGCCCGATCTTGGTGATCGATTAGCCACCGAACCACCGAATAGTGGTCGACATAACGAGAACGTAACGTGCTGACAAGCACGATAAATTCATTGTCTTCATTGTGTTGATCTCCAGATTTCTTTGTGACTAGCACCTTCGAGTGATTAGCTTATCTTTGGTGATGGGCTATCTTCACTACTCGACGGTATAACACTCCACACCTTGCTCCTTACTTTGTTACTTATACTTGTGTAGTTGTAGTTTGTGTGAACCTAGTGACATAGCTTTCAGTAGGCTAACGCAAAATCGCTTCACATACTATTTGGCTAACTCGTTGATTAAGTGTTGTTTATAGATTTTTTTTAATAGGCTATTCACGCTCCTCTTGCCAATTAGGACCTTTCACCAATCACATATCATCTCTCCTATCATCCACCTATCACATATCTTCATATATATTGGTCCCCTGTAGACATTATCTAAGAAATCATTCCCCTCTCTCTCCCTTACTTAATTACAATGCCACACGATTACTTTCCTTAGTTGACACCCTCATTAATCCCAAAGGATTTCTACAAATTGAGTTTGAGTCTCAAATTTTGCTACAATATACAGATAGATGCACATAATTTTAATTTTTTAGAACTACTAACTATGTTTTTTCTAACCGAATAGAAGGTTTGCACGGAATATTTTCCTGCGTATGAATTGTGCATGAGAACCACAATTGATAACTCTGGAGAGAGAGAGAGAGAGAGAGAGAGAGAGAGAGAGAGAGAGAGAGAGAGAGAGTAAATTGCGCTGAATGCTTTTGTATATCACAACTTTTAAGTTTCCGCCACTACTTCAAACCCCAATGATGACTCTATCCCTCTTTCTTTAACTTTGCGTTTTTACACTGGTCCTTTTTAAGTGAAGCAACCGTTTGCCCATGCTGTGTAACACCATGAGAACTGGTTGAATTAAACGGCCAAACTAAACAAGAAGGAAAAGATGCCTACGCGAAAAGACATCAATGCCCTTCAGGAACCTTTTCTTCTCATGCGCCGTTTGGATGCACCAATTAAACTTTAGCTAGCTAATTTTAGTTATGAATTTTTAGGTATGGTGCATCCAAACACCTCATAGGTAAATCTAGGTAAAGTTTAACTGAAGGCCTAAATATATACAATTCAATTAACTGTTCAACCTAGCTAAAACCAGGTAAAAGATCAAAATGACCAAACTGTCTCCCAACTAAAGTTTAGCTAGAGCATCCAAACGTACTCAGCTAAAGTTTAGTTATAAACAATGGTACTCCCTCTGTCCTATTGATTATGCAATTGTGAAAAACGTGCCGTTCAAACTATGTCAACATTGACTGAGTTTATAGTAAAAAAAGATTAGTATTTATGTCTCAAAATAAATTTATTATGAAAATATATTTTATTACCGATCTAACGGTACTTATTTTGTCTCATAAAAGTTAGTATTTTTTCGTACAATTTTAGTCAAAGTTTATAATTGTTGACTCCTCGGAATGTGAGAATTGCATATTCATTGGAACGGAGGGAGTATTAATAAGAGATAGTATGGTTAAGATTTTCAATTAACTAGATCTTTAACTAGCTAAACTTTCTCTAGCTAAATTTTAGCTAGACTGCACCAAACATCCCTCACTCGCTCGACCCGACCTGCGTAGGAGAAAACACGTCGCGAGGTTTTCCCGAGCGCGCGTGTAGGGGTTTCGTCTCTCGGCGATGAAGTTCTCCCAGCAGCGAAGTGGTTGCCGTAAGCCTCCCCTAACTCGCTGCGCCGCACGGGTGGCCCAGGTGGCCTCGGCCCTTCCCCCATCTCACGTCCGCGGCGGCGCGGTTGGGGGCCTCACATGCCGCCTCGCCCCCTCTCCTCGGCTCGCGCCCGCAACATCATGGTCGCCTTGCGGGTGGCTAGGTCCCGATCTCCACCCTACCACCCTCACCCTCGGCAACCCGCTGGCAACCGGGGAGCCAACGCCGGTGGCTGGGGCGTCCCACCTCTCATGGGCACACGCTCAGCTAGCTATCTCCAATGCTACATTTAGGTTGTGTGATGTTAATTTCTGTTTTTATATGGATTGTTAGACGAAATGCTGTCAAATTTTTCTAAATATTGTTCAGTTTTGCACTGATTAGAGATAAAAACACAAATAAAAAAAGGTGTAAAAACGCGGGAGCAAAGTTGTCCTTTGATCTAAAGGTGTAAAAACAGCGGGAGCAAAGGTGTTAAAATCTGTAGCCATCGGATTAGATTTGTGTGGCCTTAATTAGATTTTTCATATTTTGCACATGAGGCTGGTTTCCATAAGATACGTTCCCTTCATCTTAAAAGTTAGCGCTATCAGAGATACTTTACTGAGCATGGGTAAAATCTGCCTTCGTTTTAAAATCGTAGAGTTAAAATCATAGAGTTAAAAACACGAGATCAAAATTCAAAACAGGGTGAAACGGTTGAGCCCCCCGATAAATAGCAGTGCACGTCAACGGTTATCTTCCCCCCGCCACCACACTCGCAGGTCAACGCCAAAGGCCCCAAGGTAACGAAGATCACTGAATGTCATCTGGGGGATCAACCGTTTCAACCTGTTTTGAATTTCACGCCAAAGGCCACCCACAACCGAGCTGGGAGAGCAACCGGAGAAATTTCCATCATCTGGGGGATCTGATCTTGCCTCTGTTGATACGATCCGACTTTCCCGACTCAAGCCAAAGGCCCCAAGGTAACGAAGATCACTGAATGTCTGAATTACTCCGGTCTCTCTCTTCTTCTTCTTCTTTTCATTCTTGTTTCATTGATTGACAACTAGCCAATCTCCTCTCAAGCACGCCGGAATATCGAGATGTCCGCATTCCGAAATGATTCCCCTCCTGTCGCTGTTCGGTTCCCATCTTGTATCGTTCTTGACCATCTCGGCATCTCCTAACTTGCTCGAGTAGCTGATCTCCATCCCACTCAAACTTTCCTACTCGCGAGAAACTTAAGCTTGAAGCCGAGAACATCCAGCATTGATAGGCCGCGCCGAACCAGGGCCACATCCCGACGGCCCCTTCGCCGACGCCGCCGGCGGAGCCTGCCGCAACCCCGGTGCCGGCGCCCCCCACCCCCTGCCCTCCCCTTCACAGCCCCGCCGCCTTCGCGGGATCCGGCGCGGGAGCGCCTCCGCAGGAGCCCAAGCCGACACCGACGCCAGGCCCCGCCGCCGGCAGCTGCGGCAGCTTCGAGCCCGCCACCGCGGGATCCGGCGCGGGAGCGCCTCAGCGGACTCCCAAGCCGCAGCACACGCCGGGCCCCGCCGCCACGGCCACAACCACCGGCAGCCGCAGCAAGCAGCTTGTCCGGCGCTGGAATGCCTCCGCGGGCTCCCTCCCCGACCCCCTCTGCGCGGACGCCGGACCTGGCGAGCTCCGCCGCCAACTCCCCCACTCCAAATCGGAAGGCCACACCGATGGCATGGATGTTCTGTTGTGGACAATGTCGGAGTTCACCTCTGTCTAGGGGCTGTTTTTACGGTTGTTGTGAGCTGTTTTCTTAGCTAAGGCCCTGGCTGTTTTGTTGTCAAAAAGTTATAAGATTTTTCGTCATATCGATTGTCCTTTATTTATATATGGAGCATTAAATAAAGTAGTATTTGTTGCGTGTTTATACTTTTTGGCTGACTTTCTCGAGACGAATCTTTTGAGTCTACTTGATCATGATTAGACACTTATTGAAGAAGATTCTCCACGTGCTATAGTAAACTTTTCACTCCTTTTTCGGCAACTAAACATATCCTAAAAATCCTTTTCTAAAATAGTTTCATGGCTGTAGTTATTTTTCTTCTCCTCTCACAAAAAGATAAATTATCATGAAGCTAGAAAAAGTAGCTTAACTTTCTCCCTTATTTCTCTCTCTCAAACATCCACAAAGTTGTCAGTGAGGCTATTTTGCTAAATAACAATTCTAAAGCAGTTTAGCTTCACCAAACAAGTTGCTCATAAAGGTCACGCTTCATAAGTGAAGCTATTATTTTAGAAAAGGGTTTTTTTATTTATACCATTACAATTTTCAAAGTTTAAAGATATGCTATTACTATTCGTCTATTTCGAACCATGTTATTACAATTCTTTGTTTGTCAAAAAATACCATGGAATACGTATAAAAATGACTTGGGCCTTAGCTGTAGGTGTATACGACGACGTATACTTCTTGCAGGCTCTCTCCTCTATCAATGACGTGCGGGTCTCACATGTCATCTTCTTCTTCCTCCTCTTCTCTTCTTCCCTTGCTGAGCAACATCTGCGTCCGTCAATGGCTAGCAGCAGCAGCACGCCGGCGAGCCTCCATGGCGAGCAGCACCAGCACTTGGGCCAGCCTCCATGGTGAACAGCAGCAGCACACCTTCGAGGCGAGCAGCAACAGCACTCCGGCGGCAGCAGCACGCTGCCTGGCCAGCACGCAGCAAGAAGAAGCAGCAGCAGTATGCGAGCGAGCAGCCAGCGGAGCACTCAGGCGAGCGGCATGCAGCAGCAGCCAGCCGAGCACGTGGTCGGCCGGCCCACTGCCCGAGCGGCGCGGAGATCCCGGCGGCGTGGAGCTCGTGGCCCGGCGGCATGCGGAGCTCGCCGCCCAGACCAACGTGCTGCTGCTCGCAGCTCGCCGGCGTGCTGCTTGGACGCTCGCTCTGCTCGCAGCTCGCTGGTGTGCTGCTGTGCTGCTGCTCGCCAGCGTGCCTGTTGCTCGCCTGCTCGCCGCTCGTCGGTGTGCTGTTGTTGCTCGCCGCTCGCCGACGTGCTACTGCTGCTGCTCGCCATGGACGCCCGCTGGCATGCTGCTGCTGCTTGCCATGGATGGCCGCGGATGCCGCTCGGGCTCAGCAATGGAAGAAGAGAAGAGGAAGAAGATGACATGTGGAGCCCGCACGTCAGTGACAGAGGAGAGAGAGCATGTAATGAAGTATACCGTCGCTAAATACGCCTGCAGCTGGGC
Organism: Eremochloa ophiuroides; assembly: GCA_038502445.1. NCBI lineage: Eukaryota > Viridiplantae > Streptophyta > Magnoliopsida > Poales > Poaceae > Eremochloa > Eremochloa ophiuroides. The sequence goes on from JAHLJS010000002.1 coordinate 10,018,356, forward strand.
CCAAGTCGTTTTTATACATATTCCGTGGCATTTTTTTGGGAAACAAAGAATTGTAATGGCATGGTTCAAAATAGACGAATAGTAATGACATTTTTCCAAACTTTAAAAGTTGTAATGGTATGAATAAAAAACCCTTTAGAAAATGGCTTCGTGACCAACTTGTTTGGTGAAGTTGAGGTGTTTTGAGAATGTTGTTCGCTAAAACAGCTTCATCAATAACTTCATGCATGAATAGGAGAGAGAAATGAAGAAGAAAGCTAGTAAAAACTATTTTTTTCTGTTTCATGACAGTTTATACTTTTGTATAGGAGGAGAAAAATAGCTTCGGAAAGTCATGCTATATTTCTATTTTATAATTTATATATTTTGTAACTTATAGCATGTTTTTTAATTTGCTCCTACACGATAAAAATACGTGTAAGTATCTTTCTTGTACAGCTAACATTAATATATAAATAAAATCTATTACAACTAAATTAAGTTAATTAATAAGTGTGTAAATCATAATTCTTAAAATGAATTTGATGGTAAGGATCCAAACGGGGAAAGATCCGTGTCAGGAAAAAAAAAAAAAACTCATACACCCGCCACGGCCCTCCGCAGCCACGCGAGGGGGCCAAATCTGGCGCGGTCCGGAGCCCGGACTCCTCTGCCAGGGCCAGTTGCCGCCAAAGCCGTGGCCACGACACGCGGGAGCCGGAGCTACGGCGGCTGGTCCCAAGACGATCTATAGTGGACAACAGCGCGGCTTCTAGCTATATATTCAGTTTGGATTCGTGATATCATTTCTATTTCAAAATGGCTTTGCCATCTTGATCTTGGCGATCCGTGCAACTAGGGATGAAAATGGTACGGATATTTATTCGACCTGTCCGTTCGACCGAATCCGTTTAGAGGTGTTCAGGTCAGTCCGTATCCAAGTCCGGATATTCAACATCCGATACCGTATCCGTATCCGAATATTCAAATCGTATATTTATGATGTCGACATCCAATCGTATCCTATCCGGCATGGCTGACATTATCCGTATTCGAATCCGAATCCGGCCAGAAATATGAAAACAAATGTGGTATCAGTGATATCCGTTCGTATTCGATCCGTTTTCATCCCTACGTGCAACCATGTTATATATGTACGTATGCTAACGTAGCATGTCTCTGAATCTTTTTTTTTTTGACGTCAATGTCTCTGAATCTTTAATTTGGTCTCTGAAGGTAACTGCAGCAGATAAACGCTAAGCTGATGGCTGGCAACAGTACTCAGGAAGCATTACTGTCTGATCCTCCTAATGTGCTGGCAAGGCAGCCATCAGGAGGAGCCAAACGGTTTCGACGATGCAGATCAACCCCTACAGAACTTGCCGGTTCTTTGCCTCAAGCCAAGCCGTTGTTCAAGGGAGGGCAAGGGAGGGGCAAGGCTTGTAGGCCCAGGGCCGGCTCTAGGGGGAGGGCAGGAGGTGCGATGGCCATGGGCCCATGGAGCTAGGGGGCCCAAGCTCATATAGATAAGTGGTAGATATATATGACAATTTTCTTATAAAAATGATATATATGACAATTGATATAATCCTTTAAAGGACCAATAAATATCAATCTAAAGATCCTAATATCAGTCGTATGTTCTCCTGTAAGTATCAATTTGTTTTCTACCGGCGGCGCATCGCTTTCTTCTCATTCTATTCTCCCAAGACCCTCAACGACGCGCTATTCTCTCATCATGCAGGCTAGATGCTGGTCGTCGCCTTTCTGCCTTGCTAGCACCCCGCAGCAACGTCACCGGCACAAGCTGACTCTACGAGAACGCATGACAGTCTACAAATATTATAGTAAGCAACACATCTTGAAGCAAATAAAGCCTATTTTTTTAGTTTGTTTTGTGTATGCGATTTGCTTGTATAGTGTTAGGGTTATAAATTTCTAATTCAATTTATATATTCATGATTGAAAATTTCAAATTATATATTTAAATATGTTAGAGGTCGTCTAAAAAGTGCTCAAAAAAGAAAAAAATAGTTTAATAGGTCCATATCTATTTGTGTGCCCAAGGGCCTATAAAATTATAGAGCCGACCCTGTGTGGGCCTCATCCTCTTTGTCTACCTTCTAGCGGGTGTCATCATCTTTTATCTTGTCATGGATCAGATGTCTGGAATCAGAACTAACAGAGTGCTTGATGCCTTATACCTAGTTATCGTCACAGTGACCTCGGTTGGCTGTGAGGATCTCGTCCCCAACAGCGACACAACAAAGCTGCTTTCTTGTGCTTTCGTCTTTACCGGCATGGCGATTTTCGGTATCATCATCAGCAAACTTGCAGACCGCCTTGTGGAGAGGCAGGAGGTGTTCGTCAAAGCACAACAAGGTGAAGCCAAAATGCTCAACCCTTTCGTTACCAACAAGATAAAATACAAGTTCTGCACGGTTGCTCTACTTCTTGTGATGAATGTCACAGCTGGGACTGTGTTTCTGTGGAAGGTTGAGAAACTGAGCCATGTTGATTCCTTCTACTGTGTCTTGTATGGGGACAAAAGCTTCCCGTCTAAGTTTGGGCGTGTTTTTGCCATATGTTGGATAATCACGAGTACTGTCATCATGGCTCAGTTTTTCCAGTACCTTGGGGAGTACCAAACTGAGAGAGAGCAGAACAAGCTGAACAAATGGGTGCTCACCAGACGTACGACAACCATGGATCTTGAGGCAGCTGATATAGATGGCGACCGACAAGTTGGGTAAGTGCATAACTTACAGCTCATCTCAGCACCCCGTCTCCTATATTAGTCAATATTTTTGTTCCTGAAGTGTTTCCAATGACGGCTGATATCTGAAAATTAATGTGTACAGTGCTGCTGAATTTGTACTTTACAAGCTAAAAGAGCTGGGCAAGATCAGCCAAGAGGAGATATCTTGTTTTCTCCAGGAGTTTGAGAAGCTTGATGTTGACCATTCTGGCACACTTTCAACTTACGAACTTACTCTAGGGCAAACCAGTCAATGACTTATGATGTGCATGTGCTTTTGCTGATTGAATGGTTTTGGTTGATTTGTTAGCATTTCTGTTGTCCATATGTAACACTGTAATCTTGCAAAGATGTAAATGAGACAATTGAAAAACTGTATCCCGCTTTTTTTTTTTTTTTTCCAAAGCAACCTGAATCAAGGCTGTAAGGAACAAATACTTGCTGGAAGTTTATCCAAGCTCGCACACAGAGACAGCATACTTGCCCATTTATGAAGTTGGTTTACCTCTGCACCTCTCATCGCCGTGTTTGCAGTCTATGATGCGAAGATTGTTATGTACCAGTGAATTGTAATGAATAATTTAGACTTGTTAACATTGGCTCCATAGTTGTCGGCAAGCAGCAAACTGGTGCCCAGATATCATTCAGGAACTCAGGGATAGGTGAAGAAATAAGCTCAGATCCGATAGGATAGAGCATCTATAGTTGCAGAACATTAAACAATTCACTTCTAATGGATTGCCATCACAAGGCTGAATTTTTTCTGAGAAAATGTTAGCACTTCTATTCAAATAGTTATAGCTCAATTCCTACAGGGATTTAACTTCCAACAACACGAAATACAACCTAAAAGATACATTTGTTCAGATGATCAGCCATGAAACTACTACATGCTAATTACTAACTAAAGCCAGGCAATATAAGGACATAAATCTAGTCAAACAAAAGAAGATTATATTCTATGACACATCCTGTACGGGTACAAGCAGGTCCAATCTTATAAATGCATGCCTTGATTGATCTTCTGGGGAATGTACTCGTGTGAAAGAACTGCCTAATCACCGGGCCCACATGCACCATCATCGCCTCTAAGAACTTTCAGTTATTATGCACGAGTTCTCCGCAATCTATGAAGCCTGCCGGGTTTCCTCGGAAACCCTGATTTCTCCGAAGATCTCATTATAAAGACCTTGCATGTATTACAACAGTTTACGCAAATAATATAAATCAGAGCGAAGAGTGCGGAAGTATTACATAAACATAGGTTTACAAATATAAATTACATTATCCCGAACCAGCACTTCGTAGTGGAGTAGCATCATATAACTAAATATCCTGCCCAAGGGTTATATCATATACATATCTTCACCCATGCACGATCCGTCAACCGGTACGGTCCTAAACAGAACTGTACTCTCAGCTCACCTGCAATAGGGGGTTAACAAACCCTGAGTATTGGGGTACTCCGCAAGACTTACCCGACTAAGAAAAAGGAATAAGACTCAGGAATGCAAGGCTGAGGGGAGTCAAGATAAGGCTTAAACACGAGTCAAAGTATTTTGCGGAAAACCAATACTAATCTTGAATCCTACTTTCAATATTTTATCTCAATATTATTGTAATCAATATCCATAGATCTCAGTTATTTCACATATATCCTTCAGTTCCAATTACTTAGTCATTCTCAAAAACATACTAGCACTACAAGAGATATGATCTTCTACGACGATTTTCTCATGACGACAGCTAAATTTGTCGCTAAGTCATTTCGTTTACGACGTTTTTTATTGGGAGTATGACTTTGCGACGAAAATTATGTGTCCGTCACTAAGATCTACTAGCACTCGTCGTAGTAGGATTTCCATATTTCAAAATACAATTTTGTTTTGAATAATCACGATTTATTATTTAGATTTTAGTTTGCTAGGCTCAAATCCATGTATCTTATTTTAAATATTTTTTCCTTTGAATTGTCCAAACAACTCAAATGGGAAACGAACCAATATTCTTGATCTCCATGATACCAACAATGTCTAAAATAACCGATACTAAATATAAAGAAAATTATCATATATTTAATTACAAATAACTTTGAGGTTAGGTGATTAATTAATGAAGTTATACATGCATCGACCGCACCCACTCGAAAAAGCGTGTGACAATTTATTTTTAATATATTTTTCTCTTTTTCATCCTCAATTTCATATTTATTTTTTAGTTGTCCAAATTATCTTAAGTAGTGAAACGGGCAATATCAATGTTTTAGATTTCGATGAGATGAAAAATGTTGTAGTTAATGACTTTTTTATTTAAAATTATTCATGATCCTAAAAAAGTTGTCACCGGTTTCATCCACCGTGGAGTTTTTTTCCTCAGATTTTTCAGCCGACGTGGGGTTTTAAATGTTTTTTGCGCCCTAAAATTTTTAGCGGCGCCATTTTTTACCCTCCCACTATGTCGCGCGCTCAACATTTTTCAGCTCGGCCAATTTTTCCCCCTCCCGCGCGTGGTCAAGCTGCACGCGCGTGCTTGTCCTTTCTTCCCCAAATCCTCTCCTCACTTTCCCCAGCCGCCTCCGCCCACAGATCCAAAGAAAACCCTGCTTGCGCCGCCGCAAGTTCCTCCCGGGCGGACCCCGGTGTTCTCCGGCTGTTGGCCGCCGCTGCCATCCTCCTCCCCATCACAGCCTTCCCCTACGTCCAAGCCGCTGCCTGCCTCCCCACATCAGTCGCCTGGAGCTCTAGGCCACAGGCCATGCACGGCCGGCGGTGGCTCCAAGCCACAGCAATCCAACGCCGGCTGTCTCCCCCATAGCCTCCACACCATCACAGGATGAGGACGCACACCGGGGATATTGGGTATCTCAGAGCCCACGCGTCTAGTTACTACCTCCACAGATCCAAGCCTCAAAGCTACTGCAGCCTCCATTGACATGCCTCTACAACCCAAGAGCTTTCGGCGCCCCCTCCATCGAGCCTGACCCATAGCCCCTTCCGATTTGCATCCATCTTGCCGAGGAGGACGAGATTACAGTCCATCCAACTTCAATCACAACCCCTCTGAATACATTTGCTAGATCTGGAAGGTAGTAGGATTGCTTTCTTTGTTTCTTTCATACAGCACAAGAATTAACTTTACCATTCAGTAGTCAAAATAAATTTAGTGCTTATGTTTTAGTTTATATCAGATGTGTTTGTTAATGTAGCATAGACATTTTGCTAGCAGCTATTGTGTGTGTGGATATGTAACGAGAAATGAATGGTTTGAATAAAAAACACAGTTAGGAATTACCCACTGATTGCTTTGTAATTTACATTTTACAGTAGGCTGCTGTGCTCGATTAAATGAAGTTTCAGTAGGTTTTGAAACAATTATTTGCTGTGTAGTTTCTATTGTCCTCACCTGAATAAGTATGTAATGACATGTAGGGAGTTTTGTGGCCATAAAGAAAGATTTTAGATGATATACAGTCCATGCAGAAAGGAGCCTGAAGTTCTGAATATGTTAGTATTCGCTGTACAGTCATCACGAAAATAGATTAATGCTTTAGCATGTCAGATGAACAAAAATGATCATGATTTCTAGTTATATAGCAGCATTAAGGCTTAGTGCTAATGAATGTCGTCCTAGCATGCTTCAACTAGTTTGTTTCATGTTAAAAGCCACTTCTGGTTGGTTGCTATTTGCTAAGTGCTTATGAATATGAACTTCTCTATTTGTTGTCTTGCTGGTATCTGCAGAGAGCTGGTACAGCTACAAGATTTTGGAAAGTTGTTGCTCCCTACTAGTGGTCAGATGATAAAACCCAAGCGAGGTTGATGTTGTGCTGTTGTGTTTGCTCTCACTTTGGGAACCGCATGGATCAATGTTGGATTAAACTTCCTCGGTCATGACTTCTACGATGCCCTTGCTGGTATGGCATGGTCTTCTGTTAAAGTTGCCACCCTTCTGTAACTTCAGTATTATTGTTCTTGATAAATACATAAATACAGAATATCCAACACTTAAAGGGCTATTTATTACCATAAATAATTGTCTTATTTAGATTTCAGTGATCTTTGTATTCATTATCACAAAAAGGTGATTGCCCTTCTCCGACCCTTAGTGCACAACCGGCCAAAAGAGTAGCAATCTGCTTATTTGCGGACTGTCGCTACTGTTACACACAAATACTAAAAATGTGCATTTATTGAATTACAAACGGACCCTTTCTTTACACTGCCTTTTCTTTTATGAGTGCTCTGTTTGATCATCTTTTATTTCGAATGATGCTTTTACTCTTTCTTTACATGACCTTTTCTTGTCAGCCAGCAACTTAAGAAGATAATAGCATGTCCTGTTTGGTTCCTATGTTTAGAATTGTGTCCTGTCCAGGCTTATATTCTCAGTGAGAGCAACTATGTCACTGCTGTGTTCTGCAGGTTGGCAGCATATCATCAGGCAAGTGGTGAAGCTGCTATTCGGCAGCAATATCAGCAAAAAATTGTCAATGCAAAGCTCTGAATTTCTGATATAGGTTTGATTGTTCCATTCAGAGTTTTGTAAATTTGTAGTTTATTTCAGAATAGCTCAGCATGTTTCTGTTCTTGTGATGTTAACTGTACACCTGAGATGTGTTTTGTTTGACTCTCTTTCCCTGATAAGAGTTTGACAATAGCTCTTGTTTTTTGTTTCAGTTTCAGTAACTATTGAAGTTTCTGTATCCAGTAGTTCAGAGCACTTGTTATTGCCAATTGCTCTTCTATTGGTGTTGCCTAAATCTTCTACTTATCGTGGTTTGTATAGTAAGTTAATTAGAAGCTTAATAGATCATAGTGCATATTCACTATGTTTTTGAAAAATCAAGACAGCGTAAACAATGCCAATTACACCTCTGCTTTTAGCTATAACTTTTAAGCTTGCACTAAAGAAACATGACAAGAAATACTTTTTCTTTTTTTACATTCTGCAGATAGTCCAGACAACCTTTTTAACTTGCAATTTCCTACTAACATCAATACATATTTTGTTTAAATGAATCGGCACAGTAGAAAATTTGTTATTGCTTATTTGTTTTCTACATAGGTAGGATATTTTTTTCAATTGATGAAGTTTTTCTTACTAAAGATTGAATGTGTGGCAACCTAGACATGATGAATAGACATCCATATTTGGTTTGTAATGTCTTATCTAGAGTTACCTTTGCTTTGCTTAACTTAATTTCTTACCATTGTTGCTTTCAGGGCCCATCCATGGATTCGAAATGTTGCGAGCCATCATCAAAGACCATAGAACTATGCAGTTGTAGTTGTACTTAGAGTCTTAAACGCTGCGTGTTAGTTTAGGATTAGTGGTCCTGTAACTTGTGCTTGTAAAAAAACACAAGATGCACTAGTGTTTGCCGGTAGGATGCTTGGAGTTGGAAAATAACAATTATTTGATTGATTTGAGTATGATAATTGTTTGAATGTGATTGATCTAAACTTTGTTGGTTCATCAAATATTTTGGGATAATATAAATCTTTATATCAAATTGTCACATTACATCCTAATCATTATCACAGCATATGACTAATGTTTTATGATTTTTTATTATCAATGCGGTACCTGCATAATCATTCATGGTCAACGACGAAAATTAAGCGTCGTAAATCTACGACGCAAGTATGAGCGTCACAAAATTACGACGATATTGTTAGTTTCGTCGCAGAACACCTTTAGTTACGGGGAATAGGCGACGAATGCATTTTCGTCGCGCGTGCGTCGTAAATTGTGAAATACGACATAAATTTGACTTTCTACGACATAAATGAAACGTCGTAGAAGATCATATCTCTTGTAGTGTAGTTCCGAACCACTTTTCGGGGTAGGGCAGTGGATCAAGTCTCCATTAACCGAGGAGTAACGACGATTCGACTCGATTAGTACCCAGCTGGGAATACCTATCCACACTGCATATGTAACACCTAAGCTTGCATATGCCAATCCCATCTATCACTGCTTTTCCAAAACCTGAACCGGTCCTGCGCCACCCGAGAGCACAGTACTCCTCTTGTCTCCAGGCACGCCGGCCACGAGGGTACACACTACTCTCGCCATCTCTCCACTCCAAGTGCTGTGGTCGTCGGTTCAAGTAGTGGAGCCACCGGAGATAGGGCTTTCCGTAGTATGTGGCTAGTTGCAAAGTCTCGATTCAGCAAGCCAACAACGAACGGTCCCTAATCCTTTTTCCGTTAGTAACCATACATTGGGACTCTAACCCAAGTACACAGTTACCCAACGGTTTCCAAATCCATGCTCGTCGGCGATAAGACATGGGGGCGCCGTCCCAAGTGCACATCAACCGAACGGACTCATTTTCATTTCCATTTCCATTGGCGTCGATGCATTGGGACTCTAACCCAAAGTGCAAAGTCATCCGAACGGTTTCCAATCCGTTAATGACAATACATTAGGACTCTAACCCAAGTGCAAGTCATCCGAACGGTTGCAAATCAATATTCATTTTCATTTGTTTATTATTCATCAATAGTATATCATAACTCGAAAAATAGCATTTTATGCAAAACTCTAATTAGTTAAGCAGGGCTAAACATTTTTTAAACATTTTCATTTAAAATCAGGTTTCAGGGGTGATATTCAGGTGGTCAAGGAAGGTAATGCATCAATTAGGTTATTACTCAACTCCTAACAACTTAATGCAATAGCTTACCTCAAAGTGATAAACATTTTATAAATCACAAGGGAAGGACTGAATGCACCGGGGCTTGCCTCACCAAGCAAGTCTTCCGGAAACCCGTTTATCTACACGAAATAATAATACAATGCTCAATATAATGATATGAATGCCATGATGCAAGAGATGCGCCAAATCATGGATCAATAGAAAGTAAATTAATTCAGAAATCTTTAACTACTTTGGTTTATTGACCATTTTAACAGTTGTTAGAAGCTGAACTAGCTCTCCTATAATAATGGTCCAGTACTCACGTAAGTGATTCATAAAGATCCTATTATCATATATGTATAACATAAATTAATAATATTTCTAATTAACAATTTATCTATTTTACTTGAAGTATCATTTAAACATCTTAATCAACAAGATTAGCATGAACTTAAACAAGTTAGCAAGGTACTAAAGGTCAACACATGATAACGACCCATGGTTAACATACAATCTCAAAGTTACACAAACCCTAAATTGACTAATGTTCCTATTTATTTTATTAACCGATTAATAGAGCATTAAATACCAAATAAGTAAACTATTTCTATTTGAGCTCAAACTTTTTCTACAGATGGATTTTGACCTAAAACAGTATCAAAACAAATTTCATGATTTTAGAATTAACAGAGAATTTATTAAAATTGCTTGAAGTTGCATTTATTAATTAATTTACCGAATTTTAATACCTGCTGAAAGTGCTCAAATTCACTAACTTATATTTTTATTAAATATTACACACTACAGAAAGAATACATGATTATTTTCATGATTTTTTGTGTAGCAATTTAACTAATACAAAAATGATAAAGTGCAGCACTCTTTGATTTCTCAGGAAATGAAAAATACATTTTAATTCGCGAAGAAAATAGAAAAACGTTATTTGGCCCAAATCGGCCCACAACCGCAGGCCAGCCCATACTCCTCTCTACCTCCACTGCGCGCCCACGTTCTACTGGGCCGGCCCACTAGGACCCTGCACAACCCAGCGCGCCACCCCCCTCTTCTTCTTCCCTGAGCTGCCGTCCGACAAAGCCGGAAACGAACACCCCGCCTCACTCGGGCTCGTCAGGGACGGGCTCTCCGGCGACATCAATGGTACCCACGGCCTCCACTCTACCCCGCTCATATGGCTAGTTGGTTAAACGAAATACCCAGAGTTCGCAACAACACCCGCCATGCCCATGGCGGCTCGGCTAGGGCAAGAACGACGGCGAGCCTCGCGTTCTGGAAAAACGGACACACTAGAGTTCACACCGAGGACAGAGACAGCACCAGGGTCTCACCGTTACTTGAAAACAACAGACAGTTGGGCCAAAGTAGTGCTCGGGGTGCCTTGTCGACGGCGATGGCAGATCGGCGGGGCGAACCAGGCACTGAGGACTCCGTTCCCGCTTGCCTGATGCGGTAGCGTTCAGAGGATAAAGTCAGTCACACCCACGACATCAAGAAAAACCCCAAACAAAGTACGGAGGAGTAAGAGGTGCCGTGGACAAGCCCGACCACGCTGAGGTGGAGCTCCCAACCGTGGCGGACCGTCCGCAAGGAAGAAAACGGCTCATGACTATTTCGGTTGAAATTAAGCGGCACTAACCGGTCCAGATAGTTCGCAAGGATGAGCTGAAGCTTCGGGCTAAGGCAATTGGATGAATGTGCTCTAGAGACGGCGAATTCAGAGATGAACTGAAACTCGACGGCGGCGGCAAATGGGACAGAGAAAGAACGGCGGCGACAGGGCGCTTATATATGGCAACGGCGGCTCAGGACACGGCCCGGGACCCCCACGACCCCATCGCGCTGTCGACCGGGCTCGCCCGGCCCCGGACGGTGCCGGCGGCCGGCGCGGCACGCGCGGCTCTGCCCATGAGCAGAGCAGGACCGGACCCCCCCTGTCGGTTACTGTAGCTGGGCTAAGGTCAACTCCTATTTTGCAAATTACTCCCTATTTCACTTAGGAACACGAAAAATTCCCAAAATAAAAGTTGTGGGCAATTTCATGATGGACATCTTTGCTTTTTGAACCATATCCAAATTTTGAATATTTTTGAAATTATGAAAAAGCGGGTAAAACTACATTTTGAATGTTATTTCAAATCCAGTCAAATTCTCTAAATTTCTCTCAATAAGTTGAAAATATCCAAATATAAAAGTTGTTCTACTCGACAAGCCCTAAAACTTTTATTAAAGGAGTTTTGTCAGATTCTAGGTAATTTTTGAAATAACATTTCAAATTTGAATACCAATTTAAGTTTTATTTAAAATTTAGCTTAATAACTTGAAAATCCCCAAATACAAAAGTTGTTCTATTTGAAAAGCTTTATAGCTTTCATTAAAGGTGTTTGGTCAAATTCTTAGTAGTTTTTGAATTTGTATCTCAAATTTACATATTCAAACGTAGAGTAGGGTTTTATTTGAAATTTCATCTAATAACTTCAAAATTACCCAAAATAAAAGTCTCTCAACTTTTAAAGATTTACAACTTTTATTTAAGGCCCAATATCTAATTCCTTTTAGTTTTTGAATTAGGGTTTTTGGTCCGAATTAGGATTTATAATTGATTTTCTTTTCATTTACTAATTGGATTTAGGTAATTACACACCAATACAAACATTTACATAATAAATCACTCTAAATCACCTATGCACAATCAAATGCAAGAATAAAATTTATTTTAGTTGATGCATCTTAACAGGGTTAAATGTGGGATGATTTGTATGCAATCATGATGACATGGCAGGTTTTAGTTACAGTAACACCAGGGGTGTTACAACTCGTCCGATAAAAAGGAAATGGAATTTGCAGATAGTGCCTCAATCTCAAACTTGACACCCTTTCGCAACATTCCTTCCAACTCTGACCTATCAAATGAGAGAATACATGTGACATTTCTCGTTTGGATCCTTAGAATTGAATTTATTTTAATAATCATAATTTATAGACATATTAATTAAGTTAATATGGTTGTATATGGCTTATATTTGTATATTATTGTTGGTTATACGAGAGAGATACTTATGTGTTACATTTCTACCGCAGGGGAGCAATTTGAAGAGCGTGCTATAAGTTGCAAAGTAGAAACATAGTAGACGGGGATGAGACGACGACACTGGCGATGTGGTTGTGGTAGACGAAGCAAGGAGGTGTGGATGATCCCGACACATGGATTGGTCATCCATGGGATAGCGGCAGCGGTGCTCGGGTAAGACGACGCAGAACTCGAACAGCTTGATGAAGACCATGCGCGGGGTGCAGCGACACCCTGTCGACGACGAGGTCGTGGACTCGTGGACATGGTCGGCGGCGGGGAGATGCAACGGCTGAGTAGACCACGGTGGTGCCATTGCTGCCTGAAGAGGCGATGCAGCGGCAGCCCTCCGTACTCAGTGTAGTGGTGAGCAGTACGAGGACGGACGTCACGGGAGCCGGATGGATCACGCACATCGGGTGATCAGACCGTGTATGCGTGAGGCGAGACGACGGTGGGCGAAGTCGGCAGAGGCGTCCCGATCGGTGGAGGCGACGATGAGCCAGCGAAGGACGATGTGTAGGCTAATCGACGAGGAGGGTGGTGCAGACAGGCGTCCCCTGGAGCACCATCCATGTCGCCATGCCACACATTCGAAGACGAGGAACAAGCCGATGAAGTCGACGCCGACGTCAAGGTACAGGCACGGGGTCGACAGGCGGTGGGCGACGCAATCCCAATCTCTGATCGGGCAAAAGAAGACAACAGCATCTCGTGTAATACCTCTGGGTGCGCGTAGCACAGCCCCTCATCCTCTTTATCTCTCAGTTTCACCACGGTCAACAACCATGCCAGAGGAGGAAACAGAGGATGAGGCAGCCTAGCCAACGGCGATGAGGGGCAGGGCGGATCCTAGCGGGATCGCCGGAGGTGCAGGGCGGACGGATCTCCACTGGACGGACAACTCCCAGCGAGGAGCGGTGGCGGATCTCGCGGGGCGGGCAGCTCCTCGCCGACAAGGGGCCTGCCGAGACGGGTATGCCGCTCGGCGGACTAGGACGACGCGGCCGGCGGTGAAGGCCCCCGCCCGATGCAGGATTCGACGGGGCGACCCGACGAGGTGGTGGAGGGGACGGGGTGAAGGGAGGCGCCGCCACGCAATTCGCCGGTGACAGTGCGGACAAACTGCGTCAGGCCCCTGCTGCCACCACGACAGCATGGGGTGGACCGCAGGCACCGCAAGAAGACCGTGGCTACCACCACGGCAGCGCGGACGGGGTTGTCATCGACGGCGTCCATGGCGGATGGTGAGGTACGCTTCGATCTGCTGCTGCTTGACGCTGGAAGGCGATGGCGAGCGGATCAATAGGATCCACCGCTGAAAACAAGGATGCGGCCCCCGGCAGAGATCATGGAGCGATCTCCCCGGGGCGCGCTAGAGGGCCGTCGAGGGGGCGCGCTGGACGCGTGCCGTGGGAGACGGCTGGATGTGCGGGGGAGGACGCAGTGGTGCGGCGAGAGGCAGCGGAAGGATTGACCTAGGATCTCAAAACTCTAAACTCTCTCTGATACCATGTAGAATAATAGAATTGGTGTATAATATGATAGATGTATTAGACTGAGCCTTGGGGCTGAATATATAGGAGTACATGACTCGGAGGGCAACAAACCTCTCCTACAGATATGGTAGGATACGGATGCAATCCTAATCTACCTAATATAGAGATATTCCTAATATACTCTAACACTCAATCACTCCTTAATAGGTTTCTAAATTAGCACCAGCCAATGGTGCACCCAAATTGAAAGCAGATTAGCCACTTTCCTGGCTTGCTGTCACTTCTTTGCCCTGCAGGTGAACCTCGTTCCCCACATGACAACGAATTAGGACGGAAGGTGCAGCATATGATCACGTCCATGAATTTGTTAACTGCAATTTTAATATGCGATTCTGCTAAGAAAGTTTAAGCTCATAAGAGCAATTGATGAGCGTAGCAGCATTAGATAAATCATGCCTACCAAGGAACCAAATTTGTAGGTAGCCAGAATGTCGAAACCATAAGGATCTGAGTCCACTAAGCAATGAGCAGGCAGAAGCAGCCGTTCAACAAGGTACCGCAGGAATCTAGGATGGAAAAAAGAATGTAAAATTGGGGTAGCGGTTGACAAATATTTAAGGGAAACTTAATGAATAAAGAGCACATGCCTTCTTGTTGGAATATCTGGATAGCCTCTTCCCTGAGTTGACAATGCAATATCATGAAACTAGAAAGAAACATTATAATAATTAATAACACTGGTTGAGACTTGCTACTTACTGTAATAACAATGCAGCGATTTCTTTCACAGAACTTGTCATTGGCCAAACGCTGGAACACTGCAAAGGGACTACTGAAGCATATTGTACAAAGAGCGGAAAATATTAAATGCAAACAGAAAATTTTAAAGACCTGTCTCCTTCTCAACCACAAGCATGTAGTGAGCAACGCTAACAACATCTGCAAGAGGAGAAGAAAGAATAAGACAACTTCAGCTCACTACAATGCAACTCAGGGTATCAATATCAAACCAAAGTTTGCATAACACGAAAGGAAGCCTGTGCATAATAATGGGGAATAATGAGACTCATGTTCATACTTGTTCAAGACCAAACATGATATAGATTGTTAATTGTCTTGATAGCCATGCTTTGCTATAGATGTGTAGGCATGTCTAAAGCCAACTTGCTAAACAACCATATGATAACTCAATACAAAATTTAGTTGGAAGTAAATTGCAAAGATAAAAGATACTCTCGCCGTTTCAAATAAATGTTCAATTTAGCTTTGTCCGAAGTCAAACTTCTCTAACTTTGATCTAGTTTTTAGAACATCATATTATCATCTACAAGTTCAATAAATGCATTATCAAAACATATTTCATGGAGAATTTAATGGAACTAGATTGGTATTATAGATGTTGGTGCATTTTTCTATATAAACTTGATCAAAGTTAGAGAGGTTTGACTTGGGACAAAGTTAAAGTGTAGTAAACTATTACTTGGAACAGAGCGGGTAGTTATTCAATTCAGAAATTTCTTCAAAAAACAAAACATTAAATTAAAGATTTATGGTACCATTTAAGGTCAAAAATTTATCAGAGTGACTTTGCCCAGTGTTCTTAAACAAATTAAGGAAACAGTAAATTTTCAGCATCCCCTCCCTTCTACACATTTCACAATAGCACAAAGGGAGTTGTGTTCTTAGAGTTGCTGGAAAAACCTTTGATTGCCTCAATTTCAACAGGGATGGAGAAAGCCTGAATATAAAGAAGGTAAAAGGAAACCAATTAAATGGAATTTTAAAAATAAACCACTTAGCAAAAATTAAGGGGCAGAGAACATAAAAGCTTACAGCATTGATGTTTGCTATACAACACACTTTCTTTTCTCCCTCCATAAATTTTAGCCAGCCCATCACCAAACTAGAATATTGAAGGGAATAGACATGCGCACACAGGTAAAAAAATGAATAAAAATAAAAAAAATCTATGAATATCTGTTTGCAAACCTAGTAAAAAACCGTGCAAGTAACAGCAAAAGTGTAATAGGAAAATCATATAGAATTTCCTAATTCCTATAATGAATTTAGTGAGTACTTCTGCTATATTGATTTTTTAATTCAGATAAATCAAAGACAACTCTTCATGAATTCAGATACGTTCCATGTCATAAAATATCACAAATTTGTGAAGTGACACTGGGAAGGACAACGGATCTATAGTGGCTTCATTTCGTCCCCCTCTTCATATGCATAAACCTAGACAACCAAGACTACATTGAAAGAAAGGTATCCTAAGTTCCCAACCCACTAGTTCATCAAACACATCCAGATCATCTTTCTTTACATAATGGAGAGAAGCACACAAGATGATTAAGGAACAAAAAAGCTGATTGGTTTAAGTTATAAAAAATGAAGCATCGTAAAATAATAGAAGAATAAAAAACAAACATATCTTAGGAGCTTCAACTCTATGGCAGAGTTCGTACCCTTTCACTACAGGAACCTGAAGAGAGCCAAGGGACCACAATACTCAGTCAGCTAAAAGGTTATGAAATGAAGACATTATAGTACATTATGTAATAGTCATGGCGCTGCATATTAGTGAAGGAGCAAATATCGGTAATGGCACAAGTCCTTTCTACAATACACAATGGAAGCTTCTGGAAAGACAGTAGACTAGTGGCACCTATGGACCTACCACATTTGGGTGAAAAATGACTTTGCTCGAGAGACGTGATGGTGATGAAGGAGATGGGCTCGGGAGCGGTGCGGGAGCCAAACCATGGGGGCGAGGACGCAGAGTCGGCGGAGGAGCAGTAGTTACGGTACTGGTGGAGCACTATGGACGGGGAGCGGCCGGCGGCAACCTCTTCGACGACCCAGCGGACAAGCCCTGCTCCGTGCCCCACAACCACAACCCCGCGTCAGCTCCAGACTCTATTGGGAGAGGGAAGATTCAAGGGCAGGCGATCGAGGAGTACCTTTGATCCTGCGGAGGAGGAGCGCCGCTTCCTCCTGCTTCCGCCGCAGCTGCTGCTCGTCGCCTTCGAGCGGCGCCGCTCGCCGCCTCTTTTCCCTCCCCGCCATGGCGCTAGTCGATCGCGAAGGAACAGAATTGGGCTTGGTGGGCTCCGTTCGACTGCTTGGGCCTTCAAGAGCCCAACAGCGAATTCTTGAAGCCACCTAATTTGGCTGAGCTGAATTGACTAAATTTTTGTTACAGAAAAATATTGTCCTGTACCTGAAAGTAAGGTGAAACTAGATCAAACAAACAGATTAATATCCGGTTTACAGGGGAAAACGGATGTCCGGAAATATAAAACATGTACTCCCTCATTCGTCATTTCAACCGAGGCATCTCAACATACGGCTTCAAAGATAAAAAAGGCAGAACCTGCTAGTCCTTTGCTTCAACCGTTCAAGAAGAGAGAGCCAAAATTCAGGCTTGTAGGCCTCGTCCTCTTTGTCTACCTTCTAGCGGGTGTCATCATCTTCTACCTCGTCATGTATCGTCTTCACAATGACCTCGGTTGGCTGTGAGGATCTCGTCCCCAACAGGGACGCAACAAAGCTGATTGCTTGTGCTTTCGTCTTCACCGGCATGGCGATTGTTGGTATCTTCATCAGCAAACTGGCAGACCACCTTGTGGAGAAGCAGGACGTGTTTTTCGAAGCACCGCCGCAAGGTGAAGCCAAAATGCTCAGTGGTGTCGATACCAACAAGATAAAATACAAGTTCTGCACGGTTGCTCTACTTCTTGTGATGGATGTCACTGCCGGGACTGTGTTCAGTGTTCCTGTGGAAGGTTGAGAAAAGTGTGCCTTGTTGATTCCTTATACAGTGTCTTTTATGGGGATAAAAGATTCCCGTCTAAATCGGGGCGTGTTTTTGCCTTTTGTCATCACAGCTCAGTTTTTCCAGTAACTTGGAGAGTAATACATTGAGAGACGGCGGAAAATGCTGATCAAATGGGTGCTCACCAGAAGCATGACAACCATGATGGATCTTGAGCAAGCTGATCTGGATGGTGATCGACAAATTGGGTAAGTGCATGCGTAACTTATTACTCATATTCAGCACCCCTCTTCCATGAGTCAAAGTTTTCAGAAATACTTGGTATCACTGATGCTGATGCCTGAATCTTAATCTGTAATACTCCCTCCGTCCCAAAATAAGTGTCGTTTTTGACTTTCTAAATCAACGTTTGACCATTCGTCTTATTAAAAAATGTTGCGAAAATATAAAAAATAAATAAATCAAGATTAAAGTACATCTAATAGTGAATCATTTCATAATAAAATAATTATTTTTTTATAAAATTTTTGAATAATACGAATGATAAAAAAAGATAGTTAAAATACTAAAACCACACTTATTTTGGGATGGAGAAAGTATACAGCGCTGATGAATTTGTGCTCTACAAGCTGAAAGAGATGGGTAAGATCAACCAAGAGGAGATATCTTTCCTCACCGAGGAATTTGAGAGGATACAGTCCGGAACATTATTGACGTACAACCTCGTCACTGGCATAGTGGCATCTTAAGGTGCTAATGAATATTGGCACGACAAAGATCAGCAACTCGCATGGATGATTCCACAATTTATTTCCAAAAGAGTAAAATGCGTTATGGGTCCTTAAATTTTTGCTCACTTTTTATCTAGGTCTATAAACTTTTTTTTCGCTCATCTAGATCTATGAACTTTTCTCCACTTCTTATTTAGGTCCAGGTACTTTTTATTCGTTCATCTGGGTCTATAAACTTTTTTTTCACTTCTCATCTAGGTCCACAACAGACCACATAGGACTCTATTGTCTACGTGGCCACTGATGTGGCACCACGTGCTCTCTTTTTTTAATTTCATACACTGGTTGAAACCTTTAAAAAATGTATAAAATCACAGAAAAATCGTAAAAAGGAAAATCTAGTTTTGTTATACTTAACATGAATAGATTTATGTAATAGATATATAATATGATATGCTTTAATTTAAAGCTTTTGATATAGCTGTAGATTTATGTAAATCTATGTGCTCCTATGTTTAATTCATAACTGTAGCTCCTGTGCTCCTGAGCTTTAGATTTATCTTTACATCATATGTTTTGTTGCAATTAAAACTTGTTTTTATTGTAGTAATTAATTTACTAAATTTAGGTATGTAATATTTTTATACTAGCCATGTTTTGTTATCATCCATCACCATACAAATCTCAATTTCAAATTAAATGTTTGGTACACCAACTATTTATTATGAATTAAATATAGAAACACATAGATGTACAACTATAATAAAATTTTTAAAATAAAGCGTGTCATATTTTAGTGCCATATCAACGGCCACGTAGAAAGCAGAGTCCTATGTGGCCTCCTATGGACCTAGGTGAGAAGTGAAAAAAAGTTCATGGACCCAGATGAGCGAAGAAAAAGTATCTGGATCTAGATGAGAAGTGGAGAAAAGTTCATGGACCCAGATGAGCGAAAAAAAAGTTCATGAACCTAAATAAGAAGTGGATAAAAGTTTAAGGAACCCGCAACACATTTTACTCTTTCGAAAATGATTAAGGTGCTAATGATGTTGGCACGACGCATGATGACAGGGCCAACCAACAATGACTCATGCATATGTATATCACTACCAAAAGTGTCCGTGTGTTGCAACGGAAGAGTATCAAAACAAAATTTTTGTCAACTCAATAGTGACCGTGCGTTGCAGTTGAAGAGTGTCAAAATAAATTTTTCATTAATTCAATTAGTTTCGTAACCAATCTAGAAAAAAGTAATTATTATACGTGTTTGACTTGCGTATCAACATCTCTTTACAAAAAAAGTCAAGAAAAATATGAGTTTTTTAGCAGAATATCTCTTA
Source organism: Eremochloa ophiuroides (assembly GCA_038502445.1). Taxonomy (NCBI): domain Eukaryota; kingdom Viridiplantae; phylum Streptophyta; class Magnoliopsida; order Poales; family Poaceae; genus Eremochloa; species Eremochloa ophiuroides. Next base: position 10,038,172 of record JAHLJS010000002.1, read on the forward strand.
TTTTATTTGCATCTCACCTAGTTGCCTTACCTCACTTTACCATATGATACTAATATAAACCGGGCACATAAAACTAATCCGGACTAAGTACACGTCTTATTAAGAATTTAGACATGGCCCATTAAAAATATATAGACTGTCTAAGTTCAACCGTACAAACTTTCATTAAAATAGATTGGTCCGACTCAATCTCAAATTAAACAAGGCCTAAAAATAGATTTACCAATAGACTCGAAGGCCTATGGTGGGTTGAGTGAAGTGAGCCAGTAGTTTGATGGGGTGGACGAAAAAGCATCGGAAATTTTGCTCCTTTATTAATAGGTAGGTATAGATTATGGTGAATCCTGAAATGTTTTAGAGAAAAAGGAAACTATGGATCCTCCAAAAAAAAATGCAAGATAGTCTATATAGAAATCTAATTTACAAAAGGTCGTTAAAAAAGAACTCACTAGAGAAAATTAAAGGTTAGGGTTGATTTGGTGCCGCAAAAATTACACATCAACGGGACAAGAGCGGAAAAATGAATGAAAAGACAGTACTGATTGATGTAGCGAGAACACATGGAAAGAAAACAATTACCTAAATATAAAAAAAATCGAGTAAACAAAATGAATACACGCTGGAAACTTAAGCATTCTTGCGATTTGGACGGGCAATCCTACTAGCAGATGATCAAAGAGTTGTGACGGGCTGGCGGCGAGTCGATCATGATGCCAGCTGGGCCACTGCGGCTTTTCTCCGTCCAAAGGTTGGGGACTTGGGCGGATGGATCACAGGAAAATGTCAAATGTCCAGGAACCAAAAAAACCCCGAAGATAAACTGAAATTTAAGAGGAATTTGCTGGGTATATAGCAAAAATTTCAGGAATCTATAATACTCCCTCTGTCCCATTGAGACCATCAATTTTTACTTTTGAACTTCTTTTTTGACCACTCGTTTTATTTGAAATTTTTATATGAATGATAAAATAGTTAAATTATTGTTAAAATATTTCTAATGATTAAATAGGCCATAATAAAATAAATAATAATTGTAAAAAAAAATCTGAATAAAACGAATGGTCAAACAAAATGGCACGGAGTCTAAAGTGACAATCTCAATGGGACGGAGGGATTAGTTCCCAAATTATACAAGGTATGTGAATATCACTCCTGTGCACACCACAAATGAAGGCCCTTTCAGATGAGCAATAGAGAACACACGTGAAGCTTTTATTCATCCTCACTGCTCCATTCACATACAGTTATCGGTCCAAGTTACGCTACACCTAGCCAGCAGCTTATCTCTCCAAAGCGAAACCAAATCTACGCGCATTACACTGACCGTGCTATATACCAGAACCGAGTAACCGACCTACCTATGTTTCAGACTAGCACAGTCACTTAGCCAGCAACCTGAGAGTTTGACACGGCCGAACTCTCACTGCAGTTCCATCAGCACGAGTGTCAGAATATACTTGTCGAAGGCTTGGACCGCTTGCAGCTAAGCTGGGCGACCGGGAACTCTATCAGGATGATGAACGAAGAGGTGTCGGCTTCTCGTAGGTACTGTACCGTGCCGCTCATCGTTTTCACCAGCTTCTGGCTTATGTACAGGCCGAGGCCCTCCCTGGACACCCCTGGATTGTGCCGGAACATCTCCTGTATCAGGGCCTCTGGGACGCCTGGAACTGGATGGACAATCCTGCACATTGAGTCACCACCATTACTTACATTCACCACACTACAGTGTATATAAATGGCAGGGACGGCATGAATTTTACACAGGGATCATTTCCACTGTTCCAAATTGCAAAGTGTAACTATATGCCTGAAGTGACATTTTGGCTGCTGCAGTGACAGGATACAAAACCATCAGGAGTTAAGATTGTCGGTACTAGAATTAGCGGGTGCTAACACCGGTTAGTAAACTTATACTTTACGGTTGAGATCACGGATGGTCTGTAAGGGGGAACACATGAATTATATTGGTTCGGGCAAAAAATGCCCTATATCCAGTGCGGGTCGAGTCGTGTTGCCTTGTACCGGGGTGCTTGTTGTAGGGGTTACAAGCCTAGGCGAGAGAGGGAGGAGCTCCCTAGTCTCTTGTGAATATTTGTGTGTGTGTGTTCTTATGGTTGTAGGGTGTGGTGAACGACGCGAGGTCTTCTTGAGATCGGCCTATGCCTTCCCCTTTATAGTTACAAGAGAGAGGCTAGAGTTACACGTGTTTCGCTGTGGTTACAGTACTCGGAATGGAGACAGTGGTGACCGGTGACTACCGTCAGCCACGCCCTCGTCTTGGCGCCTCGAAGGTATGGCCTTAGTCATTCGGTTGATCTCCCACTGGTCGATTGGTGAGTCCCGAGGCGGCCCACAGTGCGGGGCGTGGTTCGCTGCGTGGCACTACATCATGACGTCGCATCCGACCCTGCACAGTGCAACGAGAAGATGGGTTGACCGTTGAGTATTAGCTCCCGAGATTCAAGAGTCCTTGATGCTGTCGGGGGCGTGACGGGACGGAGCGGTGGGAGTGTCCTCCCTTGGGCGCGTCCCTTCCCACGTGCGGTACTTTCCAGGGGGTAGGCGAGCCTGGTCGTAAGCCTTGCCCATTCCCCCGGGTTGGCCGGACGGTTGTCATTCCCCCTTTCCTGGCGCCACACGTGCGGCTGAGGTATGGTCAGTCGCTGTCGTAGTTGGAGAATCCCTTCGCCAGACCAGGGGGTCGTACGGTTGACTGTCCCTATAGCGACGTGGGAGGAGTAGGACCGTCAGATCGGTTGCGAGATGAGATATGGCAGTTGGTACGGCGGACGTGCGCGCACGGGGCGCAGTTGCGTCAAGGGGCCCACCCGATGGGACCGAGCTTGTAAAGTGGTCAGGGAGGTCCCTTGGCCGCCAAGCTTGCTCTGCTGACGTCGGCAAGGCTCGGGCGAACCAGAGAAGTGCGCTCGAGGGAGATTGCATATAGCGGGGAGCTCGGACGAATCGTAAGCCGGTTGCCCGAGCCCACGGCATTTGGTGGCAGGCTCGGGCGAATCGGATGGTGTCGCTCGAGGGTCCCGCTTTCCCGAGCCCTGCCGTGGAGGCTCGGGCGAATCGGAGGATTTCTCCTGAGGGGTCCGCGCGCCTAGGGGAGGTAATGTGCTTCCGCGTGGCTCTGTCTTAGGCCGCGTGGGCCGTTCCCGCATGGGCCTTGGTTGGCGCCCTCTTGGGCCGGGCTTTATTTGGGAAGTGTGTTTTTACGTTGAAGTTGGGTACCCATAGTTGGGTACCCGACAAAGATGTTCAAAAGTGATTTGCTAGCGTTTGGTCTTGTCTGTTCCTTGGCAACAAACAATCATTTTCGTGGATTATAACTAACATGATTAGGAGCAGCACCGAAGTTATTTACAAGAGATAACTGTTGGAGTTGTGCTGGGTTCATAGAAACTAGATGTACAATTTAGTGGTTCACTTATTTGTAAAATCATCCTCTCATTAAAACAACAGCTATCGAAAGACTAAGATGAGATTGGTGTATTACCTGAACTCCAAATGAGCAAGCTGCATGCCAGACCCTATGTTTTCCTTCTTGGGAATGACCTGGAGCACGATAGGTCCTTCAGCTGGTTTTGTGAATTGAAGGGCACATGCCAGATAGTCTGCTAGGACCTGCTGAAGCCTTAAATTGTCCCCGTAAAGGTACATGCATGATACTTCCACAGGCCAATTACGTTCAATTGGAATATGTTTCTCCTTGCCCAAAGGAATGCCTTGCATTAGGACTGTATTCAGAGCTTCCTCAAGGTTGAACTCTACTGTGTTCATCTCCATATAGCTGTAACAGCAAGAATTTGTTTATCAATAGTCAAAAAAAAAAAAAAAAGTCATGCATGTATAACTGAACTGGTTAGCACTACAAAGCCTTAGTACAATGAACAAAAATTTCATGTCTGAGCAACTCTAACCATCATGTGAATATGAAAGCAAGTATATCTTTATGTATAGCACATGCTGTTTCATAGATCCCTTCTAGAATTGCCACAAAAACAACGCAAATAATTAAATCAACATTACTACTGATGATTTGTACAATATAGAACTTACCACTGTTCAATGCTTTCAAGATCAGTGTCATGTAAAATCTTTTTCAGCTGGTCCTGACAGAGAACATTAGATGAAAGAAGTTGCCGCTGTTCCTCTGTCAATTCGGAAGGCTTCAATAGGTTACAAGTAAATTGCATGCCATTGAGTGGGTTCCTTAATTCTTGACGAATGTAGGTTAATTCCTTAAAGCTGTTTGTGGCAGCTTGTTCAGACATTTTCTGCACCTGGAGAGCATGCTGAAGCTCTGGGCTGGCCACATGCAGAAAGCAAAGAGCGCCAGTGACCTTACCCTCGGCATTTGTCCTCTTGTTCACTGTCAGCAAGGATTCAATATACTTCCCATCTGTGTCGAAGAAACCAAAAAGGAGCTTCTCAGGATCCTGACCAGAAATCACCGCATTCATCAGTATGCTAAGTTTCGTTAGAGTAGCATGATCTTTCACCCTACAACCATAATCATGAAGGGTAAAGACCTCCCCAATTAACAACTTATTTATCGCATCTTCCCTTTTCACACCAGTAATCTTCTGCATAGCTTTATTCCACTCTAAGCAGGAACCAAGATCATTGATCATAAATATGGGAGGGATGAGCTCATTGGGGTTCTTTACTATGGCAACATAGTCTCCTTGTATCCTAGTATACTTATCCATAATCATCTTCTGCCTGGTCAAATCTTGTGCTACAAAGCAAACTCCAATGACTTTCTCTGAAAGGTCCCGACTACAGCAGGAGTTAACCAACAAGATTATTGGACCATTGCATTCCTGTTCATGGAATGTTTTAAGTTTGATTTCCAGATTCTGCTCTTCAATTCCTGAAACACAAGGAGGAGGCACTAAGCTGTCATAGAAAAAAAAAATGAACACATTCAGACTAAGCTGGGGACCACAAAAGGATCGACTGAAAGCAATGTGACAAACCTTGTAAAGTTGAGTCCAAAATCTGCTTAACCACTTCAATAGAATCAGCAACAACAAGATCTATCAGAGGCCTCCCTATGGCTTCCATTACAGGTAACCCTGTTAGTTCTGCAGCTTTATTGTTCCATCCATTTATGTTACCGGCAATGTCAACAGCCAAGACGGGGGCAGTTGCTGTCTCAATTAAGCGGACCATCTCGTTTGTAACTGTTCTTAGTTCAAGTAGCCCCAGTATCTTCTTCATATCATCAGATGGGGCTTTTACAATGGACCTTACATTGTTTCTGTTCGCATCTTCATCTTGCAGGGAGCCACGTAATATTAACTGCAAAGAATGTATAGCATCCATTTCAACATCTTCCCAGGGAACACTTCTCCATTTAACCACCTCCAAGAAGGCCTTGAATGAAGATCGTGGATGCATCCTCCTGCCATTGTCATCTGCGTCAACCGGTTCATGCTTAGCCCCACCCCACTTGATCTCCTTTGTTGTGTGCGATCGGAACCAGAAGATAAAATCTTTGGAAGAGATCTTTATGGCCGCCATGCCACACACAACTTCACGAAGTGCAGCAGCACCAGGATAACCCGCTTCCACTAAGCTGTCGGTGCTCAGCCCAGTTGAACCATCATGGTTCTCCTGCAGCCATGTGGCAATGCTCTTTATCTCTGACTCGGAGGGCGTTGTACCGAGCACCAAAAGCTGGTTCTGGTAATACAATGCAGCTCCATCGCACTTTACTAGATCCATCACATTCGGCGACTGGGTAAATATCCCAACTGGAGCATCCCGGAGGAGCATATCACAAAGAAGGGTTTGTGTTCTGAGGATGTGCCTCTCCTTTGCCTGAGCAGCCAGTTCCACCTCCTTGTTGAGCTGTATGCCAAATACTTGCAAGAGAAACTCGCAAGCATACCTTAGTGGGAAAGGGACGAACCTCGGGCTTGTATGATGGCAGACGACCAGCCCCCACAGCTTCCTTCCTTTCGGTTGTTGGTCGCTCCCGGTATCCCCATCTTCCTCCTCCTCATCGTTTATAGTGACTGACATCACAAGCGATGCAACAGAACCCATGTTCGTCATGTACTGTGCATGGCAAGCATGGAAAGCCCTGAGGGTGGAACCACAGAGGCTGAGAGGCTGTGCTAGGCTATCATCCTGAATGATCTTCACTGGAGTGGCAGAGCAATCACATATCATCCGCACTTTGTTTTTCATAAACAGGAACCTGGACGCCTGCGGGATGTCCGTGGCTGGGTAGTGTATGCCAAGATACGGCTCCAGATCGGACCTCCTGCATTCGGAAATGACTTCACCATGCTCATCCTCATGGAACTTGTAGGCCATGACCCGGTCATAGCCCGTGAGCTCGCTCACCTCACGGACAAGCACATCGCACAGCAACGACAGGTTCCCGCTGGGCAGCGACTGCAGCCTGGAGATGGCCTTGGCGGCGAGCTTGTAGGACTTAAGCGCGCCCGCGGCGGTGACTGGCACGTCGGCTGGGTTGACCGGCTCAAGGTCGATGACAAGGCCGACGTCGATCCGGTGCAATATGGCGTAGAAGGGCTTCCCCGAGGTCCTGGCGTGCACGAGGATGGGGTTGAGCAGGTTGACCTCCCCGAAGGTGGCGGCCTTGTGAAGCGCGACGGAGCTCTGGGAGCGGAAGAGCGTGCTGCACGTCGGCGCCGATGGCGAGCGCGTCCCGCTGGTCGATGGTGGGGACCGCGTGCGGCGTGAGGTCGAGCATCTCGGCCGCGTTCTCGCTGTAGGCGAGCAGCGCGAAGGTGTCCGGGTGGACGGCGAGCAGGCAGCCGAAGGGCTGGATGTAGCGGCCGCGCTGCATGTTCTGGAGGTAGGTGGAGACGGTGCTGGTGCTCGCCGACGGCCGGTTGGCGGTGCCCACCGACGAGGAGTAGTCGAAGTGGCGCTGGGAGCCCTCGAATTCGGCGTGCAGCTGCGCGTCCATGGGCGTCTGCGCCACCACCCTCGCGCTGTGCCTGGACCGCGCGGAGCTGCTCCGGGAGCACGTCCCCCGGTTGTTGTTCGACGGCGACGACATCTCCGCTTCGCCCCCCACTCCAAGATCCCTCCTCCTCCTCCTCCTTCCCCGCCACCGAACTAGCCGCAGCACTGCAGCAGCAAGAGTTGCTGGACCGAGCGAGCGGAGGTGTCGGCGGGAATCATAGGCGCGCGAGCGGGGGCATACTGCCAAAAGCGACCGCGCCTTGCCTGGGAGAAGGACGTGATGACTGATGTGGGAGGGGATTGGATTCCGCCGGACGCGGATAAGCACGGGGGGTGGGGTGGGGAAGAAGAGGGAATCCACCTCCGTGGCTCCGTGTCCGTGTCCGAGGGCTGAGGGCGTGGCGCGCGTGGGACAGCGAGCGGCCTTGCGCGGGGCAGCGGCAGGCGGCAGTCGGCAGCGATAATATCTCCTGGACGTTGCCCTGCTCCAAAGGGGTGGCACGAAAGGAACCGGAGGGGGAGGAGAGCAACAGCGATGCGCCGTGCGCGACTGACTACTCCGGGGAGAGGACGCCGGCCGTTCGGTCGGCGAGGGGCGCACGGAGGGAGGGAGGGCGAATTGGGGGATTCGCTGGGCTAGACCCGCCGCTGCTGTTGGAGACGAGTGGGTAGTCAGGGCTCCGGAAGTGGTAAGCTGTCTGGCGTCATCTGGATCGTCTTCTCCGCAGCAGTCGCCGCCATTTCTATCTCTGGTAACGATGGATCCTGGTTGTGGAGGATTACTATGCTACTTCCAGTGGATTAGCTTCATTAAGATTACTCCCACTTGTTCGCCTGTGTCTCCTGCGAGGCTTTGTCTCGACCTCACGTGACGAGTATCGTGACCAGTATCTGAATGAGGAAAATGCACCCGTCTCTTAACTTAGCTTAAAGTATCACGTAGGTCTCTAAATTTTTAAAATAATATTTATAGATCTCTAAACTTGATAAAAGGTGTCATTTAAATTCTAAACTTTTAGAGTGATCACCGCAGGTTCCTAAACTTGACACAGTGTGTCATTCAGGTCCCAAACACTCTAGATAATTCCAGCACCGAATTTAAAAAAAAACGAAAATCAAATTTCAGGTACTATAGCTACAATCTGTAAAATATTCTAAAAAGTGTATTTTTTTCATACGATCTCCGATGAAGATGAGTTTTATATAAAAATTGTAGCTTGCGACGAGTTCTACAACTTTCTAACTTTGAGTTTTTTTAATTTGAGGTGATTAAGACACTCAAAAAAAATTAAACAAATATTTTCAGCAGTATATTAATCGCGTATAAACACGTGTCGCCTTAGAAAAATCATATCTTTCTTATATACTGTCAAATTGAGATACTTTTTATACAAAAGTTATAGAGTTCGACGAGATATACAACTTTTTAGTTTTAACGCTTTTAATTTGAGGTCATTAAGATTCTCAAAAAAATTAAAATACAAAATCACTGTGCAAGAACCAAAATTAGCGTTTTAATTTTTTTGAGAATCTTAACGACCTCAAATTAAAAAAGTTAAAACTAGAAAATTGTAGATCTCTTTTGTATAGAAAGTATCTCAATTTGATAGTATATAAGAAAGATATGATTTTTCTAAGGCGACACGCGTTTGTACGCGATTAATATACTGCTGAAAAATTTTGTTTAATTTTTTTTGAGTGTTTTAGCCACCTCAAATTAAAAAACTCGAAACTAGAAAGCTGTAGATCTCGTCGCAAGCTACAATTTTTATATAAAACACATCTTCATCGGAGATCGTATGAAAAAATATAATTTTTGGAATATTTTACCGATTGTAGCTATAGTATCTAGAAATTAGATTTTCTTTTTTTAAAATTCGGTCCTAGAATTATCTACAGTGTTTGGGATCTAGATGACACTCTGTGTTAAGTTTAGGGACCTGCGGTGATCATTTTAAAAGTTTAAGACCTAAATAATATTTTTTATCAACTTTAGTGATCCATAGATATCACTTTAAAAGTTTAAGGACCTAAATGACATCTTGAGCCAGGTTAAGGAAGTGGGGTGCATTTTCCTCTATCTGAATTGTGAAACCTCCAAGTAGCGGTTCGGCAGCAATCGCCAGAAACTGCACAGGTTGTTGGATCCAAAACTGGAGCATTTCCCAGATCGACGCTGCAACAGGACGGCAATTGAAAATGCAGCGTTCCTCGTCAACCCCGCCACCCCCCAATCCCTCGTCATCCAGTTATCCAGGGGCTTATCCGCCGCGTGAAATGAAAAAAAAAAAACATTGTTATTAAGCGAATCGTAATATTAAACATACAGTACCCACCAAGCTCTGACTCTTCGCGTCTGATCGACGACGGTTCCTGCGACTTTTCGCGTCGGAGGTGTGGGCTTCTGTCCGGCAACCCACGGCTGACTGACAGTGACAGGCCATTCGTCCACAGAAGCTCGAGCTTATCCCACCTGATTCATCACGCGGCTAGTCGCTAGTACTACTAGCTAACTAGCTTGATTGTTGATTCTCCTCGCCCATAATGGTTGGGCATGATTGAATCGGAAGCTTATGATACGACATGACGCCTCACACATGCATTCTGGCCTGGAGTGTACTCCCCTGCATTGCACACGATTGGGGAGTCGGCTGGTCACTGTGCTTCCATGGTTATTCCCATCATTAACTCGAGCGATACATGAATTATAGCAGATCAAAGTGAAAGTAATCTAGGAAGCGTTGAACCTCCCAGTTGGAGGCCGCACCTTTATTATATAGGTGAGAAATAGCCTCTCACGTGGCTTACAAGATAAGTCCGAGTTTGTTAAGATCTTTAGGATATCTACAGATCTACCTACTTTACAAGATATACTCTGCAATACATGATAACAACAAATCCTAGATCTTAACTAACTCAGGACTCAGTTTACAAGTTTTGTTAACATCCTCTCTCAATCTTAACCTGGTATGTCGAGGTTGAGGTTGCGCTTCAGTTCTTGTAACTTGTAAGCTGCAATCAGGTTTGGTGAAACCATCAGCGACTTGATCATTAGTCCCAATCAATCTAATATCAAGTAACTTTTGTGCCACTCTTTCTCTTACAAAATGATAATCAATCTCTATAGGTTTATTCCAAGCATGAAAGACCGGATTTGCGGGGAGATAGGTAGCCCCAATATTGTCACACAATAATCTGGCTCTTGGTGAGCAATGTACACCGAGCTCTTTGAGCAGAGATTGAAGCCAAATAATTTTAGCCGTTGCATTTGCCATAGCTTTGTATTTTGCTTCAGTGCTGAATCATGAGACCGTGGCCTGTTTTCTAGCACACATGACACTAGGTTTGATCCAAAGAAGATGGCAAATTCTCCTGTGGAGCGTCTATCGTCGACGCACCCAGCCCTAATCTGCATCGGTAAAACCACTGACAAGTCTCGATGGTGACTTAGCTATTCGAAGCCCAGACTCGTGCTGCTCTTAACGTATCTCAAGATGCGCTTTACTGCTGACCAGTGAGTCGTAGTTGGTGAGTGCAAGTATTGGCAAACTTTGTTGATTGCAAAAGAAATATCTGGCCTTGTCAATGTCAAATATTGCCAAAGCACCAACCACGCTTCTATAGCGTGTAGCATCATCTGCACTGAGTGGTGTTCCTTCATATACAGAAAGTTTTTCTGATACTAACATAGGTATGCTGATCGGTTTACAGTGTTGTAGCCCTGTTTTTTTCAATAAATCATTTGCATATTTTCCTTGAGATAAAATAATTCCATCACACACCTTGGAGACTTCAATACCGAGGAAATAATGAAGATCACCCAAATCATTTAATGCGAAGTCCGATATGAGGGCTTGGAGGAGAACCTTGGTGCCTTCTGGAGATGAGCTTGCCACTATAATATCGTCTACATAGACAAGGACATACATGATCAAGTCACCTTTCTTGTAATAGAAGAGAGAGGTGTCACCTTTCGATGGTTTAAATCCAAGGGCTTGAAGCTTCATACTCGGCCGATGGTACCACGCTCGAGGCGCTTGCTTGAGACCATAAAGTGCCTTATCAAACTTGCATAGATAGTTGGGATATAACTTATCTTGATACCCAGGAGGTTGCTTCATATATACTTCTTCCTCTAGAACACCATGAAGAAACGCTGTTCTGTACATCCAACTAGTCGAAGACTCCAACCATTGGACACAACAAAGGGTAGAATCAATCTTATCGTTGCTGCCTTGACAACGGGACTGAACGTGTCTTCATAGTTAACTCCATATCGTTGCTTGAATCCCTTAGCTACCAGTCTTCCTTTGTGTCTGTCTATACTTCCATCTGCCTTTCTCTTGATTTTGTAAACCCATTTGCAATCTTTGACATTTTGTCCTTTTACTTGGTGGTACGAGATGCCAAGTCTTGATTTTATGAAGGGCCATGAATTCGGCATCCATTGCATCCTTCCATTTTTGTCCTGCAGTGCTTCATCAAGATTATTTAGTTCACCATTAGCAGCTAATAATCCGTACCTCACTGTTCCATCGGTGAATTGCTTGGGCTTGCGAATTCCAGCTTGTAGACGTGTTCTTGGGTGTTGCTGAGACGAGGGATCAACTTGAGTCCAAGCGCTGGGAACAGCAGTATCAGCAGGCGAAGTAGGCTCTGGCGCTGGGTGCGATGTAGGATTAGCAGCAGTCGTAGGCGATGTAGAAGATCCCACTACCCCCATGCTGTTGTGTCAGTGCAAAAACAGCAGGGGCGACCGGTGGACAGGAGCGCGCGTGATCCAAGGAAAATTCGCCGATCGGTTCAGGTGATGAGGACGTCAGTGAATCAGCCTCGTGTTCGGCGTCGGGAGATAGATGTAGATGATCATTATTTCCTGCATCAGAATGAGCCAAATTTTCCTACAAACTTGACGATGGATTAGTAGCATGGCACGGCAGAATAATAGCACTGTCAGTGTATGAATCCGCATCTCCTGAACTGGAGGGAATAGTAGAAGTTGGAGTGAGAAGATTATTTTCCGAATGAAAACGGGCACCGGCAGTTTGGGTTTAATTTGGAGAAAGCAAAAACAGTCTCATCAAAAACAACATCTCATGAGATGTAGATGCGACCGGTGGAGACATCTAGACACTTGAAACCTTTATGGAGATTGCTATACCCTAGAAAAACACATTGCTTGGATCGGAAAGAGAGTTTGTGAGTGTTGTAAGGCCTCAAATTTGGCCAACATGCACATCCAAAAACTCTGAGGGCGCTATAATCAGCCTCCATCTTGAACAATCGGTCAAGAGTGAAAGTGCATCTAGCCCTTTAGTGGGTTTTGGTGAATTGAATGATAACACATTTAAAGGTCTAACAAGTTTGCTATGTGTGTCCAAGGTTTAACAAGAAAGCAAACTTGATGGTATTCCACATATTGTTCAATGGAAGCCAATATTGTGTATTGTTGTATTGGAAGATCATGAGGACAATATAGTTCAAGCAAAGGACAACAATGCAAATAGAATTGATGAAATGGCTGATATGGTGGGATATCATAGCATCATGATAAAGCAAGCATATTTGGCAAATGAAAATGAGACATGAGTTGATGATCATGGATTGGTATCAATAATGGCTTGCTTTTCATGAACAAGAAGAGTTTAATAATGGACTAGTTTTGGTCAAGCTAGAAGTATGAAGATATAGATAGAAGTAAGTATTTGGAAAGTCAAGCCAAAATGAAGAGGATGTAAGGAATTGTGAATTGACTTGACTACTTTATTGTTGATTCATATATATCACTCTATGTGAAGCTTGATTGATCTCAACATTCATATCTAGAAGATATTCAAGCAATGATAACAATATTGAAGAAATGGTTTTCAATGGATGCTTAATATGATGTGACTTGAGTATGGCTTGATAAGACGAAGATAGCAAGGAAAGGGCTTCGAAGGACTAAGCGAAGGTGAAGGGTAAGCAATGGCTTGGATCGAGGTACCATGGCTAAGGTGAAGAAGAGAGTACTTGCATTGAGTCGAGGAACTAATCAAGCTATGAGGAGTTATGTTATGTTGAGGATCAAATCATTAGTGGAGGTGACTTAAAGTCAAGAACTAAACTCATATGTGTTGAAATGGTTCAAGTCACATGCTCTCGGTGTGCTTGTTCGAAGAGATGAGATAAGGATGATTGCAACCCCTTATGAAGTGATATTGAGAAGAAATGGCATATGAAGACATTGAAGACTCAAGTGGTTAAATCGGTTTCATTCTCTTTATCTTGAGTATAGGTATGCCGTACTATCAAGGGGGCTTCTAAAGGACACCTGTCCAAGTGCGGAACCAAGTGCTCATATTATGGAAATACCATCTTTACACTCTAACAATTCCAGCAAGTCCTGACCCATCTCTTTCTGCTGGATATTGCTAGTCTGGCAGTGCCACACTTCGTCTGACTGTTGGATTACAGAGTATAAATACTACTTTTGTTGCTCCTAACGATCACTTCTTCCCCACGCCACACGCCCGATTTAGAAAAAAAAAAGAAGTCTCCCTCTCTCCTCCATTGTTGCTCCTCCCCTCTCAAGTGGATCCACCATTCCAACCAGCAAAACTTGAGAGAAAAGGCAGCAAACTTCGATTGGAGGTCAGATCTACTGCTTCCCAAAGTTAGAGAGCACTTGGTTCACGTTTGGCCGGCGTTCTTGAGTTCCATACCCTTGGAGCTTTGCTCCTAGCTGGCTAGGCGTCGCCCTAGAGCTTGCCAACTCTTTGTGGCAGCCTAGGGAGGTTTGTAAGACTCCCTTGCAGCTAAGAAATCACCTCTCACTTCAAGAGTTCACTCTCTTGACTTGAGAACGAGGGAGAGGCAAGCCCAAGCCTTAGTGGCGTACCTCAACAACGTGGACGTAGGAAAGCCTGGGTTGGAGCTGAACCACAGGTTAAATCCTTGTGTACTGTCCACTTTCTTGTGTTGTTGAGTTTATGCTAGGATTGCTCGATCCGTTCTCGTGAGCTCAAGTTGTGGTTTCCAGTCTTCGAACTATGAACGGTGTTGCTACTAGAGGATAAGATTCTACTTGTTGAGCTCTTTCTATCCATATATTATGCTCTGTAAGATTCCCTGTTTCGTAGGTGAGGCAGTGCCGCCCTCATAGGGAGGCAGTGCCGCACTGCGTTTTTATTTCGGTTTGAGCTGAAATTTTGCAGGATTGCTATTGGACACCTCTAGAACATCCTCACAATGTTTGGTCTGTAGTGGAGGATTATTTGGAGTGCGGCAGTGCCGCCCTCTGAGTGAGGCAGTGCCGCCTTCAGTTATGATCTTGGATCGAGTTGAGTTTTTACAGGCCTATTCACCCCCCTCTAGGCCGACATCAAGGTCCTTACAAGTGGTATCAAAGCCTGGTCTCTCAAATTTGGGTTTAACCTCCTTGAGAGAAGATGTCGACTCGTGAGGAGGTATCTCTAGATCTTTTACTTTCGGATGGCTCTAATTATACATCTTGATCTGCTGCTGTGCTTGCTGTTTTTAAGGCCATGGGTCCTCAAATAGAGCAGACTGTAGACATGAGCATTTCACCTCCTAGTGATGATTTGGACTATCTATCTAGAGAGGAAGTGAAATGCTTACAATACAACGCTCAAGCTACTAATGTCTTATTTAGTGCTTTGAGTGAAAATGTATTAGATGCTATCATATTTGGAGATGGTGAGCCACTTGATGATGCTCATGTCATTTTGACCATGCTCAAGGAAAGATATGGCAAGTCCAAATGTGATGAGAAATTGATCTCATCGGAGGAAGCACTTGAGGAGTGCTCTACTTCATCAAGAAACAATGAGCCTCAAGTGATTCTCTCAAACAGCCCGAGCGATCATTTCACATCCACTTCCTCACCAACATATGACTTGCTGGAAAGCAATGCAAGGGTTGGTGAGAATAATGCTTTTACATGTAGTATTTCTACTTCCTTTAGTTCTTGTGAAACTAACATTTTGAAGGAAGAAGAAGCTTGTTATCGGTGGAGGCCAAATGATGAATCCACCTCGATGAGATGCTCAACTCTCTATGCCACTTCTCATATAAGCCTCATGGCAAAGAAAGAAAAGAATGTGGCAAGTGAGAGTGAGAGCTCAAGTGGGAGTGAGAGTGAAGTTGAGAGTGATGATGAGATTAATCAACACCTTGCTCGGTTAAGCAAGAAGGACAAGTTGATGGTGCTCAAGTTTATAAACAAAATTCAAGAGCAAGAAGAAGCACTTCACAAGCAAGAAGAGTTTCTCATTAAAAAGATCAAGTGTTTGGAGAAGTTGACCAAAGAGCATGAAAAGCTTAAGTGCTCTCATACTAGTTTGGTCCAAAGGTATGAAAACTTGTCAATTGAGCAAACTAATGCCACTAACTCTCTATCTTGTGTTGCTCAATTAGAAGATGAGAATTATATGCTCAAGAACAAGTTGCAAAGGCTCACTAGCAAGAATGAGATTTTACAAGAAAATCATGATGAACTTTTGTGCTCTCATGAGAAGCTTATGGATTCTCATCTCATGCTAGAAATTGCTCATGAGGTTGTGGTAACAGCAGTAAAATCATACCAAACTATCACACACAAGTGCACATGTACACAAGTTCAATCTATTTTATCATGTGCTAACAATTGTTGCTATCAAGTAAGCCAACCTTCCGTTGAGCATGTACTTGTAGAAAATTGTGATGATTCCATTGCAAAAGAAAATGAACAGCTCAAGGAAGAAGTTGAAAGGGTGAGAAGGGACTTGATTCATTGGAAGGGAAAGTGCAATGCTCAACCTTCTCAAGATAACCGTGAAGACATGGTGAAGAAGCTTGAGAAGGGAACAACTGATACATGCACCAAACCCCATAAGCAAGGTCACAAGTCCAGCAGTGGCAAAGTTAAGAAGCAAGTTGGATCTGCTCAGAATGCAGAAATTCTAAGAGGCGACAGTGCCGCACCTGGACAGAACAGGAAAGCTTCTAAGGTCAACAAAGTGCAACATCAACCAAAGAAAACTCTCATCACTTGCTTCAAGTGCAAGAAAGAGGGTCACCATGTGAGAGATTGCATCTTGAAGAAAGAAGAAAAGGGCATGGGCAAGATCCAAGAGAAGATGAAAATGGCTCATGTCAAGTTCTCCAACATGGGACACAATGCCTCTATGTGTTCCAACAATGTTGATGACCAAGACGCACTTCCAAAGAAGAATAAAAGTAGAAGTAAGAGGAAGTGTTATGAATGCAATGAGAAGGGACATGAAATGGTATCATGCCCCTGCAAGAAAGATGATGACTTGGCATCATCAAAGAAGAGGCTTATTGGCAAGGTAGCAAGCAAGAAGAAATAAGAGAAGGCCAACAAGAAGAAGAGCCGCTTATGCTACACTTGCAGAGGAAAGGGACATCTAAGTAAGGATTGTCCCATGGGTAACACTCTTAAGCACAACTCATTAATAGCTTCAAATTTGCTTAGGAGGCCCAAGAATGACACTTGTATTAGAAAGGTGATTGGCTCACTTCATGCTAGCACAAAGGCCATTTGGGTACCTAAGTCTATTGTGATCAACCTTGATGGACCCATCATAGTATGGGTACCAAATTGTGCCTAAATGAGTGTTGTAGGTACTTGAAGGTGGTATGAAGCTTTGGGATGCTTGAACAAGCTTATTGAAAATTTCATCTCAAGCTATCAATCTTATTCATATTGACTATTCTCTGAAGATTGACCCAAGGACAAATTGATGGATATCTTTCTAACTTCATACTCACCTCGGTAACTAGTACCTAACCCTTACTAGCTAGACACTTGACTTGGGTAGTCACTAGTAGTTCACAAATATTTGTGTTTGTGAATTATTAGAAGTGGCTAGAGTACCTTAAGTTTAAATGAACCATTTACCATATGATGCTTTTAATGGCTCTCTAGTAGAGTAAGATCTTCATCATGTTGTACGAAATGAGAAACCACCTTGCAAGGCATTCAAGAAAATGGCTATTGATGTTATTAGACCACAAGAAATCCAAGTCATATAAGAGGAGGGTTCTCAAGTTGCTGCTGAACCAATTTCCGCTGACGTACTCTATGAAGAAGTGCAGCACACCCTGCAGGAAATCAGGGCGGCACTGCCGCCCCTCCTACCTGAGCAGTAGCTGATTCTACTTCACTGCAAGGGCAGAACCTACAGCTTATATGAGCAAGATTATGATGAAGACACCACCTCATCCATTGCATTCAATAATGGTGGTAACAACTAAATCTCAAGTGCAAAGTACTTTCAAATTTTACTCCTTTGTGTCTTGTGTAGCCACTTAGGGAAAGAAAGCACTTGAAGATATCCATTGGTTGCTGGTCATAAAAGAAGAGTATGATTGGAATTGAATTGACCATCCACACTAAGCAACATTGTGGGCTTGAACTTTCTTTGTGGACTTCAAACCAAGAATTTCAAATGAAGAAGTTTATGCTCATCCATGCATATTATGAGTTGGTCTGAAGGAATTGAAAACTTGGCTCACATTGGAGGACACAAGTGCCAAGAATGAAGAATCAAGCTCAAGTAAAGTAGAGGGACTTATTATTCACAATTCAAGAAGCCTCTACTTGATGGAACTCTCTCATATGGTAGATTGCCAAATTCACATTCTTATCTTACGGCCATTTACATGTTCTAATGGTTGTGAGTATCTCTTGGCATAATTCAATTTGATTATCCTTTTGTTGCCATAACCTAGACATAGAGTGAAATCCCAAGTGCTATGTGAGAAATTGAAATACTTAGAGAACTTATCAAATGTGAATTTACTCTATGGCTAGCGTTGTGAGACTAACTCCTTATCTAAGTGATTTATATAGTTTCACTAAATGAAAATATGTTTCTCAAATGGAGTGTTGTATCATGTGAAGATCATCAATTCAAAATCATGTGATGTATTCTCTATAGTAATTTGGAATTGATTTATCTATGTTAGCCACTCACCATAATATGGCTTAAATCTACCCTTTGGACTTAACTGACCAACCATGCACACTCACATTTCTATTCCACTCAAAAGTATGTGCATGAGACATTAAGGGAGATTTAGTCTATATTATGAGGTTTCTTCATTTTGGTGACCGACTTGCCTTCCACACATAAAGGGTTACTAAATGAGAAACTAGTGCTTTTGTTACTAATGCCTCTTATTTTGAACTTTCATAGAAAATCATAAGAAGGGGCTGCACTTATCAATCACAAGCTCAATGGTTTCTCTTCACCTAAAGCAAGATGTGGTTGCTAGAAGTAAAAGAAATCAGATTTGAGTGTAATCAAGTTTGAGGTTGAGATGGATATACCACAATGGCAAAATTCACAAGAATGTAAGCATTGATAGGAGGACTGAATGGAAACATCATCTTGTGGTTACTCTTAGCCAAATTCACCTCAAGATTGGACAAGAAGAAGAGAAAATTGAAAATTATCAAATCTGTCCAGAAAATTGGAATTCTGAGTTGACTTCCTTCAAGCATGGATTTGAAGTTCAAATGTTAATGAATTGGGCTGAAACTTTGTGAGCATAATGTACACATATAGATCTTGTTTCTGTACAGTTTTCGTGAAGATTGGATTAGGAAAACTTCAGTTTTGAGTTCAATTCTATCAGTTTCAGCACTGCTGTTTCAGACTTGAGCAGTTTTGGTAGAAAATTAATTTGACTGAACAAATAAAGTCCAAATGACCTGAAATTTTTCCAAAAGTTAGAGAACTCATAGGTGAACATGTCTACCAAATTCCATGCATACTGGGCTATTATTTTGGGAGATATGAATTTTTCTCTAAGGAGGAAAGAATCTGAAAACTGACTGTCTGAAATTGATTTGCATTGAAACAATAAGATTCAGTTGTCTCTCAAAGTTGGTCATCAAGAAACCATAAAAAGGAGATGTATCAGACTGATCCAAAGGACTTGCAATGAAAAATAGGAACTCACTCAAAGGTCCAAAAGAGTTGCAGTCAAGTTGCAAGTTGCGAGTTGCAGTCAAGTTGCACAAGTGAAAGAAATTGGAGTCAGCTGAAACTAATTGGATTGCAAGCAGCTTGAACAAATTTGATATCAGTTGAAATATAGTGCAAACTTCTCCCTTGGCCTTTTGGTTATTGATATGTACTATATGTACTCTTCTATGTATAAATTGAGGGGGAGTTTAGCCTATGTCTTGTGGGACTATTGGTTTCTTTTGAGTGCATGTTGTGCAGTCCCACACATTGCAGAAGGAAGATGATTAAAGGAAGATGGATGGTTCCTTTGGATTCTTTGGGTGGTTCTTAGTTATGCTAAGGAGGTCTCAGTCTTCAAAATCAAGTGCTTTTTAGTTTAATGTTGAATGCCCTAATCCTTTATTAGTAAAACTGGATTCAAATGAGTTGGAGAAAATAATTGAATAAGTGGACTTCCATTGTCATTTCTCCTCTCTAGAGCTCATCACATGCACATGGATCCATCATATTGATCATCCAAGACCTTGTCAATAAGAGTGGTAACTCCTAGTTCTCAAATTTCAAATTTCATGAATTTTATCTTTGCTCTCTATGTGAGTTGCTTTAGGTAAAGAAAGAGCTAGGAACCAAATATGGAACTTGGATGATCACAAGAGCTCAAATTCACCACATTTCATCAAATGATAATTATGGCTATCCAAATCATGAAGTCTCTCTTATGTGGTCATGAAAATATGAGTGGTGATCTCTCTATCTTGGTGGTGGTATGTTTTCTTTGGCATAATTTCAATTATTACAAATTTATCATGCCTTGACCAAGATATGGGATGAACTCCTCTAGTCTCTTAAACCGATTCAAGTGCATTTCACAAGTAATTCGAGTACTTAATGCATATATTAAGGGGGAGCCCATCCTATGTCTTGTGTCTTTTGAGACTAACCTTTTCTTCTAGTGAATTTGTGTAGTCTCTTGGTGAGAATGAGTTTCTCATGAGTATGCTATAGTAACTCAATCCAAATTGGTAAAGTTATCTCTCATATTCATTTGGATTGCAATTCTTCTCTTGAGTAGCTACTCTCCATAATATAGCTTAAATTCCAATCAATGCACACATTTAGGGGGAACTCACTATATTATAGGATTCAAAATCTTATTTATCAATCTCTTGTAAGCTTTAATTGTGTTGTCATCAATCACCAAAAAGGGGGAGATTGAAAGTGCATCTAGCCCGTTAGTGGGTTCTGTGAATTGAATGACAACACATTTAAAGGTCTAACAAGTTTGCTATGTGTGTCCAAGGTTTAACATGAAAGCAAACTTAATGGTATTCCACATATTATTCAATGGAAGCCAATATTGTGTATTGTTGTATTGGAAGATCATGAGGACAATATAGTTTAAGCAAAGGACAACAATGCAAATGGAATTGATAAAATGGCTGATATGGTGGGATATCATAACATCATGATAAAGCAAGCATATTTGGTAAATGGAAATGAGACATGAGTTGATGATCATGGATTGGTACAATAATGGCTTGCTTTTCATGAACAAGAAGAGTTTGATAATGGACTAGTTTTGGTCAAGGTAGAAGTATGAAGATATATATAGAAGTAAGTATTTGGAAACTCAAGCCAAAATGAAGAGGATGTAAGGAATTGTGAATTGACTTGACTACTTTATTGTTGATTCATATATATCACTCTATGTGAAGCTTGATTGATCTCAATATTCATATCTAGAAGATATTCAAGCAATGATCACAATATTGAAGAAATTGTTTTCAATGGATGCTTAATATGATGTGACTTGAGTATGGCTTAATAAGACGAAGATAGCAAGGAAAGGGCTTCGAAGGACTAAGCGAAGGTGAAGGGTAAGCAATGGCTTGGATCGAGATACCACGGCTAAGGTGAAGAAGAGAGTACTTGCATTGAGTCGAGGAACTAATCAAGCTATGAGGAGTTATGTTATGTTGAGGATCAAATCATTAGTGGAAGTGACTTAAAGTCAAGAACTAAACTCATATGTGTTGAAATGGTTCAAGTCACATGCTCTCGGTGTGCTTGTTCGAAGAGATGAGATAAGGATGATTGCAACCCCTTATGAAGTGATATTGAGAAGAAATGGCATATGAAGACATTGAAGACTCAAGTGGTTAAATCGGTTTCATTCTCTTTATCTTGAGTATAGGTATGCCGTACTATCAAGGGGGTTTCTAAAGGACACCTGTCCAAGTGCTGAGCCAAGTGCTCATATTATGGAAATACCATCTTTACACTCTGACAATTCCAGCAAGTCCTGACCCATCTCTTTCTGCTGAATATTGCTAGTCCGGCAGTGCCGCACTTCGTCTGACCGTTAGATGACAGAGTATAAATACTATTTTTGTTGCTCCTAATGGTCACTTCTTCTTCCCCATGCCACACGCCCGATTTAGAATAGAAAAAGAAGTCTCCCTCTCTCCTCCATTGTTGCTCCTCCCCTCTCAAGTGGATCCACCATTCCAACCAGCAAAACTTGAGAGAAAAGGCAGCAAACTTCGATTGGAGGTCAGATCTACTGCTTCCCAAAGTTAGAGAGCACTTGGTTCACGTTTGGCCGGCGTTCTTGAGTTCCATACCCTTGGAGCTTTGCTCCTAGCCGGCTAGGCGTCGCCCTAGAGCTTGCCAACTCTTTGTGGCAGCCTAGGGAAGTTTGTAAGACTCTCTTGCAGCTAAGAAATCACCTCTCACTTCAAGAGTTCACTCTCTTGACTTGAGAATGAGGGAGAGGCAAGCCCAAGCCTTAGTGGCGTACCTCAACAACGTGGACGTACGCAAGCCTGGGTGGCGAGCTGAACCACGGGTTAAATCCTTGTGTACTGTCCACTTACTTGTGTTGTTGATTCTTGTGCTAGGGTTGCTCGATCCGTTCTCGTGAGCTCAAGTTGTGGTTTCCAGTCTTCGAACTACGAACGGTGTTGCTACTAGAGGATAAGATTCTACTTGTTGAGCTCTTTCTATCCATATATTATGCTCTGTAAGATTCCCTGTTTCGTAGGTGAGGCAGTGCCGCCCTCATAGGGAGGCAGTGCCGCACTGCGTTTTTATTTCGGTTTGAGCTGAAATTTTGCAGGATTGCTGTTGGACACTGTTGGCATTTGTTAACATTGTTACAAAGGATAGACTAAAAGTCCATCCCAGGCAACGGCGCTAGAAATGCGTGTTGGCATTTCTTAACAGCGTTACAAAGGATAGACTAAAAGTCCATCCCAGGCAACGGCGCTAGAAATGTTTGTTGGCATCCCCGACCACCATTAATTTAGAAAGGTAACCCTTGGCCCTTAGAGGCGCCGGCCTAGGTAGTGCAGTCTGGTAATAGCAATTAGAAATGCCGGATTGGCCTTCCTAACCGTCATTACTTACGATATGCAAAACTGTGACACGGCGCCGTGGGGTGCACAAGAATTACAATTCTTAAGTAATGATACTTAGGTACGCCAATCGATAGCTCAGTAAGAAATAAGATAACTCTGCAAGCGCACAGAACTATCATTGTAGCATTTCAACCCGTGAGTAGGGTGTCGTATTTATAATTTCCCGTAGGAGGGCAATATGCATCAAGCGTGGTGTAAACATGATCACTTATTGAGTGCAATGGTAGGCATAGAGTAAACAGGAATAAGACATGATTTCAAGATAGTGGACACACATATGGATCAACCTCAAGGATAAAAGGAAAATAAAGAATAAAAGAATATATCTAACTGAGCAGGCACTGGTCAAATATAATTATGTAAAGAACTGTTAGCAGATCATCTAATTAGTAATTCTAGTATCAGGACTAAGTCTGGGGTGATAGGGAGATCCCCGCAGCTGGTCTGCCAGCCGTTAGAGACTTTATGAACTCCTACTCAATATCCGAACGTGGGGGAATGCTAGAGATGGACAGGGCTGTCACCACCTGTCCACCTACCCCTCTGCCCGTGGGATACCGACATATTCGCCGATCTCCGCATACCCAAGCTCCATGCTTGCATACTTGGAAACAACTCCTAACCCCCGCGGACCCCAACCCTTCGGATTGACAGGCTAGGTTAAGAGCAGCCATGACAGCACGACGAACCATCACCTCATTCTAGTTCTTCCTCCATTCATACTAATTCGATGAACAATGAAGAACGATGATGAACAAGTCAAGAACATGATATATAAACTATATTCTAGCTCATATACTATGCTCATAACAAGATCATAACTAGACTCTAGTTCATATGCATAATCATATAAGTATGATAAGAACTTGCTCATGGAAGAAGACCGAATTGTATTCATACCAAGATGATCATTTTCTTCCAAGGAGACAAGCTCTCCTTGATAGCTCTTGCCTTGCTCACAAACTACTACAACTACTCTAAAGATAGAAGTGAGAGGTGTGAGGTAGATGACTCCAAATGATGTGTGTATTGAAGGGGATGGGGCACCATCTATTTATAGTGAAACTATGACGGTTTGGCGCATCTAAACTTGGAACGAGGTGAAACCGACATGGACAAACCGCCATTAGTACCGCCTCTGAAGCTGGGCCCGGGAGGCTCCACCTGGGGGGCGGCCGCCCCCGGGGGCGGTCGGTCCCTGGGGAGCACCATATGGCCACCGCCTTCGGGTGGTCGGTTGCTCCCTGGGCCTGGGCCTCTCCCTTGGTTGCGGATGGATCCAGTTTCGCTTTGAAGGTGGGCTTCTTTAGTATTCTTTGGTTCGCATTTGTTGGATTCGTCTTTTGACTTTGCGCTTTCTTCATGTTGATGCGTATTTCCACTTGTTATGCCATAAAACTTGTAAAACATGAATGCTAGGGGTACAAGTGGAACTTGTTAGTAGTAAAGGCATATGTGCTAGAATATGATTGTTAATCCTCTTTTTAGTCTAAGTTGGTGGTATAAAATTTATCCATAAGGACCACCAACAGACACCTCCAGAACATCCTCACCTTGTTTGGTCTGCAGTGGAGGATTATTTGGAGTGCGGCAGTGCCGCCCTCTGAGTGAGGCAGTGCCGCCTTCAGTTCTGATCTCGGATCGAGTTGAGTTTTATAGGCCTATTCACCCCCCTCTAGGTCGACATCAAGGTCCTTACAAAGAGGCGTTTGGAACCGAATAACTCTACTAGGAGTTCGATTAATGAGATAAATAGTGTAACGTCCTGCCTCTCTAAGGCCGGGCCCGCTTACATCTGGCAGCTTAACTAGGATATAGACTGCCCTCACACACCAACACGAGTCTTTTCTGCGCACTTTGTCCTCACTCATGCGCACCCGGGAAGGACTTCCCGGTCGGTCACCCATCGCTACAGGGTCAAGCTCACTTATCCTCAGAGTTCTTTGGAGATGGGCTTTCGAAAAAGAAGTTGCAACTTATTGGTATGAGTATCCTATCAATCCTATTAAGCCCTGGGCCGGGGTGTTACAATACTCATACCAACAAGTTGCAACTTCTTTTTCGGAAACCCATCTAAAAACAACTCTGAGGTTAAGCGAGCTTGGCCTAGAGCGATGGGTGACCGACCGGGAAGTCTTTCCTTGGTGCGCATGAGTGAGGACAAAGTGCGCTGCCAGAAGTAAGTGGGCCTAGGCTCAGAGAGGCGGGACATTACATAGCATAGATAAAAGCTTGGTCCCAATATTTCAATGGCATAGATGATTGGGCTAAGAGAGACAACCTCACTTCTACGATGTGTCTATGTGTCGGTGCTAGTTTTGGCAGGGCGCTAACACCGGCTAGTAACTTGTGTTTTGCGGTTGAGGTTTCGGATGGTGTGCAAGGAGGAACACGAGAGATTTATACTGGTTCATGGCCAAGAGGGCCCTACGTCCAGTGGAGAGGCGAGTCGTGTTGCCTTGCCACCGGGGTGCTTGTAGTAGGGGGTTACAAGCTGAGTCGAGAGAGGGAGAGTATCCCAAGTCTCTTGTGCGAGGAAGAGGATGCTTTCGTTTTCGTATAGCTGTGTTGTGTCTATGTTGGTGTGGTGAGCTTCGTGTCCTTCCCCTTGTGACTGACCTCCGCCCTCCCTTTTACAGTTACAAGAGAGGAGCTAGAGTTACATGTGGTGACCTATGATGACGATACTCGGCAATGGTGGGAGCAGTGGTGATCAGTGGCTATCGTCAGCCACGCCATCGTCTTGGCGCTTCGGCGAATATGGCTTCGGTCATTCGACTGATCTTCCACTGTTCAATCATTGAGTTCCTAAGGTGGCGCAGTGTACGGGACGTGGCTTGCTGCGTGGCGGTGCGTCATGGTGTCGCGTCCGGTCCTACACAGCGCAACGAGAAGACTGGTTGACCCTCAAAGATTGACTCCCGAGGCTCGAGAGCCTTCCTTGCCGTCGGGAGCGTGATGGGACCTATCATTAGGGGTGTCCTCCCTCGGGCGTGTTTTCCTCTCATGTGCGGATACCTTCTCGAGAGGCGAACGGTCCTGTTGCCACATTGCCCATACTCTCGGGTCGGTAGGACAGCCGTCACCTCTCCCGTCCCTGCGAGGCTCGTGCGTTATGGGCGGGAGCTGTCGCTGTCGTAGTTGGAGAATCTCTTCGTCAGCAAGGGGCGTCATCTGATTGACTGTCCTTGGGATGGAGTGGAAAGGGTGGAACCGTCGCATCGGTCCCCCGGAGGAGATATGGCAGTTGGTACGGAGGACGTGCACAAGCGGGGTGCCGTTGCCTCGCGGCGTCCAGTTCAGTGGGGCCGCACCTGTAAAGTGGTCAGAGGGGTCCCTTGCGGTCCAAGATTGCCCTGCTGACAGTTGACTGTGCATTGGATGCCATAGAGGGATCGCGCTCGAGGGAGATGAGGAGGCTCGGGCGAATCGGAGTTTTAGCGCCCGAGGGTGCCGCTGTCCCGAGCCCTCTCGTGGAGGCTCGGGCGAATCGGAGATTTTGGCGCCTGAGGGTGCCGCTGTCCCGAGCCGTGCCGCCGGTCCTTACGGGAGGCCACTTTGGGCCTTCACACGTGTAGCCTTCGTGGGCTTCGGCTGGCCTTATTTGGGCCAGGTTGCGCTGAGGTTGCTTGTTTTTGCGTTGAAGTTGGGTACCCCATACTTTAGTACATGACACTATGTTTCCTCTCAGCTGCTCCATTCTGCTGATGGGCATGTGGGCTAGATACAAGATGGGTGATCCCAACCTTGGAGAAAAAGGAACTTAGTTTCTCATACTCCCCTCCCCAATCTGATTGAATTGAAAGAATTTTTCTATCAAATTGTCTCTCGACTAATTGCTAAAACTCATGGAATCGCTGGAATACTTTGGAATTGTGTTTTAGGATGGTATATCCAAGTGAATTTGTTGAAATCATCGATAAAACTCACATAATATTTATTTCGTCCAAACGAATCACAAGCTGCCCCCCATACATCTGAAAAGACTAGTTGTAAAGGAAAACTAGACTGACTCAGCGACTTTAAATATGGTAACTGATGGCTCTTGGCCATTTGACAAGAATCACAAACTGAACTTATGCTAGACTCTGAGGAACATGGCAATCTGTTCCTTTTAACGACCTGTTGGACAACTTGAAACGAGGGATGACTGTTGACGGTCGATAACGTCAACCTTTATTAGAACTTTAGACACAAAAGGATACATGAAAACATACTAGTCTAGAGTTTTAACTGATAATTTCCACTGAGTTTTGCATGTTCTGCATTTTCCAGGGGTTATTCCAGAAAAAACATAAAAGAGGGATTAAAGTACATAATTATCACAAAACGTAACCGCGAAGGAAACATCATCATCGGAACACTAGAAGCCTCTGGAACACACCTGAAGCGACCGAGGCCCGCACCCTGCCTGGGTGGGGCCGGCCGGCGCCCCCTGGCTAGGGTTTAGCCCCACCTTCTAGAGTCTTCTTCCGCCGCTTTTTAGGAGTCATCTCGACCCTATGTTTAAGTCAGTTTGATTCTATGGCGCACGTTCATCCTACCGGACTATAAATAGAGAGGCAGACCTGTAACGTCCCGCCTCTCCCAGGCCAGGCCCGCTTACATCTGGCAGCTTAACTAGGATATAGACTACCCTCACAGACCAACATCAGTCTTTTCTGCGTACTTTGTCCTCACTCATGCGCACCCGGGAAGGACTTCTTGGTCAGTAACCCATCGCTCCAGGGCCAAGCTCGCTTAACCTCAGAGTTCTTTTGCAGATGGACTTCCGGAAAAGAAGTTGCAACTTGTTGGTATGAGTATCCTATCAATCCTATTAAGCCCTGGGCCGGGGTGTTACAAGACCCCCTGGAGGCATCAATCAAACATTCATCGAATGCAACAAGTCTTCAAGCCATCAAGAGCCTACTAGTTCATCGAGAGCCTTCTAGTTCATAGTTCTAGCCTAGTTAGATTAGAGAGTAGAGGAGATCTAATTCTTCGACGGGATCTGGAGCCACGGCATCCGTCTGGAGCGCAGAGTTCGGTATAGTTCTGGTTCTTTCTCTATTATTGTATTTTTCATTATGATTAGGGAAATATTGTTCTTAATAGTTCATATGTTCTTGATTACATTAGTCTTTGTCTACTTTAATTATATGTCCAGTATAGTTGGTTTGATCTTATTGAATTCATGTAATTGCTCGTATAGCGTTTATCCAAACGATCGTTGGGTAGATGATGAATAATATGTAGACGTGGTGTCTAGATATTTCGTTTATCTGCGAGTGCACCCTGATGTGCCGGATCGTGTGGTAGTTCGTGTAGGTGACAGCTACGTTGATTCCTCTGTAGTCCAACCCCCGTATGTAGGCAAGCAGGCACGGTCGTGAAGTTGGGTGATGACTCTGTTTCACACCTTTCCTAGATGATGCCCTTTGCATCTGATCATGATATAGGACTAATCTAACAATGATTGCTAGATGTAATTGCACTAGTTAGAGTAATTCATTGACGTAGTTATAGAATTATCTTAGATATTAATTCCCTAGTTTATCCATTGGCTAGCTATTACTATGACTAGAAAGTGCTCTGATGTTTATCTTTATTAATGATGCTTCATCATACTTGTCACCCTATTTATCTTTATTATCTTGTGACGTCTACCTGTTATGAGTAGAGTATATGACATCGGTAACATCACTTATTCATTATATGTATATAGTTGTTATCAATATAATAGATTGTAGTTTAACCAAGTCCTTCCCAGTGGTATAAATATAAATCGACAACCTGGTAGAACTCCTAGGTAAAATGTTACAATGGTATAATTATTTCTCCGCTTGCAGAATTGTTCTTAGTTTATATTTATATTTCTGCCTAGTCAAATGGAATAATATATAAAACCTTTATTTAATCCTAGCATATATAATTGGGATTGACAACCCAGTTCATGCTAAAGAATGTTGGTAATAGATAACTGGCTAGTTGCTAATGATCAGTTAATTAAATACCATACATCTTCTAATCTCGTACCTAGTGTTAAAAGTTATAAAGTTATATTGGGCGACGTTAGTAGATGTCAACAAGCATTTTTGATGCCGTTGCCGGGGAAGGCACATTAAACTTAGGAAATATTGATAAGACATATGCATCATGGATAAGATTGTATTACTGATTGATCTCTAACTCAAACAGGCACACCCCTATTTTTTATCATTTACTTATCTTATGCAGGGTGATGAATAAATGGTTTTTCTCTTCTAAACAATTTCACTGACGATCCAGAAAAACTCCTGAGAAAAAAGAAGTTTGTAGAGGCGAGGGACAATTTCAAGCTACCATCAAGAACACCCATCACTGCTTGTAACACCCGGAAATTTTCAATTTTTGAAATAGGAATTTAATTTGATTTATTTATGCAATTGATTGAGCATTTAATATATAGAATAATATTTTTTTTGTGAATTAAAATAAACCCTTGGGCATAGAAACATGATTTGTTGCATCCATGCTGCTCAAAGATATTTTGTTTGATTTGCACTTTGTTGAGATTTGAAAATATACAAATGTATTTGGAAACCTATTTGAAAATAAGTTGAAAAAAAAGGGGAAACAGAAACCTCACCCCTCCTCTCTTTCGGCCCAGTCGAGGCCCAACTCCGCGCTGCAGCCCAGCTCGGAGCCCATTTCCTCCTCCTCCTTTCTCTCCTGCTTGGGCCAGGGCCCAAACTTGGCGAGCCAGCCGCGCAGCGCCATCCCTCTCCGTCTGTGACCGACACGCGGGGCCCACAAGTCATCTTCCTCCTCCTCCTGCTCGTGTTCGAAGCGGACACGGCCGCGCCGTAACTACCCCGGCCTCCTCTCTTGGCGTGGCCGAGTCCATCCCGAGCACGCCTCCACCGGCCCATAAAAGGAAGCCGCGACCCTCTTCCCCCTCCGCTCGGTCTCGCTGACACGTCAGGCCCACGGCTCAGCGTCGTCTCCTTCCTCAGGACGGAGTCCGAGCGGTGCACGAGCGCCGCCTCTAACAGAAGGCAACCGCCGGATTTTTCGGCGGAGTCCGTCCCAAGTACGCCTCCCTCGCGCCCCTATATAGGTCGGCCGAGCCCTGCCGTCCCTCCCCACAAGTTCCCGAGCAAGCCACGCCCTCCAATCTTGCCCTAGCCGCCGCCCCGAGCTCCGCCGTCGCTCCGAGCTCCGCCGCCGCCGTCGATTTCTCCTCGGGAGGACTTCTCCGTCGAAATTGGTTGTTCTCCAAGCTTCGCAGCAAGGTCAGGGTCCTTCCCGACCCCTTCTCCCTCGATTTTGCACACTATAGCCATGATGCCGAGCTTCGCCGCCGCCATAGTTCCGCCACCTAGCTCGCCGCATCCTCTCCGAGCTACCTCTGTGGCAACCGAAACTATAGATAGGTTTGGCTTGAGCTCCTCTTGCTTCCCGACCAGATCCCGAGGTGTGCCGAGCTTCCTAGCCCCGAAAACGCCGTCTCCGGCCATCTTCCGGCGAGGTATCGGCCGGGCGCCGCCCGACTCCGGCGACCAGAGCCGCCCCTCTTTTCCCGAGCTACCTGCGCCGTCCACGGCCGATCCAACTGCTCACAGTGAGAGATACCCTTTCGTCGGCACTTTTGCAAAAGAGCCCCTGAGCTTTTTAATGTTCTAACCCGCGATCCTTTAGCGTATTTTTCAGATTACGCTTTCCTTTTTAGAAAACGTATTTTCCTCGGTTTAGATTCAAAAATGCGTTTTCAATATTTACAGATTTGCCACTCAGTTTATTTCGGCCATATTTTATTCGTTTTAGCTCCGATTTGATCCGTTCAAGTCTCGTTAGATTCGTAATTTCGTAATCTACCTAATGATGCTACTGTTACTCATGTTTTCAACTTTTAAAATTCGAGATTAGATTTAATCTATTATTTTATTAAAGTAAAACTTGTTTATTTCATAACTTTCCCGTTTGAACTCCGATTTTCGTGATCTTTATATCGTTGGAATCGTAGCGACGCGTAGATTATGTTTATACACTTTTCAATCTATTTTTCCACTGTTGGCGTACTGTTTCTAATATAGATCTTGTTTGCTTCGTGTATGATTGCCTCGATGATTGTGTGGTGATTTTGTGATCGAGTTCAGACGGTGAGCAGTACGTTGGTGATCAAGAGTACACGGAGGATCCAAGTTCTTCAGAGCAATTTGATCAAGGCAAGTATAGCATGGACCATCCTTGTTGCCTATTCACCTTAATCACTAAATTCATGATGCATATGTCTACGTTGGCAACCATAGTGTTTATTCCTAGTTTTGATGACTTGATCCTTATTACCTATGAGATTGCATTTGAGTAGTGATGCTAGTGCTTTGATGGGTCATGATCTTATGAACTTGAATAATTGATTATGAAATAAAGATTAAAAGATGCTTTTTAGCAACATGGACTAAGGAC
The DNA here is from genome assembly GCA_038502445.1 of Eremochloa ophiuroides. Lineage (NCBI taxonomy): Eukaryota > Viridiplantae > Streptophyta > Magnoliopsida > Poales > Poaceae > Eremochloa > Eremochloa ophiuroides. The sequence continues at coordinate 10,068,962 of JAHLJS010000002.1, forward strand.
TTATCTGTAAGTATGACACCGGGACTTACAGCGCAACCATGGGGGCTATATGGCTTTGGCTTTAGTCAAGTATGAAGTTACTTTCTATCATGCTATTAATCTTGAAAGGTTCCTTGCCGAGCTGGTTGTTTTGCGACTCCTGTCCTTGTGTGTACTGCTGCGTGTGTGTGCCACTTGGAAGGAGGGCTCTACCGCCCCTTGCCATTGCGCCCGGATTGATTAGTAACTTGTTAGAGAGCCTTTTGAAATACTTCATAGTGAGACCCTGTAATACACCTTGGCAGTGTAGTGTGGGCCTTGCAAACCCCGACACATGGGAATCACGACTCATAGTGAAAGTGTGCAACCTCTGCAGAGTGTAAAACTGATATATCAGCCGCACTCATGGTCACGAGTGGCCTTGGACGTCTTACAGGAATTTAACTAATTGAATATTGATTTATTTGAAGTTTCTATTGATGTTTATTCCATATTAATTATCATGTTTATATGATCATGCAAATCTTGTTCCTTGGTATATTCTATTGCTGCTACTCAATTGCTAAAATGTGATCAACTAAAAGCAACCGCTGTCAACCAGTGTCATGCCTTATTTGAGCCTCATAAACCCATGTTATTCTTGTTGAGTACGACATGTACTTACGCTTGCTTTATTTTTCATATTTGGATAAAAATCCCGGATGGGTAACAGATGACTATGAGGATTCTTCTGAGGATTATTAGGATTGTGTTCACCAGTCAACTATTCCCTGTGGAATGGAGATTCCGAGAGAGAGTTATCTATATTATTCCGCTGTTATTAATGTAAAGACTCTGTGATATTATTCGTTATATATTGAACCTTGTGATGGTACTATGTAATTTGTCGCTTATGTGTGTGATTGATCTCTGGGCGCGACACTGCTCAAGTTAGTTCATCAAAGGAGCCAGCTCCAATATTGGAAGAAGTACACTTAGGAGAAGATTTATATCCTGTGTTTGAAGACATGGCTGAGAAGACACTGCGCGAGTTCTCTGCCCCAACAACAGAAAACATCCGGACTGGACCAGCAGTCAACACGGGGGAGAATGGATTCGAGCTCAAGCCTGCTCTTATCACCATGGTTCAAGCCAACCAGTTTTATGGAAAAGCTCATGAAGATGCAAGTGTACACTTACAACACTTTTTAGAGATCTGCAGCACCTTCACGATTAGAGGAGTACCAAGAGGTGCTATTTTACTCCATCTTTTTCCATTTTCACTTTTGGGGAAAGCTAAGCAGTGGTTCTACACCAACAAAGACAAAAACACTACATGGGACTAATGCTCAGCTGCTTTCCTGGCAAAGTTCTTTCCTACAGGCAAAACAAATGCTTTGCGTGGGAAAATCTCAAGCTTTCAACAGTAACATGACGAATCATTCACTGAAGCATGGGAGAGATTCTAAAATTACATTGAAGACTGTCCTCATCATGGGATAGAGGATTGGCTACTGATGCAGACCTTCTACCACGGGCTTATCTCAAGCACCCATGAGTCCATAGATGTTGTAGCTGGAGGAACTTTCCTGTCACTGAAGCTTCCAGAAGCTCAAACAATTGTGGAGAAGATGGCCTCAAATCCGAGCTATAATGAAGAACGTATGTTGACAGTCGATAACGTCAAATTTTAATAGAACTTTAGACACAAAAGGATACATGAAAACATAATAGTTAAGGGTTTTAACTGACAATTTCCATGAGTTTTGCATGTTCTGTATTTTTCAGAGGTTATTCCAGAAAAGCATAAAAGAGGGATTAAAGTGCATAATTATCACGAAATATAACCGTGAAGGAAACATCATCATCGGAACACTAGAAGCCTCTGGAAAACCCGAAGCGACCGGGGCCCGCACCCTGACAGGGTGGGGCCGACCGGCGCCCCCCGGCTTGGGTTTGGTCCCGTCTTCTGGAGTCTTCTTCTGCCATCTCTTAGGAGTCATCTCGACCCTATGTTTAAGTCGGTTTAATCTTATGGCACACGTTCAACCCACCGGGCTAGAAATAGAGAGGCAGACCCCCTGGAGGCATCAATCAATCATTCATCGAAGTCAACAAGTCTTCAGGCCATCAAGAGCCTACTAGTTCATCAAGAGCCTTCTAGTTCATAGTTCTAGCCTAATTAGATTAGAGAGTAGAGGAGATCTAATTCTTCGGCGGGATCTGGAGCCCCGGCATCCGTCTAGAGCGCAGAGTTCGGTATAGTTCTGAAACTTTCTCTATTATTGTATTCTTCATTATGATTAGGGAAACATTGTTCTTAATAGTTCAGATGTTCTTGATTACATTAGTCTTTGTCTACTTTAATTATATATCTAGTATAGTTGGTTTGATCTTATTGAATTCATGTAATTGCTCGTATAGCGTTTATCCAAACGATCGTTGGGTAGATGATGAACAATGTGTAGACGTGGTGTCTAGATATTTCATTTATCTGCGAGTGCACCCTGATGTGTCGGGTCGTGTGGTAGTTCGCGTAGGTGACAGCTACGTTGATTCCTCTGTAGTCCACCCCCCGTATGTAGGCAAGCAAGCACGGTCGCGAAATTGGGTGATGACTCTGTTTCACACCTTTCCTAGATGATGCCCTTTGCATCTGATCATGATATAGGATTAATCTGACAATGATTGCTAGATGTAATTGCACTAGTTAGAGTTATTCATTGACGTAGTTATAGAATTACCTTAGATATTAATTCCTTGGTTTATCCATTGGCTAGCTATTACTATGACTAGAAAATGCTCTGATGTTTATCTTTATTAATGATGCTTGATCATACTTATCACCTATTTATCTTTATTATCTTGTGACCTCTACCTGTTATGAGTGGAGTATATGACATCGGTAATTTCCACTTATTCATTGTATACAGTTGTTATCAATATAATAGATTGCAGTTTAACCAAGTCCTTCCCAGTGGTATAAATATAAATCGACAACCTGGTCGAACTCTTAGGCGAAATGCTACAATGGTATAATTATCTGTCTGCTTACAGAATTATTCTTAGTTTATATTTATTTATATTTCTGTCTAGTCACATGGAATAATATATAAAACCTTTATTTATTCTTAGCATATATAATTAGGATTGACAACCCAGTTCATGCTAAAGAATGTTGATAATAGATAAGTGGCTAGTTGCTAATGATTAGTTAATTAAATACCATACATCTTCTAATCTCGTCTGTAGTGTTAAAAGTTATAAAGTTATATTGGGCGACGTTAGTAGATGTCAACAATGTACTCAACCTCGCAAGAGAGCAGGAGGCATCCATCATCTCAAGGAGACCGACATGGTCACTGCCAAGCTAGATCTCATCATGAAGAAACTCGACATAGAGAAGAAGAAAAGCCATGCATATTGATGATTCCCGCATGACATGTGAAGAATGTGGAGATTACGAGCATTCAGCTGTCAACTGCCCTACGTTGCAAGAGGATGTGAACTTTCATCAACAACAACACCTACTATCGTCCTCAGCAAGGTCAAGGATGGAACCAGCCAAACCAAGGATGGAATCAGCAACATCGACAAGGTAATACCAAGATAACAACCAAGGTAATAATTGTAATAATTATAATCTTCCATCTTTAAGAGATTTAGTTGCTGGTCAATCTAAATTGATAGATCAAATGTCTAGAAAGGTAGCCTCAAATGATAAGGTTTTAGAAAACATAAATACTGGAATGGATACCTTTGCTTCTGCTATAAAGAATCAGCACATCTTTAATAAAATGTTAGAATCACAATTAGCTCAGCTTGCTGCTGTTGTCCCTCCATTTAAGAAAGGTAAGATTCCGGGCCAGCCAGAAGATTTAGAAACTGTTAACCTTGTTGATATTCACAATGCAACACAATACCAAATTGAGCCTGCAGATATACAGTGTATAGATCACTCACTACCTGAGAAGATGGGAGACCCTGCAAGACCTGTCATTCCTATCTCCATAGGATGTCACAGCTTTCCAGAAGCTATCTGCGATTTCGGCTCAAGTGTCAACATAATGCCTAAGGTAATCTATGAGAGAATATTAGGTGATCCTTTGTTGTACACAGACATGCGTTTGCAGCTTGCAGATCAGTCCATTTGCTACCCCGAGGGAGTACTAGAAGAAGTTGTTATCAGAGTGGGCCGATCATATGTTCCAATTAACTTTGTGATCATGGATACCGGAGGAAATAAGAAGGCACCCATTATCTTGGGACGACCATTTTTATGCACAACAAAAGCCATCATCTATGCAGAACACGCTAAGATTGTCCTCTCCATCAAGGACAAGAAGGAGAGATTCTCGTTCAAGAACCGCATCCTAAATGATCCAGCAGTCCCAAAGCAATTCCATTAACAAGAAAAGCAACAACAACAAGTGCCCAAGAAGAAGAACAATTGAAGATGGAGGAAGAACAAGCGCCGACATGTACCTGAAGAAACCGCTCAACTAATCAATGCTATCAACATAGAAAATGATCATATGCTCCCAAAACCATTCCCAATAAAGAAAGGTGACCCAGGTGTACCAATCATTGAATGCACAATCGGAGACATCACTTTTCCCGACACCGTCTGCGACACTGGATCAGGCTTCAACGTAATGTACAAAAAGGGTATATGATGAATTATTTGATGATTTACCATTATACCCAACATATATTCAATTGCAGATGGCAGACCAATCACTGAGATTCCCTGAATGCATAGTTAAGGACGTAATGGTAAGAATTCAAGATAAATATATACCCGCAGATTTTCTAGTTCTTGACATGCAGGAAGACAACGAATCGCCTATTCTTTTGGGAAGACCGTTTCTCTACACCGCCAATGCTATCATCTACATTGAGTCTGGACAGATCTACTTTAACTTACCCACTGGAAAGGTACGCTGGCAATTTAGAACACATCTTAACCACGAGCAGAACAGGAAGCAACGCAACAGGAGGAAACGCCAAGCCCGCCGTCAGGCTGCCCAGCCTCACTGTGGATGGGAGGAGTTCCTTGGTAAGATTATGAAGTATGAAGACTGCTACAAGGAGCAAGAAGAAGCCGTACAAGCACCACGCTGGAGTGAGTGGGAAGCCGAAGCTGAGAGGATGGACCAAATTGCTAAGGCAGAGAAAGAAGGGATCCAGGCACAAGTAGAAGAATGGATGAAGAGAGATGAAGAATCAAGAGAAGCATACAAGGAAGAGCTGGAGCTAGAAAAGAGAGAAGCAGGAGAGACAGAAAAGAGATGAAAGGAGAAAGAAGAAGCACCTACTACACCACTGCAAAATGGGGAATTGACTGAGGTAACCTCAGACGATGAACCCACTGAGTAAGTACTCTCCTCTATCTAAGTCCTATCGGTAGACTTTAAATTCTGTACCCGAGCCATAAGGTTAGAATGATAGTTATCTAATTAAGTTAGCATTCATTAGTAGTTTTGCTTAGCACATTTATTAGTACAATCATTTTTTGCATATTAAAATAAAACAAAAAAAGATTTACTGCTTTATTTACTGTATCATAAATATTAAAGCCCCATGTGAATAAACTTATGATAACCCTGTAGGCATATTTACTATGGTGGCATAAAAAATTATTATATAGCATGCATACATTTTTTTGATTGTTGTATAAGAAACTTAGAAAAACCCCAAAAAGAGAATTCTATTAGGAATCCTACTAAAATCTATTAATTAAAATCAACTCAAAGAATAATCAAAGTGCTCATTGGCTGACCGCTAACCCCTTGATAATTCGAGCCTCGAGTTTTAGGTTTTCTTGTTGGAGTATAACTATGCAGAAATAATATTATGACTAAGGAGAGAGTCTATTAGTGGCACCCACCAGGACTACTACTAGCTTCACTCTGAGAAACATTCAAGCACCAAGTATTACAAACATCAAGCTTGGGGGAGGAGCATCCCCTAGTTATCAGGTGATTATACCTATGCACTTATTGAGTCTACTTTATACAAGCACAAAATACCAAAAATATGTGAACACATGAAGGTTCACCATAGTATCATAGGAAAATCTAAAAATACCAAAAATATGTGGGCACATGAAGGTCCACACCTTTTAGAAAAATACCAAAAATATGTGGGCACATGAAGGTCCACTCAGTTAGGAAGTTTCTGCTGGAAATATAAAATCAATCACTTACCATGAAGTGGTATTAGACCTAACCCCTCTCTATAAGATTTGGTATTTTTATTGGCAAGTAGAGTTTCACAGAAAAAATACAAGATCAAAGAGCTAGTCAACCCGACACCTCTACGCTGTCAATACACCTGCTCACAGAAGGATCACTCAATTTACAAAATCAAAGACCCTGTCAAACGTCAAGCTTGGGGGAGGGCGCCCTCCATTTTAAGTCCAGCTAAGTATCAGTTTTCCACACTATTATTCTTACCATTATTACTATATTGCTTTTTCGCGTGAGTTAGCTAATAAGATAAAATTTGAAAACCAAATAAATATTTAGGTATATATTAGAGTTTGTTTAGAGTCAGTATAGGCTAGAACCAAATTAAAATTGATGAACACTAAAATTTTGTTTTGGAGATGATGAATAGTTGCTCTGCCATAATTAATTTTAAGTATCTAGTTGTCAAACTTAGATTCTCCTGAGTTTTGGATACTGCTGTTTTAATCTGAGAATTTACTCTGAACCTGAAACTTGTGGAGGCATATGCTCGAGCTAAGTTTAGGTAATTGATTGATATGATTCATGAAGGTTGAGCTACTATTTATCTTATTCCAACATTACTAAGTTCTGGAGATTTATTTTTAAAAACTTAAAATCTACATGATGAGCTCTTGTATGACAAAATGTGAATTCCTACCAAAGCCATATATTATACATTTAGAGATAGGAAACTTTGCACATTCATACTGCTTGATTTGCATTGAGTTTAGTCAACCTTTATTGAATACCATATGAGACTCTTATTATGCTTTTAAAATCAAGATCACGTACACACTTCAGCACATATGCATTATTCCTACCCTAGGAGTAATCGCAACCATTTTCACTTTCATCAATGTTCATCATAAAAATGTTTTCTCCTGCACTGGGAGTGAACATCAAAAATATATAAACCCCATAGGACAGCCAAGTTATAAATGCTCTAAGTTTTCACTATTGTTATCTCTCCAAATCATGTATTGAATGCATGTGGCTATGCAAAAGTATGAAAAGAAAAGGGAGTAAAAGATGGACAAGTGTCCCAGCATTAAAACAATGGGTACTAGATGCCTACCTCCCGAATGAAAAAAAACAGAGAGAAGAGAAAAGAGACAAGTGTCCCCGTGTGTTGGTTCTAGCTTGATTGCATGTTTGTCACGTTGAATCCTTGTGCTTTGTTTCTCCACCGTTGAATACAAACACATGTTAATCTGATGGATGAAATGAGCTAGGTGGAGGGTCACATGGATCATGCCACATCACCTAGAGCCAGGTGGGCCCCATGTAGGGTTCGGCCGACCCATACATGGGCCCACCCTGGGCTCTCCTCTCTTCTAAGTGATGTTGTGCACCATTTCTTAATGTTTCTTGGCCTGTTTGATCTTTGCTGCATTCACAAGCTCAAGAGTACAAGTGGAACTCGTTATTGATAAAATATGTTCATGATATGTTTATTCTCCCTTGAATCCAAGGCCAGTTGACGATGTTTGAATGTGGAATTTTAGGGTATATCCACCGTCAACAGTCTTCTTTCGCTGCCTTTTAGGAGTCATCTCGGCCCTATGTTTAAGTCGGTTTGATCTTACGGCGCACGTTCATCCCACCTGGCTATAAATAAAGAGGCAGACCCCCCTGGAGGCATCAATCAATCATTCATCAAAGGCAACAAGTCTTCAAGCCATCAAGAGCCTACTAGTTCATCAAGAGCCTTCTAGTTCATAGTTCTAGCCTAGTTAGATTAAAGAGTAGGGGAAATCTAGTTCTTCAGCGGGATCTGGAGCCCCGGCATCCGTCTAGAGCGCAGAGTTCGGTACAGTTCTGGTTCTTTCTCTATTATTATATTCTTCATTATGATTAGGGAAACATTGTTCTTAATAGTTCATATGTTCTTGATTACATTAGTCTTTGTCTACTTTAATTATATGTCTAGTATAGTTGGTTTGATCTTATTGAATTCATGTAATTGCTCGTATAGCGTTTATCCAAACGATCGTTGGGTAGATGATGAACAATGTGTAGACGTGGTGTCTAGATATTTCGTTTATCTGCGAGTGCACCCTGATGTGCCGGATCGTGTGGTAGTTCGCGTACGTGACAGCTACGTTGATTCTTCTGTAGTCCAACCCCCGTATGTAGGCAAGCAAGCACGGTCGCGAAGTTGGGTGATGACTCTGTTTCACACCTTTCCTAGATGATGCCCTTTTCATGTGATCATGATATAGGACTAATCTGACAATGATTGCTAGATGTAATTGCACTAGTTAGAGTTATTCATTGACGTAGTTATAGAATTACCTTAGATATTAATTCCTTGGTTTATCCATTGGCTAGCTATTGCTATGACTAGAAAGTGCTCTGATGTTTATCTTTATTAATGATGCTTGATCATACTTATCACCTATTTATCTTTATTATCTTGTGACCTCTACCTGTTATGAGTGGAGTATATGACATCGGTAATTTCACTTATTCATTGTATATAGTTGTTATCAATATAATAGATTGCAGTTTAACCAAGTCCTTCCCAATGGTATAAATATAAATCGACAACCTGGTAGAACTCCTAGGTAAAATGCTACAATGGTATAATTATCTGTCCGCTTGCAAAATTGTTCTTAGTTTATATTTATTTATATTTCTACCTAGTCACATGGAATAATATATAAAACCTTTATTTATTCTTAGCATATATAATTAGGATTAACAATCCAGTTCATGCTAAAGAATGTTGGTAATAGATAAGTGGCTAGTTGCTAATGATCAGTTAATTAAATATCATACATCTTCTAATCTCGTCCCTAGTGTTAAAAGTTATAAAGTTATATTGGGCAACGTTAGTAGATGTCAACAATGACCTAAACGGTGATGCCACCGTTCTATTGAGGGATGAACACCACTTGATGACGAGCTGAGGGCTTGTTTATTCCTGAGGGCACCAGCTGGTAGAGGATAAAGGCCACCTCTGCACTTTCCTTCCAGAAGGGTTTTCTTCGTTGTTTTGTCCTTGTTGAAAAAAGAATTCAGATAAAACTCAAAATAAGCATTGTTATCTGAGGCTAATTTATGGACAGAAACAAGATTCTTTGTAGTACTATGAATATGGAGGACAGTATTGAGGAATAGATTTCGTTCAGGAGCATGACACATAGTACGACCAACATGTTCTATATTCATACCTGAGCCACTAGCCGTATGAATCTGTTCACCTCCTGTGTAGCGATCACGTATCATCAGTTTGTCGAGCTCGTCAGTAATGTGGTCAGTGGATCCGATGTCAGTGTACCAGTTGGAGTCCACCCCATAGCCGCCATGGCTGGCAGTGTTGACGCTCTTGTTGTCTTCTGGAGGAACGAAGTCTTCTTGAAAACGGTGCCAGCAGTCGACCAATGCATAGCTGGCACTTGATCTTTGCCTTGTTGGAGCTGAAGTTTCCGTGCCCGCGGCCGCCGGAGTTGTTGTTGCCGCGGCCACGGTTTCCACCGCGATGTTTGCAGATGAAGACGAGCCACTGCTGTTTCCAAGAAGATCCAGCCACTGCTCAAAAGACTGGAGTTGCGCAGAGAGTTCGGTGACGGAGATTGGCTCGGAGCGAGCCAAAACCGACGTGATGACAAGGTTGAACTCAATGTCGAGGCCGGTGCAGATGTAGGAGATGAGCTCTTCATCAATCGATGGGTTTACCCACCGAGGCCATCTCGTCAGCGAGAGATTTCATCTTGCCAATGTACTCTTCAACGGGCATGGATTCCTTCTTGGTAGTCGCCAGCGCAATCCGCGTATTCCCAGAACGTGCTCTTGTCTGCGACGTGTACAGCTCTTCCAGCGTCGACCACAACTCAGCAGAGGTGTTGCTGGTCGAGACTTGTTTGAGGACCTCGTGCGTAAGCGAGGCGACGAGGTAGCTGAAGACCTGCTGGTACAAGCGCCAGCCAGGTTTCGTATGCCGGGTTCGGCATCTTCTTCCCATTGGTGCCGATGATCTCCTTCTCTGGAGCCTTGACGGTGCTTGTCGATGTAACCCACCAGGCGTGCTCCATGGATGGCTGGAAGCACCTGCAGCTTCCAGAGAGCATAGTTGGATCTGGTAAGCTTTTCGGTGACGAGGTGGCCGAAGGAGGATGGGAGAACAGGCGGCAGCGACGTCAGAGGACGACATGTTGGATGAGATTAGAGGTTGCCTCTGATTACCATGAAAGTAATCTAGGAAGCGTTGAACCTCCCGTAGGAGGCCGCACCTTTGTTATATAGGAGAGAAATAGCCTCTTACGTAAATTGTTAAGATCTTTAGGATATCTACAATCCAACTACTTTACAAGATATACTTTACATTACATGATAACAACAAATCTTAGATCTTAACTAACTCAGACTCGATTTACAAGGTCTGTTAACACAAAGTCCCTGTGTTGTGCACAGCAAGAATTTCGAAGCACGTCAACGGTGAGCACGAGGGCAGTAGCAGAGGCAGGTAGGGAGAGCTTGGGCATTCATCCTGGCTCTGTGCACCGCCCTATTGACCTTGACAGCTGCTCATGTAATAAACTTCGCTGGTACTAGGTGCAAAACATCTGCTCATGAATGTGACACCAAGGCAAGAAAATGTAACAACCCGGGTTTTCGGTAAACCAAAAATACGAACTTTTAAAAAATTTCTTGCAAATGTGTGAAGCATATAGTTCTAGGTCGAAACCAAGACTAATCACTAACAAATCAGTTGCACACATATAGAGATTGCTTGTAAGAGTTTGCCAGAGTTTCCTTTCATGATCTAGTGTTTGTATTGGAGAGCACAAGTCCGTAGCTACTCTCTTCCAAATCCTTCATTCTCCAATCTCGAATTCCTTCCAACTTAACCTTCCAATTCATAATATATTCCGCAAGCCCACTTTGTTATTATGTCAATTCACCGTGGCAACCGGAGAATCGTTTCATCCTTCCTTCTCAAATCTCCTTTATCGTCATCTCGATTTTTCCCTAGTTATGACAAAAGAGGGAAGAATTAAGAAGTACAAAAAGGGAAAACATCTCTCCTTCTCTATCCCAATCCATGCCCATCTCCCTCTCCTCTCCCACTGCGGCCCAGCTCCTCGCAGCCCGCATGTGCTGACTGCTCAGCCCAGCCTGCTCCTGCTCCCACCTTGGCCCACTCGTCGACCGCGCGGCCCACCTGGCGGCCCAACAGCCGCGCTCCCTGGAACCCTAGGGCAAGCACTCTCCCGTCACCTGGAGCCGCCACCGCCGCCTGGAACCACGCACACGCGCACGCGGAGCCAGCGCCCGCGCCTTGCCTCTCGATGCCTGACACGCGTCCCAAGCCTGCACGGAAGCCGAGGATCACCGTCCATCCACCTTGAAGCCCTAGCCGTCCATGTATAAGAAGCTCGGCAGCCGCGCCACGCTCCTGTTCATCTTCTCCGCGCGGCCGCCACCACCACCCTCTCCTGCTCGTCACCACCTGAAGCCAGTCGCGGCCCTGCCCACCTCGACATCGCGGCAGCCGGCCGACGTTCCTGCACCGAGCACCGTGCGTCCAGGGGTCGTGTCGAGCACGTCTTCACCGCGCAGCCACCACGTCTTTGTCGCCCGCTGGCCTACCACGGTGCCGCAACCGAGCCGCCGTCGACCACCGCGACGCACCACTTCGCCGGAGCGGTCGGCCACGGCTCGTGCCTCATCCGCACGACCTCGCTGTGCCGCGGCTGCACTAGACCACAGTCGCGCCCGTGTTCGGACCCGCCACCGCGGAGCCTCGACCTCGCTTCGACTCTGCCGACTGCTCGTCACCGTTGCACTAAGCCACGCCCCGGCCACCTGCTCGTTGCTCCGAGCCACCATCGCGCCGTCACCAAGCCAGAACACCGCCGTGCACTCGTCTCCTGGCGACACCGTCAAGCTCGTCCCCACCATGTCGTCTGCTCGTCCACCTTGCCGCCGATCTGCAGCACCACAGCACAGCACTTGAGACTTCATCCCTCGCCGGTGAGCTGCCGACGCCCAAAACCATGCCCTTTCTCCCGTCGATGCCCCTGATGATGACTTAGACTAAAACCAGCCTTCGTGCCGCTCATTCTACCACTGCAGGAAGACCGCAACCCCGCTGCACCCTTCGTCGACATCTAACGAAAGCCACGCTGACAGGCCATGACCCCATCCGCGAGCCGCGACGACGTCCCCCGTCCATGGTGACCACGAATCCGAAGCCGCCCAGCGCCCCGCTCCTCGCCATGTCAAGAAGATTCGCCACCAAGATGGAGCCGGTGCCACCGTTGCGGATCGGCACAGCACGGCGATCACCCTACACAGCAGCAACATCCTACACCTTCGACCCCACGGTGAGCCACGACCTTCTCCCCCATGGTGAGCACCGCGACCTCGCTGGACCCGCCATTTGAGCCATGGCGTCCCGCACTAAGGGACGCGTAGGCCGAGCCCCTCCCGGCTCAGGACACTCGCACACACGACACGAGACCTTTCAGCCAAATCGAACCACCGGTGTTCCAAGAACGTCGGCGTGGTCGAGGACCACCCAAACCACCACCATAATTGTGATTCGGTTTTACCCTGTGCACTTGGACTCCAAGACCACTCTGCTCATGTCGCCGATGGACACGATGGACGCCGATCGAGAAGGGAGAAGATCTCTGGAAGTTCTGCCTGGTCGCCCCGACGCGCACCGACGCCCCGTCCGAGCTTCACCTTAGCTACCATCACGCCGTGATTTACCATGCCCGCGTAGACCGATGGAACCCAGACACATCCCGACAGCTCCTAGAGACTTGAAGCCACCTTCGGCCAGCATCTAGTCACTCTAGCCAGCCTTGGCCAGTCACCAGCCCCGCCCGGCCAGCCGTGGCCAGCCGCGACCAGCCTACAGCAGGCCACAGCCAGCCATGACCAGCCAGCAGTAGGCCACGACCAGCCAGCAGCCGGCCATGACTAGCCGCAGCAATCCATAGCAGGCCAGGAGGTACCAGCCGCTGGCCAAGAGGAGCCGGGACATGTAGCAGCAAGCCTCGCCACTTTCCTTTGACGCTGACCCTGTCTGACCTTCGTGTCGTATCTCCATTACTAGATCTTGAGGCCCCGTAGATGATGTTGGACTGTTAGGAAGCCAAGTGATATACGACGCTGGACTATTGAAGAACCTTTTCCCTTACTTCCTATACTCCTGCCCTCCATATTGTATACCTATCCTTATAATCTGTCTGCTCATATCTCTGTTGTACCTATCTTTACGATCTGTCTGTACATGTATCTGTTGCACCCTATTCTCATGATCTATCTGTATCTGTATTTGTAATACAGGATCTATCCATCATAATGCTATGGAAATGTGCTACTCCACTAGTTTGTCGAGTCATTTTGTCTTATGGTCGTGTCATTGGATCTTTTTACTAGTTGTTCTTGTTGTTTGCCTGTGTGCCGTGCCTTCGAGCCGGCTGAGGAATCGTACCTCGTTCGGATGTTGCAATCGCGGGATCCGTCCTGCCATGACCGTAATGCCGGGTGTAACTCGACCTCTCATTGGTGTAGCTTGTGGCCGCGAGCACGCCTCGCCACGACCATGAAGCTATGCCCCGTGCGCTGTTCTTTGATTCTTCAGTGCCCAAGCCCTCGTAAGCTTGTACCCTGTGCGACCGCTGCATTTCTTCAATTCTGCGGTGACAACCGCACCGCTACAAATCTGAGAGATGACCTAGTGCTAGTGCACGCAGGTCGTGGTACCCTACGAGTGATTTGCACACTTGCGTCTTTTACATGTCACTCTCTTCTGACGCCCCTGTCTATTCCGTGGCGTGTGCGATGGAAGAAGTGGACCACCGCTTTATGTTGTTTCTCGCTAGTCGTTCCCGTATTGCCCGCTCTATTCGATCCCATCTTTTTCGTGGCGATTGGATCAAAGATCGGACTAACCCTTTTTAGTTAGCGATGCTATGGTCTATATCAAAATCTCGGACCTATGTGAGTCGACCCAATCGACTACTTAAAAACCATCTTCACGAAAGATGTGACCGAGAATATGATATGGATGCGCCCAGCTAATTTCCCCTCTCTCTTGATTCTTGGTCTTTAGACACTTGTATGATTGTACCCGTTTGAACCACAGCCTTGGTACCCTACAAGTGGATTAAAGCACTCGCATTATCATGTGTAACATTACTTGCCGAAGAACTGGGCGTTTCTCCCCATTCGCTTGGCCCGTCCTCCGATCCCCGTCTTCTCCCGTGACGTTCGGATCGGAAGATCGTGAGCCGTGGTGTTTGCTATGGATCAGCTCTAGCCTAAACCATTTATTATAAAGCCATATTGGCTTGACTGTCACATAAGCTTGTGCTTAGCAAACCCCACTCTTAATTTCTCTTTGGCCCGATGAAATCGGACATACGCCGAGAGGGCCAAGTCGTGTACCTTTTATTATTTCTCCAGTATTTATGGATTTTCCCGCGTCCCGTCGTCTTTTGGTGTATTGGGTGTTTTCATGCCTTGAGTTGCTTCGTGGAGAAGCCATTTCCGGATTAGCGACGATCGGGTTGAGAACCGCAGAAGGAGGACATGGACGATGACAGGAACCATGGAGTGAAGTCACCCTGGAAGAGGTGACCCAGCAGAACGACTACACTAACCGAGGAATACTCATACCACTACTTCCTCGACAACGCAGGTGTCATGGCAGCACCTTCTTTTAGAGAATCCTATTAGACATTGCATATTTAGAAATGCTAGTGCTTTATATTTACTCATTTGCTGGTATATGATGCATGCAACTACCTAAGCCATTATTACACTACTTGCAACCACTCTACTATGCTACTCAGCTTCGCGCTCACGCTCTTCTATATATTTCTATCTACCTGCTTGCTTGCATGTTACATCACCATATTTATTAACTCCACTCGTATTGTATCTGTGATGTGATGCTGGTGGTGAACATATGGGAATGGTTTGGCTTGGGATTCCTAGATTGGTGGACTATGAGCGTGCTGCGTGTGTCTTGGGTATGTGGTGAGGGTCGAGTCGACCAAGTAGGATACACGACGAGCTGTGTAAGCAAGTCTTGCCGGGAGTTGTATCTGGGCATTCCCACGAGAGATACCTGTGGTGGGTAATGGTTTTATGAGGAGGTTCCAGGAAGGATAGCCTGTGTGGTTTGAAACCCCGTGAATGGAGGTGCCGTGGTGGCACGGGGAGAGTATCCCCTAAGAGAAGATGCCTGCTTAGTCAAACCTAGGAAGGACTAGTATCAGGTTCATAGGAATCCTTACCTGCTCACTCGTCTTCGATGGGCGGGGAACGGCTGGACTACTTGGTAGGGCGGTGCCACTACTGCTAGGATTGAAAGGTGATAAGGGTGGGCGGTGATGGATGTTAGGATTCCTGAACCGTTCTAGATGCGCAGTACCACTGACTGGGCCCGGTACTACGTCTCCCAGTCTCAGCGTTTCGGCGTAGGGCCGAAGTTACCCAGGGCTAAGTGGTAGGGTGGCATCGACCTAGGCAAGCAAGCACCCGGAATTCTGCCTAGATGATTGTACAGCATCGATGATGGATAATCTTGTGAGTGGTAAAACCTCTACAGAATGTATGGTTGATCGATCGATACATATGCCGATTCGTCGGCTATGGACCTTTCCTGTGAAGCTCTGACTAGTGTAGAGAGCGATATTCTTTTCTCCCCTGGTTGATGATTGTCCGGCAGTGTGCCCGGTGTGGCAGTGTGCTGTTGAGACAGGACCCGAGAGGGAGTTGGGCCTGTCGACTGAGCGTGAGGTGTGTGTGTGAGGTGGTATATGGGTGGGATGATGGATTTGGGATTAGACTGATGGGAATTGATGATATGGGTTAAAACTTGACAAACTATTATACTATTATGATATTATTACTTGATACTACTTTGCATAGCGCTTAGGATGCAAACCACAAGCTAAATGTTAGGATCGTCAGATCCTTTGTTTTATCTTTTCCACTAAAGCTCATCGGTGCTGACCATGACCTGCACATATCTGGCGATGTGCAGATAACCTGACTAATAGAGATATTGAGATAAGAAGTATTAGAGGGTCTCGTGCCTACGCTCAAGTTTGGTTCAGGAGATGAAGACTATGCTGCGTCCAAGATTGACTCTGATGGTACCCGTGAAGGAGGAGCCTTCACTCGACGACATATTCCGACCAATGCTGCTGACGACTAGAAATGCTTTCGCTAGATCAACCCTGTAATAGGTGTCTACTCAATTGATGCAATATTTTGTAAACATTTACGATGTATAATTGTAATATCAACTGATATATCACAATGTGACGAGATCAATCTATGGTTTTATCACATTATAGCTCATTCTGTGGATTTTTCCTTCGTGGAAAATCGAGGATGTTTTAGAAAATGCAACGTTTGCTAAAACTATGCTTGTGTGTGTCATTCTTACATTCGTTTCCATGCGTAGCAGGCACCCTGTAGCAGGCACCATGGAAATGACGGCATTACCGATCGAAGCGCACTGTAGCAACTGTACAGCCAAACAGTCTCTCCCTTGCATATCAGCCACATCTTAGCAAGATTTTAAATTACTCCTTGCGTGAATGGACAGCATGCACGCATAAAGCTGAGCTACTAGTACAGCTTAGAAATTTATAGTTGCATCCTTTTTTTAGCCTGGCTTCCTCCCTAAATTGCATTATTTACAGTCTCCAATAATCGACACTAAAAATACAAGACCCATTTATCTGTTAAATAGCGTTAAACCCAAAAGACAATCCTTCTGCTAATAGATCTTAAGGGAGAAGATATTCAGATTTAGGTTATATCTCTCCCAACACTTAAAATAGGTCTTCTGTATAGATAATATGTTGGTGATTATAAGTATTCTATTGGAGACAGCTTTAGCAGGCGAACATGATGAGTAATTTTTATTATCCTCCCGAGGTTTATGTCTTCCTCCTCAACTCGCCCAAATTCTGAAACATCGTTAAAAATCTCATGCCACCATGATCGAGCATCCGTGATCACCTTCACACCCAACTCACCTACATCCATGGTTTCCTTGAGAGCGGAGTATTAGGGTGGGACATAGCCATCAGTCCTCTGTTTTGCAAAACCCTAACGTGCCTCATCTTTGAACGTGGGAGCTAAATAATCGCACCCATCGAGTGCTTTCAGATTTCATACCTTTGGCCTTTCCTTTCTCTCGTAGAATCTAGTTCTCTTTGGACCAAAGCATGGATCCAGAACACAACCTTGATGAGTAAAGGAGAAAGGAAGATTCATACAAAAGGTGAAGGGGGAAGGAAAATGATTGAAATTCGCATTGGTGGACACCATGAGATTCTGAAACTAGTCCGGAAAAGCGATTAGTGCATAGATCCTCAAACCAGTCGATCAGTGACCGAAATCTCCAATGTCACGGAGCTAGTTTGTAGGAGTCACAAAATTAGACAGCACACCAACGAGGATGGTCGAGCAGAACATTTGGCACAAGCTTATTGCAGGTGACGACCATAACGAGTCAGTTGTGCCCTAGAGCCGCCGCCACCACCGCCGCCGCTCCCCATCCACCACCGTTGATCCCCCTCCCTTTCCCTCCGGCATCTTGCCGAGGGTTGAAGGGAGTGGGGATCCATTGTTTTTAATAAGTTTTTCCTAATAAATCGAGTCATTAGGGTTAGTGTCTCTCCATGCCAAAGTTCTTGGTATTGGAGTTTTATCTCCTCCTTCTCTTCTCCGGCGACGGCGAAGGAGAAGGGTGGAATCGTCTTCCCCATGGCGGCTTCGTTGAAGATGAGGGCGACAACCTCGACGTCAGCATCTTCATCAACATGACGACATGGAGACCTTTGTTTCCGGACGGCGGCATCGAGGCGGAGATGATGTCGTCGCCATGAAATAATTTTCTCCAGTCTCTTCTCCGTTTTGTCATGATTAGATCTGGCCATAATGAAAGACTAGGGAGAACAACTTCAGATCAGTCTTCCTCATTCTTTGGTGGCAGAAAAAAGAAGAAGGAAGATGCCAGAAAGAAGAATTTCCTCAATTCCATCTACAGGAATTTGGCCGTCGTTCGTTGGACAGTTGTTCTCATACCATTTGCCGAGTGTTTGCCTGTCCTATGCGGTCATCCATACTGCAAAGCATCAAACAGTTTAGATTTTGAGTTGTGCTATTTAGAGCGTGTGTATTTTCCATAAAAAAAAATAGACAGCACACCGCAGGCAACGAAAACGCGAGGGCACTGAGAGCATCCCTATCAAACTGAGAAAATTCTCTTTCCCTATATAGAATATTGAGAAAAAATAAAGCTAAAGAGGATAGGGGAGATGCTCTACAGTAGAGTGACAAACAGCCATCCTCCTTCCATCTACTGCCACATGAGACCCCACAAGTCAATGGCGCGGCGAACAACGTGCCTCCAACATCCTGTGAAATTACTTTTTTAAAATTAAAAAAACATCCTGCAAACCCCACGTGCTAGGATGAGACGCGAAAGGGGATTGAGAAAAATATGTGCCAAGTCCCCTAGGATTGAAGGAGTTTTTGAGAGATTGAGAAAAAAAATATAAGAAAGATGATCGAGAAAAGAAATTTGCTGGAGCTGTTTTTCAATCTCATTCCTGCTATCACAGTTTTCAGAAAAAAAAAAGAGGAAAAAAAAAGCATATCCCGACTGTGGGGATATAAACCCCCAGTACCACAAGACAAAACATGAGCCACACCATCAAAGCTGGTCCGGCCCAGAAGATAAATACGTGCGGCGCAAGGCATTACACCGCATGGTTATTGTACCAACTTGGATAGTTTACTTGTAATCTTATCCCTTCAGATTATATAAGGAGGGGCAGGGATAGATCCCCTCAATTCAAGGCAACTTAACTCATAATAATACAAGATAGCAACACACAGGACGTAGGGTATTACGCCTCACGGCGGCCTGAACCTGTATAAATCTCGTGTCTCGCGCTTACTGCGCAACGCTTGTTCGTCTCAGGCGCACCCTCACCGTCTCATCTACTACCTTGGCCATACCCCTCGGTACACTATCGCCGGTATTCCGTCGACAGTTGGCGCGCCAGGTAGGGGGTGTGCTTCCTGATTCCATGGCGGACAAGCTGGAAAAAAATTTTCGTCGTCGTCGACCACGGCATTCGGCGGCGGCAAATCAGATGAGAATAAGCTTCGTCAACCACATCCGTGGCGATCTCGTCGCAATCCCGTTTCTTACGGCGGCATCAGCGCTCATCACGACGGAGTTGCATCATCAAACGACAACAACCGCCGACGATACAAGGTTTGGTAAACCACAGAAGAGTGCCAGATGCGATCTACACGTGACATTAGCCGAGGTCAATACGAAGCACCAGGTCGTCAAAGCAGGAAAGAAAAGGGCCTGGACTCGATTGCTTCACGTATCAGATCTGATCTGATTTTTACAACGTTAGAAGATCACAAAACAACGACCACGTGCACCTCAACCGTACAAGTGAATTAGCAAAATCGGGATACTTGATTTATAGTCCAATCTACAAGGCTTTCTACAAATCGGGTCATCTCCATCTCATCAACAACATCACCGACGACCAGCATCACGTCTGAATCTAACCATGTTGATGTCCTACCCGCCGAGCCCAACCTCAACCTGCAGAAGTCAAACAAACAAAACGCTCAGACATGCAAGCCAACTTGCACGTATACATGCACATTGCGGTTTGCGCACAAGCTAATTATTGAAGATCATGTACAGATGGAAGCGATCTACAGAGTCATGCGACCACTCAATGGGAACTTCACCGTCAAACATCGTCCGTGACAATCCTATCTCCGATCTTGGCGGCTCGCTACTTCCCTCTTCCATCAAGATCGGCACCAAGAACATGTCGCCGATTCGACGCCGCTCTAGCTCATCCATCGCCAGTGATAAACAATGACGGATTTTTTTCAACTGCTCGGACATCTCCTATTCTGTTCATCAGGACACTTGCATGCGGATACATGCATGGTCACGGGCGATCTGCGAAGGTTACGAACGGGTCTACCAAAGTGCTGCAAGCAGGACTACAATATTCAATCGGATCTGACGTCAAAGAGCTAAAGAATCCGTCGCGAATCTCATCGTCAATAATCTCTGACAGCCTCGGCAAGCCCGGAGCCACGACGAGACATCGCTAACCAAGCTGCCTACCATATCATCGCTGAGACTATATCCAAGATTCTTCGTCACCGATATATAAGCCCCGACCAGATTCGGGCACCTACTCCGGATGTCATCGCCAAGATTATCTCCAAGATTCTCTGCCGACGTAAGCCCCGCGTCAGTTCGGGCAGTCTAACTTCGTCGCCGACGTATGCCCCGCGTCTGTTCGGGCAGTCTAATCTCGCCGTCGCGTAAGTCCCGCACATGCTCGGGCAGCACGACTTCGCCAATGCGTAACCCCCGCACCCGCCGGGCAGCATCTGGCTCGACGCCGCGTAAGCCCCGCATTTGCTCGGCAGCACGACTTCGCCAATGCGTAACCCCCGCACCCGCCGGGCAGGATCTGGCTCGACGCCGCGTAAGCCCCGCATTTGCACGGGCAACACGACTTCGCCAATGCGTAACCCCCGCACCCACCGGGCAGCATCTGGCTCGACGCCGCGTAAGCCCCGCATCTGCTCGGGCAGCACGACTTCGCCAATGCGTAACCCCCGCACCCGCCGGGCAGCATCTGGCTCGACGCTGTGTAAGCCCTACGCATGATAGGCCGCCCAACTACGCCACTTCACCGACTGCCCCGATATATCGGGTAGCCTTCGCCCACGATAAGCGTAACCCCCGCCTGGCGCGGGCAGCTTCGCCACCACGTAAGCCCCGGGGACGCCTGGGCCGTTAGGTCTTCGCTATCATGTAAGCCCTGAGGACGTTTGGGCAGGATAGCAGCGTCTCCAAAAGCCCCGGCAAAAGCACGGGCAACACGCAGGGCGTGTAGGATTATTCGTCGACCAATCAAGGCCCCCGACCATGCTCGGGCACCTCGCCGCTCTCCAAGACACGCTAGCGCCGCCATGTTTTCCAGTCGAGCTTTATGCTCGGGGACTTCGTCAAGGCATCGGACTCCAAGCACTCGTCGGCTCGTCGACCACGTCGCCAAGCGCGATCTAAAAGAGGAGACAAAGATTTTCTTCGTCACGTTCGCGGAAGGTTCCGGCGTTCGGCAGCAAAGTTCTACGTCCCGAGCGTCGCTATGCATCAAGATCGATCCATCGTGATACTGCAAGACTTGCTTTGACAAGTCAGCAACCTTAAAAAAGGACCACCACGCAACATCAGGCGGTGCTGGCTACATCGAACAAAAAAGATTGAGGCATCTACAGGGCACTACAACTATGATCACGTGGAAAGCAACCTGGATCCAATCTAGGCAAGATGAAGGCCATACGTCCGTCGGATGACATGCAAGCAACCAAGATTTCCATATAGCCATCCACGTACAAGGCAGATCAGCTGTACGTCGCGGTACGCGGAATTGACTCCGATTATTCTTGTTGGCCTACAACTCCGCATACCCAAGACGGCCACGACTACAAGACCGCGCACGCAAGGCGTGACCAAGATCCTGTGCACGGACGCATGCATACCAGCAAAGGTAAAGATTCAATTGTGCCTCTCGTCGACAACACTTCGCAACGGCTTCGACAGCAGTAAGACGTCAAACAACTCCTCGACACGCCGACCATCAATCAAGCTAAGTCACAATTTAAATATTTTTTCTACGTATTCTTCGACCTCCATATATCTCCGGAAATTGTCTTCATGGTTCTTCGCCGCCGACCTCTCCAAAAGCCCCGACAAAGCTCGGGCACTCGCCGACAATTTCTCCATAAGCCCCGACCACGTTCGGGCACTCAGAAGATTTTCTCCGCCGATGAGATACAAAGTATCTCTCCGTTTTCTCCTCTCAAGGGTTGCTTAACGTACCTTCGTAGCCACGTCTTAATCCGTGAAACCTGTCTTCGCCCCGTAAGCCGTCAAACCAAATGGTCATGTTAACAAACCTCTGAACCAGACGCTGGGTCAGGTGCTTAAACGTAACAGGCCAACTACCAGGGGAAATTATGTGACCTGACAAGAGCAAGAAACGGACAATCTTATCATGCATTCTACAATATTCGGATCTGCTTTCTTCGCCAAAAATCTACATCATGTACTACCCACTGTACATATTTATTTTGTAGGAACTCTTCGCCGGACACTCATCATCGCTTCTCGTCGTCCTCACGCTGATCGGACACCGCTTCTGATCAGGATGGGGACTCGTCGCCGTCGCTCCTCGCCGTCCTCGCATTGCTTGGACATCATCTCCGACCACGCTGGGGACTCATCGCCGTCGCTCCTCACCATCCTCACGTTGCTCGGACATCGTCTCCGACCAAGCTGGGGATTCGTCGCTGTCGCTCCTCGCCGTCCTCGCGCTGCTCGGACATCATCTCCGACCACGCTGGGACTCGTCGTCGCTGCTCGCCGTCCACGCGTTGCTCGTCTTCATCAAGCGTCTCCGAGCACCAAGCTGCTCGGGGATTTCGTCATCTTCGGCAAGTGTTTCCGAGCATTAAAGCTGCTCGGGGACTTCGTCGTCGTCATCAAGCGTTTCCGAGCATTAAAGCTGGTCGGGGACTTCGTCGCCATCGTCAAGCGTTTCCGAGCACTAAAGCTGCTCGGGGACTTCGTCGTCGTCATCAAGCGTTTCCGAGCACTAAAGCTGCTCGGGGACTTTGTCGCCGTCGTCAAGCATTTCCGAGCACTAAAGCTGCTTGGGGACTTCGTCATCTTCGTCAAGCGTTTCCGAGTAATATATCTGCTCGGGGACTTCGCCGCCTCGTCAAGCGTTTCCGAGCACCAACCTGCTCGGGGATTTTGTCATCTTCGTCAAGCATTTCCGAGCACCAAGCTGCTCGGCGACTTCGTCGTCTCGCGAAGCGTTTTCCGAGCAGTACAGCTGCTCGGGTATTTCGACGCCTCGTCAAGCGTTTCTGAGCAGTACAGCTGCTCGGGGACTTCGTCGCCAAGCTATCAAGTCACTCCATGCTGTTCAGATTAGGGTGCTGATCTTGGGCAGCACCTCGGGGGTCTTGATATGCGCCTCGCCATGCTTGGGGACTTCGTCATGTTCGTCAAGTGTTGCCGATCAGCAGAAGCTGCTCAGGGACTTCGTCGCTTTCGTCAAGTGTTTCCGAGCAGCAAAGTTGCTCGGGGATTTCGCCGCCTTCGTCAAGTGTTTCCGAGCAGCAAAGCTGGTCGGGGACTTCGTCATCTTCCTCAAGTGTTTCCGATCAGCAAAATTGCTCGGGATTTTGTCGTCTCGTCAAGTGTTTCCGAACAGCAAAGCTGCTCGGGGATTTCGTCGCCTTCACCAAGTGTTTCCGAGCAGCAAAGCTGCTCGGGGACTTCGTCATCTCCATCAAGTGTTTTCGAGCACCAAAGCTGTTCGGGGACTTCGTCGACACTTCACATGATCAGAAGAATAAAGATTTTGACCCTGACACCACGTGACTACGTCACCTACTATCAGGCTCGGGGACTAAGTGGATACACTTCACCTAACAGCGAAGGTATTGATTCTAGCGAACCAAAAGTGGATACACTTCACCAAAGAGAAGCTCTTTTTAAATTTTTTCTGAGCCCCTTACATCCGTCTGGTCATGCAAGGCGCTCCCGACGAATGCAAGGCGCTCGGGAACTAGCTGTGGGGATATAAACCCCCAATACCACAAGACAAAACATGGGCCACACCATCAAAGCTGGTCCGGTCCAGAAGATAAAGACGTGCGGCGCAAGGCATTGCACCGCACGGTTATTGTACCAATTTGGATAGTTTACTTGTAATCTTATCCCTTCAGATTATATAAGGAGGGGCAGGGATAGATCCCCTCAATTCAAGGCAACTCAACTCATAATAATACAAGATAGCAACACACAGGACGTAGGGTATTACGCCTCACGGCGGCCTGAACCTGTATAAATCGCGTGTCTCGCGCTTACTGCGCAACGCTTGTTCGTCTCAGGCGCACCCTCACCGTCTCATTTACTACCTTGGCCATACCCCTCGGTACACTATCACCGGTATTCCGTCGACACCGACATGTGCCGAAACAACCAGAGAGATGCGACGGAGCAAGCAGCGGGAGGCGATTGGGTTTGGTGCGGGCAATCCGATCTTGCCGATGGTCGGCTCTGTTCGTTTCAGCTGAACAGCACATATTTTTCAGTTCTGCAACAGTATTTTTTCTCATAACAAATCAGTTTGAGCCAAAATCAGTTTTCCTTTTCAGTTGAAGCGAAGAGAGCATCGCTCCGAAACTGGAGGAACGCACGGTACGATTGGCTGAAACTACTGCTCCCAATCAATCCACAGGCAGATCTGGCCCATGCTGATCTGTTACTCTGTCAGGCAAAACGGTATGGGAAGCCCGTCCTTGTTGCTCCCCCCCAATCAGCAAGCCATGTCCGGCTCGCTTCAATACTGGGCCACAGCCCACGGCCTATGGAAGGAAAACGCGTCGACACTCTCGTGGGGTGGTGGGTGGGGCGGCGTGGTCTCAAAACCCGAATGGGCTCGGAGCTCTTCTTCAGCTGCTGCATGGGCCCCTGCATGGACCAGGACCATGGGTGTCTAAAAAAAAATGCTGTTTGCACTCTCACTTCTCAGAGTAGGAGTTGGCGGGAAAGGTAGTTTTTTTTTACCTGAATTGAATTTATCCTCTCACCTGAACATATCCAATTGAAAAATCAATGAAAAGCAGGCAGGGTCCAGGGAGAATAATAAACAAAACGTTGGAATTGTGCATTATTTGCATAGGTCAGGATAGGGCTACAAGTTGCACCCACGGAGCTAGAGGACGAACGATACGGTCTTGGATTTCCATGAGAGTCCGCTGGACCATGGAGATGGAGCCACAGGACCAGGCCGAAGTGCTCCACACGTAAGCACCAGCGAGCATATCAGCCCCCGCTGATAGAGTGATAGAAACGCTCGAACAACCAAATCGTTGGGGTAACTGGTTGAAGAGGTCTTCGTTGAAGGACAGACATGACGATTACAATAGGGGGAAGAAGCTGCTTGGTGTTCGCGCAGTCACTTCGTCGTACGGCGTCGCTGAATATATAAATCTTCTGATATGAAATAGCATTGCGTTTTGAAGCACAAAGAGTTTGTGTTTGGTAGGATGTTGTTTGGTCTTCATCACAACCTTAGAGCGTGACTTATTATAAACAAAAGAAAAGATAGAGAGACGTCTTTGGAGCATGGGTGCTACTTGATTCTAGACTGAAGACAGTACTGTCGGTACAAGTATAGTATTGTTTGTTTGAACAAAGTTAACTGGCGCAGGAGCGTAGTAGTTGCTGCTACCTGGTTTGCCATGTGTGTTTTTCCAGTTTCTGTCAATTCAGGAGCCATCGTCCGGAAGCAGCAGCGACGCCGGCACGCAGCACGCCCCCCACTCGCCGCAGGACATAAACAAAGAGTGTTCCCCGCGAGAATTCAGAACTCACACCCTTTTTTTTTTTTGTTTTTGAGAAATTCAGAATTCACACATGCTGTAAAGTGTAACCCCGCAAGCGTGGTGAGGCCCATGGGAAGCACAAGAGCAGAAGAGTACAGGTCCAAACCCAGGCAGGCCCACGACGAGCGCGAGAGCGGGGGAGGGAACAAAGCGAGTGCCGCGCCCACCGGCACCGGTGCAGCCAGCGACTGCAGGTGGACCGTCTAAATCAGACGCGGACAGAGGCGAGCAAAGCACGACGCCGCGGATCCCCATCGCCATCGGCTCTCACTCGCACTACCCGTGAAGCCGTGCCTCGTCCCCGCCGGCGGGCGCGATCGCCAGAGACCCTGAGCGTGAGCCTGACCCAAGAAGTACCCAACCAGGCCCCCAATCCACGGCGGCGCGGCGTCGGCGCCGGCGCATGGAAGACAACTGCGCTTGGCCCCAAAAACGTGTCGGTCGCGCGCGCTACGTGTGGCCACGTCCGTATGGCTCCTTCCGCCTACATACGTCTGCACCATACCATACGTCGATACGCGACGCGCCCAGCTTTCGCTCTGCCCATCTCGCTTTCACGACGACGCCGATCCCCGCCTTACGCACGCGTGTCCTTCTCACTTTCCACTAATATACGGTGTCCACAGTGACACTCTAGCCTAGCCTTCCATCGACGTGCTAGTCGCGGCTAGCTCCTTCAATATCATCGTCCTATCCCATCTTCTTTTACACGATTAGTCCAGTCAGCACCAGTCAGCTATTCAGCAGTGTTTTTCTCTCAGAATAATCAGCTAGTCAGCCGTACCGTACCAACCAGTCGAACAGAGTGGATATATATAATGCGAACAGAAGAGTAATACTAGGCCAAAACATGCATGCCACGTTACATCGCTCGTGGTGACAAATGGAAGCAAGATAACGAAAGTGAAGATCGAAAGCGTTGATAAAAGGATCTGTCGATAAAAAGGACCTCTTTTTTGCCCACTTTGTGTAACAAAAATAAAGAAAGGGAGGCTGGTGTGCAAGATAGACATTTCTGCTGCCTGCCATCAACAGATTGTCCTTTTTCTTTACACACACAAAAAAAAAACCAACAGCATTGCTTATTTTATTCTTTCACTTGGCCTAACAAATATACTATAATATTTAAAAAAACCAGAAATTATTACACAAGCTATATAAGGAGATGACAGGGGTCTACTGTACGGTATACACGATGCTATATATGTATGTATAGAGTATATATGATGAATCTGTACGGCGATTATACATAGCAGGCACGGGCACGGCATGATGGGACGCACGACACTGGTCGAGGGGTATAATGGTAATTAAGGGCATGCTAATCAGTGATCACATGATGGCGCAGGCGTAGGAGGGGTCCTCCTCGCAGACGATCCGGTAGCCGCCGCCGCAGGGGTTGCAGGGGTACGGCTGGGGCACGTACTGCGGGATGTACTGCGGCGGGGGCGGGGGCGGCGCCGGCGGGGCCTCGGGGGCCTTGCCGCAGGAGCAGCAGTGGCACCCGCCGTGGCCGTGGTGGCAGCAGCAGTCGGACGGCCACGCCGGGAACGGGTACGGGTACGGCCACGGGTAGGGGACCTCCACCACCTTGGGAGGCGGCGGGGGCGGGGGCTTCTTCTTCGGTGGCTCAACTTTCGCCGGCGGCGGCGGGGCCGGCTCCTCCTTCTTCTCCGGCGGCAGTGGGGCCGGCTCCTCCTTCTTGGGCTCCTCCTTCTTCTCCGGCGGCGGCGGGGGCTCGACGATCTCGATCTGCTTGATGATCTTGCACGCCTTACAGCAGAGCTTGTCGGCGAGCTTCTCCGGGTCGAAGGGCCCCGTGACTTTCACCTTGTTGTTCTTCTCGTCGAAGTCGATGTCATCGATGCAGAACTCGCCCTTCTCTGCACGACGCGCAGCGCACACAGCAGCAGCAACAAACCCGCGGCGGCATCCATCGTCCCAAGAAAATTTATCAGTTGCCATCAACGGACCAAGAAAATTTATCAGTTGCCATCAACGGACCAAGAAAATTTATCAGTTGCCATCAACGGACCAGCGCAACACTGCAGCACAAGTGGAAGGAATAGCAAACAGAGAGAGGAGTTGCAAGCACAAACAGAGAGAGACCTTGGATCCTGTTGAGCACCTTCTGGATCTTGGCACGGCAGCGGCTGCATTCCAGGTCCACCGAGACGATGATGGTCGGCATCTGCACTGCACGGCACGGCTCCCAGGTCACAACGAAATTCTTTCTTTCCTCCCTTCCTCTAGTCTATGATTGTAACTGATTAATCAAGGAGAGCAGGAAGAAGCAAAGGGGCCCGTTTGAAGCGTGGAACACACTCCACTCCAGAACAAATAAACAACTCATAAACAAACTCATTAACGTGATCATAGGACAACCGCTCTTGCCATCAAAGAGGTTTGGCCGAAGATCAAAATCAGCACGTAATCTTTAAGCAATAAATAAATCCCTGGAATTCTCCCGTCAATCAAAGAGTAAAGAGCGAGAAAGGACAGGGAGTGAGCAGTGCACCTTGATTCAGCCGGCCGGCGCCAGCAATGGCACTGGCAGGCAGGCCGGGGAGCGAGGAGGAAGACCTGTGCTGTGATGTGAGGAAGAGGGAGGGGGAAGGATGCTGTGGCTTGAATACGCAGCTATATAAGCAAGCACCAACGCCTGACTGCCGTGCCTGCATCACACGTCATCTGAACTCATCTCTGGAGGAGCCGTGGCGATGACAAAAGCAAACTAGCAGACACGGGCGGAGAAGAAAGAAGCAGCTAGAGAAGGAAGGAATAGCTAGAAAGGCCCTTTGGAAGGAGGCAGCAGCAGCAACCGGCAACAGCGGCGCTCGGGCTGGCTACCTTCCCTGCACCACGCGACCACCACCACCACCACCACCACCACCACCACCGCACCCAAAAGCTCGCCCGGCGTCGCCGTCGTGGCTGTTATATGGCGTTCCCCCTCCCCCAGGGCCCAGGATGGATTGATGATTACCGCCCCAAAAAAAAAGCAAGCTCGAACGTTTCAAATCAAATCAAATCAAACCCCGGAAAAAGCTCGCTCCTTTCGCTTTTGTGGCGATGAAGTGAAAATACGGTATTGCACTGTCTCAGGTGCTTTCATCACGTTAGGCGACGGGTGAGCGTGAGTAGTCTTTGTTTCTGGATCCTTCTGATAAATGATGAAACGCAATAACGCATAAAAGGATAGGATTTCAAGTTTTCAACTTTTGTTTCCGCCCGGAAAGGTCGTATTCCCAGAGTGGCCCTGGTGAAGAACTGGTGTGTGTGAACTCCATCCAGCAAGGAACAGCGAGCAGTTTGTTTTCAGATGGTTTTCACGATTACGGGGCTTTCATGAATCTTTGACCTTCCATGCCCGATTGACAACAGTCAGAGGGCGACAGTAGTAGCAACAGCCAACAGCGAGGGAACACGTAAGATACGATACGCTTTGTGGTCACCACCGTAGCACCAATCTCACTCGGATTAGAAGCATTCATTCGGTTCAGTTCAGCGCCATGTGCGCCGGGATGACGGCGAGGCGGGTCCCAGCTGCAGGCTGGCCCACCCCCGTGCACACGACGACGCTTGATTGCTTGAACCTTGAAGCATGGCGCCGTGCCAGTGCCATCCTGGCACCATGCACACGGTCCAAACAGGACGCATCCTCACCATCTGTTTAGGCGTTTGCGAGCGGCGGCACGTCGCGATGGGAATTCGCGAATCCGTTTCGTTCGGGTCCACTGCAACCGCAACGGCCGGCGTTCAATGACACGAAGGTTACAGGAACCCGTGACGTCTCACCCGGGCTGGCGCACGGCAGCGATCGCATATTGGCAACCAAATCCACCACAAGTCCACAACTGCTGTGGATGCTCTCTGGTGGCGTTTGATTTGATAACAAAAACTGCTCCTGGCTGCAACCCCTACCGAGTGTAATTTAAACTCCTGAGCCTGTGCACTTGCGTGCCGTCGATCCAAAAGGTGCACCAGCAGCCACCTATTGCCCACCTTTGTGAGGCGAGGCAAGAAAGGAGATTCTCTCTGCCTTTTTTTCTGTGCGACGAGAAGAACGGGCGATCGGCAAAGTGCCATATCTAGCTCCTCAACAACCTACCGTCTGATCCGAGTGAGGTCAACAACAGGCAGCAAACACAAAACAAAATGGCGCCGTGCCGTACCCCTAACGAAGCCAGCCCCAGGCTGCAAAGAAGAGAATGATGTGGTTTTAGACCACCGAGAGACGTGCACGCTGCCTGCGCACGCACGATGCCTCGGCGACGGGCAAAGGCCAAAAGGCTTTGATTTGTTTTCCAGGCCGGGCCGCCGTCCTTTCCTCGGTGGATCTAGCTGGGGGCCATTAGCATTTTCCTACAGGCCGCCGCTCGATCCCTCCAATTCCAAGGCGTCCGACCGATCTCGTCGCCCACGGCCACGCCCCCGGGCGGTCGCGGTCGGCTGTCGATGGCCTCGTCAGGCACGCATCACAGTTGGGCGTCCGCGCGCGACGAAACCCAAACATGTCACGAGGACGCCGCAGTGTCGGTGGTCGCGGCGCTGCTACACACCACTGCACATTGAGTGAACAATCCTATACTACTCTATGATTACGTTACGTGTGTCTGCACTGCACGCACCGCATCGATCACCTGCTTCTTCCTTTCCGGTCAGTTAGCGTGGGGCACTGACACGTGGAAGGCAACGTGTGGGGGGAGTGGAGAACCGGGGAGATCATCTTGGCTTGGCCGGTGACGCCGAAAGTGCTTCCCGTTTGAGTGAGATTAGGAGCAAAGGAAGCTGTAGCCGGTGGTGACTGGTGGGTGGTGAGACATCCGGTTCCGGTGCAGCCGTGCCCGTGCGAGCCCAGTTCGCTCGCCCGTTTCGTCGAAAGCGCCTTTGTTTGGATTCTGGGAGTACCCAAACTGTTGATGCCTTTGGAGGTTCGTTAGATCTGCTCCTCCTACCAGAACCGCCATTGGTGTGCATGCCAGACTGCCTGGCACTGACATAAAAAAAGGCCAGTCTCTAACAGAGGCCAAAAAGACGCCGTGAAACTGCAACTAGCTAGCTCTAGTAGTGTACTTAAGTACTGTGTACGTATGTGTTCCTGCGCCCGGTCTGTGCGTCTCGATGGATTCGGGCGAACTACGACGCCACCAACCCGGCCGGGCACCGACCTTCCACATCGAGGGAGTCAGGGAGAGAAGGGAAGATTCGCGGCTTGGGGCCTTGGCTAGCAAATGATGTTCATGGGATGATAGAAATCAGATAATTTACCATGTTCGACGGGGCTGGGCCAGGCTACGGATGCCGTTGGGCAAAGAATGGGTTTACCTGTACCCATGCCCATACATTCCCCACCCCAATTAACCCATTCCCCAAAACAATTGGATAATCCCCAATGGATGTGGATTACCCAATGGGTAAACACCTTGTGCTACTGCTGTACTACATCACTAACTAGCTTAATAAACATCTGCAACAAATTTTAATTATCTACCAGTATCAATTGACATGAAGTTGCTGCTTACTATATTAAATCATCTATAACAAATTTTAATCGATTTCGATAAAATTTTTGAGGTGTGAACGCGTGATTTTATTTCTAGGGTCCGGCTCTGACGTGGGGCCCACACACATCTGACAGGGCCGGTTGGCATGAAGTTGCTGCTTATTATATTAAATCATCTGCAATAAATTTCAGTCAATTTCAATAAAATTTTAAGGTGTGAACGCGAGGTTTTATTTCCAGGGTCCGGCTCAGATGTGGGGCCCACATACACATCCGGCAGTACCTGTTGGCGTGATGTTGCTGCTTGCTATATTAAATCATCTTCAACAAATTTTAATTGATTTCGATAAAATTTTAGAGTGTGAACGCGAGGTTTTATTTCCAGGGTCCGGCTCTGACGTGGGGCCCACATACACATCCGGCAGTACCGGTTGGCATGAAGTTGGTGCTTACTATATTAAATCATCTGCAACAAATTTTAATCGATTTTAATAAAATTTTATAGTGTGAACGCGGGGTTTTATTTATAGGGTCCGACTTTGACGTGGGGCCCACATATATATCCGGTAGTACCGGTTGATATAAAGTTGCTGCTTACTATATTAAATCATCTGTAATAAATTTTAATCGATTTTGATAAAATTTTATGGTGCGAATGCGAGGTTTTATTTCTACCGCCGTGTTAGGCAATATGCTAGCGTACCCTCCCCAAACGGGTAGGTGGTTAACTGGGTAATACCCATGAAATACCCTACCCACACCCATTACTAAATGGGTA
This sequence comes from Eremochloa ophiuroides, assembly GCA_038502445.1. NCBI lineage: Eukaryota > Viridiplantae > Streptophyta > Magnoliopsida > Poales > Poaceae > Eremochloa > Eremochloa ophiuroides. The sequence continues at coordinate 10,100,961 of JAHLJS010000002.1, forward strand.
ACCCGTACCCTCCCTAAACGCTATGGTATGGATTTGGGTACGGTATTGGATACCCACCGGCATCGTTAGCCAGGCCGTCAGGTCAGATCGATACAGTGTTGGGGTGGTTGCGATCGATCTCGTAGGATCCAAGTAGGACGGCCCGATCGATTCTGGAGGAGTAGGTTATGTGCCCCCGTTAACACCTCAACCACCCTGCACCGTACAGGATGAACGGTGGAGTCACACGGGGCACCATAAGTGCACACTTGTTTTGAATATGAAACTAGTGCTGGGGTGTTGTCGTGTAGGACCGGTTTCTTCTGCTGGTCATGCATGGCGACTGCAAGGCGTGCAAAGCTGCGAGAAAGAAAAAACACTTCTGGCTGATAAAAATATATATGCGCTCAAGACACGTCTCCAATGGAGAGAGTCTACGACCTTGGTCCTAACTACTAAGATGGGAGATGGGACCTATAGCTGATTTGATGTCACGTGTTATATTAGCTCCAACGGTCACAGTACCACACTGATGAGTAATCCATAAAACAGGAGCCCTATGAGAAAAAACCGCCTCTCCTAACACCTTCATTGGTACCAGTATTAACTAAAAATTTTCACGGCGTTGCCGCTTATGGCCATCGTTAAAGCCATGTATGGCTACTATTAGATATTTGTTTATGATTTGTAGTTAAGTACATGAGTACGCGAGTAGTGGTAGCTGAATCGTTTTTTGTGTAATGTGTTAGTTTTTTCGTGTTTTTTTAAAATTATCATTTGTGGATAATGGTATATTTTAGCCGCGGATTTTCTATTCTGTTATATATATTTTTTGAGTCCTGTAAAGATCCAGCACGAAATCTTTTTTAATTTATTTATTTATTGAGCGCGGGATAATTTGTTGAAATGTTTCAAATTTGTCTCAAAATTTTGTATTGTTTGAAAACATCTCATAGCATCGTAAAGTAGGCACGGAACAAATTTTGTATTCGGTTCAATATTTTGATGTGTAGAAATTATAAAAGGTTCCTTTGTTAATTAAAAGAGGCTATTTTGAATCATTTCAAAATTATTTATTTTTCAAGTTTCATATTTTTTTCTACATATAGTACATGATGGAGAGCCTACACAAAATTTTTCATAATTTTAGGAGTTCTAATTATTTTTATATGAAATAAACAAAATCAGCATGTAATGGGATTTAATAAAAGAAACAAAAAGGAGATGGCCATTTGGGCCCAATTTGGCCGAGCTCGGCCCGCGTGGTGGCAGACCGGCCCATACAACGTCTGGGACGGTGGGTTGATTTTCGGAAAGTTGAAGGGGTTTTTTGCAAGAAAAACTGTGAGAGGGGATAGACGGCGAGTTCTATTTTGGTAGAGTTCGAGGGTTTTTTTGCAAAACGACCGAAAATCGCCCGATCTGGGCCGTCCGACCGTCCGATCGGACGGCCGAGAGCAGCGCACGACGTGGCCCATCCGATAGCAACGCACGACGTGGCCACTCTCGTTGGCCTAGGAATGGTGCTAGGATCGTATATAGAAGACATGCTTTTTTATTGAATATAACCTGGCTCTATAAATAGGACATGCGCTCCTCTATTGAATCAAACGTTCAAAACCCACAATGTAAAGGAACTTGATTCTATATTTGCATTTAGCAGAAAGGTCTTATTGCTTTTTGAGAAGTTGGTATTTTTAAAGTTTGATCAATTATATATAAAAAAATTTAATATTTATAATACATAGTAACACTAAATAGATCATTAAAAATATTTTTATATTAAATCTGTTTAAGAATATAAATATTACAAACATTTTTTTAATAAATTCGGTCAAAATTGGGCAGGTTTGACCTGCAAGCATAGCAGGATAGAGGGAGTAAAGGGCAAGCCAAAAACCACACGTTATACTGAAACGACCTCGATTTCCGCGAAGGGAAATCCACAGACTCGAATTGTAATTCAACTGTAACAGAACCGCCTAAATCACGTGGCCCACAGGCACCTGTCAAAGTCACAAATGACATCTGACAGCCGGGCTCGTGTTCCATATGACCTAAGCGGGCTCTGCCGGGCTTCATAAGCACCCGTCATTCTCCGACAGGATCCCATTGCGAAGTCATTACAGAATTACAACATTTTATAACAAAATACATCAGAGTAGAATTTGCGAAAGAATAAATAGTACTTAATATTACAGACCAGTGTTCGAATAAAATTAAATGCAGTTATTACAGACCATAAATTTAAAAGAGTAGCAGTAGAGTTTGGAACAACAATACGACAGATAGTTAAATATTTCACGAACCCTGCCCAAGGGTTTAACTTTAGTCTTCTTCACTCTCCTGGACGATAGTGACGCAGCACGGGGCGAGACAAACTTCGGTCTCCTGCTGCCCTCCTGCAACGGGGTTAACAAACCCTGAGTACATGGGGTATTCCGCAAGACTTACCCGACTAAAAGTGTAAGATTAGACTCAGGAATGCAGGCTAAGGGGAGTCAAGGTAAGGCTTAGCAAGAGTTCAAAAATTTTGCGGAAAAACACAACTAATCCTATTTCAATATTTTATTTCAATAATACTATCCATCATTATCCATTTCTCCAAGTTCTTTCTCATATATCGACATTCTTTCCTTTACTTAATCTATTACAAAACAATCCTAGTTCCGAACCACTTTTCACTGTAGGTGTGAGGATCAAGTCTCCATATCCGAGGAGCAACGACGATTCGAATCGATTAATACCCAGCTGGGGGTCCCTATCCACACTGCGTATGTAGCACTTAAGCTTGCATATGCCAACCCCGCCTACCACGGCTTTTCATACCCCGGAACCGGTCCTGCGCCACCCGAGAGCACAGTACTCCTCTCGTCTCCAGGCACGACGGCCACGAGGGTACACGCTACTCTCGCCATCTCTCTACTCCCAGTGCGTGGTTGTCGGTTCCAGCAGTAGAGCCACCGGAGTCAGAGGCTTTCCGTAGTATGTGGCTAGTTGCAAAGCCTTGATCACAGCAGGCCTGACAACGAACGGTCCCTAATATTTTTCCGTTAGAAACCATGCATTGGGACTCTAACCCAAGTACACTGGTAACTACACGGTTTTCACATCCCTTTCCCGATGGCGACGAAAGTTGGGACTCTAACCCAAGCAGTTGGCCAACCAAGCGGGAAAAACCATCCCTGTTGATGACAATGAACTAGCTAGGAACACTGCCAACAACAAGGACGTAACCAGTCCCATAAAGTGATTCATTGCATTAGTATCATCATAGTTTGAAATAGCATTTTTGCAAATCTAACCGTCAAGCATGACTAAGCATTTTTCAATACTTTTAATCAAATCAGGTTATCAGTTATTGGTAATTGGTCAAGGATGGTCATGCATCAAGTGGTTGTCAATCAACTCCTAGTAACCTAATGCAATAGATTAACTCAAGTGATAAATATTTTTAAATAACAAGGAGGGGTTGAATGCACCGGGGCTTGCCTTGAATTGCGTAGAGTGTCGGATCCGGGTCAGTTCCACAAATGTCAAAACCTTGTATAACTTCCTGAGTAGTCTCCTCAGATGGACCCTCAGACTTAACCTCTGGATTCTCGGTCACTACACGTTTGCAATGAATGAGTGTATAAATGTGATGCACATGAAATGACAGACGAAATTTAATAACAAATAAATAAACCACACATGAGTATATGTCCCTATCTTAGCTAGACATGAATAATCTAATTCATACTGCCCTAGGCCATAAAGGTGATTGACCTAGAATTTCAATCAATCCAAAAATCCACATCAAACCCTAATCACCAAAATTTCCTATTTATTTTATTAATCAATTAACCAAGCATATAATTAACAATTAATTAAATTATTTCTATTTGACCTCAAACTTCACAAATAGACAGATCTTGACTTATAATAGTGGCACATAAAATTTCCTGATTTTTGGAATTACAGGGAATTAATTAAAAATGCCTAAAGTTGCATTTTTTATTTAATATACTGATTTTTAACTACTACAGAAAGTGTTCAAAACCTATATTTAATATTTTTATAAAATACTACACACTATAGAGAGTACTCACAAAAATTTCCATAATTTTTGGGGCAGTATATTAATTCTCACAAAAAGATTAAAACGCAGAACTATTCATTTCAAATATTAATAGAAAACTCTTTGGAAATTCCCGAAAAAAGAAAACGCCAATTTGGCCCGGGTCGGCCCAACAGCACGCAAGCTGGCCCAGCGTGGCCTCTTTCTGCCCCGCGCCACTGACGAACGGGCCCCGCCCGTCAGTCACTCCTTCTCTCCCTCCTTTCTTCTTCCTCCCGCCGTCTCCCACACACGCGCGCGCGGCGGCTCTGCGCCACCGGCGCGGCCGTGCCGGCGGAACCGACACTGGAGATCAACACTCCGACGAGTTCCCCACTAGCGCCCGCACCCCAGCTACGGACTCCGCACCGCCCCCCGGCCCCCCGAGCTCGACCGAGAGCGGCCATGGCGGCTCACCGCGGCAGCGACTCCACTTCCGAGACTTACGGACCATCACAAGCTAAACCGGCGACATCGAGGGTACCACAGAGCTCACCGGGATCATGAATCACAGGTGGTTGAGACGGAGAAGGCTCGGAACGACGAGCTTGACGGTGACGGTCGGAAACAGCAAGTCGGACTCGACGGCGATCTCCCGTTCCGGCGAACCCTGAGCTCCAAACAAGAAATCGTCGCGCACATGAGCACCACGGCGAGACACGGGACGTAGAACACACGTGTTAACGGAGAGAGGCTCACCGAGACGAGCTATCCGTGTCGAGAAGACCCTCGGTGGCGCTCGGTCGGTGCGGAGGACGAAGCAGCAGCCACGCAGGACTCCGGCAACGGCAAACCTCAACAAGTGGCTCAGGCGGTACGCAAGGAAGTTGGCTAGCTGGCTATGGGATTGAGAGGGTGGAGTTGGTCAGGGCACGACCAATTCCGCCGATCGGTAGTAACGGTCGCCGGTGAACCGAGGAGAAGGAAGGCGATGGGAAGTGCTCGTCGCCATTTAAAGCTGCGGACGGGGAAGGGATAAGGGCGAGGCGTCCCGGGCCCCCCCTGCGGCGCACCACGCGGCGGTGCCCCAGCCCCGGCGGCCGGACGATGGCCGGCGCGCGGCGTGGCACGCGCGTACGGCGTCGCTCGTGCACAGGGGACCCCCTAGTCTACTGTAGCACATGGAGAAGGTCAAAAGCTATTCTACTCAATTAAGCCCTACCCAAGCTGAATCAGTGAGTGGTCCCAAAATAAAATTTGTGGAGAATTTTGTGTAGAATACTTTTGCTTTTTAAAGTATGTTCAAATTCGGTCAAATTTTCAAACTACAGAAAAGGGGGTAAAAAGGGTTTTGAATTTCAAACTGAATTTTTAAAATTACTTTTGATTCTTCTCAACAACTTGAAAATTGGTAAACATGAAAGTTGTTCTTCTCAGAGAGATTGACAACTTCTATGAAGGAAGTTTTTGAAGATTCTTGATATTTTTGAAATTGAAGTTTCAAATATAAATTTCAATATAGTAATTTGAGTTAAATTTGAATTTTTATAATATAACTTCAAAATCTCCAAAGATAAAAGTTGTTCCATTTTTAAAACTCTAGAACTTTTATTTAGACACTTTTCCCATATTTCATATAGATTTTGAATTGGGTTTTTAGATCAACATTAGGGTTTAATTCATTTTCTATTTAATTTCATTTTTGATTTTTGATTAAGGGCTCAAGTACACAATCAATACTTAGCTGAAATCAAATCACTCTAGGCCCTAAGCTCAATCATATGCAGATGCTTAAATTTAAATATGATGACATGGCAGATTAATTGAATTCTAATACCAAAGGTATTACATCAACAGATTGCTTGGGACAATCCATGAAATTACCCATATCTCAGTTGACACCAGGATCCATACAACGGTAATTAAGTCTTACATAAACACTTATTACATCGCCACACTGGCGGAATCAACATTCAGAGAAGTTTTAGAAGATGCGGAAACGTTTCATCCTTCACGGCCAACTTGAGTGTAGCACGTGACCCTATTCCTCACCATCATCTTCCTCGAAGTCGTACTCATTCTCGTCACCTGACAGCAAATTTATCAGTACGATATGTACTGGCCACGGAGCCCACCTATGCAGCATTTGCTTTGTGGAAAGTGGATGCAAGGCTATACAAGCAGACCTATAGGCTGAGGTTTCCTATGCAGCTGTAATCAATGTTTAATTAGTCAAGTTTTATCTCCAGTTAACACCATCATCCCTTTTCCCATCACCACATCTCACTTACCCACACCTCGCTCTCATTCGACAGGCCCAACTCCCTCTCGGGCCTATCTCAGCGGCACACTACCACAGCGGGTACACTGCCGGAAAAATGTCATCCAGGGGAGAAGAGAACACTCACTACACTAGTAGAAGCTTCACAGGAAAGGTCTATAGCCAACAAGTTGGCATATGTATCGATCGATCAACCATACACTCTGCAGAGGTTTCACTACCCACAAGATTAGCCATCATAGGTGTTGCGCAAACACCTAGGCAGAATTCCGGGTGCTTACTTGCCTAGATCGATGCCACCTTACCACTCAGCCCTGGGATATTCCGGATCCTACACCGTTATGCTGAGACTGGGAGACACAGTACCGGGCCCATCCAGTGGTACTGCGCATCTAGAACGGAACGGGAACCTATCGACCGTCTCCGCCCACCCATATCACCTCTCAACCTAGCAGTAGTGGCACCGTCCTACCAAGTAGTCCAGCCGTCTCCCACCCATCAGAAGCGAGTGAGTAGAAAAGGATTCCCATGATCCTGAAACTAGTCCGTCCTAAGTTTGACCAAGCAGGCATCTTCACTTAGGGGATACTCTCCCCGTGCCATCACAGCACCTCCGTCCACGGGCTTCAAACCACCAAGGCTATCCCACCCGGAACCTCCTCAACAACTTTACCCGCCACAGGTATCTCGCTTGGGGATGCCCAGGTTGCACCCCCGGCACGACTTGCCCCATGGGCTTGTCTCACATCCCACTTGGTCGACATCAACCCTTACCACGCACCCAAGACGCACGCAGCACTCTCTCCCAGTGATTATAATCAGTTATACACCGTCCCAATTCCACCACATAGCATATAGCAAGTAGTAAGTAGTGGAAGAGTAACAGTAAATTAAGCAGCAGCTAACCTAGCAGCGGATAGCAGGGTATAGTCTTATCAAGGCAGGGAATTCAAATATACTACCATGCAACCAATCCATACATAATCATAAAGGAATAGCAACAATGTCATTTGCAATGCGTAAATAGGATCTAAAGATTTGGTGGGACGTGGCACCTTCGTAGTCATCTCCTAGCTCCTGAAGGTACTCGTGGTCGTCTTCCTTAGTCAGATCCTCCTCCGGCTCTGAAATCGAACACGAAATAGTCACGTCAGCGACTCCTATAGAGTATTTTAGAAAAATCCAACAAAATAAAGATTCAAATGCACACAAACATAGTCTTAGATTGTAGATCTCATTTTTCTGAGAATTTTGATATATGGTACGCAATTTTTGGACATCGTATGAATAAGTTATGAATTTCCGAAGATTATCCTATTTTCTAAAAATGGAAAATGGTCGATTAATCAGGGGCAGCTCGGGATTGGTCCACGTGGCGTGCGGGTCCAGTAGTGCGGCATGTGGCGCCTCATCAGAATACAGACCCGATGGGATTGTACTCGGAACGGATTTTAGGCGAGGCGGAACGTGTCAGCGGCGATCACGTTTCCCCGAGAACGCACCTCTCGGTGTTCCGGGCTATGGAGGTTCGATCTTCCACAACTAAGCTTGTCCGAGGTGGTCGGTGAGTTGGTGGTCACGCTAGCGGGTCGCGTCGGCGGTTTCACGGCTTGTGCGCGGGAACGCCGTCGAGGTGGCGGTGCTCCGAGCACATGTGACGGCGATGCCCGTCGGAAGTGGCCTGACGTCCATAGCCGATGTCCAGTGGTTTGATGGCCGGTCTTGTGCGCGTGTTGTGCGAAGTGTTCAGGGGCCGGAAACAGCCCGCGGCCTACACGCTCGTGATGCCGAGCGCCATGACCGTAGCACGGCGTGGTTGGATGAGGTGCTCGGTGGCTCACCGTGGGGCTGATGAGGTAAGGATGGCGGTGCAGTGACGAGGTGACGCTGTGCAGAGTGATCGCAGTGCCGTGCCGCTCCTCGTCCGCAGCTCGGGCTTCTCCTCCGTGTCCGGCTCCTGCGTGCTCCGCGGCGGCGGCGCTCCGGCAGCTTCTCCTCCTCTGCTCCGCCCTTCTCCCTTCTCCCTCTCCCTCTATTGTGCGGTGTGGTGTAGTGGTTGTGCAGCAGCGCGGCGGCAGCGAATGGGGCGAGGTCTAGGGCTTCGGGGCGACTCCTTTTATAAACGGCCAGGGCATGGCGTGGCGGCGGACGATGATTAGCGGCGAAGGGGGCACGCGGAGACCATCGGTGCTCCCGAGCTAGGGTTTCCCAGTGCGCGCGGCTTCTTGGCGAGCAAGGCAGGGGACAGGCGAGGGACAGCGGGGTCAGGGCTCTGCCATGCGTGGCGCTGTCGGTCACGCCATTTGCGTGACTCTGTCGGCCACCGTCTTTCGCGAGGTGAGAAGAAGAACAGTAGCGAGAGCGGCTGACAGGCGGGGCCGGGCGGTCAGCGGCTGCGGGGGAGTGGGTGAAACGGTCGCGCGCGTGCGGTCGACATTGCGCGTGCGCGCGGTGTTGGGCCGGCCCAGTGCGGGAAGGCGGGGTGGAGCGCGCGCGGGTGAGGTGAGGAGAAGAAGGCCGGGCTGGTTTGGGCTGGCTTAGCAGACCGGCTGGGCCGAATGGCTGGTCTAACTCTCTCTCCCTTTTTATTTTCTTTTTCTTTTTCTATTTTCATTTTAGTGTATAAATACATATATTACCCTTTTTAAATATTTGAGTAAATACAAACATAAATTACAATAAATCCCAATTATGATGCATAAGCTATTATTTTATGTGAATGGAATTAAAATGCAAGCTATACTCCTTTATTTACCAAATTCATAATGAAACATACATGCTTGCATAAGAAAAATGGGTTTTTATAATAAATAAATGAAAAATTTTAATTGGTTGGGATTTTTAGGTTATGTGGTTTTTTTAGGTTGTTACATGTACTTTGCACAGACCCGATGCTCATGTGCTCCTACGATTAAAAAAAAACACATAAAAAGTACTGACCAAACTGCACTAGAAGTATGTATGAACAAACAAAATAGGCGTGTCTATCAATCATATTGAAAAAATTGATATTATCAAAAAAAATTTGTGCCAAAAAAATTACAAAAAGGCAAATCAGCCCTTGGAGCGCTGGAGGTCCGGAAGCAGCTGATTCAACAAACTTCCCCACAGGCCATACTGCTGCTTCAGGCCGCTTAGCTGTAAAGTAAAGCGCGCGCGGCGCGCGACTCAGCACTGTGTATATCCGGCGGCCCGCTTTCGTGGCGCGTCAGCCGGCGACGCGCGTTATTCGGCCGCCAGCCTGCGAATCGAAAGGACGGACGGGAGGACCGCGTGTGCATGCACCCGTCTTCTCCGGCTCATAAATTTTGCGAGACTTTGGCTCGCAATGGACTGGTACTAATTTATTTTTAGCTCCAACTAGTACTTTGAAAATTCAAAACACATGCCCGGACGGTACAATTCTCTTAGGCCTCATTGGATTAAAGAAAAAACATAGGATTCTCAATCATTCGTATGGTCGATTCGACAAAACTAGCGTTACTTTTAATGGTGGGGTAATGTTTTTCTCTTACAACAAATCAGCAGCAGTAGCCGAAAATCAACTAGTTATAGTTACTACAACGTCCTATGATTTGTAGGAATAGCTTGTAGAAAAGTTAGGAAAAACTTTTCTGTGAGCTAAATTAATCAATGAAAAATCCTAGGAGTTGGTTGGATATTGGGCGTCTGAGAGCAAGTATAATAAGAGTCTGTAAACCGGCTAAATACTGACGTGAAGGAGAAAATGAAGGAGAGAGAGAAAGTGGGTTATAAGCTTACAACCGACTTGTGCACAGAAACCAAGAAACACGATGAGAGAGATAAGTGGGTCATACATTGGCTATAAGACTCACTACTATACGAGTGGGGTAGGAGAAAGCTAAAAGAGACCTTACCGCCAGCAAGCTATCTGTATTATTAGCCTTGCTCTGATGTTCAGATGCCCACTTGGCGTCCGTGCCGTGTGGGAGGGCATGACCCTATAAGGCACAAAGCCTACTATATCATATCATGGAAAATCCTAACCGGATGACCTAATTAAACAATCTACTAAACTTTGAACAGCATTTTCTCCCTCTCTTTCTCTTCCAGGTACCAGAACCTTATCGTTAAGAAGAGATCTTTAGGTTAGAAATAACTATAAAAAGAGAGCCGGTTGTACCCTCAGGGGTGGTACTATATAAAGAAACATCTATCCATTCATGACCTAAGATAATATATACCTAGGTTAAAATAACTATGGAAAGAGAGTCGATTGTACCCCTGAAGGGTGGTACTATATAAAGAAACATCTGTCCATTCATAACCTAATTAAAAAGCCCCGTTGTGATAGGGAAGGAAAATGAGTCGTCTACCACCTGATCTGCTAGAAATTGCTTCAAGACCTCACTCAATCATTAGTAACAGGTCCCACGGTGTTCATCCTCATCGCTTTTCGTGACAGGATTCTAGACAGGCTGAGAGAACCTGCAGGCTGCAGCCTGCTAGACAATGAAGTCGGCGGCCGTGTGGCTGGTAACGGGGTCGGGGACCTGACCGAATTGAATATCAACGTGCAAACTCAAGCAACAGATGATCCGTGAGAGGTTCAGTGGCTCAGCTTCATCTGCATACATGGAATGGAGTACAAGGGACCGCTGTGAATCACTTCATTCATCACTAAGTCATTATCATCCATACAACACCTGCCAACAACAACTGGTATCAATCAATACAACTGAGTCATGAATGAAACAATGATGATTGTCCCGGCCAAGGATCCAGCTTCGCCCTCCTAGTTTCTTTCCAGGTGGGGAAGCTGCCCTTAAACCTTAAAACAAATGCCGCTATGGTCCATTCAAATTCTCCCCATAGTTGTTTTGGGGTTACCCCTGGAATTGGCATATCTACATCCAATGCCATTTTACACAAGTTGTTTTGGGGTTACCCCTGGAATTGGCAGATCTACATCCAATGCCATTTTACACAAGTTGGCCAACATTTTTTTGTATTAAATTTACTTGGGGTCTGAACTTCCGTCTTGGTAGCCTTGAAGAATTGTGTTGCAAGTATGCATGGCACGGGCATCAAGAAGGCTGTGGTTCCAGAGTTTAATCATGAAAAAACGCCAGCCCCTGTTCATCAGGAGAGAAAATTGCAATAAGATATGTGAACATGCATAGCGGTTGGATATAGTGCATATTTCTAAAGCAGCCACTCACCACAGCAGGGCAGGGTTTTGTACAAGCTGTTGCCCATGGCATCTGGAGAATGCCTCGCAGGCCCAAGGTATATGACCATCAGCTAGCACCCTGCAATTTCGCTTTCAGTAGCTAAAAAGTAATAAAACGAACAAAAACAATGAATTGAATATTGTCTGAACACGAACAACGAAGAAGTTGGATATAATGCCAGCAACCATGGCAGATATACAAGACTACTACACCAGTGGAGGTGATTGATAATGGAGATCAGGTGGAGTAGAGGTGATAACGGAGGATGTTAATTGTGGCTTTGTTATCAGCATGCATTGGTGTGACAAAGAAAAACAGGAACAAAATTTTAGGTAAGGGATGAAAACGGTCGAGAACGATATCATCCATACAAAAACAATTGCCAGATGGTCAGAAATTTCTCTGATTTCGAAGTTTAGCTGTTCAACGGTGACAACATATGGTACTGAAAAAAATTAGAAAATCCATTTTTTTAGTCATACACGGAAACAAGCCCATGTACACAGGATTTTCGGTTATGGTTACCATCCCAGATTTTAGGCCTGTTCGGATAGATGGACTAGGCTCAATGTAAGTATGTATAACTAAAATTTGAACTAAATTCTTGCTTTTTTATAGTAGCTGACAATATTGTTTTTCACCTAAGATTGTATAAACGACAAACCTCCTGCATATTCATAACTATGCAAATACAAATCGTATGCATTTCTAAAAACAAGGCAATAGTCGTTCCATACAGAAAAAACATCACCATGAAGTATAAATTTTTTATTTTTGAAATAGCAGGTCTTCATGAGAGTTAAAACAACAAAGGACATAGTGGAGACATATGACTGACCTTTGTTTTCGAACAAATGAATTCCACATATGCATAATAAGCTTCTCATCTTTTGTAACATCAACAAAATCGTCAAGCATCTGCATTTCAGCCAAGTTAAAATAGCAATGATTAAAAAAAGCAAATTTATGTTTCCAAAGCGAAGAACAAAACAGTCCCATCTTACCCTTCTATCCTCAAAGTCGGCAATATCATCATCAACCTCGTCTTCACTATCATGATCTGAGAAGACTTGTTCCAATGGCATTGGCTAAAACAAAGTGCAACAATGTGATCAAACTAGACTCCAAATGAATGAATTAATGCACACAGACAAAGAGTCCAAGTTGTAATAACAAGGATAGCAAAAGGGCCTGTAGCCTAGTGGTTGCAGAGTAGCATCCCAGGTCTTGAGTTCGAATTCCCATGGGGGTGAAATTTCAGGCTGGGTAAAAAAAGGTCACTCGTTGATTCCCCTGGTGAGCATGGGTGAACCAACATGTGGTGTATGGGCCCTGATGAAAGGGACTGGTAGTGGGTTGGGCCTCAAAGCACAGGTTAAGGCCCGAACCATAGGGGCCGGCATCCCCATGTATGAGAGGGGGAGGAGAGTATTTGTGACCAATCTTGGCCCGGCTCCAGTTGAGCTCTTCTCTTAAGAAAAATATTATGGGGCGGTCTTTCCCCCACCGGCAGAGTTTTTTTACTAACAAGAATACGCAGAGACAAAAACCTATAATAAAGAAGGACCAGAACCATCACAGAACTATCATGAACATATGCATTTAGTGATTTCATTGGTGTGGAATCAGAAAGGTAGGCCAAAGTATATAATAACAACAATTGAATACAGCTTAAGTTCCACAATATGCGCACGCATGCGCAAAAGTTACATGGAAAAAGGTGATTAATTTTTACTAACCTGTGCTCTGTGTGAATGGAAGAACTGACGCTTTTGCAGCAGTTGTCGACTGCCAAATAAGATAAACATAAGCAAACAGTTAGTTAAGCATGTACCAGTAGATGCACATCAAGATAAAAATATTAACATGGTATGACAAAAAACAACATTACTTTCTGGGGTCAGATCGCTCAGCAGATAGCTTCCTCGATTTCCCAAACTGTAGCACTGTTGGTGGTGAAAGATTGCTCCCATGTACAGGCTGATTAGGGTCAACTGAAGCGTGTGCTACAGAAAGCCCTGAAAAGGTTTTACCATCAGAGGAAAAGCAGGGAACATAAGAGATGCAGAAAATGCTAGAGAAGGCAGGGAAGCAAACAATGCAGGTTTTTTCTTAGCATGCGGAGTAATAATACAATTAAAAAATTGGAAATAACTAGTGGAACAGACAGTAGCTCAGCAGCCCTTTTCACCTAGTAAAAGTAAAAGGTTTGACATTTACTGCTCCTATCATGCAGCGCATCAAGTGTTCAAGAAGGGTTTTATGCACAATGTGAGATTATCCAACGCTCTAGGTGACAAGTGACAACAACAAACTGCTGCATTGAAGAAAGGAAGGAGACAACACATAGTCAATTTGCATGATTTACCATCAGACCAAACATATATTTAACCAAACCAATAAGATAGGAGAATGGCATATTTCAAAGCCACGTCGAGTAGAGGTGTAGTTGATGATAAGATTGTTTTTGACAGAACAGCTGTAAGAAATTTCAGCAATTGGCTAACAGCTTTTCTTTATCTTTAGAAAGTTGCAAATAGAGATATTTATTGTGTTTCATATTACACATCAAGTGTAGAGAAGAAAGAGGCAATTCGTATAGCATGATTCGTGTCAACCTAGTTCGATTTGAAAAATGAACTATTGACCACGATATTTGAAAACCAAATTAGTAGCTAGATCAGTTTTTTTACTTATCATCTTTATTGGTGGCACTTGTTCGGTTGCATCTCTACTACCCTCCTTGGGATTCAAAAACTTTGTTGTTGCTGTTGTTCTTGACTAGCTTTTCGGCAGCAGCTTAAAAAAGTGCAGTAGTAAGCACAAATGCAAAATAGTCCGAAGAGATCAGAAGAAGCAAATATACCGTTCTCCCTTTGCACATAGTCATCTTCGGACCCTGCCTGGGCATCTTCATGTGATCCCGATTCCATAATATGTGGGTGAACATGCCTGAGTTTCTCAGCTGTGGTTGCCCAACCTTCTACGCTTCTTAAACCTCGAGCTGATTGAACACAATTAGGCAACTAAACATATAAAGCAGCATTGGGGGTGGGGTGAGGGGGATGGGAGAAAAGCATACCAGTAGGAAAATGTTTGATGCCTTGGATCAACTCCCTCTGCCACAAACTGGATATAACTGGCCCATTAGTTAATATAAATACAAAGCTCTTCAGACTAAAGAAATAAACAGTATCCACGATGCACGACTATCCTAATGCCAAGCATGTAGAACCTTAACCCACAGAAAATCCAGCAGGGGATACAGTATATTATTTGAAGACATTTTAGGGAAATGTAGTTAATTTTCTAATGTGAAGTGCTAATCAATTGTTCATGCGCAATTTGATTCTGCACTCAACAAAGAAAACACAAAGCTAAGAATAGCACAGTAGTAAAGACATGGATAAAAGAACACTAAGGGGTATCTCGAACACATGCAAAGTATAGTTAAGTACTTAAGTTCATTAACTATGTCTCTAATGTATATGAATATATTTCATTGTAACAGTCCTATATCATATCACCAATTTACCTCAGTTCTCCAGGCATCAGCCTTCAGACTAACATTCACAGCCTGGCAGTCTTCAGATATCTGTGTATGACAAAAAAAAATATTAAAATTACGAAGATCAAGAAGATTTTGCAATGGGTATTCCCGAAGTTTACATACCCAGAACGCATAGTGGAACAGGTCATGTGATGAGTTTAAGTGGCATCCCAGGCCCTAGAATCACCATAGTAATGATATTAGATACAACTTGATAGAAAGTCAAACTGAATGTAATAGCAAATCAATTATGAAGTGTGAAATAACTTTAGGATATGTGCTTTATCATAAAGTGTAGCAGGTGAGAATCTGACATGAATGACCACATATAGCAGCACTAAGTGACATGAATAAAGTTATAAAAAGGGAACTCTGCTTTAGTTTTTACCTTGAAGCTTCCACATTGTACCAAGCAAAATGGGCAGGAGAAATCTTCAGTAACTGGTAAGAACGTAGCAATGGGATGCATGAGAAAAGTGAAACATAAAAGCAACAAAGAAGAAGCAATAAGAAATCTTGTCCACCGATAGATGTTCCAAGCATTAAGCATTTTTTTTTTTTGTCTGTATTCATATATCTTAATAACTGCAGAATGAATAGTAAAGTAAGCTATTTCTCTCTGTGACACTTAGCACACAGGTTTAGTGAATAATGCAGTACAAGGAACAAATACATGGAAGTAGAAACAAGAAAATGCATGATGAAGCCTGGCAACAGCTAAAGTGGATGCAATCAAGGCAAACAGGGGGAGGGGGAGCGAGAAGGGAGAGATAACCTTCAGTCTTTTGCATTGTATTATTGTAGTACTTGTAATTAAAAAGTACATTTCCAGCTCTCAGCCTGCGCAATACAAATTACTTGATAAAGCATTAACTTAAAGGATGCACCAAATACTAACACATTAGGTGATGTTAAGGTATCATCTAAGTAGTCATGGCAATCCAATGCGGCACAAGCTATTAGCTTCATGTCATGTTCTTTAACAAGAATAAGCAATTGATAGCTGCACGTACAATCACTACTGGTTGGGTGACCAAACAAAACATGGTTTGCAAAGTATGTACAGATAAATTGAAGGATACAACAGGAATACGGACAGAGAAGTTACTAAATTCTAGAAGGGGGGCTATGCATGCATTATAGTTACCTTATGATTTCTGGTAATAATGAAGCTGGGACATTATTATACGAGTAATTACAATAATAAGGAGACAAAAGCAATTCTCTTGCACCAGCCTCTTCTGCGGATATGCATACTTGTAATTGGTATGAACCCTGCAACAATAAAGCTTAGTAATCTCAGCAAAACTGAAGGTGTCGCATCCTACAGACAAAATTTACTGAAATTCATCAGTTACAATTACAACTGACAACCAGTTCCCTACATGTGTAACTGAACAGTGATTCGCAAAATCTTTATTTCAGCAGTAAAAGTTCATTAACTTTTGGATTTTCCCCCTCTTAGAGGTTGCAATTTTACAAAAATTATGGAATTTTTTTTTATTCGAAAAAGAAGTAAATTGAACTAGAAGATTGGTGGGGCAGGGCAAGTTCCTCTAAATTTGAAGATACTTCACATGGAAGGAAGAAACAGGAAGGACCTTACCGTAGCATCAACCTTATGAGAGCAAAATGTCAAGCAACTGTCTTGTTCCAGAAATTTTGGCTGCATGAATTAAAAAAAAAAAAGATGTAACTTTCGACAGAAAGCAGAGAAGATAGCAGCCTCTGAAACATGAGAAACAAAAAGAGGAGGAAAGTAAAGCAGAAGCAATGGAATGTTTCCTGCTATGCAGATTCCAACCTGGACCATCAAATTTATGTAATTTATCACATGGATTGCTAAGTTGAAGAGTTATTCGTATAGATTGCCACACATACTTTAAGATGTGGAAATCTGTAACCTATATCATTGGAACAGTAGGTCCTAAAATAGTAAAATACCGTAAAAAATCTTGCTTATACAAAAATATCCTTCTCTTTAGTGAACAAAGAGAGAAATTTTCTCTGTTATTTGCTCTGTTATACTATATTTAAAATACCAAGACGAAATTTACATGAAATGCAGAAGCACAAACAGTTTAATTTAACATACCTCTAAGAAGCTTGGGCTCATTGTAACTGTAGAAGCCAAATCCACAGCATCTCCTGCACTTAAAGTCACACATTTCTCCAAAGAGGACGCAAGTAAATTAGTCGGTATTTTACCCCAGGAACATTTCCCTTCAAGCTCTGTTTAAATGCATGACAAAAATGGCCATTAGTCAATTCAATAAGAAATACACGTCTACAATTGGTTTACTTTCAACAGCCTATATTCTTAATGATTGTTTTAAGATACTAACATACTGAATTAATTATGTACTTTGTAAAAAATGGTAAAAACAACAATGAGGATCCACTAGACAGGAAGAAAGGTTAATCCGATTACTAATAAAACAAAAGCACTTATCAACATGCTATCGCGGCTAGACAAGTGATCACATAATGTCAGAATATTCTGTTCATCTGATCATTTCAATTACCGTACAGCTGAGCAACATAGAATTCGCCTTTTTTTTTTTTTGGCTAAACTAACAGAGCAAAGATTCAGTAAAATGGATGCGGTACCCTCAAAGTTTCCAGTTTTGAGTAACAAGTTTATAGCAGATTGATTTCTTTTACAAATACACATGAACGAGAAGGCTTTGCACATGGCTGTGGTTTACAGAAGCTTTAGGTAATTTATGCTCTCAAGGGCTGAGCTTGGATGCCTGATACTCTCTCCATTCCAAATTATAAGCCGTTTTAGCTTTTCTAGGTACATTGATTTTGCCATGTGTCTAGACATAATATATATATCTAGGTGCATAGCAAGATTTATGTACCTAGAAAAGCCAAAACAACTTATAATTTGGAACGGAGGGGGTAACATGCAGTATGAAGTGGGTTCAGAACATATTGAGACAGTTTAGTCAAATCAGCTAGGAAGATGAAGCAGACCCAGAAGCCTCAGGTGTTAGACTGAAAGAAGCTTCCCCACCCACCTCTTGGGTATAGGTGGTGTGAGAGCTAGGTATTTGAGAAGCAATTAGACCTCCTATAATATAAAGAAAGCAATGCACAAACGGCTAATTCAAACAGAGTGGAAGTCATATATCTGCCACAAAGGCTGTTCAAGTCACCACTAACTACATGTGAATAGGTTTCTTGAGAATTTTCTGCGATTTAACCTGTGTTTTGTTGATTGCTATTGAAGGAAGATGTATTCGACTTAAAACAGAGATTACAGGGGATGGATTACATATAAATAGGATAGAGGGGAGAGAACCAAGGAGCCAAGGTGTGAAACCAGCTCTTGGTGATCTAGAGAAGTAGATAATAACTATGGCACACAGGTGCCCAGGCGCAGCACAACTACAGAGGAGTAATGAGTAATATTAAATGCTAACACGCCCCTGCAGTCGAAGCTTCGGAAGGCCGAACGTTGAGACTGGTGCGGAACTCGGTGAAGACAGAGGAGGGCAGCCCCTTGGTGAAGACGTCGGCGAACTGTGATGTTGTTGGAACATGGAGAACACGAACGTCACCAATGGCAACCCGTTCCCTCACAAAGTGAAGATCAATTTCCACATGCTTGGTGCGTTGATGTTGAACAGGATTGGAAGACATGTAAACAGCGCTGACGTTGTCACAATACACCAGAGTTGTCTTGCGCAGGAGGAGCATGAAGCTCACTTAACAGCTGACGAATCCAAGTAGCTTCAGCAACGGCATTGGCGACGGCGCGATACTCAACCTCGGCACTGGAACGAGAGACAGTGGGACTGGCGTTTGGAGGACCAAGAAACCAGATTGTCACCCAAGAAGACTGCATATCCTGAGGTAGAACGGCGAGTGTCTGGACAGCCAGCCCAATCGGCGTCTGAGTATACCACCAAGTTGTCCTGAGCACATGGACGCACGTGGAGACCCATATGAAGAGTGCCACTGATATAGCGTAGGATACGCTTAAGAGCAGCGAGGTGGGGTTCCCGTGGGTCATGCATGTGAAGGCAAACTTGCTGAACAGCGTAAGCAATATCCGGCCGGGTGAAAGTGAGATATTGGAGAGCACCTGCAAGGCTCCTGAAATCTGTAGGGTCAGCCACGGGATCACCATTCAGCAGATAGCTTGGGGTTGAGGTCCACGGGGGTGGAGCAAGGTTTGCAGGCAGCCATACCAGCACGCTCAAGGATCTCAATCATATATTGGCGCTGAGAGAGGAAAAGCCCATTGCTGGAGCGCTGAACCTCCATGCCGAGAAAATGGTGAAGGGGACCGAGGTCCTTCATAGAGAATTCCTTTTGAAGAGCATCAGTGAGGCGCCGAAGTAGAGCATCTGAGGAAGCTGTCAAAATAATATCATCCACATAGAGGAGAAGGTATGCCATATCCTTGCCATGGTGATAAACAAATAAGGAGGCATCTGTCTTGGCTTCAACAAATCCCAGCTGCAGAAGATGAGAGGCAAATTTGCTGTACCAAGCACGGGGAGCCTGCTTAAGACCGTAGAGGGATCGATTAAGCCGGCACACATAATCTGGGTGAGTGGAATCCTCAAAACCTGAAGGCTGGGCACAGTAGACAGTTTCGGACAGATTTCCTTGCAGGAAAGCATTGTTGACGTCCAGTTGATGAATAGACCAGGAACGTGAGAGAGCCAAAGACAAAACAGTGCGGACTGTAGCAGGTTTAACCACAGGGCTGAAGGTCTCAGAGAAATCAATTCCAGGTCGTTGTGTAAATCCCCGAAGAACCCAACGAGCTTTGTAACGTTCAAGAGAACCATCAAGCTGTGAACTTGTGTTTGAAAACCCACTTGCCGGTGACCACATTGCACTGAGGTGGCCGAGGGATTAAATCCCATGTTTTGTTGGCCAAAAGAGCAGAGTGTTCTGCTTCCATGGCAGCACGCCAATTGGGATCAGCGAGGGCAGCACGGTAAGTCCGAGGGATCGGAGAAAGCGGTGCAGCCTGATACAGGGAGGGCAGGCAGATGCCACGCTTAGCCCTGGTGATCATAGTATGCTGATTGGAGACAGGGTTGACCGGGATAGCCCCTCGGAGAAGTGGTGCTGCCGGTAGTGGAGAGGGAGCCGCAGAAGGAGGGGTGGGAGGTGATGCAGGTGGCGATGTAGGCGCTGTTGTAGTCGGTTGGGGGCGTCTGCTGTAAAACTGACCGAAGCGTCGGTCGGGAGGGGCATTAGCAGGGCGTCGCACATAAACCTGCCCAAAACGCCGTGGGGCGTGGACAGGGGTGCTGGGGGGCGCTGATGAAGCAGGAACAGCGCCGAGGGGTGATGTAGGTGCGGCGATGTGTCCTGGAGACCCGCCCCTGTCAAGTTGGGTGGCACCAGGGGGGCCCTGGACACAGTCAGAGCCCGCGCGGGGTGTGGCCACAGCACCAGAGGAACCTGCAGGTGATGAACATGGTGATGGTGGAAAGGGAAGATCCACCGGGGTAGAAGGATCATCTAAAAAATTATAGTCGGCCTTGGTGGAAGAGGGAGATTCTGAGAAAGGAAAGGAGGTTTCGTCAAAAACAACATGACGAGAGATGATTATGCGATTGGTGCGGCGATCAAGGTAGAGATAGCCCTTGTGGTGTGGGGAGTAACCAAGAAAGACGCATAAGGTGGAGCGGGGAGAAAGTTTGTTGGTGGCTGTGGCAGTGAGGTTAGGGTAACACTTACACCCGAAAACGCGCAAGTGAACATAGGATGGTGGCTTGCCGAAAAGGGAGAGGTGTGGTGTGGAGAAGTTGAGTGTCTTTGTGGGTAGAATGTTGATTAAGTAAGTGGCAGTGCTAAGAGCTGCTGCCCAGAAGCGAGGAGGGACACTAGCCTGAAATAAGAGGCAACGAATAGTGTCATTAACGGTGCGGATCATGCGTTCAGCCTTGCCATTCTGAGACGAGGTATAAGGATAGGACATGCGTAGGTGAATGCCATTAGCAAGAAAGAAAGTGCGGGAACTTGAGTTGTTGAACTCAAGACCATTATCGCTTTGAATGCCCTGTACAGTAACTGCCAAATTGTGTGCGGACATAGGCAAAGAAATCAGATAGAGTGGGGAAGGTGACGGACTTTTTGCATAAAGGAAAAGTCCAGACATAGTGAGAAAAATCATCGACAATGACAAGATAGTACTGATGTCCTGAAACACTAGTAACAGGTGAAGTCCATAAATCACAGTGAATTAATTGGAATGAGTGCGTAGCACGGGATGACGAAGTCTGGAAAGGAAGGCGAACATGGCGCCCGAGTTGACATGCATGACAAAGGGTATCGCAAGAGCCTTTGTTAGATGAAATAGCTGAAGTAGAAGCTAGTCTAGACAAGGCTTCGCGACCAGGGTGTCCAAGACTTGGTTCCAAAGATCGGAGGAGGTTGCTGCAAGGAATCCTGATGCCGGGAGCTGCAAGGGGTACAGGGGTCCCGAGCTGTTACATCGGACGATCTCGCTCCGCGTGGGAAGATCCTTAATGGAGCAACCAAAAGGGTCAAATTCCACAGAATAGTTATTGTCAGTGGTGAAACGACGAACAGAAACAAGGTTTTTAATGAGATCGGGAGAAACAAGGACATTGTTTAGATTAAAATAGTAAGGAAGATGAGTGGTGCCGGTGGCAGTGACAGGAAGTAAATTGCCATTGCCAACAACAATAGAAGAGGGAGAATGAGTGGTAGGGGGGAGAAGGAAGAGAGGATACCCGTGTCAGACGCCATGTGACTGATAGCACCAGTGTCGAAGTACCAGTCCCGCTGTGGCGGTTGAGGAAGAGACATAGTCTCAAAACTTGCCGCAAGAGCCTGCTGATCCCAACCAGGAGGTGGAGGAGGTTGAGGTGCCGGGACAGGAGCAAGAGGAGGGACGCCCCAGTGGCCAGCCCATTGGGCGGGTGGACCAGCAAGGTAGGCCTGATGCGTAGGGGGCGCCGGTGTATGAGGAGTCGGAGCCCGGGGACCAGGCCACATGTAGATGGACCCGGTCCACGGGTTGTAGAAGTTTGCCATAGGAGAAGCCGCAGGAGGGGCGCTGGTGTTGCCAGGCGCGCCCCTGAAGTTGGAGCCGCTCCCAGAGGGACCGCCACCGCCGCCTCTGCTTATGGCGCTTGCCGCCACGTTTGCCGTGAGGATGAACATTGCTGCTATTGCCGCCACCGCCCCCGGCATGAGATGCTGGCTGCTGTTGATGTGGAAGAGCAGCAGACTTGGAGCCACCAGAACCTCCCAGGGCGGTGAGAGCAGTGGCTGGGGGAGTCTTGGCCATGGTAAGCTCCTCAAGGCGAAGCTCATCCCGGACTTGCAGGAACGTAGGGAGAGGAGTGGTGCGGCGCAGATGAATGCCGATGGCGGTGAACCGTTCATTCAGTCCCCGAATGATGTTGAGAACCAAGGTCGCCTCAGAGATGGGCTGGCCAAGGTCTCGAAGATCATCGGCCTTGCGTTTGAATTGGCGGCAGTAATCGTCGACCGACAAGTCCCCTTGAGAGAAGATGCGGAATTCCTGATCGGCATACAGGGCATGCGTGGTTCGATTCCCAAGGAACTGGGACTCGATCGCGAGCCAGATGGTATGGGCAGAGGCACCACGCTCGGAGACGATGTTGGCGAGGTCGTCGGAGATGGCACCAAGAAGCCAGGTGCGAACGACACAGTTCATCCTGACCCAGGAAGGAGACTCAGGAGTGACGGCGTCGAAGAGGACATGGGACTTCCAGCGAGTACTTGCCGAGGACGTTGAGGAAGGACGTCTTCCAGCGAGCATAGAAGGGTGAGGTGACGTCAGAGTAGAGGTACCAGATTGCGGATGTTCTGGACCGAAACTGCTTGAGTGTGGAGATTGAGGATGACTTTGGCCTCTTGTTGGAGAAGGGCGTCATCGAGGCCACTGCCGCCGCCGTCAGAGCTGATGAGCCGTCATAGCTGACGTGGTCGAAGACCTCGTCACGAGGAGGGGCAGCGGCAGCACGGGCAGCGGCAGCACGGGCCACGGCGGCGCCCGCCTGGGCGTCGCGAAGGCGAGCAGAGGCAGCATCGATCTCCGCCTGGGCAGCCGCTGCCTCGCGGTCGGACGCTTCAGCGGTCGCGAGGGCCGCAGCGCGAGCCTCCTACGCGGCGCGCTCGGCGGCGGCGGCGGCGCCTTGGTGAGACATGGCGCAGGGCAGAGCCGGGCGCGCAGAGATGCAGCGCGGTCAGAGCAGCGCACGGGCGCGTTTGAAGCGGCGCCGGAAGGGGAGAAGGAGCGCGCGTGGAGCAGCGCTGGCAGCGGAAGAAAAATTAGTCTCGTGATACCATGAAGGAAGATGTATTTGACTTAAAACAGAGATTACAGGGGATGGATTACATATAAATAGGATAGAGGGGAGAGAACCAAGGAGCCAAGGTGTGAAACCAGCTCTTGGTGATCTAGAGAAAGTAGCTAATAACTATGGCACACAGGTGCCCAGGCGCAGCACAACTACAGAGGAGTAATGAGTAATATTAAATGCTAACAGCTATGTCTTAAAATGTTTTTGTTAGCCAAATGTGCCATTTTATTAAAAAAAGTAATTTATTGTGGCACATGTTGATCATCAGACAGAAAATGTCGACAAGAACTTACTTTGGAGGGAAGATCTTTCCACATCATTCCCAGAGCAGCTATCTTCACCAATAATTTGTCCTACTTGCTCTATTCAAATAGGGAAGAATTTGATGACCAGCAAATGAGTGAAAAGAACAAATACCCACATAAGATGCACATCTTACCACAGCTAATAAATAAAATGTTAAGGTTACAAGCACGGGAGGTTGACAAAGTCTTCACATCAGGGATGATGAATGTTGCTTCAGTTTTGTCTTTATTTCCAAATTCGCTAAAATTTGTAAGCAAGCAAACCCTACTGAATCGATATATCGGAGAATGCTGAAAAATGAATCATGCATCAGAAACAAGATCCTATAGTAGGCAAACTTAAAAAATCATTACTCGTTTTCACAAATTAAAGAGAGTTACACTTACCCCTTCAAGGGAAATATTACTGGTAGGTCTAGCTAAAAGTACATAAAGGGGAAAGATATTCTGTGCTTGTGTATTTGTACTTGCAGAAAGTGATACAGTTATCTGAATCCTGCATTGGTAGAGACAAACTGTCAAACGCAGACCAATAACGGTAACAAACAAGTTTCTTGTTTGAACAGTGCAGGTAGTTCATCAAAAAGATAACATCTGAGTAAATATTTACGAAGCATATGAATAATATGAAGCCCTCTAGTTAAGACGCCTACTAAAAATTGAAAACTTGGAAGTGTAAAAAATAAAGCATAGCAGTGTGTGGATTGTTGGTTATTGCTGTTTATTCTCTTCTCTAAACCTCATTGACATTTATGAAATGCTTTGGTCTCATTAATGAAAAAGTGTGACTAAATTCAGAACAATTCCCTTATTTGGCAGCTGGGAATTCAGAGCAATAAAAGACTCCACATTTCCCACACAAACAAATAAATGACTGTAACTCCAATCATTTGACACCAAAAGCATATATTAATCCCACAACCCTTGGAACTGTAGCTAAGTAAAAAACAGAATCATGAGAAGACACCAACAGTTAATATTATTTATTCTAGGTACTAGTTCCTAAGGAATAGTAAAGGAAACTGGAAGAGAAACTCCAATAAAACTCAAATGACCTTACAATGGCGACAACTAAAAAAGTGACTAACAAAGAAACTATAATCCTAATCCTAAATTGGTAAATTGTACTGCTGGTGCTGAGCACTCTTGGCTGTGCCCATGCCCCATGCCCATGCCATGACATTAAACATAGGGGACATACATCGGCACCATATTGAATTATTGATGCAAATGTTCAAAATATTTGACAGTTCATTTAAGGGTCAAACCTCTTTTTTCTCCTTGCCTGTATCTTATATAGAAGGGATCTTTGAATAAAAGGGGGCTGCCAAATATAGAGAATAATTATTATTGGTATCTCATAGCATGTACAGGTAACAATTACTGGTAAGAAACAATATGTGAACAATGCTATGACAGGATTGCAATTGCAGAATGAATTTACATTTTTAACAGCTCGCCTCTGGATAATATTGTACAGCTCAACTGGCTTGCAATACAAGGCAAAACTTTTTTCTGCAGCGAGTTGCTCATCTGGAGACAATCGAGCCCTAGAGTGTTGAAGGCACATCTCCAATATTCCTACACAGACACACAGTGCACATCAACTAACAGAAGAACAGAACCCTCTCTCAAATTGCTTAAAGAACAGCAACAGCAATATTGTCATGGTTACAGATATCTAAGGCAGCTGTATACATAAGTTGCCTGGTCTCCAGAATCAGCCAAGTTAATACCACATAAATTTCCAGTGAACAGCTATTTTAAACTCCCAAAATCAGGTTTCCGCAATGGAGCTTTTCATTGCCTGCCCAAAACTAAACATTCCGAGCTAAAATTTCCAGTGAACAGCTATTTTAAACTCCCAAAATCAGGTTTCCGCAATGGAGCTTCTCATTGCCTGCCCAAAACTAAACATTCCGAGCTAAGATGCGTCACAATGCACCACCCAAGTCTTTGAACAACAATGCATATATAATTCTCTACAGCGCTGTTAGCAATCATTCACCTCACACACGATATGACCAACAAATTTGGACAACCCAATGCAGCGGCGAATGTCACTAGGACTTGGGTTGTGAGGATTCAATGGACTTGTAAAGTTGAACCACAACCCTTTTTGAAAATAAAAATCAATCACCCCAGGACATGATGATTAGGTTAACAGCACCAAACAGCATACAATTCCACATCTGATTTAAGGGATTGAGATTGATGAGAACTAAAAAACCAATCTTTCTTAGAACGACGGAATCCATCATGCAGGGAAACCAGAATCGCTAGCACGGGAAGTAGCAGCTCACCTGGAAGATAGCAAAGCCCCCACTGGACCGAGAGATAGAGAAAGACAGCGGCCGGCGGCCGGAGGTTTGGCCGGGATAGGAAGGGACCGGCGGAGTTGAGCTCCGCGGGGATGCGTGGGAGCCTCCCTTTCCCTGCGTAGTTGAGGTGGAGCTCGACGTTCACCACGAGGAGAGCTCCAGCTCCGGTGTACGGCGGCGGCGATGGGGGAACTCGGAATTGTGAGGGTTTGTCGGGACGGGCAGCCTGGTCGGGTCGGGTGGACCGGTCGAGTCGACTGCGGCTGCCAGCGCGTGTTCGCAAAGAGTCGACTGCATGCGTCGATCGAGCGTAGTTGTTGCAGCCCTGCGGGCGTTCTCCGGCCGGCGGCGTGTATGGAACACGATTTTGGAAGAGGGATGCGAATGCGAGTATGCAACGTGAGCGTCGGCCAGAGGCCCAATAAAAAAGAGCCCATCACAACATCAGCCCAGCAAAGCAAAGCAAGTTTCTCAAAAAAAAAAAAAGCAAAGCAAAGCAAGAATTCATCCCATCAGGAATCACACACCGGCCCTAGCTCTAGTCGTCGACTCTCGAGTCTAATGTCCAATCACTCGAAGCCGACGATGCAGCAAGTCCGGCAATGCCCGATGCCGCCGGGCGGTCGCTGGAGCCCTGCCATGGTGCCACTGGCCGACGGCCCGGTCGCTGGAGCCCTGCCATGGTGCCACTGGCTTGGCCCTTGCTGGCTTGATGCTACCTGCCGGCCGCCGGCACACCTCCTGGCTTCCTGGCTAGGCCGACAGCCTGACCCTCAGGCGCTGAATGTAGGTGCAGGGCCTGCAGCTAGCTGCTGCCTGCCTCGCTGCATGTTACTTAGAGCATGCCTAATAATAGAGGTAAGTATTTGACTATAAGTCAAGTCATAAAAGTCAAGTTGTACAATAGTTGTCTTTTATTTAGCTATTAAAACTTTGTTTATTAATATATGGTACCATGTTTTATCTTTTCTTTTCTCCTTTTTCTCACATACACTCTTATTTGGCTCCACACATGCCTATGCATGCGTGTCCAGCTTGGTGCTAAAATAAGAGCCAAGCTCTCTTTTTTTTTTTTTTGCTCTTCTCTCTCTTTCACATCAGCAAAAATGCTGACTGCCTTGGCTATAAGCCCATTACTATACTTGCTCTTATTGACTTGCCTAGGCCACCGGGAAGATGTAGACATGATTAGTTCTTTATTGTAGTCCAGTATTCAGTGGTGTATGTCTCTTTATTGCTGTGTACTATTTTAGTTTTATTATCACATATAATCATATATTATACAGTAACTCATTTGTTCTTCAAATTCATAGGCCTTTAGCTCTAGGATAGTTGGATTTCAGACGCTTGTTTAATTGGTGTTTGTTGGACTAATAGACTATATTAAGTTGCTATTGACTGCTATCTCTTCCAATGAAAAATATCATTTTTAATCAATCTTTAAATTTACCCTATATTAGATACTCATTTGACTACATTAAAAAGTTACAATATGTTCTTAGTCCGCCCCATCTAAATTTTCATCTCAGCTCCGTCACTGCCTCAAACTCTAAAGTTTCAATTTAATTCCATCCACTTTCATTTGAAAATTGATAAATCCATCACAAGTTTTTTAAACTAGGAAAAACATCTATAAATCTATATAAATTATAAGAAAAAAATCCTAAAAATAGATTGGGTTGCAAGAAGCCCAAAAAAGATACTTATATATCTCGTGAAAATAGATCTAGGGTCTTCTTGAAATTGGATTTTCAGTTTAGAAGAATGGGATTAATATCCAAGCAAAATAAACTAGAAATTTCTCAAAGCATTCTAAACATGTTTTGAGATCTTTCCACAGCTAAAATATAATAATACATGCAACCAACATGAATGCAATATATATCAATGTTGACTGCGTCTGTGAAAGTTGTGTCGTGTGTTTTTGTTGTGCAAATTTCTCAGAATGCAACAATACATTAGTTAGAGTGCTTCAAAATTCTAGATTTTTTGGGGGGTGATTTTCCTAGTTTTAGATCTGTATCTAACTATTGGAAGCTTCTTTAAATATTTTCATAAGCTCTAAATTTTATTTAGCTCTTTGCCACAATCTATCTCTAGATTGTTTCTTCAAAATTTATAGCTTAGATTATTGTTTTGTGGTTACAAAACATTATTTGGCCCTTATCGATATTTTTAATTGAAGAATGATAAGACAATCTTAAAATCATTTAGGTCTTTATCGATATTTGAACTGAAAAACGATCAGAACCGTCTTAAAGTCACTTTTTAGTCAGGGCGAGGACATAATCTAAATCGTTCTGAGAGGCGGTCTATCAATCTAGTTTAGGGACGCAAAAAAAAAAAATTGTGTTTCTAATAAGGCCATGTTTAGTTGCTCCTCAAAATTCTAAATTTTCTATCACATCAATTTTTCGACATGTGTATGGAGCATTAAATGTAGATAATTTTTTTTTTCATGTTTACATAGTTTGCGGATAAATCACGAGACGAAACTTTTAGACCTACTTAGGTCATGATTGAACATTTATCGCAAAAGATTTCACCCAACCTACAGTGAAAATTTTGTAAAATTTCTAGAACTAAACAGGCCGTAAATAGACAAGACCAGATTAAATTGCATCATGTTACTGGGCCTAATCGATTCCACGGGCCATTATCCTTTTTCCTCAGGCCGAGCTATCATCGATCGCTTTCAGCCCAGTCCGTGTGACTTCTTCCGTGGGCCCAATTCCCTGGCGCGGACCGGCGAGATTGCACCTGCAAGCGTTGGCAGTGGGCGATTGGCGGCAGCGCCGCGCAGCACAACATCAACGCCCGTGACGCTGACGCCGACGCGAGCATGAGCATGCGTGAGAAGGACAGCGAGAAACGAGACGGTACGAAGGTGACGCGTGACGGCGGTGGACTGGAGGGAGAAGCCTGCTGCGAACTGACGACGACGTAACGGACGGGTCACGGACTTGCACGCCCGAGCGGAGTGGATTTGGGCCCTTGTATAAATACTACTCCCTTCGTCTAAAAATACCGTCGTTTTACACTTTCCCGACATCACGTTTGACCATTCGTCTTATTTAAAAATTTTATATAAATATTATTTATTTTATTATAATTTGTTTTATTATTAGAGATACTTTAATAATTATTAATTAATTTTGTATTTTGTATAAATTTTTTTGAATAAGACGAACGGTCAAACATAGTTTCTAAAAAGTCTAAAACGACAGTCTTTATAGGAGGGAGGAAGTACTCTTCGACTTTCAATTCCAACTAGTCACATCAATACGTCATGTATATATATATATATAGCATTAAATGTAGACTAAATATTTGTATGTACATCATAAGACGAATTTTTAAAATCTACCTAGATTATGATTAGACATTTATTAGAAAAATTTTCTCGTTCCTATAGTGTTAAAATTGCAAATTCTAGATGGATGTAAACGCAACCTACCGATCCCATCAAGGATCGCCCCGGCCGCTCGTATTCCTTGCGTTGCATTTGCATCCGTGGCCCATGGATGGGCCATCGGGGTCCTGCTCCTGCACGGGACTGCGCGACCCAGCAGGCCAGCACGAAAGCCGAAAGCGAGGGGTGCAAAAGCGTCCACGACCAGGGTCAACGCTGCTGTTCTGCCTGTAGTACACTGTACCCCAGTACTGCCGCCGCATGCAGCAGCTGGTGAGCTAGATGCCCCCGTACCCGTAGGCCGTAGGCTACCCAGGGTTATTTTTACCGGCCGGTAGCCGGTAACCGCCGGCCGACGGTACCGGTATACCGGTCCGGTTTGACCGGTTACCGGTAGAAACCGGTCGAATTCAAATTTTGAGTTTGAACCCCAGTTCAATCGGTTCCGGACCGGTATACCGGCGGGTTTGACCGGTTACCGGCCGGATTGAGCGGTTTACCGACCGGTTTGGTGGTAACCGGTCGCATTTTCAAATTTTAGATTTATTTTTTTAAAAAAAAATGCTGAAAAAATTTCTAAAAATAGCTCATGATTTATAGAATCCAATGATGTCAAAGTTTTTCAAATTTGAGTGCGTTTAGTATATTTTTCGACCTTCATGATTTAATGGGCCTTAACGGGCCGGCCAGGGTTTTTTATACCGACCGAAATCCGGTTACCGCCGGCCGGCGGTAACGGTATACCGGCCGGTATAAACGGTAACCGGCCGAATTCGAAATCGAATTCAAACTCACAGCTCAATCGGTTTTAGACGGGTATACCGGCCGGTATGACCGGTATAAACGGTAACCGGTCAAAACCAGCTGATTTTCTTTTTTTTTAATGCAGAAAACAAATTTTTTTTGAATGGCCTTTGCATATAATGAGGTATAAACACCATACATTTCAGGGATAAATAGTGCCGTAGCAATACATAGGGCATACACATACTTGTATTGTATCAATACATAAGTCACATCAAAGTCATCAATACATAGTATCATATAAATAGCATATTCTTAGTCTCATACACGAACAAATGTGATAGTCATCGGCATAGGCATAATCAACGTTGTATGAAGTATGGAAAGGCCCCCATGCTGCAAGACATCTGATATTCGGCGGTGGACATCAAAGCGATACCTCGCAGTCTAAGCAACTCGGCCTTAAAATCATTCCAAGATTGGCCCGTCCATGCCGCTGTTGTCTCCCATTCTTGAACTAACATAGCGTAAAAATGGGGGTCTTCCCATTCATACACCCATCTGGTCGCAGGTTGTGTGGTAATGTCAGGAATGTGATAGTTATAGCTTGCCTGGGAGGTATCACTGTACGAGGAAGAAGAATGCTGCGGAGTGTCGTAATCTGTAGGTGCATAAACAGTCCTCTGCGACTCCGGTTGTCCATGGTCGCGGTCCTAAGTAGCATGCGTAAACTGGGTCTCACCTGCAAAAAACCATTATTAGTAGTTTAGAAGTCATACACAGAAACAATTGTGCGTACGTAGGTGCAATGGATACCTGTGAAACGAAGACCACCACCTCCACCAGAACCACTACCACCAGCACCAAACCCACTGCCACCACCACCACTACTAGAACCACTACCACCAGCAGCACCACCAGCACCATCACCATCACCATCACTGCCACCGTCACTGTCGTCATCAGAACCGTCATCAGTTGAGCTGCTATCCTGAGACTCCTGATACGGTGGACTACGCTGAGCCTCATCCTCAGTTTCAGTGTCACTGGTCACTTGCTTTTTCTTTTCGCGTTGACGCTTGGGGTCACCCTTCTTAGGCGGCATCTGCATCTTCCTCTTCCCGAGGTGACTATCACCCACATGTCTACGGGCCCAATCACTGATGGAATCATCTCCCGTGGCCTGACGTAGATCTTGGGCGTCTATGTGGTCACTACGAGCACAAACAAATAAATCACATAAATAAAATGGACATACATAATATGAAAGCCAGACAGAGACACACATTATACCTGACAATATGTGATGGCATAGGGGCGTCTACTTCGTCATCATCCTCATCAAGAACTGGTGCCTGGTTTGATCTACCATACTCCATCCATTGCCTAACTGGATTGTTCGAGTCATAGAATGAGACTTCGGCGAACTTGTCAATGAAATCTTCGTCATCATGCAGTGGCGGTCCAGAGATATCCGCTAGTCGCAGCCGAAGATTGTAGTTGACATACACAAGCTTGTTTAGTTTTTTGTGGGACAACCGATTGCGAACCTTCGTATGAAGCAAGGCAAAAGTACTCCAATTCCGCTCGCATCCACTGGAGGAGATACATTGTGCAACAAGCCGCAAAGCAAGACGCTGCAAATTTGGAGTTTGACTACCAAATATCATCCACCAGGCCGCTGCAAGTGTAACACATTATGTTAGATATATATTCCACGAGAGCAAAGCATCAAGGGTAGAGAAGTGCTCTTAGGCTCTTACATGGGCTAGTCCTTGGATCCGCTGCCATTTTCATAGCGAGTTCGGAGCCAAACTCACCAAGCTTCTGTCGAAAAATCTCTGCCTCTTGTAAAGCCTGCATGGCGCTCTGCAAATCCGTCATGCGCGAAAATGTATCTTTCAGACCATTAAACATTGTTGGAGTTGGATCCATTTTATATGCGTACTTTGGATTTAGGACAGCAGCTGCAACACATGACAAATGCCAAACAAGGGAACGGTAAGTATTCATTTCATGGAGCTTGCTAAGTAAATATAATTCATGATCGTACCTGAACCCACATACGTGTCAATGTACACGTCAGTAATCCTGTTGTCCATAATCTGTCGATACTCATTCCATGTCTGCTTATTTCTTCCAAAGACAGACTCCATCTCCATTTTGCAAGTCTGGTAGGCATACACTACATCACACATGTTAGGCTGCTTGTCTTGATCAGCGAAGCGGAGGAACTTATAAATTGGTTGAACTATTTTGATGATGTATTCCAGTCCCTCCCACCACTGGATACTTGATAACCTTGAATGAGCAAAGCGACCGTCTTCACATTTTATCCACTTGCTTTGCAGAAATTCAGGAGAAGACATCCACTGCATGAACTTGTCACGTTTCCGGTGAAAGCTCTCTAGGAACATGTAGTTGGTCCCAAATCTAGTAACATTCCACTTGACCAACTCACCACCGATTGCCTTCCTCATCATTACATTCAACTGAGCATGGTTGTGCAAAAAGGTTGAGATTCGCTTGCATGTTGCGATTGTACCTGCATGTTCGGGCCTTTCACCAATATCCTTCAACATCAAGTTGATGGTGTGTGCAAGGCATGGCGTCCAAGCAATATGAGCATAATGGTTCCCCAGTATCTTGCAAACTTTTTTGTAGTTGGCGCCATTGTCGGTCACCACATGTACGACATGCTCGGCGCCAATCTCTTCAACAACCTTACGAATTTCCTGAAAAATAACCACAACAGTTTTTACAAATGTGACGTAAATCACAATATTATAAATAGTATGAACCTAACAACATGTTCAGAAACTACCTGGTATAAATAATTGGCATCTTGACTTCGCCCAGTTGCATTAACAGATTTATGAAACCATGTGACCCCATTGCAATAAATCAGGAAGTTGATGACACTCATTCTAGTGGGGCCAGTCCAAGAATCACACATCAACGTTACGCCAAAGTTGGTCCATTCCTTCTGAAACTTTGCGTACCTAGCCTTCAAGTCTTTCTCGTTCTCATCTAGGTACTTGCCATCGATATCCCTTCCAATAGGTGACACAATGCCTTCACCTGTAAGCAGAAGCCATTCGTGAGAATACATAAAGATAGAAACGTCAAAATTGAGAGAGATGACTCTGAAAGTTGTACTAACCCCACTTTTGTGTCTCTCTCACCGCACTTATGAAGTACGGATTGTCGGCCTGTCGTCCTGAGATTCCTGCAACATGGAAAAACTTTCCCCAAGCTTTCCCAATAGCTTCCTTTGCATTCTTCCCCTTCTGCGTCCAAGACCCTGTATCAATCCTTGGTTGGACCATTCCTCTCCTCCTACCGGCTGCCAAATTGTAGTCCTGCAGAACCACAGGAGTCTCCCTCTGTGATCCTGCTCTTCGAAACATCCTTTGCAAAGGATTCCCACCCTGTGAACCACTACCCCCTCCACAGTCGTAATTACCTCCTCTCTGTTGCACCCCCTGCTCGTACTCATATTCTGCTCTCGACTGATTAAGTGCTTGCTGGAGCTGCTCCTCATATTCATCATCACCAAGTGGATGGTTACCCTCCGCTGCAGCCTTCTCTCTTGCCAACTTTTGTCGAGACCGGTCAGAAGTTGCCTTTTTAGTTCTATCAAGATCACGTTGAAAGTACTCACGCACATCATCTGGCACGCTTCTGCAATGCACCACCTGCGACCCGCGACCGGCTAAATGTTCTTTGAATCTTGTTGCACCACCACCTCCTTTCATCGTATGACAGTACTTGCACCTCCACCCAGGAGAAAGGTTTTCACCATGCTCCCATACAATGTCTTTTCCTCTGCTTGACATTGTGCACCTGCATGAATGGACAACACAAACTAATCAATCACATAGATTAAATCTACGTAAATAAGTGGCTAAGTCACAACCTTCCACCTAAATAAAATTTACCTAAACAATATAAACCTAAAATATACATCAGTATATACCTAAAATATACATCAGTATTAGCACACCTACAACCTAAAATATACATCAAACCTAAAATCCTAAACCAAATCTGTAATACCCCGGGTATTACGGATTAATTAATCTGCCATGTCATCATATTTAAATTAATCATTTGCATATGATTGTGATTAGGTCCCTAGAGTGATTTGAATTTAATTAGTATTTGTTTGTAAAATTAAATTTCCAAATAAAGGTTTAAAAATTTACTTTCATTAGGGCCAAAACCTAATTCAAAATCTAAAAGGAATTTGGAGATAGTCCCTTAATAAAAGTTTTAGATCTTTTAAAATGGAACAACTTTTATTTTTGGAGATTTCAAAGTTCTGTGGTGGAAATTTAAATTTATTTCAAAACAATGATTTAAAACTTAGTTTTGGATTGGCATTTCAAAAATTATTTGGAATCTGGCAAAGCTTCCTAAATAGAAGTTGTAAAGCTCATTGAGTAGAACAACTTTTATTTTGGCAATTTTTCAAGTTGTTGTGTAAAATAAAAAGTAATTTTGAAAATGCAGTTTGAAATTCAAAAACCAAGTTTACCCCTTTTGCTGTAGTTTCAAAAATATTGCGAATTTGAACTTGGTTCCAAAAGCAAAGTTGTTCAGAATTTCAAACCCTACAACTTTTGTTTTTGCAGATTTTCATGTTTGTATGCAAAATCAGTCGAATTTGGTCAAAGACCGACAGCCCTAGGGTCTAGGTGCTACAGTGTTTCGCCCCTCTTCCTGTTCGCGAACAGAGCCGGCAGCCGCCGTGCCGGGCGCGCGCGCGCGGCCGCCCGTGCCGGCCGGGATCGTGTCCCCGCGACCTCGGCAGATACGGGCGCGCGTGCGCCGCGTCGTCCTGGTTCTGTCCCCCTCGCTCCCGACCTTTAGAAAGGCGACGAGGCCCTCCCCCTCGCCATTTCTTTCTCTCCCGGCCACCTTCGAGCTCTCTCGGTCCCCGGCTAAATTCGCCGCGCTCCGTCCATCACCACCCTCTCCATCTCACAGCCAGCTTCGTGGTGAGCCCCAGATACTCGCGCACCTTTTTCCCCTCTCTTTACCGGCTTGTGCTCGCCGGCGACGTGCTCGCCGCCGCCACCGAGCCGCCGCGTACGTGTCTCCAGGTGCTGTGCGCCTCGGATCTCGTCGTATCTTAGCTTGGTAGACTCGCCTTGGAGTGTAGAGTCCGTCAGTGCCCTCGGCTTCGTCCCTCGGCTCACCGTCGGCGAGCTAGGGGCGGCGGACCGCCGGCGCACCCGCCTCTGTTGAAACAGAGGAGAGGCCAGGGGCCTCGGCTTAGAAGATAAGTTTTCCCAGGGGGTTAAGCGCGAAGTTCATGACTCTTGTGAATAGTGAAGATCGGACCGCGGGTTGATTTCCAGTTTCCCCAGGGTCTCTTTTGCAAAGCCGTCGGCGCCGGGCGCGGGCAGGCCGAGTGGGCCGGCTCGCTCTGGACTTGGGCCGTAGTGGGCTGATTTGGTCTTTTCTTTTTCCAGTGAATTTCAAAATGCTTTTCTTTTATATATTCATGTGAATAGTGCTGATATTTGTTAATTTCATATGAATTAATCTGCTAGGTGTAAAAATGTGAGAATAATTGTGTACGCTCTCTGTAATATGTAGTATTTGTTAAAAATATAATATAGGGTGTTCCAGTGCTTTTAATCTGCTGTATAAATCAGTGAAGTAATTAATAAATGCAAGTTTGTGTAATTTTAATTAATTATCTGTAAATCCAAAAATCATGAAATTTATTGTGGCTCTGTTTTATGATAAAACCTAGCTGTTGGTAAAGTTTGGTTGCAATTGAAGTTAGTTTGGTCAATTAATTAATATATGTGAAATTAGGGATTAATAAAGTAAATAGAAAAATGAATTTAGGTTTGTTGTGTGAAATTTTGGGTTGAATGAAGACCAAGGATCTTTCGCTGTGTGATCCTTGGCAATTTGAGAACTTAGTGCTTGATAGTAGTCATAAAGCTGTGTAGCGGCTTTCTGTGACCGTTAAAAAGGTCAATAAAATAAAAGTAGGAAACATTACTTTTACCTTCCGTAGATTGTTTACAACTTTACCGTGAAGGAAAGTTGTACTCAAGGTATTAATGGTTTACTTCCAAGCATTTCATTTGTTGCCCTCATGCCACGCTAAGCATACATCATTGCATACGTGTAGTGCCCGTTCCCGAGGTGGTCCAGGTCGAGACTACTACTGAGGAGGCCACTCCAGAAGTCATCCAAGGATTCGACATCTGCGGGACTGATCCCGATCCGACGCTGTACACGATCCAAGGCAAGCCCCGGTGCATTCAGCCCCTCTATTACAAAATATTTATAATTCGAGTTAATCTACTGCATTAGGTTAATAGGAGTTGATTGTCACCTATCCAGACGCATTGTCTCAAATAAATACCCTGAAACCTGATTTAAATAAAATGGTTTGAGAAATGCTTAGGCATGCTTAATGAACTTAGCTTTGCGTAAAAGAAAAACTATTTTCTGTGACATGATTATACTTATACTTTGATTGGTGAAGAACTGGTTATCCGTTGGTCGATGTGTATTTGGGTTGGAGTCCCAATGCATGGTCGCTTTCGGAGTAATTTGGAACTGGTCGATGTCTTTGGAAACGTGTTTCGTTGGGTGGCCAGCTCATGGGGCGGCGTTCCCTATGTCTCACTCACCCGACAGGCACGATAATAAAAACTGTCGGGTAGTCTTGTACTTGGGTTAGAGTCCCAATGCAGGATTGACGGCAGGAAGGAAGTAGGGACCGTTCGTTGTAGGCCTGCTGTGATCATGATGAACAGCCTAGCCACATACCAATGCGGAAAGCCTAGAGTTCGGTGGCGCTATTGCTGGAACCGACAACCACGCACTGGGAGTGGAGAGATGGCGAGAGTAGCTTGTACCCACGTGGCCGGCGTGCCTGGATAAGAGTGGAGTACTGTGCTCTCGGGTGGCGCAGGACCGGTTCCGGGATAGCAAAGCCGTGACGACGGGTTGGTATATGTATGCCGGCGTGCTGCATATGCAGTGTGGTTAGAATCCCCAGCTGGGTACTTTCTGGATTCGAATCGACGTGCTCCTCGGTTATGGAGACTTGATCCTCACACTCTACACCGAAAAGTGGTTCTCAACTAGGTTATCTGAATGAATAAAGTAATTAAAAGAATGATGATACATGAGTCTGAATATTGGAGCTATAAATATGATTATAATAATGACAAAATAAAATATGGATCAGGATAGGTTGCTTTTCTGCAAACTCCTCATCCTCTGCTAGCCTTACCCATAGCCTTGCATTCCTGAGTCTCATTTTACACCCTTAGTCGGGTAAGTCTTGCGGAGTACCCCAAGTACTCAGGGTTTGTTAACCCCGTTGCAGGAGGACCGCAGTCGGAGATCTGTCTTGCTCCATGTTGCGTGACCGTGGTCGAAGAAGAAAGCGGCGATGAGTGAAGTGGAACCCGTGGGCAGGGTTCGAGTTATCTTATCTAGTATTGTGTAACTATTCCACTGCTACTGTTATGTCCTCTGGCCTGTAATAACTATATGTGAATCCTATTTGAACAACTGGTTTGTAATCTAAATGTTATGTAATCTTCCGCACTGTACTCTGTTGTATTTTTATTATGAAATGTTGTAATCCTGTAATGGTTCTGCAATGGTGATCCTGTCGGAGAAAAGGGCGCTAATGTAGCCCGACAGACCTGTCTAGATCATTTGGGACACGGGCCCGGCTGTCAGAAGTCGTTAGTGACAATGACAGGTGCCAGTGGGCCAGGTGATTTAGCCGGTTCTGTTACAGTTGGTACCAGAGCATTCCATTGCTAATCATTATGGATTACTTTTCAAAAATTTCAAAATGTTTTGGATCATAAAAAGTATAACCTATTATTTTGGGTCCAAATTGCTTCTATCCTTATCTTGTTCAGTAGTTCTTGCCTTGTTCTATATTTTACCTTATGGGATTAAGGTAGCATGTGGAATAATATTATTATTAGCCCTATGTTAAAAATTTATTTATGTATGTAGGTACCCTGCATGATTTAAATTCGTAAGTACGTACATGCATCATGATAATCACACCTGTTAATTAACTTCCTCCTTAAAGTGGGTTTTTGGGATAGTTTACCAAACCTATTCTTGCTAACCTATTATATCTTAAAATTCCACTTACCTTCTCCAGATGGCCCGTTGCAAGCTCACTGCACGCAAGATGACCGGACCACGTGGCGTTCCACGCCACCAGTTGGCGCCACGCGCTGGCGAGGAAGGAGCTTCTGGGAGTCGCTCACCTCGTCGCAGCAGCGAGGAGCTTGAGGCTGAGGTTGGAAGGCTGCAGGATCTAGTCAGGCAGTGGGAGGAAGAATACAGAGTGGCACGTCTCAACCACTACCGTGACGTGAGGACCAATCGAGATCTGCGTCGAGAGATCGATCGCCTGACCAAGCAGAGGGATGAAGCTTGGGATCGTGAGGAGACGATCATGGACAGGATGCTCGAGGCGGAGCAGCGTGTTGGTCAGCTTGAGCTCGACAACAACGTCTTGCACGAGGAGGTGCATGAGCTCTATGGTGAGCTCCACCCTATTCCTGCACCGCAGGAGGAGGATCCTGAGTTGGGAGTTGTCCTCGGTCAGGAGGATGAGGACGTGGAGGATGTTGACGTGGAGGTCGAGCCGGTCGAGGTCGTCGAGGTAGACGCCGAGGAGGACTTCGAGGAGATCGACGAGGACAGTGACGCTTCTGGCGCGTCTGGGATCGATGAGGACTAGGCCGGTGTGGCCTAGAGTTGTCAGCTAAATGTTCTCTTTTGTCTGTAATATAGGTGCTTGCCTAGAAAACCTTAGTTATGGGTTGTGGGTCTTGTCTGGGTGCAAGCCATGTTGTGTGAACCTTGTAATATTGCTGTGTGCTGCTATGTTTGCTTAACTAATGTAAGACTCAAGTCGGGTTTGCTTATTAACAGATGGGAGACAACTCTGATAATGCAACTGGTGTTCCCCAACCACCTCAGTTTCCACCCACTCTGGCAGAGGCCATCGCTGCATTGACCAATGTTGCAGCACTGTTAGCTCAGAATCAGCAAGATCGTGGTGGACGTCGTGGCCGCCGGGATAATGAGGATACCACCTATGTTGACTTCACTGACACCCGCCCACCAGTGTTCACTAAGGCTGATGAACCTTTGGAAGCTGATGATTGGCTCCGTACCATGGAGCAGAAGTTTAGTCTGATTCACTGCACCGAGATCCAGAAACCGCTGTTTGCAGCTCAGCAACTCCGTGGCCCTGCGACTACTTGGTATGCCAACCTGTTGGCTGCGCAGGATGCTGGACATCAACTTACCTGGCAAGAGTTCCGTGACGCTTTTCGTGCTCATTACATCCCTGCGGGTGTGATGAAGTTGAAGCTGGATCAGTTTCTGGCCCTGAAGCAGAATGAGTCAACTGTCGCTCAGTATCTTGGGCAGTTCAACCACTTGGCACAGTATGCACCTGAGCATACCAACACTGATTCTAAGAGGAGAGCCTGCTTTGTCAGAGGTCTGAATTTCAAGATTCAACGCAGTCTGTCTAACAACCTCAAGTGCACTTTTCATGAGGCAGTGGATAGTGCAATAGCTTTTGAGGAAAGCGACCGTCAGCTCCAAGAAGAGAAGAAGAAGAGCAAAAGGTCTAGCTCTTCTGGCAGTCAGAAACGCCAGAAAGTTATCTATCATCCTACCCACCATAACCGTCCGTCATATCCCCATCAGCAGGTAGTTGTGCGCACTGCCGCTACCTCTCATACCTCTAATCAGCAAAACACCACTCAGCCGAATGCCCCTGGCGTTCGTATCAACACTCCACAGACCAACTATAATCACCCATGCTACAACTGTGGAAAGATAGGACACTGGGCCCGTGATTGCCCTTTTCCGAAACAGAACAACCAGAATGTGCAGAAAAGTCCTGGTGTTCCGCAACAGCAAGTTCAGCACCGTGGTCACCAGCAGCACGCTCAGAAGGGCAAGATTGTCAAGAAGGCAGGTCGGGTTTATTACACTCAGATCGAAGATATTCCTGCTGGAGAACCCGTCATGATGGGTAAGTTTCCTGTTGCTAGTCATTCTGCCGTTCTGCTATTTGATTCTGGTGCATCTCATTCGTTCATCAACCGTACATTTGTGGTTAAGCATGATATATCTATTGGGGAGATAAAGGAAGATTTCCTTATACATTCGCCCGGGGGGCGTATAACTACTAAAGAGGTAGTTCAGAGAGTACCTATAGAGCTGGGAGGGCATAAATTCCCAACCACAATGATAGTACTTAAGGATCAGGATATAGATGTGATATTAGGTATGAATTGGATGTATCAGCACAAGGCCTTGATTGATGTGTTGAATAGAACCATAAGAGTGAACATACCTAATAGTCAAACTCAACTTCTTATCCAACTTCCATTGCCCGTAAGAAAGATTGAAAAGACCGTGCAAAGGTTGTGTGCCACCGCAGTTGAAGAAGTGTTGAAGATTCCAGTAGTCTGCGAGTTTCCAGATGTGTTTCCTGATGAGTTGCCCGGTTTGCCACCTGATCGAGATGTGGAATTTGCTATTGAGCTAAAACCTGGAACCGCACCTATATCTCGTAGAGCCTACAGGATGCCTCCCAAGGAATTGGCAGAGCTTAAAGTGCAGCTACAAGATTTGCTAGATAAGGGTTTCATCAGACCCAGCTCATCTCCTTGGGGTTGTCCTGCCATCTTTGTCAAGAAGAAAGACAAATCCCTCCGACTCTGTATTGATTACCGTCCACTCAATGAGGTCACCATCAAAAACAAATATCCTTTACCCCGTATTGACCTACTCTTTGACCAACTGGCTGGAGCTAAGGTGTTTTCCAAAATTGACCTTAGGTCTGGCTACCACCAAATAAAGATTCGTCCCGAAGACATCCCAAAAACAGCTTTCACCACTAGATATGGCCTATATGAATACCTCGTCATGTCTTTTGGCCTAACCAATGCCCCCGCCTATTTCATGTACCTCATGAATTCCGTCTTCATGCCTGAGCTCGACAAATTTGTTGTCGTATTCATTGATGACATCCTGATCTATTCTAAAACACCCGAAGAACATGCCAACCACCTCCGTATCGTCTTGAATCGTTTAAGAGAACATCAACTCTATGCCAAATTCAGCAAATGTGAGTTCTGGTTGGACCGAGTTCCATTTCTTGGGCATATCCTGACAGCGGAAGGTGTGTCAGTAGATCCAAGTAAGGTGGAAGAAATCTTGAACTGGAAACCACCAACCACTGTGCACCAGATTCGCAGCTTCATGGGAATGGCGGGGTATTACCGCCGATTCATTCCGGATTTCTCAAAAATAGCTAAGCCTATAACCAACCTATTGAAGACTCAGGTCAAGTTTGTCTGGTCACCAGAATGCGAGACAGCGTTTCAAACCTTGAAGAGATGTTTGACCACTGCACCAGTCCTTGCTCAGCCAGATATTGAAAAGCCGTTTGATGTGTACTGCGATGCGTCGGGTACTGGCCTTGGTTGTGTTTTGATGCAAGAGGGCCGAGTCATTGCTTATGCTTCACGACAACTCCGGCCTCATGAAGAGAATTATCCCACTCATGATCTTGAATTGGCAGCTGTGGTTCATGCATTGAAGATCTGGCGTCACTACTTGTTAGGTAGCACATGCAATGTCTACACCGATCACAAAAGCCTGAAATACATCTTTACACAAGAAGAATTAAATATGAGGCAACGAAGATGGCTTGAGTTGATAAAAGATTATGATATTGAAGTGCACTACCATCCTGGTAAAGCTAATGTGGTTGCCGACGCACTCAGTCGGAAGGCTCATTGTAATTGCTTGACGGTGAAGCCATATGATCTGTCGTTGTGTTACGGGTTAGAAAAATTGGGCATAGAAATAGTCCCTCAAGGCAGTTGGAACAATATCAGCATCAGACCCTCCATCCGTGATGAAATCGTGGCTGCTCAGAAAAATAGTAAAGGTATCAGGCACATCAAAGAGAAAATCCAAGCAGGGAAAGCAGATTGTTTCAGAATTGATGATGAAGGGATTGTATGGTTCAAGAATCGGCTTGTAGTTCC
This sequence comes from Eremochloa ophiuroides, assembly GCA_038502445.1. Taxonomy (NCBI): domain Eukaryota; kingdom Viridiplantae; phylum Streptophyta; class Magnoliopsida; order Poales; family Poaceae; genus Eremochloa; species Eremochloa ophiuroides. Next base: position 10,143,227 of record JAHLJS010000002.1, read on the forward strand.
AAAAATTCCAGAGTTACGTGGCAAGATTCTTGACGAAGCTCATTTGACAAGATACTCTATTCATCCGGGAAGCAACAAAATGTACCAGGATTTGAAACAGAAGTTTTGGTGGACTAAGATGAAGATCGAGATTGCTCAGTATGTAGCAAAATGCGACACTTGTCAGAAAGTAAAAGCTGTACACATGAAGCCTGGTGGAGAGCTGCAACCATTACCTATTCCTGCATGGAAATGGGAAGACATCAGCATGGATTTCATTTTGGGTCTCCCAACAACCTCTAGGGGTTTCAATTCCATCTGGGTTGTTGTGGACCGCCTCACTAAACAAGCTCATTTCTTGCCTGTCAAGAAAATGTACAGGGCTCCGCACTATGCCAAGCTATACATAGAAAATCTGATGAAGCTACATGGAGTGCCCAAGACCATTGTCTCTGACCGAGGTACTCAGTTTATATCCCAATTTTGGAGATCCTTTCATAAATCATTGGGTACAAAACTCCTGCATAGCACAGCCTATCATCCTCAGACTGACGGACAGACAGAGAGGATAAATCAGATACTTGAAGACATGTTAAGAGCCTGTGCACTCAATTACCCTGAGAAATGGGACGAGTGTTTGGCATTGGCCGAATTCTCATACAACAACAGTTACCAAGAAAGTATAAAAATGGCTCCGTTTGAAGCAGTATACGGCCGCAGGTGTCGTACTCCATTGAATTGGTCCGAGCCTGGAGAAAGATGGTTCTATGGAGTTGACTTGGTCAATGAAGCCGAAGAGAAGGTTCGACTGATACAGGAAAATTTGAAAGTGGCACAGTCACGACAGAAAAGTTATGCCGATCAGCGGCGCAGACCTTTGACATTTCAGGTTGGAGACTATGTATACTTGAAAGTTTCGCCTATGAAAGGAGTTAACCATTTTGGAGTCAAAGGCAAGTTAGCCCCGCGTTATATTGGACCGTTCTTAATCATAGGACGCGTGGGAAAGGTAGCTTACAAGCTTGAATTGCCAGAACATCTCTCGGAAGTACACAATGTGTTTCATGTTTCTCAGCTGAAGAAGTGTCTCCGAGTACCTGGACAAGTCATCGATGTTGAAGGAGTAGCACTTGAACCTGAATTGACATACTCGGAGCAGCCAGTACGAGTTTTGGATATAAAGGACCGTGTTACCCGAAGGACCACAACCAGATGGTACAAGATCCAATGGAGTGATCATTCTGAAGATGAAGCTACCTGGGAATCTGAAGATTTCTTGGCAGAAAACTTCCCTGAGTTCTTTGCTACCTTGTAAAATGTAACCCTGTCTTTTAATGCGTATGTTTTCCCCTTGTCTCTTGTTTGAGTATGAACTGGTTGTTGTTAGCTCTTTTTCCTATGCCTTGTTCCAATCTTGGTTATGTACCTAATCTCGGGACGAGATTTCTTTTAGGGGGGAAGGCTGTAATACCCCGGGTATTACGGATTAATTAATCTGCCATGTCATCATATTTAAATTAATCATTTGCATATGATTGTGATTAGGTCCCTAGAGTGATTTGAATTTAATTAGTATTTGTTTGTAAAATTAAATTTCCAAATAAAGGTTTAAAAATTTACTTTCATTAGGGCCAAAACCTAATTCAAAATCTAAAAGGAATTTGGAGATAGTCCCTTAATAAAAGTTTTAGATCTTTTAAAATGGAACAACTTTTATTTTTGGAGATTTCAAAGTTCTGTGGTGGAAATTTAAATTTATTTCAAAACAATGATTTAAAACTTAGTTTTGGATTGGCATTTCAAAAATTATTTGGAATCTGGCAAAGCTTTCTAAATAGAAGTTGTAAAGCTCATTGAGTAGAACAACTTTTATTTTGGCAATTTTTCAAGTTGTTGTGTAAAATAAAAAGTAATTTTGAAAATGCAGTTTGAAATTCAAAAACCAAGTTTACCCCTTTTGCTATAGTTTCAAAAATATTGCGAATTTGAACTTGGTTCCAAAAGCAAAGTTGTTCAGAATTTCAAACCCTACAACTTTTGTTTTTGCAGATTTTCATGTTTGTATGCAAAATCAGTCGAATTTGGTCAAAGACCGACAGCCCTAGGGTCTAGGTGCTACAGTGTTTCGCCCCTCTTCCTGTTCGCGAACAGAGCCGGCAGCCGCCGTGCCGGGCGCGCGCGCGCGGCCGCCCGTGCCGGCCGGGATCGTGTCCCCGCGACCTCGGCAGATACGGGCGCGCGTGCGCCGCGTCGTCCTGGTTCTGTCCCCCTCGCTCCCGACCTTTAGAAAGGCGACGAGGCCCTCCCCCTCGCCATTTCTTTCTCTCCCGGCCACCTTCGAGCTCTCTCGGTCCCCGGCTAAATTCGCCGCGCTCCGTCCATCACCACCCTCTCCATCTCACAGCCAGCTTCGTGGTGAGCCCCAGATACTCGCGCACCTTTTTCCCCTCTCTTTACCGGCTTGTGCTCGCCGGCGACGTGCTCGCCGCCGCCACCGAGCCGCCGCGTACGTGTCTCCAGGTGCTGTGCGCCTCGGATCTCGTCGTATCTTAGCTTGGTAGACTCGCCTTGGAGTGTAGAGTCCGTCAGTGCCCTCGGCTTCGTCCCTCGGCTCACCGTCGGCGAGCTAGGGGCGGCGGACCGCCGGCGCACCCGCCTCTGTTGAAACAGAGGAGAGGCCAGGGGCCTCGGCTTAGAAGATAAGTTTTCCCAGGGGGTTAAGCGCGAAGTTCATGACTCTTGTGAATAGTGAAGATCGGACCGCGGGTTGATTTCCAGTTTCCCCAGGGTCTCTTTTGCAAAGCCGTCGGCGCCGGGCGCGGGCAGGCCGAGTGGGCCGGCTCGCTCTGGACTTGGGCCGTAGTGGGCTGATTTGGTCTTTTCTTTTTCCAGTGAATTTCAAAATGCTTTTCTTTTATATATTCATGTGAATAGTGCTGATATTTGTTAATTTCATATGAATTAATCTGCTAGGTGTAAAAATATGAGAATAATTGTGTACGCTCTCTGTAATATGTAGTATTTGTTAAAAATATAATATAGGGTGTTCCAGTGCTTTTAATCTGCTGTATAAATCAGTGAAGTAATTAATAAATGCAAGTTTGTGTAATTTTAATTAATTATCTGTAAATCCAAAAATCATGAAATTTATTGTGGCTCTGTTTTATGATAAAACCTAGCTGTTGGTAAAGTTTGGTTGCAATTGAAGTTAGTTTGGTCAATTAATTAATATATGTGAAATTAGGGATTAATAAAGTAAATAGAAAAATGAATTTAGGTTTGTTGTGTGAAATTTTGGGTTGAATGAAGACCAAGGATCTTTCGCTGTGTGATCCTTAGCAATTTGAGAACTTAGTGCTTGATAGTAGTCATAAAGCTGTGTAGCGGCTTTCTGTGACCGTTAAAAAGGTCAATAAAACAAAAGTAGGAAACATTACTTTTACCTTCCGTAGATTGTTTACAACTTTACCGTGAAGGAAAGTTGTACTCAAGGTATTAATGGTTTACTTCCAAGCATTTCATTTGTTGCCCTCATGCCACGCTAAGCATACATCATTGCATACGTGTAGTGCCCGTTCCCGAGGTGGTCCAGGTCGAGACTACTACTGAGGAGGCCACTCCAGAAGTCATCCAAGGATTCGACATCTGCGGGACTGATCCCGATCCGACGCTGTACACGATCCAAGACAAGCCCCGGTGCATTCAGCCCCTCTATTACAAAATATTTATAATTCGAGTTAATCTACTGCATTAGGTTAATAGGAGTTGATTGTCACCTATCCAGACGCATTGTCTCAAATAAATACCCTGAAACCTGATTTAAATAAAATGGTTTGAGAAATGCTTAGGCATGCTTAATGAACTTAGCTTTGCGTAAAAGAAAAACTATTTTCTGTGACATGATTATACTTATACTTTGATTGGTGAAGAACTGGTTATCCGTTGGTCGATGTGTATTTGGGTTGGAGTCCCAATGCATGGTCGCTTTCGGAGTAATTTGGAACTGGTCGATGTCTTTGGAAACGTGTTTCGTTGGGTGGCCAGCTCATGGGGCGGCGTTCCCTATGTCTCACTCACCCGACAGGCACGATAATAAAAACTGTCGGGTAGTCTTGTACTTGGGTTAGAGTCCCAATGCAGGATTGACGGCAGGAAGGAAGTAGGGACCGTTCGTTGTAGGCCTGCTGTGATCATGATGAACAGCCTAGCCACATACCAATGCGGAAAGCCTAGAGTTCGGTGGCGCTATTGCTGGAACCGACAACCACGCACTGGGAGTGGAGAGATGGCGAGAGTAGCTTGTACCCACGTGGCCGGCGTGCCTGGATAAGAGTGGAGTACTGTGCTCTCGGGTGGCGCAGGACCGGTTCCGGGATAGCAAAGCCGTGACGACGGGTTGGTATATGTATGCCGGCGTGCTGCATATGCAGTGTGGTTAGAATCCCCAGCTGGATACTTTCTGGATTCGAATCGACGTGCTCCTCGGTTATGGAGACTTGATCCTCACACTCTACACCGAAAAGTGGTTCTCAACTAGGTTATCTGAATGAATAAAGTAATTAAAAGAATAATGATACATGAGTCTGAATATTGGAGCTATAAATATGATTATAATAATGACAAAATAAAATATGGATCAGGATAGGTTGCTTTTCTGCAAACTCCTCATCCTCTGCTAGCCTTACCCATAGCCTTGCATTCCTGAGTCTCATTTTACACCCTTAGTCGGGTAAGTCTTGCGGAGTACCCCAAGTACTCAGGGTTTGTTAACCCCGTTGCAGGAGGACCGCAGTCGGAGATCTGTCTTGCTCCATGTTGCGTGACCGTGGTCGAAGAAGAAAGCGGCGATGAGTGAAGTGGAACCCGTGGGCAGGGTTCGAGTTATCTTATCTAGTATTGTGTAACTATTCCACTGCTACTGTTATGTCCTCTGGCCTGTAATAACTATATGTGAATCCTATTTGAACAACTGGTTTGTAATCTAAATGTTATGTAATTTTCCGCACTGTACTCTGTTGTATTTTTATTATGAAATGTTGTAATCCTGTAATGGTTCTGCAATGGTGATCCTGTCGGAGAAAAGGGCGCTAATGTAGCCCGACAGACCTGTCTAGATCATTTGGGACACGGGCCCGGCTGTCAGAAGTCGTTAGTGACAATGACAGGTGCCAGTGGGCCAGGTGATTTAGCCGGTTCTGTTACAAAATCCTAAACATAACCCTAACTAATAACCTAAACACACCATAAATCCTACTAAAATCCTAAATCAAATTACCACTGCACCCTAGATCAATAGATAACTACTTCCTATTCCAAATCCTAAAGCTAATCCTACTAAAAATGCTCAAGAAAAAAAAGAAACAACCTTACCTGCCGAAATCGGAGAAACCGCGCGGTTACCGGTTGAAACCGGCCGAGAAACCGGTGCAACTGCCCGGTACCCGGAGGATCCGCGCGCGCGTCGGTATCCCGGTCTTACCGACCGGTATACCGGTCCTACCGGCCGGTAATAAAGCGGCGGCGAGCGGACGAGCGGGGAGGCGGCGGTTTCGGCTGCTGCGGCGCGGAGGGGGGAAATGGGGGGTGGCTGTGTCCCCCCCCCCCCCCGTGACCCAGGGTGCCGTTTTGTGCCTGTTCGGGCCTAATGGGCCTTTTTTTTTACTTCGGGATTTCGAAAAAAATTCTAAATGTAGTCAAATTTGAAAAAATTTGACACCATTGGAATCTATAAATCATGAAGTATTTTTAGGAATTTTTTTACTATTTTTTCCTCCGATTTTAAATTTGAAATTTTGGTTTTTTCAAACCGGCCGGTACCGGTACCGGCCCGGACCGGTATGACCGATAACCGGCCAGTTACCGTGGTATTCCATCGGTAAAAAAAACCCTGAGGCTACCTGCCTGCACCCACAACAAAGTGCGTGCACTGCACGTCGTTGGGCTACGCGCGCAAGTGGAAGCGTGCGTCGCGCGACCTGGCTCCTCGTCGGCTGCGGCTGCGGCTGCGGAACCGCAACTCCAGTAGCATACTGGCAGTATGGCTTCTCGTCGGCGGCAGGGTCCGAGTTGGCGCGTGGCGCCTCGCGGGCCAAGATATATGCAGCGGTGCATGCGCACCACTATGGTCATCATGGGCCTATCTGTGGCCGGTTGTTCGCTCCGTCTCGCTTTCGGCTTTTCCCCGGCGCGCACTGGGCACTGGCAGTCTGGCACTACAGGAGGCGGCATAAACGGAAAGCGAGAGACTGGGCCCTGTTTAGATCCAGTGCAAATTACAACTACAACTAGTCACATCAATGTTGCGACACATGCATGGAGCATTAAATGTAGACGAAATGTTTGCATGTTTGTACTTTTTGCATGTAAATCACGAGACGAATCTTTTAAACCTACTTGGGTCATGATTGGACAAAAGTTGTCAAATACAAACGAACGTGCTACAGTGTAAAATTGCAACTGCAATTGGGATCTAAACGGGGCCTGGTCCAGGCCATGAGATGATATGATATGAGATGACAGCGTTCGCTATTCTATGCACAACTGCTGTTGGAAAAGGGCCAGCTCTGACTTGTGTTCAATTCTTCCGCTGCGCGCGGGGTGGGCTGTCCGCCGTCCGCGCCCGCCCGCGTGCGTGATCGGGCTGCGACGGATCGGACGTGTGCGGCCGGTGTAAGCCTGGGCACGTTTGATGGTCCTCCTGTTAAGTGTTAGCGTGTGCCCGCCCGGGCTGTTCAGCTCCACTCACCTCTGCACCAATTTCAAAAGGTGATTTGCAGAAACGGGTGAGGTTGGTTCCGTCCCCAGCCAACCTGCTAAGTTTGGGTCCACATATTTCCACCCCTGAGCTGCACAAGAGCATCAGTGCGTGTGTTTTGGCCATGGCTGATAGACGCGAATCAAATGATTCCCAAATCAATTGGCTTCCAAATGGGTGTGTGCAGGATCCTATTTCCTAATACTACATGCATGCATGTGATCCCACATCCCAGAGCCTCCCAGGGAGGCAGGGACGCAACGCGAGACTGCACGACAGCTGTTTGACTGGGTGGCATGGTGAACTGGTAGGGGGGCTCCTGGCAGTCCTGACCACACCGTCCTGACCACACCACGCCGCGCCGCACCGAGCTGTAGCCGCGCCTAACTGACGACGATAAAATATAGACGCCACAATTCTGGTGGGATTTTACACCGGAGAAGTAAATGGATACAACAGCTTTTTACTGAACCAAAAAGCAGCTTTTTTCCATGGCATGCTAACCGAGAACCGAACCGAAATAACCGGAACGAAACCGAAATAACTGAAACCGAAAATTTCCGTTCCTTATTCGGTTCCTGATTTTGAAGAACCGAAATAACCGAAGAAAATTCGGTTCCTAGTCTCGGTTAACTTAATTAACCGAAAGAATCGAATTACATGAATTATACTCCACTTACTTGTATTTTGCAAGGTTATGTTTGGTTAATGTGTAATGTTTTATATATGAACTGCTATATATTCTTGTTAGTATATTGCTATTGTTTTCTTATACATTATTATGATTAAAAATAAATATAGTGTTGTATAAATTTATTTTAAAACGCGTATATTTATTGTTGTCTTGAGGTCTTCTAAAAAATTTTGGTTAGTTCGGTTATAACCGAAACCGAACCGAAATAACCGAGAACCGAAATTCTCGGTTCCTAAAATTTTTTAGAACCGATCGGTTCCTATTTTTTAAACCGAATTTCATCAATAACCGAGGGATCCGAACCGAAACCGAACCGAGAACCGAACGCCCACCCTTACATGCCACACCCCGAGGGCATGTTATTTTGATTCTAAAACCAACGAGACTGGAGAGGATCAAGAGAAAATACACTTCAAAACCCTTCTCAGCCCCTTCCAGTCCCTTTTCACTTTAAAGTAACACGAACAAGGTCTAAGCGTGGCAAACCACGGCAGGGAAGCAAACACCTCCGTTATGTTAACCACCGGGGGCAGACTCTCCACTTAAAACAAATGAGCTAAATGTACCAATGGCTCTCAAACTTGTAAGGTATGTCAACCAAGTACATGAACTATACAAAATACATTTCTAGGTACGTATGGTTTGCATACGAGTAGAGTCTGGCTTGTATATGAGAGATTGGCTCACCTAAAACAGCTTCAGTGCATGCAACGATATCATGTTCGATTGATTGTTGTTAGAAGATTTGGGCTATGACCCAAATATCTCCATAGAAATCTCAAAGGCCCACTCACACATGCATGTATATGTGACATGGTGGGTGTAAGATCACGGGCTGGTCTAGAAGGGGGGTTGAATAGGGCTGCAAAATTTCTTCGCAAACAGAGGTCAAACCATAGGGCGGCAGTGCCGGCCTGGGAGCGGCACTGCCGGGATGCCCGGCGCTGCTGCTGCTAGAGCGGCAGTGCTGGACCTCCCCGAGCAGAATCAACACAGTTCAAAATGCAGCCAATGAAAACTAGATCTGGTTAATTACTGATGTTCTCTAGGTTGTATAGAGTGTAGAACACCTCCTTTGCACAGCTCAAACACCACCACAAGGTAGATTGAGGTCAAACCCTAGAAAACAAAGAACTACAACAAGTAGAGAGCAAGTGAACCAAATCAAGTGACACAAGATTTATCCCGTGGTTCAGCTCGCCACAAAAGCTTGCCTACTCCACGTTGTTGAGGCTCCACAAAGGAAACTTGGGTTCACAACTCCCAATCCTCGTTCTCAAGTCAAGGAAGTTAATCCTTGAAAAGAGGGGGCAATTTTACTAGCTTGTGAGGGTGGTTACAAATCTCCCTGGGCTGCCACAAGATTGGCAAGCTCTCCGGGCGACGCTCTACCCGGTTAGGAGCAAGCTCCAAGAGTAACAAATGCAAACCACCGGCTTGAACGCGAATCAAGTGCTTGGAGAAAATGAAGATCACAGCGAGAAGCTTGTTCTTGCTCAAGATGAGCTCACACTCTTCAAGATTTGAGTTGGATTCCAAATGGAGGGAGTGGAGAGCTTTTGGGAGTGAGGGAGAGAGCAAGAGAGAGCCTTCTCTGGTTCTGGAAGCGTGCAAATGGCCGACATGACCGTTGGGGGCGACAGGGAGGTGATTTTGAATCACCCCCGAGTCTAACGGCCAGAATAAGTCGCGGCAGTGCCGGGCCAGAGGCCGGCAGTGCCGCGCTGCCAAAACAGATCAGAATGATATGGAATTTTGTGGCTGGTTTTGGCAGTGGAAATTAGGATGTTTGGTGTGAATATTTGCACTTGGTCACACTTTCAAACCTGTCTTTTGCATCCCCCTTAATAGTATGGCTTTTCCTATACTCAAATTCAAAATAAAAACGAATTTAAACCTCCTTTGAGCTGGATGCCGTATCCATAAGTTGTTAGGGGTCCACCTGCATAAGAATACATCCTCCTAATACCCTTGCCTGTCCATCATCTCAATAAACCACATTAGTCTTCTAATCGCGTGGTCATTATCACCAAAACCCACATTAGGGCTTGATTACACTTACAATCTCCCCCTTTTTGGTGATTGATGACAACCCGATTAGAGAGATAAAGGATAATATACAATAAGGTTTAAATGAGATTTTGAATGTAGAGTCTCCCTCTGAATATGTGAATGGAGTTTGAATTTCCAACTTAGAATGAAAGGTTAAGTTTCACATACTAGAGTGAAATGGGGTCTCTCCCTACATCCATGGTCTCTGTGTGGTGCTGCACACAGTGTCAAGTAGATAATCGTGATGCAAATGACATGTGAGACAATCAGAATGTGTTGCTGCTGTCTGGTAGAGCAGCACTGCCGCCCTGTGGCCGGCACTGCCGCTTGCGCGGCACTGCCGGGCCTGGGCGCGGAACTGTCGCTCTGCCTACAGACAGCAACTGCGCGGAAGTAAAGCACCTACACAGAATACATATGAAATGGAACTAGTTTACGTACAAATACAGGCTGGTTCTTCAACAAAGTACTTAGGTCCACATCCAAATGAAAATAGTGCATGAAGTACTTATTACAAACCAAATGAGTTTGAGAGACACTCTCAACTCTACAGCTGAAAGACCCTAGTTTGGTTTTGGTAATTGATGAAACCAAGTTACTAATCTAAGTGCTAAGTGTGTGTAGTCAAGAGTAGATTAGTGATATGGAGAAAGATGACATGAGCTCAAGTGAAGATCAAGATGAAATGATCAAGAAGAAAGAAAAGAACTTAAAGAAGAAAAGCTAGAGGCTAAGGTATATTCAAATAGGGCTTTTCTTTTAGTGATCAAAACTCTAAGTGGGAGTGATCACATTTAGAATAGATAGCCAACTATCAAGGGGAGAACTAAGCTATTGGATTACTTTCAAGTGCTCAAGGTTGCATCTCATGTGCATTGATCTAACCAACCTAGAGAACCTCTTTGAAAACCCTTGAAAAATATTTGCAAAATGCTAACACACTGTGCACAAGTGTTGGAGACCTTGAGTGCTAGCACATAGAAGCAAGGGGTGAGAAATTAACTTGAAATTAGCTGAAAAAGGAGCATCGGGTTGTGCAGAGGGGTAGCGTCGGACCATTGAGCAGAGTCCGACGCTTAACCCTAGTTCTGGCCAATGGCGAGCGTCGGACGCTCGTTTTACGAGCGTCGGACCATTACCATCCTCAGTCCGACGGTGCCGAGCAACGAGGTGTGACGCGTGGCACGCTGAGGAGCGTCGGACGCTTGAGAAAAGTCTGACGGCGAGCGTCGGAGGAAGTTCGACGATGATTTAGAGTTTTCTAACCTCTCTGGAAGCGTCGGACGGGTGAAATCTTTAGTCCGACGTTGCTCGCGCAATCGTCCGACGATACGCGCGCAGTGAGCTGAGAGAGGGCGTCGGACTCTGCGGTTTAGTCCAACGCCCCCAGTCCGACGGTAGTCAAACGCGCGAAATTAGTTACCGTTGAGATCGGACGAACGGCGTTTAAACCTGTTGACACGTGGCGTTCATCCGAGCGTCGGACGCTGCCGTTTGGTCCGACGCTGTCGGTCCGACGGTATAAAAACAGGGTTAACGGCTGTTTCAGTGAGTGTAACGGCTAGGAGTTGGCTTGGGAGTATTTATACTCCCTCCCTGGTCACATGGTGACAAGTTAGCACACTTGGATCATTGTCATACACTTTGTTGCATTCTAGCCTCCCACTCTCTCACTAGTTCATCATCTTGATCATCCTTGTGAGATTGAGTGAACCTCAAGTGCATCATTGCTTGTGTTTTGCATTCTAGAGCACTTAAGAGCAAGCCTCGGATTAGTTCTTATTCTCTTGGGACATTGCCGTGTCCCTAGACGGCTTGGAGGAGAAGAAGGTGTGAAGGAGCTTGGTGATTGTGCTTGCTCACACCCGGTGATTGTGAGGGGTTCTTGTGCCTTCCCCGAGCGGAGTGCTCAAAGGTAACTCTAGCGGATTGCTCGTGTCTTTGAGTTACTTCCTCCGTGGTAGGTTCTTGTGGCGCCTAGTGTAGGCTCGGTGTGTGATATCGATTAGCCACCGAACCACCGGTTGAAGTCGACACAACGAGGACGTAGCGTGCCGGCAAGCACGTGAACCTCGGAGATAAATCTTGGTGTCTCTATTGATTTCCTCACCTTCGAGTGAGTGACTTATTGATTGTCCCGGTGATTGGCTTCTTCACAAGGCAAAGGTTTATTCGACGATCATTTCTTTCTTATTCTTGTGCAAAGTAGCTTGTTCTTTTGTCTTGAGTAGTTGTGTAGTTGTTTAGCTTTTGCTAGCTCTTTTGTGTGGATTAGAACTAAGGTTTAACTAGAATTGTGTAGATGGCTTGCCTAGGTTAGTGGTTGCCTTAGCATTGCATTTATAGCCTCTTGTGGTTCTAATTACTTGTTTAGTGGTTTGTAGAATTTTTATTTAGGCTATTCACCCCCCCTCTAGCCATACTAGGACCTTTCAACAACTACTAGCTCTCACAAGATCTAAACAAAGTGAAAATGATGAAAAATAGTTGGACCCCTCTCTAATCCCCTTCTCCCCCTTTGGCAACAAGCACCAAAAAGGAAGAAAAGAGAGAAAAGGGAAGCACAACTACTCGTCGTCATCGTCACCAGCCTCCTCCTCGTCGTCGTCGTCGTCGGAGACAACGGCACGGCCGTGGCGGTGAGTAGTGGTGGTGAAGCGAACACTGCGGCGAGTCGACGTACCGGGACGGTCCTCCTCCTCCTCGCGTGCTAGCTGGTCCCAATCAACGTCCTCGACGTCGGAACCGGACATCTCGCTGAACTCTGGAGGTGGAGTAGGAGGGCTAATCTGACGCAGCCCCAAATGATCACGAATCTCCCGGTTCTCCATGCCGGCCTTGTATGCGGACTCAGAAGCATGCATACAAGCCCCAAAGATCCTCTGTAGCATACAGGAAAGACGACTCTTCTTCCTAGGCTGTCTGTGTGAGCCAGAGCGGGAGGAACTGGGTATGTTGGTCGACGGGGCAGCACGCCTGCTGGAGGAGCGAGTGGCTGCCCTGCTCTCACCTCCTGCAGTGTGGTGAGTCTTGTCCACCCGGAACGGCTCATGGGACACATCCTTCTTGAAAATGATGCCAGACACACGCTCAATCAAAAACATAATGTAAGGTGCATATGGGAGTGCCTTCCTCGCATCCTCAGAAGTGATGATCAACTCACGCCACATGAAGCAAGAAACTGAAAACCACAGACTCTCTGCTGTGTCCTGGCAAGCATGTCCTTGGCTGTCCCATAGAGGTTGGAAGCTGAATCAACCTTGGGATGAAGAGTCTGGCGAAACATGTTATTCAAGACATAGTATCGACTCTTCAGCCCCTTCACCAACCCATCGGCCTGACCGGGGACATCATACAAGTGAGCCAACTCATCATCAGTGAGGGCTCTCTCATCATCAGTGAGGGCCCTCTCATCATGAAGATCATAAGCTGTCCTGTCCCACTCACCAAAACCGAGGATATGAGCAAAAATAGTGTAATCCACTCGGTAGTGATGAACATCAGTCATCCAGTGCAACTCATCGTCCTCTCTGTCAAAGTAGCAGGTGGCTAGAAACTGATATAGTATCTCTGTGTTCCAATCACACCTGAAACCCATCAAGTCATATATACCTCTCTTCTTGCAGAAAGCGATGACTTGGTTGCACACTCTGTCATTCTTTGCTGCCAAGTGCTCCCAATCAATATATCTCATCATTACAATCTTGGGCTTCTTGGCGGTAAGGAGAACGGACTCATAGAAGTCCGACTGGAAAGCGGACCAGAACCTGTAATCGAGCTCCTCATCCTTACGCCTCGCATAGGGATTGACTCGCCTTTGCTCTTGCACTGCCCTGAACTGATTTGCGTAGTCATACTTGTGCCTCTGCCTGTTCTCATTGGTAGGACGCACGAAGTGCTCATGCTCATCCCACTCCATGTACGCTCCATCGAACATGGTGAGATCATCAGGCGTATCAGGGCATGCATCATCCGGTATGGTCCTGCCTGCCTGCTCAGCCAAATCAACATCTCTCATGGCTTGCCTCTGAGATCTGCCTGCGGCCTCTCTTCCACCACGCCTTGCTGCCTGCTTGGTCCGTGGAGGACGCGGGTTGCTCGGCCCAGCCCTCCACCAAAACCACTGCCACTATCCGCCATCTATGCAAATGAAAAAGATATGTGTCAATAATAGGGAGAGGTGAGTACTGACCAAATCTGTGATATGAACAGCACCACCACATTGACTCAAGGGTTGAGGAAAAATTTGGGAAGCAGAGGCTCACTGCACAGGTCCTGGCACTGCCGCCCCATGGGCTGGCACTGCCGCGCCGGCGCAGTGAGGCAGCTCTGCCTCCAAACTTTTCCAACCGGTGAATCAATGGATCGGCAATGTCCAACCCACAAAAATCGATGCAATATTCATCAAACAACCCTATATTACACTTTACTTCAATCAAAACCAACACATTGCATAGATCGGGACGATTCTTCGATTTAGGGCTTCATACCTTGAAGAATGGAGAGGGAAGGAGAGAATGCCGCTTCAACAGGGCCTCGGAGACCGGCAAGGAGAGGAGGAAGAAGCCTCCACGCCGCCGGACTGCAGGGCCTAGGGTGAGCACGCGCGGTAGGGAGGGGCGGCGGTGCCGGGCTGGACGCTGTCGCCCGTTCTCTCGGTGTGAGAAAGAGAGAGAGAAAAACCGAGAGAAAGAGGGAGAGAGAGAGAGTCACGGGTCTGGAATCGATTTAGAAGAGATGCCTGACCGTTCTAACTAAGGTGGCCCACGGGCCGCCAAGCTGGCAAGGCGCGGCACTGCCGGGCCTAGGCGCGGCACTGCCGGGGCGCGGCACTGCCGCGATTTAGCACGGCACTGCCGGCCTGCCTTACAACAGAGATCCTAAACATAATCTAGTCTGCACCTAGGACAATGTTAGAGGACAATATTCATGCAATCACTTGGTCAGAGAAAGTAAGAAATAAAAGCAGTGACCAAGATTGCATAACCACATATTTGAAGAGGTTTTGAAAGACGTAACAGAAATTTTCAATTTTTCTTTCAACCAACCTAGCTTAATCAAATAGTCATGTGCTAGGTTTCAAACCACGTTTCTAGAATCAAGGATATTTAGTTCACTACGCAAAGCGCAAAACCTTGACTCGTCAAGAGGCTTAGTGAAGATATCGGCTAGTTGCTTTTCGGTGCTCACATGGCGTATTTCGATATCTCCTTTGGTTTCGTGGTCTCTCAAGAAATGATGTCGGATGTCAATGTGCTTAGTTCTTGAGTGGCTTACGGGATTGTTTGCAAGCTTTATGGCACTTTCATTGTCACACAATAATGAGATTTTGGTAAAGTGACTTCCGAAATCACGAAGGGTTTGCCTCATCCAAAGTAGTTGCGCACAACATGCACCGGCTGCAACATACTCGGCCTCGGCGGTGGAAAGGGCTACACAATTTTGCTTCTTAGAACTCCAAGACACTAGGGACCGTCCAAGGAATTGACACGTCACCGAAGTGTGTTTTTGATCTACTTTGCAACCGGCGTAATCGGAATCCGAATACCCAAGCAAATCGAACTTAGACCCCTTAGGATACCACAAGCCAAGGTTTGGAGTGTGTACTAAGTATCTCATGATTCTTTTAACGGCCATCAAATGGCACTCTTTCGGGTTAGCTTGAAATCTAGCACACATGCACACGCTAAGCATAATATCGGGCCTAGATGCGCACAAATAGAGTAGAGAGCCGATCATTGAGCGATATACCTTGATGTCCACGACTTTCCCTTCTTCATCGAGATCAAGATGTCCGTTGACTGGCATAGGAGTCTTGATATGCTTTGCATTTGCCATGTCAAACTTCTTGAGCATGTCATGGGTATACTTGGTTTGGCTTATGAAAGTTCCTCCCTTCAATTGCTTGACTTGAAAACCAAGGAAGAACTTGAGCTCACCCATCATGGACATCTGAAATCTCTTAGTCATTGTCCTACTAAATTGCTCACAAAACACATTGTTAGTACTACCAAATATTATGTCATCGACATATATTTAGCACACAAATAAATCTTTACCAACTTTGTGAGTGAAAAGAGTAGGATCAGTTTTGCCTATTTCAAAGCCTTGTTTGAGCAAGAAATCCTTAAGGCATTCATACCATGCTCTTGGTGCTTGCTTAAGCCCATAGAGCGCCTTATGGAGTTTGTAGACATGGTCGGGGAATTTGGAATCTTCGAAACCCGGTGGCTGCTCCACATACACCAACTCTTGTATTGGGCCATTGAGAAATGCACTCTTCACATCCATTTGATATAGCTTGAAGTTGTGATGGGCAGCATAGGCTAGAAGCATTCGGATTGCTTCTAGTCTTGCTACCGGTGCATATGTTTCTTCAAAGTCCAAGCCCTCTACTTGAGTGAATCCTTAAGCCACCAATCTTGCCTTGTTCCTTGTCACCATGCCATCTTCATCTTGCTTATTTCTGAAAACCCACTTGGTGCCAATGATGTTGGTGTTGGGTCTTTCAACAAGAGTCCACACTTGATTTCTCTCGAAGTTGTTCAACTCTTCTTACATGGCTAGCACCCAATCCGGATCACCAAGTGCATCTTCTACCTTGAGAGGTTCTAAAGAGGAGACAAAAGAGTAAAATTGACAATAATTTGCCAAATGTGAACGAGTGGTTACCCCCTTTCGAAGACTCCCAAGGATATTGTCAACGGGATGATCCCGTTGAATCGTTTGTCGTAGCCTTGGATGATCAATGGATTGTTGTTCTTCTTCTTCTAGCCAAGCATCCTCATCTACTTCAAGAACAGGTGCCAGATCTTCCCTTGGAGACGGTGTCCTCCCAGCTGTTGCAGGAGTAGATGGCTCTGCTGCCTGGGGGAGCGGCACTGCCGGGCCTGAGGCCGGCACTGCCGGGATCCCTTCAGCAGCAGGCCCTGCAGTGGCTTTCTCTTGAGGATGTTCCACCTCTGGTGCCTTGTCTTCTTGTGGTCTAATATCATCAATGGCTACTTGCTTGATTGCTTCGCATAGTGGATCCTCCTTTCCTACAACACTTTCATCAATTTGCTCTACTTGAGAGCCGTTAGATTCATCAAATGTCACATCTACCGCTACTTCAACACGACCGGTGGTCTTGTTGAAGACACGATAGGCATGCTCATTTGATCTATAACCAAGTAAGAAGCCTTCATCAACTTTAGGTGCAAACTTAGAGGTTTTGGGCCTTTTGTTAAGTATGAAACACTTGCACCCAAACACTCTAAAGTAAGACACCTTTGGTTTGTAACCGGTAAGCAGCTCATATGAGGTTTTCTTTAGCTTCTTGTGTAGGTAGAGACGGTTGATTGCATGGCAAGCGGTGTTGACGGCGTCACTCCAAAAGAGATCCGGCGTCTTGTACTCATCAAGCATTGTTCTTGCCATGCCAATTAGAGTCCGGTTCTTTCGTTCAACTATACCATTTTGTTGAGGGGTGTATGGAACTGAAAACTCATGCTTGATACCCTCTTCATCAAGGAACTTGTCAACTTGGGTGTTCCGAAATTCGGTCCTATTATCACTTCTCACTTTCTTGATGGGAAGCTCGAATTCCTTTTGTGCTCTTCTAATGAAGGTCTTCACATTATCTAGTACCTGGCACTTATCAAACAAGAAAAATACCCAAGTGAAACGGGAATAATCATCAACAATAACAAGTCCATATTCATTACCCCCGATGCTCAAGTAGGCCACCGGTCCAAAGAGATCCATGTGAATCAGCTCCAATGGCTTGGTGATAGTCATGATGCTCTTTGGTGGGTGAGGTGCTCCTACTTGCTTTCCGGCTTGGCATGCACTGCATATCTTATCTTTCTCAAAGTGAACATTCGTTAGTCCAAGAATGTGGTTGTCTTTTAGAAGTTTGGCCAAGTTTCTCATCCCAACATGAGCTAGCCGGAGATGCCATAACCAGCCCATACCAGATTTTGCCACTAAATAAGTCTTAAGGTTAGCTTTACTTTTGTTGAAGTCAACTAGGTAAAGCTTTCCTTTCAAACGACCCGTAAAAGCAATAGAGGAATCTTCCCTTCTAGTGACTTCCACACCCTTATCCGTAAAGAGACAATTGTAGCCCATCTCACATAATTGTGATACGGACAACAAGTTGTAACTCAACGGATCAACATGTAAAACATTAGTAATTGAATGCTCATGAGTTATAGCAACTTTACCAAGACCGATTGTTCCCCCTTTCAAGTTGTCTCCAAAGACAATATTCTCACTAGGGTTCTCAATAGGGGAGTATGAGCTGAACATACTCTTCTCTCCGGTCATATGATTTGTACATCCACTGTCAAGCACCCAACTTGATCCACCGGAGGAGTATGCTTGCAAAACAATTTAGTTCCTTGTTTTAGGTCCCCAAGTAACATTGGGGCCTTGCATGTTAGTCACAAGTATCTTACGAACCCAAATTGCTCTCCCAACAACCTTGCTGGCCTCTTGACCAACAATATTGGCAACAACTTGACCACTGTTGTTGCACCTCAACACATAGCAAGATTCCAAACTTGCACGAGTGACACTTGGCTTTGGTTGATGCACAAATTTGTTTTTGTCACCCGTATTGATTCTTGAGGGTTCTGGACAACCTGCTTCTGCTGGGGCACCTTCTGGACATGTGCCTTGGTATGATCAGGTTTTAGATTGGTGGCCTTTCCTTTCTTGGGGCACGGCACTGCCGCTCTGGGCCCGGCACTGCCGTGGTTCGGCACTGCCGTCCTGGAGCGTGGCACTGCCGCGGTCTGTGCAGGCCGAACTGTACCAATCTGCTCCTTCCTCTCAAACCTGACACATTCCACACCATTTTTCATATATCTTCCATTGGTCTTGCTCCCAGCAACATGGCCTAAGCCACTCTTGATGTGAGGATGCCTTCCATCCTTGTATTGCACCTTTGGTTGCCCTTTAACCTTGCTCTTGCTGCTTTGCACCTGCAAGTTCTTGCCCTTACTAGCAGCTAAGGCATTGAGCCTTGCCACTTCTTTCTTTATTGCCTCTAGGTTGGCAAGGTTAGTAGCATAAGAATTTAAATCAAGTTTGGTGCATTGTTCACATGCTTGACTAGTGGAAGAGTTAGATGCACTCTTGCTTTTGATAAGGAGTGAGTTACTATCAGCAAGAAGGTTATGTTGATCCTCAAGTTTATTGTGCTTTTTCAACAATATATCATATCTTTGATTTAGATCAACATTAACCTTCTTAGTGATAGTATGGGCTTTTTGCTCTTTGGCCAAGGCCTCGTGTAAAGAGTTCACCTCACTATTTTTCAAAGTAAGAGCTTCCTCACTAGCAATGTAGAGATCTTCTTACTTAATAAAATTTTTCTCTCTAGATGCTAGCTCAGCTTGTGTGCTCTCTAGTTCTTCCATTAGTCTAGTTATGAACATTTTAGTTTTGTTATCCAAGTTCTTAGTTAGTTGATCAATTTCTTCATCACTAGATTCATCATCACTAGCATAATCACTTGTATCACTACTAGAGATGTCACTAGGAGAAAGAGTTTTGGACTTGGATTTGGATTTTACCTTCTCACCCTTTGCCATGAGACAAATATGAGGGGAGCAATCATCATCATCGGACAAGTTGTTGAATAGCTTTGGTGTTGAGGATGAAGCTTGTATGGCAACGGTTTCAATCTTGCTGTCCTCATCACTTGGGCTGTCCACAGTTGAATCCCATTCATGTCCAATGTGAGCTTCTCCCACATTTCTCTTGTATCTTCTCTTGCTGCCCTCTTTGTGGTATTTCTTGTCTTGCCTCTTATCCTTCTTCTCATGGGGACAATCAGCTATGAAATGCTCCGTGCTACCACAATTATAGCATGTTCTCTTTTTCTTATTGGGGAATGTTCTCTTCACTAACTTGTAGCCATTGCTTTTGATCCCCTTGTGAAACTTTCTCATGAACAAAGCAAAATCATCAATATGTTCTTGTTGCTGCTCACTTTCGCTTTCTTCTTCACTTGATGATGATGTTGTTGGCACTTCTTCCTTCATTATCTTGGCTGCCCTTGACTTGAACGAAGCACCTTGCTTGCTGCCCTTTTGATTGCTTGATGTAGATGGCTTGCTTGCTGTGGGCTGCATACTTCTCTTTCTTGCCTTGAGTGCTACATCTTTGATCTTCATGTCCTCAAGCTTGGTTTGCAGCTCTCCAAGCCTTTGCCTCTCAAGTGCTTCCTCTCTATGCATGTCATGTGTCAAAAGCCTTCCAAGAACATCACTTGGTGTGAATTGCTCAAATTTTTTCTTCTCTCTAATCAAGGTCACAAGGGTGTCATTTCTTGGTGTGAAAGCTTCCAACATAACCCTCACAACCTTGTGATCATTCACCTCAGTGCCACCAACACTTCTAATCCTGCCAACAATGACCATCAACCTATCAAACATTTCTTGTGGCCCTTCTCCTTCATGGATTGCAAACCGGTTGAGCTTGGCCATCAATATCTCTATCTTGGACTTCCTCACCTTGTCAACATCCTCATGTGCCATGTGCAAGGTATCCCAAATCTCCTTGGCCACTTCCATACCATCACCTTGTTGTACTCATCTCCATCCAAGGCACTAAGCAAAGCACTAGTGGCTTGGGCATTGAGATGAATGTTGCGAAACTCAGTTTGTGTGGGCTTCTTTGGGTCAACCGGTGCCTCCAAACCATGATGCACAATCTCCCAAATCCCGGGATGAAGACCTATAAGATAAGTTTTCATCAAGTGCTTCCACTTGGCAAAGTTGGTCCCATCGAAATGAGGCAACTTTCCCGCAGGCACATTGATGACTCGTCTAGTGTCAAGGTTAGACAAGGATGAATAATCAAAGGATATGGCTGCATAGTCGGTGTAGCCGCTGCTCTTCTTGTTCTTGCTGCTCTTGCTAGGTTGATAGATGCTATCATCATCTCCGTCTTCGGTGCTACTTGAGTCATCATCACTTGAAGCTATTTTCTTCTTCTTTTTCTTCTCTTCTTCTTTTCTCTTCTTTTCTTCTCTTCTCAGCCTTCTTTCTTCTCTTCTCTTTAGCTTCTCTTTCTTTCTTCTCAGCTCTTCCTTGTCTTTTCTTCTTTCCTCTCTTCTAGCTTCTTTTGCTTCTCTTTTCAATCTTCTTTCTTCTTTCTTTCTTGCTCTTTCTCCTTCGGAGATCTCAGCTGCAGGTGGCAGCGTGGATTGGCTTGCCGTCGACATGCTGTCACTGCTGCTGCTGCTCTCCGTGGTGTGAAGATCAACATCACGAGCCGTGCTCGCCTCCGCTTCACCTACTTTGGCCATACCTCACGCGGTTAAGCGCAAGACTGAGGTACCAGGCTCTGATACCACTTGTAGGATCACGGGCTGGCCTAGAAGGGGGGTTGAATAGGCCTGCAAAATTTCTTCGCAAACAGAGGTCAAACCATAGGGCGGCAGTGCCGGCCTGGGAGCGGCACTACCGGGATGCCCGGCGCTGCTGCTGCTAGAGCGGCAGTGCTGGACCTCCCCAAGCAGAATCAACACAATTCAAAATGCAGCCAATGAAAACTAAATCTGGTTAATTACTGATGTTCCCTAGGTTGTATAGAGTGTAGAACACCTCCTTTGCACAGCTCAAACACCACCACAAGGTAGATTGAGGTCAAACCCTAGAAAACCAAGAACTACAACAAGTAGAGAGCAAGTGAACCAAATCAAGTGACACAAGATTTATCCCGTGGTTCAGCTCGCCACAAAAGCTTGCCTACTCCACGTTGTTGAGGCTCCACAAAGGAAACTTGGGTTCACAACTCCCAATTCTCGTTCTCAAGTCAAGGAAGTTAATCCTTGAAAAGAGGGGGCAATTTTACTAGCTTGTGAGGGTGGTTACAAACCTCCCTAGGCTGCCACAAGATTGGCAAGCTCTCCGGGCGACGCTCTAGCCGGTTAGGAGCAAGCTCCAAGAGTAACAAATGCAAACCACCGGCTTGAACGCGAACCAAGTGCTTGGAGAAGATGAAGATCACAGCGAGAAGTTTGTTCTTGCTCAAGATGAGCTCACACTCTTCAAGATTTGAGTTGGATTCCAAATGGAGGGAGTGGAGAGCTTTTGGGAGTGAGGGAGAGAGCAAGAGAGAGCCTTCTCTTGTTTTGGAAGCGTGCAAATGGCCGAGATGACCGTTGGGGGCGACGGAGAGGTGATTTTGAATCACCCTCGAGTCTAACGGTCAAAATAAGTCGCGGCAGTGCCGAGCCAGAGGCCGGCAGTGCCGCGCCTAAGGCCGGCAGTGCCGCGCTGCCAAAACAGATCAGAATGATATGGAATTTTGTGGCTGGTTTTGGCAGTGGAAATTAGGATGTTTGGTGTGAATATTTGCAATTGGTCACACTTTCAAACCTGTCTTTTGCATCCCCCTTAATAGTACGGCTTTTCCTATACTCAAATTCAAAATAAAAACGAATTTAAACCTCCTTTGAGCTGGATGCCGTATCCATAAGTTGTTAGGGGTCCACCTGCATAAGAATACATCCTCCTAATACCCTTGCCTGTCCATCATCTAAATAAACCATATTAGTCTTCTAATCGCGTGGTCATTATCACCAAAACCCATATTAGGGCTTGATTGCACTTACAGTGGAGGACTTTAGTCCCACCTTACTAGTCTAAATGGAGTGAAGCCAACTTAAAAGTGTGGGCTATCTCCATCTAGTTGAAGCTATGTGAGAGATGGAAAAAGAAAGAAACACGCGCGCGCTCGCTCGTCTCGCCGGGCCGGGCCGGGCCGGGCGCGCGCGCACGACATGCGCGTGAATGGTCCGGTGATTTCGCGCTCCAACCTTTGCGGGTGCGCGGCTTCCTTTTGCCACTCGAAATTTTTGCATGCATGGAGAAAATTGCGCTGGCCTATTTGGTAAGCAATTATTCTCGTATTATGGTAATTACACAAACGACAGGTTAATTATCATAATGACTGTGATTGAGCGGCTAATTGATTTTCTATTTGCTGCGACGCGTGCGCGTGTATAAATAAAGGGCGAGACGTCGTCCTCAAGATACCGAGAATTCTTCTCTCCCCGTTCCACTTTGCTGGGCTGCCGCCGTCTTCTCCATCCCGCCGTCGACGTACCATCGACGCCGGGAGAGCAGGCTCCGAAGCCGACGTCCTCTCGTGTCCCTGCACGGGGTAGGGGGCGCATTAGATTTTTAGAAGCGCCGTCGCGACTGCTCGCTGGACGTCTTCTTCCTCTACGCCCGGTGTTCGCTGATCTCCATCGACGGTCTGCTTCGTCTTCTTTTGCGCTGTTAGCGCCGATAACCCCACTGTAAGGATATCCGCTCTCTCTCTGTTGTTCATTCTCGCATCCTTTATGTTGCTAGCACTAGATGTCGTGAACTTGTCTCAGATCGTAGTGCTAGTGTTAGATCTCAAATATGATTTACATGCTGTTGGTCTTTTTCTCATTGTCGGAATTAATTTGTGCATCGCTAAATTGTTATTATTTCCAACAATTGTATCTACTTAATTACCTGATTGAGAAGTGATGTTGTTTGGTTCACTGCACGAAAATAGGTTGCATGGGATAAAAAATATTATAAGTCCATGATTACGATTTTTTTCTACAAATGCACTCTTAAAGTCCTTATTTCATCTAATTATGTCTTAAAGATATTTAAAACATATTAATATCGTTTGATATTTACTAATGATACTAATGTCGTAATACATCATTAGTCACTTAAATAGATGCACCGAACTAGTCTGGCCCAGCAGAAACGACTGATTCTGGCGTTTCCAAAAGCCTAGCTTTGGGCTACTGCTTGCATAGCCAGAGCCTAACCCGACGCTAGGAGCAGGCAACGAAATAAAGCCACACTACATCCCACCCGCCTGGTTCAGGTGGATGCAGGAACCAAACAACCCCTAAACTTGTTCAGCGAGGAACTACATGTCTATGCGAGTTACATGGATGTTTTTTTCCTTACGTGGCATACCAATTTGGTATCTCTTCATCGCAAAATAGATGATATTCTTATTCTCAGGAAGTCGAATACTTAACTTTTTCCAAATATATATAAATAAATATTAATATGAGGTATATCGTTGAATATATTTTGATAATAAACTTATTTCAAGATATAAATGTTGCACATATTTTTCATAAAGCTAATTAAAGTTAAGAAAGTTTGATGTGCACATATCTTATAACAACTTCTATTTTAGGAGTGGCGGATCTAGGGGGCTGGGGGGGCTCCAGCTCCCCACCCTCCTTCTAATGGCTTGATTTAGCACTAAACTACTATAGCAAAAATCTCAAATCACCATTAAATCTTCATGCAAATCAACATCTTCGTTGTTTTAGCTCCTCCTTGATTTTCATCTTGTATCCGTCACTGGACAAGTAAATATAATTTTTCATCTGACCATGCTGAAAAGAGGCAGACTTACTTGGTGGGTGCGTGGAGTCACGCAGAGGCACGACGCAGTGAGGAGACCGCGCGACGACGGGCTTCGCGGGCGGACGACGCAACGAGAGCCGCGCAGACGGCATGGATGGATGACCGTGCGGACGGTCACGGCTGCCCTGTCCTGCTTGCCTTGCCCATACTGCTGCTTGTCGTGCTTGTGGTCGTTGTCATCGTGCTCGTGGTCGTCGTGCTCGTGTTGCTGCTGCTGTGTGCGATGCTCGTCGTGGATACCCGTGACTTGTTCAACAAAATGCCTCAGACTGGTAACCATACTATTTTTTGAAGAAGAGCCAACTGCATCAAAACGAATCAGGTACTAACTAAATACTATTCCAAGGTTAACATCTGCATCAAAACGAATCAGGTAACTAAATACTATTCCAAGGTTAGCCTGGATTAGATAGTACTGATAACCAAATAAATAATGATCGACTTGTTGGGAACGTTACCCACGCTGAAAACCGCTAAAAATAAATGCTGATGTTAATTTTTTGTGAGAGAAAAATATTGGACGGAAAAATAAACGGATGCTTCTGTGCTGCTGAAACTCTAAGCTATGCAGCTCTGCAGCAAACTGAGCTGCTCACTCGTCACTCCACGTCCGTGCTTGTCCAAAAGCTGCTACCCTTTAATCGATCCCGATCCCCATGCATGTCAAAAGGCAAAACTGCAAAAGTGATTGGTACTGCGCTCTGGTCCTCCGGCCGCGCCGCCGGCGGTGGTTCTGGTCCTGTCCGCTTTACACCAGCAATCTGGCAGGCAGATCGCGAATGGAGCTTTAGATTCATGTAAAAAATGCTTGTCACGTTAGTTTTTAGACATACATGATGAAAACTAAAATTAATTTGATAGCTTCGCAAAATGTTAAGAGATGAATTTTTTAGTCTATTTAGACCACGATTAACATTTATTGTAAAATTTAACACGTTGTTACAGTAACTTATTTTGTAAATAGTCCCTTAGCATATCCCGATTTTGTATTATTTTATTAGACCTTTTTTTGTTCAAAAAATCATTTCCACCTCTGATAGATGTAAATTTTTGACTTTGGACCCAGGGTTTGACGTTGGTAGCCATGGCGCCCGGGTTCGATGCCTCGGCGTCATAGCTCATGACGCTGAGGTTTAACACCTCTAGCTAGATTAGTGTAGAACTGTAGATGTTACCGTTACGTTAACGTGGCAGACATTTATCATAGCACCAAACGCGATGCCAAGCTCAACGTCGTAAGGCCACAAACCAGTTTCCCATGTACAAGACGCGAACATAGGGAGACTGGACGGTAGGGGACAACTGGCGTATGCAGGAGCCAACTGAGGCGGTCATAGAGACGGGTCAGCACCCCTACGCATACGCACCTTGGTGCCCCCCTTTGTGCGGTGGGGACACGTCTGGGCGGTGGTAGGGTGACGGCTTGGTAGTCGCTGGGCTGACGGCTATCGGTGGCGCAAGGGGAGGCAATGGTGGCACGTAGGCCTGCGGTTGGACGGCAGATGGGACAGAGAAATAGAGTTAAGGGAGAGAGAGCGCTCACACAGGGAGGAGACGAAGCCATATGAAATATCCTCGATTTTCCACGATGGGAAAATCCACAGAATGAGATATAATGTGATAAAACCATAGATTGATCTTATCGCATTATCATATATCAGTTGATATTAAAGTCATACATCGAGAATACTTACAAAATATTACATCAACTGAGGGGATACCTATTACAGGGTTAATCTAGCGGAAGCATATCTAGTCGTCATCAGAGTTGGCGGAATATGTCGTCGAGTGAAGGCTCCTCCTTCACGGGTACCATCAGAGTTATTCTTGGCGCAGCATAGTCTTCATCTCCTGAACCAAACATGAGCGTAGGCACGAGACCGTCTAATCTTTCGTATCTCACTATCTCTGTTAGTCAGGTAATCTGCACACCGCCAGATATGTGCAGGTCATGGTCAGCACCGATGAGCTTTAGTGGAAAAGAGAAAACAAAGGATCTGGCGATCCTAATATTTGGCTGTGGTTTGCATCCTAAGCGCATGTAAGGTAGTATCCAGTAGTAAATATTATAATAGTTCGTCAAGTTTTAACCCATATCACCCATCCATCAGTCCATCCCAAAATCCATCAACCTACCCATACACCACCTCACACACACACCTCACGCTCAGTCGACAGGCCCAACTCCCTCTCGGGTCCTGTCTCAACGGCACACTGCCACGCCGGGCACACTGCCGGTCAACCATCAACCAGGAGAGAAAAGAATATCGCTCTCTACACTAGACAGAGCTTCACAGGAAAGGTCCATAGCCGACGAATCGGCATATGTATCGATCGATCAACCATACACTCTGCAGAGGTTTTACCACTCATAAGATTAGCCATCATCGATGCTGTACAATCACCTAGGCAGAATTCCGGGTGCTTGCTTGCCTAGGTCGATGCCACCCTACCACTCAGCCCTGGGTAACTTCGGCCCTACGCCGAAACGCTGAGACTGGGAGATGCAGTACCGGACCCAATCAGTGGTACTACGCATCTAGGACGGTTCAGGAATCCCACATCCTTCACCGCCCACCCTAATCACCTCACAACCTAGCAGTAGTGGCACCGCCCTACCAAGTAGTCCAGCCGTCTCCCGCCCATCAGAAGCGAGTGAGCAGTAAAGGATTCCCATGAACCTGGGCTAGTCCTTCCTAGGTTTGACCAAGCAGGCATCTTCTCTTAGGGGATACTCTCCCCGTGCCACCATGGCACCTCCATTCACGGGACTTCAATGCACATCCCGGAACCACCACATAAGTCATTACCCGCCACAGGTATCTCTCGAGGGAATGCCCAGATGCAACTCCCGGCAAGACTTGCTTACACAGCTCGTCGTGTATCCCACTTGGTCGACTCGACCCTCACCACACACCCAAGACACACGCAGCACGCTCACATACCACCAGTCCGGCATCCCAAGCCAAACCATTCCCAGGGGTTCACCACCAGCATCACATCATAGATACAATGCGAGTGGAGTTAATAGATAAATATAGCGATGTAACATGCAAGCAAACAGGTAGATAGAAATATGTATAAAAGAGCGTGAGCACGAAGCCGGGTGGTATAGTAGAGTGGTTGCAAGCGGGGTAGTAACGGCTTAGGTAGTAACATGCATCATATACTAGCAAAGGAGTAAATATAAAGCGCTAGCAATTCTAGATTTGCAATGTCTAATAGGATTCTCTAAAGGAAGGTGCTGCCATGACACCTGCGTTGTCGAGGAAGTAGTGGTATGAGCACTCCACAGTTAGTGTAGTCGTTCTGCTGGATCACCTCCTCCAGGGTGACTCCATTCCACGGGTCCTTGCGCCGTCCATATTCTCTTCCAGCGGGTCTCGATCCGATCGTCGCTAATCCGGAAACGGCTATTCCGTGAAGCAATACAAGGCAAGAAAACACCCAATATATCGTAAGATGGTGGGACACGAGAGATCCATGACACCAGAGAAATAATAAAAAGGTTCACGACTTAGCCCTCTCGGCGTATGTCCTATTTCATCGGGCCAAAGAAACAGGAGTGATGGTTTGCTAAGCACAAGCTTATATCGCAGCCAAGCCAGTATGGTTTTATGGTAAATGACTTAGGCTAGAGCTTACCCATAGCAAACACCACAGCACACGATCTTCCGATCCGAACGCCACAGAGGGGACGGGAATCGGAGGACGGTCGAGCAAAAGGAAAGAATGGGGAATTACTGACAATAAGTGCTGTACAAAATAATGCAAGTGTTTAATCCACTTGTAGGGTACCAAGGCTGTGGTTCAAACGGGTATAATCATACAAGTGCTTAAACACCAAGAATTAAGAGAGAGAAAGAGAAAGAAAAGTTAGCTAGGCACATCTATATCATATTCCCAGTCACACCTTCAGTGAAGATGGTTTTAAGCGGTCGACCGAGTCGACCTACATAGGTCTGAGATCTTAATATAGACCATAGCTTCGCTAACAAAAGGAGTCAGTCCGGTCTTTGATCTAGTCACTGTGAGTAAGACGGGATCGAACAGAGCGGGCTAAACGAACAGAGAGCGAGAAGCATAAAACAGTAGTGGTCTACTCTTTCCAACGCACACGCCATGGAATAGACGGGGCGTCAGAAGAGAGCGACATGTAAAAGACGCAAGTGCGCAAGCCACTCGTAGGGTACCACGACCTGGGTGCACTGGCACTAAGTCATTTCCTGAATTCGTAGCGGTGTGGTTGTCACCGCGAGAATCGAAGAAATACGACGGTCGCATAGGGTACAAGCATACAAGGACTTAGGCACGAAGACTCAAAGAAAGGCAAACGGGGTATAGCTCCTTGGTCATGGCGAGGTGCACTCGCGGCCACAAGCTACACCAACAAAACGAGAGGTCGAGTTACGCTTGGCATTACGGTCATGGCGAGACAAATCCCGCGATCGCAACGTCCGAACGAAGTACGATCTCTCAGCCGGCTCGAAGGCACGGCACACAGATAGACAGCCAGAACAACCATCAATAAGATCCACAAACATGACCACAGGACAAAATGACTCGACAGGACAATGGAGTAGCACAATTCCATAGCATTATGATAGATGGATCCTGTATCACAGATACATGTACAAACTGAGTGTAAGGATAGGGTACAATGGATACTCGTACAGACAGATCGTAGAGATAGGGTGCAACAAATATATGGATGGACAGATTCATAAGGATAGAATACAATATGGTGGACACATGTACAAGAAGCAAGAGAAGGGGCTCTCCAATAATCCAGCACCATATCACTTTGGCTTTCCAATAGTCC
This sequence comes from Eremochloa ophiuroides, assembly GCA_038502445.1. Taxonomy (NCBI): domain Eukaryota; kingdom Viridiplantae; phylum Streptophyta; class Magnoliopsida; order Poales; family Poaceae; genus Eremochloa; species Eremochloa ophiuroides. The sequence goes on from JAHLJS010000002.1 coordinate 10,171,966, forward strand.
AACATCATCTATCATTTGGGTTCTCCAACAGTCGAGCATCGTCTATGGGATCTCAAGATCTAGTAACGGGGTTACTACATGAAGGCCGGATAGGGTCGTTGTCCAATAGAAGTGGCGAGGCTTGCTGCTACATGCTCCGGCTTCCCTCGGCCAGCTGCTGAAAGCTTCTGGCCAGCTATGGCTTGCTATTGGCTGGCTGCGGCTAGTCGTGGCCTCCTGCGGGCTAGCCGCGGCTGGCTGGAGGTGACATCAAATGGCTGGGAGGTGGCGGAGCATGGCCGGGTTCTCAACAAGGCATTGGATCACAGCACGAAGGCCTAAGTCGACGGCGATGCCCGTCGTATATGTTCATGGTGTGTCATCTGGTTGGTTGGGTTTAATCCGGTGTCCGTGAGTGCGTTGTGTTTTTCCTGAGCCAGTGGTGGCTCTGCCGGTGCGTTCCCTGGGGTAGGACACGGTGGCGCACGTGGTGGGTCCGAGAAGGCGGTGGTGCTCACCGTGGTGCTGACGAAAATAGGATGGTGGTGCAGCGAGGAGTCGATGCTGTGCAGGGTGATCGCCGCGCCGTGCCAATCCGCGACGGTGGCACCGGTTCGGCTTGGTAGTGGATCTGCTCGACGTGACGAGGAGCAGGGCGCTGGGCGGCATCAGGTTCGTGGTCAACATGGATAGGGACATCATCATGGCTTGCAGATGGAATCGTGGCCTCCCTGCAAGCGCAAAATCATGGCACGATGGCCATTTTCAGTGCAAGTTATTTGCAAGAGCTACAGTGGGGAGGAGGGGCGAGGCCGTGGAGGTTGGATAGCTTACCGGCGTTGCTACGGCGTCACGGGGCCGCAGCTGTGTCCACCAAGTGGCTGGCCGGGCACGACAGCGGCTTGGCATGGTCGGTCGCGGCCCTGCAGAGTGCTCAGCACCGGTGACTTCAGCAAGGTGGTGGTGGGCGAGCTCAGTTTGGGCAGCGTCGGTGCGGTCCCAGTGAAGTGGTGGCTCGGTGAGGGCACGACGGCGGGGTCGCAGTGCGAGGAGTAGTCAACGTCGCAGTGGCACAGCGATGACGGCCGCCCGTCAAGAACCGAGGCCGGGCGCGGGCTTGGACGGCGATGGCGAGGTCTTCGGGTCGGTGGCGGCGTTCCGGAACGTCGCGGCCGATGTTGCCGGCGGCGAGGCCGTGCACGGATAGGGACGAGGTGGATGGCCCGGTGCTGCACCCATGGTGACGATGGCGGCTTGACGGGAAGGTAGCGATAGGCCGTCGTGGTCGCGTGGCACTCGTCGCGGTCGCGGCCGTGGCGGCACTCGTCTTGGCCGTGCTCCCACAGCAGCGTGCACGCACGATCGTTGGTCAGGAACGGCTGAACGGGGTCGCGGCTGCGGCGTCGAGGCAGAGGAGGTGCCCGGAGCGCGAGCGACGTCGTGGCGAGGTGGACGGGCCTGCCGGTCGGGGGAGCTCGCGTGCGGTCTTGGAGGCACGGTGTGGAGGCGATGTCGCCGTGCAGAGCAGCGGCCATGGCGGCGCGACGAGCACGGCATGCACGCGGTCGGCTGCAGTGTTGTTGTGGTGGCGTGCAGCTTGGTGAAGCTGAGTTGAGCGCGAGGCAAGAGGAGGTGGTGAGCGGCCGAGCAGCGTGGTGAGCGCGGCGGCGGCTCGGGAGGAAGATAAACAGGGGGCAGCTGCAGCTCGTCTTTATACGCCTGTGGCTAGGGTTGCAAGGAGGAGCGGCGATCCCCGACGTCCGTGCCAATGTTGAGACGCGTGGCATGCATCGAGAGGCGACATGGTTGGCTCGGGTCGCGTGCACGCGAGCTGTGCGTGCCTGGCGGCGGCGGCGGCCGGGAGCAGGGTGCGGCGCTGCCCTTTGCTTAGGGCTGGGGCACGACTATTGGGCCTGTTGGGCTGTGGTGCGCGCGAACAGGCCGGTGTGGGCCGGATTGGTGCGTACGCGTGTGATGCACGGGGTGCTGCAGCGGTGGTTGGGCTGTGCGACGTCGAGAGAGAGAGGAGTGGACCGCGCTACGTCGGATGGATGTCCAGTGCTGCGGCTTGGGGCTGATAGGTATGTACGCGTGCATGGCTGAGTACTAGTTGTGTTTACGTATCCAAATGCTGGTCTATTTCTTTTGCTAAGAACCTGAGGAGTACAGGAGCATGCAGTGTTTAGAATGTTGTACGTGCATACGCAGAAGATTAGTAATTGAAATTAGGAATGAGTTGTTTCGTTGACTAGGACGTTTTGCATATAATTCATAAGGGGATTTTTTTTGGGAGGGAGGAGAAAAGGAAAAGGATTTTCCTTTTACTGTCTAGAGGAATTTAGAGGTGATTCAAAAATAATTTGAGAAAGAGGAAAAAGGATTTGACAATTCTCAAGCGGATTTGTTGGTAATTCAAAAGAGAATAAAAGGAAAAATGACCTTTCCTTTCATGAATTTTCTGATTCGTGAATTTGGGAGAGCCTTGAAGGTGTTGAGAAAAATAAACAAAAGGACTCGGGGAAATTGCATGGAGGTTTGAGATAGTCCCGCAAGTGATGAAAGGAAATTGCTATGGATGTGCACATCGACACAAAACTTGAGACCAGCTGCAAAACTCCAACGGATTCCTACAATCAATCCCTATATGAATACAACGGTTGTTGGTGGGTTAGTCGCAGTTTGACCCAAAGGCTACATGCTTCACACATTGGCAAGAAAAACTTTAAAAAGCTCGTATTTTTTGTTATTGAAAAATCCGGGTTGTTACACCATAGTCAAGGAGGCAACATCCGCGGTCTAGGGTTAACAGGCTCGGCGCCACATATTGTGGTGTTGATCTCGACGTCCTAGATCTTGGTGCTGATCTTGGCGCTAAGGTCGGTGCCACATTATCACCATGTAGACATTCACATCAACACCGAGCATCCATCCTCGTCGTCATGGCCTATGACGTCGAACCGTTTTAACTATAACATAGGTCACGACGCGGGCCGCTAGGTCAAAAAATGAATTTACGACCACTAGAAGTGTAAACGTCATATTTTTTGACAAAAAAAAATGCTACTTCCTTTAAAGAAAAGAAAATGGTCAGCGGATCAGGCAGCCGTCAGGCACGACGCACGGGCACCACCCATGTGTCCTCGCAGAACCGGATGCCCTTCTTCTCCGCACGCATCACCCACTCGTGTCTCGGCCCTCGGCAGGGCTCTCCAATGTCCATGCGATCAAGCGCATCGCCGCCACTTGCTCCTTTTCAGCGGTCCAGTCCCTTCCCTGCGAGCGACATCGTTGCATTGAAGTACGAAATCCTTTTTATCAGTTGCGTCGAATATGTGCGTGACAAGGAGACTTGCTCGGCGCCTTTACTTTTTTTAAGCAAAACGCCGGATGGGGAATATATGAGCAAATCAGCCCGGCACTCGACACCGTGACGACGGCACCAGATCCTCGTCGTCTGATGTCCAAGGTTCCATCTCCGATTTTTCTATTCAACAACCAACAAGCCATTAGCATTGTTTGATGTCATGCATCCTAGACTAGTAGCAGATGTTCAACAAATGTATTATTATTATATACTATAGCCCTGCACGAGAGGATACAAACTCAAGTTAAACAACTCACAGAGCTAGCAAAGCACTACAAAGATAAGAATCGTCGTGCCCATGCAGTGGCAGGCTGGCAGTAGTACATAACGCTCTGGCCGGCTCTGCAAATTAAGGAAACCACACACACACACACACACACACACACACACACACACACACAAAATCCCTGCAACGCAAACGCAATGCACAGGGCCAGCAGGGGTCCCTCTGGGTGAGTGAAATCAGCTTTGCACATTGCAGGGAGAGGATTAAAAGGCGGCCACAGCACGGCTACTTTCCAAAGCACGATCGATTTGGCGCCAATCGCCGGATAAAGCGGCGAGCCGCGCGCCATTAGAGTAACCTCGTGTGCCCCGGCGCGCCGCGCGCGTGCCCCCGCGCGCCGGGGGTGACGCCGGCGCGTGCCCCCCGTGCCCAGGTGGCCGCTGCCCCTCCCGTCCGATCCCGCCCCGTGGACGGCCGCGATGGATGCGGTCCCTCCCAAAAGCCCTCCCTCGATCGTCGCCCGGAGTTCCACTCCACGGGAAGGGAACGAACCGGGCCCGTACGAGGTGAACGGGGTGCACCGGGACGGAGCTGCGGTGGTGTGCCTGCCACTGCCAGCGCCAGCCAGCCAACGGAATATAAATAGGCGCCAGCAGGGGTCAAGCGCTACCATCCAGGACCCGAGAATCTCCAAAAGGCGCCGCCGCTCCCGTCCACGCCGCGGCGGGCAGCAGCGAAGCGTCGGCTTCAGAGTAGATAGCTAGCTAAGTGGAGAGAAGGAATCGATCCGATGGCGTCGAGGAAGTCGCCGGTGGCGGCGGAGGAGCGGGCGGGGATGGTGGCGGGGGATGGTCAGGGGGATAATAAGGCGGGGGAGGAGCGGTGCGCGGTGGAGGAGGTGGCGCTGGTGGTGCCGGAGACGGACGACCCGGCGATGCCGGTGATGACATTCCGGGCGTGGACGCTGGGGCTGGGGTCCTGCGTCGTGCTCATCTTCCTCAACACCTTCTTCACGTACCGCACGCAGCCGCTCACCATCTCCGGGATCCTGGCGCAGATCCTCGTGCTCCCGGCGGGGCGCTTCATGGCCGCCGTGCTGCCCGACCGCGAGGTCAGGCTCCTCGGCGGCAGGCTCGGCGCCTTCAACCTCAACCCGGGGCCCTTCAACGTCAAGGAGCACGTCATCATCACCATCTTCGCCAACTGCGGCGTCTCCTACGGCGGCGGCGACGCGTACTCCATCGGCGCCATCACCGTCATGAAGGCCTACTACAAGCAGACGCTCAGCTTCGCCTGCGCCCTCCTCATCGTCCTCACGACACAGGTACCTGCTACCTACTGCCCTGTGCCACGTACTACACCTTATTAGCTGTCCTGTGTAACTCCGGACTGATGTGCTAAACTGGTAATCCAAATCCAGATTCAAAGCTAGAATTTCAGACGTCTTCGAGTGAGTATTTGTCATTTCAAAATTTTTCATAAGTTTTTTTTTACTAAACGTCTCTAGTAATATTCTCACGTTTACTTAAAAACCGTACCCTTGCGAGTTCTTTTTAACTCTACTTTTTAATGAAAATCGTGTCTCATGGTAATACGGTCTAGAAAACAAAACGTACTACAGCTTAGCTGCAGCACGACGTGGGAGAACGCTTCACTGAACTGAAGCAAAGATTAACGCGTAGGAATACTAGGCTACTGCTAAAATTAAAAAAGGACAACAGCTCAAATTGTTTTCTTCCTTCGTTTCTTCAGTTGTGTTGTTCACGAATTCTAGTGCCAAAGCATGGATGTTAAGTCCACTTAGAATTGGCCCGCGACTTGTAAACGACAGAATTGACTAGTTTCTAATTTATGTGTCATTTCATCTTCACGTCTTTGGCACGCGAATGAAACGTGCACACTTAGTCTACAAGACTAGAATCAATAGTGCAGCTGACGATAAGTACATGCATCTCAAGATGCGCAAACCAGTCTTTATCGTATAGTTTTGGCTCTGTTCGCTTCAACTAAACAACACATATTTTTCAGCTCTGGAATAGTATTTTCCCTCACAACAAATTAGTTTTATCTCAAATCAGCTTAGCTTTTCAGCTGAAGCGAACAGAGCCTTTACCACCAATCATGGCCTCAGGGAAGAAAGCGGAAAAGGAGGTCTGAAAAGTCTCACGCCGATGTCATCACCATGAGACCATGCATGTGTACTAAGGATGGCCTACAAATAATTGGCACGCAGGATTTTGTTTGTTTGCACGCATGCGTCTTCAACATTTCGGAGTGGGGTGGGGAGCTTCAGGATCCCTGTCAGTCTGATTGCTGGCTCTAGCCACTAGCGGAGAAAACCATTTTTATGAAGAAATAGATAAGTTGAAACAAACATTCTTTGTGGAGGAATGTACTTGAAAAAACTAGTTGGAGAACAAACATGTGTAGAGTATCTGTTAATTGATTAAACACTGGTGGCTGCCCTAGGTTACAAGCGCAAGCACAAATTCTTTTTATTTTTTTATGGGTTAGTAATTATTAAGTATAGTACTCGTCGTCAGTTAAGTAGTATAATAATCCAAAAGAAAAACAGTTCTGCATCAATCAGGATAAACTAGAAGGACAGGAGATGCTGATGCAGTGCAGAAACAGGCGACGTTTTGACTGACAATCTGTACTTGGCCGTTGCTCTCTGCAGATACTGGGGTACGGCTGGGCTGGGATGCTGAGGAGGTACCTGGTCGACCCAGCCGAGATGTGGTGGCCTTCTAATCTTGCCCAGGTCTCACTCTTCAGGTGCTCCGTTAATGCTGACGACTAATTTCTCAATTAGTAGTACTAGCCCTGCCTGTGTGAGTGCCAGGGTTCCTAATGTTAATTAATGGTGTACGTACTACGGTGCATCAATGATCATGTGGCATGTGCACAGGGCGCTGCACGAGAAAGACGACGAGGATGGCGGCAAGTCCCGTGGCCCGTCGCGGATGCGCTTCTTCCTGATGGTCTTCTTCGCGAGCTTCGCGTACTACGCGCTGCCGGGGTACCTGCTGCCGATCCTGACCTTCTTCTCGTGGGCGTGCTGGGTGTGGCCGCACAGCATCACGGCGCAGCAGGTCGGGTCCGGGTACCACGGCCTGGGCGTGGGCGCCTTCACGCTGGACTGGGCGGGCATCTCGGCGTACCACGGCAGCCCGCTGGTGGCGCCGTGGCCGTCCATCGCCAACACCGCCGTGGGATTCGTCATGTTCATCTACGTCATCGTGCCGCTCTGCTACTGGCAGTTCAACACGTTCGACGCCCGCAGGTTCCCCATCTTCTCCAACCAGCTCTTCACCGCGTCGGGCCAGAAGTACGACACCACCAAGGTGCTCACCAGGGACTACGACCTCGACGTCGCCGCCTACGAAGGCTACGGCAAGCTCTACCTCAGCCCGCTCTTCGCCATCTCCATCGGCTCCGGATTCCTGCGCTTCACGGCCACCATCGTCCACGTCCTGCTCTTCCACGGCGCCGACATGTGGAGGCAGAGCAGGTCGGCCATGGACAACGCCGCCAAGAAGCTGGACGTGCACGCCAAGCTGATGCAGAGGTACAAGCAGGTGCCGCAGTGGTGGTTCCTCGTGCTGCTCCTGGGCAGCGTCGCGGTGTCGCTGCTCATGTCCTTCGTCTGGAAGGAGGAGGTGCAGCTGCCGTGGTGGGGGATGCTCTTCGCCTTCGCGCTCGCCTTCGTCGTCACCCTCCCCATCGGCGTCATCCAGGCCACCACCAACCAGGCAAGCGCCGCTGCGCCGGCTGAACTGAACTGAACCTGCTGTTTGCCCGTGGATTGATGAATTTCTCTTCTTTCTCTGCAGCAACCGGGGTACGACATCATCGCGCAGTTCATGATCGGCTACGCGCTGCCGGGCAAGCCGATCGCCAACCTGCTCTTCAAGATCTACGGCCGGATCAGCACGGTGCACGCGCTGTCGTTCCTCGCCGACCTCAAGCTGGGCCACTACATGAAGATCCCGCCACGGTGCATGTACACGGCGCAGCTGGTCGGGACGGTGGTCGCCGGCGTGGTGAACCTGGCGGTGGCGTGGTGGATGCTGGACAACATCGAGAACATCTGCGACGTGGAGGCGCTGCACCCGGACAGCCCCTGGACGTGCCCCAAGTACCGCGTCACGTTCGACGCGTCCGTGATCTGGGGCCTCATCGGCCCGGGGCGGCTCTTCGGCAGGCACGGCCTCTACCGCAACCTGGTGTGGCTGTTCCTCGTCGGCGCCGTGCTCCCCGTGCCGGTGTGGCTGCTCAGCAGGGCGTTCCCGGAGAAGAAGTGGATCGCGCTCATCAACGTGCCCGTCATCTCCTACGGCTTCGCCGGGATGCCGCCGGCCACGCCCACCAACATCGCCACGTGGCTGGTCACGGGCACCGTCTTCAACTACTTCGTCTTCAGATACCGCAAGGGGTGGTGGCAGAAGTACAACTACGTGCTCTCGGCGGCGCTCGACGCCGGCACCGCCTTCATGGGTGTGCTCATCTTCTTCGCGCTCCAGAACGCGCACCACGACCTCAGCTGGTGGGGCACCGAGGTGGACCACTGCCCGCTCGCCTCCTGCCCCACCGCGCCGGGCATCGCCGTCAAGGGCTGCCCGGTCTTCTGAATCTAGCTTCTCATTAAGCTGAGCTGAGCTGAGCGTAGGAGTGTGTAACAGTGTAAGGAAATGTCTGCTACCTACGGGAGGCATCGATTAACCGATGCAGTGCTTTGTCATTCGTGGATGTAGCAGAGGCGAGGCAGCCTATGGAGCAACAACGGCCCAGTGTCTTTGATGAACACCCGAATTTTGAGTCATCTGGCACCGACGGCTCAGGTTTATTGCAAATCTGCAACCAGCTAGTACTTCACAGCGCTTGCGAGCTAGCGTGTGTAATAAACTGACAAAGTCTGCACGAGTTGAAGCTCGGCGTTCCAAGAACGATAAGCTTATGTGCGGGAAGTGCCGGAGCGGTGAAAACAGCAATTTTTTTTATTAGAATCAGAACAGAAAGAAATAACTTTACACGCTTCTAATGGGACAAAAAGAATCAGCACAAAACCAAATATTCTACACGCTCTGAATTGTCTAATACTGGACAAATCACAGTCTAGATTGTTTTGATGGTGGCTTCCCAAGTCAAAAAAGAAATATATACAAATAACTTCTCAAAAAAACCATCCAATATATTTTAACATCATAAGAAAACCATCCAATATATTTTAACATCCTAAGATCTGGTTTTGATCTTAGAAGAATTTAATTTAGATCAAGAAAATATGGCATTTTTCTTCTCTTCTTCCAATTCCAATGAATTGGAACCTAGAAGAAGCTAGTATTTTTGTCTCCTCAAATATGGAGCTAAGAGAAGTCTAACCAAACAAGCCCTCAGATCTTCTTTTTCCCAGCTGCGCCAGTGGGGTTAAGGTATAGATAGATTGATCTGATCCCTATAGATTTTCTACACATGAGAATGAACAAACAACATATTATGTGATACCATCGATCGGTAAAAGATGATACAGTTTTTACTTCATTATCCACACAGCACAAAGAAATATACGGAGTGATAAAAGCGGGAGTATGATCGAGTGATCTCATGTGGTGAAGTTGGCTAATAAAAGTTGCTCTACGAGCATCTGGTTCTGGAGTACTATCATTCATCCTCATCCTCACAGATTGTACACATCACCTGAAAGCAGCAGGTCTTTGCATGGCTTCTTTGAACTCTGGACGGCCTGGCCTCTGGATGCTCAAAGTGGAAGCTCGAAGATTTCCTCTTCCCTTGCTGCGATGTGCTTCCTGCAGATCCATGCAATATGGCCGTCATCTCTGTATCGAACACGCCACAGGCCAAATCTCTGTGCTATGTCCATCCCCGTCAAAACCCCTTGCCCTTTCAAGAAATCTACAAGCCATTGCCTGGCTGTTTTCATATCCTCTCCCATGTCGCTTGTGCCACCTTGGTTGCCACTATTCCTTGACCTTCTGTACAGTGCTGCTGCGCCCAGAGCCCCCACGGACGTGGCAGATGCAGCCGCGCCATACATGGCTGAGGAGTCCAGGAGGTGCACCACCTCCCTGCTCAGGTCAGGTATCATCTCTCCCATTCCAACGATGAAATGTGCACCGATCTTCAGAGCGAAGGTCAGCATCTTCATGAACTTGCTCATGTAAGGTAGCAATGATTTCACCGTCTGGTTGTCCACTTGAATCAGGTCACAGCCGAGCTGATCTTCTACTACATGCATCTCTCTACGGAACTCGCATAGCATGTGCACCCGTAAGGACCTCATCCCGGGCAGTATTCTTGTGACCAGCTGTTTGGACCGGTTGTCCAGGCTAACAAGATAGAACATCTGCGGCACTTTCCTTTCCTCCAACTGGATGTTGTAATTCATCATGTAGTCTATTTTCCTGTGGAGTTCAGTCACAAGGTGATACTCGTAATACCTCAAGCTTGCGATTTCCTCCTTGAGGTCCCTTATTCCTTGTTCCACTCTCTTCAATCTTTGGAGAACCATCTCAACACCTTTTGCAATGCCTAATATGGAAGGATCAACCACATCTGTTTCAGGGATGATTTCAGGTTGCTGCTGATTGTCTGGGGTGACAGCAAGTTCAGTTGCAAGGTGCTGTAGATCATAGTACCTACGGTGAAGAACTTCATGGAAGTCATCATCTGATAGCAATTCTCTGGCATGATCTGATCCTGACTGTAAGATGATCCTTTTATTGCTTTCAATTGCACTCCATGTATGCTCGTAATCATACATGCTTTCTGCAGGCAATGACAAAAGAATTTGCTTTATTCTCTTCAGAGGCAGCTGCTGCGTTTGGAGGAACCTATGTGGTATGAGATATTTTACACAGTCTGGCCTGATAATGCTTTCCTCAAACATCAAACTTGAAGACAGGTTTAGTATGGTCGGGATTATTAACTTGTGGAACATCCTCACCATGTCAGTAACACTTTTGTTGGAGCATGCAAGGACATCGATAGATGAGTCTAATGTCCTTCCCAGCTCCACCCTAACATGGAAACCATTGACAACTGTATAAATAAGATTTTTCTCCAAGATGTAGACTGCACCCTGTTGTTGTCCCATGCACATGATCTTGTTGTGGAGACGAACCTGCAAACGGGATATTGTTTCAGAAAGTTAAAAACATATACAGAAAGTAATTCTGGTGTTGTCAGTACATATTTCCAAATAGCATGCATATAGGCAGCTACGCCAGTTAGAGCCTTAGAGGACCATAAAGTTTTACCTGAAGCCTTGGAAAGAAATCGCTTGTCAAAAACATGTGTATATCTTTGCATTTAAGACGTCTTCCAACATATCTATACTCTGGCATGGTTAAGTGCCACTGTTGAGTCCCTTCTTTGCTTTCCTCAAGAATAGACGGCACTAGAAGTAATGTGTGTGGATTTCCAGGATCCTGTTCATAACACAATTCAAGCTTCAACAGCAAAGTTATGACTTCATTGCCCTGGAAAGATGCACTAGCTCTCCAGTTTGACCCTTGAATTTGGTTCCACAGCTTCTCTTGTAGAATCTTCTCCAGCTCTTGTTTGAGGACAAAACCACTTCTTTCTGTCTTGATTGATTTCAGCGTAGCTAGTTGGTTAAGGACATCTCGACAGAACCAGTCGCAATCCAATATCAGTACTCCAAGATCCTCAAAAAATATGATTTCACCCAAGATATGCAGTGATTTTGCAACCATACGTCTTATTGTGTCCACTTTCTCTATATTATCACGCCTTGATCTCAATCTTAGCGCTGGAATGTTGAGCTGACATATCTCACGGAACTCAGACCATTTGATTACAGATTTATTATTCTTCAACCTCCAGTCATGCAAAACTCTAACCAAATCATTGCATACTTCATAAACTTGAGGTACTTGCTGGAGGATTGTTTTAACTGTCATTCGCAAGTGATGGGTGAGTCTACTTACTGAAACCAATGATCTTGCATCCACAGCAAAAACAGTGGGGTAAATTTCTGCATATGAATGGAATTCTTCTCTGAGCTTCTGTACAAGTGCGGCAATTGGCTGTAGCCCTTCTGGTAGATGAGCTACCTTGTCATAATGGGTGAGAACTATAGTTACACTGGGAAGAAATAATTGTGAGACTCTCTTAGCATTTGAAACCAAAAACTTAAGCCAATAGATCAGCTCCAATTCAATCTGATCTATGCTTTTGGGATACCTATTAGCAGGCTTCAGAACCAAGCTAGATACAATCATGAAAAAGCATGGACCTCCATGGACCAGAAACATAAAATCATGTAAGGAAAAACCCTCCTCTTGTCCACCAAGATTACACATTGTCATTTTTGTGTTGCCATCAAAGAAGGCACTAGTTTTATTCTTGTTGGCGTACTCCATTTGCAAAACTGGATTCATCAAAGTACTTGTTACATCTATGTGAGGTGACTTCAATGGGTTCATGCTCTGATTTATGGAGTTATGTAACGTGCTTTTACCTGCATGGCCACCATAAATTTGGTTCAGTTGCAATAAATACGTTTTTTTTCTCATTTTTGCATGAGGTATTAATAAAACCTAGGTATTAATTTGGTGGCTAGTATTGCGAGCAAATTTGATCAAGATTCTAGGAAAAATGAGGTTTCACATTGTTTAGTTAGCACCTTTCCAAGTTAATAAAAAGAGAAAACACGATGAACATTGTATACTGATTACTGATCTAGCTACTTCATTTCTGCTTACAGCCAATAATGAGGATAATAATGGACAATGCTGAATTGCTGATGATACCTGCTGATTCCTGGCCACAGAGAAAAACCCGGCAGCAAGTAGGAGCACTTAGTGGCAAATCAAGAATATCATTTGGCAGAACAAGACTCCCATTTTGACAGAGCTTCTCATAGATTTGATCCGTTTTCCCAGCAATATGCAAAGGTGTTCCATGAAGGTCAATTTCTTCAAGCCAAGGGTTGACTTCTAAAGTGCCCATAATGGCCTGCAGGATTGCCTCCCCCTCGACTCCCTTGCAGCCTCTCAAAGACAAGCTACGAAGAGTGGCATTCCTCTCTAAACTAGTAAAAATTTTGACAACATCGTTTGGCTTCAAACTTGCATCATTGCATATTGCCAGCTGAATTAGGCTCTGGTTTGTCTCCAACATCTGTAAGATGGCAAGTACACCATACTTGCCTATATTTGCCCGCTCTCCTCCAAAACTCAAAACCTTCAATGTTGTATTGGCTTGTCTCTGAAGTGAAGAAAAGGTGCTAAGAGGGCATAGCAAATGCTCCACCCCTACTCCACCAAATCTATTTCCATCCAAAGTCAAGTTTTCTAAATAGCTGTTCTTAAAGAGCCCTGCAGCTATATACACCACTGCTTTGTCCCGAAGGGAACACTTGCTAAGCTTCACAGTTTTCAGGCTCCTGTTCCGTTCAAGGACTCCTCTAAGCTCTTTGGTCCATTTGGACTTTAGTGGGACACTTGACATGTCCAGTGCTGTCACTGTGGTATTCCATGCCAGAGCACAAGCAACCCGCTGCAGCCCTGACGAGTTAATGTTGCTGTAGATCCTCATGCTCCCAGTCTCAGGCAGGAATTCAACAATTTTACAGCTGTTCATGCCACCTTTTGTGTCACGACTGTGTCCCCATATGTGAACCTCCACTCTACGGTTGCGTGCGAGCACAGCAGAGATAAGTGGAGCCACTGTAATGGAGCTGTTGTCAAGGATGATCAACTTCTTCAGAATGAAGTTCACCTCGATCATCTTGGAGAGTTCTTCTGCCCCCTTGGAGCCTATGGAGTCCTCCCATATTTGGAACTCCTCCACACTTCTGTTGTTTGCCAAAGCTGAAGCAAGCAATGTGGCACCAGTTGACCCAATTCTACATTCAGAGAAAACAACTGCTTTGATGGTGTTGTTCTGGTGAAGCATTTCCGAGAGTGGAACAAAAGAAAGTGCTGATTTTGTGCTGAAAACGTTCTTCTGGAATTCCACCTGCTTCACGCTTGAGCCAGGACCTAAAATTGAACAGAGAAGTTGCAACCCTTGAATCTGCCATTCAATACCATAGAATAGGATGTTTCTCAAATTCATGTAGTTCTCTTTGTACTCCACAAGGTGACGAAGAAACTTGTGCAGGAAGTTGACACCATTGTTGTCCATGCAGACATGAACTCCTAGTGATCTCTCACTTTCCATGGACAAGACTGGTTCCAAATTTGCTGGAACCTGGTAGAACGCAATGTTCTCCATGTCCTTGTAGGACTGCAAATCAATATCTCCAATATCTCTAGCATCATGCCCCTTAGATGGTGACCTTATCCTGATCATCCTATCACCCATGCTTAGGAGGGGATGGTGGAGGGTAGATGAAAGAGAGAAGCAACAAAGGCCATCTTTATCATGGAAGGAGAATTCAGATGTATACTGCTAAGGAACAAAATGCTTTATGAAGTCAGATGTCTATTGCAATACTGAAGATGGTGTGAAAGACCACCAGGAAAGAAATCAGATTCCTGCCTTGTCAAGGGGGCATCATAAAGAAAGGAACCATCTTTAACTTTGCTGACCTGGAAAGACATAACCAGTAACCTAGATAAATTAAGTTCAAATACTATAAAAGATTCTGAATACAAAAAACATGAGAAAGGAATAACATCAGCTCCAAAGTATCCCCCGGATTATTCAATTTATTTCATATTATATTAGGATCTCAAAATTTTCTTTTGGCTTCCTGTAAATACTCTGATCTTATGCATAATATGTGTGTATATGTGTATGTATATCCCATATTGCCTATGTGCAGCATCAGCACATACATTGATACATTATTCAGATAAAATATTGTGCTATTTAACCTTTTGTTATTAGCATCATTGCAGAAACTAAAAAGGATATTAGCTTCAATTGAATGCACATCATTAGTACAAATCAAGATATAATGTAATTACCTTTCAGAGTGTAGTTTTGTGTTGCGTTGTTCCAGCATCACATTGTTCACTCAAAGCAAAGAGAGATTCACATATTTGTGCATGAAGCAACGAACATGTGACCTTTAACTTTTAGGCAGGCAAAGGGGCTGCCTTTAACCTCAGCCATTACATAAACATCATACAGCTTGAACTATCTACCTCTAGAGTTATGAGTTTCAAACAAAAACATCATATAAGAACGTCAGTGCTGGCACCTAGTAGTTGAAAGAAAGTAGAATGCATACTTCCTTACCACCAAATGCAGGTGGTGTGAACAAAATCCATAAGAATGGAACATGTTTCTCGAAGTTGATAACAGATGAGGAAAGAGAAGATGTATGCAAATAGGGAACAGCATAAACTGGTGTACCGTAACCATTTAAGAAGACATGCAGAATTCTAACAATGCCAGTAAAAAACAGTGAAATTACTCTACCACAGATTGAGATCCACTGCACAAGTAGAAACACTAACGCCATGCTGATGCATCGTGCAGACGCGCTGCTGGTAGTGTGCCCACCTCCCTGTTGAAACTGTGCAGATTGGTCCGCAGCCGCGTGAGGTTCCTGCCTGTTCCAGGTTCAGTGAGCCCCTTCTTTAAGACTGAAGTCAAAGGGGATGTCTCTCCCCTTGATCAAGTCTTTTTCTTTTATGCTGATGCATCACAAATATATTACCAATGTTTTTTTCTCTTAAGTAGATGCAAAGCACATATGAACATAGAAAAAGAAGGATAGATTAACTGAAATATGAATCTATGCCTCTAAGAAAAATAATCCCAAACATATGGGAATTCAAGCGTTTCCATGAAACCAGATGAATGAAATTGGGAGAAGCAATGTGTATAGCTGATGAGCAAGCACCAGACTATGTCTTACAGCAAGCTCTAACTGGGCATGTGGTCCAGGCGGTGCAGACATGATGATTGAGCCAAACAAATCTTGCTATCTTCGCAATACTGTCAGAGACCATGTACCCAATGCCGTCAACAGCTACCGGAGAAAATTCAAGCAACATGGACACATGGTGATACTTGCTACTTTAATGCAGCTGAAATAATCACAGACCTAGATCCAAGTATGTTTTTAATCTAGATTCTGAAAGTCTGAACTATTCCAAGTCTTACTCTTACACCATTCACTCAATGCCATCTTGCAGGCCATAATTCTTGTCATTTTGATCCAGCAGTGTAGTATACTGATAAAAAATGCACAAAAGAAGGAAACATTTTCCTGTATGCCTGGGGTATCTTCCATTGATTCAGAAACTATAGGGGAAAGTTGCTTTCAATGCAAGCTTTTACATCATGGAAGCATATTGTTACTTGGGAGTTTTTGAAACATGGATTGGCAACAGAATGCAACAGATGATATGTTGCTCCATAATCCAATATTTCAATTCTTCATGTGAACTTTAATCGGGACCTATTTTCACACAGTGTATTTGGTTTTATGTCGATGTGAATGACTGGAAGAGCTTCTATTAATTGTGAGTACCATATGTAAAAGTGGAGAACATATTGCATCAACCAATAACTACTTTATACAGTACTACAGTGTTGTGTTGGGGACAGCAACAGATGAGGAAGATGTAAAATGATACCTGTATCCAGAATATGGATACCTGTATCCAGAATATGGTCAAAGAATTGCTGTACTAAATAGTCCACAACATGTTTTAGAATAAGAAGTTATGAAAACAGTGAACCAAGCTGTAGAAACAAAAATGGGCCCATATTATGGATGGAGAAGACCAGCAGCAGTCATGCTGGTCTAACTGATCATATTTGAGAAGCCAGTAGAACATATAAAAACGTTGAAATGCAAAAGCTGAAGCAAACCCAAGCTTTGAACAAGACACATCTATGAACTCGAACTAAATTAATACAACAGGAGGTGCAATTTCACTGCCATGACCAAATGAAAACAGATTCATCAGCAGCATATCATGCTTTTGTAGAAACGCAAGATGGCAGATTTAATTATTAACCAGAGGTGCATACTGTACAGTGTACAGGTACAATTTTCATAACCTAATAAAGCACATAATACAGACGTTTATGGTTTTTTTTTCTTCGAAAAGCACATTGTAATCAGAAGAGGAGGCTGGCCCAAGCAGCGATGAATGCAAAGCCACCCAGTGGTGCCGGTGACGAAAACTTCCTATCTTCAAGATAAGCCACGGTGTAGCACCTAACAAAATTATCCATCCTCAGTCAATAACAATTTTAAGACACAATTCCAATATAAATGGAAGATTACACACGAACAAATTCATTTTCTTATTCAATGCCTTCTGATAATTTACAATTTGGTTAGGGGGAACAAATGCCTACGTTCCAGAGAAGAGCACGATCCCAGCAGTGAGGAGCCCTCCGAACTGCAAGCACAGCAAGAATCGGAGAGGCCAGAGGCCATGTAAATTAACCTGGAGGTAGCGTGCAGCCAAAAAAAGTTAGCGGACGGTATGGTACTCACAACGTTGGGGCGCTGGGTGATGGGCGCCCCGAGCAGCGCGGCGGTGTGGACGAGATGGTAGAGGGACGCCGTGTGCCAAACCTGCCAAATCATTCACCCGAATTATAAAAAGCAGATCGATAAATTGGGAGAAGCAAATTGGAGACTGCACAGGAATGCGGATGATGGAGAACGGCATCTACCTCTTTGTACGCGGGGTTCTTGGGGCGGAACATGTGCGCGCCGTAGGTGCCGAGCCCTAAAGCGGCAACCCCTGCTCAAATCAACCGTCCATCCCGGTGGTCTGATTGAGGAAACAGGATTCCAGGAAGAGAAGGGGGCGATGGAGAAGACGAGAAGAGAAGGGTTGGTTACCGGAGACGGCTGCCACCTTGTGCCACAGCATCGGATCCGTCGGCACCACCATCTTCCTCTTCTCTTTCGTTCGCCTTCGGCTTTGACTTGCTAAGCCGCTGCTGCTGTCTGCTTCGATATTCTTTCCTGTCCTCGCTCGTCGGCGCTGGCCGTCGTCAGTTCAGTCATTTTGCCGGCGTTTAGGCCGCAAAAATAAATCTGGACCAACGCAGTCGTCCATAGGCCTGGCCCGTGGGCCGTTGGCTTTTTTCCCCCTGAAATTGTCGAAACCGGATAGGCTATCTTGCATGGTAACAGATACTAATTCATTGCTTAGAGATTTAACGATCGCATGACACATTTTAATTAGTTGTATGATTTTACTCTATATCATAGTTAGGCACGTGCTGCTCATGTGTTTAAATTTATATTTAGCATCCTAACTTTCTGTTTTTTTGTTGATCCAATGGTCACAAAGCTATGAAGATTCAAGTTCCCCTTCTTTCTATCATTTAGCTGAGACTATGTTCATCTGTAATATTATAATAATTTAATTGTATACAACCCCTTCTTTCTATGTTTGGCCAAAGCAATGGTCCATATAAATGTGATTGTCTTTTATGGTAGGTGTCATCCTGACTATCTGGTAAAATGATGTTGTATTGATGTAGGTTTTTGTGGCATATACTGGAATATGATATTAGCAAGCTTTCTTAGACCCAACAAACCAAATAAGCTACACTTGTATTTCTAGACTAGATACCTATCTAGCCAACAAAATAAGTGGTGACTGGCGTAGAACAAGAACAGAGTGAATGATTGAAATGTGTTGATTCCATGAGCTAGCAAAGAAAGTCAGCAGTTAACCAAAAATTTAGGAAAATTGTTGATTGACTGGGTATATACACAATACTAAATGGATATGTTCCCATACGTTCAGACTTTAGAAAGCCGGTGATTACAAGTCAATGGTTACACATAATCACAATGCAGTAGTAGGATAAGATCTACATTGAAACCTAATACACCTCACTAATCCCATGGATTGATCCATGGCCCTAATATGTGGGGATGAGGTCACCATTATTGGTCGATCTGTTGGGTATTGGATTGCTTCTTAGCGGCTGTCTGAGCCAAGCTCATCTAGTCCTCAAGGCAACCATGCTTATGTAATATATAAAAAAAAAGTTCTTATTAGCAAATTAAAAAACATGATGCATATTTAGGGTATGTTTGGATGGCGTTCAAAGGTAGCCACATCCGAAGTTCAACATGCCACATTTACTTAGTCAATCGTTTGGTTTCTAGCGAGACTTAAGACGTGCTAAACACGTTTACCTATTTTGTAGTTCATTTTGCTACCATATTGTCACACCTCAAAATTTTATTTTGGGGATGTGAGTAGAAAACACTAAATAAAATGAGTTATTTATTAATTTTTCTAAAATTAACTAAACTTTAGATAGATTTGTATCAACTGTGTTAAATAAAATGGCTAAAAAAAAGTTTTCTTAATTAATTTTTTTTGAGGTGTTGCATTCATGCCGCTTGTATAATTTTATTGTTGTGAAAAATTTTATTGTTCAAAAGCCGATTAGGGCTCGAGTTGATTTTTCTCCAATTATAATATAAACAAAACAATTAAAACTTTTGTTGTGAAAACAATTCAAAAATCCCTATTTTACAATCTTCAAATTTTGTGGTATTTTACAAACATTATTACAAACCCTTTGAGTTGGATTTACAAAACTAAAAGGATTAGCAAACAGAAAAAAATAAAATGGAAACACCTTCTCCCTCTCCTCTCTCGGGCCCAGCCCAATCCCTCCTCTCTTTCTCTTCTTTCCCCTCTCCCTCTCCCTCTCTATCTGTTGCCGCGCGTGGGCCGGCCCAAGAGCCAAGACGAGCAGGCCGCCGCAGCGAGTCCCGGGCCACCCCCTGCACTCCATTTCTCCCCCTCACTCACTGCGACGCGGGGCCCACATGTCGGCTCTTTCCTCTCCACCGAGCAGAGATAAGCCACAACGGAGCTCCGCCCTTCCCGTGCGAGTCACCGCGGCTCAGGGAAACGCAGTGTAGCACCCTAGGTGTTAATCACCCTATTGCATTTGCATTTGCACACATAAGCATTTATCACTATTCATAATCATGATCACATGGTAAAAAGAATTTCATTTTTACTATTTCCTATAATTATGTGGTGCTTACATATGAACATTAGGGTTTATTTATTTGAGTATCTTTGGTTAACCTAAATCCATATTTAAGTAAAGTTAAAATACATTTGAATTTATATTTCCATGTATAAAGTCTAAAGTTGACTAAAGTAGGATTTTATTTTCTAAGCATTATGAGGTATGACCCTAAATAGAAATGATAAATAAAAATATTTACTATAACTTTGATTTAACAACCTAGAGCTAAATCCAATCCTAAATTGGAAATTTTGAAACCCCAAGTTTGATTTATTTGGAAATAAAAGAAAATCAAATTCATTTCCATTTCAAAAGGGTTAAATCATAGTTTCAAAAATATTAAGAATATGACTTTGGTGTAAAAATCAAAGTTGTAAATCTCATTATTTGGAACAACTTTTATATTGTAAGTTTTTGAAGTTGTTAAGCAAAAATTTGAATTTCAAATCAAATTGCAAATGAATTCTATTAGGTCAAATTTGCATTTCAAAATCTAGAAAGAATCTGGGTATGGTTCAAAAATAAAAGTTGTAGTATTTGAAATTTTGAGCAACTTTTATTTTTGGAATTTTTGAAGTTCTTATGAAAATTTCTGAGTAATTGTAAAAGGAAAGAAATCTATCCTAGCTGCTACAGTGATCCAGGGGGGATATTTTCCTTCTCCTCTGTTCATCGTAGCAGCGGTGTCGCCGGTGGTCTCGTCGCCGCCCCGACGACCCGGGCCACGCAACTGCGCGCGTAGAAGCACCATACCGCGTTGGCAAAGTAGTAGAAGCCTTTCCCCGCGCCATTAAAGCTCAACATGGAGGATTTGTCGTCTCGCTGCCCATACCACCGCCTGTTCATGGCTTTTGCCGTGTCGCCGGCAAGGCCGTCGGCCGCAGTGGCACCTCTGACCACGTCTCTAGCCTAGTTAAGACCCCGTCGCAGTGTCGACCGAGGAGAAGCTCGACCGTCCTTCTTGAACCGGCAGTGGCGGCTCGCCATTGCCCCTCCCTCTCTGTTCACCAGCGGAGAGGTGGCGCCGCTGCTCTGCTCATTGTCCTAGCTGCCCATACCGCTCCTGGACACGTCTCTGAGAACGTGGTCGACGTCGCGAACTCACTCGCCACCTCGCCCCACCTTTCCTTCCCTATAAAAGCCGCCGGAGGCCGCCGTTCTTCTCTCACCACCCTCCTCGGTTCACCACCGGCAGTTCCGACGCGCCGGTGAAATTAGTCGTAGCCACTGCACCACTGCCAAATTGCTTGCACACAAAGCTTTATCACGAGCTATTCTTTCCAATCGACCAGGTCTCAATGCCTTCTTGGCCGCTGGTGAGCACCCTACGGCTATGCGCCGTCCCTGCGCTCTCCTTTTTGTGCCGCACTCGCACCCACACGAAGCCAGAGCACATCACTGCGTTCCAGCTTGTTTTAATTTGTGTTTCATACTATACTTTAGTTGTAAAAGTTATAGGACCAATAATCGTAAACGCTACTGTCGTGGTTTAGTCGGAACAGGGCTTGTCCCCGCCGTGTTCTCGCCGCCGAGCCGCTGCACACGCGAAGAAACTTTACCATCGCTTAAACACCTGCCACACCTTCATAACTCCAAATACCCGGATTCGTTACAGTTCCTCCTGAAATACTCCAACCACCCCACGAATTCGTTATTCCTAAATGAGTCATGAAGGGGATGACGAACATACCTTGTCTCCACATTGGATCCAAAACAGGATCAGAGGGATCAAAAACCGCTAATTCGTATAAAGCCATCGAGCCAGCCCAACCAGAAACTAGAGCTGTGTGCATTATATGCACCGAAAGCAATCGACCCGGATCATTCAATACGACAGTATGAACACGATACCAAGGCAAACCCATGGAAATACCCCTTTAGCAAAGAAAAATAGACACGATGTCGCTTTATTTTATCGCATTGGAAAAGACTGTCCATACATATTCTATGTACTTAACCCTTCTAGGGGATTCTCTGTCAGAAAGCGTGAATATTTATTTCATTCCATTAAAAATAACAAGCCAATTCTGTTTGTAAGAAGAAAGAGAAGCAGATCTATTCTATACTCGATAAGTGCCAATATGCAATGGGTAGCTTGGGCTATTTGGAAAAACGAAGAATAGATCCTTCATCCCTCTTTGTTTATCATTCGAATCACGGATTCCTTTTTCTTTATTCAATCTGTCTTACCTTCCTTATATGTAGAATCTTTCAATCTATGTATTAATAGAATCTATAGTATTCTTATAGAATAAGAAAAAAATGAAGATAATAAACTGCGGATTCTTTCTTTCTCTTCCATTCTTACGTTTCCATATTAAAGTGTAGTTTTTTACTTAAATTTAATAATATTAATCTAATATGCCCATTGGTGTTCCAAAAGTACCTTACCGGATTCCCGGAGATGAAGAAGCGACTTGGGTTGACTTATACAATGTTATGTATCGAGAAAGGACACTTTTTTTAGGTCAAGAGATTCGTTGCGAGATCACGAATCATATTACAGGTCTGATGGTATATCTCAGTATAGAAGATGGAAATAGCGATATTTTTTTGTTTATAAACTCCCCTGGCGGGTGGCTAATCTCAGGAATGGCGATTTTTGATACGATGCAAACGGTGACACCTGATATATATACAATATGCCTCGGAATAGCCGCGTCCATGGCCTCCTTCATTCTGCTTGGAGGAGAACCCACCAAGCGTATAGCATTCCCTCACGCTAGGATTATGCTTCACCAACCTGCTAGTGCTTATTATCGGGCAAGGACACCAGAATTTTTACTAGAAGTGGAAGAGTTACACAAAGTTCGCGAAATGATCACAAGGGTTTATCACTAAGAACAGGCAAGCCTTTTTGGGTTGTATCCGAAGACATGGAAAGGGATGTTTTTATGTCAGCAG
This sequence comes from Eremochloa ophiuroides, assembly GCA_038502445.1. NCBI lineage: Eukaryota > Viridiplantae > Streptophyta > Magnoliopsida > Poales > Poaceae > Eremochloa > Eremochloa ophiuroides. The sequence goes on from JAHLJS010000002.1 coordinate 10,194,429, forward strand.
ACGAAGCCAAAGCTTATGGACTTGTCGATATTGTAGGGGATGAAATGATTGACGAGCACTGCGATACTGATCCAGTGTGGTTTCCAGAAATGTTTAAGGATTGGTAGTGGGTGGATTTCTTGTAAATTTATTTCAAACCTAAATTCGGGTTTTATGCTATAGAAAATAGAAATACTTCATGATGATGAATCATCAGGTTAAGATCGATCTAAACCAATCCATTTTATATATATACATACGACATGCCAACGGTTAAACAACTTATTAGAAATGCAAGACAGCCAATACGAAATGCTAGAAAATCGGCCGCGCTTAAGGGATGTCCTCAGCGTCGAGGAACATGTGCTAGGGTGTATGTGCGACTCGTTCAGATCATGAGTTCAAACAAATAATAAATTTTTTGAAGTATCCATGATCGGTACTAATGAATAGGATAGAGAAGCTCTATCCTAGATTTCTATGGTATATGGAATTTATGGTTTCCTTTGGTGCAAATCCAATCATCTAGATTGGAACAAGCAATTCCCCCATTGGTAACAAATGGTTATCCATTAAGCGGAGGAAATTGTAATAAAAAGAAAAAGGCTTATGCTCCTTTATCTTAAAAGAACGGACTAAAGGGTCAGCTACTTAGCCAATTTTCATAATTAAATACCGTCACTGTATGAATAAGTCTTATTGTGAAAAGAGTTATTTACTCTATAATGGATAGGTAGTGCCAAAGAATGTGAACTATACAAGTTCACAATACCGCCTGAAAACCGACCCTAGAGCTTCACCAGATCACCCTGAAGCCAGCGCAACACTCATATAAGGTTGTCGTCACCGGAGACGGTGGGTACACCGACGAGCAGCGCCAACGTGCCGCTCTGTCCATCGCCACCGTAGGCAAAGTCCATCACTGGCCCTCTAACCTAGCTCGATCGGCACGGGAGGTCACCAGGGACACATAGGTAGCCTCGGTGTCGTCGGAGATGCCTTAAATTGGCGGGCAACCGCCGGTCAAACGGCGCCTCAGCTCGGGTCAACACGGGAAAGAAGAAAGGACTTCGATTTTAGAATTTGAATGCACAATCAGTGACTCATATGAATAGTTTAAAATGGACTGCGGTTTGTTTCTTTAAAAACCAAAGGGCTCTTATGCAAAATAGCCAAGTGCACGCACAGGAAGCCGGCCTGAGGCGCTTCTGTGCAGACTGGGCCGAGCTGGGCCAAATCCGAGCGCGCGCGCGTTTTCCTTTTTATTTCGTTTTATTCATTTTCATTAAAGTAAATAGTACCTATTTTTGTTATTTTTATAGCTGTTTATTTACCAGTGATAAAATCACGAAAAATTTGGTATATGCTCTGCATAGTGTATACTTTCATAGAAAAATATGAAATAGCCTTTTCCAGTACTTTAACAGAAACTAAAAATCATCATTTTAATAGATAAATGAGATACTAAGTGATTTTTGTAGCTTAGAATATTATTCCAAAAATTATTGAAAATTGTTGTATGTGATATACATGTCACTTTTTATCTTCACAAAAAGTTTGGTACTATTTTGAACACTTTCACTGTTGTAACTATTTTAACCCTATTTTAAATAGTGTTTTTCTTAAACAAATTAAACACATAATACATGGAAATGATGTCTAATCAAATGAGTAAAATGCGCTGTGCGTTCTTAAACTTTTGCCCACTTCTTATCTGGGTCTATAAATTTTTTTCGCTCATCTGGGTCTATGAACTTTTCTCCACTTCTCATCTAGATCCAGGTACTTTTTCTTCGCTCATCTGGGTCCATAAACTTTTTTCACTTCTCATCTAAGTCCACAGCAGACCACATAGGACTCTGTTGTCTACGTGGCCGCTGATGTGGCACCACGTGCTCTTTTTTTAATTTTATAAACTGGCTGAAACCTTGAAAAATTGTATAAAATCACGGAAAAATCGTAAAAAGGAAAATCTAGTTTTGTTAGACTTAACATGAATAGATCTATACAATAGATATATAATATGATATGCTTTAATTTAAAGTTTTTTATATAGTTATAGATCTAAGTAAATCTATGTGCTCCTATGTTTAATTCATAACTATAGGTCCTGTGCTCCTGAACTTTAGATTTATCTTTGCATCACATGCTTTGTTGCAATTAAAACTTGTTTTTATTGTAGTAATTAATTTAATAATTTTAGGTATGTAATATATTTATACTAGCCATATTTTGTTATCATCCATCACCATAAAAATCTCAACTTCAAATTAAATATTTGGTACACCAACTATTTATTATGAATTAAACATGGAAACACATAGATGTACAACTATAATAAAATTTTTAAAATAAAACATGTCACATTTTAGTGCCACATCAATGGCCACGTAGGAAGTAGAGTTCTATGTGACCTGCTATGGACCTAGGTGAGAAGTGGAAAAAAGTTCATGGACACAGATGAGCGAAGAAAAAGTACCTGGACTTAGATGAGAAGTGGAGAAAAGTTCATGGATCCAGATAAGCGAAAAAAAAGTTCATGAACCTAGATGAGAAGTGGGCAAAAGTTTAAGGACCCACGGGGCATTTTACTCTAATCAAATTAAGTGACTTTCGTATATTGTGTGAAGACCATGAAACACCTACCCTGCTATTTCATGGCAAAAATAGTGCTTTGCTAGTTTAACTTGCTTTATGAATTAAAATCAACATTTTATGCTTTATAAGAAAATAAAGATAGGTTTTATTGGCTTGCAACTTTATCGTGAATAACATGTCATGCCTATTCAAGTGTTACTTGGTAGGATTTCAACTTCTCTACCGGAGAATAAATATGCACGTACTCAGTAAAATAAATAAGAACAAGGTTATCACTTCATGTAACCAATCCAATCTAAAACCCTATTGTGCAAACTAAGGTCACATGGATGCATCGCAGCACACATCATGTCATCATATCATTATCATCTAGCATATCATAGTGCATTATTTTCATGTATACATCTTACTCATACATATAGGATTGAAAGAGGAAAATCTCGTCGAGTACGAGATAGTCGAGGAGAACCCTCAGGAGTTGCCACCCGAAGGCGAAGAACCTGATACTAACTCACTGCCAGAGTGTCCTAACCACGGACCCTCCACTTTTCGCCGAGGCAAGCCCTAGGCATTTTATACACCTATCTATTCTATTTCTGAATTACGTTTGAGTATAATTTACTTATGTGCATTTACGTTCATAAGAGTTGAGTGAAACCGTTGATGCATTATATACCTTGTCCAGAAATAACACCCTGTTATCACTAGATAAGTACCGTTCTATGCTTAGTCATGCTTAGACCGGTAGAAGTCAGGTGATCTGTTGTCGCCTGCGAGATTTAGGTTTATATCTCTTCTCATTGGTAATGGAGACCAATGTGGATAAGAAATCATGTGATAATGAAAAATAGACGGGATGCAGTGTACCTTTATGGTCCTGATTGCCGGTTAGGCACACATCCTTGTTTATCCCTGTCTGTATAAAAATGATTTGGGATCATTTTGTAGTCTGGACCTTGATTGAGATTGAACGTACCTTCACATAACGGCCGGATAAGTCGTTCCGACCGTGAAGCTATAGCACTACTAGTCGGGCTGGAATTTAAACTGCAGTGCATCGCTGGCGGAGAGAAAGGATGTGCGGTGGGACAGGGTTTGACCAAGGGCAGGCATAGCCTGAGCGTCCTGGCGCCGGCTGCCCCCTGAGCCTTGAACTGTGGATCAAGCACACGGTATCCCGAATAGAGTGAGAAGCTACCCTACACAAATACGAACTTTTGGGATGGGTTCGTAAGGGTGTGTGATACGGGCTTTATCCAGCTGGATTAAATCGATTCGAATCGCCATCTCTTCCGGATAGTGAGAAACTTGATCACTGTCAAAGAAGCATATTTGATCCTATAATATAGTAAACATGATGATTATGAATCACCCCATGTTTGGATCAAATACATGTTTATTCAGGATAGATGCAAACTTAGAAATAATGATTCTAATAAAACCTATGCCAAAACCTGGAATAAAAGACGAAGCTAGTAAGCTCTTTTGCAAAACTTTACTACCCCATAAACTCCACCAAATAAACCTTATATCCTTGAGAGTCTTTTTATTTACTCTCTGACGGGTAAGTCTTGTTGAGTACAATTGAGTACTTAGAAGTTTTATTCCCAATGTTGCAGGTGATGTGTTATACGAGGGTTACTGCCTCACATGTAATAACCCTGCCATAGATGCAGAGGAGTAATAACCACAGGGCATGGTCATATATTCTATACTTTCCATCTCTGCTGTGGAGTATGGCAGTGTATTTGAATAAATGGTTTTTAAAACCAGAGAGTTTCATGTATATTATTAAACTTGGTATTGTAATAACTATATTACTCTGTTTGAATAAATTTTCCATTGTGAATTCTGTGCTTGTAATATGATGTTTCCTTAATCAGTGCGATCCTGTTGTAAGTTGATTTACCGAGGTCCTCCGTGACACTCGACGGACTACCGGATTTATATAAGAGAGAGTTTTTGTATGCCAACGTGTTAATCGGGAGCAATCATGCTTAATCTTGTATAAATTGGTAGGTTCTGTCACACGCAGCCGCCCTATATAAGGGACCTTGCAGCCTTCTACACCGTCCGCCGCCGTCACTGCATCGCGCCCGAATCGCCTCCCCCTATCTCCAGTGCCGCCAAACGCCGCCGCCACGCAATTCCCGAGCTCCGCTGCCTCCATCGATTCGGCGTAACCGAAGCCACCCCGTCAAAATTGAACATTCACCGAGCTACTAGAGGAGTCCCCGAAGCCTCTGGACCTTCTTTTCTTTGAGCTCGACCTTCACCGACCGCCGTCAGGGCTAAGGATGGCAACGGGGCGGGTTCGGGGTGGGTGCAGTGTTCGCGGACCCGCTCCCGAGACCCGAGAACAAGACCCGAACCCGCCCCGAACTCTGTTATGGGGGGAAACCTTGGCCCCGCCCCCGAACCCGACGGGTCCCCAAAACCCGACGGGTTCCCCGGAACTCGCGAACTCCGCCGCTCGTCCTCGTGGAGCCAGCCGTCAGCCGTGGGTCCTCATGGAGCCAGCCGTCAGCCGTGGGTCCAGTCGTTCCTCGTGGAGCCAGCCGTTAGCCGTGGGTCGCCGATGACGCTCGCCGAGGCCGCGGAGCGCCAAGCCACCATGGCCGCTGCAGCGGGGCGCGGTGACGCCCTGGCCGCTGCCACGGGGCGCCGAGCTGCATGGCCGCCCGCCGTAGGGCGCCGGTGCCGGCCATCTGCCGCGGAGGCAGGGCGCGGGGCGCCGGTGCCGTGGATGCTGTCTGCCGCGGGGGCAGGGCGCGAGGCGCCGGTGCCGCGGCTACTGTCTGCCGCGGGGGCAGGGCGCGGGGTGCCAGGCCGCCGGTGCCGCGGCTGTCGTCCGCCGCGGGGGCAGGGCGCGGGGCGCTGGGCCGCCGATGCCGCGACTGCAGTCTGCCGCGGGGGCGGGGTACGGGGCCCTGGCCGGTTGAGCGCTGAGTGGGCGAGGATGAGCAGAGAGAGAGGGGATCCAGAGACAGAGGAGAGGGTGGACTCAAGCTGAGGGGGTGACTGGCGGCGGTGGGCTGAGGGGGTGGGTGAGGGGTGCGGGTGAGAGATATTAGGGTTTACTCATTTGCTTATATATTTAGGTTTGTAGTTGGGTTGGGCCAAATTTGTGAGCTCTTTAACTCCAATTTTCGGGCCCCGCGGGCCCCCGCGGGGGAAATCAAAACCCTGCCCCGTTTCGGGGCCCCGAACCCGACACCCGCGGGGCTGAAAAGCAGACCCGCCCCCGCCCCCGCCGGGTCTAAAACCCGCGGGTTTCAGGGTCCAAACCGCCCCATTGCCATCCTTAGTCAGGGCCGCCATCGCACGTCGACCGACCGTCTCCACTCCCTCTTCGTCCGATTATACCCCGTGGTGAGGCTCCCCGCGTCTCTCTCCCCTTCCCCGACCCTTGAATCGAGGCCCCTAGGGTCTATGCCACAAGCTCCGGTGAGCACGTTGCCGCGGCCATGGCGGCCGCCGCGCCAAACCCCTCTCCTGGGCCGCGTTTAGGACGTAGATGAGTTCGCGGTCACCCACTCATGCTCTCCGACCAGACCCCCTAGCATAATTGTGCTCTGTAGAGCCGAATCCACCGTCTCTAGCGAGACGCCGGTGAGTCGCCGCCGCGACCGGCCTATCTCCGGCCGGCTCTCCGTCCCCTCTCTCCCTTTGATCTAATCAGGACCGTCCATTGCCGATCGGACGATCTACAGCGCCCCGTACCCCTTTGGTTGCGACTTTTTCTAAAGAGCCCCTTGGCTTCTTCATATTAGAACCCGCCGTCCTTGGCGCCTTCCAGCGAGATGCGCTTACGTATTCGGAAAACGTATTTTGGTTCGAGAATTTGATTTATACTGAATTTATTTTGAATGAGTTAATTACAATTTTGCCACCCCACCGTTTTGCTCATAGAATATTAGTCTTAGCTCCGATTTGATCCATTCAATTGCATTTGGCTCGTAATTAAATAATCTACATGTTTATAGCACTGTTTAATATGTTTTCAACTGCTAAAAATTCATGGTCTATTTAATCTATTATTTTTACACAAGGAAAATTTATATAAATAATAAATTATTCGTTTTAAATCTGATTTGAACCAATCAACTTTTGTTAGATTCGTATTTTTATTCTCTTTGTGTTCTCGCTACTGAACAGTAGGTTTGGCACATCTAAATTTCGAGTTAATATTATAGTAATTATTTTCCTATAGTAAATCTTCGAAAAATCATAACTTCTACGTTTTAAATCTGTTTTTCGTGATCTTTGTATCGTTAGAATTGTATCGACGCGTAGATTAGTTTTATACAATTTTAAATCTATTTTTCTACTATGATATACTATTCTAACTATTATTCACTGTTTGCTTCATGTATGATTGTGCGATGCGTGCGTGGTGATTATTGATCAAGTTCAGTCGGTGAGCCTCAGCGTGAAGATTCAAGGAGCTATTAATTGAGATTGGATCGGAGAAAGGATCTTGATTTGAGGCAAGTATAGCTTAGATTTTATTGTTGTGACCATGATCTTTTGACTTTGATTAATGTTTAAGCAACAAACGTTAAAAATGACTTTTTAGCAACTTAAGAATTTATCTGTAAGAGAACCTTCTGGATTGACAATACAACTGTGAGGGCTATATGGCTTTAGGTTTTAGTTAACTATGAGGACCTTTTCTAGCATGTTAGAGGTTACCCCTGGGGCGCAAATGGGGTTAAGCAGACTGTGGATCTCTGGACAGGTTGTATCACACAGACTGGCTAATGAAACCTATCGACCCTAACTTGTTAGGCAAACCTGTGAAAGACTTAATAGTGGACCCTGCCGGCCTTCCTTGGTAGTGGGCTAAGGGGTTGGCCGCCTTGGGTGAAAGGGTAAACCACGGCTCACAGGGAAAGTATACACCTCTGCGCTGAGTTTATTAAACTAGTATAGTAGCCTTGCTCAAGGACACGAGCAGCCTTAAAATCCTTACAGTTAAGTTGATGGTTTGCTTTGCTAACATGCTCATTTGTTTACCGTTTTATACTTTACATTATTTATGTTACACTGATCATGAGTTGTTGGGTTCAATATTATCTTGTTGCTATACTTGCTGAGTTCGACATGGACTCACTCTTGCTATTACCCCCCACATCTCATGAGAAGTTTAGACTTGTGGTCAACCAGTCGGTTTGTTCCTGCGGAGTAAAGTCTGCACCCGGTGAACGAAGTTGTTTTTCTATTGCTTGCACTCTGAGGTTATAATTTATTTACTTAATACGTTATTTATTTAAGCATTTGTCTCTTGATATTTCCATTATCTATGACTATATGTGAGATTTGTTTTTATTATTTCACATATAGTGTATATCTGATTTTGTTCTTAAAATCGGGTGTGACAGAGTGGTATCAGAGAGATGCTGACTGCAAGACGTAAGCCTAGTTAGAAATTGGTCATCTTGAGGTTTATAGCTTTCTATGGAATCCTTGATCCATAAACCTTGATAATTTCTGCTTTACTATACTCCTTACCTTGATATTAATCTCCACCTTACTGCTAAAAATATGTATCCATCCCTTGGTTTGAAATTCCTTTTAAGAATTGTCTCTTACCCCATTCTTGCATATCATGAGGTTGAAACATGATAGTTGAACCGTTAATACAGGTGAAACGATAGTATCGCGAGTTTAGCCAATGTTTGTTGTGTACCTTTAATGCATTGATTGAATTGTCCTTATGCTTATGTTTGATTTGGATCTTTGTAATGAATGTAATGATTTTGTAGAGTTTGTCCATAATTTCATTAGATAATAGGTTAATAGCATAAGGATTAATGGGATAAAAATAGTTGGGTCCCCTTCTCCCTTATTCTCTCTATCCTATCCTTGCTCGTGTTACTGATGTGGTCACCTGATGACAGGAAGTGTAGGACCTCCTCAGAAGCCCTACATAACGCCTCTCACAGATATGTGGGAAGAAACTGATGTTCCTGCCATTGAAGGATGTTATGAGTACAATGAAACTGAGCACTATCAAGATGACAATGTTGAAGAGCAAGTTGGGAGTGAACCGAGTCAGAGTCCACCACGATGAAAGCGGAAAAGGAAAGCCCACAAGAAGCCTGCTCAAGAAAGTAAAGTGCAGCTGAAACTACATCAATGGAAGACTGAGCAATGTGGATAGACATAAAATTTATGGAGTTACCAAATTGGTGGGTAGTTATATTCAAGTAAGCTCAGCACAAGTTTTTGCTCTATTTGACCTTAGTGCTTCGCATTCTTTCATTTTCGTCGACATGGTAGAGACGTGCAAGATGGTGAAGTGTCCAACGAGGAGGCCTTTGATAGTTCATACACCAGTGGGAGAAATACAAGCAGATCAGATATGCCTGGACGTCAGTCTTGTCATAAACAAGGAAAACTTCACCGTAACCCTCATTGTGCTAGAGTCGCTTAATATTCCTGTGGTTCCTGGAAATGGATGGTTGTGTGCGCAGAAAGGAGTGATTCATGGTACCCAGCGCACAATGTTCTTAACAACACCATCGGGAAAAAGAATTGAGTATGTAGGTTGCCAATTCCTACATGAAGAAGATGATGACCTGTTCTGAAGGTGTGCTCACGAAGGATATCAACAAAATTGATGAGGAGCAAATGCAGATCAAGTTTTCATTTCTCTTTGAGTTGTAGGTCAAAAAGTTAGCAGTTAAAATAGATTTTGTTAACTATGAATAATAGTCGTTCGATGTAAACTTTGTTTACAAGTGGTGACCATGAGACATAAGTGGTTAAGTTCAGGTATGCAAGTTGTGAAGTTGAAAGAGTTATCAAAAATCTTTTTCATGTTTCTCTCATGAGATCCGAAGACCCTAGTGAATCTCGGGACGAGATTCCTTTTAAGTGGGTAGTTTTGTCACACCCTAAAATTTTATTTTGGGGATATGAGTAGAAAACACTAAATAAAATCAATTATTTAATAATTTTTATAAAATTAACTAAGCTTTAGATAGATTTGTATCAACTGTGTTAAATAAAATGGCTAAAAAAAGTTTACTTAATTAATTTTTTTTGAGGCGTTGCATTCATGCCGCTTGCATAATTTTATTGTTGTGAAAAATTTTATTGTTCAAAAGCCGATTAGGGCTCGAGTTGATTTTTCTCCAATTATAATATAAACAAAACAATTAAAACTTTTGTTGTGAAAACAATTCAAAAATCCCTATTTCACAATCTTCAAACTTTGTGGTATTTTACAAACATTATTACAAATCCTTTGAGTTGGATTTACAAAACTAAAAGGATTAGCAAACAAAAAAAAATAAAATGGAAACCCTTCTCCCTCTCCTCCCTCGGGCCCAGCCCAATCCCATCCTCTCTTTCTCTTCTTTCCCCTCTCCCTCTCTATCTGTTACCGCGCGTGGGCTGGCCCGAGAGCCAAGCCGAGCAGGCCGCCGTAGCGAGTCCCGAGCCACCCCCTGCACTCCCTTTCTCCCCCTCACTCACTGCGAACGCGGGGCCCATATGTCGACTCTTTCCTCTCCACCGAGCAGAGAGAAGCCGCAACGGAGCTCCGCCCTTCCCGTGCGAGTCACTGCGGCTCGAGGAAACGCAGCCGCCCTATATAAGGGACCTTGCAGCCATCTACACCGTCCGCTGCCGTCACTGCATCGCTCCCGTGTGACATAACCGCCTTAATCATAGGGCACACGTGCACCGTCATCGTCCCTAAGGACCCACGATCAGTCTGCACGAGTTCCCCTTGACCTAGGTGGCCTGCCAGTTTTCCTAGGAAACCCTAACCTCCCGAGGATCTCATTGTAAGCATTGCAGTATTACAACAGTTTACATAAATAAAATGAATCAGAGTAAAGAGTGCGGAAGTATTACGTAAACATAGATTTACAAATATAAATGACATTACCCCTAAACCAGAGTTTCGTAGTGGAGTAGCATCATACAACTAGACACCCTGTCCAAGGGTTATACACATCTTTATCCATGTATGATCCGTCAACCGGCACGGTCCCACGAAGAACTGTACACTCAACTCACCTGCAACAGGGGGTTAACAAACCCTGAGTACTAGGGTACTCCGCAAGACTTACCCGACTAAGAAAAAGAAATGAGACTCAGGAATGCAGGCTGAGGGGAGTGAAGGTAAGGCTTTAGAAAGAGTCAAAGGGTTTTGCAGAAAAGCAATACTAGTCCTGCTTTCAATATTTTACTCGTCATTATTTTAATCAATAGATCTCAATTCTTTCACATATGTCCTTCAATTCCAATTACTTATTCATTCTCAAAAACATCCTAATTTCGAACCACTTTTCGATGTAGGTGTGAGGATCAAGTCTCCATAACCGAGGAGCACGACGATTGGAATCGATTAATACCCAGCTGAGTATCCCTATCCACACTGCATATGTAGCACCTAAGCTTGCATATGCCAACCCCGTCTACCACGACTTTTCTACCCCTGAACCGGTCCTGCGCTACCCGAGAGCACAGTACTCCTCTCGTCTCCAGGCACGACGGCCACGAGGGTACACGCTACTCTCGCTCCCAGTACGTGGTTGTCAGTTCAAGCAATAGAGCCACCAGAGATAGGGCTTTCCGGAGTATGTGGCTAGTTGCAAAAAGTCTCGATCACAGCAGGCCGACAACGAACGGTCTCTAATTCTTTTTTCATTGGAAACCATGCATTGGGACTCTAACCCAAGTACACTGGTGACCACCCGGTTTTCACATCCCTTTTCCATCGGAGACGATAAGATGGGACTCTAACCCAATCATATGGCCCACCGAACGGAAAATTCCCTTCCCGTCGGTGACGATGTACTGATCAGGTGCACGGCCACCGAACGAGAACATTACCAATTCTCTTTTTCATGAATTAATTAATAGTGTATATCACAATAGCTTAAAAATAGCATTTGTGCAAATCTAAATTGTTCAAGCAGAGCTAAGCGTTCTCCAAACATTTTATTTTAAAATGGTTTCCGGATATTTCAGTGGTCAAGATTAGTAATGCATCAATTGGGTTATCAATCAACTCCTATAAACCTAATGCAGTAGATTAACTCAAGTTATAAACATTTTATAAATCACAAGGAAGGGGCTGAATGCACCGGGGCTTGCCTGTTGCTTGGAGTAGATAAAACTCTGAAGTCAAACCCTGAGATGGATCCATGTCCACCGAGTGAAGACCTTACTCGGGACACGCTTCAGATAATAATCACCGCGCATTCACTACACGAAATAATAATGCAACACTTAACATAATGATATGTATGCCATGATGCAGGAGATGCACAAAATCACTGATCAATAGAAAGTAAACTCAATTTGAAAGTTGAGCACAACTTTCCTTCACGATAAAGTTGTAAGGCAACTAAACTAATTACTATCGAGTATTAACTATTTTGGTTTTTTGACCATTTTAACAGTTGTTAAAAGTTGAAATAGCTCTCCGATAATAATGGCCAGTACTCACTTAAGTGATTCACAAAAATCCTATTATCATATGTGTATAACACAAGTTAATAATATTTCTAATTAACAATTTATCTATTTTTCTTGAAGTAGCATTTAAGCATCTTAATCAACAAGATTGGCATGAACTTAAACTAGCAAGGCACCAAAGGTGAACACATGATAAAGACCCATGGTTAACATACAATCTCCAAGTTACACAAACCCTAAATTGACTAATGTTCCTATTTATTTTATTAATCAATTAATAGAGCATCAAATAGCAAATAAGTAAACTATTTTCATTTGAGCTCAAACTTTTTCTACAGATGGGTTTTGACCTAAAACAACGCCAAGTCAAATTTCATGATTTTTGGACTAACCCCTAATTTATTAAAAATCCCCAAAGTTGCATTTACATTTAAGCTACTGATTTTTAGTTCCTACAGAAACTGCTTAAAGTCATTATTTCGTATTTTTATTACATACTACACATAACATAGAATACGAACAATTATTTTCAGGATTTTTGGTGTAGCCAAATAATTCTTACAAAAATCACAAACACTAGCACCATTCATTTTTCAGGGAAATGGAAAAATGCATCTAATTTGTTGGGGAAAATGGAAAATGCCGTTTCGGCCCGAGACGGCCCAACTCAGCAGGCCGGCCCAGTGCAGCTCTCCCTCTCTTGGTCCCACTGACAGGTGGCCCCCCATCGTCAGCTATTTCTCCTTTACCCTCTCCCGCACACAAACCGGAAGGTCGAGCTCGTGCGCGCGGCGGCTCGCCGTGGTGGCTCACCACCGCCGGCCCTCCGGCGAGGGTGAAGGCACAAGAGTGCACCCCACGAATGGCGACCCTGCTACGTGTTCAGATGAATAGATAGGAGCCCGTAGCGAGCTCAGTCGCGCCGATGGCGGACGACCGCGGCGGCGCTCTGTGCTCCGTCGACCACAGGCCAGTAGGGTTCCAGAATAGGATTCTTAGAGCATCAGGGCCTCACCTTGAGCGTCGTTCTCATGCTGGTTGGTGCAGAGATTAACCAGACGATGTTGGTGGCGTCAACGGTGGTCGGGGTGGCGTGCTCCAGCCGCGAAGCCCCGTTTCGACGGATTCAGGACACCAGGAAGGAAAACCAACTAAAACATAAGTTTCCAGGGACCAGGGTGAACTCAGAACTGGAGATGTGAGGGAAAGAGACCCACCGTGGAGCTCCGGCGGCGATGAACCGAGCGAGGCGGTGTTTTCGCCGGAGCCGAGGAGGAAGAAAACGACGCACGACGATTTTTGGTGACTGAGAAGACACATGGGCGGGCTCTCCGGACGCGTAGGAAGGTGATGAAGTGATTTGTGCACTCAATTTTTATTGAAGGTGAACACAGCCAGTCGAATTTTGGCCGAAACGGAAGATCGCCTGTGGCAAGGTGAGAGGAAAGAAAGACGATGGCGACCGGCTATGGCTTTTATAGGGCAAGGCAAGGTGGTGCGGCGTGGAGAGGACCCCCATGCGCCCGGCGTTGGTGAAGACAGGTGGCCAGTCGGCCCCGGGCAGCGCCGGCGGGCGGCGCGGCACGCGCGCCTGCGCGGACAGCAGAGGGGGGGTGGTTACTGTAGCAAGTACTCTCCCCCTTTTTCTATTTTGTACAATAACTCTAAAACATTGGTGGAAAATTGAAAAAAGGTCAATGTAAAAGTTGTAGTGCATTTGATTCTGAACAACTTTGGTTCTTTCACCTCATCCAAATTTTGAATATTTTTTGAATAATTTAAAAGGGGGTAAAAGCATGATTTGAAATCCATTTACAATTCATTTAAATTCTCAAAACTTTTCTCAACAACTTGAAATTATTCAAAAATAAAAGTTGTTCTATTTGACAAGGCCTATAACTTTCAGTAAATGGGCTCTATCAGATTCTTCATAGTTTTTGAAATATTTTAAATTTTAAAACACTGTTTTGAGGTTAATTTACATTTCTAATGTATAACTTAAAAATCCCCAAAGAAAAAAATTGTTCAACTTCAAAATACTTACAACTTTCATAAAAGTAGTTTGCCCAAATTCTTGATATTTTTTGAAAGGGCATTTTAAATTTGAATAAACAAACACTAATTGGGTTTTAATTTAAATTTTCACTGGTAAACATTAAAATCTCCAAAAATGAAAGTTGTTCCATTTTGAAAGGGCTAAAACTTTTATTAAAAGACCATCATCATCAGATTCCTACTAGTTTTTGAATTTGTATTTCAAATTTAAGCTTTAAAACATAGGTTAGGGTTTTGTTTGAAATTCTTTTTGATAACTTTAAAATTGCCCCAAATAGAAGTTGCTCAACATTTAAAGATTCACAAATTTTGTTTAAGGTCCAACTTCTAATTCTATTTAGTTTCTGAATTAGGGTTTTATGTTCTTGATTTAGGGTTTATAAAAATCTTCTTTTATTTTCGAATGGATTTAAAGGCATACACACAAACAAACATTTGAATCATAAAGTCACTCAAAGGTACCTAAGCATAATCACATGCGGAAATAAAAAAAATTTCTTAGTGATGCATAGTAACAATGAGTTTATGCGGGATGACTTACATGAAATCATGATGACATGGCATCTTTTAGTTATCGTAACATCAGGGGTGTTACATCCCGAATCGCCTCCCCCTCTCCCTAGTGCCGCCAAACGCCGCCGCCACGCCATTCCCGAGCTCCGCTGCCTCCGTAGATTTGGCGTAACCGAAGCCACCCCGTCAAAATTGAACGCTCACCGAGCTACTAGAGGAGTCCCCGAAGCCTCTGAACCTTCTTTTCTTCGAGCTCGACCTTCACTGACCGCCGACAGGGCCGCCATCGCATCAGCCGCCCACCTCCCACGTCGACCGACTGTCTCCAATCCCTCTTCGTCTGATTATACCCCGTGGTGAGGTTCCCCGCGTCTCTCTCCCCTTCCCCGACCCTTTCCCTCGTCGAATCGAGGCCCGTAGGGCCAATGCCGCAAGCTCCGGCGAGCACATTGCCGCGGCCATGGCGGCTGCCACGCCAAACCCCTCTCCCGGGCCGCGTTTAGGACGTAGATGAGTTCGCAGGTCACCCACCCGTGCTCTCGGACCAAACCCCTAGCATAATAGTGCTCTGTAGAGCCGAATCCGCCGTCTCTGGCGAGAAGCCGGTGAGTCGTCGCCGCGACCGGCCTGTCTCCGGCCGGCTCTCTCTCCCCTCTCTCCCTTTGATCTAATCAGGACCGTCCGTTGCCGATCGGATGATCTACAACGCCCAGTACCCCTTCGGGTGCGACTTTTTCTAAAGAGCCCCTTGGCTTCTTCATATTAGAACCCGCCGTCCTTGGCGCCTTCCAGCGAGATGCGCTTACGTATTCAGAAAACGTATTTTGGTTCGGGAATTTGATTTAAACTGAATTTATTTCGAATCTGTTAATTACAATTTTGCCACCCCACCGTTTTGCTCATAAAATATTAGTCTTAGCTCCGATTTGATCCATTCAAATTGCATTTAGCTCGTAATTAAATAATCTACATATTTATAGCACTGTTTAATATGTTTTCAACTGCTAAAAATTCATGGTCTATTTAATCTATTATTTTTACACAAGGAAACTTTATATAAATAATAAATTATTCGTTTTAATTCGATTTGAACCAATCAACTTTTGTTAGATTCGTATTTTTATTCTCTTTGTGTTCTCGCTGCTGAATAGTAGGTTTGGCACATCTAAATTTTGAGTTAATATTATAGTAATTATTTTCCTATAGTAAATCTTCAGGAAAATCATAACTTCTACGTTTTAAATCCGTTTTTCGTGATCTTTATATCGTTGGAATCGTATCGACGCGTAGATTAGTTTTATACAATTTTAAATCTGTTTTTCTACTGTGATGTACTGTTCTAATTATTATTCATTGTTTGCTTCGTATATGATTGTGCGATGCGTGCGTGGTGATTATTGATCAAGTTCAGTCGGTGAGTCACACAGTGAAGATTTAAGGAGCTATTAATTGAGATTGGATCGGAGGAAGGATCTTGATTTGAGGCATGTGACTTGATTAATGTTTAAGCAACAAACGTTAAAAATGACTTTTTAGCAACTTCGAGAATTTATCTGTAAGAGAAGCTTCTGAATTGACAGTACAACTGTGAGGGCTATATGGCATTGGTTTTAGTTAAGTATGAGGACCTTTTTTAGCATGTTAGAGGTTACCCGTAGGGGCGCAATTGGGGTTAAACAGACTGTGAAGCTCTGGACAGGTTGTATCACATAGACTGACTAATGAAATCTAGCGGTCCTAGCTTGTTAGGCAAACCTCTAAAATACTTTATAGTGGACCCTGCCGGCCTTCCTTGGTAGTGGGCTAAGGGGTTGGCCGCCTCGGGCGAAAGTGTAAATCATGGCTCACAGGAAAAGTGTACATCTCTACGCAGAGTTTATTAAACTAGTATACTAGCCTTGCTTATGGACACGAGCGGCCTTGAAATCCTTACAGTTAAGTTGATGGTTTGGTTTGCTAACATGCTCATTTGTTTACCGTTTTATGCTTTATATTATTTATGTTACATTGATCATGAGTTGTTGGGTTCAATATTACCTTGTTGCTATACTTGCTGAGTTTGACATGGACTCACTCTTGCTATTACCCCCACATCTCAGGAGAAGTTTAGACTTGTGGTCAACCAGTCGGTTTGTTCCTGCGGAGTAAAGTCTACATCCGCCGAACGAAGTTATTTTTCCGTTGCTTGCACTCTGAGGTTTTAATTTACTTACTTAATACGTTATTTATTTAAGCATTTATCTCTTGATATTTTCATTATCTGTGACTATATGTGAGATTTAGTTTTTATTATTTCACATATAATGTATGTCTGATTTTATTCTTAAAACTGGATGTGACACGTATTTTGCTAAAACTCTATGATGAAAAGAACACCATACTTTAGGCGGTGTCGAAGTCTCGGTGTGGGTGACTTGTGAAAACTAAAGCAAAAGGTCCCTTAGTACCATGAACCTAATACCTAACCCACAAAAGTGTGCTTCCCAAACCTAAGCAGCTACAGGCATTGGGATAGACCAGCGTTGTTTTTGGCTGAGCTAAAATTTAGTTGAACTGAATTTTTGTGAGAGAAAAATACTATTTTATGACGAAAAAAAGCTGAACCTAATTTAAAGTTCGAGGTGGAGCGAGCAAAACAAAAGGCATGTTTGCTGGAGCTAAAAGCAAAAATTGATTAGGACTTATATTGATTTATCGTAAGAAGAGTAAAATACTGTCAAGCGAACAGTTGCAAAAGGAACGAGGAATTCCAAATGACCAAGAGCCCGCGTGTTTGGGCATTTGGCGGTGGATCCGGTTCGAAACTTTGAAATCCCCTTTGCCCCTTGGGCCTTGGGGCCTCGTTGGCTGGCGCGGCCCGGCGTGCAGGTGCAGCAAAAAAGGCACCGCTGACACGAGTGGCAGGCGTTAGCCTTTGCGGAGTCTTAAACTTCTCCTGGTGTGCTATTTAGATTTACTGAACTTACAAACACACGAAATCTGAGCCTTTAAATTTATCTTACTATCACTTAGATATACGAACTTGCAAATATGAAATCTGGACACTTAACCTTGTTCCTACTGTGCCACTTAGATTCACGAACTTGCAAACGCAAAATTAATGGCCTTAAGTCTCCTTGCCTTTCTCTTGCAAGTTTGTGGACCTAAGTGGCACAACTAGACAAGTTTAAGGGTTTAGATTTCGCGTTTACAAGTTACTGGATCTAAGTAGCACATCATGACAAATTTAAGAGCTCAGATTTTGCATTTACAAGTTCAGTAGATCTAAGGGGGTGTTTAGATCCAAAATGTTTTGAGATTTTGGACGCTGTAGCAGCGAGGAATGTTTTGTAATAAGTATCTAATTATAGCCCAAGTAGATTCAAAAGATTCGTCTCGCGATTTACAGGTAAACTGTGCAAACATGTAAAAGTTTCGTCTATATTTAATGTTCCATACTCCCTCCGTCCCTAAACTATTGACGTTTTGGGTGTTCTGCCACAAGTTTGATTAGACTCGTAGAAAA
Organism: Eremochloa ophiuroides; assembly: GCA_038502445.1. Lineage (NCBI taxonomy): Eukaryota > Viridiplantae > Streptophyta > Magnoliopsida > Poales > Poaceae > Eremochloa > Eremochloa ophiuroides. The sequence goes on from JAHLJS010000002.1 coordinate 10,212,520, forward strand.
TACGTGCAACATTTATATCTTCAAATAAATTTGTTAAAAAACTAGACTAAAAGATCTATTCAATGATACTAATTATATATTATAAATATTAATAATTTTTAGTATAAATTTAGTCAAAGATATTTCTCGGAAAGCGAGAACGATACTTTTTTAAAGACGGAGGAAGTATATATCCCATAAATATGACAGAAGTCTTGGAACTAAACACCCCTAAGTGGCATAGCGAGACAAATTTAAGGCCGTGTACTTTACTCGCCTTCGCGAAACAAAAGGCGTCCGTCACTCCGCACCGCAGCCAACGTCTCACAGAGGCGGAAACGCGACGAGATTGCGCAGGCCGCGCTAGTAGTACTACCACACTCCCACTGCCACGTTGGCAGGCCACGGAAGGAGGCGGAGCCATTTGAATTTCGAACGCCGCCGGCCGCTCCTCCCCATTCCCCAGCTCTCTCCAGTCTCCCCCCCCCCCCCCCCCCCCCCGCCTGCGCAGCCTGCCCTCCCCCCTCCGGCGGTCCGGCCCCGGCCTCAACGGTTTCGCAGGCAGAGAGATGAAGAAGGCGTCCGCGGCGTCGCGCTACGCCGCCTACGACTCCCCGTCCCCGTCCCCTTCGCCGCGCCGCGCGGCGCCTTCCCCGGCCGCCGCGACCCCGGGAGGAGCGCACGGCAGCAGCCGCGCGCTGGTGGTCGCGGGGAGATCCGGCCGCGATCTACTGGGCGCCAAGCCGCAGCCGCAAGCCCACGGCAACCTGGGCTCCGTGCTACGGCGGCTCATCTCCATGGACAAGAAGCCGCCCTCCTACAAGAACCAGCTCCTGGTTCCTCCCGCCGCCGCCGCAGCGAAGAACAATGGCGGCGGCGGGAAGCTGCCGGGGCTGTCGCGGAAGCTGTTCCAGAAAGCCGCCTCCACCGAGGCGGCGGCGCCCAGGAAGATGAAGGCCCTGACGGAAGTCAAGAACAGCGGTAACAACGCCAACACGCGGACGCTCGGCATGGTGCTGCGCAGCGAGCGGGAGCTCCTGGCGCAGACCAAGGCGCAGGAGGACGAGATCGCCGCGCTCCGCCTGCAGCTCGACAACAAGGACAGGGAGGTGGAGCGGCTCAAGGACCTGTGCCTGCGGCAGCGGGAGGAGATCAGGACGCTCAAAGACGCCGTCCTGTTCCCGGACGCGGAGCCGGAGCCGGAGCCCGACCGCCGCCTCCGGGACGAGATCTCCACGCTCACCGATCAGATCCAGTGCCTCGCGCAGGAGCTCGCCCAGGTACGTTCCCCTGTCACGGTCTCGCCGTGTGTTCTTTGCTTTTGCGCCTCGGCCGTCGATCTCTAATGCCCCGCCGCCTGATGTTTCACTTTGTGCAGGTTAAGGCCGAGAAGCACTCGTCAAGGTCGTGCTTTGAAGAGGATGGATACTGCTCTTCCCCTAGAACGCCGGGGTTTAACGAGGAGACCGCTTTCTCTCTGGTGTGTTCGATTACTCCATCTTACAGCGACATGATTGGCATGTTGATATGCTGTTTGCCAAGTTACACCTTGATTTAAATCCCATGTGACCTGGTTATCCATCTGCAAATAGCAATATGCCTCCTGTTTGCGAAATTTTACACCTTGAGTTAAATCCAATGTGACCTCGTTATCCATAAGCAAATAGCAATATGCCTACTGTTTTCAAGATAATTACTACTCCCTCCGTCCCCAAAAACATGCAACTTTAGCACAGTAACATGTTTTAATGTGTCAACTTTAACTAATTATAGATAAAAAATTATAAATATTTATAATGTCAGATAAACACCATTAGATTCATTATGAAATTTATTTTCATAATATATTAATTTAGAGCCATAAATATAAATACTATTTATTAAAAACTTAGTCAAACGTGAACTACTTTTTCTGGCACGCAACCCATAGTTGCATGTTTTGTGGGACGGAGGGAGTAATTGCAATCTGTAGTTTGAGCATAGTCGGGATCAGTTCACTGCTTCATTTATTAGTTTTTTCAACATGAAATTTGCATTTCCTGACAAGAGCAGCTATTTGGGTTGTTGCTGTACAAAAAAAAAAATTCTTTTTCTATACAATTGCTTATTATATACCTGTTTTGTGTAAATTTGTTTTATGTATTACAAGGTACCGAGGAGCAAACTGGAAAGTGATTACTTAACAAATTAGCTAGTACTGGCAGCCGCATAACTGAAACTATTATTGGCCTATTTCCAGTGATGATACAGTAGATGGACTCATAGCACCTGTTTTTACCTGCACGCCATGAAATACTTTAGTTTTTTATTCTTAATGTGATACAGCATCATTTGCACAATGCAACCTAGAACATTTTTCAGTGGCTTGTTACCTTGTTAGTTCAAACTTTTCATAGTTCCAATTATTAATTTTGTATGCACTGTAAAAGCTCTGTAGTCATCTCTGAATTATGTCATATATCTGAAAATGGAGGGAGTGGTTTGGTCATAGTCATATATCTGAAAACGGAGGGAGTAATTTGGTAGTTTGGTTTGAGCTTCTGGTTCTTGTCCTTTTAAATGAGAAAAACATGGGTTCCTGCTCTTATTTCAGTGTTGCAAGACAATATTCTGCACACTCTTCCCTACTTCTTTAAAGCATGCACGTATTGTGTTCCATGTCAACGAGTGTCTAGTTGTCATGCCAGCTTTATCTCACTTTATTAACGATATGTTATTTGCTATTTGCTGTCTAAAACAGGAGTGCAGCATTGGGGAAGCTGAGACACCGAACTATGGTAGCCCAGATGAAATGTTCAGCAAGGATCTTAATCCTTGCCTGACCCCATGCATTGCCAAGAGCAAATCTGATGTCTCCGCACAATTCCACTCTTCCTCTCAGTTCACAAAGGTGAATCCTTTCTCTTGTCATTTGTTGGCCTCAAGCCCAAAGAGACTTGAAATGACGTTTTTAACACGTATATCTTGCACTTGCCAGGAATCTAGCAGTTCTTATCGCAGCAGCGGCAAGGCAAGAGCAGACCGCTCGTACAGTTCTTTTGGCAGGCCCATGTCAAAAAGCTCTGATCATCACAAGCCTACATCAGGAACCAGCAACAAGCGACGAGTATACAAATCCGATCAAGACAAAATCAATCAGAACCTGTTTTGAGTTCACCATCATCATGAACTTGCCACTGAAGGCAGCCTCCAGCTTCTGCTATGTGAAATATTTATAAGCATGTCCATCGATACCGGTTTGAGACCGTAAAACAACAATGCTCAGGATCTATCAGTGAATGCAATCTTTGGTTTGTCTTTTTTGTGCTATATCTTCTAGCTTGCCCAGCTATTTGGAATGCCAGTTTGGCTTTGTTTTCATGGTTAGATGAATTGCAAATTCTTTTTCTTTTCAAAATTGTTTACAAAGATATTTGGATCACGGCCTGTCTTTTAGCTGCATATGGACCATATGACAATGTGAATATGTCATATAGCATATGCATGATGTGCCATTTGCCGATCAATGCAGGTACATGTGATTGGTGAATTGCACTTTGGTTCTGGTTTGCGAAATTATGGGAATTAGTGTAATAATCTTCTTGTCTTTTCTGTCGTGTTGATGTTTCATCTGTGGAGACTGAATTTTTGAAACATTTTATTTTTTTTCCTTTGTTTTTCCTTCTTTTGCTCGGCACTGTTTCGCTTTGGCACTCTAGCAACTCAGGTAAAGAGAGGTGAGTGAGAAACTACCTTTCGCTTGAGCTTGTCATCTAAAATGAGCGTCGTTTTTCAGTCATGGAAAATCAGCACATATTTGGTGTAGGGCTGATTTATTGTAGAGGAAAACACTATTCCACAATTGAAAAGTCGGACTAGATTCCGATTGATAAGATGCAACCAACATGCAACTGGTAATCACCTAACAGGATTGGCTCTGTTCGGCTGGTTGGTCCAGCCAGCACCAACCAGTCATTCAGCAGTGTTTTTCTCTCAGAACAATCAGCCAGCCAGTCGTACCGTACCAGCCAGCCGAACAGAGTGATTGTCTATTGTCTTGGAACTACTCATTCCTTTTGCTATAAACATCTTGCAGAACACACCTGTAATTTTTGTATTGCGTTCTTTTTTTAAATGCTTCTAGAAGTGAGCTCTTACTAGCTCGGGCATCTTTGTTGTTTAATTAAGATCTTTGTAAGGTGATTGCAAACTTAGATAGATGGGTGAAGTCTTAGCTAGCCTGCTTAGTTTTAATTTAGCATTTACATTGGTTAGTCGGTGCGATCAATTTTAAAAAGGACTGTTCACCCCTCTCTAATCGATCATCTTGACCCTATAGCTGGGGCAGGTGTTGTGCTCGTCGTGGTAGTGGCTGTGCTCGCCAGTCATGGAGCTTGGCAATAAGCCACCAGAGACGAGTTGCTAGCCACTTGGCTGCGCTCGTCGCGGGGCAAGGGCAGCGCTTGCTGGCTGCGGAGATGGGGCAGGGGCTGCCTGAGACGATTTGTTGGTCACTGGTCAACGTGGAGGATGACACGGTAGATGCGTCGTTGTGCTAACCCTGCATTCTTTTATATTTTGATGTATATGAATATGAAATTTATAGGGAGACAAGTAGTGGTGATTTCTGGTTGAAAAAAATGTCAATTTCTTAATTTGATTTGTAGTTCTTTGTCGATTCAATATGTTGTTCATTCTCGATTTGATTTGCAGTTCTTTACTTTTTTACGAATTTCTCTTCTTTCCCTTGTTTGCTTCCGATGCACTTGCTGCTGATTTCTCAAATCGTTTGTGTTTATGTTTATGTTAGTATCTATAGATCCGTAGAAAGGTTGAGATATAGGGGCCCGTTTGGTTTAAAGTCAATTTTTGCCATGTCAATTTTGGGACAAGTTTTAAAAATTTGGCAAGCAATTAGTTAGATGCCAAAATTTTAGTAATCCTTCCAAAATATTGGCAATACAAGATCTTTCTTTCTTAATGGTGTTGGCGCAAAAAGTGGTTCCCTAAGCCCAACACACCAGCGAAGCCGGAAACGACCCTTGAGGCAGTAAAGCTCTCGCAGATCCAGCTAGCTTCGGACCCGGTCTGAGAGTGTCAGTAACACCCAAGCGTGCCAGTCAATTTGACCTACAATTGACAAGGAAAAAGATAGTAATCAGTAATCACAGGGCGGAACTAACCGGTGTGTCCAGGTAGTTCCAAATGTATGGTTCGAAGAGCCGATGTAATGGGAGATCGACTAGAAAGCCGATTCCGTCATGTTATGAACCGATTGTAGCGAAACATGCATTATAACTCAATTTAACCGATTCAGACATGAATTCAATGATATATACTTGCATCAGACGGAAACATGCTATAAAAGATGTAGTCACAGCAAACTAACATGATCATAAGATATCTCAATGTAAAACAAGATGTTAGCCGATTTCAGTGTATACGGGCAACATACAAGCCTATAAAGTAGACAATGCTTCAATTCTCCGGCTAATAGATCTAAATCACAATCTTGCAACAGTGGAGATCGAGCGGATCGAGACAGTTATGATGAAGTTGCAACTTAGATCCGTTAACCTTTGAATCTAGACAATGTTTATTTTATTACTTGAGTGCGACCCGTATCTAATCTAGATCCAAAATACAACCGGCTGGTGCAAAGCATTCTATCTTATCAATATAGAACGAATGGCAAACATAATTCGTTGAACATATAGATCTATTAGATATAAGCCGACGCATATGGATCAAGACGGGCAAATTGATGATTGCTTTAAATAATAAACAATAAACATAAGCAACATCGGTAACTTAATGAATCTAGCTAAACTGCCAAATTTAACTAGAGCCGATAACTAATCCATGCATGCAAACTGTCTTAATCTATAGCCTGTCTACCGGATGACGTTAACTAATAGATTAACCAAGCAACAAACACGAATCGATAACTAATCCGCGCGTGAAAACCGTCATAATCTGCATCTCGTCCACCGGATGACGGTTAACACAGATTGATCGGGTAAACCAGCGTGAATCATCCTTGACTCACTATGCTTCCCGCGTCCACCGGATGACGCCAAAGAAACAGAACTTAACAAGGACCCTGGTCCGCCATGCTTCCATGTCCACCGGATGACGCTAAAAAGACATAGTTTAACAGGGGGTTGACGATACTTACAAGCAAACCTGCGTCCACCGGATGACACCCAGCCTGGATGAAGTAACTCGCCGGACTCGACTGACTCTAGGGTTTGTTTGGCCGGAGCCGAAAGTTGTGTTGTATTGATGTTGTTGTTTTTACAATGGCTGAGAGCTTATATTTATACCCTGAGCGTAGATAGAGTCCTAGTCGAATCACAACTCATCAATAGATAAGGAAACTAACAAACTATCCTATATCTAAGGTAACTTGGAGTCACATCTTTCCTTTCATAACGGACTCCAATCGTGATCGCATCTTGAGGGCGCGGACTCTGGATGACGTCACCATATGCCGACGCTGCACGCCTTCTGTCACCTTCGCCCGATAACCGATTCACCATTCAATCGGCTATTCTCCTTCCTTCTGCTGGACGGAATCTGCTTCCGAGATCGGCTATCTTCCTTCGGTATCGGCTATCGGCTCCCAGCTCAAAATTTGGTGTTAACAAATGGTAGCATACCAAGTGACAACATTGGTTATCTTACTAAAATATTGGTTGCTAAAATATTAGTATGATCATACTTTGGTCCTTAAAATTGGCATGACGGAAATTAGCTATGAACCAAGCATGTCCATATATTTGATTCTGCCCATGTCTCCTTTTTCTTTCTGATTTTTGTTTGATGCGTTGGGATTGAGGGACCCTTGTTCTCGATGATTACAACTTATCTTCTCTACAGCCAGTGCTTGGAGTCCTATGTTTGCAAATGTCTCCTTCTCTACAGAGTTGGAGGCGAGTGGGAGATGACAGGGCTAGACCAAACTAAATAAAAGAACACAAGAAAAATAAAAAGAAAAACAGCTGGTTATATGATTGCCAAATCTGAGCCATTTAAGAACAATTAGGTTGGACGAAAGTTTAAAATTATATACAATTTTTACCTACTTATTATTTGGTGTAGATAAATGTTTTCGTATTTGGACTAAGCTAAAATTTAACTCAACTGAATTATAGGGGCTAAATTGTTATGATATGAAAATACTCTGCCGTGACCGTGAAGGCGTTAAAAAAAAAGGTTAGGGCCGTCGGATGAGACGATGGGCCGCCTGGATCTGAGACCACCAAACACAGCGCGTGTCAACTGCCAGCGTGGACGAGTGGACCCGAGTCCACCTCCTCCTCCTCGCTCCTCTCCCTCTCGATGGTCGTCTTCTCCACGACACCTCAAACCCCGATCGGAACCCTGACCAGATCTCCCAAAAATCCCCAACCCCTAATCTGCCCTCCGCCGTTGCGGTCATACCTCCCCATCCAACCCCAAGTCTGCTCGATGCGAATTGCAGCGGCGATTTAGCGAACCGAGCGTTCGCTAGGTTTAGGGTTTCGAGGGTCTAGGGTTTGGGCGCGCGATGGGGCGGTCGCGAGGGGTGCCGAATTCCGGCGACGACGACACGGGGCACAGGTTCGCGCATGTTCCCTCTCCCCGCTTTGCCATTTTGTTCTGCTATAGACGCGTGTTCGGAGCGTTGAGCTGATTGTGCTGGTTGCTGGTTGCAGATCGAAGCGGAGGAGGGTCTCGGCGGGCGGGGATGCGACGGACTCCATTTCCGCCGCCATCGGGGGAGCTGGAGAGGGAGGCGGCAAGAAGGCGCTCTACCACTGCAACTACTGCAACAAGGATATCTCTGGGAAGATACGGATCAAATGCTCCAAGTGCCCTGACTTCGACCTTTGCGTGGAGTGCTTCTCTGTCGGCGCTGAAGTCACCCCACATCGCAGCAACCATCCTTACAGAGTCATGGTTAGTGCACATGATTGTCTGTTGTCTTTGCTTGACTTGACGTTTTGAGCAGCACTCCACTAACTTTCAGTAGTGGTATTATTATTTGATGTCCAAGTGTTCCAAGTAAGTTGTAATTCATAGCCACTTAGTTATCAGGGCACGCACTAGCTGCATCCTTAGTGGTTGATTGCTTATTGGAACGTTTTGAGCTGGTGAGCTGAGAGTTGTGACCAATTAAAACAAAAAGTTAGTAAAGTCAAAATGCAGAGAAAATTCGGCACCAAAGGATTGAATTCTTAATAATCTACACAAGCACTTTGTGTCCATGCTCTGCTAAAGTGCACTGGTGCTTATTATTCCTTAATTCAACCCAAGTATAACATTCCTTACCCAGTGTCCAATTACTTTGGTCATTGCTTAGCCAGAGTACATTAATACTTGAATGATATTTTGCAACAGGACAACCTGTCTTTCCCACTTATTTGCCCAGATTGGAATGCAGATGAAGAAATTCTCCTCCTCGAGGTAGCATTGTGTTTGTTTGGTATATTTGCTTCCTGGGCATTGTGTTTAATTGTTACCTGTCATGATCGAAGGGAATTGAAATGTATGGTCTGGGAAACTGGCTTGAAGTTGCAGAGCATGTTGGTACCAAGTCTAAGTTACAGTGTATTGATCATTACACAACAGCATACATGAACTCACCTTGTTATCCCCTACCGGTAACTATTTTCTGTACCTGTTTATAAATGCAATAAATGAGTTGGCACTTCTTAATTCTGTACCTACCTCATGGTTGTAGGATATGTCTCATGTTAATGGCAAGAACAGGAAGGAGCTTCTAGCTATGGCTAAAGTGCAGGGTGAAATTAAAAAAGGTGAGTTGTGATTGTTTGTTTTTTAGGTGATGGAAACAGCTGTACATTTTGTTGACCATTTGAAGACTTGGGAGATTTTTCTTACTGTCCAGTTGTTTTTTGTTCATGCGTGATTTTAGTATGTGTTAGTTGGTCGTAGGTTATGTAATTCAGGCCCTGTTTGGGTACTCCTAGCCAATAGTTAGCTGGATTATGTTGGTGGAGCCAACTGATAGCTTTTTATTAGCTGGGTGGTTGGATAAATCTGTGCTATTATCTAGGTTGTTTGGATCAGCTAGAGCTTTTTTAAATCGATTTCTATTAGCTCTGTAGGGATGTAGATATTTGGTGGAAGTGTATGTAGATATTTGGTCTTTGGCGGAAATTTAACATGTATTTGGTCTTCAAATTTTAAGTTTGTGTATGTCATTCTGGTGGATTTGCAAAAGCACTTCTACTTTGGATATAGTGTTTTGGAGAAGTTCTTTTTTGGAGCAATGGCGCCAGAATGGAATTAGAATGGAATTTGTAAAGATCTCATAACTAACTAGATTCCTTAGTGTATTTGGTCTTGTTCTCATTGAGAAAGTTTGTTAGTGGAGTATCTGTGCAGCTAATGGCAGCATTTACTTTTATTTCAAGTGGATGTATTTTTTAAAGGAGAAAAAAAACATCTTCTGTTGATCTCACATCCACAAACAATCCTTATTCTTTGGATTTTGGGTTTAAGGGGAACAATGACATGCACAGATATCAGCTTGCTCCTTAGCGGCAGCCACTTCAGCTGTATCTGCAGCGGTGCAGCATAATTGTCTGTATGGACAAGCATAAAACTTGATTAAACTACAATCAACTAGATTTCATTATAAATAAGATATAGTCACCCAAATTCTAGTTAGTTGAGGTCTCTACATCCACAATGCACAGAGATGAACACGGGGATCTGCGCAGATGCACGACTTTGTATTCAGATAAGAAAATTTTCAAATAGTACTGCTGCTATAAGTTTTTTTATGTCAGTAGCTTGGTTATGACTCCAACTGTGGGAATGCTAGATACTCTCTAGTTTCTACTGCTACCCTGTACTATTTCAATTATGAAAAGAAGAATGATAACAGTCCGCGGATATCTGTAAAGATGATATCTTACTGTATCGGGTTGTTTTGATATCTCATCTTTCTTCTTTGTTCATATATATAGGGACTTCGCTGTTACCTGGAGAACTGACTCCTAAGGCCGAATCTCCATTTTCTCCGTCCAGGGTCAAGTATGCCATTATTTATCTGAAAACCTATGAATATGCCCCTAAGATTCAAAGAGGCTTTTTACCATCTACTTATCTTGCATAGGGTGGAAGATGCACTTGGAGAAGGGCTAGCAGGTCGATCACCTTCGCACATAGCTGTTGGTATGTATTGGGAATGAAATAATAAGCTAGCTCAACCTAATCCTGGAACAGTGCATCTGTGGTCTATGTTGAGATGATGTCATGTATTCATATTGTGCTAATTCTTGTTGACCTGCTGCAGGTGCAAACAAAAAAGCATCAAGTGTGGGACAGATTAAAGATGGCGCTAATGTATCAAAAGTCGAAGGTACAATCATCGATAAGAGCATCACTGTTATTTTCAAGTTATATGTCATTCTATGTTCAGTCAGCAACCAGACTCTTGCAAATTCTTAGAGTATTCTTATTTTTTTTTAACTTCAGAGATATGCTTTATTAAGAATGTCACATTCTTAAATCTTAAGAACGGAATACTCAAAATAAAAATATTGGTACTGCTATAAGAAACGAAATGATGATAGTGCTTCACATAATGAAGCAATGTGTATATCCTCCCTTTTGTTTACTTTAAAGTCACAGTACTGCATAATCAAATGATGAACCTTGGCATATTTAATTTGCATGTGCCAGATGGTCATGTCGATAGAAGTGTTGGTGTGAAGAAGCCCAGATATTCTGCAGACGAAGGCCCTTCGTTGACTGAACTGAGTGGATACAATGCAAAGAGACACGAGTTTGACCCAGAGTATGATAATGATGCCGAACAAGCGCTTGCTGAGATGGAATTTAAAGAAACTGATTCGGAAACTGATCGTGAACTGAAACTCCGTGTACTGCGTATTTATCTGTCCAGGTTTGTTAGGAGTGAAGCATTTTTTTTTTTTGTTCATAGCAACTTTTAGTGGATTGATCCTACTTTTCTGTCCTATGTTCATTTCATTTCTCTGCTATAGTTCGTATTAATGTGATTTTTCTGTTAAATATGAAATTTATGTTAACAATGCATTAGTTGCAAGTAAAAGAGTAAGTAAGCATGTTTATATGTTTATTTTGTTTATTAGTATTAATAAATAATATTTATGTAGGCTTGATGAAAGAAAAAGGAGAAAGGAGTTCATATTGGAAAGGAATTTATTGTTCCCTAACCCCTTGGAAAAGGATCTTACAAATGAAGACAGGGAAGTTTACCATCGCTATAAGGTCTTCATGCGTTTTCTTTCCAAGGAGGAACATGAAGCTCTCGTTAGGAGTGTCATTGAGGAGCGAAAAATTCGGAGGAGGATTCAAGAACTCCAGGTATTATGTTTGTTCATTCGCTCTTTTACAAAATCAACTATGTTAATGTGTTCCTCTTACTAGCAAACATACCCATGTGTTGCAGCAGAACGTTCAGCTTGTTACGTATTTACTTGGACGATTTGCTGTCTCGGAGATTTATTCACCTGACCATGTCATGCATTTCATTTCGTCTGAGAATCGAACTCCATATCTTGCCATCCGTAGCTTGTTATGTAGCTTCCCTAACTCTATGGTTATGGTAGGTTATAGATTTATCAATGATCACCTTATGCATTTGAATTTGTTTTGAGAGGGTGACGGACTATGGAAATGCTTCATAAACCAATTCATTTCGGAATTGGACTCCACTGTGCTTGGATACGCTACTCGTAACTCGTATGGATTAGGAGAAAATTAGGTCCGTTTGAACGCTCCATCAGGATGATTGCGAGTGACAAAAGGACAAAGAAATCTTCTGCTCTTTAATATTAATTAGGAATTAGGGAATTGATTATAGAATGATTATGTCTGGAGTTCTGTGCTTAAAATCTGCTAGAAATAGTAATTCCACGTATCAACACTTTTATATGTAGATAAAACTTAACAAATATATTACATATGATATAATGAACTCGTGGCTGAGAACCAATCCTTTACAAATTCATTGTCGTCTTTCATTTTTGTTCTTATATTACCTGTGGCAAAAACGTGCAGTGTTACGAAACACTGCCTCAAACAAGCGAATATTAGACTAGCATCAAGTTCATTTTCTTAAAAAAAAAAAGGAAAGATACAAATATTAATTTTGAAATTTTTGAACCATCCATTATTCTTGTAGATCAGTGGAGGATGATAGATTTGCACATGCTGCAGCATTCAAACTCTTACAGCAACTCCAAGAGACTCTTTATATCCTTTCTAATTTATAGAAATAGAGATTTTGGTGAAAAAAATACCGTCTAACAGCCTCTTTAATTCGATATCCAAATATGAACATCCACTATTCTGGATTTTTTGCTAGCCAAGATGGAGAGCGAGGATGGCTCTCTACAGTGTGCACAAGATATAGAAGCTGTTGGAGAGTACAAAGATATGGAAATCAATTTTTACTCAAATGACTCCAAATGATGGTTTAGGGAGTAAATTTTAGGAAGACTCTTGGAGATGCTCTTAATTTCATTTGTCCATCGCTTGTATTGCCAGTTGCTTGACCCTGGTAACCCAACCCAGCCATTGGCCCAACTAATTATCCGTTTGTTTTTTTATCTTGTATATGACATATCCTTCATTTTCACATGGTCTTCTCATAGAAACACAATGGCGTTTTAGGGCCACTGACATTACTTGTTAGATATCTCGTCTTGGAAGTTGTGATCGAGTACTCGTATAATAGTCTTGAGTGCATTTTTTTTAATACTAGGCTGCGCTTGTGATGGAAGCTTCGCTTAGCAAAGGCAAGTTCTGTACTGACCTTATGCAGAAACGAACTGGCCCGTGTGTCTCTTCCCATAAGGTCCTAGAAGCATCAATGTATTCTGGTGGGAAAATAGAAATGTCATTGTTTGACTTATATTTTGTTGAATCTCAGGAATGTCGTTCTGCTGGATGCCGCACACTGGCTGAAGCAAAGATACACATAGAGCAAAAGAGGAAAAAAGAATACGAGCTGAATGCCCAAAAAGCTAAGGAAAGCAGCCAACTTATTGCAAATAATAAATCAGCACAAAAGATGAATCGACCTATGAAAATTGAGTCCGATGGGAATGTGGATCCAAAGAAAGGTGGTGCTGGTTTAGATTCTCCTAAAACTACAGGACTTGCAAGTGTTAAGCAGTGGGATGACTGGGATATAGTTGGTCTTCCTGGGGCAGAGCTATTAAGTGCTAACGTAAGTACATTTCAAATCCAAGTGCCCTGTTTGGTGACTGGTGGTCTCATCGGGCCATATTTAGTATTGGGACACTGTTCATACCTTGTGTTTGTTACAATAAGGCATGACCATCCTTTTTTTTTAATTTCAGGAAAAGCTTCTATGTTGTCAGAACAGATTGCTACCCAGTCATTACCTGAGAATGCAGGAGGTGCTGATGCATGAGATATTCAAGGGTAGTGTCCTAAAGAAGGAAGATGCCCATGTCTTATTTAAGGTTGATCCTACCAAAGTAGATAGTGTTTATGATATGGTAACGAAAAAGTTGGGCAACCATGAGGAGGCCCCAACAGTCTAGCTTACGCTTTTGTGCTTGCCTGCTGTGACATGCCGAAGAAAACAAAAACAAATTCTTGATCTCGCTCTTTGCAGCGTGTCTGAATCATAGCTGAAGGTGGAACTATACAATCGAATCGGCCATAGTTAACTGAAATTCGTATCAGTTGTCAGAAGCACAATAAGGCATTCCAGCCAAGTTGTAAAATTATTGCCCCGACGAGAATGTGTAGCATGAGTTTTCATTTGTCTTCTGCCAGTGTTGTGTACTGTTGCAGTTGTGGTAGTGCCTTGTTGTAGTAGGTATAGGTGCCTGAGTTTATATGTATCATCGTGTATGTACCATTGGGCGCTCTATTTTATGCCATTGTAACAACCCCAGACATTTGATTATTACAATTCATCATGCAGCCAAATTATTATCTCTAATGGAATGATTGGCCATCATCTTTGGTTTCTGTTTGTTGATTTGGCTGTAAGAGCAGAACCTCGAGCTGCTGTTGGGTGACGTGTCACTTGTTCTGACTTTGCAGCTAACAGACAGGGACGCATGACCTCATGAAACTCTACTGCCAGAAAGGGTAGCATCTCCCCGTGGATCTGTATGATTGGCTGCCCAATCCGTGAGTCAAAGGCCACTGTTCCACCCGACATGCATGATTTTTTTTTTCCTCGTTCCATTCTAGGCCTTTTGGAATGCATGATCTTTATAAGGATCACACAGTAATTTCACATGAAAAAAAAGATACAGAAGATAGGAAAGGAAATTACTGTATATCATAGTGTTGGACATGCTGTGGTCATTGTATGAATTTCACAGGAAATAAAATACAGAAAACAAGATTATAAGAATCACATAGGAATTTCACAGGAAAAAATACAGAAAACAGGAAAGACACTTACTGTATATCGTAGTATTGGACACGCTTTGGTCACGATCACGAACCAGCATGGAAGGAAAGCGACGCGGGAGTCAGATGCGAGGAAGGGAGTGGGTGGGTGATTGAGCGGTTGCGGCCTGGCGGGAGCGGGGCAGCCGGGCAGGCCTGATACGCGTCACCCATGTTCGCTTGAGCATAGTTCACAAAAAAAAAAAAATGTTCGCTTGAGCATAGTACTGTACAAGTCACTGTTTATTTTTAATTATAAAATAGTATTTTTTTTCTATAAAGAAATCTATTCGAGGATGCGGATGCATCTGAGGGTGGGGTAGTTGACACGTGCGGAGCGCGCACGGGGCAAGGAGCGACCTTGTTGGCCGTGCGCAGCGCACCCCGTTTCCGCCGCGAAATATACAAAGCCCCGGCAGCCGCGGCGCAACGAAGTGATGACCCCTCCTCCAGTACTCCCTCACTAAGCGCTTGCGCGTGGCGGAGAGACCCAAGCGAAGCCCCGCGAGAGCGAAGGAGACGGTAGACGGGGGGCGAGTGGGAGAGCCGAGGGATGGCGTCGCCGGGGGTGGTGGCCGCGGCGCTGCTGGTGGCGGCGCTGGCGGCGTTCTGCGGCACGGACCCGCTGCGGATGGGCAGCATGGTGGACTTCCCGGGGTTCGAGGCCCACTTCGTCGACCTCCCCGACGCCGCCGAGATGCCGCCGCACGCGGACGAGCGGGAGCGGCTCCGCGGCGCCGAGGTGCGGTTCCGCGGCGAGGTGCAGGGGCCCGAGAGCGTCGCCTTCGACCCGAAGGGCCGCGGGCCGTACACGGGCGTCGCCGACGGCCGGGTCGTCTTTTGGGACGGCGAGCGGTGGGTCCCCTTCGCGACGGCCTCCCCGCGCTGGACGCAGGAGCTCTGCGGCGGGCCCAAGGCCTCGCCGCTGGACTACCTCCCCAACGAGCACATCTGCGGCCGCCCGCTCGGCCTCCGCTTCCATAAGAAGACCGGGGACCTGTACATCGCCGACGCCTACTTCGGCCTGCTCAAGGTCGGCCCGGAGGGCGGGCTGGCCACGCCGCTCGCGACGGAGGCCGAGGGCGTGCGCCTCAACTTCACCAACGACCTCGACCTCGACGACGAGGGCAACGTCTACTTCACTGACTCCAGCATCCACTACCAGAGACGGTCTGTGATGCCATGCCCTCGCTCTCTTCCCTCTGCTTTGCGTGCTTGGTTGGATGCTCATTTTGATTCCTAGTACTAACCACGGGGTTGGGGATCGGAAACATTCAAACATCACGGTGCTGAAATTGCAGATTCCGTTCAATCTATAATTATGGTTATTGATAATAAAAAACTCGTTACACAAATCTACATACCCAAGAAAATCTGATTTGTGTGCCATCAAAATAAGGACAAAAATTTAATATATCATAATACAAATAAATAACTAATCACAAAATTACCTGAAACATAGCAAAAGTGTATAAAAATATATTCTATGTTACGGGTCGGTTTGGATCCTCGTCTCTAAACTTTAGAGTAAAAGCTTCAAACAGGTGGTTTAAAATTAGCTTTGAACTTTGGCCCTGTTTGGATCCAGTGGCTAAAGCTAGTTTGAGCTCAACTACCCTAAAAGTATCCAAACAGGAGGGCTAGAGTGGGTTATTCGCAACTAGCTTACCCTAAAAATTTGTCCCCTTCGAGAGGTGATTATTTGGGCTAGTTCAGGTGGAGACCATACTTTTCCTCACATCTAGCCACATTATGACCCACGCAAATGATTGGAAAATTACTTTTTCTGTCAATCTAACTTTTGCATTCCAATAGCACTTGAGCTAGAGTTAGTTGAGGGCTAGTTTGCAGCTAGAAACTAATTCTAACCTCTAGCACAGCTAGAGGATCCAAACATATCTCACCTCACATTAGAGGTTTAGACCTTAAAAGTGAGCTAAAGTGCTATAACGACCCTGTTTGGATCCTCTAGCTGTGCTAGAGGTTGGAGTTAGTTTCTAACTGTAGACTAGCGTTCAACTAGCTCTAGCTTAAGTGTTGTTTGAATGTAAGGGTTAGATTGATAGTAAAGTACTTTTCCAATCATTTGTATGGACCATAATGTGGCTAGATATGAGGGAAAAGCATGGTCCCCACCTGAATAGCCCAAATAATCACCTCTTGGAGGGGCTAGTTTTTTTGGGTGGACTAGTTGCAAATAACCCACTCTATCCCCTGGATCCGAACAGGGCCAAAGTTTTTAGAGGTTTAAAAGTTTAGAGGGAGGGATCCAAACAAGCCCTATGTCTAATGATACTAATTTTGATGCCCTATATTTTGATGAGTTTTCTTGATATCCGGCCAAAGATTAAAAAGCTTGACTTAAGCAACTCTAAGATTCTATTTATTCCATTACAGCGGGAATATGCTATAAAAGATACTTGCCTCTCATGTGTATTTCTTTATATAAAAAATAGACATTATGCTATGATCCGTCAGATCTCCAGCACAACATGTTTCCCATCAGGGAGTACAATCACGTGCTTCCCTACAAAACAATGAAGAAACTGAAGAGGGACAATATAAACACCTAAAATGGATATATTCTTTCTTTGAGGGCTACAGTCCTAGTCTGATGTAACTTTGCTCCTAGTGTAATAAGGTTCTCCAAGCACTCTACTTCGATGTATAGCACCTGTTTTAGTGACTATTATGGGCATTATTCTATTTTTCACTTTTATATTGGGAAAACTTACTGTCTCCTCAATTTTGCAAACAAGTTTGCTAGATCCAAGTGACCTTGGATCTTGCAAGACCTAGATATCTTATCAATAATCAACCTCGATACCTTATCAGTTATCATTCATTTTCAGGAATTTTATGCAGTTAGTTTTCTCTGGGGATCCCTCTGGGAGACTTTTGAAGTATAACCCACAGACAAAGGAAACCACGGTACTGCATCGCAACCTCCAATTTCCCAATGGTGTGTCTATGAGCAAGGATGGCTCATTCTTCGTTTTCTGTGAAGGATCGCGCGGCAGGTGTGTACTATCTTTCTTACATTTGGTTTAACCTTTCTTATTTCAGCTTTATGATATCAGGCACTCAATATTTGTGTTCTTCTGGTCAAATATACCTGTGTTCTTCTGAGACAGGTTGAGCAGATACTGGTTGAAAGGTGAGAAGGCAGGCACTGTGGATCTTTTCGCTATCTTGCCTGGCTTCCCAGACAATGTGAGAACGAATCAGAATGGTGAGTTCTGGGTGGCGATCCACTGTCGGCGAAGCCTGTACGCCAGGCTCATGAGCCGCCACGTCAAGATGAGGAAGTTTTTTCTCAGCCTTCCGATCCCCTGCCAAGTACCACTACCTGATGCAGATCGGTGGCAAGCTCCATGCGGTGATCATCAAGTACAGCCCAGAGGGTCAGGTGCTTGACATCTTGGAGGACACCAAGGGAGAGGTGGTGAGAGCCGTCAGTGAAGTGGAGGAGAAGGACGGGAAGCTCTGGATAGGGTCCGTCCTGATGCCGTTCATCGCTGTCTTTGACCTCGCGAAGGCGTCTTAGCCGCCCCAGTTTGATTGGAAACATTGTTGAATATATGGATACTGCTGTACACTTCTAGAGGATCAGTGATCCCAATAATTTGGTCCTGGAGCAGGAGCAACCTGGAGCTATAAAATGCTCCCAGTAGATTGTCACTAGAACTTTGTACGAATATCTCGTGCTTCTTAATTCAGAATCCGTTCCGATTTTTTTGTTTCTCCAATAAAGGAACTTTTTACGGAGCGAGAATAATGTGATGCCACGTTCTAAATGGTTCGCTGAAAATAGTTGAGGGGTACCACTCTACTAGGGTCCTCTTTCTTCTAACTAGTGTTATTTACAATATACATGTTATATATCTAAACAATTACGAATAGCTAGTGTTTTTTTATAACAAACAACTTTATTAGCAGCAAGGCGCTGCAAGAATCGAGATGAACCCCAGAGTTACACCTTGCAATACCTCACGGATTAGTCAAGTCTTAATGTGAGCCTGATTGGTACAAGAAAAGGCTACATCGATAGGAGGGGAGTGCAAAGCCTGAGTAGCTAGACTATGAGCAGTAATATTTTGATTTCTAGCTATCTTATAGATCCTATGAGAGCTATTCTTGTTGATGGCTTGTTGATGTTGAAGAATCCTGAATTAAATGCTTATGTTCCACACCGTTGTGTGAGATATGTTAGAGGCGTTGAAGTAGCACACTAATTGCTGATTCTCATAAGAACCATTTTGCACCTGCAATTTGGAGAGCGCAGTAGCAGCCAGAAGCAAAGCTGCCTCAACCATGAGAACTGAGGAGCTAGCTTCCATCTTGGCTTTGATATAAGCAGTGTAGGAGTTGGTGGTTATGAATACACCCAGTTCTGCTTTTCTAATTGTGTTGCTGCTACAGTCTGGGCCAGTGGAGGCGTTACTGTAGCACCTTGGTCCTTGCAGCAGCACCGGCATGTCGATCATGTAAAGAAAGGGAGGTGATACCTGCAGTTGTTGTGTTTCAGATCCAGTCGAGGCATCAGTATTTGCACCTGCATTTGGAATACTTGAAGACCACACATTTAACATCTCCTTCACTGTCTACATACATAACAAAAGTAATATATCTAGAAAAACAAAACAGCTTATAATTTGGAACGGAAAGAGTGTTAGCTAGCTCATTAGTTATTAGTTGGTTTGATTCAATTAGTGAGATAGCTGTTAGTAAGGTATTAGCTAACAACTAGCTAGGCTATTAGTTAACTGTTTAGATTCAAATTTGCTAATTATTAGCAGGGTGAAGCATCTTCAAGAGTACCCAATATTTTATTCCTAAAAACTAGTTGTTTTCCAACTTAAAAAAAATATTAGGAGGAATAAATGAAGAATTTTCCGTGCCCTTTTCCTCATCTTTTAGCAATTGGTAAAGGGCCTCGATGGTGCGTATCCCAATTCCCCACGCCGTCTCCGCCTTCGCATGCCGGAGAATGATCGTCGCTGCTGCAGTGCTGCTGACCCAGGGACGCTGGTAGGCAATCCGGATTACAATCTCCTGATCGCGGATTACCCCCCCCCCCCCCCCCCCCCCCCCACCCCCCAAAGCGTTTCTTGATCGCGGCCTGATTGCCGCTGCCGGTGCACCTGCGGTTGCTGACATGGAATCGAAAGGAGGCTCCCAAGTAGCGTGCAGGCGTCGCCTGAAGGGTTCAACAGTGAATCGTCCAAGTAGTATGTATTGAGTGCGTGAGGCCTAGGCTATATATGAGAGTAGCTTCGTGCCTGAAGGGGTTCTCTGTGTTGTTCATTCTCCTTCGTACTGATGAGTGAACCCGTCCCTGGGTCATGCTCCTTCCCCTAGCAACGATTCTCTGTGTTTTTAACACGGCTGTGGCTGGCTGGCACCGGCTGGGTGACGGGCAGGCACATCCATTGAAGCGGCGTCGTCCGCCTGCGGATGACAACAGCCAAAACTGACCCTGAGAGGAGGCCCGCTACATGATTGATGCAAATAATGACGGAGAGCTTGGTACACGTAACACACGGCGTACACGCACTGCATCATGAACAGTGATCTGTTTGTTCATTTGTTGTCGATCGGACTCTCAATCAATAATACCAGTTGATCGTTTGGACACAAGTTTGAATCAATAATACTAATTGATCGTTTGGACACAAGTTTGAAGGTTCAGCATTTGCTGCTCGCAAAGGAACAAAAGAAAACTAAGCACAAATGCATCATCACTGATCCCTTTCGCTTCTCCATCCCAAGCTGCAGCTGCCGGCGTGGTCCATGCATGCTCAAGAGTCAAGACAACGGCGTAGCAGCACAGTGATCCAATCCACACGGGCCAGTTTCGCACGTGTCGATCCAGAACAAGTGCACGGTCACTTGCACGATGCCGAAGGCCGCTGCTCCTCTTGCCGATTGCCATGCATGCTGCACTGGCTGGCATGGAGGGGGAGCAGGAGCTGGAGCTGGAGGAGAGGCTGCTTGCTATTGGTAGCGCATGGAGGAGGAGCTGGAGCTGGAGGAGACGCTGCGCCAGAAGCCGGCGCCGTAGAAGTGGGAGCTCATGATCTCGCGCTCCAGCTCCGACGCCGCCTTCGCCGACTCCGCCTCCTGGTCCTCCTCATACTCCTCGACGTCCCGCGTCAGTCGCTCCGATCATCGCCTTGCCGCTGCTCCCCGACGGCGACGCGGCCGCCGCCGCCGCCGTGGAGGAGGCCGGCCTCTTCCTGTTGGCGGCCCCGGCACCGCCTCCCCGGCCGCGGTGGCGATGGCGCCTCCTCCTCACCCGCCGCATGACGCCCGCGGGGAGCTTGACGGTGAGCAGCAGCAGGACGTCGAGCAGCGCCAGCGGGCAGCAGCAGCACACCGCCGCGCAGTTCGCCGCCGCCTGCCCCGCCCCCTCCCCGCACCCCGGCTGGGGCTCATGCTCGTCCTCCTCGCCGTGCCGGTACTCCCGCATGCGCCTCCCGATCGCGAGCCCGCCGGCGCCGCCGACGAATTCTTTCTTGGAGTCTCGTCCTTGGCGCGGTGCCGCGCCGGCTGACACCCAGCCAAGATTTTTAAAAGGAAGATACCAGATACCCTGCTCTGTGCTCCCGGACGGAGCTGTTTATTTATTGGTTGGTGGAGGAAAGCGAGGAGGACGATGAGGAGGAGGGAAAAGAGGCGGCGATGGCGTCGTCGGCTTCCTTTTTCTCGCACGCGGCTGTGGCTGCGGCTGCTCCGCGCGCGCCTCCGCAGTCCGCACCAGGAAGGAAGGAGAGGGGGAAAAAATCAAATCAAACCCCAATTTTCCTCCACCAGTGACGTATTTATCATCGCTCCCGTTCGCGGGATGGTGACTGCGAGACTGCATACACACGAAAGATTTTGCACAATTTCGTCTGAACTCTGAACACGATCGCAAAAAAATAAATAAAAAAATCGTCTGAACACGGGCGACACCACGCGGGACGCGATAGGGACAGGTCGAGGGCGCCGTCGCGTGCGCACCGCGGACGGGTGGAGTCCGAGTCGGCTGCGCTCTGGCTCCGGCTCAGCACGGCCTCTGGTGATTCGGATGAATCTGACCGCCGCACGTTTTGCTGCTAAGCATTTGCGGTTTTTTTTTTTTGGTTTTTTTTTGGGGGGGTGCGGATGGATGAGGATGGGAGGGTTTGGATGCTGGTATCCGTCTTGTTGCGCGATTTTCATTGATTGGGTTGGGTCAAACGGCGGTGGTTGTGGTCTTACGGAGTAGAGCTGGGGGGCTACAGGGTTGCGCCACGTGGTTGTCGCGCTTAAAATGACAGCTGGACATTGCTGTCTGTTCTTCCTCTTCAGCTGCTGATCAAAATGATCAAAGAGACGCTTGGAGGAACGAAAGAAAGGACAAGAAGCAAAATATGCAACGGGACAAGAGCGGAAGAAGCTTCTAGAGGAGTCCATATACGGAGACGGAGTATAGTATATAAACAGAAAATCAGTCGAATAAAAACACCAAAGCAGCAGACCACCAAGACGAAGAAGACATAATAATCTCGGGTCGCTACAAACACGGCACACTGTTTACAGCAGAACACACAATTCTGCAGGTAAACGTCAAGATCAGGCCGAAAACTTTCTACAAGAAACTGGTGTGCAGCGTTTTTGGACTAGCGTAAAAGCATCCATCCTGGCTAGGATTAAGTAATGATACAAGTCCACCCACTGGTTGCTATCAGTATAGAGTTACAGAAGCGAAAAGGTCAAGCCTAAGTCGAATTAGTTTCTGTCCTGCATCTTGATGTGTACTACACCAGAGGAGAAAACGGATCGGAAACAGTACCTGTTGATGACTTAAGCAAGACCACCAGAAGATAGGTGATCCACAGAAGAAGAAGAAAAAACAGCGGAATTCTCTTCAGAATAATTTCCACGCGATGAAGCAAATTAAATGTAGCAGCATCCCATCTCTGATGTCTTGCTACTACGCAGCTGAAGCCAAGACAGACTAGCCTGTCCATCATCGCATCTTTTTAAGGAACCTGAAACTAGCTCCGCAGGTTCACATATTAGCTTGGCTGTCGAGAAGCAAAAGCTGCTTAGCTTCATCGACATGAAACCGGACGGACTCAAGGTCTGTTGCCACCTTTTCACCAACGGACAGCACGGGTTCATCTAGACTGCAAGCAATTAAGCTTCTTCTGTCCTGCAGAAGCTCACCAAGCTCCCGCAACGCTTGATTTAGCTTCGACTGAAGTTCATCCAAGTCCCTGGCTTGATACTGCAAGGACTCATCACACATCTTGATCTCTTCCTCCTTCAAGTTCACTTGGAAAACACAGTCCTGGTACTTTACCAGCAAGGTCTCCATGTCCTTTGCCCTACCCTCCCAAATTTCTGTCAAGATGTTGTCGCGGACAAACTTCTCAATATTAATTTCCAGTATGGAGATGCAGGAATCCTCTATTTCTGCTTCAAGGACTGCAATCTCACAATCAATATAATCACATTTATTCATGCCTTTTATTTCCTTTTGTACCATGGAGAGCTGTTCGCAGGCCTTCTGTAGTTCACACAAAAGCTTCATCCGATCCTCCTCGGATTTCAGCAGCTCAGTTGCCTTGCCATAGTTCTTTGGTTTATGCATTGGTGCAGTGGAAGTATCCAGGTTATCAATAGCAAACAGGACCTTTTCTTCCTCCTTTCTTTGAGCTTCATAAGAGCGAAGTTTCACTTTAAGGCCATCAATTTTGCTTCTCAACTCAGTTTCAGATTCACGTGCTCTTGTTCTTGCGGCAGATAGTTCGATTTTGCGAGCTTGAAGACGTTTCAGCTCTTCTTTCTTCTGATTCATTGATTCAAAGCTGGCATCAAACTTGGACTCTGCAAGACTTTTGGTCTTCAAAACAAAGTTCCAACATGATGCTGCAGGCAAGAAATACTCGTCTTCAAAAGCATTTTTCTTCTCCTGTGATTCTGACAACAAGGACCTCAGGACAGTGATGTCTTCCTGACCACGCTGCACGCCCAGACGCTGAAGCTCAAGTCTTGCAGAAAGTTCTTCGGCCTTACCACTAGCCATTTCGAGTACCTTAAAATATTTTACTGCATCCTGAGCAGACACAACCTTATCTCGGACAAGCTCCAGTTTACTCCGAACAATCTGCAGCACTTCCTTCAAAGCTACAATTGTGGAGTCATCAATATGTTTCACTTCAAGATTCTCAGCTGCTTCACTCATTTCAACATCTTTCTCATCCAATTGAATCTCCTTTACAGCTTCAGAGTCACTTTGCTCTAAAATCTTCCGTTTGAATTCATCTCTTTCCTGCATAGCTTTCTCATACAAACCCATAAGTCTATCATTTTCCTCATGCATGTCCTCAAGCTGAAGACGCAATTCAGCGGATGTAATTCTTGAGAAGTTGTCCTCACTGGTGCATTTTTCATCTACTATCTTAGACTCCTCTGCCACATTGGATGAGTTATGTGCATGCAAATCTGATGTGGCTGCTGGTTTGGCATTCAGCAGATCTTCATTCACAGGGTCTCCATCTTGATTTGCCTCAACATTGACAACAGCGTGTTCATAGAGCTCAACCAATCTCTTGTTGTCCTCAATTAAAACCTTAAGCTGCATCCTCAATTCTTCATTCTCTTTGGCCAAACTAATCGCAGTTTCATGAGCTTCTGCTTCTCGTTGACTTGCAGAAGCTATTGCATCAACCAAAGTCTTAAGTTCCATCTGAGCATCAGACAAGTTATGTACATCTGCCTCTTCTTGCTCATGGAGCCGGGCAGCCTTGAACTCTTTATCTGTGTTATCATGTTTCTTTGTAAGCTCCAATTCTGTGGTCAACTCATTGACATTCCTGCACATTGTTTGATATATCAGGCAATGGCATCAGAACAGTAGCTGATAGCATCAAAACTGAAAGTTCACTACAAGCATAAGGATGATTATAAGAAACTGGGAACAAACATGGGGTGGAACTCATAGGGAACAAATCAACAATAGTGTCAATGTGGAGAAATGAAACCAAATAATTTAATAAATGATCTACTCATTGAGGCTTTTCAAGCATTATAAGCACTCATTCACATTACCACACAAGCTTTGAACCAAAAGAGATGCTATTGCCGGTAATGTGGCATATGAGTTAATGGAAAGCAGCATAGCAGAAAGGAGACAAAACTTGAAAATAACAGCCACATGAGTTTCATAATTTCAATTATCCTGTTTTGTGTAACATACAAGGACTATTTTAGGAAATTTCAGGATTTTAGACGGTCAAACTCTTATAGTCCTCCAATATATGAAAAGTTACATTGATTGACAACACATGGTTGATGTTACTATATTCATCATGAAAAATATTTTCATAATATATAGCTTTCTCTATCTATTTAGAATTGTAAACTTCTCAAAATTAGAAGTCAAAGTGTCATATTGGAAACCATGTCCATGTCCTAAACGACTTACCATTTGGAGTCATAGGGAGTATTTTTAGTCATCTCTAAAAGCATAAATATCTCAATAGACTATGGAAGAAGGAAACATAGTGATTAATAGTAACAGCATGCCAAGGTCGGACAAAATGTATACCTTTCAAGATTCTCTTTTGCTTCAAGGCAAAATTTCAATTTTTTACGCAACGACTCAATTTCTCTTTCATTTTGAATTGCCTGCAGTACAAAATTATAAAGTAGTTAGAGCCACAAATGAATAAATATACTTATAAAAACAAGGTATAATCAAAGTCGTATATGTCGCTGTTAAACATTGCCATGTACATGTGTGTGGGTCTAGAGCCTGGCACGTTCAACCAGTCATAGATGGTTAGTTGGTTAGAGAGAGATGAGGAGATCCTTGATTGGTGTGTTTCTGTAAACCTCAAGATCTCCTCAGCTCTATATATGTGTAATCCGGCATCTCTCAATCAATCATTCCACACAATCACTATCTCTTTCAGTTGCAGTAGTATGCTTACACCAACCTGCAAACGAAGAAACTCATTTTCCTCATCACCAGCTGACTCCCCGAATAATGAGAGGCCCTGCATAAGTTTTTATAAATATATGTCACAAGTTAAGCATGTATAATTCTATGAAGTAAATAAAACAGAATTGCATATAGTTAGGGACTGGCATCCTTAATTCAGTTTTTTTTTCATATAGTTATAAGCAAACCTTGTTAACAGGTTCCTTCTCATGCATAAGCTTCCAGTCAAGAGCCTCAAGCAGCTGCAACTCAAATTATAAGTAAGCTCACTACTTCAATGAAGTTACATAGACACACCACTAGAGTCCACCCCAAACAGGATCCAGATGAGTTCGCAATGTAATACCTTATCTTGTAAAACAATGATTTGCTCATGCATCATTTCTCGTTCACCTTCATCAACAAATGACTGCAACCTGATTTTTTTTAAGTAACAATAAAAGGCCATTAAAATTTCAAGTAGACTTCAAGCCGAAAACTAAAGCACAGACCAAAAAGTTTATTTCAGACAAAAAATATTGAAGAATCAGTTACTCCTTGCCATCAGTCACATACAAAAGAAGAATTGTAATCACATAACAAAATATTCAACAAAATAGAAGTGTCTGGTAAGGTTACACAACAATAAAAATAACTGGTATTCTGGACAGAGCTATTTCAAAAAATAAGCTATTCAAGAATCAGTTACTTTGCCAACAATCACAAAACGAAAAATGAGTCCACAACCATTTAAAGAGCACCATAATATTGACAGTAATGCTAACCTTCGTAGCTCTTCCTTTAATTGCAGATTCTCCATTGCAAATTTTGTAATTTCTGGATTACGATCTAATTGACCCTGCAGGACCGCTAATTCCTTTACAAGGTTTTCCTTCTCTTGCAAAAGATGTGCTTCAGCAGATAATTTCCCTGAAGCAACCTGCTCCAATCTTTTGATCCGTTCTTCACGAAACCTAAGCCTCATCTTGAAATTTCTTACCTCTTCTGCCTTTTGAGCTGCCTGTGTAGGAACAGAATATTAAAATCAGCAAACACATGACATGACTATCCGTATATATTTTTGCAATAAGTGCTCCGAAGGTAGAGATGCAAAATCATGAACTACAGACCAGCTGTTCAGCAATCTGCTTTGCATCTATCATTGCCTTCAATTGTGCTTCCTTCTCTTGTTCCCTTCTAAAAGCAGCGACAAGGGCAGCATCATAATCATTCCTCTGAACACAAGGTACCGTCAAAATAGAGTAAGTAGCCTGCAAGCACATCAAGTTCTACAAGCAAGAACAGCTATGAATACCTGTGTAGCCCTTTTATCAAGAGTAAGTGGAGTGAACATGCCATGACCTTGATCCCATTTGAATGTGCTAGGGGACTCACAGACAAACCCATTGGAGTTAATTCCTTCTGTTTTATCAGAACCTAATTGTCCTTGCAAACGGCTGATTACTTTCTGCAAAATTAGATAAGTTTTAAGATGTATGATAAACTGCACTTTACAAATGATTATCCAATAAGAATATTTGGGCAATTGCCTCCAATATACAGTAAATATCTGGTAAAGTATAAACTCATATATACCTTAAGGTTCTGGATCTGTAAGCGCATGCTAAGAACATCACCAGAAGCATCCTCATTAATTACAGCCTACAAAAAGTATTAGTAAGCTGATGCTTTCACACAAAAAAAGTGATATGCTAATCAATGTGCACAGATTACTCACATTATTTCTTATGTATTTAGCTCGTTGTGCAAATTTCAATGTGCTTAATGTCTCAGCAGCACAACTGGATAGAAAACGAGAAATATCAAATGTGTAACTTTCAAAATGGAACGGAAGCTTCAAATAAAGGGCTGTTGAATAGAACAATCGTGATTTGGAGTCTACCAGCTGGATGGGCTTATGTTTGCAATTATGGTCGTTTTTGAATTTCCTCCAAGGGAATCCTGGAAAGCAGACAAAAGGAATAACCAAATCTTTTCAGTGAAGCAAATGCAAACTCACATCTAAAAACTTTGTAATCATATAATAGCTCCCTAGATGCCAACTTAGAACATGATCAACTTTAATGCATCAGTTGTAGACATCACCTGGAGGAGGAATGTTAATTTTGAATCTCTGTATGGAACATGCTGTGACTTTTTGTTTGACACAGCAATTAGGTTCGTAATGACAAGTCTGCAATGCCATTGACCAACATAGTTACAAAATATGTAATGTTGTGACTAGAATCTGACTCAACATGAATTTCAAAAGATTTTCCACAGTATGTAGTATTATTAGAAGAGATAACCCACTAACCCCAAAGTTGAGAGTGATTTGTTGATGTTGGTAGCTTCCTTCAATCGCTCCCCTTCAGCGCCTGAGCTCTTTTGCCTGCAAGTAAAAGTCGTGTGTGCTAAATAGGAGAGTGAAAGACATTGAAAAGTGGTCACACTGAAAATCTGTTATAGTCATATCAAATTATATGTGATGTTACTCATGCAAGTTACCTCTCTGAGCCCGCAAGGTCAACAAGGTTGAGTCGAGAAAAGCGGTGGCGATTGATACCTTGGGATTCCCACTGAATAATTAATTTCAAGAGAAAGTAAGGGCGATATGTATGTCATAACCAACAAGAATAAGAGTGCGTATATGATGTTCATGCCACTATGACACCTTGAAACCAGAGACCCACAATGAGATCTTATTACAAACCAGTAACAGCTCGTGAGAATATTTGTTTCATATACCTTACTTTCTATAAGGCAGGTGAAAACACTATGAGAGCGGCTACTTGCTCGATTCATATTGGTGGCTGCTACCTTTCTGTTTGCTGCTCCCTGAAAACAAATGAAGAATGTATATTAAGGTCCGAGTCATGTAATGAACCTTAAACTTAGGAACCAGACAATTGTGCAAACTTGATTCCAGTTGAACAGGTAAAAGGGATTCAAGCTTCCAACAATCCCAACTACAGAGACAAACGTCAGCAAAAAAGGCAAAAACAAAATGAAATTATTCTACCAATTAACCTCGATAAGTTGTTGCAGCGCTTCTCGAGCATTGGAGATTTCATGTTCCGTCAAACTCTCAACATGGATGCCCTTTCTGGCATCCTCCCTTATCTGAAAGAATTGAACTAGATCTAATCAGCTCATGGTCTCAATAATGCATATCTCAAAATATAGACATTTGCTAACAGCACATAAAAAAAATACAACAAAGAAAAAGCAGGGATCATTCAATTAACACGAGGTATGGTAGTCTATACATAACTTGAACAAGGCATGCAAAACCAACAAAGATCTGTAAAACTACAGCAAAATCGGTGCATAAATTACCTGCAAGTTTACAGAATTTGGGTTGAGCAGATCCAGTATCTGCTCATTATAAATCTCCAAAAAAGAGCATTTACAAGTAAACCTGAGCTTTTCATCTCTCCTTAATTCCTTCTCCTGCACACCATAATAAATACATTTAGCTAAGAACAGTAATATGTCATGTCAACCACGATTAGGCATCCAGAAAGCAACTGATCTTCGAGCCTTGCCTTTTGGATCCTTGCAAAGAGATGCTCAAACACTCGAGGAGTTATACCACAATTCACATTGTTCCTTCGTGTTCCGTTTTCTATGTCACCAAGCATTGTATGTGTTTTTCCGCTTCCAGTCTAGCAGAAGCAGATAATTTTTTATGCATAAGCTTTGAAAGTGAAAGGTAAACGCAGAATAATGCGATCTTAACACTTGAGTATTTACAGTAGCAACCAGCAAGTGAAACCTGCAGCTTACCTGCCCGTAAGCAAACATGCAGCTGTTATAGCCAGCTATGCAGTTCTCCACCATGGGCACCCCGGCAACCTTGAACATGTCCTCCTGAACAACATGAAAGGAGAAGTTACGCATTTTGCACAATTAGCACGAAAATAAGTCAGCAGATGGAAAGAGGGACGAATGCTAAACTGAGAATCGAGAGCAGCAAGAGCACCTGCGACACATGTTCGTCCGCGACAAGATCGAAAGTGAACCGGGACTCGGGGTGTCCAATCCATGTAAGGCTCTGGCTACTATCCTGCCTGACGCACCGCTTCTGCCCCTGCAGCGATATCTCACTGCCGCTCAGGGGTCGGATACGGATCACAACCTGCAGATTGGAGCAGTTAAGCGACCAGGAACATACATGTGCTCGACGAAATGCTCGCCGGCGCAGTCCCGCGCGAGGAGCGAGCTAGACTATAGCACTCCCGCTAGGGAAGGAGAAACGATGGCTGGATGGAGGGGGAGGAGGCAGCTCGCATCGAGGCGGATAAAACTCTACCTGCACATTGTTGTCCTTCCAGAAGGAAGGATCCTCCTGGAGCTCAAAGCGCGCGGGGGAGGGGGCGCAGCTGCCGCCGCCGAGCTCGTCGTCGACGCCGTCCAGATGCATCGCGGGTGTACTGGAGCCCGAGGTAGACTTCCAGGGGAGGCGGTGGCGGAGGCGGATCGGAGATACAGCGGAAGGGGGTTCAGGGAGATGGGGTTTCGGTTTGAAATGGGGAGCGGAGGCGGCGAGACGTTGGCCGATTTCGAATTTGGAGGTCGCGTCCGGCACAGTGAGCTGTGCGAAAGCAAGGCAATTGCTGCTGCCTGCGGAGTGGCCCCTGTCCAGGTCACTAGACTTTGAATGGAGGAATGGAGCACGAAAAAAAAAAATCAAATATACGAGAGTATACTCTCTACATTTTGAAATATGCTACCGGTATTCAAAATAAACTCGTTAACAATGCTACCAACCCACGGGCCCACGAGGTCGAGCGCTAGCTCGAGCGGCACGTCTTGGCAGTGGCGAACGGCCGGACGTGGATTTATGCATGTGTTAAGTGGGTGTACGTGTGTATAAACAGATACTACAGCTATACCCAGATGAGAGACAAACCCACGGACCCATAATTTTTAATGATTGGCATCGTTTGAACTAAGGGTGCATTTAGTTGGGGGAAAATTTTTGTGTTCGGGTACTGTATCACTTTCGTTTGTATTTGATAACTTTTGTCCAATCGTGGACTAGCTAGATTCAAAAAATTCGTCTCGAAATATACAGACAAACTGTACAATTAATTATTTTTTATCTACATTTAATGTTCCATGCATACGTCTAAAGATTCGATGTGAATTTTGAAAAAGGTTTGGAGAAGTTTGAGAGCTAAACGCACCATAACAAAACTTTGAACAAAAAGGTTCAACGAGGTTATTTAAGGCGAAGAATGAATGGCTATGTCTCCAAAATGGTTTTACATGGAACTTAATGGTCTCATTTAAATTTCTCAAGTAGTTTATCTAAATAGTTTTAAGATTGTTAGAGGCAGGAATATAAGAGCATCTCCAAGGATCTTTTTAGAATATTACCCTTTAATATATCATCTAGAGAGGCATTCACGGTAATCATGTCTAGTTCCTGACTCCATTCTCAAAACAGTGAAAACTTAGGGTGTCATTTTATAACATGTGAATGGGAATGTTTTTCATTCTGGACCATAGACGTTCCAGGAACATGGAACTTTTTTTTTTGACTAGGAACAGGGAACATAGGGACAGGACTGGGGGTGTCATGTACCTTATGGATCGAGATCATGACAATTTAGTTCGATATGATCAATGTAATAGATTTGAGCCCATGTGAGTGAAAAGAGATAATTGTTTTCAAGAAAAAACTTATTTCTATATATGAAGATCAAACTACTATTCTTTGTAATTTCAATATAGATATTTACTAATGAACCACATTCCATCTATACTTTTTTTGTTAAATATATACCAGTGAATGATAACGGTTCATTTTTGGCTCTATTTTTGTAACATTTATTTAATTGTCAAATATAGAGATAGAATCTAAAAAAAGAATGGAGATGGGTTATTTATTTGAAACAAATAAGAAATAAAATATTTGGAAGGACATCTTATATAATGATGAGAAGAAAAAAAACTTTCTAGGTTATTTTTCTAAAAGAAATTTAAAACAGTTATATATAATGAAAATTTTTAAAATAAAAAAATAAAAAACGCGCCAGGTAGGGGTCGAACCTACGGCCTTCTGCTTAGGAAACAGACGCTCTATCCACTGAGCTACAGGCGCTTGGTTGTGCAAGGTGAATCTTTTCTTTCATCAATATACTACGTTACACGATCGAGGAGTTCAGACTTCAGGTCTGAAGAGTCGAGAATCCGTAGGAAGGAACTGCGGCGGCGAAGGGGAATCGAAGAGCGCCACAGCCGCCAAGGAAACCGAGAACAGCTCAATCCGCTGGCCATGGCGCTGCTGATGGAGCCCGGCGCTGAGCCCCTGACTGAGAGCGAGCAGGCCGACCTGGCCGGCATCGCCGCCATCAAGGAGTCGGCGGCGCGCGAATACAAGGAGCAGGGGAACCAGTTCGTCCGGATGGGCCGGAAGCACTACGGCGAGGCGGTCTCCTGCTACACGAAGGCCATCGCCCAGATGGAGCCCCTCTCCTCCCTCGACGCAGCTACCGCAGCTGACGCCTCCGTTCTCTTCGCCAACCGAGCACACGTCAACCTCCTTCTCGGCAACCACCGACGGGCCCTCGACGACGCCGAGCAGGCCATCCGCCTCTCTCCCTCCAGCGTCAAGGTAACCTCTCCTCCCTCCTTGTTTAGTACGTTTTGGATCCGGCGGGGGAGCTGGCGCGTGATGTGAGATGTTATTGTAGCTAGGCGTACTACCGGGCAGTGAAGGCGGCGCTTGCGCTCGACTTGTTGACGGACGCGGCGTCCTTCTGCCGGAAGGGGCTCGAACAGGACCCCGCTAACGAGGAATTCAAGAAACTGTTGTCTGAAGTGGATGCAAAACTGAGAGAGCAAGATCGTCAGAGAGCCAAGGTTGCACAAGCAATCGCCAAAGCCAAGGTCTCCTTTTGCCCAACAATCGACACTGCCGTAACTAACATTGGAATTCAAATATGAGGAGTTGACAAGGGCTATTGAGGAATGTGTGCAGGATCTTGCTGCTGTTGTGGAAAAGAGAGGGCTGAAGCTTGGGAAGGCAGCCTATCAAGAGCTGACAGGGGTAAAGAAGCCAAAGCTGGATGAGCAGGGCGTGCTCCACTGGCCTGTTCTTCTGCTCTACCCAGAGGTCATGTCGAGTGACTTCATAGAGGATTTTCCAGATACAGATACTTTCTCGCCCCACCTTGATGTCATATCCTTCTGAACTACGTGATTCTTTCTTTGGTTAAGTTAAAATGTGTGGCTTTACTGAATTTATGCTAATGGTATCCTTAACTATCAAACATGTTCTCAGAAAGTTCCCCACCATTGCCATGGGATGAGAACCACTCCTACACAAGGGACTCAATCGAGCTGTATTATCAGGTTTGTGTGGAACAATTTAATTTTGCTTGAGAGTAAACCCCTACTTCCAGCTAAGCATTATGATTACAGTTTTTTCTTTCAGAAAAAAAATGCGTTGTGTGATGTAGCATCTTCATCGAACACTATAACAAAAATTGACGCTTCATTATGTGTACGAACAATTGTTGATCCTTTGTTCTTTTGGATGTTGGAAAATTCCGTTTAGGTCAAGTGAACCATAGGTAACCTGGCAGGGCAGTCACCAGAAAACAACAACATGTTGTACTGAACTTGCAACACCTGTATGTTTAAGGCTTTAAGCTGTCCTCTAATTAGGAAGTAGTCACAGGACATAGATTAAGGACGGACATAATTTAATCCATAATTATGATATAATTGAAGCATTATTGGCTACACTCAAATTATTGTCATTAGTTGTATTTCGTTGCTGTCAGTGGCTATTGGTGACACCCTGAAAAATGAAATGAAATCCATGGTATCACGTTATCTTTATTGCTTTGAAATTAAACATCTGATGAGAAATGAAGAAACGTTGGCAACTTTAAATTTCAAACCTATCACAAAGATTGCTTGTTATCACTATCTAATCCAGTTTGTCTAATTCAGTAACCTTATGGGTTTAACATCATTCATTACTGTAAGGTGTGGTTTGGCACCCTACTGCGTGTTTTATTACAGGTCAGCTCCAAAAAATTGAAGTTCAGTTTTTTACTGACTTCTTATACACACCTTTGTGCATTAGGGTGGTTTTGACAAACCATTGTCCAAAACTGAAGTATTAAGATATCTTCTAGAAGGCACTGTAGATTTGAAGGCGCTTCCAGACAGCCTGCTTGACAGGGAAGACGAAGAACATGATAGTAACAAATGTAGCACTGTTACATCAAGTATGTAAACTAGCATATGCTCTTTATTTTTGTTTCTTTTAGCTTATCATACTCAAGGAAAATAGCACGGTGGTGCTGCACTGTTGTTCTTTTTTGTTATTACTATTAGAAAGGTGCTCTAATATTTTTCCATATATTCCTCTATTAGCCAAACTACAGTACTGCAACAAACTCTTGTGTCGTCACTCGTCAACTTGTCATGTTGCACTAATCGGTCTCTTTTTAGATTACAGCTAATCGGTCTCTTTTTAAATTACGGCTAATCGGTCTTTTATACAACTCCTTGCATTCTGGTTGTGATGTGCAGCTGATGGCTCCAGTAAGTGGATCAAAGTAAAAGAAGGAAAAACACTTCAGGAGGTGCTGCAGGATAAAGGCTATATTGTTCCTGCAATTCCTGGTCTGTTCCTTCAACCTTTGTATACTCCACATATATAGTTCATGCAGCATTTTTAGTATCCTTTGGAGGATAATACCATCACTCCACATGCAGTGTTCTTTGTTGTTTCAAGAAAGTCCACATTCTATAAAGACTTCAAGGCTGGAAATTGGTCTTTGCCATGAAACGAGACCGGGCGCTAAGGTTCGGCTTAAGTTGATCTCAGAGATGGCAGCAGATATGGCAAGAAAGCAGAAGATGCCCTCTTGATCATGGGCCTTTGGTTTCAAGGGAGTACTGCTTCTTTCAGTATCTGCAGACTGACAGTCTTTTGTTTCCCACCGTTTTTCTTGGTTGATGGCCTAGGATATGTTACCGAGCTTAGACAGAAAAGACGAGGCAATGCAATATGATTTTCCATATGAACCGATTCAGCGTTTAGCATGGACGTAGTGTGCTGGGTTCCCAATTGAAATGTTGGTGTTTCTAATGGCTTGAGAGTTGTGCCTGAGCTTGTTTTGTCTGCAGACGCTCTTTTCCCATTTTATAATATTGTGCGACTCTTATGGCTCTAGGCACTGAACTTGTTTGCTCTCCGATCGAGCAATATACACTTGGGATATATGCTTGCCGCTGGGAGCCGGGTGATATGTGCTGTGCTGCCATGTTCTCGTTGCTCCTGCAACATGGCAAGAGCTACCGCCCGCCCAGCAGTGGCACCAGGCACGGGTGACTGACGGGCCCTGTTCTGTTTGGATTGAAGCGTGGGATAGCGGAGGCCAGGATACGGACAGGGGCCCTGCACGCTGCGGTTGTGGCGCGCGAACCAAAGCCAGGTGTCTGCTCTGCGAACCTTGGGTGCGTGCATGGAAGACAAGAGGCTGCAGTTGCAGCGCAACTGCGCAAGCACAAGCTGAGAAAACGGCGCAAGACAACAAGAACGGCCGCCTCGGCCTCCGCTCATCTCTATCCCGTGCCGCGGTGCCGCCCGTTCGCCAGGCACAGCCGCACATGACGAAAGCAGGAGGCGGAGGCGCGGCTAGTGTTGTCCTGTGTGTGCGGTGTGTGCATACAGAGTAGAGTACAGACACGAACGATCGATCTTCCTATATAGAAGCGCCGTAGCACACACACGTACGTATAAGCGTACGCACCATGGAGCAAACCGAGGCGGCAGCGGCGATGAGCGGCGGCACGCCTGGAGCGGGAACGGAAGGTGGCAAGAGGACGGCGAGGAAGGCGCTGAAGGTGGTGGCGGCCGTGGACGCGAGCGAGGAGAGCCTGCACGCGCTGTCGTGGGCGCTGGACAACGTCGTGCGGTGCAACCCGGACGCGACGCTCGTCGTCGTCCACGCCCAGCAGCACGCCGTCGACCACTGGGCCTACCCCGTCGCCGCGCACGGCATCGGTACACCACCCGACCCGACCACCCTTGTTTTCTTTCCTCCTCCTAGGCTCCTAGCCATTGGGCCGAAAGCTGCTTACACCTGAGGCTGCGTTCGTTAGGAGAGAAAAGTGCTGAAATTTCAGCACTTTAACAGTATTTCTCTCTCACAGGATTTCAGCACTTCTACAGTACTTTCAGCACTTTTCAGCTTCACCGAACAGAGCCTGAATCTGAATTGGTTCGTGCCACGTCCACGCTGACGATTCAAAAAAAAAAAAAATATTGAAAAGCCGTGCCGTACGCCCCGTCCGCGGCGTCGGAGTCCATGCGGGCGGCGCAGGAGAACTCCCGCAGGGTTGTGTCGCGCGCGCTGGACATGTGCAGGGAGCGGCAGGTGGACGCCACGGCCGCCGTCGTGGAGGGCGACGCCAAGGAGGCCATCTGCCAGGCCGTGGAGCGGATGCACGCCGGGCTTCGCGTCCTCGGCAGCCGGGGCCTCGGCGCAATCAAGAGGTAGAGACGAGACCCCGCGTCTGCCTCATTGCTGTTGCCATTGCCTGCCACACGACGCGATCCAGAACCTGACTCGCTTGTTTTCGCCGTGACGATGCAGGGCGTTCCTAGGCAGCGTGAGCGACTACCTCATCCATCATGCCTGCTGCCCAGTGCTGGTCGTGAGGCCCAGGCCGACCAAGTGAACTCTGACGCCTGTCCTTCTCAAGTATACTCCAAAAATGTACGCACTACGCAGTGACCTTTGCCGCTATGCGGTCAGTAGTACATGTGTATAATAATAAGTATGTTCATACAAAAACGTACAAACCGAATAAAGAACCGATGCATGGAATGCGTATCCGCACACATTATTCAAAGCGGCTCTTTGCCCACACTTCTGAACTTTGCCGGTATCGCCAAAGAATTAGGAGGTTATTAGACACGTCTGCCAATCACCTATTCACATCACCTCCTCTGAACCATTTAACCTTACATGTATTCTTTTATAACTGCAAAGGTTTATGTACTCTAAGTCATGCACGCGTACCAGGAAGCGATAAGTAGACCAACAGGCTTTGAGGCTCAATAATGTACATACACTATTCCAGAACTCATAAGAATCAATGTATTCAAATGATTTGAGTTTCCTTCATGTTCGCTTGAAATGTTCGCGTATAAATCTCTCACCATGAGACGGATATTTTTCCCGGATGTATGCACGGAGGCACTTCTGGTATGAGAAATCAATCCAAACACCATCTGTCCGAACAACAAAAAGACATCTTGACTTCCTGAACTCAGGGTGCCTATCAACCTTCAAGGAGAATCCAGGTTAAGATAATCAGTTGCATATACATTTCTGAATTACAAGTATACATATGAAATTTGCTGTCAGGGATGTATGAAGTATTTGCAAATTACCCTAAATCATTCCAAAGTATATGTGCATAGCCAACCATTATATGGTTTTGTAGCTTTCCTACTTTAGTGATTGAGTTTAATGGATACAAAAAGGACCATTCCTTACCAGAATATAAATTTCTCGTAATAAGCTGGACTAATTTTTATTAATACAGATTTATTCAGAGAAAAATGTCATGAAATAGCTTTGGCAGCACAAGATGCGTGTGGCATTGCCTCATTTGTTTTCTATATATACAATCATACATACTCCCTCCGTTCCAAATTGTAAGTTGTTCCAAGAATCTTGGAGAATCAAACTTTTTCAACTTTGGCCAAGTTTATATAATAAGATAATAATATTTACAATATCAACTAAGTATTATTAGATTCTTCATCAAATATATTTTCATGGTACACTTATTTAGTGTCATAATTCTTCATATTTTTCTCATTTTTGGTCAAAGTTGAGATAGTTTGACTCTCCAAGATTCTTGGAATGACTTACAATTTGGGATGAAGGGAGTAATTATTACATACATGATGCATATCGTCAGCAAATAGCCTCAGTGGTATTGCAAAATGTCAGCAAACAGCCTGGTATAAGAGGGATTCTACGTGGCCAATTGATCTGGCCCTAAACCTGATCTGCAGCTTAGGAACTATGTTGAGCTCACCCCAAGAGATCAAGGCAGGGTTGAAGAGGAGACCAGAAAGATAAACCGTTCAACCAATCAACCCCAGACTGCTTAATGCCTCCCTTAACAAACCTGACTCTGATCAACCAAGGGTCAGTCTAAAGATGGCATTTCAACTAAACTATGATAAACAAAACCTGAACTAACAATGACTCTAGCCCAGGTCTACTGAAGTCACGGTGTAGTTGGCCACCTTCTTGCACCGGGAGTAGGCTAGTTGGGTTCAATAGGGTTAGCTGACCCCTATAAGATCTTGTTAATCCTAGGGAAACCACCTTTCATCACTAGCAATGATCCCATGGATACATAAGATATGATCCCAGCAGATTCAATGGCTGGCTCCGGCCCTGACCCACATGACAAAGATCTCCAACAATGAGGGTGGGTGGTCGACTGTGCCACCACGGTTTGACAGGGGCAGCGCAGCACAAAACAAATGAGCCAAAGAACAGGACTAGTTGCAACCTGCAAGGCTCCAACTTAAATAAAAACTGTCGCAGAAAGAAACTAACTAGTAACGAGAACGAGCTGCTTTGGCTAATGGAAATGGGGTTAATCCCTCGGTTCGAAAAAAAAAAACTAGAACAAGCTGCCGCAGAATAATAACATCTAAAAGAAATCACAACTTCATTCTGTATATTTTTGGTAAAGTGCTACTAATATGTGGCAAATATTCCATGTTTTCAACGGGAAATCAATAATAACTAGTACTAACTGTTAGTGTCTAACCATTATAGCGTCAAGTCCACACCCAATTTTGTCCTGCGCGCGTGGATGGTAGGAAAGCAGCTTCTCCACGACGACATTTTCGTCCTTTGGGCAGAGGCACTCGCCATCTCCGTATCTGCTCGGACGCACGCAGCTTGGTAAAAAACTTAGAAGGCATGAGGAAAGTCTCGACTGCATTTCCATTTTTACCCAAGTTCATTACCAACTGCGGAGAAAAGGAGGTGATCACCTATCAGAGTGGAGGATATCCTTGATGAGTTGGACGACGGGGTCGATGTCGCGGAGGATCTCCGCCTCCGCCGCCCTAAATGGGAGTGGGGGCTCCGGCGTCCCCACAACCGGCGGGTCGGCGAGCTTCGAAGTCGGCGGGAGCGCCGGGGGCGGGAGCTCGCCGGCAGTGGGCGGTACGGAGAGGAGTCGACGGCGGGGCACTGGGGCCGCCCACGTCGCGAAACGGGAGGCGCTGAGGAGGATGAACGGAGCCCCGGCGCGGGGGATGGAGAGGGCGGCGGCCATGCCGCCCGAGAGGGAGGGATTGGAGAGCGTGGTGTGTCAGAGCAGCGTGGAGTGGATAGCTGCACAGCAACAGTTCGTCGACCCCCTCCGCTCTCCGCCAAACATCGCAGACCACGCATGTGCGTGTGCCCGCATAGTTGGGCCATAGGCCCATAGGGCCATAGCCCATATGGGTCGGATGGCAATTGGCAGCAATACGAAAGTGTCCGGATAAAAAGAACGAGCTCAGCAAATTTAGTGCTACAACCATGCTTAAACCCTGATGCACAAGCTTGACTGCTTGAAGAGGATTGAACTGGAGCCTCTCTCTCTCTCTCTCTCTCTCTCTCTCCAATGGCAACTCGCTCACACTCTCTCTTCGTAATACCAAATGAACGGTGCATGAGCTAGTCCCAGGTTTATAGGCTGGTTTCGCTGTTTTGTTGGGCTCCAAAATCCAATTCATCCTTCATATGAAGGGATAGCCCAACACCAGTACTCCATATGTCCCGAAATGATAAGCATATTTTGATGATGAAAAATTCAAACAAAATAGATATGACAGTTAATTCTTACTATATATTATCATTTGCAAGGATCGATATAACCTTAGATACATTTTGGATACAAATTCATTGATACAAGTTTCATGTTCTAAACTTTTATGCAAGTTGAATAATTGTTGGCCAAAATTTGTAAAGTTATTTTTTTTCCTGTTTGGAATGATTATATCATTCTAGGACAGAGGGAGTAACAAGCAGTGTCATGTGTGGTCAGTAAGCGCGATCAAACTACTGTACCTGCGCATAAATGCTCATACAAGAACGGCTGAATTGCAATAGTATATCTGCACAGATTGTTCACAGAGCCTCCTCCCTTGACCCTTGCTGAGTGAGAAGCATGTCAGATTGTCCATCGGCACAAACCAATAGTCCCCATCAACATGATCACGGAGAAAATGAGGTACATTAACAGTGTAAACGTTTGATTGAGCACACATCACAGCACATATATTTATCAAATGACTGTCGCTACGATTCAAATTGGATCGATCGGTTAACAATCTGCGGTACAAAGATGCAGCGTGTTCATAAAGATGGAACAGCTCTGGAACAAAAATTGTATTAGTGTACAGTTAAATGGTGGCACCGTCACTTTGCTCCCAACCACCAAGTCTGTCAGCAGGATCATAATTCGTGAACAGCCGGAACTCGTTGCCCAGTTTGTTCGAGTGCTGGGGCCTGAAACCGCAGGGGTGAACATTCAGCAGCTCCAATGCCCGGTCTTTCTGAACTTCCCCTGGCAACATAGAGTGATTCCAACTGAATTTTCGTTTGACAAATATTGGGTTGAACTATGATTTCAGTATGAAACAAAGAGATCTTTTCTTTTTTGAAAGCGAAACAAAGAGACTTTGTTAGGGAATAACAGCACAATTTGGAAGTTGGAACAGACAGCACAGCTGATGCTACATTTTTTTTCCGAACAAAAGCTGATGCTACAATGGTTTAAGCTACAACACAGTTGCATACAAGTAGAAGCAGATGATGCCATGGTAAATGTGTAACTCCTGTGCTATTAAGACATTAAATAATGGATCATTCTATCAAAACTAACAACGCGCAATGAAGTCGAAGTCATCACCAACACCCTTGGCTAGACTATAAGGTGAAACTACCATATAGGAGT
Organism: Eremochloa ophiuroides; assembly: GCA_038502445.1. Taxonomy (NCBI): domain Eukaryota; kingdom Viridiplantae; phylum Streptophyta; class Magnoliopsida; order Poales; family Poaceae; genus Eremochloa; species Eremochloa ophiuroides. The sequence goes on from JAHLJS010000002.1 coordinate 10,252,904, forward strand.
TCAACAAAAACGCTTATCATTGCAGAATAAACATTAAAATACCACAGCAATATCAAACTAATCACGTTCACTTGACGCAGCATAAACTTGAAGTCATCATCAGCACCCTTAGCTAGATTATAAAGGTGAAATTATCATCTAGGAGTTCCACACTATCGCTCATTGCTTGCAGAACAACATTAAAATACCAAAGCAACATCAAACTAACCACGCTCGAAAAAGTTGAAGTCATTATCAACACCCTTGGCTAGATTATAAAGGTGAAGCTATCATATAGGACTTCCACTCTATAGCTTACTGATTTCAGGACAACATCAAAATACCAAAGCAAAATTAAACTAATTGCTTTCACTCGACAGAGCATTGCCATGAGCTATAATTACCTGTGAGCAGCAGCAGAAATGAACCTTCAGGCTGTGAGAGGAAAGATACTGTCTTGGCAACCTTTTCCAAGCACTCCTTACTCTGAGCCAACAACCAACGAACAATAACCATTTCTCCTCGATCTTTCCTCTTATCTTAATTAACAACTAAACCAACACTTTTTAATAAGTAATCTCTGGTAGGGTAGAAACAGTACCAGATAAGGAGGGTCGGCAACGACGACGCGGTAGGCGTGCTTCATCGCCGGCGGCAGCTCCTCCGGTCGGTTGTAGTCGTAGAAGGTGAAGTCGCCGCCGTACTGCCCGAACCGCTCGTCGTACTCCAGCAGCTGCGCGGGCACTCCCGGGTCCGTCTTCTTTAGGTAGGCGTAGAGCGTCGGGCACGCGATGCAGGCCACGGCGCCGGCGGCGAAGCCTGATCCAGAAGGGGAGACAAGGCGGACGACCTCCTCCACCAGCGCCCGTGCTGTGCGCTCGTCGTACCAGAACTGGCTCAGCCGCCAGTCCTCCGGGACCAGCTCTACCCCGCCTTCCCCTTCTCCAGTTTCATCCTGCTCCTCCGGCCGCTGCTGTTCCGCCAGGAACTCCCGGAGCGCTTCCATCGCCGCAGCGCTCAGCTGAGGCACGTCGTCGTCGTCGTCTTCCTCCTCCCTGACCTCCCTGCTCACCCTCTCGTCCTCCAAACCGCTCGCCGCCATCGCATCCACCGCTTGTCTGCTGCGCAGTGAGGACTGACGGGTGCGGCGGCGCGAGGTCCACTCCTCCGACTCCGATACGGTACGACGAACTAAATGGGCTTAACGAGATGAGCATTCGTGGAGTCACCACATGGGCCTCGTCGGCCCAAAGGCCCAGTGAGCCTGACGGAAAGAGAAGTAATAAAGCGGAGTGGCAATGGAATCGCTCGCAGCAGGGGAGGGGGAACTGTGGAAGGGAGCGGAAGAGAGGTGGGTGACCGCCGCGCCTCCGTCCAGCCTTCCACTTCCAGGCGTGGCGAACTAGGCAAGCGGCACGCTCCGCCCCCGCCTCCGCCTCGAGTGAGCTCCAGTTGCCGCCGCTGCGCCGTACTCAGCAGCGGAGACCGGCGAGTCAACAGGTAGCAGAGGGGGAGGAAGGGAGCAGTTCCCGTTCGCCCGGTCACCGCCCGCCCGGAGCATTCCCGCTGCTGCCGCCCGCCTCAGTTTGCCGTCGCCCTGTTGCACGTACGGCTAGGGTTTGGAGATAGATCCGCCCGCCGCCCCGCCGGCTCGTGTGGAGGCGCGCCGTGGTGCCGGGAGGAATAGCATAGAGGAAGTGCCTGGCTCGCGCGGTTTCGGTTCCTTGTTCTGGAAGCTTCGGGGCGCGCGATCCGGTTCGATCGCAATCGGTAGCAATGTCGGGCTCGTCGGCGGCAGGGGAGGACATAGTGCAGCACCTATCGTCCAATTCCAACCCGTCTTCGTCGAAGCTCGCCAAGCTCGAGGCACGCATGGCCGGCAAGGCTGTCTCCGCGCCATCGTCACCGCCGCACCATCCCATGGCTGCACCCGCCTCCGCCCCCGCCATATCCTTCATGGATCAGGAGGAGCTGCCTGAGACTTCCTCTTCCGACGACGATGTCAGTCCTAAACCTTGAGCTTCTCTCTTACTTTCCCCTTCCTTTTTTTTTGGCTAAATTACAGTAGCGTGATTGCCTGTCATCTTCGTTTACCTTGCTTACACATTGGCTATGTTGCAATGATCTCTTTCTGGCCAGAAAGAACTATTTGTGTTTTTTTTTTTTTTTTTTGTTATCATAAACATGTGCACGTGGTTTGCTAGTGTAACTTAGACAAATTACTCAAATAATTCCACCTCTAGTTTTATCCTTGTTATGCTAATAATCCTGATCTCATTCCATTATTCTGTTTTTGCTGATTAGAACTGTGAGGAGTTTTTGATACAAAAGAATACCTTGAAGCGTCCGAGATCTCCAGATGGTGACAACATCCTTGCTCTTGGAAATTTTGAGGTGAGCTCATCTGTTAGGAACTGAGTAGTTAATCTCTTATGATTCTCTCCTGCATACTTTTGTGCGCTCATGAGTCTGAATATTCTTTTCACTTGGTGGATTCTCTTGTAATTTGAGAATCAGGGTTCAGCAAATGAGGCAGCAAAGATTTTAGATGTCACGGATACAAGATCATCCTTGGACAATTCAAATAGGAAAAAACAAGGCCGTGGAAGGGGTCGTGCTGGTACAGGCCGAGGCCGTGGCTCAAAGACTGCTGATCAAACACGGCTGACTTCGACTTCCTCAGCAGTTGTAACAAATGGTCAACTAGATAAATTAACCAACAAGGTACGATGTGTCTGTACAGGGCTAGTATCCTGCACATTCTCATGCGCAAGCTTCTGGCCTTTCTCATCGGAGCTATTTCTAGATCATTTGATACCTAAACACAATGAATATATTATTGAAGAAATTGTTGTTTTGAAGGCACTTCCTATTTTTAATGGTAAAGTTTGGTCAGTTACATGATGCTGAAATAGATCTTGTAAAATATAAACATTTATGACTTAGTAAAAGTTGGTAACTAAGAACAAGTGTGCACCTAGCCATAGATATCTACAACACTTTTAAACTACATAGTGAGAATTTTGCAGATCTAATGAAGTAGTGAATCTATACAAGCTTATGTTCAAAGATAGCCTGTACTTGTTCAGTTTTAATAATGTCTTGATCAAAATACTAGGATACAAGATCTGCCATCTGCGAGTGTTCTTCCTAAGTATCTGTTTTTAGAGAAACTCATTAACACGTCGTTAGTGTTTTTATACCCGATTCAAATGGTTTTGAAACAGCACAACGCCCTAGGTCTTGTTTGCGACAATTGGCCACACAGACAGTTTGAAAGGTTTTTGGTAAACCATTATGTTTGACCCTACACTACATACACAAAAATTTTTCGCACATGGATAGACAGCTATTTTGTGCATAATCCTTATTTACAATCTGCATCACCGGAAAGCGTCGACACTTATACAACAACAACAACAACAACATAAGCCTTTTGTCCCAAGCGAGTTGGGGTAGGCTAGAGATGAAACCCACAAGAGACCAAGATTAGAGAAACACAAAACGGACACAAGACGAAAGGTAGAGTTAGGGATAAACAGAAAAGGAAGCAAAGGTCACGGTTCAGGCACATTGATTGCTAACCTCCAGGCGCTCCTATCCATAGCTACTTCCTTGGAGATATTCCACTCTTTAAGGTCTCTCTTAACCGACTCGTCCCAAGTCAGTTTAGGCCGACCTCTACCTCTCTTAACATCTTCGACCCGCTTTAGAACCCCGCTGCGCACCGCCGCATCAGGAGGCCTTCGTTGGACATGTCCAAACCATCTCAACCGATGTTGAATCAGTTTTTCCTCAATTGGTGCCACCCCGACCCTCTCCCGAATGTCCTCGTTCCGGATTCTATCCCTTCTTGTGTGCCCACAAAACCAACGTAGCATACGCATCTCTGCTACACTCAGTTGTTGGACATGTCGTCTTTTTGTAGGCCAGCATTCAGCACCGTATAGCATCGCCGGGCGAATCGCTGTCCTATAAAACTTACCTTTTAGTTTTTGTGGCACCCTCTTGTCACAGAGGACGCCAGAAGCTTGACGCCATTTCAGCCAACCGGCTGAAATTCTATGCCTAACATCTTCATTAATGTCGCCATCCTTTTGAAGCATCGATCCTAGATACCGGAAGGTATCCCTCTTGGCCACCACTTGTCCATCGAGGCTAACGTTACCATCCTCATGTCTAGCCGCGCTGAAACTACACATCATGTACTCGGTCTTGGTCCTACTAAGTCTGAATCCTTTCGACTCTAATGTGTGCCTCCACAGCTCTAACTTACTATCAACCCCTGCCCTACTCTCGTCAACTAGCACCACATCATCAGCGAAGAGCATACACCAAGGGATATCACCTTGTATGTCCCTTGTGACCTCATCCATCACCAAAGCAAATAGATAAGGGCTCAATGCTGACCCCTGATGTAGCCCTACTTTAATTGGAAAGTCACTAGTGTCACCATCACATGTTCGTACACGCGTCATCGCGTCCTTGTACATATCCTTGATGAGGGTAATGTACTTAGCTGGGGCCTTGTGCTTTTCCAATGCCCACCACATGACGTTTCTTGGTACTTTGTCATACGCCTTCTCGAGGTCAATAAAGACCAAGTGCAAGTCCTTCTTCTGCTCCCTGTATCTCTCCATCAACTGGCGTATTAAGAAAATCGCCTCCATGGTCGACCTTCCAGGCATGAACCCAAACTGGTTTTGGGTCACACTTGTCACTCTTCTTAAGCGATGTTCGATAATCCTTTCCCAGAGCTTCATCGTATGGCTCATCAGCTTGATCCCACGATAGTTAGTACAACTTTGAACATCCCCCTTGTTCTTGAAGATCGGTACTAATATGCTTCTCCTCCATTCTTCGGGCATCTTGTTAGACCAAAAGATAAGGTTAAAAAGCTTAGTTAACCATACTGTTGCTCTGGCACCTAGGCACCTCCACACCTCAATAGGGATACCATCAGGGCCCATCGCTTTACCTCCCTTCATCCTCTTCAAAGCCTCCTTGATCTCTGCTTCCTGAAATCTCCTCACAAAGCGTCTGTTGGTATCATCAAATGGGTCATCCAACTCAAGGGTAGGACCCTCATTCTCCCCATTAAACAACTTGTCGAAGTACTCTCGCCATCTGTTCTTGATCTCCTCATCCTTCACCAGTAGTCGATCTGTCCCGTCCTTGATGCATTTGATTTGGTTGATGTCCCTTGTCTTCCTCTCTCGGATCCTAGCCATCCTATAAATGTCCTTCTCCCCTTCCCTCGTGCTTAGCCGTTGATAAAGGTCATCAAAAGCCTGGCCCTTTGCTACACTCACAGCTCGCTTTGCAACCCTCTTCGCTGTTTTATAGCCCTCGACGTTGGTTGCACTGTGGTCCAGGTGGAGGCGCTTGAAACACTCTTCTCCTTAATAGCCCTTTGCACCTCGTCATTCCACCACCAGGTGTCTTTTTCTTCTTGTTTACCCCCCTTGCTCACGCCAAGCACTTCTGAAGCCACCTTCCGAACACATGTTGCCATCTCTAGCCACATGTTGTCGACACTTATGCATATACAAAAATGCATTCAATGCTGAACAGTTGATTGATGGCACCCCATTACACGGTATGTTATCCTAACTTGCTAATTATGAGCACAATTCAACAGGAACCCCGATCGAGTGTTCAACTAGGCCATGACGACAGAGCTGCTTTACAGGTAACTCATTGCTTGATTATCATCGTCTTCTGTTAAATTTCTAAATATATCCATCCTTTTCTAATCAGAGTATTGATCTGGACGTGTCCTTTTGGAACTGTCTATGTTTCATGTTTGCCTGCTTCTGAATATGTCTTTTTGGATGTCTAATTAATACATAAACATGGAGTCTTTCTGGTGGTCTCTGTACATGATTTTCATCCTTTTCCCCCCTCATTTGCTGGGATAGTTTCCACTTACTTTCATTTTCACCTGCCAGTTTAGGCAATCCAATCCCATAAAGTAGTGTGGTGTAGTTAAGATTTTCTCAGAAGTAGTAAAGCATAGGCAGTGTGTAGAGTGTGCTTGGCGTGTGTAGAGAGAGCGGGGGGGGGGGGGGGGGGGGGGGGTGGTGTTCTTGTCCCATGTTATCTTCTTAATATAATGAAGCACAGCTCGCATGCGTTTTCGAGAGAAAAAAATAAAGCATAGGCAGTGTTAGTGAAATATTTGCTGATGGCATGTCACTTTGGATGCTTATGAATAGACTATACCAAAAAATTATATGTGTTCTCGTTTTTGTTTTTAAATTCTATTCTTAAGCACTGTCCATGAATAGGAAGAATTGTCAGTGTTACGTGGCAAAGTTGCATTTTTGGAGGAGGAACTTTCTAAATCTCGTCAAGAAGCAACAAATTATCATCAACTTAGTGATAGGTTAGCAAAGGTAAGGAGATACTTGCTATCTATTTTCATTTAAACATGTATTTTTATTGTCTTGACATGTTGGCCTTGCATTATTCTTATAGGAATTGAAGGATCTCAAAGATCATGACCAGCAAATGAGATCTAAGGTTGGTAGCATGTTATGTGTTTACCATATTTGTTTTAGCTACTGCCATTCTTTCATTTGTTTATGCTGGTCTGCTATATCCTGGAAACTTTGAATCCACTGTTTAGCATATCATGGTGAATAACTGTAGGAAATACCTCACTTTCTTCTTTATGCACATGATCTTCTAATATTGTCACCTGTTAGAAGCTGTGCAGTGTTAGTGTGTACAATATACTTTTCCTTCTTATAATGGTCAGATGCACTACATATGTAATTTTTTTAGACCAATGGAGATTTTCTTAAGTGCATATGTTCTTTCTGCATGCATGTTGTTTGTCCACATGGTTTGGATGGGGGGCCATGGTGGAAGGGAGCTTACTGTACTTGTTTAGCTTCAATGCAGTTTTTAATATTTGTGTAGCTGAGAGAATCTACTCATTCCATGCATGTAATACTAACTGTTCCTATTTTCATTAAATGATGCAGCAAATGAAGGTCTTGTCTGATCTGCTGATAGCTGTGTCAAAAGCAGAGAGGCAAGAAGCGCGAATGAGGATAAGGCAGGAATCTTTCAGACTTGGGAATGTTGGTGTTATGAGGTATTTCTCCAATGTCCCAGCGCTTGATCCTTAACAGTATCCAGAGTGGCCCTTTCTTTGGGCGGAGGGGGGGATAATACTTCCGTTGCATAGAACCCCCTAACTGCAGCTCTTTGACACCTTAAAATTTTTAATAGCAGATGCTATTTCTTCTCTTTTTATGTTTTTTGGTATGAATTGTCTATTGCGACATTGTTTTGGTTAATTCTACCCCCGTTCATAACTCAGAGCTGGGACTATCATATCTGAAACTTGGGAAGACGGGCAGGCAATAAAAGATCTTAATTCTCACCTGGTGAGTTCTGCAACCCCATAGATATGTCTACTTTCATACACATATCAGAAGAGGTTTTTTTTTTTCTTTTCGAATTACACAATACCACAGACGCGCACACAAACCCTACCCCTATGAGCACCTCCAAAAGACTGCACCTGTAGATCTCAAGATTGATGAAATCACCACAGACGCTTTGCTGTCGACGGGAACGTCGCTACCACGAAAAGCTGGAATAAATCCAGGAAAGGTGCGACAACCAGGATTTGAACCCTATGGGTAGCGTCCCACTGGACAGTCCTACCATTGGACCATATGCCCAATCTCTAGAAGAGTATGATTTGACCTGTAGGCAGTAGAACTTGTATCTTCATGGTGGTCCATTTGTTGATATGTGGTAGTTGAGAACTGAGCAATAGTTTGGCTGGTAAGGCCTCCAGTTGAGAGGTCCACCCAACTGGGCTTATACCCAGGTGTGCGCAGGTCTTGTGATTGCCTCCCTAAGGGCTAGTTTGGATACACCCATTTCCCATGAAGGTTGGGGAGGAGGAGGAGGAGGAGGAGGGGGGGGGGGGGGGGGGGGGGGGGGTGAACTAGTTTCTATCCCGAAATGGTGATGTACAGTAGCCCCAAAGGGTTAGGTCATCGCTCTCTTGTGACAACGGTAAGGGGCATCTTGCCCCCATGGTGGACTTGTTTGTTTGTACAGACAACTTATGTTCCATATTCTTTTGTTTACAATTCTGGCCATATTAAATATTTTGGTCTTGTAGACTGATTACTGAGTATCATGTTCAGAAGACACATTTGTACTCCCAGTTGGATTTTACTGACACAATCTGTGCAATTCAAAGTTTTCACAAAGTTTCATCTATAGAGGCATTTTGATTGCTAAGGAACTTTAGATGCCTCTGATTCATTGCAGTCAATGACTAGCATTTAAGTTTGACTTCACCTTAGTCTACGACCAGTCATGTTAAGTTCTTGTGTATTCCTATTTCCTACGTAGGCATATCATCCTAGTCCTTTCTCATGTCTGAACTGTATAAATGATATCCATATCTTTTATAGGCTTTGCCAGTTTGCTGTCTACACTGTCTTACTCTTTGGTAATGATGTAATTTTATATTTCTGATATGCTTATGTTTGCCGAATCTTTCTGTAGAAATCTTTACTGGAAACTAAGGAGACTATTGAAAGGCATCGTAAATCGCTTAAGAAAAGACAATCTGGTGGGTATGCTTTATTTCTGAAGTACATTTTTCCTTTATTGCTTGTGTTGACTTGAATCCTTATAAGCTTCAATATCTTGCATATGTTTTGCAGTTGCACACATCAATGTATATCAATATATTGTTTCAAGAAAAGCATTTGCAATAAAATTTAAGTTGATGTGATTTATTCTTACGACATTCCAGTTTGTTCTTTTTATACAAAGCAAACCTTCCTCCATTATTGCAGGCGTAAAACAAAAGTCATAGCAGCTTAATAGAATGAAAGCTAAATTGTATAATTTTCTGGCAATATATTTCCTACATTCCTTCTTTTGGTTTTTCTTTTTTTTAATTGTCTTTCTGTTTAGACAAAGGTGATGGCAGTGATGCTGAGACTAGCATGTCTGAGGAGGAAATCCTCTTACAGGACGAAATATGTAAATCTCGTCTAACCAGTATCAAACGGGTAATTTTCTTTATGGAGCCATGGCTACTTGCCTAATTGGTCACCTTCTTAATCTGCTTTCTATAATTGTATTTCAGGAGGAAGAACAGTATATGAGAGAGAGAGATCGGTATGAGCTGGAAAAGGGGAGGCTTATACGAGAGATGAAGCGTCTCAGAGATGAAGATGGCTCACGCTTTAACAACTTCCAAATTCTTCATCATCGTTATGCTCTCTTAAATCTTCTTGGAAAGGGAGGGTTTAGTGAGGTTTACAAGGTAGACTCTTGCTTTAGGTATAATTTTGAAAGCCGGATGGACTTCGCTGTTCTTTCCAAACGTCTAACTCTGAGGCATTAAATTTAGTCATACGAGGCCTATATGGATAATATAAAAACATTCTTTGCTTATAGATAAGAAATACTAAATTTTGCAGTTATTTAGTTACATGTGGGCCCTTATTGAACACTTTCTTAAAGAGGGTAGGTGTTATTTCAAGGCCCATTTTCTGTAGAAAATGTACTGCTGTAGTCTGCCATCCTAAACTATCTTGATGGTTATATTCATGTTGGAACATGTGAATAGGTATTTGAGATATTTTCTTTTTCATGAAGTCAGTCTAATGTGTTGTGATGTAACTTGTACATCCACTTCATACAAATTTGGCTATCTTTTGGGCAGGCTTTTGATTTGGTGGAGTACAAGTATGTGGCGTGCAAGCTTCATGGATTGAATGCTCAATGGAGTGAGGAGAAAAAACAGAGCTACATACGGCATGCGATTCGTGAATACAACATTCACAAAACTTTGGTGCATCCAAACATTGTCAGGCTATGGGATATATTTGAGATTGATCACAATACATTCTGCACCGTCCTAGAATATTGCAGTGGTATTATACGTTTTGATGACCTTTGTAATCCTGATTGAATCATGAAAAATCAGTGTATGCATTCACTTCATTTTTATATGAGACAACATAACAAAGTCTTTTATCTTGACTCATAAAAATGAAGTGAATGCATAAACTGATGCTTCATTGTTTTGGTAATGGTTTATACAATTATTTCCGTTGGTCATACTAGTAGGTTGCCAATGGGAAAAAAATGGCAGAGGCAACATGCTGTTGACTCGGTTTTGTATCCCATACTCTGTCTCGACAACGACAGACAAGTTGACAAAATAAATAAATAAATAAGACTCATCCACCGTAAATTCTAATGTATTTACTGCTTAGCAATTCTATGTTTGATACTTAAATTTATAGCAGTCTCTGCCAACACATAATAATAACTACATGGATACGTTTTCTCACTGAAAACAAAAAACTTCTTCCAATGCTTGCTATCTTCTTAATCAACATACATTCCATTTTACATGTATTTTGATCAGTTATGTCAAGCTTTTCTTTTGCAATGTTGTAGAGTTTAATGACGGTTTTCCTTCCTAAATCTATAACACTCAGATCAGGAAATCATCAATCATGAGATGTAATAACGTTCTCTTCATTGCTATTGTTTCAACCAGGCAAGGATCTTGATGCAGTCCTTAAAGCTACACCAATTCTTCCAGAAAAAGAAGCAAGAATCATAATTGTTCAAATATTTCAGGGCCTGGTTTATCTAAACAAGAGGGGCCAAAAGATCATTCACTACGATCTAAAACCTGGCAATGTTCTCTTTGATGAGGTTGGTGTTGCAAAAGTTACAGACTTTGGCCTCAGCAAGATTGTGGAGAATGATGTTGGGTCTCAGGGAATGGAACTTACTTCTCAGGGAGCTGGAACATATTGGTGAGTGTGATCCTTCCAGTTGATCTTTTGCACTAGCTCACAGAAACTTTCAGGCTACCTGCTGTTATGGATTTTTTTTTTAATTATTTACTTTTTTTTTGCTATATACCTGGTGGAATACTTCCTATTTCTAAAAGAGTTGCAGCATTCAAGTATCATCTAAAACCTTTGAAAGGAATTAACTTTTGTTTTCATTGAGAGTTAGTTGCATTGCTAACAGGACATTTTCTTCTTTCCTATAATGCCTTACTTGAACGAGTGGGCGCTGTATCATTTAGTTTTCTTTGTGGCAGTATATCATTTTTTTTCCTTTTTATGGCCATTGTTCCTTTAGAATGTCAAGGCATGTCTCGCTACAATTCTTTTCTGTTCTTTTTTCAGGTATCTTCCTCCAGAATGCTTTGACCTCAGCAAAACACCATTTATTTCATCTAAGGTAATTATATCCGACAACGGTTCTACCTCTTAATGCTCTAACTGGTGAAAATATATTATGGTTCCTGTGATTTTATATTTTTTCTAAATTATTCTACTCAACCAATAGCATAATATATTCAGGTAGGTCTCCTCACTCTAGCAAGTAATTTTGGGATGTTTCAGCTGTGACTTGTTAGGAGGTATCATGAGGTGGTTACTGGTTTGGTTGTACGCAACTTTTACACATAAAAACACATCATGTCTAGCTAACCTCATTTATGTAGGCCTGGGCTCATTTATGTGCCTCCTGTACTCAATCTGCTTTCCACAATAATTTGTTTGAAAATTGAACTCCATCCTGGTTACCAATGGTGCATTAGCTTTTCCATTCGTTTTCATGCAGGTGGATGTTTGGTCAGCTGGTGTAATGTTTTACCAGATGCTCTTTGGAAGGCGTCCTTTTGGCCATGATCAGACTCAGGAGAGAATACTTCGAGAAGATACAATTATCAATGCACGCAGAGTGGAGTTCCCTTCAAAGCCAGCTGTATCGAATGAGGCAAAGGTCTGTTTCCAATTTTTTTTACATGATGTAAATATTGGCATACCCATCACATGGTGAGATCTATGCAAGACTATACTTGCATTGGTGAGATCTACAATTTAATACTTTGTTTAATTTGGCATCTTCATTCTGTCCTCAGCTTGCCCTAATAATTTGCTGATGTTGATTAGTTTGGCAAAAGTGTGATCTCACCTCACCACAAAACATTTAGCTGTACTGTAGTCAGTGCCAAGTGTCATTTTCATTCTAAAATTATTTCAGTCATCTGTGAGCCAGTTTGATTCTTTTCCTTTTCCATTATCCCTAAACATTCACAGGATCTGATTCGCCGGTGCTTGACATACAACCAATCAGAGAGGCCAGATGTACTAACCATAGCTCAAGATCCTTATCTGTCATACGCAAAGAAGTAGCCACTACGCTGGAGAACATTTTGGCAGGGGTAGCTGCTCACTTAATTAATGAGATTATGGACGGGGATGGATAATCTGGTGAAGGAGCGAAGTGTTCCACAGGCTCAAGAAGGCCACAAGAGGGTGTAACTGTATATGTTGTAAATTTTAGTCTCCCCTATTTTCAAAGGCCAGCTTCTTTGTAACGTGGAGAAGGCAGGTATTGGTTTGAACGGGCCATTTACTCTTTGATTGAAATCGCCATGACCCGTTTGTGTCATGCACCCCATGCGTAACGTGATGCTTTCTTGGCTGGTGGGTTGTGGTCCTGTTGATGGTTAGTTTTTGTTTGCTCATACTGTCGGGAAGGTCTGCCTAAATCAGGAATCATGAGTGACAAGAGAGCGCTCTCATGCTCACCTCCAAAAAAAATCTCGACCTGCTGCACGGGACGTGATGGACTGTATTTTGTGCAGTATCACGCCATTTATGTGCAGCATGTGGCCGGATGGACTGGATTTTGTGTATTGCCAGAACAGATATGAATACAGGTTACTTTTGGATAACCTGTACAAGTTCACAGCCAAATGGGGTACCGATGTTTCTGTCAGATTTCTGCTGGTGCCAATCTGTCATCATTTAAATGTCACTAGGATTGTTCACTGCTCATACTTGATCAATACAAGCTAAGCAGCATTTTTATTCCGAGTGCTATACTGTTTTTGGTCGCGCCAATCTGATTTTTACTTGATTTTCTGGCACTGTAATTTTGAAAGACTTGCGCCAATCTAATCATCATGAGCCACTACAGAAGTGAAACGTAGAGTTGAGCAAAGTCAAAGCTTGATTATCATATAAGAATGAGATGGCTCATCTTGTGGATGCACTCCACAATGAGAAATGAGCATACACCAAAATGAGCACTCCACAATCGACATAAACGAAGGAAACAAGAACTCCGAGTTCATGTCCCTTCGCCAGAGCACTGTTTAATTCAATCTCCTATATTCTACCAAGTAGTACCACCCATCCATCCCCTGGCGTCTTCTAGTTCTAGTACCCCTTGCCCTGGGTGGTGAGCCCGAACCCGAGCGGGAAGAGCGGGTCGTAGTGCGCGTCGCCATAGTTCATGGGCAGCTGGTCCACGGACTTGAACCACGTCCGCGGCAGCTTCCCCGTGAACCCGTAGTCGCCGAACAGCACGTCGGTGATGCCCTGGCCCTCGGTTCCCGGCAGCCACGCCGCCACGAGCGCGTCCACGGCGCCCAGGAACGGCTGGATCACCACGGGGCGGCCGCTGATGAGCACGGTGGCGCACCGCACGGCGCCGCACACGGTCTGGACGGTGCTCGGCCCGGGCTCCGGGATCGTCAGGTTCAGGCTGTCGCCCTTGGTCTCCGTGTACGGGTGCTCGCCGACGGCGACAATGGCGTACGAGAAGCCGCCGTTCCTGACGAAGTCGGCGTCCGGGTTCTCCGCGAACACCACCGTCGTCGTCGACGGGTCCACGGCGGCCCTCACGGCGTCCAGGATCGTAGTGCCGACGGTGATCCTCCCCGTGTCGCCCTGCCACTCGATCGTCCACCCGCCGCACTGGTACCCCAGGTTGTCGGCGTGGCTGCCGGCGACGAGGATCTTGGCCGCCTTCTTCGGCAGCGGCAGCAGCGGCGCGTCGCCCGGCTTCTTGCCGTTCTTGAGGAGCACCAGCGACTTGCGCACCGCCTCCCGCGCCAGGTCCCTGTGCTCCTGCTTTCCCAGCTGGTCGGCGAGGCTGGGATCGGGCATTGGGTTCTCGAAGAGGCCCATGGTGAACTTGACGCGCAGGATCCTCGTCACCGCGTCGTCGATCCTGCTCATCGGGATCAGGCCGCTGTTGACGTGCCCCGTCAGGATGGTGATGAAGTTTTGGTAGTTGTTGGGCACCATGATCTGAAGGACACCACAACAGTTCACAGTAAGCATCATCTATTCATCTCTTTAGGTGATGATGCCAGAGAGCCGGCCAATGCTAGCTTTGCTTACCATGTCAATGCCAGCAAGAATCGAAGCCTGGACATGAGTAGGAGTAGTTGGCCCCTGGAGGGCTGGTGATCCTGTCGATGCCCTCCCAATCTGAGATCGTGAAGCCCTGTAAAACAGACACACCCAAACACACAGGCAGGCAGAATGTGAGCAACTAAAGACCACGGGATCGATCGAACGGCTCAAACTACGGAAGCGAGCAGCTGCTTTTTTCACCGTGAAGTTGAGCGTGCCCTTGAGGTAGCCTGTGATGAGTTCTTGGTTGGCGTGCATCTTGAGCCCGTTCCAGCTGGAGTAGGAGATCATGACGGTGGAGACGCCCTTCTGCAGAGCGTCCAGATAGGCCGGCATGTGGATGTCCATCAGCCCCTGACGGTTGATGATGGTGTTGTTCTCGTTGATGCCATTCTGCGTGCCACCGTCGCCGACGAAGTGCTTCGCGCACGCCGCCACCTTGTTCCTGCCACAATTTTTGCAAGAGCTAGCCATTCAGAACCACAATTTTTCTGCAGCAGCCATTCAGAACACCTTCACATTGAATCAAGGTAGTCGAATTCACTGGAGATCTCATCACTCACTTTCCGGCGACGTAGGGCTTGCCGCTGACGAAGTTCTTTGGGACGTCGCCCTGCAGGCCCGGGATGAGCTCAGTCATGGCCTGCACGATCCTGTGGTCCTCGCTGTAGCTCTCGTAGCACCGCCCCCACCTCGGATCACGGCACACCTGCATGCGCATCAACAGCAAGCAACATCAGTTAACACTGGGTAGTATGAATTAGGAAAGGAGCTGGCATTGCCAAGGATTCTGCAGGATGCTTTGCTTACCGCAATGCATGGCGCGAACGCGTACTGGATGCCGGTGGCTCTCACTTCAAGCGCGGTGGCGGCGCCGATCCTCTTCACGAGATTACGATCCCTGGTGGCGCCGAGGCCGACGTTGTGGGGGAAGATGGTGGCGCCGTACACGTTGTTGTGGCCATGGACGGCGTCGATGCCGTAGATCATGGGGATGCCGAGGCGCGTGTCCAGGCACGCCTGCTGGAAGTCCCTGACCATGGCCACCCACTCCGCCGCCGTCGCCTGCTTCCGCGGCACGCTGCCGCCGCCGCTCAGCAGGCTGCCGATGTAGTAGTCCTTAAGCACCTGCGGCGTCGCCACCAGCCGCTCGATCTGCGTCATCTGCCCGATCTTCTCCGCCAGCGTCATCCGGCCCAGCAGGTCGCTCACGCGGGCCTCCACGTCCCTGCTGGGGTCCTTGTACGGCGGCACGCCGCCGCCGTCGCCGTCGCCGTACGCCGCGGACCAGAAGAGGAGCAGCAGCGCGGCCACCGCCTGGCGCCGTGAGCAGCGCCATCCTGTGGTGGCGGAGGAGCGGGACCAGGCGCTTCCGGACCTGCGCGTCGTAGCATTGCAGCGACCATGTCAGAATCTCCGTCAAGCGCTCCTCCAGGGGCTCGAGGACGCACGACCTGAAGCGGCTGGGGCCGGCGAGCTCGCCGGCCATGGCCGGTCAACGTCAACGGCGGCAAGAGCCGGGGACGCAGAGATGCAGGGATCCAAGAAACCATATATGGTTTGTTTTTTGTATTAACGAGAGACTACTACGGCCGGCTTGGCTCGTCGGTTGCAAATGGAATATCATCGAGTAATTAAGGCCCTGATTAGATGCACTGCAAATTGTAATTGCAACTAGTCATATCAACATTGCGGCACATGCACGAAACAGTAAATATAGATGGAATGTTTACATGTTTGTACTTTTTATATGTACATCACGAGACGAATCTTTTAAGTCTACTTAGACCATGATTGGACAAAATTATTAAATACAAACGAATGTGCTACAGTGCAGAATTGCAACTTCAATAGGATCTAAACACACTCTAAGATTTAACAAGTAAGCTGTCAGATCAAGGTGTACGGTCCTTATTTATTGTTGAAAGCAAAAGCCGCTCTACGCACCTGTTGTGTAAACAATATATCATGGGCCTTGATCTATTAGTTTTAACTAGTGTTTTTGTGACAGAGCAGCATGCTTTAAAAAACATAAAAGGGATTAATGTGAAGATGCTCCGGACTAGATATTCTCTGCAGCAGTCTCTGTAAATTCACAGCACTACAGTAACAACAGAAAAAAGAGAAGTTTGTCGGGCAGGTTAATCTAGATTCTAGAGACTAAAAGGAAAAAGACAAAAATATCAAGCGATTTTCTTGCGCGTGGTCTGAAACAAACTCGTGCATTAGTAAAACCAAGAACAAGAAATTAGCTCCCAATGAAAGAAAAACCGACGGCACGCTAATATCAAACGATTTGCTTGCAAGACACAATTACTCCAGAACACGCAATCTTGGGAAGAAGAAGAAGAAGAAGAAGAAGAAGAAGAAGAAGAAGAAGGAAGGAAGGAGGAGGACTGGAACAGGGAGCTGCGGCCATGAGAGCGAACCAATCAATCAGCAGAAGCAGAGGAGGAGCTGGACTGATCGATGGAGCCTTGCTGCGCCGCAAATGTGTGAGCCCGGCGAGGACGAACAGGAGGAGGCCCGCTGGCTTGGGGGATTATATGGTGAAGCAATCACAAGCACGAAGCCCCGGCGGCCGCCGGCAGAACCGGCTGCCTATGACTATGAAGGGAAAGGCGAGATGCCAAATTCAATGCGTTTGTTGCAACGGATTGGAATCCCTAGCAGAAGACAAAGGCCCAACACGCGTGAACGGACGGCCCCCGTCCTCCGACTCCGAGTGCCGAGAGTGCCCGGACACGCGCTAAATGCCACCAGCAAGAGGACACAGCACACCAGCGCAGGGCATGCACGCGTCTGTGTGTTCGTGCAGTTGCGTAACTAACTACCAGCGCAGTGCTGGATTGCTGTTGTAGTTGCTACAAGTATGTAATGTTTGATTCAGCAAGAAACCGCCCATGTTCTTACCAGAAAGGTGGAGCAGCAGATTGGAGGAGGAAGAGGAGGAGGTGGAGGAGCCGAGCATCTTGCCTGTGCACCCAGGCGAGTGCGGTTTATATAAAGTTAGCAGAGGAGAGCAACCGGAGAGCAGGTATGGCGGATAAGGGCTGAGGAGTGGTTGGAGCAGGGACCGCGGCCGCCATTGCCACTCCCTCCCGGTCCCGGCGGAAAATATCCTCTCTTTTTCATTTCCTCCGTGACGATCCGCCGATCGCCGTCCCCAATTGTTGCCTTCCGGCGCGGCGAAAGCAACCCCCGTCGTCCGTGATGGATCCAGTCCCGTTCTCCTCCCAGCGGCGAGAATCACGGCTACTGCAGGATTACTACTTACTGCTACTGCTACTACTGCGGCGGTTACTGTGCGAGCACAGCAGGTGGTGTTGAAAGGAAGAAGACGATGAGAACGAGGAAGGTGAGTGGCGCCGGGTGGTGGTCGCTAGTAGTGTGTTAGCATATAGCAAAAGAACAAAACCCGTGTGAACAAGCGCAGAAAGAACGAAGGAAAGCAACAAGTGTCCTCTGTTATTCTTCTTTTCTTTTTCTTTTTCTTTTTTTGCCAAAAACATTGGGGACTCACTCGTTCGAGCAGTTTCATCCCCACACCCATGTGAGCGATCGATCAATCGGGCCGGACACCGCGAGGCAGAGCAGGAGCAGCGCCGGTGGCCGTAGGGAAGGTCGAGCAACAGTGCCGGCGCGCAAAAGAAAGGGGAAAAAGCGTAGCGGCTCGAGGAAGAAGAAGAAGAAGAGGATGGCGATCGAGACGATGCATGACTGCGCGATATTTATAAAGAAGAAGGAGCTGCTGCTGCTGCTGTTACTTACGGGAGGAGGCTAGGTGTAGCTAGTCGTCTCGTTGAAGGCGAGAACGATTCCGCGCGGTGATGGCCTGAGGTGAGGTTGGTGGCCGGTGGTGCGGCTGCAGAGCGAAAGCGACGCCGTCCGGTCCCCGTCCCCGTCCCAGATCAGCAGCGACTCGGCCGCACTGTTCCTTGACGGCAGGACACTCCTGTGTCCTCTGCTCTTCTCTCTCAATAATCTGTGAAGCCCTATCCTGCTGTGCCAACTGCCAAAGCCTATCCTGCTCCCTCCCTCTCCGCCTCCGGCCGACGTCCAACTTGTCAGCCCGCGAGCTATTCCACCAAGTGGAGGAGTGGGCGCACCGCTTGAGCAAGCCAGGCAACAATGGCGGACACTGGAGGAGGTGAGTGCTGTGCAGTGCGAGGTTGTGCCATGGCGGACGCAATGGTTTTATAGCGGGCGGGAGACGAATGGATCCAGGAAAAGGAACAGGCGGGGGCTCGGGAATGCGTGCGCGGCAACGGACAAGAAGCCAAGAAGCAGAGCAGAGGATGCGCCAGCCTTGTTTGATTGAATAGCAATTAAACCCCAACGTTCGAATCGGGGGACGCGTCCCGCCAACCGTAGAGGAACCGACGGCTGGGATCCGTCCGGGGGTCCGACCCGCGTGCCGTGGGGTACAGGGGTAGGCATTGGCTTAGGTGGGGATGGGAGGGCAACGTGAGCGCCATGTTGGGCTGCCTGCCTCTTTTTCCCAACGGTTAGTAGGGCGGGCAAATGCAGCGCGACACAGACGTTGCGTGCTAATCTTTTTTAAATATATATTAATTATTACATTAATTATTATTTATTATTACAGATTTGCTGATCTTAATGCTTCTACTTATTTATGCCTTCTGTTCTCGTGCTGGATCTCGACTTTCTTTTTGTTTGTTTCTGGGAGATGCGGTTGGTTTGGTTCGATTCTGATGATTTTGATGTTCGGAAAACTTTGGGAGCTGTACCGTTTGAGTTGAGTTTCGGGGTTTTCATTTCCTTGTTGGTGCCTACGGTGGAGGGTGGTGCATAGCACGAAGGCCTGCCTGCCTCCCTCATGTTGTCATCTCCATTCTCCGGTACTTAATCCGTCCTAATTTATAGGTCCGTTTAATTTTTTTAACTCCTAAATTTGATCCACTCGTCTTATTTTAAAAAAATACATAAAATAGTAAAATTTAACTTATTCTTAAAAAACTTTTATTAATAAATTAGATCAAAACAAAAAAAGATAATATTTTGTATAAATTTTTGAATAAAAACGAGTGGTCAAACTTAGAAAAAAAATAAGCAACATATAGATTAAAATGGATGGAATACTCATGAAAAAAAAATCGAGTCTACGAGATGACGTTACTTTTGGGTGTGTGCCTGTCATACCAACTCCTAAAATGATGGTGTTACGAAAGTTCAGCACATGTTTCTACCGTGACAACTTTAAAAACAAGGGAACGCACATCTGTTCTTAAAAATAAATTAAATATTTTTCTTAACATGATAATGAGAAGTAACAAAGCATGACGAAGGTTATACATGTAGCGAATTGGCATGCATGTGTTTGTATGAAAGAAATGCAAATGAGATTCATCTCGTGCCGGAGAGACTAGACGAAGGTGGGAAACCACACACTCAGCAAGATGGCCCATTTCCAAATATGATGTGAGCATGCACATCGTCTCATCATTTTTCTTAATAATATCCTCAGTTTTGTTACTGACAACTTGTTCCAACGGTTCATAATAAGCCCTAAACGTCAATAGTATAGCTTGTGGTTCCTTCCCGTCACCATCTGTTCGCGTATTCGATAGAGAGGCCAGCATATATAATTCGATTATTTTCAAAGATTAGGTTAGCACTGGATTAGTGAACAGAATCACCACGGTGACAATGAAATGTCTCCTCTCCCACTTTTAATTACTAGCAGGTCACCGTTAACGTTTCTTCTTACAATAGCTTAAAGTAGATGTTGATGCCTTGATGGGGATGCAAGCAACAAAGTGGAGTATTTTAGAAGTAAAAGTACCAGATTGAAAGCAGTGTCTCATATTCCCGTGGCGGGAACATGATTGAATGATATATGATAAGGACGTTTGCCGTGTTTCATTGATTGATTAGATCTGTCCATCATTAGTTCATTTCCAATCCAGACCAAGTTTAAGTGCTTGCAATCACGTTTGTAAAAAATGTGGGTGTTCCTCTGTCCAAAAACGTTGAAATAACGCGAGTGTCCTCATCTCTCAAAAGGAGACTTTCTGTTCAATAAATATTTGCCCTAATTAGAGCATCTCCAAGAGTTTTTTTAAGTCTCACTCTCTAAATCATCATTTAGAGAGTCATTTGTATAAAAAATCCATTTCCATATCTCTTGACTCTCTAACAATTCTTCTATATCTCCTACACACTCTCTTGAGAGTCATTCTCATAGTTCTATATTTGGCTAGCAAAAAAATCGGAATAGAAGATGGCTATATTTAGATAATCATTTATACAAACTGTTGAAGGGCATTTTTACACCAAAATCTCTATTCCTAACATTTAGAAAGTATTTAAAGAGTCTTTTGAAGTTGCTCTTACAGAGCATAACTTTACTCCATGGGTCTGTTGGATGAGCTAGGCTTAGTTACTAATTGAACTAAAAATTACCTTAACTTAGCTGCCAGTTAGTTGGCGAACAAATTATGGACAACTTGGGTAGAAAATACACATACTAATCCATCTATTTGGATAAGCTAGAGCCTATTTTATCTATTTTTTTAGTTAGCTAGCAATTAGCCCTTGTCCGTCTATTACTTTTTTGTTGCAAGAAAAATGCAGCAGCCGATTGAAACAATTGCATTAACTCCCAATCAAGGACCCATGTCTTTAGTACGGGTTACACACAACTTTCTTTTCCTCCCTCCTTCTTCTTCTTCTTCTTCTTCTTCTTCTTGCGAAACATAACACATGCAGGAGAATGGGCTGGTAAAATATAGATTATGATTAAATAGACCAAACTACTCCACCTAATTAATTGAATTGTACTTCTATGAAGTATCAATACTTTTCTTCTTAAGCAACGTGCTTTTGAAGTCCAAAATACCTTTTTAGGTACTAGACTATTAACAAAATATCCGTGCTTAGTTAGCATTTACAACGCTAATCAAAATTGTTTATTTTTTGTGCCTGTTCTCTCCCCTTGTGTGTGTGTGTGTGTTATATTTTTTTAGGATACAATTTTTATTCACATTTTAAAAAAGCTAAAACTAAATCTAGTTCCTATTTGGAGCTCTGCTTTCGTATCTTACTGAAACTATGGATTTTAGGTCATAATCTACATGCATAAATGCAGGAAATTGTCGTGGCTTTGGATCAAAGCAACATTTCCAAGATTTGGTGCCCGTTGTTATCGATGATTGGAGGATGATGCTCCGATAGAGTTTCGATTTAGACATGTCAAGATATAGATTAAAGGTGAAGAATAACATTAAGATTTAAGAGGCCTCAGATTTAATCTAGCTCTTTCTTACTGTCCGGGTATTTGGATGTAGGTATAGATGTAACTATTCTCATCCCGAATTTAAAACACAACGGAACATTTAAAATTAGTCTAATATTTAATTTTCTTTTTAAGTGATAGAAATAGCGTGTTTAGGACTACTCCACAAACTCCACCGTGAAACAGTTTTTTTTTTAAAAAAGAACTAGAGTTTGTGAATCACCCTATACTAGGTGCTTCCATAACTCCACATTTTTCCTCGAACAAGAGTCCGTGGAGCCAAAATAACATAGAGCAGAGCTAAAAAAAACGTGGATCGAAGAAGTCCTCAACTTCCCCTCCCCTAAATAATAACTTTAAGCTCTTTAGGACAGTCCCTGATGATAGAAAACATGTGTGAAGTTCAAGAAAGCCACACCAGTAAAAATATAAACATAGAAAACTATCTCATACAATGGGAGTTTCTTCACATAATAAATACTACACTTTTTTATTCTTCCTCTAGCCTATGGAAACGGCGAGCGTGCGGTGCCTCCACCCATGGAAACGGGTCGTTTCTTCTCCAACGGGGAAACAACGGTTTCTTCTTCCCTGTTTCCTGGTGAAGAAATAATTTATTCACTTTTATTGCACTTTCCTTATTAATCGGGTTGCCATGTCATCATTATGCTTACGTGGCACCTCATTAAATGAAGATAGAAACTACTCATTAATTACCATTGAGATTGCCCTTATCAAGGCACCTTGTAGTAGTTAACTAAAATGTACCCAACTCCAACCGGTTGTATAGCTCTTTCATCCTTCAATAACTGATTGTACTGTTGTGTGGTTACCCTAAATAGACCATACTACTATGTTGAAAACGCGCCTAGCACGAAAGATGGCAAATCATGCACACAATAATTCTAGTAAGAAATAATATCCTCATCGCCAATGAAAGGACTCTGAAATAAACTCAGCTGGAGATAGGACGAGAATCAAGTGGCACACACTACTTGATCTTGGCCCACTATGGCACTATCTACATAGGAAATATTTGGGGCTATGAGGTTCAGGATATATATGATGACTTGATGAGGCGTGCGCCCTCCTCATGTCACATAAGTAGATGCGATCAATGTACACCGCCTCATCATAAATATACACAAAGCTTGAACATGGATAACGATGGCGACGTCTAAAGGCCTTTGCTGCAACTTGATTAAAAAAACACAATGTGAACCACACCACATTTCTTTTTGAGAGGTACTCCCCCCTTGGGAAAAAGAGAATACAATTATGGGTTATGTTCCAGTTTAAGTGGCTCCTGCTTAATTAATTTTTTATTGAATGTAATTCATATTTATGGCTGTAAATCAATTTATTATAAAACTATGTTTCATAATTAATCTAACGGTACAGCTCATATCATAAATATTGATATTTTTTATTCTAATTAGTCAAATTTAAGATAATAAAAGATGATACTATGTGTTAGAATTACATTCTTTCTCGAAGTAGTTTAGTTGAACTTTTTAGATACATTTTTTTTTTTACTCTGTATGTATAGAAACTACGTGGCCAAAAAATTTAAACCGACTAACCATTTAAAACAAAGAGAATAATATCATTAAGAACATGAGAAATATTTACATGACTTCAGTGCTGTCCCATTCGGAGGTTACAGGTACCTTGCAGAAGCGTTTACGGAACTAAAGTACTGCTAATAATCTTTTGATGTACTATGTAACTGTGCTCTGTGAGTTTATATATATTGTGGAGATTTTGTAAAGGAACAGCGTCATGAACTTGTAGGCATGCAGCGCCGCAAATTTGGACGTGAGATTCAGAGAGAGTATAAATCGTGATGCACACCGCACCGTCAGGAGTCAGGAGTCAGGACAGATCTGCCGAGCCGAGCTCGAGACACATTCAGGTCGGCATACCGCATACGGGTCCTCGGAAGTGAAAAACTCCGCTGGGCATCTTCAGGTCGGCATCCGTCCGGAAGTGAAAACGCGCTTGTAGGAGTACAGTCGTGCTCGGCTAGTCGGCTGCTTGCCACTGACGCGGTAGTTTCCCATATTTTCTGTTCAGTTCCCCTGTGTCGCGTAAAGCCCTGTAGTTTTTTATATAAAGAAAACCATGTTGTGGGTATGAAAAGAACCTTTTTGCAGTAAAAGCAGCCGGGTCACCGACGCCAAAATGTCCAGACGCGGCGCCACGCGAGTGTTGCACTTTTCTGCCGGTCCCGAAATTCGCTCTCTGATGGTGATGGGAAAGCCTGCCTGTAGATATTTATATTATTTGCCCCTTTTTAGAGTTGGGTCTGTTTGATTCAGTGATGGGAATATGGGATCGAGTTGGCCTGAACAGTGATGGGAATATGGGATCGAGTTGGCCTGCAGATTTTAGGCTATCTGCAGTGCTATACTGTAAAAGATACTGGAGTTTTATTTCATCCGCAGCGGTTAGGAGCACGCTACGCCATTCTTCGCGCGGATGTAGAGGCAGGCGCGCAGCATGGGACAGTGGCGGGCCCCACCTTTTTCATTAGCTAAAAAATATTTTAACTCACAAACTAGAAATCCAAATTAAATTTTGATTACATCATTAAATTTGTTGCAATAAATCCTTCAAAACAAGATCTCACATGGATATATTTAGGGGGTGTTTAGATCCCAAAATTTTTGAGATTTTTACACTGTAGCAGCGATGAATCTTTTGCAATAAGTATCCAATTATAGCCCAAGTAAACTCAAAAGATTCGTCTCGCGATTTACAGACAAACTGTGCAAACATGCAAAAGTTTCGTCTATTTTTAATGTTCCATGCATGTACCGTAAAATTGATGTGACGGAAGTTTTGGGATTTTGAAGAGGAACTAAACATCTCCAAAATCTAGGAGGATGTTTAGTTTGACCCCCTAGATTTTGGAGATGTTTAGTTTGACCCCCTAAATTTTGTATAACATTTTGGGAGAGAATATTGAATAAGTAGGACAGAATATTTTTCTTAGAAGATGAATTTAAAGTACTAATAAGTGCGGATAGCCTTAGCTTTTTATAAAAGCGCGGGGGTGTTAAAAAAACCGCAGGGGCACGAATCATAGCAGTGATTAATCATGGTCACCGCCAACGCACATACTTCTGGATATTTTCGTCCGTCAGCATGCAGCGTTTGGCAGGCAATGGCAGGCTTGTTGTTACAGATCCGTTCCAGTTTTTCAGGCTGTGCTGCATTTATCATTTGTGGACTCTGTGTCTCTGTTATTTCCATAATCCGTTCTGACTTGTGCGTGAAAATTCGGCTTTGTACATGTGGATGTTGTGAGTATGTTCGTCGAATGCAGCAAAGAAATGTGGTGGAAAAGATGCACACACATCAAGGAAGGCTGTAACGTACAAGGCCCTTTTGCATTGGACATCGATGACGTGCAGCAAATCCTAGCATACACGTACTATCGACGCTGACATTCTCGTCGTTATCAACACGGGCACATTTGACATCATTCAGATGACACATCCGTTTCGAAATATATATCGTTTTCGGTTTTTGTGCCACAAGTTTGACTCGATTTATATAAAATACGTGCAACATTTATATCTCCAAATAAATTTATTAAAAAACTAGATTCAAAGATCTTTCTAATAATACTAATTATGTATTATAAATGTTAATATTTTTAAATATATAATTGTCAGTAGTCGTTTCTTAGAAAGCGTAAACGACAGATATTTTTGGACGGTGGAGTACACCATGCTTTGCTTGCTAGAGTGGACGGAGCAGCAAGATTGATGATGAGATAGAGCTGCTGCTCCTTGGATCGTGCGCAATACTTACGTGGAGGGCTAACCCTCCAGATAGTCATGTAGGAGTAATCATGAATTCCGTCCTCACTCCTGACCATTATGGTTTTTCCCTCACGAACAGAAGAGGACACTTATCTCACGGCACGCAAATCACGGTCGACCAGCAGCACGCACTGTGATATATAGATGAACGTGAACGCGTGACTTATTATCTTTTGAGAATATGTATAAAGAGCTAGGCCCGGTCGTTAGAAAAATCAAACAGGCTTGAAACCAAGTGAAGTGATGAGCGTGTTCGCGTAATAACCATCAACAGCAGGATCGAAATTGATCTGTTCCTCTATAACCTACACCACGGTGACGATCGCGACGTCCGAGCATGGATATGGGTTAGATTACTCTCTGTTCATCTGCTGGGCACTTGGCAGCCTGATGATAGATGATGAACCAATGCAGAACGACACCGCCCTCTTTGGTCGTTTACAGGAGTTGCATTTTGGGCCCGTTGTTAATGTACACATGATCTGTAACATGCATGGTCGATCTCCGACGCTCCATCCAAAGGCAGATCTGCCAAATCACGCTGTGGTTTCAGCTTCTCTACTATGTTTGCTATAGGGCACTGTGTATCACTTCTCTGTGTTATACTTGATGTGAATCAGTTTCGAATTCACTTCAAATGAATAGGAGAAAACGTGTGAAGGGCTTGTGGTCCAATAGTAGGATCGTCCAGTGGGATGCTACCCATCAGAGTTTAAATCCTAGTTGTCGCATCTAGATCTGCCGATGCAATCTTTCAGAGTTGCTCATACTGTGTAATTCAAAAAAAAACTAGAGAGCCAGTCCAATACACTTAAAATTAAATGGTCTTAAAAAAATCTTTAGATTTATCATAGAAATGATTTTTCAAAAAAAAACAAATTCTTCCAATAAATTAAATCGCTATCCAGCACATCCTCAACCTCAAAGCTTAGGCTATCCGCACCGGTGAGTAGCTACCAATCTCTAAAAGCCCCATGCCCCACATGTCAGAACCTGTTTACAGATTAGGAGATGAGAAACGCTGCACCCACAGGCCCTCTATCGCCATCGCTAAAAATAAAAATAAAAAAGAGACGGAAACTGCCCGTCCTGGCCGAGGGAGCGAGCGCGGCGACGAGGAACGGGAGCGCGGCGGCCTCCCGACGGGACGCGGTCCTCATTCTCCCCGCGGTCGCCGGCGTGGCAGCCTCCCGCCCGGGCGCGGTCGTCCTCCTCCCTACGGTCACCGACGCAGCGTCCTCCCGGTGGGGCGCGGTCGTCCTCCTCCCCATGGTCGCCGGCCTCCCGGCGGGGCGTGGTCCTCCTCGCGGTCGTCGGCGCGGCAGCCTCCCGGCCGCGCCCTGCGGTCGCTGGCGCGGCGTCCTCCCAGCCGGCGGGCACAGTCCTCCTCCTCCCCCGCGATCGCCGGCGCGGCGTCCTCCCGGCCGGCGGGCACGGTCCTCCTCCTTCCCGCGGTCGCCGGCATGGCGTCCTCCCGGCCGGCAGGCACTGTCCTCCTCCTCCCCGCGGTCGCCGGCGCGGCATCCTCCCGGCCGGCGGGCACGGTCCTCCTCCTCCCCGCGGTCGCCGGTGGACGCAGCGTGGAGCCCGGAGGCGCGGCAGCGGCCCTCATCAAGCTCTTCCTGGAGTCGGGGCGCGCGAGGGCGTGAGGGCTGCGATGGACGGCCTCCTCCTCGCCGTATCCGCTTCCTGCCTTCGCGCCGGCCACCAGGCGCCGCTCGCCGTACCTCGGGCTGACGGACGTGGTGGGACCGATCGAGTATAGCGAGAGGAGAGAGGAACGCCAGGAGTAGCGTGTTCCTGTAGCGATCTGAACCATAGCGTGTGCTTTCCAGTACAGCGGTGCAGGCATGTAAACACTAAATGGGTGTTTAGTTCCTCTCTAAAATCCCAAAACTTCCGTCACATCAATTTTACGGGACATGCATGGAACATTAAATGTAGACAAAACTTTTACATGTTTGCACAGTTTGCCTGTAAATTGCGAGACGAATCTTTTAAGTCTACTTGGGCTATAATTAGACACTTATTGCAAAAGATTTCTCGCTGCTACCGTGCTAAAATCCTAAATATTTTTAGATCTAAACACCCTCTAAATCCAGAGTACAGGTCCGGTTACAGTTCAGCCGTGCGCATAGCCTTAGACTCCGACTTCCGACCGCAGGGCGGCAGGCCGGATGTGCGACCGTCGTCTGACAAGGGAAAAGGTCGGGCGTGGCGCGCTCGGCACCGAAGCACCGACCCACCATGCTAACCACACCGCATGATACCTCTCTCTCTTTTTTTCAACTCTACGGGAGGCGATCGAGTACCGCGCTTTCTGCCAGCCCCAATCACGACGACACCGCCCGGGCGCAGAAAGGTGCCCCGCACGCTTGCCGTCTCCACGCCGCACGTGACGACGGTGCCCGGCACAAATGCGTGAGCTCGAAGAATTAATTCCTGCGTTCCATTGTGTCGGGCCGGCGGGGCCGCGGCGAAAAGGCGAAAAGCCATCGGCAACCGTTGCGGTGGTGGGTGCAGGACTGCAGGGTGACGCAGGTCACGTTGAGTTTTAGCACTCGTCGCTACTAGTACGGGCATCCGATTTGCTCCACGTCTTCCACAGGAATGACACGAGTACTACACGACAGGGTAGTACACGTTGGATTGGATAACCATCTCCCGGTCCCGGTGTTCCATCATCAGTTAGGCAGTTTAGGCCTCTGTTTAGATTCACCACCAATTACCAAAAATATCATCACATTAATATATATTTAGACGTATTGAGTATTAAATATTGATGAAAATTGAAACTAATTTAACAGCTCCATAAAATGTTACGACGAATTTTTTGAACCTACTTAAGTTATGATTAGTCATATATTCTAAAAATTAACATGTTCTTACAGTAAAAAATTCTATAAAATAGACAATCTGAACATCCCTTAGATGGAGTATGTGTGAGCGGACGGACGGCCTGCTGCTGCACCTACATCGTCTCCATGTGCATTAGCCTACACGGCAACAAACTATGCTAATTATTTTTTATACTTTCATGTTCGTCGACTCCACTGTATGAAACATTGTTTCACATGGACGTAAATCTACATCTACTGCATGAATGCGTGATTAACCAAAGCAAGCCTAAACCGCTCGTACCATCAAATCCAGTGATACCGGCACAGTACCTTCTTCTCCATCGTATCGTCGTAGTATACTACTACTTTAGGAATTATACGCGTGAGCAAACATGCAAGCAACAATATCACGATTCGTTTATTTATCTCCGGCCGGGCCGGGCAGACATTATTTCCTGCACGGGGCCATGTTGTGTGTGCGAGTATATATATCGTCATCCGGGGATGCACGATCGAGCTCCGTCCAAGGAGGGACTTGCTGGCAGAAATGAAGCAGCGGTTTCAGTTCTCCAGACTCCAATCCTCATTCCTCCGATTACGGATCGTGTCGTCTTTCACTACCCTATCAGTCTATCTAGAATCAAGAATTCCATATCGGTCTAAAGGTTTGCATTGTGTGGAGTTAGCATGTACGTACGTTAGCCGCACCAAGAAACGTGGTAGAAAAATAAGCACGCGGAAATTTTACTCTCTCATAAAACTTGACCGATATATTGTAGGACAGGGGGAGTATGTATATACACACACCAAAGTCTCCAAGAAGAAGAAGACTTCGGTGACTGCATGCGCTGCAGCACATCTGGCGAACTTGTATCAATCAACTCGTACCTGTACAACTTCGACACTGTCTGCATAGCTGCTGCTGGATCAGCGCCCAGCAGGCAGCACGGAAAAAAGAGCTATATTAGGGTCCAAAGCAAGATCGGACACCATCATGAATTCATGATCACACACTGCACCGCGCGCCCACCTTTTCTAGCCACGCCCTGCTAGCACGTCGTCATTTTTAAGTGAAAATAAACGTTAATTTTGGTTATAGTGAGTTATTGTGAGAGAAAAAGATTGTTACTTAATTGAAAATAAGTCCTGATTGCTCAAGTAAATACGCTCTTGGCATATATGATCAGCGGAGCAGGACAGAGCATCAGCATGCATGCATTTTTTAAGATATAAAATAGACATAGAAAGATGAGAGATCGATCGACAACCTAATATCACTCGTACACGTTATACGCCGCGACGCTTTTATTATTATTTTTTTTAAAAAAAAACACACCTCGACGCTTAGGTGACTTTGACTAGCCGTTATTCTCCTGTTGTGTTTGTGTAGTAGTACAAGCAAAAGGCCAGTGACGATAGTCAGATGACGACAATGTGTGGTACATTATTCACGTACGCCCGCCGGATAAGTCCATAAGAAATCCTGAATTCCTGATAGAGCACGATAGAGCCCTCACAAATCACAACTGCTGAAGACGATATGTGGATATGGATAAGGCCCAACGTCACCAAATCCTGGAAAATTATAGTCGTATATACTACGCTTTTTTTTTTTCCCAGAACAAATGCATTACTCCACGGTTCTGGAAACACGTAATTCATGGCACGCAAATGACTGGCATCGTCCACGGTTTAGCGGGAACTGGTCACATGTTACATGTACCGCGCATCTTCGTGTGACTTATCTTTTGTGAGCCTTGATTTGGGAATAGTTCAATAATCTCCACGTACGTTCCCGCCTTGCTCATCCTCTTGCTTAGAAAAACACCTTTCCTAACAAATTAATCGGCGTAGCCGTAGATGCATAGCGTGGAGGCAGGGCTACGAAGTACGGATAAGTCCGGGATAAGTCGTACTTGCCCTCTGGCGCTGCCAGCTCGTCACAACCGCTACTTAAGACCAACCGCACTGGGACCGGTATATCATCCTGGACGATGATATATCGGACGAAACGCCCGCAGCGGGGTCCGGCAAAACGCCACCTCGGCCGGAAAAATTTCCGGAGGCCGGTGAATCAAGCGGCATACAGGGCACCCACTACGCCCCTCGCCGGCCCTACCACGCCACGCGCCAGTCCGCGCCAGAGGGAGCAGAGAGGGGCCCGCGTCCGCCGCTGGCAGAGGGAGCAGGAGGGGGTCGAGCTCGGCGGCGGGGATGGCCCCGCTCGCACGCCTGCCGAGCTCGCGCCGCCGGGGGAGGGAGCCTGCCGCTGCGCCATGCTCGCCCGGGAGAGAAAGTGAGAGGAGAGAGAGGGTCGCGCCGCCCCGCACCGTCGTCGTCCTTCGTGGCAGGCCCAGCCGGAGCTTCGCTGGCAGCCCGCGCCCGGAGCCGCTGCCCGCCAGGCCCGCGCACGGGCGCCCCTTCCGCGCGGCCGTCGTGCACGCCGCCTGCGCGCTCGCCGCGGCCGCCGCCACCGGGACGAGGAGCGCCGCGGCCAGCTGGGTGCGCCACCGGGAGGAGGACCGCCGCCGCCACCATTGTCCCCGCGCGCTCGCTGGCCCCCCGTGCGCGCGCTCGCCGGCGTCGGCGGTGGGTGCCCGCGCGGCCTAGGACGGCTGGCCCGCGGCAGCTATCCCCCGCGGCGGCGCTTCCCGTGCCCCCGAGCGGCTCGCCTGGGACCAGAGCCGCAGGAGGGTGGGCGGCTGGGCGGCGCTGGCGAGGAAGGTGCTGGGGGCAGAGTGCGGTGGAGGGAGATGATAGAGGAGAGAGAAGAGGGAGGAAAAAGTGGGGGGAATGAAAAAAACTCCACGTGGGTCCCACTTTTTTGATATAGAGTAAGGTATATAGGATGAATGAGTGCGAAAAAAGTAGTATAGAGGAGAGAATCTCGATGACCAGGTGAAAGCTCTAGTTTAGTTTTGGCTAATTGATGACACCTAGTATCTAACCATGTGCTTAAGCTATTGATTACAAGTATGGTTAGAAGATCAAGTGTGGAGCAATGACGGCATCCAAGTTCTTGGTGTAAGCCTATCAATATGAAGATCAAAAGCTTCTACACTTGGTACATTGGATGGAGGTCAAGGCAAAGGTGAAACTTAAAAGGGCTATTTCTATATTGGTGATTAAGACACTATAGAGAGTGTGATCATATTTAGGATAGATAGCCGTACTATAAAGAGGCGAGTTATTCCACGGTTAACACGGTTATCAAGTGTCATTAGATGTTTGGATCATGCATTGCATTTATATCTAGTGGCTAACTTAAAATCTTTGCAAAACGCTTTGAAAATGGCTAACACTCACTAAGAAATGTTTTCACATAACTTGTGTTAGCTCACATAAGCAAAGGAACTTGACACGGGCTCAAACTCACCGGTCCGACGGTTCTCGTCCGACGATCACCGGACTTTTCGCCTCCGTCCGACGATCTGCAGCTCGTGGCACCAACGGTCGAATTCAAACGAGAAGCTCACATGGCAACGCACGATTGGCTAGGGGCAAGCGTCGGACGGAACGCTTTGGTCCGACGCCCACGCGCGAGCGTCCGACGCCTCGCAGAAAGTGAGTAACGGCTATGTGTGTTTGTGCAAGTCTATAAATTGCTCTTAGCCGGTTCTAGCTCGCTCTCTTGGCTCTCTAACTTGTTGACACACCTCTTGAGCACCCTCCTAACACTCTCACTCACTTAGATTGCATAAATCTCATCCACTGTGAGCTAGAGTGTGATGAAGTGCATTGCTTTGATCATTGCATCCATTGGCACTTGTTGATCATGTTTGCTGCGGATTTCTCTCATTTCTCTTGGTGATTGCCGTCACCTAGACGGCTTGGAGCAGCAGAGGAGCTTGGCGGAGTTGGTGATTCTCCGGCCACTCCCGGTGACCTTGTGAGGGGTTTGGTGCCTTCCCCGGCGGAGTGCCAAAGGTAAACTTAGTGGATTGCTCGTGTCATTGTGTTACCTTGCTCGTGGTAGGTTCTAGTGGTGCTCATTGGTTGAGCTTGATATTGGTTGTCAATTAGCCACCGAACCACCGAGTAGTGGTCGACACAACGAGGACGTAGCGTGCCGGCAAGCACGTGAACCTCGGGGTTAAATCGGTGTTCATATTGTGTTGATCATTGGATTTCATTGGACCATCACCTTCGTGTGTATTGGTATATCATTCTCCCGGTGATTGGTCATCTACTCTACTCGGCGGTATAACTACTCTCTACCTATCTCTTTACTTTGTGCATCTACTTGTGTAGTGTAGTCTTGGTAGTTTGCTTGTCCGCCTAGGAGTAAAGTAGTTGCAACATGGGCTAGTCTTGTGTGCTTCTAGAGATTCTAAGTAGAACGGTTAGAAGGCTTGTATTTTTGAGTAGGCTAGCGCACAATTCGCTTCGCCATTTGTTGTACTAACCCTTTGGTCAAGTGCTGTTTGTAGAAATTTTTAATAGGCTATTCACCTTCCTCTAGCCTCTTTGGAGCTATCAATTTGTATCGGAGCATTGGTCACCATTGTTGCAAGGCTTAACATCCTTCGGTGTCAAGAATGGCTCACAACAACTTGATCAACCATATGGGCAAGCCACCTCGGTTTGATGGATCCAGCTATGGCTATTAGAAGAAGCAAATAAAAGCTCACTTGAAATCAATAAATAGGAAGATGTGGGAGATTGTTGAGAAAGATGTTGTTGTGATTGACATGAATGATCCCACCCCAAGAGAAGAAGATAAGCTTCAATTCAATGACATTGCTCTCAATGCTATCTATAGTGCTCTTGATGAAAAGGTCTTTGAGCAAATCAAGGACTTAGAGTATGCATATGAGGTTTTGAAGAAATTGGAGGACACATATGAGGGCACCACCTGTGTAAGTGCAATCAAGCCCTAATGTGGGTTTTGGTGATAATGACCACGCAATTAGAAGACTGATGTGGTTTTTTGAGATGATGGACAGGCAAGTGTATTAGGAGGATGTATTCTTATGCAGGTGGACCCCTAACAACTTATGGATGCGGCATCCGGCTCAAAGGAGGTTTAAATTCATTTTTATTCTGAATTTGAGTATAGGAAAAGCCATACTATTAAGGGGGATGCAAAAGACAGGTTTGAAAGTGTGACCAAGTGCAAATATTCACACCAAACATCCTAATTTCCACTGCCAAAATCAGCCACAAAATTCCATATTATTCTGATCTGTTTTGGCAGCGCGGCACTGCCGGCCTCTGGCCCAGCACTGCCGCGACTTATTCTGACCGTTAGACTCGGGGGTGATTCAAAATCACCTCCCCGTCGCCTCCAACGGTCATCTCAGCCATTTTTCACGATTCCAGAACCAGAGAAGGCTCTTTCTTGCTCTCTCTCTCACTCCCAAAGCTCTCCACTCCTCCCATTTTAGAATCTAACTCAAATCTTGAAGAGTGTGAGCTCATCTTGACTAAGAACAAGCTTCTCGCTGTGATCTTCATCTTCTCCAAGCACTTGGTTCGCGTCCAAGCCGGTGGTTTGCATTTGTTACTCTTGGAGCTTGCTCCTAGCCGGCTAGAGCGTCGCCCGGAGAGCTTGCCAATCTTGTGGCAGCCCCGGGAGGTTTGTAACCACCCTCACAAGCTAGTGAAATCACCCCTCTTTTCAAGGATTAACTTTCTTGACTTGAGAACGAGGATTAGGAGTTGTGAACCCAAGTTTTCTTTGTGGAGCCTCAACAACGTGGAGTAGGCAAGCCTTTGTGGCGAGCTGAACCACGGGATAAATCTTATGTCACTTGATTTGGTTCACTTGCTCTCTACTTGTTGTAGTTCCTTGATTTTTAGGGTTTGACTCCGATCTACTTTGTGGTGGTGTTCTAGCTGTGAAGAAGTTGTGCTCTAGGCTCTACACAACCCAGGGAACCTCAGTAAATTACTAGATCTAAATTTCGTTGGTTAAATTTTGAACTGTATAGTTTCTACTCTGTGAGGTCCAGCACTACCGCTCTAGGAGCAGTAGTGCCGGGAACCCCGGCAGTGCCGCTATACAGGCCGGCACTGCCGCGCCTGTGTTTGATCTCCGTTGGCGAAGAAATTTTGCAAGGCCTATTCAACCCCCCCTTCTAGGCCAGCCAGTGATCCTACAACCTGAAAGACCCTAGTTTGGTTTTGGTAATTGATGAAACCTAGTTACTAATCTAAGTGGTAAGTATGTGTAGCCAAGAGTAGATTAGTGATAAGGACGAAGAGGACATGAGCTAAAGTGAAGATTAAGACGAAATGATCAAGGAGAAAGAAAAGGACTTAAAGAAGGAAAGCTAGAGGCTAAGGTATATCCAAATAGGGATTTTCTTTTAGTGATCAAGACTCCAAGTGGGAGTGATCACATTTAGGATAGTTAGCCGACTATCAAGGGGAGAACTAAGCTATTGGATTACTTTCAAGTGCTCTATGTTGCATCTCATGTGCATTGATCTAACCAACCTAGAGAATTTATTTGAAAACCCTTGAAAAATATTTGAAAAATGGTAACAACTGTGCACAAGTGTTGGAGACCTTGAGTGTTAGCACATAGAAGCAAGGGGTGAGAAATAGACTTGAAAAACGCTGAAAAAGAAGCGTCGGACGGTGTAGAGGCATAGCGTCGGACCATTTGTTCGTGTCCGACGCCTACATTTTGAACTGTGCTGATAGTGAGTGTCGGACGCTCGTCTACCGAGCGTCGGACCATTGTGGTTTTCAGTCCGACGATTCAGCGTTACGAGTGTTGACACGTAGCAAGTTGTGAGAGCGTCGGTCAACCGAGGTTAGTCCGACGGGTTTTCAGCATTTCTGGACCTCTCTGGAAGTGTCGGACGCTGAGTTACTTTAGTCCGACGGTGCTCGCGCGATCGTCCGACGGTGCGCGCACAGTGAACTGTGAGAGGGCGTCGGACTCTATTGTTTAGTCCGACGCCCCCAGTTTGACGGTGTAAAAACTGGCGCGAAGTCGACCATTGAGATCGGAGGAACGAAGTTTAAACCTGTTGATACGTGGCGCGCATCCGAGCGTCGGACGCTGGCGTTTAGTCCAATGATTGCGTCCAACGGTAGAAAATCGTGGTTAACGGCTATTTTGGAGTAGGTAACGGCTAGATTTGGACTTAGGGGTATTTATACTCCCTCCCTGGTCACTTGATGACACACTTGCATATTTGGATCATTGTCATACACTTTGTTGCATTCTAGCCTCCCACTCTCTCACTAATTCATCATCTTGATCATCCTTAGTGAGATTGAGTGAGCCTCAAGTGCATCCTTGCTGTTGTTTTGCATTATAAAGCACTTGAGAGTAAGCCTTGGTTCAGTTCTTATTCTCTTGGGACATTGCCGTGTCCCTAGACGGCTTGGAGGAGAAGAAGGTGTGGAGAAGCTTGGTGATTGTGCTTGCTCACACCCGGCGATTGTGAGGGGTTCTTGTGCCTTCCCCGAGCGGGGTGCTCAAAGATAACTCTAGTGGATTGCTCATGTCTTTGAGTTACTTCCTCCGTGGTAGGTTCTTGTGGCGCCTAGTGTAGGCTCGGTGTGTGATACCGATTAGCCACCGAACCACCGGTTGAAGTCGACACAACGAGGACGTAGCGTGCCGTCAAGCACGTGAACCTCGGGGATAAATCTTTGTGTTCATATTGCTTTCCTCATCTTCGAGTGAGTGACTTGATCTTTATCCCGGTGATTGATTTCATCTCAAGGCAAATGTATAATCGACAATCATCTCTTTCTTATCCATGTGCTAAGTAGCTTGTTCTCTTGTCTTGAGTAGTTGTGTAGTCTTTTAACTTTTGCTAGCTTGCTTGTGTGGCTTTGAACTAAGGATTAATCAGAATTGTGTAGGTGGCTTGCCTAGGTTAGTAGTTGCTTTAGCTTTGCACATTTAGCCATATTTGTTACTAACCTCTTAGCCTAAGTACTTTGTAGAAATTTTATTAGGCTATTCACCCCCCTCTAGCCATACTAGGACCTTTCACCACCGCTGTCAAGAGTGCTAAGCTATATATCGTCAAAGATAGATATGCAAGCTTCAAGATGAAGGATGATGAGAGCATACCGGAGATGTTTCACTGATTGAGTGTCATTGTTAGTGATCTCAAGGCTCTTGAAGAAACAATTAGTGATAGAGACTTCTCACATCGCTGCTTGAGATCTCTACCTCCTCGGTTTGAGACCTTGGTTCTTATCCTTGTGAGTGAGGATCTCTCAAAGATGACTCCAACACAAGTGCTTAGTGATGTCATGACTCATGAGACATACCGAGTGGAGAAGGAAGGAGGAGTCAAGGAAGAGAAGGAAGAAGAGAAGAAAGATAAAAATGAGAAGAAGAGCATTGAGAAGAAAGACAAAAATGAGAAGAAGAGCGTTGCATTCAAGGCAACTTCATCAAGACACAAGGGCAAAGCAAAGAAGTAAATATCAAGTGATGATGAAGATAGCTCAAGTGATGATGATGATGAAGAGATGGCACTTCTTGTGTGGAAGGTTCATGAGAAAGAAGGGTTATGGTGCTAGAAAGAGAAGAGATTTCACCATAGGCAAGGGTCCAACCATGAGATGCTATCAGTGTAAGAGCAAGGACCATTTGATAGCTAATTGTCCTCACAAGAATGATAGTGATGATGAGGACGACAAGAAGAAGAAGGAGAACAAGAATGACAAGAAAGATAAGAAGAAGCAATTCAAGAAGAAGAAGGGGCATTTTTATTGTGTCACATGGGATAGTGATGCTTCTTCTTCCGATGATGATAACAGTGATGATGATCGCAAGCTCACCAAGAAGAAGGCCATTGCTAGTCTTGCTATTTCTAACAAGCCATCACTATTTGACTCTTCACCGACTTGTCTCATGGCTAAGCCATCAAAGGTACGATCCGAATCCGATGAGAGCGGTAGTGAGAGTGAGGAGGAAGACTTCTCCAAGGAGGATCTCCTTGACATGTTGCGTGACACACACTCTTATCTTAAAAAGAAAGTGAAAGAGTGCAAAACTTTGACCAAGGAGAAAAAACTCCTGGAGCAATCTTTTGATGAGCTAAGTGCTTCTCATGAGTGTCTAAAGGAAGACCGTGAGAACCTTAAAGAAGCTCACTCTAAGCTTGAGAAGGCTCACTCTTCACTTTCAGAGTTGTCTAAGATAGAGGATGTGCCCACAACATGTGACGTAGGTGTTACTTGTGATTTATTTGATACACCTATTGTTGTTGCTCCCACTAACACTTCTTGTAGCATATCCACCTCTACCTCATATAAGGATGTTGGTGTCACTTGTGATGCCACAATCTTAGTTGAGAATAAGAACCTCAAGAAGGAGGTGCATGAGCTCACTCTAGCATTAGGCAATGACTATGGTGGAGATGCCCGCTTGCTTAAGTGATTGGGTAGTCAAAGGTTCTCCATTAACAAGGAGGGTCTTGACTATACCCCCAAGAAGGGCACAGCCGCCTTTGTCCCTCACAAGACTACTTTTGTGAAGAACAATGGTTGGTTTGCTATAGTTGCAAGCAAGTGGGGCACAAGGAGCAATATTGCAAAAGGAGGATGATGAAGCAAAACAAGCCTAATGTGTCATCCATTAGACTTGATTCTTGTTATGTGCTTACCAAGAGTGCAAAGAGAGTGAGAGTCAAGTATATTGGTGCACCTAAGGAGAGCCCAAAGAAGAAGGCTATTTGGGTGCCTAAGAACTTGGTCACTAACCTCCAAGGACCCAAACAAATTTGGGTACCAAAATATAATTGATTTCTTTGTAGGTGAACTACGAGTCCGGAGGGAGGCATTGGGTGCTTGATAGTGGGTGCACTCAACATATGACTGGCGAATCAACCATGTTTAATTCAATCAAGCCAAATGAAAATGGGAATCTTGATAGTATCACATTTGGTGACAACAAGAAGGGCAAGATTATTGGTCTTGGAAAGATTGCAATTTCAAATGATATGTCTATCTCTAATGTCTTGTTAGTTGAGAGCTTGGACTTCAACTTATTTTCCGTGGCTCAGTTGTGTGACTTGGGATTCAAATGCATCTTTGGTGTTGATGATGTGGAGATTGTTAGTGTTGATGGAAGCAACTTGATATTCAAGAGATTTCAGTATGGCAATCTCTATTTGGTGGACTTCAATGCTAGTGAAGCTCAATTGTTAACATGCTTGTTCACAAAATCAATTATGGGTTGGTTATGACATAGAAGGCTTGGTCATGTTGGAATGAAGCAACTCAATAGATTGGTCAAGCATGATATGGTGAGAAGATTGGAGAATGTGCAATTTGACAAAGATAAATTGTGTAGTGCTTGTCAAATGGGAAAGTAAGTTGGAAACACACATCCTAGTAAGAGCATGATGAGTGCATCTAGAGCATTTGAGTTGTTGCACATGAATCTATTTGGTCCAACCGCTTATGGTAGTCTTGGTGGAAATAAATATGGCTTTGTGATAGTGGATGATTACACAAGATACACATTGGTCTTCTTTCTTGTTGACAAGAGTAAAGTATTTGGCATATTCAAAACATTCATCAAGAGAAGCCAAAATGAATTTGAAGTGAAAATCAAGGGTGTGAGAAGTGACAATGGAAGTGAATTTAGAAATATAAGAGTTGATAAGCTCTGTAATGAGTTTAGAATCAAGCATCAATTCTCGGTCAAGTACACTCCTCAATCAAATGGCCTTGTTGAGAGGAAGAATAGAACACTTATTGATATGGCCAGGTCTATGCTTAGTGAATACAATGTGAGTTTGGACTTTTGGGCCGAAGCTATCAACACGGCTAACTATTGTAGCAACCAGCTCTATTGTCACCGGCTCTTGAAGAAGACACCATATGAGCTACTAAATGAAAGAAAGCCCAACATTGCATACTTTAGAGTGTTTGATTGCAAATGCTATATTTTGAAGAAGGGTGCAAGATTGGGAAAATTTGAGAAGAAATGTGATAAAGGCTTCCTAGTTGGTTACTCCACCACAAACAAAGCATATAGAGTATGGAATCATACCACCAAGCTAGTTGAGGAAGTTCATGATATGAAATTTGATGAAACCAAGGGTTCTCAAGATGAGGAAGAAAATCTTGATAATGGGAGAGGAACTCAATTGGTGAAAGCAATAAAGAACATGGACATTAGTGATATTCAGTCAAGGCAAGTGGTTGATGTGGAAGATGAAGATGACAAAGATCAAGTGCAGACTCAATCTAGTGTGCAAGTCAATCAAAATGATGCAAACTCTAGGGGTTCTCATGATCAAACTCAAGTGCAAAATAATGAAGATCAAAATGCTAGTCAATTTCAAGTGGGTCAACCAAGCTCAAGCAATCAAGTTCTCCAATCGGTTCACATTGCAAGAGATCATCCATTGGATCAAATAGTTGGGGATATTAGAAGTGGTGTTCAAATAAAATCAAAGTTAGCAAACTTTTATGAGCACTTCTCCTTTGTTTCATTTGAAGAGCTCAACAACTTTGAAAGAAATCAAGTTTGGGAGTTAGTTGAGAGGCCCAAGAATTACAATGTCATTGGTACCAAATGGGTGTTCAAGAATAAGCAAGATCAAGATGGCATTGTGGTGAGAAACAAGGTAAGGTTAGTTGCACAAGGATACACTCAAGTGAAAGGATTGGATTTTGAAGAGACATATGCTCCGGTTACAAGATTGGAAGTAAATAGGATCCTTCTAACTTATGCATGTGCACATAATATCAAGTTC
This sequence comes from Eremochloa ophiuroides, assembly GCA_038502445.1. Classification (NCBI taxonomy): domain Eukaryota; kingdom Viridiplantae; phylum Streptophyta; class Magnoliopsida; order Poales; family Poaceae; genus Eremochloa; species Eremochloa ophiuroides. The sequence goes on from JAHLJS010000002.1 coordinate 10,292,747, forward strand.
TATAAAATGGATGTCAAAAGTGCTTTCTTGAATGGTTACATCAATGAGTTAGTCTATGTTGAGCAACCCCCGAGTTTTGAAGATGAGAAGAAGTCTAACCATGTCTACAAGTTGAGAAAGGCTTTGTATGGTTTGAAACAAGCACCAAGGGCATGATATGAAAGATTGAGAGATTTCTTGTTATCCAAGGGTTTCAAAATGGAGAAAGTTGACACCACTCTCTTCACCAAAAGAATTGGCAAAGACTTGTTTGTGTTGCAAATCTATGTTGATGACATTATCTTTGGGTCAACCAATCAAGATTTTTGTGAGAAGTTTGGAAAGATAATGGCAAATGAGTTTGAGATGTCCATAATTGGAGAGTTGAGTTATTTCCTTGATCTTCAAATCAAGCAATTGAAGAATGAAACTTTCATAAGCCAAGGCAAATACATTAGGGACATGTTGAAGAAATTTGGGATGCAAGATGCAAAATCTATTAGCACACCAATGGGCACAAATGGTCACCTTGATAAAGATAAGAGTGGAAATATGGTGGATCAAAAGAAATATCGGTCTATGATTAGAAGCTTACTCTATGTGACCGCTTTTAAACTGGATGTGATGTTTAGTGTATGCATGTGTGCAAGGTATCAAGCTTCACCTAGAGAGAGTCATTTGAAGGCTACCAAGAGGATATTGAGATATCTCAAGCACACGCCCGATGTTGGACTTTGGTACCCTATGGGGTCAAACTTTGAGTTGATTGGTTATTCGGACTCCGATTATGCGGGATGCAAGATCAATAGAAAGAGCACTTTCGACACATGTCAATTGTTGGAAAGATCACTAGTATCATGGTCATCCAAGAAGCAAAACACCGTTGCACTCTCTACCGTCGAAGCCGAGTATGTTAGTGTGGGGAGTTGTTGTGCACAATTGTTATGGATGAAGGCAACATTGAGTGATTATGGAATCAAATTCAAGAATGTGCCATTGCTATATGATAATGAAAGCACCGTGAAGATAGCCACCAATCCAGTTCAACACTCAAGAACAAAGCATATTAATGTAAGGCATCACTTCATTAGAGACCACCAAGACAAAGGTGACATTCAAGTTGAGAGTGTGGGCACCGATGATCAACTTGCCGATATTCTCGCCAAGCCACTTGATGAAGCAAGATTTTACAAATTGAAGAATGAATTGAACATCCTTGATTTCTCCAACATAAGTTGAGCTAGCACCCCCACTATATGACTTGCCTCTACTTCGACAAAGCAAATGTATCATTGTTTGGCATGTCATTCATATGTTGCTAGAACTTGTGTAGGGCATATAGACATACTTTCTTCTTAAATAGGCTCATTCATGGAAAACAAAATATTTTTGAGATTATATGCCACTACTATTGCTACTATGTATTGTTTGGTCTAGTGGTGACATATGACTAGTTTGTAGGATTGTAAACCTAGTATTTAACTAGAATATGAGCATTATGATATATAATTCAACTTTGTCAAGATAACCCCTAGTGGCGTGAAGAAACTTGCCAAAGAAAAAACCGAGTTATATATTTGTGCAAGTAGTCTAGTTAAATGCTTAAAAGAAGGAAGATAATGGAAACAATCTAAGAATTTGACAAAGTGGTTCCCTCCATTGATTTCAAATCATATCCTATCCATGCTACCCTTTTGTGGTCTTTGATAACAAAGGGGGAGATAATGGTACAAAGATATGGAGGTTAAGCGATGAACCATCATTAGGCCGATGATGGGAGAGCTATAAGGCCAAGTAAGAGGGATCACAAACTTTTAAAATTTGGATCTCACACTTAGGGGGAGCAAGTTCACAAGCATGTTTGCAAGCATTTGATTGTGCATTTTCATATAATTGTTGCATTGCATTTGTACTTAAATTCAATATAATTACTTGCTTGGTGTATGCTAGAGTTAAACTTGTATGGTGAATTGAAGTACTAGTATGCATAGGAAGTGGTAGCTAGTTCCCGGTCTTTCCAAGTGACTCTAGAACCTTATTTCTAATATTGATCTCATGAGATATTCTAGTGTCTTTGGTTGTAAGAATTCTTCCAAGTGGAATTTAGCTATCCATGGTGCTAAGGATGGTTTATATGCACTCCGCTGGTATCGCGCTTCAAAGGTCCAATTCTATAAACTTTAGCATCAAATTGGTAGTAGTATCTCTCCCACACTTCTAATTCAATGCATATGTGCAAAGCCTTTCAAATCCAAACACTTGGCACATATGTAGGGGGAGCTATTATTACCAAATTGAATTCATTGCATATCTTTGTAAGAGGTTGTCATCAATTACAAAAAGGGGGAGATTGAAAGCTCTAATTTGGTTTTGGCTAATTGATGACACCTAGTATCTAACCATGTGCTTAAGCTATTGATTACAAGTATGGTTAGAAGATCAAGTGTGCCAAGTTCTTGGTGTAAGCCCATCAACATGAAGATCAAAAGCTTCTACACTTGATACATTCGATGGAGCTCGTGGCAAAGGTGAAACTTAATAGGGCTCTTTCCATTTTGGTGATCAAGACACTATAGAGAGTGTGATCACATTTAGGATAGATAGCCGTACTATAAAGAGGGGAGTTATTACAGGTTAACACGGTTATCAAGTGCCATTATATGTTTGGATCATGCATTGCATTTAGATTTAGTGGCCAACTTAAAATCTTTGCAAAACGCTTTGAAAATGGCTAACACTCACTAAGAACTGTTTTTACATACTTATGTTAGCTCACATAAGCAAAGGAACTTGACACGGGCTCAAACTCACTCAATTCAGAGCGTCCGACGCTCTGATGGCCGAGAGTCGGACTATTTCCCTGGGTCCGATAGCTGACCGCCCAGTGCACGCGCGAGCGAGCGTTGGACCGAGTTTTCCAGAGCGTCAAACTAATGCTTTCTCGTCCGACGGTTCTGCTCAGCTACGGAGTGACACGTGGCGTTCGTTCAAAGCGTCGGACGGTTTCCTTTAGTCCGGCGGCAACCGTCGGACGGTTGTCCGATGAGTTTTTGCTCTCGGGGAGCTCTCTGGAAACGTCGGACAGCACGGTGTTTTGGTTCGACGGTTCTCGTCCGACGATCACCGGACTTTTCGCCTCCGTCCGACGATCTGCAGCTCATGGCGCCAATGGTCGAATTCAAACGAGAAGCTGACGTGGCAACGCACGATTGGCTATGGGCAAGCGTCGGACGGAACGCTTTGGTCCGACTGCCCACACGCGAGCGTCCGACGCCTCGCAGAAAGTGAGTAACGGCTATGTGTGTTTGTGCATGTCTATAAATTGCTCTTAGCCGGTTCTAGCTCGCTCTCTTGGCTCTCTAACTTGTTGATACACCTCTTGAGCACCCTCCTAACACTCTCACTCACTTAGATTGCATAAATCTCATCCATTGTAAGCTAGAGTGTGATCCAAGTGCATTGCTTTGATTATTGCATCCATTGGCACTTGTTGATCATGTTTGCTGCGGAGTTCTCTCATTTCTCTTGGTGATTGCCGTCACCTAGACGGCTTGGAGCAGCGGAGGAGCTTGGCGGAGTTGGTGATTGTCTCCGGCCACTCCCGGTGATCTTGTGAGGGGTTTGGTGCCTTCCCCAGCGGAGTGTCAAAGGTAACCTTAGTGGATTGCTCGTGTCACTTGAGTTACCTTACTCGTGGTAGGTTCTAGTGGCACTCATTGGTTGAGCTTGACATTGGTTGTCAATTAGCCACCGAACCACCGAGTAGTTTTCGAAACAACGAGGACGTAGCGTGCCGGCAAGCACGTGAACCTCGGGGTTAAATCGGTGTTCATATTGTGTTGATCATTGGATTTCATTGGACCATCACCTTGGTGTGTATTGGTATACCATTCTCTCGGTGATTGGTCATCTACTCTACTCGGCGGTATAACTACTCTCTACCTATCTCTTTACTTTGTACATCTACTTGTGTAGTGTAGCCTTGGTAGTTTGCTTGTCCACTTAGGAGTAAAGTAGTTGCAATTTAGGCTAGTCTTGTGTGCTTCTAGAGATTCTAAGTAGAATGGTTAGGAGGCTTGCATTTTTTAGTAGGCTAGCGCACAATTTGCTTCGCCATTTATTGTACTAACCCTTTGGTCAAGTGTTGTTTGTAGAAGTTTTTAATAGGCTATTCCCTCCCCCCCTCCCTCTAGCCTCTTTGGACCTATCAGCAGGACAGAATATTCCTTTTATGAATTTAGAAGGTGATGAGTGCGGTTGGTCTAAGCCAATCACAATGAGGTTTTACAAAGGATTCCATACATGTTATATCAGTTTTTTAATTGAAACTGAGAGAATGAACACCTACACAGCGGTTTTTTTTTTATGAATAGAACCTTTTACAGCCAAAGCGTGCGGGCCGCCTACTGGCACCTCCTCGCGGGCCTGCGGCCCAGCGTTTCGTGGCCCGTCGGCTCTCCCTGGCGCACCTATAGTCTGACAGGCCCGTTTCTTTCCCTTGCGTTTTCTTGCGGATCGGGCCCCCGTGCCATGCGGTGCGAGATGAAACAGCATCAAACCAAATGAAACCGTCATGCTAGGTGCAAGTAGCCGTCGTGCACGCGCTACTGAGGGCTTTTCCCTTTATTTTGCAAGCAGAGAAGCGCGATGGGCGCAAGAGCCCCGCGAGAGGGGAACCCAAATTTGACAGTGACTCCTCAGCCACCGCGCTAGCAACAGCATGCCAGAGCGAACGTAACGCGCCTGACCTTATTTGTTTCATTCCAAACACCCCACACTAACAGCAACCGCGTCAACAATGCATCACTGTTACTGTTATTGTTATTACCCACAGGTCCCAACCCAACGCACGTACGCTGCCCCCAATGTGTTGCGGCGTACCCGACTCACCCACCCCAAACCAATTCCAAACCCAAATCCTCTCGCACTCGCACGCAACTCACTCAACCGCCACCGCCACGCGCCGGCTTCTCATCGCCGCCGACGACTACCGACTCCGCCGGGCGTCTCATACATGCTTCCTCATTTGGCGCCCTTGGTGGTGAGGCCGAAGCCGAACGGGAAGAGCGGGTCGTAGTGCGCGTCGCCGACGTTCATGGGCAGCTGGTCGACGGACTTGAACCATGTCCGCGACAGCTTCCCCGTGAACCCGTAGTCGCCGAACAGCACGTCGGCGACGCCCTGCCCCTCCGACCCCGGCAGCCACGCCGCCACCAGCGCGTCCATGTCGCCCAGGTACGGCTCCACCACCAGCGGCCTGCCGGAGATGAGCACCACCACGCACTTGGCCGCCTTGCACACCGACTGGATCACGCTCGGCCCCGGCGCCGGGATCGTCAGGTTCAGGTTGTCGCCGAACGTCTCCGCGTACGGCGGCTCCCCGACCACCACGATCGCGTAGTCATACTTGTCCGCCAGCACGCCGCTGTCGGGGCTCTCCGAGTACACCACCTGCGTGCTGGCGTCCACGGTGGCCTCGATTCCGGCCAGGATCGTCGTGCCTGTTGTTTTGTTCCATCCACACACATTCCCGTCGCAGAATTAGCTCAAGTTGTTAGTTGGCTGCAAGCGAGACGGGAAAGAGAGAGAGAGGAGAGGCGCCGCTCACCAACTGTGGTGTTGCCGCTGCTTCCTTGCCATGTGATCGTCCATCCTCCGCACTGGTTGCCGATGTCATTGGCGTGGCTACCGGCGACAAGGATCTTGCCGGCCTTCTTCGGGAGGGGCAGCAATGGAGCAGAGGACGACTTCCCGTTCTTAAGGAGAACCAGGGATTTCCTGACGGCCTCACGCGCCAAGTCCCGGTGTTCCTATCAAGACGCAAGCAAGTAGATCCATCAGTAGCCATATTCAACATGTATGTGAATGAGCTTGATGATTCAGGTGTTAAGAACTGACTTGCTTCCCGAGTTCACCGGCAAGGCTAGCATCGGGGTAAGGGTTCTCAAACAGACCCATGGTGAACTTAACACGCAGGATCCTGTAAACGGCGTCGTCGATTCTGCTCATGGGGATGATCTTGTTCTGAACTTGTGCCGTCAGATCATCGATGAATTCCGTGTATCTGTATGGAACCATGACCTGCATATAATCATTTCAGCGCATGGTCAGCTAGCAGACATAATGTTGCATCCGAACTGGTAAAGTGGTAGTAACTAAAAAGATGAGAAGCAAGCCATCATTCACTCCCATAATAGTTTATTTTTGAATGAAGTCCAAAATTAATTTATCAGAAAAAATAACTAATGCAGATGTTTCACATATCTTGTTCTCACCATGTCAATACCAGCACCAACTCCAGCCTCAATTGAATACGAATAGTTGGCATGAGGAGGAGTAGTGATCCGATCAATGCCCTCCCAGTCGGAAATCACAAAACCCTGTTTGTCAAAGAAGTTCAAATTTGAGTATGTAACTAACGTAAATATATAAACAGAAAAATCCTCAGCCTTTGTAATGACCAACTGACCCTAAATTTGAGCTTGTTCTTTAGAAAATCTGTGACTAGGAAATGGTTTGCGTGCATCTTCACTCCATTCCAGCTGGAGTACGAGACCATTACTGTGGAGACACCTCGGATAATAGAGTTATAGTAAGGAGGCATATGGATGCTCAGCAGTCCATGTGTGTCGATGATCGTGTTGTTCTCATTGATTCCATCATGCGTTCCACCATCACCAACATAGTGCTTCGCGCATGCAGCAACCTTCTTACTGTAGAGTACGGCAGTGAAAACAAATTTAATTCAGCGTTGGAATTGAACATTACCTGTCTACTTCCACCTTTTAAAACAGGCTGGCTCTAAGCCATTAAGGAAGACAATCTAGCTATTTATGTATTTTGGTGTAGTATACCTTCCAGCAACATATGGTCTTCCCACGGAATCTGCAGGAGCATCACCTTGCAAGCCAGAGATGAGTGAAGTCAGAGACTGGACAACCGTCGGGTCCTCGCTATAGCTCTCGTAGCAGCGTCCCCATCTTGGATCTCTACAAACCTGGGCAATATCATGTAAGCTACGTGCATGAGTTATTGAGTTTTAAAGGGATAACAAAAAGGCACATTTATAAGCAAAATGAAACATCCACAGTACAGCAGGAAGAAATGCCTATTACCGCAACACAGGGAGCGAAGACATAAGGAATTCCAGTAGCTCTAACTTCAAGAGCAGTTGCTTGTCCAATTCTCTTAACAAGGTCAGGGTCCCTGGAATAGAATTACAACACAGCACATCAACATAACAATAAAGTCTGACAAATGCTTGTCACAACTTGTCTCAAGTAGCACTAGCATCTGAGCGTATTGAAAGGCATAGCAAAGTATGTGTAGCTTTGTACCTGGTAAGCTCCAAGCCCGACGTTGTGAGGGAAAATAGTAGCTTTGTAGGCGTTATTGTTACCATGCACGGCATCAATACCGTAGATCATCGGGATACCTAGGCGTGTAGAAAGAGCGCCCTTTTGCATGTCAGTCACCATGGAGGCCCAAGTCTCAGCAGACGCTTGAGGAGCAGGCACACTGCCTCCGCCACTCAGTACGCTACCTGAAAAACACCACGGCAATGAAAAACTCACACTCATCATTCTGTCACCCTTTGCATTTTTTCCCCAGTGGTAATATAATCTCTCACATACCTATGAAGTATTTCGCCAATACGTCGGCTGTGGCATTTACCCTCTCAATCTGTGTCATCTGGCCAATCTTTTCAGCAAGAGTCATCCGACTCAGCAGATCCTTGATGCGAACAGCGACAGGCTGCTTCAGATCCTTGTACTTGAGGTACTCTGCTCTCCCCAAAGCTAGCAGGCAGAACATGAGAACAAGGGTGATCTTGTGCACGCTCGCCATCTTGCCTGTGTGGTTGTGATCACCACGAACTACCTATATATGGACCTGGCAGAAGGATGCCAAGCAGATGAGTTAACGTTCAATAAAGCCTATCCAATAAATATGCTATATTATAGTACAAGTCTCTTGTTAAAAAAACACACAAATAAAACTCTAGAATTGGGAGCAGATGACTTAAAATCGGGTGCGTTTTCTGACTTTCTTTGTTCGAAACCGTGGCAAGTTGCTGAAACCCAGCATGTTTATAGGGAACACAAACCCAAAGCTACCTAACCTTCATTGATTGAGCTTAGCCGGCACAAAAGAAAGGATGTGATGAAGCATAAAATGCTGTATGAACAGAATACTATAGGCACCAGCACATCATGGGCACACGACTCTTTCAGAAGCTATCACAATGAATACCTCAAAGTAAGGAACTAGCAATCGGCATGAGCACGCCGGCAAATGCAAAAGGCAGGAATATTTCCTGCAAGAAAAACAATGCAGAAAAGCTTTATGCTTGCAGTCCAGGAAGGGTGAGGATGTCCCCAAAGGAACGGAAGCCGGATTCCTCTTTATAAGCACCAGTGAATGTGTCGATCAGTGGGCTCGCCGTGAGCGTTGCACCGACATGAAAACGGATGGCAAGGCAACAAACTCAAAAGAAACGAGGGTCGTGATTAGTAGTGGGGACCTATAGAACGAGCTGTCGCCAACGACGGTTGAGCATACTACAATCTCTCGAGTCTCGACCTCCACCACTCAGCTCGTAAACGCAGCACCATGAGCGGCATCTATCAGTTGGAATGTCGCTGTGGAAAAGATCAGCGGCCATGATCAATCAGTCCCGCCCATCGTTATTTGAATAATCCAAGTTGCAATCATCCACTCGATCTCCCACTAACCACTCTGCTGCCCACTCGGCTAGGATATTTGGGCAGTACAGTATGCTAGTCTAAGTGCACCCCATGCAGCAATTTGAATAGGGACAAATGGAAAATCAGGTGTGCCTGTCTGCACTGGAATTCCACTCGCCCGGCCAGCACCGCCTGCTGCCGCTGCGTCGAATTGTTTCGTCGCTCCGACAGGGACGTCGGAAGCCGAAGACGTAATAGGTTATCACGCGGGATGGAGGCCTAGCTCGGCACGCCAAGCCTCCTTGCTCAGTTGCTCTGCGGTTCAGACCGCGGAGTGGCAGAACAAAGACAGCACAACCACTTGGAAAGTCGAGGATTAATTAGGAGAAATCTTGACTTGCAAGACTAACCGCACATATTTTTTAGCTTTGGAACAGTATTTCCCCTCACAACAAATCAGCTTCAGCCCAAATCAGGTCAGCTTTCCAGTTGAAGCGATCAGAGCCAATACTCCTTAGGGTAAATATTTTTTGTTTGCTAAAAAAATTATACAAGAGATTTTTCAGCAAGCTGGCCATGGGCAGCGTGCAAGCAAGGGCAGGGCAGATTGCTCGTATAAGAAATCCAGAACGATTCCCCGCGTGGAGCGCGCGTCCATCAGCTCCTCCACGGTTTGCTCATGAGAGGCTGGCACCAGGAATTCAGAAAACCCGGGGTGGCCAGCTGGTCAGGCTCCACCACACCACAGACGCCTAAGCCATGCCATGACACGATCGACACTACCACTACCACCACTACCATCACGCATCAGCGTCGCCTCCAGTGCTAGTGCTAAGAGCCCGAGACAGACAGGGCAGGAGGTGGTTCGCAAATCCACATCTGCCGGCAAAGATTTTTAGCATTTTGTGGCAGGAAGGGATCGGTGTGGAGAGGGCTTGCAAGCCTGGAAGGCCCTGGAAAGCCGCCTTCCCTTTCCCCAAACTGACGCGTGTGCTATCGCTAGCCATTGAGATGGAGAGGAAGGAGCAGGAAGGAGAAGACGTGAACCAGAGACCGAGAGGCGGTGGAACGGGTGGAACTGGGGAACGGAGGGTGCTCACCGATTACCAGGAGGCGGAGCGACGAGAGCCGCCGGGGAGTGATGCCGGCGCCGGCGAGCAGCAGCAGCAGCACGGGGTAGCTGGCAGTGCCGCAGTGGCAGCTCACCGGGGACCGTGAGTGAGGGCTGGCGACGGGTACCGAGGCTTTATTATTGCGCTCGTCCTCGCCGCCTTTACTTTTCCGGCTTCTATCTTCTTTTTTTTACCCTGAGAATCTACAGCGACCAGACACCAAACCAAAGCCCCGGCGACCGGTGAATTTGACCGTGCGGATGTCGTGCGGCGGGTACCAAAACCCGCACTCGCTTAGTTACTAGTAATACTCGCTGATTTGTGGGCCCGATACTTAGCTGTAAGCTCTGGACCCGTGTGTAAGTGGGATCGAGTATCGCAGTGGCTAGTGCCACTGGCGTGTTCTGTTTTGTTGTCCTTTTTTCGCGGGTGGACGTGTGATCTGTGCTCGGGAAACGTGGCGGTGGCAACTTTCCTTTTTGTTTTCTTTCCCCGGCGCCCGGCATACGTCTTCCCAGTGTGTAGCGTACCCTGTAAACTACTCCCAGTGGCTGTTAAAAAAAAGATGTACTTGTACGCCAATGAGATTGGGGATCTGGCTAATACGGTACGGTACGAGGATTTATTAGCAGTTTACTACTCCCCAAATAGAGTCGTTGGCCCGCACGTTGCCGTTGTCGGATAAGTAGTAGTACTTAATTTGCTAAGCAACGGTCGATTAGGGCATGGGCAATGCAAAGCTTCTTAGACACTCTTAAAAGAAAGATAGAAGATGCAAGCATCTATTAGGCTCTGTTCGCTTCGTCTAAAAAACGCTTATTTTTCAGCTCTGGAACAGTGTTTTTCTCTCACAAAAAATCAGCAACAGCCGAAATCAGCTCAGCTTATCAGCTCCAGCGAACAGAGCCTTAATCTACAATGAAAAAAATCCTTAAATATAAGCGGTTAATTAGCTTGAACCTCAACAATATATTTTGGCGCTCATGGCTCATTTGTCCCAACGCGGAAATTTGGTGCATTTGAGACAAATTCTGGAGCATCGACGCTTGTGGCCAAGTGCAAAGCGTCCGTCAAGCGCTGCTACCTAGTTGAGCGCTAATGCATTTGCGAGCGCTCGCGCTAAGTTCCAGCATGACAAGAAAACAAACGTAGCTTCCTTTAAGCGTCTGCCACGTAATATCGTTGTATTACAGGCCCTTAATTAGCTACAAGCCGTTGGTTGAGTATACTTCAACCCAAGCGCACACATTTTCAGCACAAGGGATAAAAGCTCTATTATCGTTAGTCCGTTGCTCATTAATGGACTCTGACCGGGTACATCACTACCACTACTCCTAGTCTCCTACCGGAGTACCAACGTTCGGCTCTTGTTGATGATACAAACACGTCGTCCGCACGGAAGAAATTCGGCTCGTCCCGGGCCGCACGAACGCTGATTAATTATCGCTTTGGTGACGGCGAAATGCATGGGATCTTCTCCTCCGATCTTTATCTCGCCAGCCCGGCGCACACCGGCGACTATTCCCTAGCTCAATCTGATCTCTGAAACTGAAATCCCAATCACGGGCAGGCTCGCGAAAATGTCAAAGGATCTGATGTATTATCCTGACGATCCGATCGATATTATCCGGAAAAGGCATAATCTCGCGGTAGCGAAACGACAAGACTGGGCAGCCTTCCAGCCGCAAAAGAAGAATAGCATATTATTCATTCATGTGCGTATCAGGAGCGGAGCTAGGGGGGGTTGTTTGGCTGCGTTCGGTTGAGGGTATAAGCGCTTATAAGCGCTTATTTTTCAGCACTTCAGCAGTATTTTTCTCTCACAAGATTTCAGCACTTCTACAGCACTTCAGCTTCACCGAACACAGCCTTTATCGGGGTCAGCTGACCCCTACGAAACCTGATAAAATCTCTCTCCGCTAGTGTATTTTCGTGGTGAAAGGTGGAGCTGACCCAAATGGCTTTGCACTCTGGCTTCGCCCCTGGTGCGTATTCATACTATAGGAATAGGAGTACTCATAGTCCTAGATCAGAATTAAGGACACGCGCAAGGCAAGGCAAGGCAAGTTGAGACCATAATAAGCACGCATCAGGAGCACGTGTCCGCTGTCCCACCCCTCGTCATCCCAACGGAACGCATCTGCACTTCTGCAGTGCACCCGTCCCATACAGCTAACGTGAAAAAAGTCAAGTAAACCCTATCGTCGGACGTGAGATCCAGATCGCGTTAACGCCGAGCTGAGAGGCAGATCCAGATCACGAGTCCGCTCTGACAATTCGAACGAGTGAACACTGAGCAGTCACCTGTTACGCTGCAGAGCAATCGCAACAGGTCAAGAAGTTTAGGTACCAGTACTGTTTACTGTATATGGAATGGAAACGGAACGGGGACAAAAATGCAGCGGAAACGACGGAACGGGGAGATGAAAGAAACGGAACATGCTGTACTCTACTACCGTCTTGGACTAGACATAGTACAGTATACTAGAAGAGTAGAACCAAGCTGTTGGGCTGGGTACGGTGTGTGAAATTAGGAGTGCACCTGTTCTGAAGTAAAACAGCCGCGCACATGCAGGGCCGGGCCCCGCTCCAGGTACGGCGGCTAGCCTGGCGCACCCACCAGTCCACCACGGCCACGGGTACGTTGTTGCACTTGCACGGACAACTCCAACTCATCAACGCTCCATGCACCAGAGGAAATTTAACTGGCGAGCAGATCAGGATTCAGGTTGTTCAGGGACGTTGCGTGATCCGATCTGGGGCGGGCAGCGCGTGGGCGCCACGGTTTTTATAGCCCAATCTTAAACGCGTCGTACTACTACGTAGGAACAACGGATGGCCTTTTCCTTGCCCGCCCGGCCGTGCCATGCGGTCGTGTGTGCACGCACGGCGCGTGCAGGCGCAGCTGTTGGTGGCTTAATTGGTGCTGTTCCAAAGTTTAATACTGGGCGTGCGTGCGTGCCGGCCGCCATTAAGAGCGCGACAGGGGGTTAACACGCTAAACCAGCCGGGCCATCATCTCGTAGTAGTACCAAGGGTTTGTTTCCACTTGGCTGTGTCCTGTGACCGCCGGCCGCGACTGATTCAGCGAAACACGCCTAATTACGTGCAGAGACGCAAGCAGCACGCATGGCTACATGAACCGTGTCGTCCAGCCGATGGATCAGAGAACAAACAAAGAAGAGGAAACGTGCTTGTCTAAGGCCAACAACATACGTATCATCAGCATGAGACTCCATCATTGCTCCTCATGACAGTCACGACAAGGGAGCTTTGGCCGTCCGTCACTCCGCTGCCATCATGACAGTGCCATTGCCATAGATCGCCTTTAGCAGCCGCTGGCCCACGCGCGCGTGAATCTAGGCGCTAGATTACACCACGGCGCCCTCGGCACGGCAACGGCATGACCATCTCGTGATCCCTCTCGATCGGCGGCGAGCCGCAGTGCTGTACACAGCTCGCTGGTGCAGGCTGCCACGCATGACGGCACGAGTCCGGGGACCAAGAGAACATTCCAGGCTGCAAAGGCCTCAGAGTATGGGCCACCAAGGAGTGGGCCTCTCCCGGCCCGTCGTCTGGTGGTTGGTTCCAATCCATGAGTCCGTCGTCTTGTAAAAGGGCGGAAGAATGGGACAGGCCAACCAGGCAAGTACCAAGGCAAGCAGCCCATGCGTGGCCCAGCAAGCGTGCCGTGTTATTTTTTTCTTAAAAGAAAGCTGTGCATATTCTAAATTTAGAACCACAACATACAGGTGTTTCAAAAATATAGTGTCTCCATTAGAATACAAACTATACTGTTTTTGGCTTTCTAGATACATTGTTTTTACTATATGTGTACATATTGTATACAGTATATATCCAAATGTATAGAAAAAAAATCAAAATATCTTGTAACTTAAGATGGAAAAAGTATAAAATATAACCTCGTCTCACATTCTCACAACAACAGTGATCGAGTTATATTAATACTCCGCCAGATGCATAGAAATAATGTATCACCGTCTTAAAAAGTAGTGGTCCATACAAATAATTTTGAGCCACCATAAAAACGATGACAATTTTCATATAGGTCCTCCAATCTCACACTTAAAAAGAGCGGCCTATATAAATTGCCTTTTGAGTCACCATAAAAATCATAATATTTTTTATAGGAGCTCCAGTGTTCGGCTAATTGAAAAGAAGTACTGATTTTAGCTAATATTGATTTGTTATAAGAGGAAAATAACGTTTTATGGCTAAAAAATAGAGCTAATATTGGCTGATAAGCTTAAGCGAATTCAATAGAGACAATACCTACAATATTTAGTTCAACATTTTTAACAATCCATCTTTTTAAGTTTTTTCCCGAATGATATACATTTTATCATCATGCAGCCTATCTTTTTCTTAACAATTCATCTTTTTTAAACGAGAAATTTTACCGCGCTTAGGAATAATGAGAGTACATGTTTTCGAGTACGTGGACAAATAACGGGAAACACAACACAAATGGTTCGGTCAAGCTCAAGCATGAAAGAGAGCCACCGAATGAACCTTCAGTTCCTTCCCTTCAATTTATGAGCCAAAATTAGCCACCTTTTTAGTCATGGGAATAGTGTTTTTTTTCACAATAATTTAGCAGTAGCTTTAATAAATTCAGGCGTATCCATTTAATGATCTCAACCCATAATACGTCGAATGCAAGATTACGTGCTTAAAATTATACTGGATTGCGAATGGATCTATGGTTCAGTGATAAAGCTATCAAATGAGACCTTATCCAATAGGGTCCAAATTGTACCCAATAAAATAATGTCCTAGATTATTTAGAGATTATCAATGCCCACACATGGTCCCTTATATATCCAAAATCAAAATACACACATGGTTCGATGCGACCGAGAATTGGATAGTCACAGTCATCAGACACGAAAAACGTGCATTCGCCATTCTGTGAAATTGTACAAGATTATTTATTTACAGATGATCAAGGCACACATGATAATTTAATAGAGACAATAGTTCAACATTTTTAGCAATCCATCTTTTCTTGAGGATTTTTTTTGTCAACCCTTATTGACATTAAAATAATTGATACATGTAAATCTGTATTTGTACCGGAATAATGCATCATCAATTCCGAGTTCCGACATCTAGATTGCTGAAAATTAAAAATGATGCACGGCAACATTAGGTCTCATGGACATTTGATATACCACATTTTATCGTCATACAAGTAGCAACTAGGTAGCGTGCCCGTGTGTTGCCACGTGATATATAGACTTTTATGCTTAAAACATATGGATCGTATGATAAGATTATAATATTGTAAAAATTGAACACTGAGTTAAAATGACATTTAACCCAAATGACAAATTAGCACAATTACAAAACAATATAAGGGTTCATCACAACAAATTTATATTCTAATAATAACATGGTGCCTTAGGCTCATAAAGTCTAATGTATAGACTTTTCCGTTACTCACCTAAGATAATGAATCAGTGCATTTATGCTGACAACACGTGCTGGTGATATGAGTGACCTTCAAGCAAACAATCCTTCTAAAGCATACAGCGTATGCTAAGTCTGCATATGTCTGAACTTATCCGGTTTAGCAATTCAACCACTTTGTTCAGCTGGCTGGTACGGTACGGCTGGCTGGCTGATTGTTCTGAGAGAAAAACACTGCTGAATGGCTGGCTGGTGCTGGCTGGACCAGCCAGCCGAACAGGGTTTTATGAGATGCAAGAATTCAAGATAAAACCTAATTTTATTTTATTTTATTTTTGCTTTAGTAAGCTAGCAAGTAGGGATTTCTACTGAAGCATGCATAAGTTGTAATGAAGCACAACTCTACTGAAGTATATAAATTACTGAAGAGTCAAAACTAAAGTATATAAATTATTGATAATATTCCACCGATGCAAGCATGAGTGGTACTGAAGCACAACTCCTTTCCGTGACAATCTAGGTGTATTAATGATCATATACGTGAATCTGAAACCAGGGATCACCTTTGGAATCATAATAATTATCTGTCGATGTTGTACCTCCTTACTTTTGGTGTCTGATCCGAACGATCTACAGCACAGCAGAGGGTGGCACTTTGCCTGGTATAAATGCAGAGAGTCCATTAAGTGGCACATGGTGAGGGAAGAAAACTTAAGGAATTGAGAAACAAATGGGACCATGAATGAACCTATTTAGTATCAAGACCACACCTCAAGTTCTGTTAACTTAGCAAAATGACTTAGTGTTGTAACCTATTGCCTATCTTTTTTTTTAGATAAAGCTATAACTGCTCCTAGATATAGTTGTCTAGACCCTGGTATAATATACTTTGAGTTCTCTGTGTGTAGTGACTATCATACATGTGCCTTTGAGCATATATACAAAGATCTATCATTTTTGCAAGTGAACTGACTGTGACATTAAATAATTTCATCTTGAAGCGGACAAATAGCAGCATCTTGTAATCCACAGGCAAAGCATCGCTTTTTTCCACTTATGAAGCCTAGTTCAAGTAAGGCATATCGAAAGAGCTAAATCAAGAAATTCTGTGTTTGTACAGTAAATGGGAATTCAAAGTACAGTGAACTTGTGCTATTTGTCCGCTTCAAGATGAAATTATGCAAATGTTTTTTTGAAAACAATCATTGACTACCAAGCACCTCAATTAAATGCTTAACAAATGCATAATTTGAAGTTTAAGGCTAACAGCAAAAATATTCTGACACCACAAAGGCACATGGTAACCTACTGCTCTGATCCTATACATAACTCAAAAATATACTGGCTCAGACATTAAAGAAAATTAACAAACAAACAGAATCTAATGGTTTTCCATTCCGGGCACAGCACGAAGGGCAACCATATCAAATCCACCCAAACCCGCACCGATCAGGGGAATTCCCAGGAGATTTGCGCCACCTGTACCAAACGAATCGCATCACACTGCACACGCGCCCCAGCATTCCACAGTCCACTATTGGAGGAAGTGGTTTGGAGAAGCCGAAATTGTATACCTCGGAGCACCGCGAAGCTCGACGATGTCTTCCCCTGCCCGCGACGGGAAGGCCGGGAGATGGAATTGGTCGGTGAGGATGACAGCGGCCGCGCGTGGGGCGAGGACGCCGCCAACGCATGGGGGGGTGACGGCTCCTAGCTGAGGGGCTCAGGGCAACGTGACGGCGAGGATGGCGGGGACGACGACGGCGCCCGGCTGAGGGCAACGCGTGCGGCGACGACGGCGCCCTCGCGTTGGGAGATGACGGCGCCCGGCTAAGGGCTCCGCGACAGCGAGGATGGCGGCGAGGACGACGGCGACCGGCTGGCCAGGCGTCCTGAGGGAGGAGGGAGGCTGCCCCCGGCTGAGGAGGGAGGCGGCGCGGCGACGGCTTCGGTCTTGCGGAGCGTCGCGGGTGAATTTTTTCTTTCCTTCCCAGGTCGCACGAGGAAGGGTCGCGGCTGATTTCTTTCGCCTGAGCGTTGCGGGTGATTTTTTTTCTTTCCTTCCCAGGTCGCACGGGGAAGGGCCGCGGCTGATTTCTATCGCGAGCGTCGCAGGCGGTACGGCAGACCGACGAAAAAAAAAAATATGGCACCAAGTTTTGTGAAACATACAAGGACTCTATCCTATAAGGAAAAAAAAGAGCAATTCTAATTCTAGTCCGTTTGTATGTGGGCTCTTAGCGAAACTCTTAGACCTTGACAGGACTATATATACATGGGAGTTTTATGTTGTAATCACTAATATTCAGAGAAATAAAGAATAGTCTCCCTACATCTTGTGTCTACTTGTTCTACTTTTATCTACTATGTTGATCGTGAGAGATAGAGAGGGGAAGGTCCTAACCGCTGGCAAAATGTTTTATAACACGTTATCAGCAAAAAAAGCTCTACGTCGACATCGCCGCTAAAGTTGCCGCTGATCCTCGCCATCGGCGCTTGTGCCGACGTCCCTGGCGCCGAACGGATCTGCTACCTCTACTTCGACGACGTCGGCATCCTAACGTTGCTAGCGGAACGGATCTGCTACCTCTACGTACAACCAATCTGCACGGCATCGACGTGCATCGTCGCCGTCAGGCAGGCGGTTCTACAACAATGCCAAATGCCCTGCACGGTATGTATCTACTAGCCACTGCCCTACGCGGCACGTGAGGTAGATCAATTGGCATCCTTTATCAGATATGAAAATAACACATCTCGCAGATTGTGAGTTTGTCTAGCCATTGAGCTAGATCTTGCTGGTCTTTTATTACGTGACATCCGTATATGCAGTATAACATGAAGTACGAACGTACATGCATACATGAGAAACATTACGTACTATGCTTGTAGGATGGATCTATAGTAGCAACCACGATGCCATGCACATTGGGATTCGAGGCTGATCCAGCGAGATACATTCTCACCGTTATTAAAGCCGCTTGCAGCAATATTACTTGGACTCGAAGATCCATAATAACAGCCATGAATTTGGTTTGGAATTCATCAAACATATGTCGGCAAGAAGTTGTTAACAATTGTTACGTCCTATTCAAATTCGGGTTGCATCCCGAGTCACACATGGCTTCAAATCTAAACTGTCTTGCTGTCACCTTGGCCCGTACGTCATTGTGCAAAAGCAGTCCGCATGACTGCAGCTAACTCACCGGACATCCGCAGTGATCCGCACGGCTAAAAAACCCCGGCTCGAAGCCACCCGTACAGCATGCGGCCCGCACGCTAGTAGGAATATGAATTTTCCGTATATGTCCATGTTGAACAATGGGATCATTAATTATATCATCATGTCCATCAAACGCCAGAAGCTAGCATGTTGTTTTTTTAGCAGCAGGAAACATAAGCAAGCATATGCAATACGTGGGTGTTACGGATTCTGAAAATCTGTGAATATTTTTCTTTTTTCTGTAAAGCCTAGAAGAGCAATACGTCCCCTGATCCTGATGTCACCATAACCGGCCTGCAGCCACTAGTTCTTCCGACTTGAACGTCGATCGCTTACTCGTCCACACCAACACACAGGCTCGCAGCCGGCTAGCTCCTTTCCTGGTCAGCAACAACCCCAAAGGATGTTGCAATACATAAAATGGCTTAGTCTGCAGCAGAGCAGTAGCCTGTGGTCCGTAGTTCTGACCTGCACAAGCCAAACCGAGCAGGCCTACTATGGACTAGAGGGAACGCGGAGCAATCCGGCTACATTAAGAAGTTTTTCTGGACTAGAAAGAACAATATGAATTTGTAATGTAGTATGGTTCGCCGAATAAGAATACGAAAAGCTTATACAAAACTTGGATTTTTCACAAGAAAATTGTATGTAGACATTTTTTTGGTAATATGTTATTTTGGATGCATTTATTTATGGCATGTTTTGAATTATATACCAGATACTTGCAAGAGTAAAATTTTGAATTATTACACTTGAACCATGATATGTAAGGTATATGGGCTCTCTAAATCCTGCAGACCTTAGACCACTTTTGAGAGGCTCATATTTGTTTTTCCTAGCATAATGAATTTTGGGATAAACAAATGCTTGGTATTAATTCTAAAAATTTACATATACCACGATCCTGAAAGATGCTAGGATGTTTCTAAGAATATTATGGATAACCATCCACTATCTTTTTGTCCTTACTATTTGTTTACACGTAGTAAACCTATATACACATGATTTTGTTATAAAGATATATGCATACTTTCATGAAGAAAGAATATCCTGAGCTTGTCTTGAATGGCATAATTATTTAATATGGTCATTATTAAATCCTAGAAGGATATTCTACTGTCACTGAAGTGGAGTGGACTTAAGCATTGTAATTTCTAATTACTCTCTAGAATGACTATTTGGCCATGAGAAGTAACAAATTAAGGCATCGTGGGACTCACTGCACGAGTAAAATCCCAAATTATAATTACAGAATATCATGTTCCATTAAAAGTTAAATTTTTTAAGCTTAAATGCCTATACATTGAGATATAATGCTGCTCTATAAATAATAGCTTGAAGCTTTATACTAAATGTCTAGAAGACAAGATGGTAAATAAGATTTTATCAATGCATATTCTCGAAGAAATATCTCTTGTGTATAGAATATCATAGAGCAATGTAATACATGAAGTATTTAAATTTACCATTACTCAAACAGAAATTGAGTTAAACTTTTAGATAGCTTTATAAATCAAGATATTGTCAATTGTAATAACTTTGAATATGTGGCTTGCGGATGTTACACCCTTGAAGGTTTGTGACTATATATCATAACAATTGAATATAGAGCATGAAGCTACTGCTTGTCAAGTATAGAAGTTCAGACATGCGGGAATAATATTATTTAGAATATTTAAGAGTTTTCTTAAAGAAGAACTTCAATCATGTGCTTATAGATTTATTTCTTTTAAATTCATATCCTGAAGTATTAATAGTAGTGGTAGTGGTGCATTAAGTTTAAATTCCCGTTGAATTAAGTGATTAATGGTTAATTTATTAGGTTGACGACTAATATAAAATATTTAATGTTCTTAGTTGCATTTGTTACATGAAGTAACATGTGATAATTTCTCATGGAATAAATTAGATTTATATGTTTCACATATAAACAATTGCCTATTGCCTATCTAAATAATTTTTTTATTATTTTATTCAAAAAAAGAAGTCTCAATTAACCATGAAGGTTATAGTTCTTTGTGCACCACTACCATGTAGGTAGAATGGAAACTGAATTTCCTAGATGCACATGAACAATTGGACTATACTGGCATATAAATTGTTCCTAGAAGGACATTTCGCCAAGAAATAGTATAATTCTAAAGTATTTAATATTTTTAGCGCGAAAACTAGAAGTTTTGTTCTATCCTATGTATGTGAATTTTATGCCATAACCAATAAATACTAGAAGTATGATTGGATTCAATGGAGCATTAGAAGTGATTATTCATAGATGATGCAAGAAGCATATTACTACTCGAAGTAACTATGGCATGAAAAAGGGAAGAAATTTTTGGGTAAAGACATAAGAAAATATGGTAATATATATATTTAATAGGCATACCCTTCCTAAATGTATCTTTAATTGCATGTATCAAGACTTAAAGTTTTACCCGCGTCCCTTTCGGCCGAGTTAACTTTCTCTACTGCACTGATTTTAAATAAGCTTGCAGCTTTGCATTTTGTTGTTATCTACTATGTTGGACTGAATATCAACATTTCACAGTACACATGAATATGTATCACTATGTTGTGCTCTTGTTGAGCTTACTTTTATACTTTCCTCATAATTAAATTGACTAACCAGCATGATATGTCTATATGGTTCTCGTTGAACTAAAAATTAAGTTGCTTTCAATGCGTTGCATGCATAAGCAATAGATTGGTCTATGGCCAAGTAGCCTAAAATCAGGGGAAGTGAGTTAATATAAAATTTGCTCAATGGAGACTACCCAATTGGTGGGATGTATAATTGTGGAATTAAGATGGTGAATAACACACTTTATGATGATTTGGGATTTATGAAGATAATGCATTAAGGGAATTTTGTATTAATGATCATTCGAAAATTCTATATATATGTTTTCACTTGCAGTTGGAGATACATGAATTTGATTATTTTAAGCCCATGATAAGGGATATCTATTGAAGTATGCTATTAAAAATCTAATATTGGCATTAGGGGGAGAGAAAGCCTATTTTGAATGCCAAATATTATTTTCGCAGAAGGAAAACGATCTAGAGAAAATATTCTCTGAAGCTTGAAGCAGAAATACAATCACGCACTAAGTCAACTAATAGTTTGACTAATGCTCTTGTGAAGTATGAAGCGGAGTATATGCCAAATATTTTTAGAAATGAGAGGAGTAACTTGAAGTTATAAACCAGAAGTTTTGTTTACTAGTAGTAAACTAAATATTATATACTATCAAGTTAAAATCTACGGGAACGCCTGTGGGTTCTAATTTTAGCGTATACTTGTTGAATGGAAATAAAATAAAACTCCTCTATTCTCATGAAGAGAACATCTCATGTAGAAGGTTAAGCACCTCATGAAGAGGATCATCATGAAGATGAAATCCAACACATTAAGCGCGCACATTATTAGTGTTGGATATGCAGAACAACAAATCATCTCTTGTTTGGGAAAAAACGAAAAGACAAAACAATCTCATTTATGAGAATATTGGGAGAAAATAATAGTTGTTGACAACGCTACCTCTATAATTGCAAATGTTTCTCTTATGAGAACCTGGATCCGGAAACAAAGTCCATGGCAAAATCGCCTGTAGCAATTATATCGGGTCAATGACGAAAGCAATTGAGGTTGAATCTCCTATTAAGAAGAATAAATGTTCTGCTATATCTCTGGCAAATAAAATGAATGAATATTAAATATGCAGTTAATAAATGGATTATGAAGATCTATATAATTCCTGAAGAATATAAAGTGCAACATATGAAAATTAAATCTCATTCAAGTCTTATGAAGTCTAAGGTAGAATATATTCACGAATGAATATTAAAGTCTCAAGAAGAGCATATCCTAGAACGAATAGTCATCAAATGATTTTATAATAAATAACACAATCTCATTGTGTATATCACTTAATAATCTCTAATGTAATAGAGTGAGAACATCCTTGAAAGAACTAATCCATGAAGGATTTACTAGTCGAATCTTGCAAATACACCATTAATCTCTGAAGTGAATATAGACCCGAGTAAAAAATAGTGAGGAAGTTTAGAACACCATGAAGGCGTCATACAAACACTTAGAAAAGTGCATATTCTAAAACTAGTAATGAAGTTTTAATATCCTCTAAATACCATAGAAGGTATAAGAATAATGGTGATTTTGGCAATTGAATTATCCCCTAAATGCCAAATGAAAGACTGGATTTATTACTTAGTAGTACAATCAAAATCCCAAAGATTTATAAGTTTAAAAATCCACTAAGAAAGAACTATAAGTTTGTTCTACTATCTAGAAGATATTTAATATAAAGTTTTTTACCCTCATAATCCTCTGAAAGGATTTATTACTTTGAAGGATAAATTTTTATTTGTTTTGCACAACTAATAAGTGGTTATTATGCATGAAACATATTGCTCTTTGTTATACCCATATAATTCATGGAAGAATTATGAGCCAACGTTTTGAAAGATATGATTTTATGGTACCGCATACCATTAATTAAGCACACATTTATAAAAGTGTGGTTTGAATAATGAAATTCAAAGGACGGTTTTATGAGGGGGAGCAATTTATTGAATTTACCTTGCAGGTAATTGAAACCACTAGAATTATAGAGATCAAGTAGATCATATTTGCTAAAACATTGAAGTTTATGCATAAATTATGAAGATCAATATCTATTCACGAAAAATAGAATATCCTGAAGAATATATATATATGACCGGAAAGGTTAAATGTTGTACTCTTTTCTCTATGTGAGTTTTTACTCGAAGGTTTCTCACACAAGGTTTTTAATGAGGCAACATGTCCAATGCAATTAACGAATGTGATGTACTCTTTTATCTAAGAACCGTTTTTCCTACTGGATTTTCGGATAGAGTTTTTAATGAGGCATGTGCATATCGTGGTAATCGCCTAAGGGTGAGTGTTGTAAAACATACGGACTCTGTCCTAAAAGGAAAGGAAAGGAAACAATCCTAATCCTAGTCCGTTTGTATGTGGGCTCTTAGCGAAACTCTTAGACCTTGTCAGGACTATATATACATGGGAGTTTTATGTTGTAATCACTAATATTCAGAGAAATAAAGAATAGTCTTCCTACATCTTGTGTCTACTTGTTCTACTTTTATCTACTATGTTGATCGTGAGAGACGGAGAGGGGAAGGTTCTAACCGCTGGCAACATGTTTTATAACGGTCTACACTCTAGTGTAGAGATTATATTCGTAGCTTTGTGTCTAATATAAACCCGTTTGGCCGTTTCTATACAGGCCTTGTGTTTTCAAGTACGTTCACAGATAACGGGAAACACAACACAAATGGTTCAGTTCAAGTACGAAAGAGAGCCACCAAACGAACCTTATCCGCTTAATGATCTTAACCCAAGAAGGTCTCGAATGGAAGATTACGTGCTTAAAATTGTAAATCGTGATAGATCATTTGGAGATGATGAACGCACACATGCATGGTTCGATGTGCTCATCCATGCGACCGACAATTGGATGGTCCGATGGTCACAGTCATCAGAGGCGAAAAACGTGCAATGTGAGTCAGTAGTGCTGTGCGCATGGACCATGCATGGATGATGTTAGTGCGAATTGCAAAGCTAACTAAAAATAGACACTAGCGCGTCGCATCCAAGGCCAAGCAAATCAATTATTATTTCAAGAATCTTTTCTGACTATGGGTATCCTCTCCCAAAACAAAATTGTGCTTATTTGCCGTTCCCTTCAACTATTTTAACACCGAAGAAAATTAATTAATTAAAGCTAATCCTAGTCGTGGCCCGCGGCGGCCTTGGTGGTGAGGCCGAAGCCGAATGGGAACAGCGGGTCGTACCGCTTAGTCGCCATAGTTCATGGGCAGCTGGTCAACCGGACTTGAACCACGTCCGCGGCAGCTTCCCCGTGAAGGCGTAGTCGCCGAAGAGCACGTCGGTGATGCCCTGCGCCTCCGTGCCGGGCAGCCATGCGGCCACGAGCGCGTCCATGTAGTCGACGTACGGCTGCAGCACGAGCGGGCGGCCGGAGACGACGAGGCACGACGCACCTGACGAGGCCGCACACGTCCTTGATCACCTCGGGCCCCGGCGACGGGATGGTGAGGTTCCGGTTGTCGCCGGCCGTCTCGGCGTACGGCGGCTCGCCGACGGCGACCACAGCGTAGTCGTAGTCGCCGGCGCTCTTGGCCAGGTCGTCCTTGTCCGGGCGCTCCACGTAGTCCACCGCCGTCTTCTTGTCCACCGCCTTCTTGATGGCCTCCAGGATGGTGGTGCCGACGCCGGTGAGGTTGTTGCCGCCTTCCCCCTGCCACGTGATGGTCCAGCCGCCGCACTGGGCGCCCAGGTCGTGCGCGTGGCTGCCGGCGACGAGGATCTTCTTGGCCTTCTTGGGCAGCGGCAGCATCGGCGTCTTGGCCTGCCCCTTGCTGTTGCTGTTCTTGAGCAGCACGAGCGACTTGCGCACGGCCTCCCGCGCCAGCGCCCGGTGGTCCTGCGCGCCGAGCTCCTTGGTGAGCCGCGGGTCCGGGAGCGGGTCCTCGAAGAGGCCCATGGCGAACTTGACCCGGAGGATGCGGGAGACGGCGTCGTCGATGCGGTCCAGCTTGATCTGCCCTTGCTTCACCTGCTTCGTCAGGTCGGCCACGAACTCCGGGTAGTCGTAGGGGATCATCACCATGTCGATGCCGGCGTGGATGGTCTCCCTGATGGAGTGGTAGTAGTGCTGGTGCGGCGGGTTCGTGATCCGGTCCACGGCCTGCCAGTCCGTGATGACGAAGCCCCTGAAGTTCATCTTCTCCTTGAGCGTGTCGGTGATGAGGAACTTGTTCTCGTGCATCTTGACGCCGTTAAAGCTGGAGTAGGACACCATGACGGAGGAGATGCCCTTGATGACGGCGTTGTCGTAGGGCGGCATGTGGAATCCGCATCAGGTCGTGGAAGCTCATCACCGTGTTGTTCTCGTTGATGCCCCGGGTGGTGCCGCCGTCGCCCACGAAGTGCTTCGCGCACCCGGCCACCTTCTTGGGGCCCCCGACGAAGGGGACCCCCTTGGGGTGCTTCGCGGGCACGTCGCCCTGCAGCCCCGTCACCATGTTGGAGGTCATCAGCTGCACCAGCCTCGTGTCCTCGCTGAAGCTCTCGTAGCACCGACCCCACCGAGGGATCGCGGCACACCTGCAATGCAAGCACTGATACCATTTCAGATTTTCATCAGAGTTCGTTGTTCGATCGGCTTAATTTTCAGTTCATCAGAAAGAAATTAGAGACAGAACGAAGAAATGAATGGATGGTACGCACCGCGACGCATGGCGCGAAAGTGTAGGGGATGCCCGGTGGCCCTGGTCTCGTGCGCCGTGGCCTCACCGATCCGCTTCACGAGATGGGGGTCCCTGGTGGCGCCGAGGCCCGACGTTGTGGGGGAAGATGGTGGCGTTGTACACGTCGTTGTTGCCGTGCACGGCGTCGATGCCGTAGATGATGGGGATGCCCAGCCGCGTCTTGAGCGCCGCCTTCTGCATCTTGGTCACCATCTTCTGCCACACCGACGCCGACGCCTTCGCCTCCGGCACGCTGCCGCCGCCGCTCAGCACGCTACCTGCACGATGCATGTGCGCGTTAGTGAGCCAGAGGGTTGTTACGGCCACCGGCCGGCGATGACGATGACAAGACGATCGCCGGCGGCTCACCGACGAAGTACTTCTCGATGACTTCGGGGGTCGCGTTGGCCCTCTCGATCTGCGACATCTGGCCGATCTTCTCCTCCAGCGTCATCCGGCCGAGGAGGTCCTGCACGCGCTCGTTGATGGGCTGCTTCGCGTCCTTGTACTTGACGTACTCCGCCGCCAGCGCCGCCGACGGCAGGAGGAAAGCGAGGACTAGGCACGCCACCGCCGTGGCCGCCGACGAGCGCGTCATCGCCGTCGTGTCACACGCACAGCAAAATCTTCTTGGATTCAGTCAGATGAGATGATCTCCTGCATTCAGAATGTTAGATCGAAAAAGGCATTCACTACGGCGTGCATGGAATGGAAGAAGAAACGACTGGAACGTACGATTTGGGTTGGCGAAGAGACTGAAGAAGATCTAGTGCGTGTTCTGGACTCACCCACCGGTTGAGCAGAGAGTGATGAATGAAGAGGAGCCGCTACCGGCAGGTGACTGGATTTTATAGAGACTGGCAGGGGCGTACGTCGTTTCCGCGATGCGGTTTGTAACAGAGTCGAGAGCCGATCCGATCGATCCCCGGGTCGTCGTCTGGGGGATCGGGGCGGAAGACCACAGGGTTTTCCGTTGTTCTGCAAGAGTGCGCGCGCGCTTGTGTAGGTGTTTGACTGAAGCGCATGGCCACTTGTTTGAGTGGCATCCAAGCCTTTCGGGACTGAACAGTGCGGGATTTGTTGCGATTGGTATGGGAGATGGGTGTTCGCGTAGCATCGAGACATGGTTGGAATTGATAAATACTCCCTCCGTCTTAAACTGCAACTGTAAATCAAATTCTAAAAATCTTAGAGAGTCAAATCATCTCAACTTTAATCAAGTTTATATAATAAAATAATAATATTTATAATATCAACTAAGCATAATTAGATTCATTAAATATATTTTCATATTACACTTATTTGGTGTCAAAAATCTACGTATTTCTCTCTATAATTTTGGTCAATTTTTTGTACACCGATAAATCCACGAATAAACTTCGCCCGCATCTCCATACCATCATGCACACAGGTCCAAGTATACATGTAAAAATCCCTCACAAAACCTTAAAACAAGAGGCTAAGATAACTTTTTTCTGGACAACTCGAATCATGAATTCAATGACTACTTTTCTTTCATAATACAAAAGCACATGATTGAAGAGCAAATTATCTAGCTTGTTTGACTAATCTATGAGCATCTTATTTTAGTAGCCAAATATGAAAGAAAATATGTTCAAATATACGGTTATAGTTTACCTAAAAATAATTCATAGGTTATCTACCGTGGCCTCACAAAATTCAAAGCCAACATAAATTTTCTTTCTTCTATCAATAGTATGAGTCATCCTTGTAAATTGTTCAATAATGGTCAGATTGAAACAGTGATCATATTGCTGCAACCTGCACAAGAATGATGAGATAGGAGTGGATAAAATTGAGATAAGCCATACTACGAAGTAGCAGCAAATACCTTAGTCATCTTGGCCTTGACCAATAAAAAAAAGTATTATGATTGGATCATAATAGTGACAATAGACAACCATAAATTATTATACAGTTTTAACAAAAAATATAGCAAGGTCGCATCGGCAATAAAATGTACAGATTAACGTTTACAACCATGCTCAGGACAGTGAGCTTAATTTCATAAGCACAGCGTCGCAAAAAAAAAAGTTCATAAGCACAGATATATAATAACCGTCGCTTGACATATACTCCCTCCGTTTCAAATTGTAAGTCGTTTCAAAAATCTTAGAGAGCCAAAGTATTTTTAAGTTTGACCAAAATTATAGAGAGAAATACGAAGAGTTATGACAATAAATAAGTGTATTGTAAAAACATATTTGATGAAGAATCTAACGATACCTAATTGATATTTCAAATATTATTATTTTATTATATAAATTTGGTCAAAGTTAAGATAGTTTGACCCTTCAGATTATTAGAATGACTTACAAGTTGAGATGGAGGGAGTATCTAATAAAGTCTAAACAACAATTTTAACCGTCGCCTAAAAAGAAGCTTTCTCGCGAGTCCCTAATGAAATACGTCAAGAAAAAAATGTTGTGGAAAATTAGAACATCGTTCATGATGTACCAAATGGTTGAAGTTCGAATGCTCTCTCGAGATTCTTTTTCGTGGCTGCTTGTGCTTGTGTGAATTTATTGTTTTTGTTGCCTTGTTAGTTCTAGTTCTGATAGATCTTCACAAAAATACCCCAAGAAGGCTAAATGCCAATCGGCGGTGCCGGCGGACCCAACTGAGGGAAGGTCTGCGGGCGCGAAAGGGGCCGGCGGCAGGGATGAGTTTAACGCGTGATGAACCAGAAATTTGTACTCACTTGTAGGATCAGCATAAATGGGTAGAGTGGATTCAGGGTGGAGAGGCAACAATTTTGGGTGGGTGGTTCTCCCAGTTCAGAAAAACATGCAATTCTAATACAATATATAATGTTTTAATATATCATGCTTGACCAATTATAAATAAAAACTTATAAATTCTTATAACATCAAATAAATAGCATTATATTAATTATAAAATATATTTTTATAATAAATTAATTTGGAGTTATAAATTTAGTCAAATATGAACAACCTTGCATGTAACCTATCGTTACATGTTTTTATGGGCAGAGGGAATAGTACATCGAAGGTCACTTTTTTTCCTTCACTACTAAAAACAAAGTAGTGGACTTATTTAGTCTACTGGGGATGCTCTAACCAGGCAAAGATTTTCTATATTTTAGGCACTAAATAAAGGAGATAATAACAGTTTTGTGCTATTGGACAAAGTATCTCCCCAAAAGATAGTATGAAGTAAGTTGTCCAAAATGTAAAAATTCTTTGTTGGCCCAAATCTAATTCACCTTGTTTCTTGAAGATCTTTATTAGTTGAATACTATCCGAATGCGGTTTAGTAAATGTATCAATTATCGTTCTGCTCACCATGAGGCTAAAGTTCTTGTACAGATCTACCAACCTGTTTAGTACTGCCTCAATCCCAAATTGTAAGTCATTCTAAAAATCTTGAAGAGTCAAAGTATATATTAACTTTAATCAAATTTATATAATAAGATAATAATATTTACAATATCAACTAAATATTATTAGATTTTTCATGAAATATATTTTCATAGTATACACTTATTTTATTTTGTCATAAATTTTTTGTATTTCTCTTTATATAATTTTGGTTAAATTTAATATGCTTTGACTCTTCAAGATTCTTGTAATGAGTTACAATTTGGAATTGAGGGAGTAGCTAGTTGTCGGTGCTAATTTTGGCGAGGCTAACACCGGCTAGTAAATATGTGTTTTGCGGTTGAGGCTACGGATGGTGTGCAAGGGGAACACAGGGATTATACTGGTTCAGGCCGAGCAAGCCCTACATCCAGTGGAGAGGAGAGTCGTGTTGCCTTGCACCGGGGTGCTTGTAGTAGGGGTTACAAGCTAGTCGAGAGAGGGAAGTGCTCCCAGGTCTCTTGTGAGTGTCTAAATGTTTACAAGTCGTTTGCTGTGGGTGAGAACTTGGAACTTCTTCGTCCGTTCTCCGTTCGTCCCCCTGTCTTTTTCCTAAAGCTGGTCTCTGCTCTCCCTTTTATAGCCGCAAGGGAGAGGCAAAGGCAGCTACGACGCTACCTATTAAAATAGTGAGGAGTTGCCGTTCCCCGTTTGACTAGCTTCTGCCTTTTCTCCGTGTCTCCGGGGTATGGGTATGGCTATCTTGGTTCGCGAGTTCCAAGGTAGAAACAGTCGTCTGACTATTTCATGTCGTCAGCTCTCTGGGTCTTCTGGATATGGCCGTCGTGGTCCGCACGACTTTGGTGAGTTCACACCTGCCGGCTATCCTTCCGTACGATGTGACAAGAGGGGGAGTCACCTTGGGGCGTTGTTTCCCGAGGCTCGGGATCCTGAAGGCGTGCCCGTACTTTCGTGTGGACGGCGCAGTGGGCGTCTTTCCCGAAACGGGGCGGCGCACCGTGGACCATACCGTGGAGGACAGGTGGTATGGCCGTCAGGGGCGTGCGAAGCACGGTCGCGTCGAGAGTCTCGCCCGACGGGACGGTGCTTGTAAAGTGGTCAGAGAGATCTCTTGTGGTCGAAGATTGCTCCACTGACATTACCTGTGCCTTGGATGTCTTCGCGAGATTGCGCTCGAGGGGGATAGGGAAGCTCGGACGAATCGGAGACTTGGGGCGCCGAGGATGCCGCTCTCCCGAGCTCTCCCGAGCTGGTGCCGCTCTCCCGTGCTCTCCCGAGCTCTCCCGAGGAGGCTCGGGCGAATCGGAAACTTGGGCGCCGAAGAGGCCGCTCTCCCGAGCTCTCCCGAGGAGGCTCGGGCGAATCGGAGGTTTGGGGCGCCGAGGACGCCGCTCTCCCGAGCTCTCCCGAGGAGGCTCGGGCGAATCGGAGACTTGGGCGCCGAGGAGTGCTGTCCCGAGGAGGCTCGGGCGAATCGGAGACTTAGGCGCCGAGGACGCCGCTCTCCCGAGCTCTCCCGAGCTGGTGCCGCTCTCCCGTGCTCTCCCGAGCTCTCCCGAGGAGGCTCGGGCGAATCGGAGACTTGGGCGCCGAAGAGGCCGCTCTCCCGAGGAGGCTCGGGCGAATCGGAGGTTTGGGGCGCCGAGGACGCCGCTCTCCCGAGCTCTCCCGAGGAGGCTCGGGCGAATCGGAGACTTGGGCGCCGAGGAGTGCTGTCCCGAGGAGGCTCGGGCGAATCGGAGGCTTGGGCGCCGAGGACGCCGCTCTCCCGAGCTCTCCCGAGGAGGCTCGGGCGAATCGGAGGTTTGGGCGCCGAGGAGGCCGCTCTCCCGAGCTCTCCCGAGGAGGCTCGGGCGAATCGGAGACTTGGGCGCCGAGGAGGCCGCTCTCCCGAGCTCTCCCGAGGAGGCTCGGGCGAATCGGAGACTTGGGCGCCGAAGAGGCCGCTCTCCCGAGCTCTCCCGAGGAGGCTCGGGCGAATCGGAGGTTTGGGGCGCCGAGGACGCCGCTCTCCCGAGCTCTCCCGAGGAGGCTCGGGCGAATCGGAGACTTGGGCGCCGAGGAGTGCTGTCCCGAGGAGGCTCGGGCGAATCGGAGGGTTGGGCGCCGAGGACGCCGCTCTCCCGAGCTCTCCCGAGGAGGCTCGGGCGAATCGGAGGGTTGGACGCCGAGGAGGCCGCTCTCCCGAGCTCTCCCGAGGAGGCTCGGGCGAATCGGAGACTTGGGCGCCGAGGAGGCCGCTCTCCCGAGCTCTCCAGAGGAGGCTCGGGCGAATCGGAGACTTGGGCGCCGAGGAGGCCGCTCTCCCGAGGTCTCCAGAGGAGGCTGTCATTAGTGGAATGATTCGTGGGCCTCTGTAGACGCGGCCTTCGTGGGCTTCCACTGGTCTTACTTGGGCCAGACCAAGTTGGGAATGAGCGTTTTTGCATGGAAGTTGGGTACCCCTAACTTTGGTAACCGACTATAGTTCATCGCTCAACTGTCGAGGTACGACATCAAAACATTCCAGCTCTGCCAGTAACGTTTTTAAGTTATCTTGTGTCGAAGGATTGTCCAGATACTTGTGCTACTCAAAAATCACATCTATACAAGCATTCGTGCTGATCTTACACCCGAGATGTGCACAGCGCTACGTGCACGCTTAAACGATCCGGCCGATCATATCATCTCGTCGGCTTTGGACGCCATGGGGTTGGACGTCATGGGGTACGACTGGTTTCCGTGCACCGACTGCTCGTACGTCTCGCCGTCGCCCCACACCGCGTACGCGTCCTCCCCGTGGATGGCGTCGTCGCCGGCGGCCAGCTGCTCCTCGCTGAGGCGTAGCGGCACGACGAGCCGGACGACGAGGCACACCGCGGTCGTCACGGCGACGTTGAGCGCGACGATGAAGGCGATCCCGGCGAGCTGCAGGCCCACCTGCCGGAGCCCCGCGGCGGCGCGGCCGTCCTTGAGGGCGTAGACGAGGCCGACGTACCGGGGGTCGTCGCCGAAGAAGAGGCGGCTGAGCCGGGGCTCCGCCAGGACCCCCGTGAGCACGCCGCCGAGGCTGCCGGCGACGCCGTGCGTGTGGAGCACGGCGAGCGTGTCGTCGACTGCGCTTCAGGAACCGGCTCCGCTTGTGCAGCACCATCATGGTGCACCAGGGCACGCTCCCGGAGACGGCGCCCATGAGCATGGCGGCCCAGCCCTGCACCAGCCCCGCCGCCGGGGTGATGCACACCAGGCCGGTGATCATGCCCTGCACGGCGCCGATCACGGAGGGCCGCCCGAAGATGGCGCAGTCGAGGCAGAGCCAGACCAGGATGCTGGTGGCCGTGCACAGGTGCGTGTTCACGACGGCCAGCGACGCGTCGATGTTGGCGGCGTACGGCGCGCCGCCGTTGAACCCCGTCCACCCCATCCACAGCAGGCCCGCCCCGGCGAGCGTCAGGAGGATGCTGTTCGGCGGGAACGCCTCCCTGTCCTTGGCCGTCCTCGGACCCACCTGCCGATCGATCGATCGATCGTTCGAAATAAGCTTCTGCACATCGATCGGAAGAACATGGCGAGAAGAGAAGACGGTTACGAGCCTTACCCAGTAGGCGGCGGTGAAGCCGGCGATGCCGGAGGAGAGGTGGATGACGTATCCGCCGGCGAAGTCCATGACGCCGGCCTTGAAGAGGAACCCGTTGGGGCTCCAGAGGCTGAAGGCCCCGATGGAGTAGGAGAAGGTGAGCCAGAGCGGGACGAAGAGCATCCAGGCCCGGAAGTTGACGCGGCCGAGGAGCGAGCCGGCGACGAGGATGAGCGTGATGGCGGCGAAGACGAACTGGAAGAAGAGGAGCGTGGCCGCCGGGTAGGCGCCGGCGAAGCCCTGCTGGGTGAGGAAGGACTGGTCCAGCGCGGCGAGGTCGGGCCGGCCCACGAAGGGGAGGAGGCGGTCGCCGAACGACATGCGGAAGGCCCACAGGCACCAGCAGACGAAGGTGGCGGCGAAGGCGTAGAGCGCCATGAATGCCGAGTTCACGGCCCACTTCTTCTTCACGATGCTGCCGTAGAGGATCACCAGCCCCGGCACGCTCTGCAGCCCCACCAGCGTCGCCGCCGCCAGCTGCCACGCGTTGTCGCCCTTGTCAAGCCACTCTGGCGCCGCCTCCGTCGCCATCGAGATCGGCGGCCGGCCGGGCGATCGAGGGAAGACAACGCAGTCGAGCGAGTGCAGTGCTCGGCACGAGGAGATGGAGAAATCAAACAGTCGCCAAGTGGAAAGAGTAGAGAGATATATAGGAATGGAGGGGCGGAAACGTCTGCGAGGGAGGAGCGGAAGATGCGCAGATTGTTTCAGATACTTTGAACGATGAGATTCTGCTGTGCGGCAGGCTGGATGCTGAATCTGTCCGCGTTTTTGGGTGGTTTTCTGTTTTTCACTGCAGCAGTGGTGCCTATTCACCACAATTACCGCGTGATCTCTTGTTATGGCCGAGAATTTTGCATCAGGGCTGTGTGCTGTGTGTCTTATACAACGGCTGTCATATTGACTCGTATTAACTGTGTAGTACCAAAGAACCAAATGCTTGAAGCAGTCTAACTCTGAAAAAGTTAAGCCTATCCGACGGCAATACCAGAGATCAGCTTCATCGCAACTCGCAAGGCTGTCCTGCATGCAAGTGGCGGAGTTTCTTATGAAGATTTTGCATATATGAATTTGTTTCCGTTCCTCCAATTGTACCATAAATGATGGCCAGCTTTGGCTTCATGGATGCCATCCAATTCGTAAGTATACTCCTTGGAATCTTGGATTGAGTCAGCACCATATGTAAGTGCCATATGTAGACAACATATAAACTTCCATTGCAAAAGTTATGCCAATGCATAGTTCAAACTTAGCATGCAAAAAAAAAAAAAAAACCCGAATAGAGAACACCAGTTCCGTCAGTTAACTTTCAATATCTCAGTTGGAGCAACAGTTTTGGGGGAACTGGAGAAGCGTAGGCTCATAGGCGTCAATAACGATCAAGAATCCATACAGATTGAGCCAATAGAATGCCACTATTACCTATAATCAATTTAACACCAACACTAACAGAAACCTCAAAAGATTCATAGAATAGCCTGCACTCAAGGAAAAACGGACAAGAGAACAGGGAAGGGCTTTGTCGTGGTATCTCCAAATGACTATGAACTGTTCATTTGATTAGATTTACTTTCTAGAAGATAATGAGTGTTTAATTTTTAACTTTGTAAAATAAGGTAGATAAGGAAACTTTTGGATACAAACATGTTTTTATTATATATATAATTGATGTATACATGATCTATCGGATGTGGTAATTTTTTTAATTTTTTCTAACTTCAGATTTGACATAATTTAAAATAGCATAACCTATCATGATGGATGACTAACTTGAGCGCACGGCCGGCGTCGATGGCGGACGCGTCGCAGTAGAACCAGCAAGATGCAATGATGGGATCTTTAGCGAGAGAGAACTCGTCCAGAGGAAGAAGCCGGTGAAGGAGAGAGTAAGGGTCGGCTCTAGGAACAAGTTACAGGAGACGATGCCAGTCGATCCAGCAAAGACACTTGTCGCTGCTGACTGCTAAGCGGGCAAAGTTCCATTTGCCGCCAACATCAACAGATCCGGGTACGGATGATGATCGCAGCCAAAAGATATTGTCAGCATAGACCTGGTTCTCGTTCGCTTCGTCTCAAGAAGCCTATGGATGCGAGGTTCATCACGTGCCGGTACTCCACCCCAGGAGGAGGAGGAGGAGGAGGACGACGACGACGACGACGACGGTGGCAGGCGACCATTGAGGTGGGCAAAGTCATCTATGTCCGGCAAGGTACAAATGGGGAGCCTTATGAGCGAGGAGGAAGGGCTATCCACATCGGAGGCATCGGAGATGAAGAAGTCCTGCGATAAAGCTCTTGTAGCGTCCATGTCCACCAAACCGACGCCGGCTGAACAGGGCGAGATGATGGTGGGTCGCCAGAATGGCTAAGGGCGTCTGTTCGCAGGGATATGGAAAGCCCGGCAACTGCGCGTACAGACGGGAGATTGCCGGGGCATCGTCGAGCTTGAAGGCGACGCGGAAGCGGGCGCCCCACGAGGTGGTGCCAGATGCCCTGACGGGCGCCTTGCTTTCGTCCGGGAAAGACTTTTCGTCGTTCCAAGGGCTCCAGCATCACCCAGTTGGGGAAGCTAGCAGCGACGGACACGGCGACCTTGAGATAGATTGGGAAATTTATTTCAACAATATCTATGTTATCCGGTTCCTTCAATTGTACTCCCTTTCTATTTCAATTTATAAGTCGTTTGACTTTTTTAGCCTTAAGTCTGACCACCAGTTTTATTCAAAAATTTATGTAAAATATCATTTTTTTTATTATGACATGCTTTATTATTAATAAAAGTTCTTCAAAAATAAGTTAAATTTAATATTTTTTTAAATTTTTTAAATAAGACGAGTGGTCAAATTTAGTGTTGAAAAAGTTAAACGACTTATAAATTGGAACAGATTAAGTACCACGAATGCTTGCCCGTTTGGCTTCATGATGCCATCCAATTCGTTGAGCATCCTCCTTGGCTCGAGTCAACACCATATGTACGTGCCATTTGTAGACAACATACTATAAATGAATCCGTTACAAAAGTTACCACGGCCGAGGACCAACCCTAGACAGCATTCTCTGTTTACGGCCTGGAGATTAGTTACGATAGGGATCTCATGTCAATGCATAGTTCAAACTTATGGCATGCCAAGAAACGAATAGAGAACACCAATTCCATTAGTTGAGTTTCAAATTTCTCAGTTTGAGCAACAGTTTTGGGGGAACGAGCGAAGCATAGGCATGACTGCATGAATAACGATCAAGAATCCACACAGATTGAGTCAATAGAATGCCACTATCACCTATAATCAATTTTAACATCAACACTAAAAGAATGGGGGTTCTAAAATACCAAAAAACTGAACTCATCTATATACCAAACCTCAAAAGAATCACCGAATAGCCTGCACCCAAGGAGAAACGGACAAGATAACAGTGAATTGCACAGTTAATTTCCACACTGTCCACAATCAAAGGGAAATGCTTGCATAGAGACTTCCAATAGATTTTCCTCAGGAAGAAGAGCTTTAATAACCAGCACAGCATGCTCAAGCAACAACAGCAGGGCCCTATTTTTCAGGAAAAAAAAACAAAGTAAGTTTCAGAAGTCTGAGGATATAAAAGTGCAACTCAGTAAGCTACATAAATGGAGCTCCCTAGTCCCTAGTTCAAAATATTTCCAGAGGGATGCATATCAATTAGCCTAGGAAGGGCTACAAAAGAAGCAATTTGTTCCTAGAGTTATATGGCTTCTTCCTTTATCAGTGGTTATGCACCTTGATTTTAGCCAAAGGCAACAAATAGGAACCCTAGAATTGCAAATCTGTTTCTTATGACATAAATGTCCATGTCGCAGCATGGATATCCAAAACTTCATGGTCAAACTGAAAAACTGTTCTAATAGCACTATACATCTGGTTATTTCCATCCCGACCTTATTATTTGTTCTCAATGTCACAATTTTATTATTAAGAGACACTGACCTGGCAATGCTTTCGAGACTATGATAGGACCAGGTCTATTATATATATATGCAAATATCCTGTTCAGCTGGTCATCTTAAATGAATATCCACTAATGGAAAAGATTGTGCTATATCAGCCATGAGTGTAGAAAAGGAAACGATGATGCTTAGCTACCAAAGTTACATACGCTCTGCAATCTGAAGCTATTTGGCATGCTTTTCTATAATTTATTTATTACTGAGTAGCAAGCAATAGTCTTAATTATCAGTTATCACTTACTTTGGCTGTTAGATTTGACACAGCTAATTGGAACTTTTCTCTGGTTCTTGAGCCAGCAACATGACCAGCCTTGGCGACCTTGCTAAAGGCACCATTCAGCCAGCTTGTTCCAGCAGACACATACCTGCAAGTTGGAGAAAATCCTAGAAGAAATTAGCAATACTCTAAAGAAACCCATGGACATGAAGGTTTTATGTCCTCAAATACGGCAAAGTGTGCAGGTATTCAAGGTACAACAGATCTGATATTAAATTCGAAGCCATATACTCGAATGTATATTGTTTAAGCATTAACAAAAGCGAGAACAAGAAGAGACCTGTTGGTTTTCATAGCAGAGCCTGTATCATTTAGCTTGCGCTCTGCAGCCAGCAAAGCAGCCATTGTTTTATCAGAAACATGCAATCTTTGGTCTACCTGATTTCACCTTTTCATTGACAACTGATATCCCATTGTTTATCTTCTCTGAAAGCCCAACACGCTTATCAAAGGAATTGATCCTCGCTGATGCATTAGCCCTCAACTGATGCTTCTCATCAAATGCTTTAGCCTTGTTCACAGCATCTTGTCTCATTGCTGAACCCTTTGCAATCACATTTGTCATGACATCATGGGCCTTGCTCACATAGACACGGCTATTGGGACTGCCATTGGCCTATACAGCAAGACAAGAGAACTTTTCAATAATGACAACTGCCAGCGTAATACAATGTGTATGAAATAATACGAGATAATACACTAATGCACTTCGTATAAGTTTTAGGTACAAAATTTTATTCCTAATAACCATTTTAATCAATGACTGGTAAGCTTTTTACCAGTGGTGGGTAACTTGCAAACATCATAAAACTTCCCAAATAGTATACATGCAGATAGGCTCCAGTTTATTTATTTTATTTACCCATGGGGGAGGGGTTTCAGATATGCAATCAGTATTCAGTTAAAAGATTACAAGATGTTGCACTCCCTACAACCATCATTTATAAGAGATGTTTTTGCTGCCGTTTTCTCACTATTCCCCTGCCCCCTAGTTGATGGGAGGTTCATGATCTAACTACAAGGAAGAATAGAAGTTAAAAAAAAAAAAAAGCATTGGGAAATACCTCTGAGGAGTACTCCAATTCTGCATTAGGAGCTGAACTCGTACTTGTCACCTCATGGACCATAAGTTGCTGCATGATTTTCAAAATGGAATCTCAATTAAAAATAAGGACCGATTGCATTTATGTAAAATAATTAGCTCAGTAGTGTACCTGTTCAGTAACAGGGATGTAGATGTAATCTTCAGCAGGGGTTATGTTCACAATTTGGTCCACAATTGTTGCTCCCTGGAAAAACAAAGGTAACCAGAAATTAAAAAAATGTAATCAGTGCCTTTTGTTTGACAATGCTGCAGATCCATCAAGCTATCATGTTGCGATGCAAAACAGAGAGAATACACTGTGATGTATTTCACTTAGAACATATACAAACAGGAAGAACCTTGCTCTACTGCAGCAAAGGCTATTTCAAATTTGAATTGTCATTTGCAAATATAGAAATATCCTACATGCTTACTTCTTACAAGGATGGCAGATTGGTGAAGTCAGAGAATCTGAAGTCAAAGTAAGCATATAACCTATTTTATTCCTCACATCCCGTGTCAAATTAAGCAGGCTTTAAAATAATCAATATCTTTGTTCTCTTGGCTTATATTCACCAATGTTCAATGGCCTTCTAATGAATTTACTAACGACCTAAGGATCCCCAACCATTTTTTGATTGCCAGTGCATGAAGCACATGGCATATGGTCAAAGAAATTTAAACAATCATTTTTCTATCTGTTTTAAATATAGTAAAAAGGACCATTCAAGAATTCAGCATGTTCAAGGATCCTCGGATTCTGTGACAGAACTCCATTCAAAACAAGGCCAGATTGAATAACCTATTAATATGTATGGATATTTTCTCTATATCTTTCCACTTGATTTATACACCAGAACAGGCTATGCATACTATATGCGATTCACCACGTAAACCAAAAGACCTGGTTTTTTCTCTCCATCCCTAGCTGGCTAGCTGGCTAGCTCCTATGATTGATGCAACCGACACCAATTTTGTCTTATTATGGAACCTGTATGCTGCATACCCCCAAGCGTAATAGATATACTGGCAGTCGCCCACACAACACATTGAATAGAATACGAGTTCTACAAACACCAGAACGAAATAAACAGAAAAAAAAATCCCCTCAACATGTCAGACCAATTGATGCACAAAGCCATACCGACAGGAGAAGCGCAATCTCGAGGGCCTTGGGATCTTTGAATGTAACGTAGGCCGTCCTCCCCGACGACACTGCATCACTGCAACCAGCAACCAGTGGCCAAAATCACAATGCAGTTCAAAATACAAGCCGAAAAGGGAAAAAAAAACGCGAGTAATAAAACATCAAAAAGAAAACAAGAAAGCAGAGAAATAGAGAAGGAAATCAAGAGGTGCTCACAATCTGATGTCGACGTGCTCGATTTCGCCGGAAAAGGAGAAGAACTCGCGCACCTCCCGCTCAGTCGCCAGATCTGAGATGTTCCGCACCCGCACCGTCCTCACCACCCTCTTCCCCATCTCCTGCTGGGGAAAGCAGCCGCGGAAAACCGTCAGAATACATCACCTCAGACGACCTTCTCCGACCCCCCAGCACAAGACGCCGACGCCGCCTAACAAGAGCACCAATAAAACGCTCACCTCCATGGCGTGGCGCCGAGAAGGAACTCAGAAGAAGCGGTCAAATGAACCGGCACCAATTTCGCGCTGCGCGAGAGAACCCGCAGCGGGAGCCGGGGTAAGAGGAAGGCGCTGTGGCTGGGCAAGGCAGGCAGGACTCCTTGGTGCTCGGGCGATTGGCAATGGCTGGCGTGGTCCGGTTGGTTACTCGTCGCCGCCGCGGGTTGCTGCCGCTACTTTTCTTTTCTTGAGCTGTTCGCTGCCTCGGTGGCCGAGGGAAATTAATAACGAAAACGAACCAACTCCTCCTTCCAAATCAGCCACGCAAATTCCTCTTCCACCCTCCGCACAATGACTCGCCAAGCGGGGATCCCGTCAAGAGGGTCCAGGGGCAGAAGCGTCATTTCGTGGCCTGGTCATACTACTTGGGCGACATGCTGGCTGCTGAGTTTGCTTGGCGACGGCGCCATCTCTCCTGACCTGTAAAACCATTTTTTTATTCGAAAAAGAATTAATTATTTATTCACATTAACTGCGCTAAGTAATGACTCTGGAGCGACTGGTCCAACCAATCAGTGGGTGGAAGTGGGCCCATCTCATTGTGGGCCATGTGGGGCCGGGCTGGTCTCTCGCGCTGCGTGGGTCTCTTGATTTGATTTGGGGTGCCGCCGCGTCACGGGCAGTGGTTAGGTGTAGGCAGTGGTGATTAGGCCCGCTGGGCCGGCCCTGTCGGGCTCATGTGCTGCAACCGTCGCTTTCTTGCTCTCCACGGGCCATGCCAAATAATTTGCACATTTGCATGTGGATGTGGGGGTGGCCCGTGCCCAAAACTGTTGGGCGGTCGCAGCTCCCAAGCTTCTTTTAATTTTTTTTTTTAGCGCCCCAAGCTTCTATTCTACGGAGTATAGCAGAATTTACCAGGAGTATTTCTTTTCTTTTTACTTT
This sequence comes from Eremochloa ophiuroides, assembly GCA_038502445.1. NCBI lineage: Eukaryota > Viridiplantae > Streptophyta > Magnoliopsida > Poales > Poaceae > Eremochloa > Eremochloa ophiuroides. The sequence goes on from JAHLJS010000002.1 coordinate 10,333,363, forward strand.
TTAGCGTCCCAAACTTCTATCCTACGAAGTACAGCAGTATTTACCAGGATTTTTTTTTGTTTCGAAAGTTTCCTTGTCATTTTGACAGTTTCGTGACCCGCGCAGCCACGCTGAGCAAGACATAGAGGATATATGATTAGTAGTTAATTTCACCTTTACCACCTGCTTAATTCTAAGTGTAGCTTATAACTGGTTATTAGTGATACGCGAAGTACCCAAGTAGGATATAAGTCATCTTAATGTTCATCTATTCTTATTTTTTTTATATAAAAGGGGGTCTTCCCTGCTTTTATATTTAAAAAAAACACACACGAGTTTGCTTCAATATCATGACATAAATGCCTTACATTCTAGCCTCATGGCTATTTTCAGCACTGTTCCACATGGTAATATCATCTACCGAATACTGAATAACACGCACTTCGCTGTCTTCATTGGGATATAAAGCTGTAACGTTGGAAGCCATACGCCGAGCATCCAATGATTCTGACCCTGATGACGACCGCCAGGTTGTTTCACATTAGTTGAGGCGGTGATGATGCTCTTGACCCCAGCTGTAGGATCACTTGTTCGATAGAATCCCCCCACCTCTTGCTTCATCATTGGCATCCAGTCTCCTCAACATCTTGGCTATCTTGTGTAGCATATCTTTTATTCCCATCGACACGCGACTTTGAAAACACAATTCATCTCGAAATTTACAAATTGACCATAAGACGACAGAAGATACTACATTTGTCACCATATACTTCTTGTTGGCTATCAAAAAAACGCACAACAGATTCAAAAAACTGTCCTGGACACAAATCCAGGAGCTCTGAGACATGTTTTCATATCAAATTCACATAGCAACATTCGAAAAATTGGTGGTTAATAGATTCATTTTTATTACACATTAGGCAAGTAGGGTCACTGACTTCCCTTTTCTTAGCTAAGCATCTCTAGTGAATAGCTTACCCTTAGACGAGAGCTAGAGAAAAAAACTGAACCCTCAGAGGGATACACAGTTTCCAGATGGAATTAACAAACACTAGAGTAATCCCTCTAAATTTCACCACAACATAAAGAGATTGGACAGTATATTTCCCTGAAGAGATATAACTCCACACATGTTATCCTCTTCATCAGAAAGAGCAATAGTACTAATTAAATGTATCAGGTCCCACCAAAGATTTATGACGTGTTTAGAGACAGCTCTTCTAAACGTAAGTTTCAAATCCACTCCATCCCACACCTCCCTGACAGTACGACCTTGTTGTTCATTAATAACATACAAACGCCTAGTACGTTATACGCGATAAGTACTGACCTTGTTGTTCATTAATAACATACAAAAGCCACTACACGATAATTACAGTGCTAAAATTTCATATTAATTTTTAAGCATTTGAATGTTCTCAAATTAAATAACTCAAAACTAGAAAGTTGTAGATCGCGTCGAGATCTAAAAATCATCTTCATTTGCTATCGTATTGAAAAGTTATTGTTTTTCAAAGTATTTTGGTCTGAAGAGTATTTTGGTTTTTTTGTTACCACTCATGAGCTGGTTAATTGATGGAATGAACAGAAGGGCAAAAAAAACTAATCAAATTTTATTTTAGGGTCAAATATCAAAGTTGGATAAAGACAGGGCCAAAAAATTAAACCATGTTTCTTTAGAGAAAAAAAACTAATTCTCTCTTTGTTTAATCACACATGTGTCCACATTCTCTTTTTAGACACTCAAGGCAAAATACCTCACATGTGCACGTCCTTTATATCTGTCATCACATGCATTGTTTTGCTTGTTGTCAACGGTAGAAGAGAAACAATATTCGGATTTGCTTCATTTCATATCATCGTGGTCAAACAGCCACGACCAAAGCCCATGCGAGAACGCAAAACTTTCAGCCCAAACATCAGAAGGGCTAAGAGCCCACCGCTGCGAGGCCCTATCCTCCGTTCCTCCTCCCCAAACGCCGGCACTGCCTCCCTGAGGCCTCCTGAGCTCCATCTCCTGTCATGCCGCCGCCGCAGTAGAGCTAGCAAGCCAAGGGTAGCATGCGCCGCGGCCTGCGCCGCGGGTTGGGCATCCTCCTCGTCCCGCTCCCGCAGCACGCACCCAGCCGCCCGCCGCCGATCTCTCTCGCGGCTCTCCTTCTCCTCCCCCGCCGCCTCAATGGCTTCTCCCGCCGCTCCTTCTGCAGCTTACCTAGCGGGGGCCGCGCCGTCGAGCAGTTCTCAGACGACGAGTACGACCACGAGTACGAGGACCTTCGGGTTCGTGCTACATCCAGCTGCGCAGGCGCACGGATGATACCTCTGCGTGACCTGCAGCGGAATTCTTTTTGTTTTCATTGTTCTTTCGCCGCCTCGGAATGATTTCTTACTACACGTGCAGCCATCGTCATCAGTGGCGAACATCGACGAGTGGAGGTGGAAGCTGAGCATGCTCCAGCGCAACGCGGAGGAGCAGGAGATCATCTCCAGGGACCGGAGGGACCGCCGGGATTATGACCAGATAGCCAACCTAGCCAAGAGAATGGGCCTCTACAGGTTTTGTGCTGTCATTTCTCAGCTCCTGCCTATCAACTATCCATGCACTTGTTGGAAAAGAAACCGAATGGAACTTGAATGCTGGGTGTGAAATGGCAGTGAGATGTATGGGCGGGTGGTGGTTGCTAGCAAGGTACCACTGCCGAACTACAGGCCTGATCTAGACGACAAGCGGCCACAAAGAGAGGTTTGTCTGTTGAACACAATGGCAAGATCACGTCTTTACTTTCATTTCAATTTGCTAGTGCTGAAAGGGTGTTTATTATTTACCCTTTGTGGAAACAAACAGGTGGTGATCCCGCTGAGCTTGCAGAGGAGAGTTGAAGGACTTGTGCAGGAGCATCTAGACCGTGCACTCTTACCACTGGATAAATGTGGTGGAAACACAAAAAGTGGCTCTGATATGACTGAGCATGCGAGACTGGATGAGCAGCCTGATTCTCTGCTTGATCGGTCTGTCATGGAGAAGATACTTCAGAGGAAGAGCATTCGGATGCGGAATTTTCAGAGAAGTTGGCAGGTACTTCATATGGTTTGTAATCCTGTACATATTAGATAAAGAAAAAGGTAATTTACAAAAGCCTTCTGCGGCTCTCATAATCAGAAATGAAGATGGGTAATTTCATGTTATACTTCTAACATAGGAATCACCTGAAGGTGCTAAGATGCTAGAATTCCGGAGATCACTTCCAGCATACAAAGAAAAAGAAAGGCTTCTAGCTGCCATTGCACGCAATCAGGTATGCAATATTGTAAATTATGCATAGACATCTATCAGGCATATAAACCATCACAAGACATGATTAGCAACCTTTTTTTTTTTTTGTTATTTCTCTGACATTCTTGTAAAATGGTAGGTCATTGTAATTTCTGGTGAGACAGGGTGTGGTAAAACAACACAGCTGCCTCAGTTTGTATTGGAATCAGAGATTGAGTCTGGTCGAGGGGCCTTTTGTAACATAATTTGTACACAACCACGAAGAATATCTGCAATGGCAGTTGCAGAAAGGGTATCCACAGAGAGAGGAGAAAATCTTGGCGAATCCGTAAGTCAGAAATTTCCATTTGTCACTCCTGCTACTGTAGCTCATCTTTAGTATGTGTAAGGAACAAGGACAAAAGTCCTTACTAGATTCTCTCTATTGTATTTGCATACGATACTAGCTTTTTTAATAGGTTGGCTATAAAGTCCGATTGGAGGGAATTAAGGGAAAAGATACACATTTGCTTTTCTGCACCAGTGGCATCTTACTGAGACGATTACTGAGTGACCGAAACTTGAATGGTGTGACTCATGTATTTGTTGATGAAATACATGAAAGGGGCATGAATGAAGGTTAGATACAATATTTAGATTGCTCCCTTTACTGCTGTTGAGGTTATATCTTTGTTCAGTTCACCACAATTCTGTTATTGCATTGTTTTATAGATTTCCTATTGATTGTACTAAAAGAGCTGTTATCACGGCGCCGTGATTTGAGGTTGATATTGATGAGCGCTACTCTAAATGCGGAACTCTTCTCAGGTTATTTTGGAGGAGCGCCAACTATCCATATTCCTGTGAGTTATTGTGTCTTTGCACCGAAGTTATCTCACATATTGTGTAAATTGTTCCTTTTTCGCCTTCCATAACTCTGACAAAGCTGCACTGATCTTATATTTGTGTTGTTCTCTTGAATGTTAATTCAGGGGTTTACACATCCAGTAAGGGCACATTTTTTGGAAGACATATTAGAGAGGTCAGGCTACAAGTTGACCTCAAGCAATCAGCTTGATGATTACGGGCAAGAGAAAGTCTGGAAAACTCAGAGACAGCTATTGCCTAGAAAAAGGAAAAATCAAATTACTACACTTGTCGAGGTACTTCCTTTTATCTAAACAGAAGTTAATATAATTCTTTCTAGACATTCTTCTGATACTGTTAATGTACTATGCAGGAAGCCCTTAAAAATTCAAGCTTTGAGACATATGGTTCCAGGACACGTGATTCTCTAGTGAATTGGAATCCTGATTGCATAGGTTTCAACCTCATAGAGGCTGTTCTGTGCCACATATGTCGCAAAGAGCGACCTGGTGCTGTTTTAGTTTTCATGACTGGATGGGACGATATTACTTGTTTGAAGGATCAACTGAAAGCACATCCTTTGTTAGGTGATCCGAATAGGGTTTTGCTGCTTGCATGCCATGGTTCTATGGCTACTTCTGAGCAGGTAATTGCTCTAATCTGGCATATCATAGTGATGCTGATGTAACTAAATCCTAGACCACACCTATTGTGCCTGAATTGATATCATATACAACAGGTTTATCTTGTTGATTAGCTCTTTGATGTCTGTTATCCTGAGCATCCCTTCTGTGTTTCACGTCTACATTTTTATCTTGTTCACAGAGGCTAATTTTTGAGAAGCCACCTCCTAATGTTCGGAAGGTAGTCCTTGCCACAAACATGGCAGAAGCAAGTATTACAATAAATGATATTGTTTTTGTCGTTGATTGTGGTAAAGCAAAGGAAACCACATATGATGCTCTAAACAATACTCCCTGTTTACTCCCCTCATGGATTTCGAAAGCTTCTGCACGTCAGGTGAATTGTTAGCTTCTGTTTGCTTGTTTCATCTTTCATGTTTCATCAGTAGATCTTTTCTTTGACTCAAATTTGAGACTTCTGTTCAATTATAATCCCAATTCCTGACCAAAAGAACTTTGTTCCATTGGCAACACCAAGGTCAAAAGACCTATTTATTCAGCTGACATCTGGGGTTATTTATGTTTGTTTAATTGCAATAGTCCTTAACTCTATTAACCTTCCACGTGTTTCTTTCTCTCTCAAACCTTTCATAAGCTATCTTTTTGTTCTGTTTCAGTATTCACTGGTTACAATTAGAAGGCCAACAATAACAAGTGAAAAAAAAAAAAAAATCCCAATGAGTCAAATTTGAGCACAACCTTTTGAGTCTTGACTCATATATTATCACACTCGACCACTTTATTTACATTACCATCTATTCACCTTTGTGAATGCGACAAGTCTCATAGTACCCATTGTCTTAATGCAGAGGAGGGGTAGGGCTGGCCGTGTGCAACCTGGAGAATGCTACCATCTGTACCCTAGATGTGTGTATGATGCATTTGCAGACTATCAGCTTCCAGAGCTTCTTAGAACTCCTTTGAATTCATTATGTCTGCAGATAAAAAGTTTGCAAGTTGGCAGCATTGGGGAGTTCCTATCAGCTGCTCTACAGCCTCCAGAACCACTAGCTGTATGTGTTTAAATCATACCTTGACACTTCCATATGCCCTTTTTCTCATTGGCTTTGTGTCTTTGTTGGATTTAGTGTCACATGAACTGAAATTTTTTAGCATGTGCACAGCATATAATTTTTTTAAGTAGGTAGTAAACAATCCTTCTTTTCATTTTGAACCATTTCCACTTACACTTGAAAAATATGTAGGTTGAAAATGCAGTGGAATTCCTGAAGATGATTGGAGCATTAGATGGAAATGAGAACCTTACTGATCTTGGTATGCAGCGTCTGTTGCTTCCCTGCATGCTCTGGAGAAACATTTAGAACTGAATCTTAGATTTTCTTATTCAACTTTGCAGGACGATACCTTTCCATGCTTCCAGTTGATCCAAAATTGGGAAAGATGCTCATAATGGGTGCAGTTTTTCGGTGCATAGATCCTATACTTACTGTAGTCGCTGGGCTTAGTGTTCGGGATCCTTTCCTTGTTGCCACAGGAAAAGAAGGATGTAAGCCTTTTAATTTCTGCCATTAGTGTGTATATTAGCACTTGAGTATTGGTTGCGAATCAAAATTTCCTTTTGAAAAAAGCTATATGTATGAGACAGTAAGGGCTTACATGGTAGTGAATGCAAAATATCAGACCATATAGGTGCAGTAAGGAAATTTCCTTTTGAAAAAAGCTATATGTATGAGACAAAAAATTTCCTTTTCAATACTGAAAAAAATGCATGTGGTGCTTTTTATTCAGCAATAAGCTTATTTGCATGAAGATAAGATGGCTTGGTTTTCATATTATACTTTATAAATTAGTTGGCAGGAACAGCAAAATCTAGATTCTCAGCAAAGGATTATAGTGATCATATGGCTCTCGTTCGCGCTTATGAAGGATGGAAGGATGCAGAGAGAGAAGGGTCTGCTTATGAATACTGCTGGAGAAATTTCCTTTCTTCTCAAACACTACAAGCCATTCACTCTCTTCGGAAGCAATTCAGCTATATTTTGAAGGATTCCGGTTTGATAGACTCTGATGGGAATACAAATAACAGTTTGAGCCATAATCAATCATTGGTCCGCGGTATTGTATGTTCTGGGCTTTTTCCTGGGATAGCATCTGTTGTGGTAAACAGCTGTTGACAATTACTCTGTGTATGTCCATTTTGTTAGGCTGGAATTAACAGTTCAACTCACTTTTTTCCTTTGCAGCATCGAGAAAGCTCCATGTCCTTTAAGACCATGGATGACGGCCAAGTTCTTCTTTATGTTGTAAGTGCATAGCAGAATGTCCTGAAATGTTCGTACGCAATGTCACGTTTAGTATCTAAGCTATCTATTCACCCCTGCTATCATATGCTATGATACCTTTCAAGTTGGCAAGTGATTCCATTCTTAGATACCTACTGATACCAAACTAGCCCTGATTTCTATATTTAAATTGCTGACATTGTTCTTAAATTCAGAATTCAGTGAATGCAAAATATGAGACCATCCCATATCCATGGCTGGTCTTTGGTGAGAAAGTGAAGGTGAATGCTGTCTTCATCCGTGATTCAACTGGAGTATCAGACTCCATATTGATTTTGTTTGGTGGTGCTGTAACAAAAGGAGGCATGGTACATCCTGTTTTACTAACAGATAGCTTTCTCATGGATTTTTGTGTTTACGTTGCTTTGCTTTATACCTTCTAACTGTCATGTTTCAGGCTGGGCACTTGAAGATGCTCGATGGCTACATTGATTTCTTCATGGATCCCAGCCTGTCTGAATGCTACCTGCAACTTAAAGAAGAACTTGATAAACTTATACAGCAGAAGGTGAGTCATGCAGTCAATTGGGTTCACTTTTCAAAGGGTTTTCTAGATTTTGTTATGTGCTTCCATTTTCTAGTTAACAATAACAAATAGTTAGTAGAAATCTTGCTGGTATGCAATAAAATCGACAGCCTTTCAGCCTGTTAGCAGTGGTCTGTGCTAATTTCAGTCAACCGCCGGACTGTAATACTTGTTGTGCGATCTGATAATTTATCTGTTCAACTCCAGCTTGAAGACCCAAATTTTGACATCCACAAGGAAGGGAAGTACATCCTTTTTGCTGTACAAGAGCTCGCCGCTGGTGACCTATGCGAAGGAAGGTTTGTGTTTGGCCGCGAGACGAGCCGTGCCAGGCTCCGGAACCCTGAGGACGACAGCAAGAGCAACATCATAAAGGACGGGATGAACCCCAAGAGCCTGCTGCAGACGCTGCTGATGCGGGCCGGCCACACCCCACCCAAGTACAAGACGAAGCACCTCAAGACGAACGAGTTCAGGGCCATGGTGGAGTTCAAGGGGATGCAGTTCGTGGGGAAGCCGAAGCGGAACAAGCAGCTCGCGGAGCGGGACGCCGCCATCGAGGCGCTGGGGTGGCTGATGCAGACGTCCGGCGTGAAGCCGCAGGATGAGAACGACGATGACTCGCCGCTGGACCTAACTGATAGCATGCTGAAGCTTCTCACCAGACCGAGGAGGCACTCTAAGAATAACTCTAGAAAACGATGACTTTTGGGTGAAGATTTGGACTGTCTGTAGACTGTAGATGGTCGCGCACATGCCCAAAAGAAGAAGAAAACAACAGCTTTTGTTACACGAATGGCTGAGGGTTTTGTTGTGGTGGTGCTACAGCTTACTGGATATTGATGCATTTCGATGTGATGGATCTGATGCAAAATGCTTCACTGCCTTTGTACATTTTTTTTTGATTTTCCACACGAAGTTATCCTCCAATCTGCTGACTGTTGTCACCGCAGAATACCTTGTACTGCGTGCACAGTTTTTTTATTCAATGCCTTTGTACATTTTTTTTAATTTTCCACACGAAGTTATCCTCCAATCTGCTGACTGTTGTCACCGCAGAAAACCTTGTACTCCGTTCACAGTTTTTTTTATTCAATTGAATAAATCACGAGGATCATTGCCAAGCCAAAATTTTTTTCTTCTCTTCACAAAATTTCTTTCGAACACTGTACAATTTTACCAAAATTATATCAAACACCTGTCGGTCGTCCTTTTCGCTTGTATAAAAAGAAACTTTGATTTTACTTTTTTTTTTTGGGGTAATTGAGCAGCCGAACATGCCAAGCAGCCAAAAATAGACGAATCCCACCGAGCCACCGAGGCAACCAGCCCGCAGCCGGCAGTCCTCCACCGAACTCGGAAATGAAGAGCCGAAGACGACCCGCGAGCGCTGACTAGTAGGCCTGGCCATTCGGTACCCGAAAAATTCAGGTCGGATAATTCGGCTATTTAGGAATTTCGGGTTTTAGAAATTGTTATCCTGATTTTAGTTAAAAAAGCACTATCCTAAAATTTCGGGTACCCGATAATTCAGGTTAGGTTCGGGTTTTTTCCCGATTTACCCGAAACTTATAAACCAGGCATTTTAGGAGAATTCTAATCACATTTTATAATAAACAACAATATTCATACAAATCATATCATGTCTTTATATCAATTAACAGCAAAACAACTATTAAGTTAGCATAAAATTACATTGATGCATAATAAATAACATATTTACGTTATACTAAACCAATTCATGTCTTCATATTTGATACATTTCGGGATTATTTGGGTAGTTCGGCTACCAGGGGAGCATTATCCCGAATTACCCAAACTAAATTCGGATTTTTACAATTACTATCCGAAATTGTGATCGGGTATTTGGGTTCGGGTACCTCGGGCCCGGGTTCGGGTAATTTGGGTTCGGGAATTGGGTATCGGGTATTTTGTCCACCCTTAGCGCTGAGGGCCCGGGAGGTGCGGCTGCGGCGTCGCCAAGCAAGGCGACCACCTAATCGTGTACTCCCTCAGTCCCAGAATATCGGTCGTTATAGAGTTTAAATATTGTCCATAAAATCTATCGCCATCTACTATCCATACCTACTCTGCAGCAAGGCAGGTTAGCACCACTTTCATTTGCCTGACAACCCCATCCCATCGGCCGTATAGAAAAACAAAAAGAAAGAAAAAAAATAAGGGCCAATTGTGCAACTGCCCCTGTTTTGGAGCTTAATTGCTTGTTTGCCCCCATTTTTTTTTTAACTTTGCTCATTTGCCCCTGTTTTGAATTACCCAAGCCACCGTTTGCCCCTATTTGTGGACACCGTGAGAATGTGATGAAAAATGGAATAAAAAAAGTTTGATAAAAAGAAAAATGGGAGAAAGACTAAACTACCCCTTATCTTCAAGTGAAGTCTGTGACTGAAACTCTCGTTCTCAGTCTCGATCTCGATCCGTTCCCCCGGCTCACTCTCCTCCGCGCTAGGGTTACTCGGCGTCGCGGCGGCACAGCTTCCACTCGCGGCAAGGGCGGGCGCGCGGCAGGCGGGATCGCGGCGTGCGTGGCGGGCGCGCCGGCGGGCGTCGCGGTGCCACGCGGGTAGGCGTCGCGAGGCCGTGCACGCGTCGCCGGGCCGTGCGGGCGGGCGTCGCGGGGCCGTGCGGGCCGTGCGCGCTCGCTGGGCCGTGCCTCGCGAGCGGGCGTCGTGGGGCCATGCGCGCGTCGCGGCGTCGCTGGGCGACAGCAGGCACGCGCGTGCGGGCGGGCGTCGTGTGGCCTTCGCGCGGGATCGGGCGTAGCGAGGGCAGGCGGCCGTAGTCCTTGCTCGCGGCCGTGGCTGGGCTGGCTTCGGCTTGCTGAAGCCCAAGTCTGGAGGCTACTAGGCATCGTCTTCGGCTTGTTGAGCGATATGGAATTCATTGGGTAAGAAAACTTCATTCTTTTTTCAATTGTTTAGGGTTCGCTTAGGTCTGCAGTACAGGCGAATTTATCTATTTGCTGTCAATTGTAGGTCAAATAACAACCAAATTAAACTTGTTGTTCTGGTTCGGGCACACTGGAGTTTGCCCGATAGGGGGGGGGTCCAAAGCGTTATAGACATAGGGAAACCTTGACCACAATTGTTGACAAGCATGAGTCTAGCTTCCTGAATGTGGTAAATTTCATTGGTGAAAGCTTTATTTGGGGTTCACAGCAATACATATCTCTGTGGCCTAAGTTGAGAAGAAAGCCGGGCAGGCCAAGGAAATCTAGGATTAAGGCATCAGATGAACCTGGTGCTAGGAAAAGAAAGAGGTGCTCTGAATGTGGTGAACTAGGACATACAACAAAGAAGTGCCAAGGGGGGCCGACTACTAGGGAGAAAAAGATGAAAGCAACACATGAAAATGCATCTAAGGTGGAGAGCAATGACCCTCCTACTAATGGTTCGTCCAAGTAAGTCATCCCATGTCTGCTTGTTCTCTAATTTTTTTATAATTTGAACATACAGCCTAATGTATTTTTTCTATCTCAAACAAGTGATGCTGCAAGTAATATTGGAGGAAAACCACAAATTGGGACAAGTGGAGGTAGAAGTTCATCACATACTGAAACAGCCAAGTATGTCACTTTTCACTTTACTTTGAACATATTCATGCTCACAGTCAAGTATTTACTGATGCATGTTCACTACTTTTCTTTTGAAGTGATGGTGCCACTCATGTTGGAGGAAGATCACCAATTGGAAGGGGGAGAGGTAGAGGAAGAGGAAGAGGAAGAGGAGGCCGAGGCCGAGGCCGAGGCCGTGGCAGAGGAGGAAGGCTTGCTGCTTTGCTCAATGTGTACAATTGACCACTGTTTGGGATATGTAATAATTAGTGAATGGTTGGTTTTGTATGTGCCCAGCCCGCACTTTATTTTGGTATGATTAGCTGTGATCGAGACATGAAAACTTAGTGTGGTTATTGTGAACCCTTGAATTATGATGCAAATATTGCGCTTTAAATCTATATTGATCTCTCTTCAAGTGGTGTGCAAATATTATACGTATATGTGTGTGCAAATATTATGCTTATATATTGTGCAAATATTATGTCTATATATTGTGCAAATATTATGCCGAATTTGAATTAAGTGCACAATAGATCTGTAAAAAAATAAAGGCAAACGAGCAAAGCTTAAAAAAATGGGGGCAAACGAGGAATTAGGCTCCAAAACAGGGTCATTCTTGTCGAGGGCATTTTCGTCTTTTTAGACTAGACTAGACTTAACGGTGTTAACTCCACTTCACGGGACAGGGGCAACTAGAGGCTTCGTTTTTGAAAAACAGGGGCAAATGAGCAAAGTTAAAAAAATGGGTGCAAACGAGCAATTAAGCTCCAAAACAGGGGCAGTTGCACAATTGGCCCAAAAAATAATTGCACCCACCAGCAGATGAGCACTCCCTCGGGTCCCTCGGTACCTCCGCCGCCGCAGGCAAACCGATACGGCACCTTCTCCTCCACCGCCGTCCATCCTCGCGTACGTCTACTGCGGTAGCTGAGGCGGCCGTCGGAGCACCTCGTCCTCAGCGCGCGGCGTGGATCCATCAGCTCGCCGTCTGCAGCCTCCTCGTCGTGCCGTGGACGGCGGCGCCTTCTTCTCCTCCGAGCGCCGCGTCAGCGTCGTGCCATGGACGGCGGCGCCCTCCTCCGAGCGCGTCGTCAAGATCCTGGTCCATCCGCGCGCATCCTTGGACAGCGGCTCGTCTTCACTCCTCTGCTGCTCGCGGCGTCAGCATCGAGCCGCGGACAGCGGCGCCTTCTTCTCCTCCGAGCGCCGCGTCAGCGTCGTGCCGCGGACGGCGGCGCGATCCTTCTCCGGGCGCGGCGTCAGGATCCAAGCTAGTCCGTCGGCGCGCATCCTCGGACGGCGCACAGGCGGCGGCTCGTCTTCCGTGCTGCTCATCGACGATGGAGTTTGGTGTGGGATGTCTGTGACCCTTTACATGCACACCCTGTACTCTCATTTAATGCATTCAATTTTGTCAGTGTGTGATGATTGTTGTTCTAGGGGCATGCAGGGAATTTATCCTCCTCCTTGGTAGTCGTCTGTAACACCCTGGTGTTATGGTTAATTAAAACCTACCATGTCATCATCCTTAGTTGCAAATCATCCCGCATCAAACCTGATCACTGTGTACTAATTAAAACAATTTTTATTTTCACATATGATTGTACTTATGTATTTTTAATTGACTTTATGATTTAGATATTTGTTTGTGTGTATGCCTTTAAATCCAAAAAGAAAATTTAAAAGGAATCATTTATAAACCCTACATCGGGCCCGAAACCCTAAATCAAAAACTAAATAGAATTAGGTGTTGGGTCTTAAACAAAAGTTTTAAATCTTTAAAAGTTGAGCAACTTCTATTTTGGGCAATTTTGAAGTTATTAAAAATAATTTTAAATAAAACCTTAATCTGGGTTTTAAAGTTTAAACTTGAAATACAAATAAAAAAACTATTAGGAATCCGATGATGGTCTTTTAATAAAAGTTTTAGCCCTTTCAGAATAGAACAACTTTCATGTTTGGAGATTTTAAAATTTATCAGTGGAAATTTAAATTAAAACCCAATTAGTGTTTGTTTAGTAAAATTTAAAATGCCATTTCAAAAACTATCAAAAATTTGGGCAAACTCCTTTAATGGAAGTTGTAAGGATTTTCAATTTGAACAACTTTTATATTTGGGTATTTTGAAGTTATGTAGTGAAAATTCAAATTAACCTCAAATCAATGTTTTGAAATTTGAATTTGAAACACCATTTCCAAAGTTATGAGGAATCTGATACAATTGCTTTAATGAAAGTTGTTGGGCTTAATGATTAGAGAAACTTTTATATTTACTATTTTTCAAGTTGTTGATAAAAATTGAAAGTAATTTAAGAAATTGCGTTTGAAATTCAAATTGGGGATTTACCCCCTTTTAAATATTTTCAAAACTAAGCCGAATTTGAGCATACTTCAAAAATCAAACTTGATCTTAATAAAATTTTGCGCAACTTTTGTTTTAGGCCTTTTCTCTGATTCAACTTGGAATAGCCATAATTTGAAACTTACAGGCTTTGACCTATACCCTGCTACAGTACATCTACAGGGGGGCCGGCTCTGTCCTGCCCAGGGGCAGACCGCGTGCGCGCGAAGGCCGCCGGCGTTGCCTGGGGCCGGCCGCGTGTCGCCGGAGGTGCTGGGCCCGTGGGGGCCCTCTCCACGTCCAGCACACCTCCTCTGCCCTATAAAGCCACCGAGGTTACCTTGCCCGTCTTCGTTTCTTCCATTGCCGCCGCCGGTGAGCTCTCGGTCGCCGACCAAATTGGCGCTGCCCTAAGTATCATTCCCAAATTTGCCTTGCCACTGAACTCGCCTCACCCTAGCGCTTCTATATGACCCGTTTCAACCGATTGGTAGCCGTTGGAGTCGCCGGAACGCCGTCCTCTTCCTCCTCGGCTCCGGTGAGAGCGCCGCCGAGAGTATTCTCTCCGGGAACGGCTCGAACCAGTAGGTGTCGCTATTTATTTCCTTTTGTTTAGTGTTCGCCTTGGTCTCGTGAAGTTCTCGGTCTAGTCTTTTGCCTTGTTGGTGCTCGGGTGATGACGGAACGCCGCTTCACCGACGAGTCCGCGCCGCCGAGACCCCGGTCGCCGTCAACTAGTCACCTCGGACCATCCTCTGCCACAACCAGCTAGCGCAGCAGCTTCGTGGTGAGCATCCAAAGCTTCCCGACGCCTTTCCTTAAACTCTACCGCGCGGATTTCGTCGGAACGCGTGCACACCGCCGTGCACTATGTGCCGAGCTGTGACAGAACCGCCTAAATCACATGGCCCACAGACACCTGTCATTGTCACTAATGACCTCTGACAGCCGGGCCCGTGTCCCAAATGATCTAGAAGGTCCTGCCGAGCTACATTAGTGTCCGATTTCCTCCGACAGGATCTCATTGCGAAGCCATTACAGAATTACAACATTTCATAACAAATTACATCAGAGTGAAAGCGCAGAAAGATTATAAAGTACTTAGATTACAAACCATTTGTCCAAACATGATTAAAGTGCAAATATTACAGACCATAAATAAAATAAGTAGCAGTGGAATGACGATACAACATAATTAAGTATTTAATGATAAGAACCCTGCCCATGGGTTCAACCTTACTCCTCCTCACTTCCCTCCTGTACCACTGTCACACAGCAGGGGGCGAGACAAACCTCCGACTGCTGTATCCCTGCAACATGGGGTTAACAAACCCTGAGTACTGGGGTACTCCGCAAGACTTACCCGACTAAAAAAAGAATGAGACTCAGGAATGTAGGCTGAGGGAGTCAAGGTAAGGCTTGAGCAAGAGTCAAAGGTTTTGCAGAAAGTATTACTAACCTATTTCAATATTTTACTCAATTTTGCTTATTAATAATCCATGATTCCAAATTCATTCTCTTATATCATCTTACTTTCAAAATTCATTAACCATTCTCAAAACACCTAGTTTCGAACCACTTTTCAGTTGTAGGTCAAAGGATCAAGTCTCCATATCTGAGGAGCAACGGCGATTCGAATCGATTAGTACCCAGCTGGAGATCCCTATCCACACTGCATATGTAGCATTTAAGCTTGCATATACCAACTCCGGCTACCACGGCTTTTCTACCCCTGAACCGGTCCTGCACCACCCGAGAACACAGTACTCCTCTCCTCTCTAGGCACGCCGGCCACGAGGGTACACGCTGCTCTCGCCATCTCTTCACTCCCAGTGCGTGGTTGTCGGTTCAAATAGTAGAGCCACCGGAGTCAGAGCTTTCCGTAGTATGTGGCTAGTTGCAAAGTCTCGATCACAGCAGGCCTTCAATTAACGGCCCCTAAATCTTTTCCGCCAGCGACATTGCATTGGGACTCTAACCCAAATACAAATGTCCCAACGGTTTTCAAATCCCTTTCCCGCCGGTGGTCAAGCATTGGGACTCTAACCCAAATTCACAACCATCGAACGGAAAACCCCTTTCCGACGGTTACGGTGCATTGGGGCTGCTACCCAAGTACACAATCCCCGAACGGGCTCCTGTCCCCTTTTTCCTTTCTCATGATTCATAGTTACCACATTCACATAAGTCAAAAATAGCCTTTTATGCAAATCTAAATTGATTAAGCAGGACTAAGCATTTTTGAATATTTTTATTTTTAAACAGGTTTCCGGGATATTATGTATCAAGGCAGGTAATGCATCAATATAGGTGACAAACAACTCCTAACAACCTAATGCAATAATAGACTCAAGTAATGAATATTTTATAAAACACAAGGCGAGGCTGAATGCACCGGGGCTTGCCTTGGATTACGTACAGCGTCGGGTCGGGCTCGGTCCCGTAGATGTCGAATCCCTGGACGACTTCCGGAATGACCTCCTCGGCAGTGGCCTCGACTTGGACCTCCTCAGGAACGGGCACTACACGTATGCAATGATGTATGTTTAGCATGGTAGGAGGACAATGAATGAAGTGCTTGAAAGTAAACCATTTAGACCTTGAGTACAACTTTCCTTCACGGAAAAGTTGTAAACGCTTTACGGAAATTACAACTTTCCAGCAACGAAGCCGCGCGTGTCAACGTGAACCCCCAAGTCTAGCGCACACCCTAGATAGGTTAGCCCCGACCCCACGCGCCTCCGACGAGCTTCACCTCGCCCATGGCGGATGCGACGGCACGGTGACCCTGTTCCGGCCGCGAGGGTGCGGTAGAGTTAAAGGAAAAAGGGCAGGGGAAGACCAGGAGCTCACCACGATTCTAGACCGACGGCTGGCTGAGGCTGAGATGGAGCAGAGCGGCGAGCTTGACGACGGCGGCGGATGCAACGGCTCGGCCTTGACGGCGAAGTCACGTTCCGGCAATCCTAGGGGACAAAATGGAAAACCGTCGCGAGCATGAGCTAAAGCATGACTCAGAGAGTCGCAAACAGGAGGTCTAAGAAAGAGAGGCTCACCACAGCGAGCTCGTCGCGCGAGAGATGGCTGCGGCGGTGCTCCGGTCACCCACAGAGACAGTGACTACGTTCCGACGCACACGGACCTCTACGGCTCGCACCACCAGTGGCAAACGACGCGCAAGGGAGTTGGCTAGACGACTGCAAGCTGGAGGCTAAGGTGATGGCACGGTGAGGGCGAATTTCGCCGTAGACCGAGGCGGACACGACGGCGAGCGAGAGAGAAGAACGACGGGGACTGGGCGACCGCCGCCTTTTAAGGAGCTGGAAGGGAGGGGACAAGTCGATCCGAGGCAGTGCGGGGTCCCCTACAGGCTCAGCTACAGCGGGGAGGGACACACGGCCGGCCGGCACGGGCGGCGCCGCGCGCGTGGCGCGGGCGGCTGCCGGCCCTGTTCGCGAACAGAGGGGGGGGTAGGTTACTGTAGCAGTTTCAAAGCCTCCGATTCGGTTTTTGACCAATGCCGCAAGATTTTGTATACCAACTTAAAAAAGTGTAAACACCAAAGTTGTAGTGTTCAAAATTATGAACAACTTTAATTTTGGGACCATGTTCAGATTTTGAATAATTTTGAAAATATTAAAAAGGGGGTAAATTCACTATTTGAAATTCATTTCTAATCATGTCAAATTCTCTGGATTTTTCTCAATAACTATAAAATCTTCAAAACTAAAAGTTGTTCTATTTGTGGAGCATCACAACTTTAATTAAAGAAGTTTGGTCAGATTCTTGATATTTTTCAAATTAGCATTTAAATTTTGAATTTCAAGGTAGTAATTAGGGTTTAATTTAAATTTCTATTAGGGAACTTCGAAAACACCCAAAATAAAAGTTGTTTCATTTTAAAAGATCTACAAGTTTTATTAAGGCACCATCACCAGATTCTTAGTAGATTTTGATTTAGGGTTTTGGGTCCGATTAGAGCTTAAATTCAAATCCTTCTTTTGATTTGTTTTTAATTACCAAATCAGGCATTTAATAGTACATCCCTAACATTAATGAATAAGCCACTCTAAAAACCCTAATCACACTCATATGCAAATGCTTAATAATAAATATGATGACATGACATAATTAATTAGCCGTAATACCCGGGGTATTACACGAGCCGCCATGGCCGCCGATGAGCTCGTGCTCGAGTCCTTAGCCATGCTTTAGAACTCTAGATGGGTTTGCGAGGGTGCTGCTCCCATAGGAGCGTCTTGGGCCTCGCCGGTGTGAGCGCCGCCGGCGACGTGCCGCCGCTGCCGGAGCATCGTGCGTGCGGGAGTGAAGGCAGAGAGAGAGAGCGAAGGAGAGAAAGTCTTGCTGGGCTGACTGGAGGCTAGCTCGGGCCGGCCCAGTCGCGCTGGGAGTGGGAGTGGGCGAGCGCGGGCCGGCTAGGCCGGTCTGCTTCTTGTGGGCCGCCTCGGGCCGAGGCAAGCTTTTCAGTTTTCACTAATCAAATTGAATTTCCAATTTCCTAAGGAAATGAATAATATTGCTAGTTGTTATTTTTGTAGGAATTTATTTACTGGTTCAAAAATCATGAAAATAATTTTATGTACTCTGGGAAGTATGATGTATTTAATAAAAATATTAAACCTGACTTTTAAGTGATTTCTATAGATAGTAAAAATACCCATTTTAATTAATAAGAGCAACTTTGATGAATTTTAATGAAACCTACGCTCATCCAAAAATCTTAAAAAGTAATGTGGCACTGTTTTAGGCTTAACACTATCTGTTGGAAAAGTTTGGGTTCAAATGAAAATAGTTTGATTGTTTATCATTTGATACCCTATTAGTAGATTAATAAAGAAAAGATTATTAGAATTAAATTTAATGATTTGCTTAATCTTTTAAGGATTGATTAAATACTTTGGCACACATGAACCCCTGCTGTCCCAAGTTTGTTGGTCATTTATCTTGTGAGTATAAAATGAATTGCTTTGTGCAGTAATTAAATGCTAAAACGAAATCCTAATTGATGAACTGATCAATAAGAATAAATAGGAAACCCTAACGACCTAAGCCTTGTGTGACTTTCGGATTTGATGTTGACCCTAGATCATTAACTTAAAATGATCCTTGGAACCTTTGGTAAGTTCATTATTAACTGTTTAGTAGTAGAATGAATTGTTTAATTTGGCTTTCTATGACTGTTAAAATGGTCAATAAATTAAAATAGTTAATACCCCATGGTAATTAGTTTAGTTGGCTTACAACTTTATTGTGAAGCAAAGTTGCACTCAACTTTCCCATTTAAGTGTACTCAATGTTGATCAGTGATTTTGTGCATCTCGTGCATCATGGCATACATATCATCATGTTAAGTGTTGCATTATTATTTCGTGTAGTGAACGCGCGGTGATTATTATCTGAAGCCAGTCCCGAGTAAGGTCTGCACTCGGTGGATGTGGATCCTTCTCAGGGTTTGAGTTCAGGGTTCTGTCTACTTCAAGCAACAGGCAAGCCCCGGTGCATTTGCCCCTCCTTGTTATTTAAAAATATTTATCACTTGAGTTAATCTACTGCATTAGGTTAATAGGAGTTGAGTGATAACCCATTGATGCATTATCTTTCCTTGGCCACATATTATACCTGAGACTCTGCTTTATTTAAAAGTATTGAAAAATGCTTAGTCATGCTTAATGATAGAGTTACAAAAATGCTATTTTGAAAACTGTGATGATATGAAACAAATGAATCAGTTTATGGGATTGGTATTGTCCTCGTTTGGTGATGGTGTACTTGGCCAGTCTATTATCATCAACGTGGATGGGTTTTCCGTTTGGTTGACCATCTGTTTGGGTTAGAGTCCCAACGATCCTCGCCATCGGAAAAGGGATGCGAAAACCGGGTGGTCTCCAGTGTACTTGGGTTAGAGTCCCAATGCATGGTGTCCAACGGAAAAATATTTAGGGACCATTCGTTGTCGGCCTGCTGTGATCATGACTTTGCAACTAGCCACATACTACGGAAAGTCTCTGACTCCGGTGGCTGTACTGCTGGAACCGATAACCACACACTGGGAGTGGAGAGATGGCGAGAGTAGCGTGTACCCTCGTGGCCGTCGTGCCTGGAGACGAGAGGGGTACTGTGCTCTCGGGTGGCGCAGGACCGGTTCCGGGGTATGAAAAGCCGTGGTAGGCGGGGTTAGCATATGCAAGCTTAAGTGCTACATATGTAGTGTGGATAGGGATCCCCAGCTGGGTACTTCTGGATTCGAATCGACGTTGCTCCTCGGTTAATGGAGACATGATCCTCACCCCTACAGCGAAGAGTGGTTCGAAACTAGGTGTTTTAGAGAATGAAAAGGAAATTGAAAGTACATGATATATGGAAATTGATCTTGGAATCATGGATAAGAATAAAATAATATTGAGATCAAATAATGAAACAGGATAGTGATGCTTTTCTGCAAAATACTTTGATTCTTGCTCAAGCCTTACCTTGATTCCCCTCAGCCTGCATTCCTGAGTCTAATTTTACACCTTTAGTCGGGTAAGTCTTGCGGAGTACCCCATGTACTCAGGGTTTGTTAACCCCTGTTGCAGGTAAACTGAGTGTGCAGTTCTGCGTGGGACCGTGCCGGTCAGTGGACCGTGCATGGATAAAAAATATATGATTTAATCCCTTAGGCAGGGTGTAAAGTTGTAGACTGCTACTCCACTACGAAACTCTGGTTTGGAATAATGTAATTTATATTTGTAACCCTAAGTTTATGTAAAACTTCCGCACTCTCTACTCTGATTTATCTCATTTGTGTAAACTGTTATAATACTTGCAAGGTCTTTACAATGAGATCCTCGGGAAAAATTAGGGTTTTCTAGGAGACCCGACAGACCACCTTGGTCAAAGGGAACTCGTGCAGACTAGTCGAAGGTCCTTAGGGCTGATGACGGGGTACGTGGGCCCTATAATTCAGGCGGTTCTGTCACATCGTCCCAGGTCGTCAAACGACCCATATTCTGGGACGAAAAAAGTCTAAATCCCCCCTGAAATATGGACCCTGGAACACATAACCCCCTGAAAGGTCCTTGTTTAGTTTTGGTAATTGAGTGACAACTTAAGTGGACTAATATGTGTTTAAGTGTTGATTACACAGGTGATTAGTCCACAGGTACATGTGTGTGAGCATCTATGCCATGGAGGTGAAAATGGCTTGGAGATGATGCTTAACTCACACATATGGTATGAAGGAGCTAAACGCATGAGACATGACATGGAGTCATGTGGCTAGGTGAAGAAGATCAAGACAAGGCTTCGCGTCGATGGACCGGTTGCAAGTGTGAAGGGCAAGTCGGGTGATGGCTTGGCGCCGATGGACCAACACAACGGTGAAGAGCAAGCAAGTCAAGGATCGATGAACCAAAAGCCACGTGATGATATGAAGTGGATCATATCATTCATGAGGTGTTGGTGCATGTGTTGCACCGGCATCGATGGTGTCGGAGACGGTGATGAAGACGGTGATCAAAATGGAAAGCGCAAGGCAAAGGTATAACTTAGGGCATTTCCATTTCACCGGTCTAAGGTTGAGTAGAGAAGTGCTTGACCGGATTTAGGATAATGGCCGTACTATCAAGAGGGGCAAACTTGTTTGCATATCGGTCATCTAGTGCCATTTGAGTGATCTAACTTGCATACGTTGCTAGGATCGAGTGGCGTGGTGAAAAGAGTGAAAAATCCTTTGAAAAATGTTTGTGAAAAGCTAACACACATGTACATGAGGTGTACACTTGTTGGTGTTAGCACTTTTGCAAAGGTGAAAGTGTTCGGAGGTTTTCGGCGAAGTTGCAAGAGCGTCGGACGCTAAGGCCAAGGGGCGTCGGACCATGGGTTCGGTCCGACGGCCAGCCCTTGTCTTCTGTGCTGTGGTGCGAGCGTCGGACGCTGTCTGCAGTGACAGCGTCGGACCATCCTCGTGCGTCCGACGGTGTTTGGCCTGTGAGCGTCGGACGCTGAAGTTTGTGGGGTCGGACTTTTGTCCGAGCGTCCGACGGTGCAGTTCGTTGGTCCGATGGTGTTCCGTCCGATGGTGAGCTGAAGCACGGGAAGTTAGCCGTTGTGATCCAACGTTCGACTTCAAACGGCTAGTGACACGTGGCGGCTATCGGGAGCGTCGGACCGTGGACATTGGTCCGACGGTGGCGCGGCTGAGCGTCCAACGCTCAGTCCGACGGCCGGTTTGAGAAGGCAACGGCTCTATTCTCTTGAGGGCTATAAATCCAAGCAGTTGGCGGCCTTGGCCGACAAGCTGAGCACCCTTGGGCCTGTGTGGCTTGTGTAGGTGTGCTTGGAAGCCCTCCCACTCACTCACTTGCTTAGTGCACATCCGATTGATTGATAGTGAGTGATTCTAGTGCGTTGCATCGTGAGATTGCATCGAGTGGCACTAGGTGATCGTGTTGCAAGCCGGTGGTGCTTGTTACTCTTGGAGGTTGCCACCTCCTAGACGGCTTGGTGGCTCCGTGAAGCAAGCAAGAAGATTGTGCTTAGCTCCGGAGAAGCTTTGTGAGGGGTTGGAGCTCACCCCGCGGGAGATCGCGAAGAGCATCGCTAGTAGAGCGAGACGTGAAGAGCGACAAGTGGTCCGACCAAGTCAAGTGCTAGAGCTTGTGGTAAGCACTCCACGTGGGAGAGTGTGACTTGTGAGTCACCACTAGCAAGAGGACCGACGGCAACCTTGGAGCTTGTCTCAACGGAGGATGTAGCTTGTGGCGACAAGTGAACCTCCGGGAAATAAATCACTGCGTTAACATCTTCCCATCTTTCGCGGTGGTTTGCTCCCTTCTACACAAGTTATTTATATTGTGCATTACTTTATTTGTGTAGTTGTAGTTGATCTTGTGAGACCGGTTAGCTTGTGTAGCTTGCCACTCACTTTCTTAGCTTGTGTAGCTTAGAAGTAGTTCTCACTTAGTTTGTGTAGCTAAAGTGAGTTGCGCTCTTTGATTTGGATTGTGCATCCGTGTCATTGAGCAAGTAGTGAGCTTAGGTGGTTAGTGCGTTTTTGCTTGCTAGTTAATAGGAGTTTCCCCGGTGCTTAAAGTACTAGCGCTTAGGTTTGTGTGATCTTGCGCTAGAACGGTTTAGGGGAGCTCAAGCTAGACTTGCACCTTTGCTTCTCGCTAGGATCTTTGGCAAGGTATTTAGAGTCTTAGTTAGAGGGGTGAATTGTCGCTAGAACCGATTAGGTTTTATTCCGCTGCGATTAGTTGTTATAAAGGACTATTCACCCCCCTCTAGTCTGCCATCTCGACCCAACACGTGGTATCGGAGCTTGGTCTCTCAATTGCGGTCTTAACCGACCCGAGAGGATGGTGACTTATGGGCTAGATGTTGATTGTCCATACACATTTGATGGCACTCACTTTGCACGTTGGAGAAATTGGATGGAATGTAATATTAAATTTATTTCTTCCCAAATGTGGTGGATCGTAGATGTAGACTTTTCCCATGCGATTGATGAGGACAATCCTACCGAAGCGCAAGGGAAATGCTTACAACTCGGTTACCAAGCTATTAACATGTTTTATAGAGCTTTGGATGATAGCATCTTCGGAAGGATCATGCACTTTGAGACCGCTCATAAAATTTGGGTGTATCTCAATGAAAACTATGGCGCGCTCCCCGAAGATGAAGATGATGCCAAAGACATGAAGCTTGGTGATCAAGAGCACCTTTACAACTCCGTGATTGTGAAGAGTTGCTCCTCCTCTTTGTCAAGTGATGATGTTGATACTACCACAAGAGCACTTGACAAGGGTGTTGATAAAGCCACAAGTGATGCACATGATGATTCTACCTCAAGCTCACTTGATGATGGCTATGAGAGTGATGCATCCACAAGCTCTTCATCCTCATCGCATTGCTACACATCACTTGGTGATGGCAAGGTATCAATTGGCAATGTGGTTATTGATTGTGATGATCCAAATTTCGAGCTTGTGTGCAAACTCTTTAATGCTTTAGAAAATGAGATGAATAAAATAAAGAATTTGACTAATGAAAACTCTTTTCTAAAGGACACATGTGAACAACAAAAGCATCTACTTTATGTCATGAGTTGTTTACATGAGGAGCTAAAATTGACTCATGCGGAGCTTAGTGTTGCTCACGAGAATTTGGTAAAAGACCATACCTTTCTCACTAAGGAGCTTTCCAATGAAAAATCTAAAACTTGTGAGAGCTCATCACTTGGGTCAAATGATCAATCACATACTGCAACTAACCCTCGTGATGTAGGCATGAAGAATGTATCCGCCTCATGTGATGATATGCCTTGTTCTTCACTTTTACATACTTGTTCTACTTTTAGGTCTTGTGAGACTAACCTTTTGAAGGAGAACAATGAGCTCAAAAGTCAAGTGAAGAACATGAGTGACAAAATAGAAAGGTGGAACAACTCAAGTGTCACCCTCAATAACATGTTAAAGAATACAAAAATTGTCGGTGACAAGAGTGGCCTTGGGTACATCAAAAAGAAATGGGACATGACCAAAGGTGAAAGAAAGAGAGCTAGAAAAGAGAAGAAGCAAGAGCGAGAAAGACTTGCTCATTTCATGTGCTTTATATGCCATGAAATGGGTCATCTAGCTTTGTCATGCCCTACCAAAGAGAAGCCCAAGAAGAAAGAAGAAGTGAGGCTCACACATCCACAATGTCCCAAGTGTAGCACTAGAAGTGATATCCCTTCGACGTGCCTATACAAGAGATTTGTGAGGCCTCAACAAAAGCCACAAGACAAGACACCCTAAGATCAAGTCAAGACCAACCATGAAGTATGTTATGGTGACTTGAAGAAGAAGAAGACAAGAAGGGGTAATGGAAGAGGAAGGCATCAAACTCATATTCATGATGCCAAGTTGATGATGAGCAAGACTCAAGAGAAGAACAAGATGGCTCACATCAAGTGTTTCAAATATAAAGACATGGGTCACTTTGCGTCGAAGTGTCCTAACAAGCTTTAGAAGAAGGCTCAAGCAAATCAAGAGAGGCGAGGCAATGAGAAGCACAACATGAGCAAGAAAGAGAAGGCTCAAGCAAAGCAAAAGTGCTACTCATGCCGGGAAAGGGGACACATGGCTAATTCATGTCCCCTAGGTAACACTCCTAAGCCTATTTCAATTCATGCAAATAATTTGCTTAGGAAGGATGACAATGGTACCTCATCGGTTGCTATTGCAAAACATCCCGCTATCCATACTAAGGCAATGTCTAAGTATGTTGCTCCTAACTTGAGAGGACCCAAACTAGTTCGGGTACCATCAAAAAGTGGATGATTGCGTGTAGGTACCATGGCATTAGAGGCTTGATTTAATTGGCATTCATATTGATCATCATATAATGAGTCAAGTCATGGTTACTAGTGTAAATCCAAACCAATGCCAAGTCAAATAAAGTGAAGTCCAAGTGCTATAACATACAAGTGCAAAAGTTCAAGTTGTGGGTGATTCTTTGGATAATTATTTGATGACTTGCAAACAATTGAGTTGAAGCTTGCAAATGGATGATCATGAACTATCAAGGTATATCATTTGTTGATCAAACTTATTTGGATGCATATGAGTTGATTGAATTGGATAAATATGCATATGTTGCTTGCAATAAGAAGTTTGAATGGAATAATTGCTTAGTGATCAAATTTGAGTAGATTTGGTTGGATATGATCATAGGATGACTTTTAGTAAGTGGATTGAATGGATATATGTCTTGTGAGAGTATTCAAGCTTGTTTACCTCAAGTTTGATTCAATTTGAAGAAGTTTAGCTCAATTGATCAAAATATGTCCAAAATTGTGAAACTGAGCTAGCTGAGAACAAAGCCATGTTTGAGTAATCAAAACTATTTGGATTGGCTTGAAAATTGATATACATGCTCTAGACTTATGGTACAAGTTGCTGTGAAGATCTCATAAGAATTGGATAAGGATTACTTTGGTTTTGGAGTAGTTCTTGTCAACTATAGTGCAACAGTTTTTTAGAGAAAAATAATGGTTGGCAGTCCATACTTGGTCAAATAAAGCTCAGATTTTTATGGCTGCTAGTAGACTCAAATAAGGTCATCTCCACAAAATTTCATGGCAATTGGATATGTACATTGGGAGATATAGCATACTCATTTAAAGGTACAGAATCTGTCCACAAGAGAGAATTATTGGAAATATTTGGTATCTCTTGCATTGAAGGGCTCTCAAGTTAGAATTATGATTATAAGTGGTTGAGAGTTTCAATTGTTTGGTTTTGGATCATGAAGATTGGTACTCAAGTAAAGATCAAGACCAAGCAAAGAAAAGATGAAGCTTAAGTGCTAGTGATGATTGGAGAACAATTGGATAGAAAGAAAAGGACTTAAAGAAGGAATTCAAGTTGATCATCATGTTAAGTCCTTAGATCAATCAAGCAAAGGCAATTCAAGTAAGTATTGAAGATGTTTCTTTGGAGAGAGGTCACTTCTCCCGATCATCGGGGTGTGCCGCCTTTTGTAGGTAAACCAAGTGGGTGATGCTTGGATGGCTAACATGGAAGTGGTAATCCGGAGAATCATTGGAGATGCTTAGTTGAAGCAATCAAAAGGGTTGATCTAGAGAGCAACCAACAAACCAAATAAGAAAATTCATATACATACACATGGTATTAATGATTATTCAAGTGGTATTCTCTCATCTAAGCTTGATCAAGAAAGGAAGCAAGTCAACCACAACATTGAAGCTAGCACTTGATCATATGGGTGAAGAATAGAATTCATGATGATAATTGGTCTTCACCAAGCTCTACAAATGGACTTCACTATTGTTGTTTTTGAGATTGATTGAAAATGACTATCCTTTACTCCGAGATAGCAAAGGTACCATTGTATGGCATATGCATCCATATTTTGATAAGGACTTGATTAGAGCATATAGTCATATGAGCATTCATAAAAAAAAATCAAATGATTTTGAGTTCATATTATGCCACTATTGCTTCTATATTTTGTTGAATCTAGTGGCTAAATATGACTTGTTCATGAGCATGTGAACCTAGTGTTTGATCTAGTTAAATAAACAAAAAGGATCTAATTCAACATCGGCAAGATAACCCCTAGTAGAGTGAAGAAGCTTGTCTTTGGTTCAAACCGAGTTAGATTACTTGTGCAAGTTTGCTAGTTTGAACTAATCAAGAAAGAAGCTCTTGGAAACAATCTAAGTTCAAGAAGTACAAGACAACAATAAAAATGGATATCAAGTTATTTCTTCACGTGATATTCATCTACACGTGGTATTTTCAAGTGGTATCCGACAAGATGTGCAATTGATCCTCAACTTTTAGTGATCATCAAGATGAAGACTTCCCACACCAAAAGAGCTCAAGTTCAAGTGGATGACCGATCATATGACATAGGGGAGATACTTATTCATTTGGTATCAAGAGATGCAAGGTCCAACATGTGGTATCTCATTCTTTGGATGGTTTTCAAGTGGTGTCATTCCAACTCAAAATGGTGGTGTCCATCAAATGTGCAAGAATCTACCCTCAACATCCCTACCACACACCTTTGTCACAATAGAGCATTGACTTTTATGGAAATTGATGACAAAGGGGGAGAGATTTGGACAAAGATATGAAATTGTGTGATAAGGAAGAGATATTGGATTACATGATCATAGGGGAGAGATAATCAAGATGGATGGAAGTACGCAATGAACCATCATGGAGGCCGATGATGGGAGAGCAATAGGCCAACAAGAAGGATGATCCACAAGATTGAAGATTATAAGGGGATCAAAATTCTTAGACAAGAGAAGCACACAAGTAGGGGGAGCAAGCTCATGGACATGGTTGATTGCATTTGAAATGTGCATATTCATATGCTTGCTTGCATTTGCACTTAGTTTTCTACACATGGTATGTTACTTGTGTGGTGTATGCTAGTATAGGTTTGAATGATGATTTGATAACTAGCATGCATAGGTTGTTAGTTAGACTTGTGTTTATCAAGTATTTACTAGAACCTTGCCCTTTAATGTTGATCTCACGGGGTATCTAGTATTCTTGCTTGTCTAGCTAATCTTTATGCTAAGGGTGGACTTAATGGTGCAACTTCAATTGGCTTCAAGTAATTGGTATCGAGCAATTGGTATCACGCTAAAGGTTTATTCTATGCACCTTAGCATCACTTAGTAGTGTTGGCACTCCCACAAGTTTCATATTTATGCATGTGTGAAAATTTGAAAACAAACCATTTGAGCACACATGTAGGGGGAGTTAACACTACCAAGTCGGGTTCTATGGAGCTTATCCAAGTCTAAAGATTTAAGCTTAAAGATGGATAAGTAACATAAAATTCAACCCAAGTTAGTAATTTACACTTGTGTGAAGAGCTAACTTGGTTAATGCGCTTAATTTCCATATCTTTGTAGAGTTGTCATCAATTACCAAAAAGGGGGATATTGAAAGGTCCTTGTTTGGTTTTGGTAATTGAGCGACAACTTAAGTGGACTAATATGTGTTTAAGTGTTGATTACACAGGTGATTAGTCCACAGGTACATGTGTGTGAGCATCTATGCCATGGAGGTGAAAATGGCTTGGAGATGATGCTTAGCTCACACATATGGTATGAAGGAGCTAAACGCATGAGACATGACATGGAGTCATGTGGCTAGGTGAAGAAGATCAAGACAAGGCTTCGCGTCGATGGACCGGTTGCAAGTGTGAAGGGCAAGTCGGGTGATGGCTTGGCGCCGATGGACCAACGCAACGGTGAAGAGCAAGCAAGTCAAGGATCGATGAACCAAAAGCCACGTGATGATATAAAGTGGATCATATCATTCATGAGGTGTTGGTGCATGTGTTGCACCGGCATCGATGGTGTCGGAGACGGTGATGAAGACGGTGATCAAAATGGAAAGGCAAGGCAAAGGTATAACCTAGGGCATTTCCATTTCACCGGTCTAAGGTTGAGTAGAGAAGTGCTTGACCGGATATAGGATAATGGCCGTACTATCAAGAGGGGCAAACTTATTTGCATATCGGTCATCTAGTGCCACTTGAGTGATCTAACTTGCATACGTTGCTAGGATCGAGTGGCGTGGTGAAAAGAGTGAAAAATCCTTTGAAAAATGTTTGTGAAAAACTAACACACATGCACATGAGGTGTACACTTGTTGGTGTTAGCACTTTTGCAAAGGTGAAAGTGTTCGGAGGTTTTCGGCGAAGTTGCAAGAGCGTCGGACGCTAAGGCCAGGGGGCGTCGGACCATGGGTTCGGTCCGACGGCCTGCCCTTGTCTTCTGTGCTGTGGTGCGAGCGTCGGACGCTGTCTGCAGTGACAGCGTCGGACCATCCTCGTGCGTCCAACGGTGTTTGGCCTGTGAGCATCGGACGCTGAAGTTTGTGGGGTCGGACTTTTGTCCGAGCGTTCGACGGTGCAGATCGTGCGAGAGCTGACACGTGGCGAGCTCTGAGAGCGTCGGACTCTTGGGTTTAGTCCGACAGCGAGCGTCGGACGACCGTCCGACGGTTTTCAGCCCTCGGGGAGCTCTCTGGAAGCGTCGGACCGTGGAGTTCGTTGGTCCGACGGTGTTCCGTCCGATGGTGAGCTGAAGCACGGGAAGTTAGCCGTTGTGATCCAACGTTCGACTTCAAACGGCTAGTGACACGTGGCGGCTATCGGGAGCGTCGGACCGTGGACATTGGTCCGACGGTGGCGCGGCTGAGCGTCCAACGCTCAGTCCGACGGCCGGTTTGAGAAGGCAACGGCTCTATTCTCTTGAGGGCTATAAATCCAAGCAGTTGGCGGCCTTGGCCGACAAGCTGAGCACCCTTGGGCCTGTGTGGCTTGTGTAGGTGTGCTTGGAAGCCCTCCCACTCACTCACTTGCTTAGTGCACATCCGATTGATTGATAGTGAGTGATTCTAGTGCGTTGCATCGTGAGATTGCATCGAGTGGCACTAGGTGATCGTGTTGCAAGCCGGTGGTGCTTGTTACTCTTGGAGGTTGCCACCTCCTAGACGGCTTGGTGGCTCCGTGAAGCAAGCAAGAAGATTGTGCTTAGCTCCGGAGAAGCTTTGTGAGGGGTTGGAGCTCACCCCGCGGGAGATCGCGAAGAGCATCGCTAGTAGAGCGAGACGTGAAGAGCGACAAGTGGTCCGACCAAGTCAAGTGCTAGAGCTTGTGGTAAGCACTCCACGTGGGAGAGTGTGACTTGCGAGTCACCACTAGCAAGAGGACCGACGGCAACCTTGGAGCTTGTCTCAACGGAGGATGTAGCTTGTGGCGACAAGTGAACCTCCGGGAAATAAATCACTGCGTTAACATCTTCCCATCTTTCGCGGTGGTTTGCTCCCTTCTACACAAGTTATTTATATTGTGCATTACTTTATTTGTGTAGTTGTAGTTGATCTTGTGAGACCGGTTAGCTTGTGTAGCTTGCCACTCACTTTCTTAGCTTGTGTAGCTTAGAAGTAGTTCTCACTTAGTTTGTGTAGTTAAAGTGAGTTGCGCTCTTTGATTTGGATTGTGTATCCGTGTCATTGAGCAAGTAGTAAGTTTAGGTGCTTAGTGCGTTTTTGCTTGCTAGTTAATAGGAGTTTCCCCGGTGCTTAAAGTACCAGCGCTTAGGTTTGTGTGATCTTGCGTTAGAACGGTTTAGGGGAGCTCAAGCTAGACTTGCACCTTTGCTTCTCGGTAGGATCTTTGGCAAGGTGTTTAGAGTCTTAGTTAGAGGGGTGAATTGTCGTTAGAACCGATTAGGTTTTATTCCGCTGCGATTAGTTGTTATAAAGGACTATTCACCCCCCCTCTAGTCCGCCATCTCGACCCAACACCCCCAACCTATGAAACGGTCTAATTTACCCCCTGAACTATCCAAAACCATCTATTTTACCCCCTGGGCGGTTTTCGACGGCGGTTTGCTACAGTAAAACCAATTTTCTATTTTTTTTTATTTTCGCTGGGTGTTTGGAAAATCATAGTAAATCATAGAAAAATTATAAAATAGAAAATCTAACTTTGTTGGACTCTACATGAGTAGATCTACACAGTGAACATATAATATGGTATGTTTTAGTACAAAGTTTTTGTTGTAGATTTACAGTGAACAAATCCAATTTTTTTACAGCACAAACTTTGTACTAAAGCATACCATATTATATATTTACTGTGTAGATCTACTCATTTAGAGTCCAACAAAGTTAGATTTTCTATTTTATGATTTTTCTATGATTTACTATGATTTTTCAAACACTTAGTGAAAATAAATAAAAAAATAGAAAACTGGTTCTACGGTAGCAAAACGCCGTCGAAAACCGCCCAGGAGGTAAAATAGACGGTTTTGAATAGTTTAGAGGTTAAATTAGACCGTTTTATAGGTTGGGGGTTATGTGTTTCAGGGTCCATATTTCAGGGGGGATTTAGACTTTTTCCGTTCTGGGATGGAGGGGGTAGTATGCTTTGTTTATAGCCTCGATCTGAGAGGCCCCGAGTCTGCGATCGATCGCTTTCTCAGCTCCAATTTGTGTGGAGGCAGTTTTTTTTCCCCTACTATTGAGAATATAATTATTGGGCACTTGCATTTTCAAATTGTTGTTGGCAACGTCACAGGACTACATACCGTGTGGCGAGATAGCGAAGAGTTGTTTTGTTTATACTTCTGTATAAAAAAATATATATATACAGGAGGAATCGATATCTACTTTGTCTTCCAAATTCTATACAGGAGTAATTTGTTTATGTCCATTGTTCTATGAATGGCACTTTTGCTTGTTTTCTCGTCCAACGAAGATAATGCTACCCTTCTAGAATCTAAGATACCTGAAAATTTCAAGATGTGTGAACTGTCATATCAGACAGGTAGCTATATATACTAGTAGTCGATAGAAAAAATTATACGCCTCTTATGCTGGGGCTATACTTCAATGTTTTTCAAACTTTTATTGAAAGAAAAAATCGAACTTGATGTGATTCAGATTAAAAAACGCAGTCTTCATTTTGCTACACTTGTCTAAGGCACATATATTCTCAAAATGGTAGGCCACTAATAAAGAAGTGTGGGTATTGCAATATTTTCGTTTTAATTTAGCAGTCAAAATCAGCGCTACTACTCAGATATATAAAACAATGTTTTTATCTCGTAGCACATCAACATCAACCAAATTTTTCAACCCGTCGTGCTTTGAACGATGAGAAATATCGCAATTTAAGAAGGGCCTATGTATGAACACCTAAATTCTAATACTGTTTTCTTATATATTGAACTCATACTATCCCTTTTTCCAAAAAGATTTATGATCCATCCAAACTACTAGTACAGCACATTATTTTAGCATTTTTTTTCTTAGTAACTTTTTTAAACTCTCATTTTTACCCTTTGTGGAACCGACGATTCCATTTTGCCCCTTGCCAGTCGTGTCAGCGTGCGGGCTGTTTGACCGGCCAGCTCGACTGCTCATTCGAGAAAGCCCAACACAATACGAACAAGCCAAGCCCCTCTCTCCCCCCTCCGCCTGCCCTGAACTGAAACCAACCCACCGCCGCTCCTCGCCGCCACGCCGGCGGCCACGACGACTGCCAGATTCCCGCGCTTTGTCATAGAGGCAACAGCCTCCACCTCCCGCCCCGTCGCGGAGCTACACGGCGAGGCCGGCAACCCCGCCGCCGGCCGCCCGTTCCCAAGCTACCCAGGGAGGACTGATTTCTGTAATCTCCGAGGCGGAGAAGCCCACCCGAAGGCCCAAACAGTCCGGGAACCGGGTTCCGCCCGGCGCCGGCTGACGATGTCGTCGAGCAGGTTCTCGACAGCGCTGCAGGCGTCCGATCTCAACGACTTCATCGCGCCATCGCAGGACTGCATCATCTCCCTCAATAAGAACACCTCCTCCTCCCGCCGCCTCCAGGTACTGACACAGCTCTCCCCGCCAGGTTTCGTTGTTTGCCCTAGTATCTGTGTCCTAGGCGAGCCATGCCTCCATGCGCTGGCTGAGTGCAGTTTGAGCTCACCAGCCATACTTGTTTCGGAATTGTATGCGATCGTATGAAGATGGCAAATAAATTGGAAATGAAATTATTTTGCCTTCAGGTTTTCTCACGTTGGTTTCTGTGCGATAAATAGGAAGGGAAATTTTGTGTTAGCTACAGTTGAACTCTTATTATATTTGTTTTTCAGTCAAAAAATATACTCAGATTCATAATTATAGTACCAAATGTTTTTTTTTCCCCAATGATGATGCCTTACATGTTGCTCCAATTGATTGGAACAAATTATGATATGAATGAGTGGACATAGCATCTTCAGATGATAAGAAATCTCATATCCATCTTCTCTCACGCATGCGCGTGCACACAAAAAATCAGGCTCATTTTGTAATGCCAAGGTCGTTCTCTGTAGGCAGTAAGAATACCAAATACCTTGATCTCAAAGTTTTACAATAAAAATACTATTTCCCCTTTTGTAACAAACATGGGCAGAATAACGCCCCTACTTGTTACAGGATAGGCTCGTAGCTTTGCTTTAATTTGCATATATGCAAAAAGGATGTTTCTATGATTCAGGAAAGAAATTTCTAGCTTTATTTACTTCTATCAGAACAATTAGTATAAGTGTCACAGCCTACTGATTGAAACCTGCTGCATTTGCCAAGAACCTACAACTTTGAAAATGCTAAGGATATACCGATGTTCATTTCTGCCAACAATTAGCTTCACGTCTGCATCGTTGGAACTTCTAAGTCAATTCATCATCTACAGCCTTTCAGCAAACCCTTGCCGAACAAACAGAAAGAAACTACAGTGAGCACAAAACCTCCAGAGGAAGCAGTCAAGATTTCACTAAAAGACTGTCTGGCATGCAGGTTTTTTCTTTTCTTTTCTTTTCTTTTTTACTCTTCAGATCAGTTGTGAATAAGTAACCTGATTAAGTTCAATCAATGCTGACTGTGTCGTCTTTATCTTAGTGGTTGTATAACATCAGCAGAGACTGTTATGCTGGAGAAGCAAAGCTTGGGTGACTTCATTGATCGCATAAACTCTGATAAAGCTGTTATTGTATCTGTATCTCCCCAGTCAAGAGCATCACTAGCTGCATTCTTCGGTCTTTCTCAGTCACAGGTTACTACATGGGCTTGTCATATCCATTCTCCTTTCAGAACCATCACCCTGACAGATATGCTCTTACAAATGTTTCTCATGAGTTATTTATTTTCAAAACACCATTGCATGTTTGCACTTCAATTATGAGAACTAAGGCAGAATGTAATTCCTTTAAATTCAGGCTCTCAGAAAACTGACTACTTTGTTCAAGTCGATTGGCGTAAAGGCTGTTTTTGACACAAGCTCGAGTCGAGATCTATCTCTTATCGAAGCATGCAATGAATTTGTTTCACGCTATCAGAAAAATCAATCATCTAGTGGCCAAGAAGCTGGAGCCAATCTCCCAATGATTTCATCTGCATGCCCGGGTAAAATATTTGCTGGGAACATGACATATGGATACTTACATAACGCAGTTCGGGTTTTTAAAATGCTGTAACCTTGCATGTATAATACTAATGATTTATCACTACCTTTTTATGCATTTGCTTTAGAAACAAGTGCACGATTTGTTCAGAAAATAGGTGTCACAGCCCTCTTTCACTTGCAGGTTGGATATGCTATGCTGAAAAGACTCTTGGTTCATACATCCTACCTTACATCTCATCTGTAAAGAGCCCACAACAGGCAATTGGTGCAGCCATTAAGCACCATGTGGTTGAGAAACTTGGTCTAAAGTGAGTATTTGTCTCTGCTCTAGATAGTGTTATCTTGAAATCAATTTTCATACAGATACAAAAATGCTTTGCCTAAACACCCTTCCCCAGACCCCGCACAGAACGGGAGCTCTGTGCACGGGTATGCCCTAAGGTGCCTGCGATGCAATTTGGCAGTATTGTCATACGCTTGCAAAAGTTATAATGCCATAAGTGATGTTTTATTTTTAATATGAATTAATACTGATGATTTATTGTATTAATAATTCAAACTTCCCTAATAGGAAACCTGCATGCTCCCACCAACTATTCTTTCTTTCTTTCTTTCTTTCTTTCTTTCTTTCTTTCTTTCTTTCTTTCTCTTTTTTTTTTTTTTTTTTTTGTGTTGTTTAAGAAACCTGTCATCAGGAAATGTTTTGTAAAAAATAGCAGTGGCTTGGCGATGTAGGTCATCTTCCCTTTTATACACAGAGAGCCAGCGACTTAGTCCACTTCAGTTTACCCAACAACTTGTATAGATGTGCCTCAAGCCCTCAACAATCATGGAAGTTTGTATTACTGATGTATTCTAATTTGCTGAAGGCTAAACAAGTACCAGCCTTTATAATACTGTTACTTTCTAGCATTTGACAGTAACCTCCTTTTTTTGGGGGTATGTAGGCCTTATAATGTATATCATGTCACTGTGATGCCCTGCTATGACAAAAAGCTAGAGGCTGTCCGGGATGATTTCACTTTCTCAGTAGATGGTAAAGAAGTCACAGAGGTGGATTCAGTACTAACAACTGGTGAAGTGTTAGACTTGATACAGGTTGCTACTTGGTTTTTTTTTCCTTGCTTGTACTATGGTTGATGGATTTGAAAAACAAGGGAGACACTTATTATGATTTGCATATTTCTGCAGTCCAAATCTATCGATTTCAAGACAGTAGAGGAATCTTCATTGGACAGATTGTAAGTGTTTCATTCTGCACCTATACTCATTCATCTTCTCAAGTAAAGGACTATTAATTAGTTATAATCTGTTTGACTGCTACTTCTGTCTATCTAATTTTATTCCAACTACCTTTTTGTCAAAAGAAATCCATGTAATGATCATTTACTGTCTGTATATCATCCAAATATACCACAGTTCGTTTTATCTGTTCTGATTAATTTATTTCAGAGCTGACATTTTTTTTTCTTTATTATAACCCAGGTTAACAAATGTTGATGAGGAAGGCCATCTATATGGGGTTTCTGGAGGTTCTGGGGGCTATGCAGAAACGGTCTTTCGCTATGCAGCACGTGTAATTTACAAGAGAGAAATAGAGGGTCCTCTTGACTTTAGAATCTTGCGAAATTCAGATTTTCGTGAGATTACATTGGAGGTAAGCTCATTCCCTTGAGGGATCGTGGAAAACCACTAATTGTTTTACCTAGCTGGATTGAATGTCTGTATAACAATTAACAAATGCTGCATGTGCTTGCAGGTGGAGGGCAAACCTGTTTTGAAGTTTGCACTTTGTTATGGATTCAGGAACCTGCAGAATATTGTTAGGAAGATTAAGATGGGAAAATGTGAATACCAATTTATTGAAGTTATGGCGTGCCCTTCAGGTACTTCGTTATGATATGTCTTTGCATGATACTTGTAAGTTTCAATAAACAAGTACTAAAACGTAGGATCTGGCTCTGATGCATTTATTACTGTTTTGCAGGTTGTCTGAACGGGGGAGGTCAATTAAAGCCTGTTCAAGGCCAATCTGCTAAGGAACTTATCCAGCAATTGGAGAGTGTGTACACACAAGATGTAAGCTTCTAACTGAAATCCAACATTTTTTGTACCACCCTCTGTCCTCAATTATGTACGTTGTGTCTAGATACATAATAAAAGTTATGTATCTAGAAAAGTCAAAACGGCCTCTGAATTGGAACAGAGGGAGTAGTTTATAAGGCAGCTTGCTTATCATTGTGGTGCATCTTCGTCCTGACCTCGCTTTGAGTCATGCACATTCATGTAGGGCATAGAGTTATAGATGTTTTAGTTAGTCATCGCTTGAAATGTTTCCATATTTTTTATGTATATGTCTTCTTGTTATTCTATTATATTCTCTTCTACACTTATTAGGTATAGATGTTTCCATACTTTTGTTTGCTTTGGTTGCTTCTTCTTTGTATAATGTTGCTAGCTTGCTACTACCATTCTATAACATCAATGGCTTGCTACCCAGATTTTACTTGTACTGTAATTTTGCCTTTTCGAATCGAGGAAAAGTAAAACCGTCTGTTCAATTGTCAGAGCTACTATTCCATCGCTAGTAGCTTTGCTGAGCTGAACAATATATGATATTCCATGTTATTTAGCCTTAGAAATTTTCTTTTGATCGGATGCTATTTTTCCTCAAATTTGTTTCCATAGTTTTATCCTCAAAGGGGGAAATATGCTATAACTGCAGTGTGTTCTCTTACCTGTAATTTGGTAGTCCTAGTCCTACATGAATTACGTACCTTATGCAAGTCATGTTCTTCCACTAATTGTGTGTCTTGTGTACCAGATATCAATCTCCGACCCTTTCAGTAACCCTATCGCGAAAAAACTATATGACGAATGGCTGGGTCAACCTGGTTCAGATAATGCAAAGAAGTATTTGCACACAGAATATCACCCAGTGGTGAAGAGTGTGGCCTCACAGTTACAGAACTGGTGATAGAGTTTTTTTGCACTGGGAATTCCTATGTTCTTCAACAGCCAAGAGGGACTTCCAAGTTCCAACCGAGCAAACATGGCGACCTGTCTATGCTAAGCAAATATTGATCACACAGGAATTAAAACTTGGTCAAATTTTGTTTTGTTTATTGCTTTTTTCATTGTAGCGAAGAAGTTATGTTATATGTTTTCAGCTGCTTTCTAGTTAATGTTGTACGCTGCCAAAGGGAAAGAACAGCTAAATGGCAATGTGTAAAAATGAAAGAAGTAGGTTGTGCTCTTGCCGACCTACCTTTTCATTGTTTGGTGCTAGGCCTTCGGCACAATTCTTCTTCATTTTGGGGTGGGATTGAGGAAGGATATGAGGGCTCTATCTTGTAATATATCGTATATTTTAGAGGTTTTAGAACATATTAAAAGACAACACAAAAGATGTTCACATTTTTTTTCTATTAACAAAGATGATGAATTATCATGAGCTGCAGTGACACGAATTACACTTGACAAAGTTACAATGCTTCACACAATGTCATATAATGTTAATGAAATGATATATGAGTCATACATTTTCACTCAGCGCGTTTTACAAAAATTCAGGTAATTCAAGCGCCGATGCAGTCTGCAGCATACCAGGGATCACCTCTAGCAGGTAAGTGAGCAATCCACCTAGCAGGAACAGGAACACAAACGCGAGCACAATCTTGGTGACATATATGCAAGTGCCCCTAGTTGTCTCCGTATCAACGACATTTTCTTTGGATAGCTGCCTGTCACCCTGTTTCTGCAATTGACAATTCAAATAAAATGATCCCTTTCAAACTAGGAGCTAAAACACTAGGAAAAAAACCATAAAACTAGAACAAAGAAGCCCTGTAACCAACAAAACTAAAGACTTGTTGCCCTAAACAATAAACTAACGCAGCAACCCTAATCACATCTCTCAATCGTGGCCACTAATCATAACCCCTAGTGCAGCACCTAAACACTCCACTACGTGCGGCACAAAAAAAAAAAAGAAGAAAGAAGAAAAAAGCTACAAAAAGGTACTCCCTCCGTCCACAAATAACTACATTTCTTTGACTTTTAGGATTCTTGTTTGACCATTTGTCTTATTTAAAAATTTTTAATAAATAATATTTATTTTGTTATGACTTATTTTATTGTTAGAAATATTTTCATAATGATTTATTTATTTTATTATTTGCAAAAAAAAATTAAATAAGACAAATGGTCAAACAAGAATCGTAAAAGTCAAAGAAATCTAATTATTTGTAGACGAAGGGAGTATGCGGGTGGAGGGGGCAAATCATAAACACAATCACATGCAACAACCTATAAACAGAAGAAGCTGAAAATTAGGGGACCAGATCATAAGCATAACTATATGCAGCGGTATTTAAATACAATCTACAAACTGGAGCGCAAACAATAATCAAAACCTGCAAAAACAAATCGAAACTGAGGGAATAAAAATGTCATAAATTGAAGGGTGGGCAAAATCCTACACCCCTAAATGTTTGCTTTTACGAGTGGTTAGAATGATGTAAAGTGGGAACATATAAAAATGATATGAATTTTGAGGGCACATAATAATATAGTGGAAAAAAAACATATATACCACTAATTGCTATAATTTGAGGGTATAAATGTTGTAAATGCATTCCTCTGACGCCTCGACACAAGCGACATTGGGCGGACAGCACATCAACCAAACAAAACAT
Source organism: Eremochloa ophiuroides (assembly GCA_038502445.1). Taxonomy (NCBI): domain Eukaryota; kingdom Viridiplantae; phylum Streptophyta; class Magnoliopsida; order Poales; family Poaceae; genus Eremochloa; species Eremochloa ophiuroides. Next base: position 10,372,070 of record JAHLJS010000002.1, read on the forward strand.
CCGATGGTGACTAATTCGCGTGTCAAAGGCGTCTAAAAACAACCGAAAGTGATTTAGCTTTTCCTAAAAAGGACAGTCCACACAAAACCGAAACTAATGACTGAATCTTGATTCTTGAAGAAAAATCGAACTTTTATTCGAGACAGCTTGTTCAAGACAGATGCAGGTGAACAGGTGAGAAGTCGTCGTGGTGGCATACCGTGTCCGCGTGCGGCGCGTGATGGATCCCGGGCGCGTCCTGCGCGGTGACGGTCTGCAGCCTCCAGCCGCGGCCGTAGTCGGCAAGGGCCGCGCTTGGGCCGAAGCCGACGGGCTCTTCGCCGTCCCTGACGGCCTCGACGTGCAGCGCCGGCGGAGCCCCGGGGTCGAGCTTGCGGTTGATGGCGTGCAGCGCGTAGCGGGCCGTCGTCCCAGCCGCGAACCGCCGGACCTTGCCGGAGCTCCTGCACGTCACCTCCAAGAACTGCCATGCCATGCGGCAAGCGCGTCAGCTCCACGCTTTTGAGTTGCTCGGTCGGAGATTTGCAGTTCTGAATTTGTTCGTGGGGCTTTCTCCGGCAGGAGGAGAGCGGGTCTTACCGGTGGCGGTAGGAGGAGGAGGAGAATCGCCGGCGCCGTCCTTGCCTGGCTGCTGCCCGTCGCCAGGCCGCCGCTCCATCGCCGCGCGCTCTGACTTGCTCCCACCCTCGGATTTGTGACGGAAGGGGTGGGGCCGCCTTTGGTTGACTAAGGGATGGTGCGGCCTGAGCCTGACCACTGGATTGCGGATTCCCGCTCGGTCGACACCGATGTCAGGTCAGGTAAGGTCCGTCGGAGCAGACAGAAGCAGAGAACGAACCGCGACCCAAAAACCCACGCCATGCACCGGCGGCTCGAGCTGGTGCCTGAACGACCCAAATGCCCGACTACCTGACAGAACTCAACTTGTTTCACCTGATCGTAACAATAATCAACTCTTTTATCTGATGGGAGCTAATCTACTATGGCTTTGTTCGCTTCGTCTTATCAGAGCTTATTTTTTATCTCTAGAATAATGTTTTTCTCTCACAACAAATCAGCATCAATAATCAACTCTTTATCTGATGGGAACTAATCTACTATGACTCCGTTAGCTTCATCTTATCTTATCAGCACTTATTTTTCAGCTCTGAAACAGTATTTTCCTCACACAACAAATCAGCATCACTTAAAATGCTCCAGCATGTCTTGGCTGCAGTACTGTCAATGCCACTGGCTCACTGGCACTCTTCCCTGGTCGGTAACGAGGTAACGAGATAAACCAGACATAAACTATACATAGTAAACAGCACATGTTTAAATCTATGGTATGCTGAAATGCATATACCACGTAAAAATATGTAAACCATTACAGTAATCAAAGGCGTCGCATCCTGTGTCCATATGGTTCCCAGAAGAAAAATTCAGACTAGACCCATTGAGAACTTACATGGTAAAACTGATTTCAGGTTCCCAGTTGTTCACTGCTAACCTTTAAAAAAATTGCAGATTCTAATTGTACAAAAGAATATGTTCTCAAAGAAAAAGGAATTGGGTTACTGCAACCCCAACGAATCTAGCCTTGTCCATCCAACCCCATACACCAAATATTTGGCATAATCTTCTTTTCCCTCAGTTGCTATCCTAACATATTTCAAACCTAAAAAACGTTTGTTTCCCACTCATGGAACAATTCTCAACTGAAAACAAGTTTTACAGCTCAACTCATGAAATGAAATGCAGCTCACTTCTTAGAAGGGGTAGCAGTTATTTTCTTTGTGCTTGCTTGAGGGTCATTTGCCATCCTGGATGAAGAAGCGCCATCTATGGCAATGTTCCCCAACTCTACGGCCATTGCCTCTCTTTCTTCATTCTCTTTCTTTTGCTTCTCTGAAACACCATCACCTGAACTCTGTGCTGAGTCTGGCAGCGTTTTAGTTTTAGGTTGCAGTCGGAGGGGACCAACATCAAGCCATGGATGCTGAAGCAACTGAGCAGCTGTAGGGCGCTTCTCAGGAACAAAATCAAGTATTGGAACAAGAAATTCCGCCATCCCACTAGCATTTATTTCAGTGAATTCGTACTTCTCCATCAGCACCTTGTTGAGAGGCCAGAACCGCAAGCGCCGGATGTGCCTCAAATCCCCATACCGATTGAAGAAGTCACGTGAATACCGACCACCCAACGCAATCTGGGAAACATTATTTGTATGCCAAAATTAAGAACACTATGAACTTTTGCTTAAGAACTATGGCAAGTTAAAATTGAAACCTTGTGTACCTTTCGAGGCATCATTCCTAGCAGTTCCATCATCAGCGCAAGGTGATCCTGTATTATGAAGAATTTCTCAGAATATAACTCCATCTTGGGAAGGGAGCAAGTCAAATCATTTTCCAAAAAAAAAATGCAAAGCAGCAGTCTAGACGCACATACTTGGCACATGCAAAAATACTAATAAAATGAAGAAACCTTGATGTAGAAATTTTACATAGTTCAAGGACTAATTTGTAAAGTAATCAACAGTTGATCCCCAACAAAATGCAGACACCAATCAACTAGAAAACCTAAATGATAAATACTTCAAACTTGCTCCTTGCTCAATCCACACAAATACAATTTTCCATGTGGTACAAGACCATGTATAATAATACACAAGTCAAAAATGACTTACTACAACACGTTTCTGGTTACCAGGATACACAAAATAGCAAAAAAAAACAAAAAAAACAAAAAAAAAACACACACTTATTCTGCCCAGTCAGGGTGCACCAATAACACGAGTCAAAAGGGAGTAACAAGACACAGCAACGTTGGCAGAAGTTGCAAAGAAAAAACAGTTTCTAGCTCTACGACTTTGTTAACTTAGCCTTCATGTTCTTCTGTAATATATTTTTTAGAGATCAACATTGCTTTTCTTACACGAAAGCAATTTAGATATGGAATTGATACTTCCTCAAAACTACCACTCACAAATGCATCCTTCGAAATGATCAGGGATAAGTAGGTCAAAGTAGTTCATGATTAGAATTTTAGCATCGCTATTGGATAAACCATAACTGTAAAGTGGCTAAGCAAAAAAACAACAGAGCATGTACTCCCTCCATATAGGAAAAAGATGATGTTTAGGTCAACGACACGGTCTTCTACGCATGACTTTGACTTCATATTTCTATAAAAATATTTATTGTGATATATGTATACTTTTATGAAAATATATTTGAAGACAAATCTATTTATATAGTTTTTATATTTTCAAACTTAACAATTTAAAAGTTATTCATAATTTATATTCCCAATGTTTGACCAAGACCTTTTTCAAAACGTCATCTTTTTCCTATACGGAGGGAGTATAGTAATTTAGCTCCTTCTACAAATGGGTACTAGGGCAAAGGTAGTTCTAATAAAAAAAATCACTGAGGGTAAACATTAGCAGTTCAAATTGTAGAAAAATATTATGTAAAAGTGGGTAATAAATTATGTGGTTGTGCCTTGTGCGTACCATCCCAATATCGACAAAATAAATAGTTGCTGTACTTTTCAGATTTTTTTTAAAAAAAGGACCTCCCTTCTATTTTATTTGTCATTTTAGATTTGTGCACACATGGTATGGAAAAGTAAAGATCAACAACCAATGTTGAATCCTTCTCTAACCGTCTCAACTCATTGTCTCCTATTGTCACCAACTAGCAATGCAATATATAACCAAGAAACAATAATATGTACATGGAAGAGTATGCAAAAAAAAAAAGGGGAGAGGGGGACAAATAGTCAAATACAGGGACAAAATTGAAAACATCATGGATTTACTACTAAGGAAAAAAGAAATAGAAACGGTTGATTTTGTACTTAAAGACAACACAAGATGCACAGTGTGTTTATTTCAAGATTCATGTTTCATTATCATAGTTTAAACAGGTTCATGTTCCTTTTTTTTTTGTTATTCTTTGCTGGTAAGGATGAGGATCCTACCAAACTAAAAGAGCATCGGCTGAAACCAAAGCAAAGTCCTATATAATAATAAAAAGAGTTCTTCATAACAGACTTAGTCACTTCTAGTTCAATGACTGGTTATGAGATTTCAGAATAACTGCACATAAAATGATTAGATTAGAGAAAAATTGCATTGTGTTCAGTATGGGAAGTTTTTTTTTTTTGGTTTATCAAGACTACCTTTTGTTCAAGTTAGATCAGGTACACTTGCAATCGGGTGATTCTCTTTCTTTTATTTTTCTTGGATACGATTCCATGAAAAGTACAATAGATGAAATCAGTGCAATGAGAAAAACAGACATACCTCATCTCTGTCAAAATTATCACCACTATGTGGATCAAATAGCACATCCCCAGTGGCAAGCTCAAAGCAAATGCATGCAAAGGACCACAGGTCAGCAGATGTAGAATACTTAGAACCAAGTATAACCTCAGGACATCTGTACTGCCTTGTTTGAATGTCGCTTGTGAACTGCTTGTATGTCCAACATGCATTTCCAAAGTCCACCAGCTTGCATTTTAGATCAACCTCCATTGCCATCTTCTTTTTGGCCCCTTTGCTACCCCGTCTATCTCGTGTTGCCCGCTTCTTAGCTCCATCCTGGCTAGGACTACCCTCATTTGTTGTACCCAGATCTCCTCGGTCATCTGACCCATCTGTGTCAGCAGATGCCACAGCACTACTTCCTTCTGAAGTTGCAGCAGCCGCACGTTTGGCTTTTTTCCGGATCTTCTTCTTCTGGTTCTTGGTGAGCCCACCATTTCCTGATTGTACAGGCACCTTTGGAGGTGGCTCGTCTGTCCTCGCTGAAGGCAGAACCAGGGGTACACCTGACTTCCTAGGGTCCTTCGAGGGATCAATGGTAGAGACAAGCAATATATTCTCTGGCTTGAGGTCTGTGTGAATAATAGAAAGTGTGCGGTGGAGGTAGTCAAGGCCAATGAGCACATGGCGGCATATCTCCTTAACCATCGGAAGCGGAATTCCACGATAGTCCGTGTACTTTATCAGGGTCAACAGGTTATCACCAAGAAACTCAAAAACCATGCACACATGGTTACCATTAGGACCAGAGTGCTTGAAGTGGTCAAGAAGCTTAACAACACATTTTGAGTCATCGGGATCACCATCGGCAATCTGCTTCAAGATCTTGATCTCATCCATGGCTGCTTCTGTGTAGTGTTGAGCGCTCTTCTGCACCTTTAGCGCCACATATCTCTGTACAGAGTAACAACAAACCCAGAAAAGTTAACACAGATGCTCCCTGAATCTCTAGATAGCTGGGAATAAAGAAATCGGGATTTTCGTGAATAATGGGAATCCCGAATGGGGCAGTAGTTATCATTTTATCCATAACGAATCTATCCATTAGTATACTCTTTGGGAAAAATAACGAACAGTTGGTGGGCAGAGGCAAACAACAACCGCAATCCGCAAACTGGAGAAACCGCAACCACAGATCGACAACACGAATCATTGGAATTGAAAAAGATCTCGATAAAAGGGTTAGGGCACGCACGGAGTGGGCTGTGTCCCAGGCAAGCCAGACGGTGGAGAAATGGCCCCATCCAAGCTTGGACTGCACAACGTAGGCGCCCTGCTTAAAGGAGTCCCCGACGCGGACGGCGTGGTATCCGCCACGGCGGTAGTCCTCGGTGCCCTCGTCCTCCGACGTGTAGTCGCTGCTCTCAACCTCCTCATCCTCCGCTTCCTCCGCCTCGCCCCTCCCCCTGTGGTCCGCATCCGCCTCCATCGCCGCCGCCGCCCCCTCCTCGTCCCCCATCCGCCGCCTCGACAACGACCCCGCCGCTTCCGCCTCTGCCATCGCGCGGGAGCCCCGGATCTGCGCGTTGGCGCGCGGGAGCTAGGGTTTTGGGCTGCTTTTTCTAGTGGCGGTGGTGCTCGGCTCGTCTGTCTCGCGCTCCGCTGCGCCTCCTTCCTCTTTGGCTCTTTGCCTCCTCTGCGCACTGACGAGCACCGCTTTATTATTAGCGGGGCAACTCTCTTGTCTACGAAACATACGAACATCATTTATTTGTTTTCAAATCAAATATGTAATATACTAATAATAAAATGGATGTTCATAATCAATGAAAAACATACGACCATGCTAATGACATGTCTATATGTTTAACAAAATCTGTGTCTTAAATGAGTCAAAAGAGACTTGTAATTTGAACAAGAGAAAGAAGCCATCTAACTATTGTAGGGTCGAGATGGCTGACTAGAGGAGGGGTGAATAGTCCGAACAAAAATTAATCGCAGCGAAAATAAAATCTATTCGGTTCTAAGCGATAATTCACCCATCTAACTAAGACTCTAAGCACCTTATAAAAGATCCTACCAAAAAGTAAAGGTGCAAGACTAGCTTGAGCTTCCCTAAACTCACTACGTGCTCAATGACAAGGATACACAATTCTAATCAAGGAGCGCAACTTGTTTAGTTATACAAACTAAACAAGAAACTACTTCTAAGCTACACAAGCTAAGAAGGTGAGTGGCAATCTACACAAGCTAACCGGTCTCACAAGAGCTACTACAACTACATAAGTAAAGTAATGCACAAAATAAATAACTTGTGTAAAAGGGAGCAAACCACCGCGAAGGATGGGAAGATGTTGACACGGTGATTTATTTCCCGAAGGTTCACTTGTCGCCACAAGCTACGTCCTCCGTTGAGACAAGCTCTAAGGTTGCAGCCGGTCCTCTTGCTAGTGGTGACCCGTAAGTCACACTCTCCCACGTGGAGTGCTTACCACAAGCTCTAGCACTTGACTCGGCCGGACCACTTGTCGCTCTTCACGTCTCGCTCTACTAGCGATGCTCTTCGTGATCTCCCGCGGGATGAGCTCCAACCCCTCACAAAGATTCTCCGGAGCCACGCACAATCTTCTTGCTTGCTTCACGGAGCCTCACGCCACCAAGCCGTCTAGGAGGTGGCAACCTCCAAGAGTAACAAGCACCACCGGCTTGCAACACGAACACCTAGTGCCACTCGATGCAATCTCACAATGCAACGCACTAGAATCACTCACTATCAATCAATCGGATGTGCACTAAGCAAGTGAGTGAGTGGGAGGGCTTCCAAGCACACCTACACAAGCCACACAGGCCCAAGGGTACTCAGCTTACTGCCAAAGGCCGCCAAGTGCTTGGTTTTATAGCCCTCAAGCGAAAGGAGCCGTTACCAACTCAAACCGGTAGTCGGACCGAGCGTCGGACCATCCTACGCACAGCCGTCGGACTATTGTACATGGTCCGACGCCTTAGATTTGCGCCACGTGTCACTAGCCGTTTGAATCCAACCGTTCCCGCGCTCTAACGGCTCTCTGGGAGCGTCGGACCGTGGAGCGTCGGACCAATTCTTAGGGTCCGACGGTCTACAGACAAGTTTTCCGAGAGCTAAATAGCGTCGGACTGGTGCGTCGTACCATCTCAGGGTGGGCGTCGGACTATACCTCAAAGGTCTGCCCTTTAGCCCCTTCAAACGGCTGTTTTTTGGAGCGTCGGACCCTACCGTCGGACCAGTACCGTCGGACCGTTCCGACGCTAGCGTTGGACCAATGTTTCGCAGCGTCCGACGCCTGCCTCCGTTCGCTAAAACGGCGATATCTCTTAGCTCCGAACTCCGATTTCGATGATCTTGGATATTTTGGAAAGCTTATTCAGAGGGCTACACAACCCATATGAATTGTTTAATCCAAAACTCCAAGGATAAAAGCAGTTTATCCATCCAAGATCCAAACAAGCTCGCTGCGAGGTTCGAAACTTCCACCCTTTTGTAAATGTGCCAACTCCAAAGTGTTCCACAACCTTGTGCATGTGAGTTAGCATTTTCACAAATATTTTCCAAAGGGTTTTTCACTCTTTCTTGCCACGCCACTCGATTCTAGCAATGCAAAGTTAGATCACTCCGAGTGGCACTAGATGACCGATATACAAATAAGTTTGCCTCTCTTGATAGTACGGCCATCTATCCTAAATCCGGTCAAGCACTTCTCTACTCAACCGTTAGACCGGTGAAATGAAAATGCCCTATGGTTATACCTTTGTCTTGTGCTTTCCATTTCGATCACCGTCTCCGACACTATCGATGCCGGTGCAACACATACACTAACACCTCAACAATGATATGATCCACTTCATATCATCATGTGGCTTTTGGTTCATCGATCCTCTACTTCACTTGCTCTTCACCGTTGCGTTGGTCCATCGGCGCCAAGCCCACTAGCTTGCCATTCACACTTGCAACCGGTCCGTCGACGCCAAGTTATGTCATGATCTTCTTCACCTAGCCACATGACTCCATATCATGTCTCATGCGTTTAGCTCCTTATACCATATGTACGAGCTAAGCATCATCTCCAAGACATTTCCATCTCCATGACATAAATGCTCACACACATGTACCTGTGGACTAATCACCTGTGTAATCAACACTTAAACATATATTAGTCCACCTAAGTTGTCACTCAATTACCAAAACCAAACAAGGAACCTTTCAACTATTAACTAGTAGTTTAACTTAACTAATGTGATAGTTATTAGTTAGGTATTAGCTAGACTATTAATTGGACCGTTTGAATCCAAATAAACTAACTATTGGCCACTCTGAATTTTGTTTTTATGGATATATGTGGCTATAGGCTTCAGCTTATCAACCAGAGCCTTACTTTTTAGTCTTGGAACTGTGTTTCTCTCATAATAAATTAGTCCTACAAATCAGCCACAGCCACAATAAGTCTTACCGAACAGAGCCATGAGCACAGGCGGATAGGTAGGTAGAGGTACACATATCATCATTACTCATAATGATGATAATTATATAATCATTTAAATTAAGCAACTATTATTCTTTAGTTTTGAGAGGACAGACTAACTAATGTGTTCTATGAATATGCGCACATACTGAACATCCTGAACACTCTCATATTGTACAAAGAACGGCTTTGACGAATAAGAAAATAATGGTGTGCTCCAAGCATGCAGGATACCCACAGTTGACACATGCTGGTTGGACTCGAGAAAAACATTTATTTTTATTACACTTATTTTTATTTTGTAAAACCAAAAATTTTCTTTTGAGTGAAAAACAGGTTCATGATGGCTAGCTCGATTTAAAGTTGGATCTCAATAGCAAAGAAGACTTTAATAAAAATAGAATAAATAAATTTAAAATAATTAGGGAAAAGATTGAACGGTTTGAAACGCATCATATGTTTTTTTTCTTGTTATCGTTCTCAAGATCGCCATAAAGTGGTCTAGAACATTGATTCAAAATAACCTTAATAAGTGCAACCCCCACCCGCAAAAATAATAATAATAAGGGACCGTTTAGCTAAAAAGAAGTCAAAATCTAAATAAGTAATCAGAGAAACCAAGTATGCCCGTGCATGAAAATCAAGCAAAGTGTTGTTGCTACGACTCCATGTGTTGTTAAAAAAACCTATGTCGCCACATACCTCATTAAGAACAGGGTAACAAGGGCACGTCACCTGGCCTAAACACATCAACAAAAACACTAAAACATGTTAACTAGTAGGGCCAAGAATTATACATAGGAGACGAGCAAAGGGAGTCAACATGTTCCATCACTGTAGGTTAGATTCTCTATGATGTAATCTATCTATCCAGTTTAAATCCTCGACATGACACAAGATTTCTTTTGTTCTTTTTAGCGATAGACGGCATCGCTATTCGATCGTATGGGCGTTTGGCCTGTTTGAATTGGACAATGTACATGTCAACAGGGAGACATCCCTTTTCCAGGGGCTCATAGAATGTGTATATGTCCTTTGACAAGGGCGTGTGTGAATACATTTATAAGTCTTTGCATTTGTACTGTGATTCACAAGAGGGTCGACGTATAATGAAGTATCTCTCAATAAACTTGAGGGTATTAAAATATTCAGTGCACGTGGTAGGTTTCAATTCAGGTGCTATTCGGTTGTCCAATCAGTAAGATTTTGATTTCTTTTCGGCCAAAGAACAGTGTTTTTCTCTCAAAACCAAAATCAACGCTTCTTTCAGACAAGCGAATAACACACTACATTTTTTGGACAAACTGGACAACAAGTACTGATGTCAGGAGATGAAAATCAAATTGATCAAATTTTGTCTATCTTAGAAATCAAATTGGATGATAGATTTTTTTTCTTAGGAATGGTCCAAGCTTTTGACACTTGAGCAAAAGGTTTTAGAATCTCCTTCTTAATATAGTTTGATACTTAACCTGTCCCAATTTATAAGTTGTTTAACTTTTTTAACTCTAAGTTCGATCACTCGTCTTATTCAAAAAATTTACGTAAAAAGAGTTAAATTTAACTTATTCTTGAAAAACTTTTATTAATAAAGCAGGAAATAATAAAAAAAGTGATACTTTGATATATTTTTTTAATAAGATGAATGGTCAAACTTGGGGCAGAAAAAGTCAAAACGGCTTATAAATTGAAGGGAGGGAAGTATTATTAAATTATACTGGCTAAAAAAAAAATCCTTTCATACTTAGAAGTCAGAACAAACGATTTTATGTGATTTTTTTGCCGCAATGAAATAATCTTGCATCAGAAAAGGATTGGTACTGTGCTCCAAAAATGATTTTTTTTTAAAAAAATGTCCAAATCCAACTGAAAAGTGAAAAACGACACCGTTAATCCAGTATCCATTATACAGAGATAGTTCCCAGACCTTGTTAGATAAGGCTACACTCACTGATCACCCGTTCCTGCAGGAACTGGCAGGCCATGGCGGGCTTCTGCACTCCTGCTGCCACTGCAGCTGCCCATGCCACTCCAACCCCTCTGACGAGCTCAAGGAAGCACATCGCCATGTGCCTCTCCCCCAAGCCAGGCGGCGGCGGTGGCGGCGGCAGACAGAGAGCGCGGCTTGCGAGCACAGGACGCAGCTCCTCAGGTGCGCGCGCTGGCCCCGGCGACCGCGGCGGAAGAAGCGGCGGGTCCCTCCCCCGCCCCTCTCAACGTGGAGTACCTGGCCGCCGAGTTCGCCGGCCACGGCGTCAGGTTCGAGCCCGTGGGCGGCAGCTGCGCCGTGAAGATGGCGCTGCGCAACGGCAGCGTGGCGCACGTGCTGCTCCCCAGCGGGCTCGTCACGTCCTACAAGCCCGCCATGTGGCACGGCACGGTCACCGAGGTGCTCCACACGAACGTCGCCGAGGGCCCCGGCGGGCGCGCCGTCATCCGCGGCGGTGTGTCCGTCGACCTCCGTTGCGCTGGCGGCGGCGCCGGTGTATGGTCGCCGAGCTCGAGCGCGGCGTGGTCGCTCCGCGACATCCGGGGAAACCCAGCCACCTCCATCGAGGTATAACAAAAAGGCTCCCAAATCCCAATCTTCGGAGAGGTCATTCGTCATGGCACGTCGTGTTTCCTTGCTTGCAGATCGAGCTCGCGTCGGCGGCGCCGGGGAACGCGGCGGCGGCGAGGTGCGTGGTGACGCTGCACCCGGAGGCGCTGGCCACGGAGCTGGCGGTGACGAACGGCGCGTCGGCGGCGCCGATGGCACTGACGTGCAGCCGTGCCCAACCACCTGCGCGTGAGCACCCCGGACGCCACCTACGCCCTGGGGCTCCTGGGCTCCGACTACCGCGGCGTGGAGCCGGCGCCTGTCGGAGTTCAGCATCATCCCTCCGGACTACGGGGCCGCAGCGGGGACGGCGGCAGCCCGGCAGCGGTGGGCAAACAGAGGCTTGGACATGATCCTCTCGGGCGGGCGGGCGCAGGACCGTGGCGCGGCCGCGGCGGCGGACGAGCCCGACGGCGAGGAGGACGATGACTACAAGCACATGACGGACGCCATGTGTCGTGTGTACAGCAGCGCGCCCAGGGAATTCACCATCATCGACAGGGTAAAGATTGGCCATTCTCTGATTTATTCAGTTGAATAGAAATGCAGGGCCGGGAGACTGCATGCATGACTGATGCGAGCTTTTTGCGCGGGAACTGCTTTCAGGGCAGGAGGAACTCCGTTTGCTTGCACAGGAAGGGGTTCGAGGAGCTGTACGTCTTCAGCCCGGGATCCCAGTACCAGTGGTACGGCAAGTACGCCTACGTGGTCGTAGGGCCTGCCATGCTGGAGCCTGTGATGCTGGGGCCCGGAGACACGTGGCAGGGGGCTCAGTATCTGCGCAACCCCAATCTCTAGGCACGCGCCTCTGCTCACTGATGCTAGCTGGGAGAGCAGGATGAGAACCTGGACACATCCACGTCTTGGTGTATCCAGATCAGCAGATGAGGCCAGGCAAGAGCAAGATGCAAAGTACTAGCAACCACAATGGTCTACAGATGTTGGAAATGTTGTTCATAGTGAATTGACAGTGTTCCATATTAGAATTATTGGTCCATGTCGAATGCGATAATGCAAAGTGACCCGTGACGAACAGCGTCAATGAACACCACCACAACTCTAAGCAAAATTAAGCAAACCTGAACGACTGGCAACCATCTCTGTCAGTAGAAAACAGACTCAAGAAATGGCAAAGCAAACTGCTGACTCAAGAAAAATTTTCTTGAATAACACAGGAGAACTACGTATTATTTCATTAAAAATAAGATATAGTACGCAAAGGGCTAGTCCTCCAAACAAACACTCCGTACACAATGGGAGAGAAAAAACATACACACATACACCACCCCGACTATGAAACTAGATCATTCACCAAATACTCCCAGGAAATGTTGTGGTGTGCACACGCACATATCTGTGCTTCCCACTCAAGGCCCTGTTTGCAGTGCACATGTATCCACTAAATTCCACCTTAGGCCACGTGGATTGAGGTGGATACATGCGCATCCAAACAAGCACCAAGACAAAAGGTGAGACCAATCACATATTAAACATAGTAGTAGCTGCAGATAGAGTCAGTCACAGAGGACGTTAATGTGAAATTGAACTGTGAACCGTGGAAAACAGACACAGGAGACATATCTGTCACCTCTGCAGTTTGACAATAAATATTTTTCATGGTGCGCTTTGAGATAATCACTTCCGCCCAGAATTAGATACGAGAAAAGAATCGTTACTTCTATTTTTTATCTTCCAACCTTCAGCAACCTCTATGTCCACCCAAGAAAGCCAACTCCTATTTGTATACCAGTAGTCTACATAACAGTAAAAAAAAAAAAAAAAAAAAAAAAAAAAAAAAAAAAAAAACCCAGTAGTCTACATAACTGCTCTGCCCAGGCCACCCAAGCCTTTGAATCTTACAATCAATCATCGCCACCTCCATCTTCAGCATCCATAGCAGCATCATCGTCATCCCCTGCATCTGCATGGTCGGCAGCATCATCGACATTCATGAGCTCCTGCCTTACAACTTCTTGATTGATTTCTTCCAGTATTCGAGCATTCGGCTCTGGCACCTTCATAGCCTTCAGGTTATCTTCTGTAAAGAATGCGGTGAATGGCTTCGGGACCTGCAAAATGTGCATAGTTTGGACCCATCCTGATGTTGTACTCTTTCATGCTAAGAAGTAAGGAAACAAGATAGAAGCAGTCAGAAACACACCATTGAAGAAGCGGTTTCGCTCCTTAGCACTCTCGACAAGGTTATTCCAGTGTTTATCTTGCTTCAATGTTGAAGCAGAACCTACAACCTGTGGCATGTAGATTGTTATTTGGATTTAAAACTACGTACTTCTTCCAATCACAAATATAAGCACATGGAGAGTTTTCCTAAGTTTTTTTTTTCCAACTTTGACCATCAACTAACATTTTATATAGACCGACAACCCAAGATTGGCATTACTCACACACACACACACAGCTCCTTCCAAAAGATAATAGATTTTGCCAGTATATATTAATAACATAACAAATAGCGGTACAAGTGTGTGTCCAAATGTCAGTTAAATCTTGAAGAGTGGATGGAGCCATGAAGGTACATATTGCACAGGACATTCATCTCAAAAAGGCGTTCTACCATTCATATTAGATACCATAACTATAAGCAGCATCCTTGAACAATCATATCTACTTGCATGTATGGATGCATAAGAGAATCTCGAACTTCATGTGTACATCTTGTTAGGCAACAGAGCTCCTCATGAAATTTATAGCCTGCACCTGCCTCTACATCTCAGTTCAGACTAGGGTACATATTTGAATCATGTGTCATGCATATCATAATGAAAAAACAAAATAGTGTAATGATGAACTTTGAAACATGGAGAAAAGGGGGCTTACCAGTACAGCAGATTTTGCTCTTGTGATGGCAACATTCATTCGTCGAAAATCAGAAACAAAGCCAATCTTTTGCTCCTCATTGCATCTTACACATGAAAAAATAATTATTTCTTTTTCACGTCCCTACATACAAGCAGTTGGACATAACATCACATCATAGTGGTCACAAAACGAGCAAGAAAGAGAGATAACATTATAATCACTGGTACTTGCAAAAGTATTGATTCATAGAGGTGATTTGTACCTGGAATCCATCAACGGTGCTTACATCTATCAATTCCTTTGATTGATCCCCAAACGTTGATCGAAAACTGTCCTTTAATAGTTTTACTTGATGCCTGTATGGTGATATAACACCCACTTCAGGACTAGATTTGAGTTCTGGATACCGCATTGCCAATTGGTGATACAGGAGAGTTATGAATTCCACTTCATCCTGGTTTACCCAAGAACCACTTCCAGATGGCTGGGATTCAATACCATCAACATCAAAGAAACAAAATGGTCCAAAGCAGCTGTAGGAATGCCATGGACGTTTCCTGCTGAGGCCCTCCCCATCTTGTAGTACCCCTTCATAAAATTCTTTTGAAGGGAACATACTAATCTGTATGGGAATGGATAATGAATTACAACAATCATTCCACTTTCCAGCTTCAGATATGCTGATGATAAGAGATTCACCTCTGGATGCATGCGATATTGGATTTTAAGCATTTGCACTGGAAAACCAGCAGCTTGAAATCTTTTGAACAAGCTTGTTCCATATCTAAGAGATACATGAACATTGTCTTAGCATATTACAGCACCTGGAAGATGTGTAACGGTATAAAAAGAAGATCATCTTACCCCAACTTCTGAGCAGTCTGTGAAATGACAGTTGCAGGCAACTGAACTGGGTCACCAACCTGGTAGGAATATTATGAGATAGTTATCATTACCACAAAAGCTAAAGTGATTGTATTCATGTGCACAGATTAACCTGATACGAATATTATGAGATACAGTCAAGAGAAATCGTGAGACTGCACAAAAATGCACACCAAGAAATGAAAGTATACTTTTAGCGTAAGCCCACATAGACAAGTGCTACTGTAGGTACTAAAGAAAGAAAATATTCAAAATATCATCTGGGCCTGACCTCTGTCACATTACAAAGTACTACATCAATAAATAATATACATCTTGCACAAGAGAAAGCAAGATGCTTAAAAAATGGAAAAACAAACAGCATACAAAAAATGAGAAAATTAGACAACATACAAGAAAAATTTGTCTGCAGCCATGGATCAAAGGAATAAGAGTTGCAGGTTCCACCTGAAAAGAAGGAGATAAGTCTAAGCTTAGGAACTTAATTAAAACACTGAAAATTCCATTATCCAAATTGATAACGTCAATGCTCCATGATGAAAGCAATGTTTAAAAGTTTCCTCACCGCTTGTGCAGCTTCATCAATTATAACAACATCAAAAGCACGGGTCATCCTGCTGAAAACTGAGGATCCACTGAAACTCAGAGTAGAAAATACCTACAAATTTTGCTTGAAAGTGAGAATACTGTTAATAGGTATAATCAGCAAACATTTATAATTAATCAGAAGAGTACAATGGCTGCTTCATCCAGTATTGAAGCTCTAATCCGATCATATTCACCAGCACCTCGTCTCCCACCATCTAATGTGCGATCTACACCAGAAAGTTTTTGTTGAATCTGCAAGGTTGAAATCATTTTAGTTGACAGAAGTTATACAGAAAATGTATCACAACCTTATGTAACTTACAAGGTAATCCATGGAAACTGCTTTAACAGAATGAAGGGCCTTCACTCCAATGCGCACAATTTTAGGGTTGTAAGTGTTGTTATTTTCATCTCGGATTCCTGAAACAAAAAAAATCACTTCATTACTTAATTTGTGCATGGTGCTTCCTAATAATAGCATGAGTGATGGGTCTAAAATATATGAGCACACCAGATGCACAAAAAGAAAAACAGAGAGAGAAGGGTTATGGGAGCATTGTGTCTGTACTGGATATTTAGCACCCAAAACCTTTACCTGTCTTAAGAACACGCAACACGATCTCATCAAGTGCTGAATTGGATGGAGCACAGACCAAAACATGGGCCCGATACTTGCGATTGGAACTTACGACTTCAGGTTTCTATAAAGATTTTTTTTTGGCCATGTAAGGGGTAAAATAGTCTAGGAACCTGTATAAACTTTAGCAAGTATACCATATAGAAGAGTACCAGTTCATTTCCTGTTGGGTAAAATCCATCATCACCATCAACAGGCATAATCAAATCTCGAGGATTTGCACCAAGTAACCATGGAGATGCCTTTATCCAGTGTGCACGCCTGTCATGTGAACTCCCCAGTTATTGGTGCCAGCAGAAATTTGCAGTCGCATGGTGTTTGTAGAACTAGAATCAGTAATCCATCGAAATAACATAAAATTCTTAGCTGTTCCACTCCTCACACAGAAAAGCTAGAAAATAAAAAGGCTACTACCATAAACAAAACAACCTTTTTCTCCCAACACTCCCTAGTTCATTTGGAGGATTTGATATATCAAAGGAACAAAAGCAATGTCAAAATTAAGATAATTTATTTTTGTAATAACCAACACATAACCATGCAGATCTATAAGAGAAACGAGTTAAAGATGGAGCATTTCAAAGGGAAACTCATAATTTGAAGCAGATCGATGTTATTCATCAGCTTTATATCCTTCCCATTTTTCATACCCCAGCCCAAAGTCATATAAATATATTAGAAACTAACTAGGAGGTCTGCATTCTTAACATACTTGCCATCAATGTCTAGTTCTGGCCCATGCTTTATAACATCAGATCGTCCTCTGCAATAAGCATCACGAAGCATATGAGATACATGAGCAAAATTTTAGGATTTCAAGAACTGCAGTATAATTACTATCTCTCATATATGATAAACATGGAGCTTTTCTATCCTCATAAATGGAATTGCTGTTCCATACACCAGAATATAAAGAATAACCAAGTGAGTTTGTTACTTGATTTGCATTCTTGCAGGAGCAGAATGGAGAACAGCACTAAGGAGTCCAAGAATAGTTTGTGTCTTTCCTGTTCCTGGAGGGCCCTGCAAATAAGCAGACAGAACTTAGGAGAAGTAACATAAATCAGCAAACTGCACATTACTCTTAAATAGTGTTATGTGTTCGATCTGCACATCATTCAAAAGAAAAACGTATAGATAAAACAGCTCAGGTATTTGCAATACTTTCACATAACTAATCAAGACAGGTAAACAATAACAATGCAAATTAATAGTGGTAAAATAAATAACAGACCTGAATAAGAACAAAGGATCTGCGCGAAAGACCTGCCTAGAGAAAAATTCAGTAACTTTCAGAGCCATGATTTTAAATAAATATTAGAACACAATACATACGCCAGCAATAAGAAAATCACAAAGGATGCTCACATTGACTGCTTCTAGCTGGGAATCGTTAAGATTCGTTTTGAGGAAATCCATAAGTGGCTCAGGAACATTCCACGCACGACTTTGATTATCACCATCCTTGTGCTTCTCAGTAGCTGAAAGAATCAAATCCTTAAAAGGTAGAGAAGCTACAGAATGCATAGCTGTGAACTCCCGCATTATTGTAGACAAGCTGCAGACCTGAAAATTTAGACGAGAAAATGGCATATCAAGCAGTATATGTCATCAATAAACGATTGCAACCATGAAAAACTCAGGTGCTTGTTTTAGACAATTGAAACTCGCCTTCAGTATCCATAGCAAGCTGTTTTGACTTGCAATGATGGAAGCAAAATGTTGCAGCCTTGTAGAGTTCACAGGCTTTGCAACATTCAGATTTACAATTTCACCTGCAACAAAAGTTCTAAGCGAAATATGTAAGCCACCACCACGCTGTTCCACCAATGCAAAGGCGTATGCATTAGGGGTCGATCCCTCCTCAAACTGCAAAAGTGCAGGAACATCAGTTCATCACATAACGTCCTCGGCTACAGGCTACTTGCCAGATTGATCTACTTCAGTATAGCTCATCACATAATGTACTCGGCTACTGATCTAAGTATGAGACCACAGCAATAACTTATGGCACATTTTTGCTCTGTTCTTAGACAAAATGTCCAAAAGTTAAGAACTAAGAACTCAGGAAATACATCTAGATATTTTATGGGTTTCGGTTATTAAATATTATGCAACT
Source organism: Eremochloa ophiuroides (assembly GCA_038502445.1). Classification (NCBI taxonomy): domain Eukaryota; kingdom Viridiplantae; phylum Streptophyta; class Magnoliopsida; order Poales; family Poaceae; genus Eremochloa; species Eremochloa ophiuroides. The sequence continues at coordinate 10,390,466 of JAHLJS010000002.1, forward strand.
GGTCACCTACCAAATAAAAGTTTGACACATTTAGTCCCAATCAGTCATTACCTTGGTACTTGCATGGACCACCTAAACTACAAAAATTACTTGCACAACACTTACTTTCTCCTTGGAGAGAAGCAGTAGGTCATTCTCTGACACATTATCCTGAAAATTGTCTTCCACCGCCACAGAGAGCTTGTGGAACCCTTCGGACTCCGTACAAGACCCCACTGCCCCCCTCCACCAGTCCATCCCAGATTCTACACACACCACATGAGGTCACAACATAGATAAAAATTCTCAATTGGCGACTCACCGGCGAAATAGGAGCAAGCAACATGCTGCGTTGAGAACGAAGCAAAGAGCAGGAGCGCGCGCACTAACCTTCCTCCTCATCACTGCGTCCCTGGATGATCTGCGCCTTGACCTCCTCGAAGAGCAGTGGCTCAAAGACACCGAGGTACTCGGCCACCGAGTTGTACGTGTTCTTCACACGCTGCAGCACCTTGGCCTGCTTGCCGCCCTGACCCCCGAGCCGGAGAAGGTTAGGGATTTAGAAAAGTTTGTCACGGATGGTATGGCGGGCGGGTGGTGGCTGTTGTGAGGTTGATGTGCGTACCTTGGATTCGGTGATGAGGCGGAGGTAATCCCAGCTTAGGACAATCTTTTGGAAACGGTCCATGGTGGAGGAAGTTGACGTGCCGCCGCTGGACTTGTCCACCGCCATTGGAAGGCCTCCGCACCTGGCGTAGGGCGGCGGCGGCGGCAGCGGTAGTCGGCGCGGAGAGGGAACAGACAGGGAGTGAGCGACGTGCGAACGCGGGGAGAACTGATGCGGCGGCGGCGGTACCCAGCAGCAGGTTTGTTCGGCCCAGGCGGAGCGCAATCGGACGGCCGTTTTTTTTTATCTCGTGAAAATTGGAATATTGTCCCTCGGTTTCGCTGAAATATCATCAAAATTATGAATTATGTGCTTCGCTAGAATACCTATATGAAACAGGTGTTTAACGCTATTTTAGAGTAACTTCAAAGGACTAAATCTAAATGGTTATCTAAATATAAGCATCTTCTATTTCACATTTTTTGCTAGTTAAATGTAAAAAAAAACAAGAATGATTTTTCAGAGTGCGCAAGTGATATAGAAGAATTTTTAGAGAGTAAAGAGATATAGAAAACGATTTTTATACAAATGGCTCTTTAAATAATGATATGATTTTATATTTGACATCTATGATATTTTTTAGCCTAGATTTCGGATGGCGGCCAAAATTATTATTTTTTTTCATTTTTGGTGTGTACGTAGTCTAATGCATGGCCAGCCGTGTGCATTAGCTGTGTCCAAAGCGCAGGTTACTTAAATGGTGTGAAACAGAATAACATGGTCGCACAAAGGCCGCACAAGTAGCAATGCTGGAAGTGCTGACAACCATATTCAATAATATGATATTGCTCGATGTCGAATGGTAAATTGCTAGACGTGGTGCTTTTCAGTGGTAGGCGACGTTCCCTTCGATAGCGAGACGTCTGTGATAACTTCGTCAATCTCGAGATCTGTCGGCGCAGTCTTTCGGAGATGCTCATATGGGTAGAGTTTGCGTGCGTGTGTTCACAGGGATGAATGTGCGTACGTTGTGAGCGTCTGTGTCTGTACTGTGTAATTCGAAGAAAAAAAAGAACACCCCGCATTTCATATCACAACTACAAACATTTCTGAATCTGAACATAAGTTATTCCAAGCAAGGAAAACCAGTGCCAAGTATATACATCGCCAAGAGATGAAGGACAAGTCTCTAATATTAAAAATTAAAACTCACTTCAAGCATCAACTCCGAGCGTCCAAGTCGTGACAAGTTCTTCACACAGGAAGCTCGGATTCAAGATCCTGCATGTTGCGCAAACGATTACCCCTTGTATATCATTCCAGGTTCCATTCGCGCCCATGGCCTTGTGCTGTTGAGCAAAGAATGCACTAGTTACGAAAGAAAAATGAGTTTCCCTTGCCGCCTCAAACAAGATCATGGAACAATTGGTTTCTTCTCTGGCTTCCAATAGTAATATGTTAGTAGGATTGTAAAAGAGATCTCGTAGAACGTTCCCCTAATATTAAGCTGCCCAAGCTCAGTTGGTCAAGGGTGTAGATGTGAATTTGGGTGCCTATTTTCTTCTTAATATAATGCTACATAGTTTCTCCTAGGTTGTTCTGTTTTTTAGAACGTTCCCCTGATAGCTTTTGTTAGCAATCAGAGTAAATATCATGCAAGGATCTAGCTGTGACTGAAATATAGTACGATATAATATGATGATGCATGCTAGATTATAACTGCAATTTCTTGACAGGAAGAATCTCTAGTTATGTTTAATCCTGCCAGCCCACCAAGCTGTAGGTAGAGTTCTTTTTTTCTCGAACAAAGAAAGAGAGCTATGTGTCATTTCATTTAAGAAAATTAGTATATATGTGCAAATAGAAATGGAAAAATGTGAGGAGCCACTGCATTCTGGAATTTTTTTTTTCCCGAACAACGCAGGAGAGCTGTGTGCCATTTCATTTAATAAAAAATTGGTACAAGGAGAGATCAAAAAGCCTCTCTAACACCAAACCCCCTACCTTACATTAGCACCTCTTACAAAATTTTGGAGTTAATGTGAACAGCTAATGTTATATGACAATTTTCTTTTGCAATGAGGAAAGGCTGTACAAAAGGAACGGCTTAACATGGTTTTAAAAAATTACTATGTCATACTGACAGAGGACACAGTTCCATAATATTCTGATTTTTGGAAATCAACAGAGGTTACTATCATCGTACCTGCCTGGGGAGCCTCTTATTGAAGATTCCTGCATGTTGGGCAAAACCATTTCCCCTTGAATCTTGTTTCTGGTGTCAGACCCACACACGCGTAATGGAACCATTCACCTCCTTCACACTGTAGTATCAAGGTGAAACAGTTGGCATCTATTGTTAGAGTGTGTGTATTAGGCCCATGTGGCCCATGTATGTGCTACTATATTGCTACCCTTCTAGGGTTAGCCCAGTAATCCAATCACTCTTTCCAACATGGTATCAAGCTAGGGATCTCCTTCTCCCTTCCCCTCCCTCCCACCCAGCCGCCGCCTCTCACCGGCCACCATGGCCGGCGGCCGGCCACCTCCTCCCTCCCCCACCTACTCCTCTTACTTCTCCTCCTTCCCCCCCCCCCTCTCTTACTCGACCTCCTGGGCCCAGCGCGCCGCCGGCATCCAGCCCGCCGCGGCCGCGGCCTTCACTGCTGCCGCCGGCGACGTCCTTCCTGGGGCGGGGGACGGCGCTGCCCTGCCCGACGGGCCGCCGCCACCACAGCCCGCGCCGCGGCCTGGCGGCCCGCCGCTGCTGCCCCAGCCGCCGCCGCGGCCCTCTCCTCCAAGCGGCCAGCAGCCGGCGCTGCAGCAGCAGCCCCCGCCGTCGCGCCCGGCGCAGCCACTGCTCCAACAGCAGCACCCGCAGCCGCAGCCGGGGCAGCCGCATCTCCAGCTGCAGCCGCTGCAGCTGCAGGCACCCGGCCAGCTGCTTCTCCAGTAGCGGCCGCCGCAGCTGCAAGCCCCCGGCCCGGACCCTCACCTCGCCGCTGCCCTCATCGCCGCACGGGCTGCTGCCGCCGAAGGTGCAGCCCGCGTGAGTGCGGCAGCTCTTGTCTTGGAGCGCGAGGCGGCTGATGCCCTGGCGCGTCAAATCGCCGAGGCGGAGCAGCTCCTCGGCTACCCCGCGTCCTATGACACCGGTGCCACCTCCTCCAGCTCGCGCGCCGTTCCTCTCCAGATCCCCGATCCGGCGGATCCGCTCGTGGCGCAGCTCCACTACCAGGCCGGAGGTGTCCAGAACATCCGGAACCTGGTCACGGTCGTCCTTGACCCGGAGTCGTCCTCCTACGCCCGCTGGCGGGACATGGTCGTCCTCACCCATCGCCGCTACGCCCTTGACGACCACATCCTCCTCGACGCTCCGCTTGCGGCTCAGACCCCCAGGTGGCATCGTCTCGACAGCATTGTCCTCTCCTGGATTCTCGGGACCATCACCACCGACCTCCACGACCTCGTCCGCAACACGCCCGAAGCTCGGCGTGCCTGGCTGGCACTCGAGGGCCAGTTTCTGGGCAACGCCGAGGCCCGGGCTCTGCGCCTTGACGCCAGCTTCCGCACCTTCGTCTAGGGCGACCTCTCCGTCGGGGAGTACTGCCGCCGGATGAAGGGCATGGCGGACTCCCTCGGTGACCTGGGCTGGCCCGTGGAGGACCGGATCTTGGTCCTCAACGTCCTCCGCGGCCTCAGCGACCGCTACGGCCACCTCCGGACCTGGATCACACGGCAACGGCCCTTCCCCACCTTCCTGCAGGTCCGTGACGATCTTGTCATGGAGCAGCTCACTCAGGGCGTCCAGCCTGCTCCCACCTCCGCGCCGGGCTCCTCGTCCTCGACCGCACTCGCAGCCACTCCTCCGCCGCGTACGTCCACACCGGCACCGTCGTCTCTTCTGGGTCCTCCTCCCCCGGGCCGAGCGGGGGTGGGGGGGTCGTGGTGGCCGTCGTCGACGCGGAGGGGGGCGTGGTGCTGGCTCTGGGCGTGGGGCAGCGCCTGCACCACCACGGGAGGGTGCACCCTGGCCATCTTTCAGCAACCCATGGTCAGGGCGCATCTCGATGTGGCCGTTCTAGGGTGCCGGTGGTGGCCCTCGCACCCCCGCGGCCATGCTCGCCGGTGCTATCCCTGGCCACTCCGTGGGTTCCACCTCCTGGGGGCGCTCCGTCTCTCACGTCGCCGCCCGGACCTGCCGGTTGGGATGGGACAGCTCTGGCCCGCTCCTTCAGCACCATGGGCCTGACGCCTCCCACCGGACTTGACTGGGTTGCTGACTCCTGGGGCCACTTACCACACGACGTCCCACCCTGGTATACTCACGGCGGTCCACCCTCCTTCTTCCTCTCTTCCTTCCTCTATCATGGTCGCCAATGGTTCTTGTATTCCTGTCACATCCGTGGGTTCCGCCACCACACCTGGTTCTTTCCATCTTCCTGATGTTCTAGTTGCTCCTTCGATGGTTCACAACCTTCTCTCCATTCGTCCGTTTTACCACTGACAATTCTTGTTCTGTTGAGTTTGACTCCTCTGGTCTTACTGTGAAGGATTTGGCTTCCCGGCGTCCTCTTCTCCAATGTGACAGCGCGGGACCCCTTTACACGTTTCGGCTTCCTTCTTCTGCTCCTACCACTTCGGCTTCCGCTGCTTTCACCACTTCTACTTCTGCTACTACTTGGCACCGCCGACTCGGACATCCAGGCCGTGATGTCTTGATGCAGTTTAGTCGTAGTTCCGACATACCATGTACTCGGGCTAACGATGGGCACTTGTGTCATGCGTGCCAATTGGGTCGTCATGTTCGTCTTCCGTTTCCCACCTCTTCCTCACATGCGACCCACATTTTTTATCTTGTACACTGTGATCTGTGGACATCTCCTGTGATGAGCATTTCTGGTTAACAATATTATCTTGTCATAGTTGATGATTTCTCTCATTATTCCTGGACGTTTCCCTTACGTGCTAAGTCTGAGACGTTTCCCACTCTTCGTCACTTCTTTGCCTGGGTGTCTACTCAGTTTGGCCTTAACGTCAAGGCCGTCCAGTGTGACAACGGGCGTGAGTTCGATAACTCCACTTCTCGGGACTTCTTTCTCTCTCACGGTGTCCAGTTGCGCATATTTTGCCCCTACACTTCCCCCCAGAATGGCAAGGCTGAGCGCATGATTCGCACCACGAATGACACCGTGCGCACTTTTCTCCTACAGGCTTCCCTTCATGCCCGCTTCTGGGCCGAGAGCCTGCACACCTCCACCTACCTCCTTAACCGCCTACCTTCCACTGCCTGTCCCGCTCCCACACCACACCACGCTCTCTTCGGCACCCCTCCTCGCTACGACCACCTCCGGGTTTTCGGGTGTGCGTGTTACTCTAACACCACTGCCACTGCCCCTCACAAGCTGGCTCCCCGTTCGACTCTGTGTGTCTTCCTTGGATACTCCCCGGATCATAAGGGGTACCGCTGCTATGACCTCACCTCTCGTCGGGTCCTCATCTCTCGTCATGTGGTGTTTGACGAGTCCATCTTCCCTTTCTCCACCACCACCACCACCCCTCCTCCCACCCCCGACCTCGACCTTTCCTCCCTCTCTCCCACTGACGCGGTGGTTCAGCCACCATTTCCGTTTCCTCCTGCAGGTTCTACTCCGCCACCCGTGTCGCCGGCCCCATACGCCGGACCGGCTCCTTCCGATGCGTCGCCTGACCCTACCTCCTCCACGGGTCCGGTCGTGCCCGACCACGGTCCGGATGCCTCGTCCCCTGGTGCTCTGCCTGCCTCTGCGCTTGGCACGGGGACGGGGGCACCGACCTCGGAGACTCCGGCGCGGTTCGCCCACCCGGTGCGCGTCTACCAGCGCCGCGTGCGGCCGGCGCCGCTCGACGTGGTGCCGGTACCACCACCGCCTTCCTCGCCGCCACAGTCCCCACCGGTGGCCTCTCCTCCGTCGACGCCCACACCGCTGCCTCCACCACTACCGGCTGCCCGTGCCGAGCCGCCGGTATACCACCCGCCGATTCTTCACCGACACCCGCGTCACGTTCACCCCATGGTGACGCGGCACGCGGCTGGTGTCCTGCGGCCCCGGGCTCTTGCGACGACGCCCGGGGACTCGCATGTCTCTCCTGTACCCTCTTCTGTCCGCGACGCCCTAGCGGATCCTCACTGGCGCCGTGCGATGGAAGAGGAGTACGCGGCCCTTCTGGCCAACCAGACGTGGGATCTGGTGCCGCGCCCGCCTGGTGCCAATGTGGTCACCGACAAGTGGATCTGGACCCACAAGCGTCGCGCCGATGGCTCCCTGGAGCGGTACAAGGCTCGTTGGGTTCTCCGGGGCTTCACCCAGCAGCCCGGTGTTGACTATGATGAGACCTTCAGTCCAGTGGTGAAGCCCGCTACCGTCCGCACGGTTCTCTCACTGGCTCTCGAGCGCTCCTGGCCTGTGCATCAGCTGGATGTCAAGAATGCCTTCCTCCATGGCACTCTGACTGAGACCGTCTACTGCAGCCAGCTGGCCGGTTTCGTGGACTCCTCTCGCCCTGACTTGATCTGCCGGCTCAACAAGTCCCTCTACGGTCTCAAGCAGGCGCCTCGGGCTTGGTACTCTCGGTTTGCTACCTTCCTGCTGACTCTTGGGTTCACAGAGGCCAAGTCTGACACCTCGCTGTTCATCTACCACCATGGGGGTGAGACTGCCTACCTGCTTCTCTATGTGGATGACATTGTTCTCACCGCCTCGAGCCAGTCACTGCTCCAGCGCATCATCACCTCTCTCCAGGCGGAGTTTGCCATGAAGGATCTGGGTGTGCTCCATCACTTCCTCGGTGTCACTGTTGAGCCCCGACCTTCAGGCTTGTTTCTCCACCAGCGGCAGTTCACTTATGACATTCTCGAGCGCGCCGGGATGACTGACTGCAAGCCCTGCTCTACCCCCGTCGACACTCAGGGCAAGCTGTCAGAGGCCGCAGGTCCGTTGCTTGGACCCGAGGACTCCACCTCCTACCGGAGCCTTGCGGGTGCGCTCTAATACCTCACCTTCACCCGACCCGACATCGCCTACGCCGTGCAGCAGTTGTGCCTCTACATGCATGCTCCACGGGAGCCTCACCTTGCTGCTATGAAGCGGCTCCTTCGGTACCTCTGCGGCACCATTGGCTACGGGCTACTTCTCGGCCGGTCCTCCTCTGCCGAGCTTGTGGTCTACATCGACGCTGACTGGGCGGGCTGCCCAGACACCCGCAGGTTCACCTCCGGCTACGCTGTCTTCTTGGGCGGCAACCTTGTCTCCTGGTCGGCCAAGCACCAGCCGGTGGTCTCACGCTCCAGTGCCGAGACGGAGTATCGCACCGTCGCCAACGGTGTGGCCGAGGCCGCTTGGCTCCGCCAGCTCCTGGCTGAGCTTCACTGCCCCCTCGCCAGGAGCACGCTCGTCTACTGCGACAACGTCAGCGCAGTCTACCTCTCCACCAATCCTGTGCAGCACCAGCGGACCAAGCATGTGGAGATCGACTTGCACTTCGTCCGCGACCGCGTGGCCATCGGCGACGTCCGGGTCCTCCACGTCCCGACCACCTCCCAGTTTGCGGACATCTTCACCAAGGGCCTCCCTTCCTCGACCTTCTCCGAGTTTCGCTCCAGCCTCAACATCACTAGTGGCTAGTTGTGGCTGCGGGGGGGGGGGGGGGGTCCTGTGTTAGTGTTCTTGTTTCTTTCTTGTCCAGTCTGGTACTCCGCTGCGCCGGTAGTCCAGACTGCGGGGGGGGTGTTAGAGTGTGTGTATTAGGCCCATGTGGCCCATGTATGTGCTACTATATTGCTACCCTTCTAGGGTTAGCCCAGTAATCCAATCACTCTTTCCAACATCTATAAGAGATAGGTTGCTCTCACACAAGAAATAATTTTTGTATTGTTAACATAACAAGCTTTGGTGTTTTCTAATGTGATGGTTCAACACTACTGTGGATTCGAATCATACATGTGTTCGTCAGAAACCTTTCTTTAGTAATGATGTTTGGAAATCATACCTGTTATAGTGCAGGCTTTAGCATGATCGCAAAGAGTCATAAACAACAACAACAACAAAAGCCTAGTTGAACAAAAAAAAAAAAATATTCGGATACACCATGTAGGCTCTTTAACTGGTTTACAAAAAAAGTATTTGTTTCTCTATTTTCTTTCATCGAAGTAAGTATATACTCCCTCCGTCTCTAAATATCTGTCTTTCTCGCTTCCCGAGAAATGACTTTGATTAATTTTATATAAAAAAGTATTAATATTTGCCATACATAATTGATATCATTAGATAGATCTTTTAATGTAGTTTTTTAACAAATTTATTTTGAGATACGAATATTGTCCGCATTATACATAAAATCTAGTCAAATTTGTGGCACAAAAACCGAAAACGACACATATAAAGGGGCGGAGGGAGTACATTGATAATAACAGTTTACCAAACTCAAATACTGGCAATGCTCAACGACACAAGATGGCCTATGTATCAAGCAAACTAGTTGAACAGGGTTTTCTTTTTAGTGTGTGCAATGGCAACAGAAGAAAACTACAGACTTGAAGATAAGATCATAGATTATCAGTCAAGCTGCAACAAAGCATAATGAAATGGGAAAAAGGAAATCCTAAAACCACAGCAAAGATCTAAAGCCTATCCAAGATCTGATTAGACTAAAATGTAAAGGAAACTTTACTCTGAAAAATAACTCATGAGGCATGATTATTTGGCACCAATGACTTACATTCTCATTGTCACAAGCAATCATATCACCATATGAAATCTGAAATAGGAATAACAAAGAAATCTTATTCAGAAAGTGATTGCGACAAAAAATTGATTCATGCAAATAAGTTCCAGAAAACATAAACACGCATATTATCTTCAAAACTGACCTGGTGGCATATACAGTATGTCGGTTCATTTGGATCAAATGTTTGATCCACATCCATAGATGTACCTGCTTTCTTGCTGCTACCTGGAGGGGGCATTAAGTCAAAGTCCATACCCCTTTCCCTGTCCCATTCCCTCTCTCTAAATTTCTTTGATGCTTGAGGTGTACTAAAACCAAACCTCCTTTTCTCATCCCTGCTAATCATCGAAGCTGGAGGAAGGATTGTAGGTTCATCTGGAGGTAATTTCCCTTCTGTAATTAAATAAAAAAAATCAATAATATGTTTGACGAAGATCTAAGGATGGCAACCCACAATAATGCCTAGCATCTGTCACGACTGCTAATACCATGCTTTAAATCTTCTGCAAACTGTCCCAAGTCTTCATCAAGGCGTTTTATATGGCTCTCTATCTGTACAATAATGCACAAGGTGTTTGCAATTAGATATCCACACAAAGCCAGTGACACTGAATAAAATGGTAAGACTAAAAAGAAGTTGGCATTTCATTTCTAGATTGATCCACATTCACCAAAATCTCTTTACTTCCTAGCAGGCATAACATCTAACCTTAGATATATGAATTGTATGAGGCTCTTCCTATTCAAATTCAATTTCTTCTTGCTGACCATTATCTAGTAGTTTTACTTAGTACTCATATTTGAATTTGCGGCAGCTTATAACTCAGAACTTATCAGTGACTGCAGAGACTTGATCCTAGAATTAGTTTAAGTTTGTATAACATTACAGATGCATACTCTCGTGGTGCCGTTTGGATTTCAGAAAAAAAAATGGACCTGACCAGAGAATAGAATCGAAACAGCACTAAGATAGTTATCAAATATGAAATAAATGCATTGTTGAACTAGGTGGGCATTTAAATTTTTTTTTTAAAAAAAACTCATACATAGGCTACTTAAACATAGAACCACATGGAAACAACATGAAGGAAGCAGTACCAGGTCATAAGCTTGGCGTGCCAGTAAGACTTTCTCGGTGCAAAGATTCAGAGCATTGTCCTGGCTAGCTTCAATGTCCTTCTTCATTCTCTCATCATCATCCATGTTTGACCTGTCATAACCATGCGATGATACTCCCAGAATATACTTAATCTGTTCTTTGGTCTGACCCATAATGCCTGAAACACACAATCCCATAGGCAAAAACAATGATTCACTTATCATCACATCAAGCAGCAATAAGTACTTAGATGCAGTGTACAGCTCACGAAAATGCCAACTTAGCATCAATTAAAACGAAAAGAAATTGTCGACATACTACATCTCAAAAAGAGTGTAATTCTAGCTACAGCTCTAAGTCATACCATATTTCAATTGACCAAAAGTTGTACAATAAACTATAAGATTTATGGAATCAAACAGGTACCATTATTCATCATGTAACATATTTCCATAGAATACCTGATCGCGCTTGTAGCTGTTGATACTATTTTCTACTCCTTCCATCCCAAATTGTAAGTCATTCCATGAATCTTTAAGAGTCAAAACATCTTAAGTTTGACCAAAATTATAGAGAGAAATATAAAAATTTATGACACCAAATAAGTATACTATGAAAATATATTTGGTGAAGAATCTAATGATACTTAGTTGATATTAATAAATATTATTATATTGTTATATAAACTTGGTCAAAGTTTAGATGCATTGACTCTCCAAGATTCTTAGAATGACTTACAATTTGGAATGAAGGGAGTACAAACCTTAGCCAAATTTAAACTTTAAAGTAGTTTGACTTAGACACGATTTGAAGTCCCACTTTTTTAAGACTGATGGAGTACACAATAAGAAAACATAAGAGATGCAAAATTTCGAACTGATCTCCTTATACACTAAGAAAAACAGAAATGGGGAAGAAATAATCACCATGTGCCCTGTCATCGAGCTCGCGCATGGTGGAGAGAATCCTCTGCAAGTCGCCGGCCAGTGTGCTCGAGTCTACACGATTCCGAACACAAAATAAACTGGTACGGACGAACAATCGGAGGGGGTTGCAAACTCAGTAATCCGTGAAATAGGGGCGCGTAAGTCTCACACTCGAGGTAGTCGTCAACGTACACGCCGGTCCGAGCGATCGCCATGCCTGTCTATGATTGCTCGCGGATTCCGCGTCTCCGGGGCAGGGTTCGATGAATCGATGCCTCAATTTGGGGAACTAGGGTTGGAGAGACCGTACGGGACGGGACGGGACGAGACAGTTCTCTTCTCGCTGGCGTTTGGATGAGGGGAGAAGTGGGATGGGCTTGTCCCACAGGCGAAACGGGGCTGCCCGCGACAAAACGAAGGGACGGGGTCGTCCCGCTTGCAGGGCGTGAAGGTGAAGCGCCGTCTCCCGAGAGGACGAGCTGGGGGAAGCTCGAGCGGCCGGCGACGACGGCGAGGCGACGGGCGTGGGGCCCAGCGACCCAGTGGGCTGTGGGCGGCGGCGAAAAACCTACCCGCGCGAGGTTGCGACGATACGCGAGAAGGTAGGCCGTGGGGGAAAAAAAAAAAGGAGTCACGAAGTGGGCTGAAGGTCTTGGAACATGGCCCAAATAGTTACCGGGCCAACAAATCGTTATCAGGGAAGCAGCAGCCCATCAGCGAGTGACTGTCAGTCACACGTCAAATCAACAAACCCTACCCAATTTATTACCGGTGCGGAGATGAGAAACTTGATTTTGATGTTTTTTTTATTCTTTCTCATACCGAAGAATGATAAAAACTAATCCGAATCTCTAGTCCTTCGCCAAATCTAACCACAGTAAAATAGAGAAGAGACCGAAGAAAACTATTACATGGCAGCGGCATCATCTCCGTCTTGATGACACTGTTTGGAAAAAAAAAATCTCCATGTAGTCGTGCAGGTGAAGTTATTGAAATCGTCGTTGTCACCCTCATTTTCAACAAGTTACAGTGACATACCGAAGGGGAAAGAAGAGGACCAGCACTAGTAGAAGATGACGGCCAATATTGTCTTAGCGAGTCGCGTGACAAACAGATACGATGGAAGGACGATGTTTATTTGATTATAGCACTTTCCACCAGTGTCTAGATATGTTGCTCAAACTCATATAGCACGGAATTAAGAGGAACAAGGACGCAACGGTCCGCCGCTGTTGAGCCCGTCTATGTCGTCAGCATTTCGTAGCCATCCGATCCGGTGCGCGAATGGCTCCGATCGGCCAAGTTCCAGGTAATTTTAAAAAAAAGTCCTCCGACTTTGATGAAATCAACCCGCAGTCTAGCTTCCTCTCACAGGAAGTTTTTCGAAAAAAACCTCGAACTTTAAAAAGAAAACAACCCACAGTCCAGGCTTCTCAATGGGCCAAAAATGGCCCGTGATCCTCTTCTCCTTTTTTACGCTTTAATCTTTTTAAAGACCTCTCAAAATTCATATAAAATCACGAAAAAATCATAAAAATACCAAACCAGTTTTGTTGGGTTTATTATGACTAGATTAGGTATAATGTAGATCTAGCTTTTACCTGATTGATTGATTTGTGTTTTGTACCACATATAAACTAAAATAGTTCCTCTATCCTTAACTCTAATATCATATACCTTTTCTCATAAACTTTAGTGACCAATTAATTTAACACCAAAACGAAATATAGATATTCGAATATAGATTCTAGCATACATACTTATGCATATATAAAAAACTTGAACACAGAGTATGTGATATTCCGCACATTCATATACGCGATATCCCATACATAAATACTTCAAATGAATATACACAACCAGATTAATATACTTGCACTATGCGTGATGCATATAGCCTGCAGAAAATCACCGAAATATACAGTAGTCGAATACCCAAATTATGTATCGTTGCTTCATAAAAAAATAATACGTGGTCGCAACATAAATACATTGGCCAAACTGGCTAAAAATGGTAGGCACTCCACGCAGCCGCACGTCAACGTATTAGTACAAATTTGACAACAATCCTACGAGATACAAACACAAAATAGTACACTGGCCAAATCCAGTGTAAGACATGTTGGCACGGCAATGCCACACCCCTTTTTCTAGTGGTTATCAAACGTAAGAACATGTCCATGAAAAGCTGCAGCTGTGAAATGAAGTTATTGACGGCTTCCCACAAAAGGATACATAAACTTTCCAACACCTATCCAATTAACAGTTAAAAAATTAATTTAAAGTGTTATTGCTATTGTCAAAATTTCATACTATGATCTTATTTCTCTCATAAAACTATAGTCAACGGATGCCTTCGGCCTTATCACGCAAGGGAATTCAGACGTATTTTCACTTCGCGCGCGAGGACGCGCGCCTTCTACTAGTTGAATGAAAGACTATATAAACGAATGTATTTTAGTACTATACAACTAGCAAACGTGTTGCAAGGAGACGTCCGGATGTACATGTCGTGTGGTCACTTATAATAAGCTAGTTATCTTTGTTGATTTAAGCTTAGCTCAGCCTCACTTCAATTGAATCGAATAAATTCTAAATGCTAGATGCAAACAGAAATAATGTCTTCATTAAATTCTAAGCTTAGCATCCGTTATTGAACGACGTATTTTAAAAGAGTTCAAAGTACGACGCAGTTCTGATTTACTTGATTAAAGGTAGTTACGCCAATTTTAAGGCATTCTCCTACGAAAACAGAAACCGAGAGCGCTGAACGCTGTAGTGTTTCTGAATACAAAATGGATCAAGAACAATATATAATTAATACAAAAATACGAGAATAAAATGGCTTAAACCTAGAGTCTTTTGTTTTATTACTCTCCACAGTACCGCAACACGCAAAAAATCTACCTTAATGTTGTTCAAAGTATAGGAAACCGGCTGCTTCGCTAACAATAATAGAGCTAAAACAAAAACGCAAAAAAAAAAAAAAAAGAGCAAGGGTTACAACAAACCCGGTGTCACAGTCACAGGGTATGTAAGCCTAATACGGGTACCAAGACACCAAAACCCAGTCACACAACTAATAAAGAGACAAAATAAGTAAAATCTGGTTCATTCCCATGATGAGCCCCAACTCACGAACTCCAGTACCAAACGAAGTCTATAATTCAGGCAGAATCAATAGGTTCTGATTTGCAGATACCACAAAACCTGGAGCATATGCACTGATAAGAGGACCAGTATACATGCTTAGTTGCCATTTGATATGCCACTTTCAGCTACAGGTTTGGAGGCATTCGCTGCCGCCGCCTCAGCAGGAGTGCCTTCCTTGCTCAATGCCTGTTTCTGTGCCCCTGGTTTGCCATTAGTTGCATCCTTGTCCTTCTTTTGAGGAACATCGCCCCCCTGGCCAATGCGAAGAAACAAGGCATCAGAGACTATCGTTTAAACCATATGGAACCACAGAACACTGTAATAAGAACAGGTACTTGCCTGGACTTGAAGCAGTTGCTGTTTCGACCTCTTTTCCTGCATCAACTTTTGGCGATTCTCGTAAAAAGCAAAATCATCCAAAATTGATGTTTTAGTAACATGTTCTTTGAAAATCTTCAACATTTCAAGACCTTGTTCCAGCTTAACCTGCAGCGTTACAGACAGCATAGGGTCAGCATTACAGACAGCATAGGGTCACTATCAGAAGTGAGCTTCTCCGAAGACCAAAAATATTTATTATCAACAATTTATGGTGATACATAATTTTTCAACCACACTCATCAACAGAAACTAAGTGAATGGCCAGATAACATTGTAAGTTGTCATGCAGACTGTTAGACTCTAATTTCCATACCTTACAAACCCTAAATTAGGGATATACATACTAGGATACATGGGCCTCATGGGCCTAAGCCTCATGGGCTGAATACACACTCCAACACCCCCCCGCAGTCTGGACTACCAGCGCAGCGGAGTCAAAGACTGGACAAGAAGAAAGAAGAACACCAACAATAGGACCCCCCCCGCAGCCACAACTAGCCACTAGTGATGTTGAGGCTGGAGCGAAACTCGGAGAAGGTCGACGAGGGAAAGGCCCTTGGTGAAGATGTCCGCGAACTGGGAGGTGGTCGGGACGTGGAGGACTCGAACGTCGCCGATGGCCACACGGTCGCGGACGAAGTGGGGGTCGATCTCCACATGCTTGGTCCGCTGGTGCTGCACAGGGTTTGTGGAGAGGTAGACGGCGCTGACATTGTCGCAGTAGACGAGCGTGCTCCTGGCGAGGGGGCGGTGAAGCTCAGCCAGGAGCTGGCGGAGCCAGGCGGCCTCGGCCACGCCGTTGGCGACGGCGCGGTACTCTGCCTCGGCACTAGAGCGCGAGACTACCAGCTGACGCTTGGACGACCAAGAGACAAGGTTGCCGCCTAGGAAGACAGCGTAGCCGGAGGTGGACCGGCGGGTGTTCGGGCAGCCCGCCCAGTCAGCGTCGGTGTAGACAACCAGCTCGGCCGAGGAGAACCGACGAAGGAGCAGCCCGTAGCTGAGGGTGCCGCGAAGGTACCGGAGGAGCCGCTTCATAGCAGCAAGGTGGGGCACCCGTGGAGCATGCATGTACAGACACAGCTGTTGCACGGCGTAGGTGATGTCGGGCCGTGTGAAGGTGAGGTACTGGAGCGCACCAGCAAGGCTCCTGTAAGTGGTGGAGTCCTCTGGTCCAAGAGCCGAGCCACCTGCCCCTGACAGCTTGCCCTGAGTGTCGACCGGCGTAGAGCAGGGCTTGCAGTCAGTCATCCCAGCCCTCTCTAGGATGTCCAGAGCGAACTACCTCTAGTGGAGGAACAAGCCTGAAGGTCGGGGCTCGACAGTAACGCCGAGGAAGTGATGGAGCACACCAAGATCCTTCATAGCAAACTCCTTCTGCAGAGAGGAGATGATCCGACGGAGCAGGGACTCACTGGAGGCGATGAGGACAATGTCATCCACATAGAGCAGCAGATAGGCAGTCTCACCCCCATAGCTGTAGATGAAGAGCGAGGTGTCCGACTTGGCCTCCAGAAACCCAAGAGTCAGCAGGTAGGAAGCAAAGGTGGAGTACCATGCCCGAGGTGCCTGCTTCAGACCATACAGGGACTTGTTGAGCTTGCAGACCATCGCGGGACGGGAAGGATCCACGAAGCCTGCCGGCTGGCTGCAGTACACAGTCTCTGTCAGAGTGCCATGAAGGAGCATTCTTGACATCCAGCTGGTGCACGGGCCAGGAACGCTCAAATGCCAGGGAGAGGACAGTACGGGCTGTCACAGGCTTCACCACTGGGCTGAAGGTCTCGTCGTAGTCCACTCCGGGCCGCTGAGTGAAGCCGCGGAGCACCCAGCGGGCCTTGTAGCACTCCAAGGACCCATCAGCCCGATGCTTGTGTGTCCAGATCCACTTGCCCGTGACCACAGTGCCACCAGACGGACGCGGACACCAAGTCCCACGTCTGGTTGGCGATCAGGGCCTCGTACTCCTCCTCCATCGCTCGACGCCAGTGAGGATCCGCCAAGGCCTCACGGACAGAGGAGGGTAGAGGAGAGACCCCTGGCGCGCAGGTGACGGCGGAGAGGGCCCGGGGCCAGGACGCCTGCCGCGTCACCATGGGGTGAACGTGGTGGGGGTCCCGATACAGGAGGGGACGGGTGGTACACCGGGTCGTCGTGTCAGCGCCGGGGGGCACGGGCAGCGGGTGCCGGTGACGGAGGCCCCACCGGAGGCGTCGGTGGCGACGGCGGAGCAGGTACCGGAGAAGAAGACACCACCGGAGGTGTCGGGACAGGTGGTGGCTGCGAACGGCGCTGGTAGACACACACGGGGTGCGCGAAGCGGCCGGGGGCCACCGATGCCGTCTCCGGTGGCAGCCGAGCAGGGGACGACGGGGTCGCGTGTGGCGCGACAGGGCGCTCTGGGACCTCACAGGGCGCGGAAGGGAAGTCCGGGGCTGCGTGTGGCGCAGTCGGGAGCTCCGAGGCCGCACGTGGGGCAACAGGGACTTCCGGAGCCACGGGCGGCGCGGTAGGGAGGTCGGGGGCCGCTCGAGGCACGGCCGGGAACTCCGGGGCCGCACGCGGTGCAGCAGGGACCGCCGGTGTCGCGTAGGGCGCGACAGGGAGCTCCGGGACCTCG
Organism: Eremochloa ophiuroides; assembly: GCA_038502445.1. NCBI lineage: Eukaryota > Viridiplantae > Streptophyta > Magnoliopsida > Poales > Poaceae > Eremochloa > Eremochloa ophiuroides. Next base: position 10,407,997 of record JAHLJS010000002.1, read on the forward strand.
CAGGGCTCCGAAGAGAAGTCCGGGGCCGCGTGTGGCCTAGCCAGGGGCTCCGAGGCCGCACGCGGTGCAGCGGGAAACGGAGAGAAGGGTGGCGGGACCTCCGGATCAGCAGGAAACAAGGAGGCCAGCGCACGGTCGGAAGCAGGTGTGGAGGTGGTGGAGAAAGGAAAATCCGTCTCATCGAACACGACGTGTCGAGAGATGTGGACCCGGCGAGAAGTGAGGTCATAGCAGCGGTACCCCTTGTGGTCGGGGGAATAGCCGAGGAACACACACCGAGTCGAGCGGGGCGCGAGCTTGTGGGGAGCGGTGGCAGCGGTGTTAGGATAACACGCACACCCAAAGACTCGGAGGTGATCGTAGCTAGGAGGGGTACCGAAGAGAGCATGGTGAGGTGTAAGGGTAGGAGAAGCAGTGGAAGGCAGACGGTTGCGAAGGTAGGTGGCGGTGCAGAGACTCTGGGCCCAGAAGCGAGCAGAGAGAAGCCTGGAACAGAAGGGTGCGCATGATATCGTTCGTGGTGCGAATCATGCGCTCAGCCTTGCCGTTCTGAGGAGAGGTGTAAGGGCAAGACATGCGCAGCTGAACACCATGAGAGAGAGAAAGAGCGAGAAGTAGAGTTATCGAACTCACGCCCATTGTCACACTGGACGGCCTTGACAGTGCGGCCGAACTGAGTAGACACCCAGGCGAAGAAGTGAAGGAGAGAAGGGAACGCGTCAGACTTAGCGCGCAAAGGGACAGTCCAGGAGTAGTAAGAGAAGTCATCCACCACCACCAGATAGTACTTGTGGCCAGAGCAACTGAGAATAGGAGAGGTCCACAGATCACAATGGACAAGGTCGAAGGGATGAGGGGCACGGGAGGAAGAAGAATGGAAAGGAAGACAGACGTGACGGCCAAGCTGGCACGCGTGACACAGGTGCTCATCAGGAGTCCGAGCGCAAGGCAGAGCGGAAGTGTGACGAAGCTGTGTCAAAACATCACGGCCGGGGTGCCCGAGGCGGCGGTGCCAGGTAGTGTAGGAGGTGGTGGCGGTGAAGGTAGCGGTCGAGGTAGGGGAGGGAGAGGGCGAAGATGCAGCGGAAGGGGGGAACTGAAGGGTGTAGAGGGGCCCCGTGCTGTCACACCGGAGAAGGGGACGGCGGGAGGCCAAGTCCCGCACGGTGAGGCCAGAGGGGTCAAACTCGACCGAACAAGAGTTGTCGGTCGTGAAGCGGCGAATAGAAAGAAGGTTGTGAGTCATACCAGGAGCAACAAGAACATCAGAAAGGTGGAAAGAGCCATGTGTACGCGCAGTACCCACGGAGGAGACGGGAATGGAAGCGCCGTTTCCGACGATGATGGAGGAGGGATAGGAAGGGTGGAAAGGGTGGATAGAAGAGAGAATGCTAGGATCTGGCGTGGTGTGGTGCGATGCACCTAAATCAGCAATCCAGTCGGGATAGACTGGCGGTGGCCTCGCAGCAGGAGGAGGGCTGATGGCACCGGCGGCGAGAGCACAGGGAGTGCCAGTGGGGCCAGTGGCAGGTGTCGATATGACAGTAGAAGGGCACGGCCAGGCGGCGGCGGTCGGCCAGGCAGGAGCCGACGCTGGAGAAGGGGCGCCGGCCATGGAAGAAGCCAGCGCAGTGAGAGGCTGCCGGCCAGGCAGGAGCTGCAAAGGTGGCCGGCGAGGAGGGGCTCCAGTGGCGGCGGCCAGAGGAGGAGGGAGTGGCGCCGGCCTGGGGTAGGTAGGTTCCAGCCGGCTGTAGAGGAAGGGAGGCAGCGGCTGCACCGGCCGGGGAAAGGAAGACGGCGCCGGCGGCCTGTTGCAGGTGAGGAGAGACACCGGCGGCCTGCTGCAGGTGAGGAGAGGCGCCGGCGGCGGTGTGCTGCAGGATGGGAAGGGAGGCGGCGGCGGTGCCGGCCTGTAGCAGGGGATGGGAGGCGGCGGCGGCGGCGGCCTGCGGAGGGAGGGAGATGGCGGCGGCGGCGGCGCCGGCCTGTTGCAGTGACCCGGCGGCGGCGGAAGAGGGCAGGCACGGCCAGGAGGGGACGAACCCCGGCGGCGGCGGCTGCAGCAGTGTTTCGCAGTGGGGAAGGGAGAGGAGGGAAGGAAGAAGAGGAGGGAGGAGGAGGCGGCGGCTGGGCGCCAGGGAGGTCGCTGGCGGCCATGGCGCCGGCGGTGGTAGCGGCTGCCTGGAACAGAGGACGCGGCGGCACTGGGTAGGGAGGGAGGCGTCGCGGTGGCCTAGCGGCGCGCAGAGCAGGGGAGGGACGCCGCGGCGGCTGCCGAGCAGAGGACCGGCCGGCGGCGGACAGCAGCAGGGGAGGGGCGCCGCAGCGGCTATGATCAGCAGAACAGGGGAGGAAAAACTGGGAGGGACGGCGACCGGTCCTAGGACCGGCGGTGGCCGGCGGCGGCTGCGGCAGCCCTTCTGTGGCTCCGATTACCATGTTAGACTCTAATTTCCATACCTTACAAACCCTAGATTAGGGATATACATACTAGGATACATGGGCCTCATGGGCCTAAGCCTCATGGGCTGAATACACACTCCAACACAGACTCACTAAGGCCCCTCGGGTCACGGCATAGTCATATATGAGTATGCTACTGTAAAAATGAAATAGACAGATCATATTTTGCAGTTCCCACTAGCTAAAAGCGCTCCCTGATAAACCAGTAAGTATTTAGATATCATGAAAAGTAACCAAAACATTATTATCTTCACAGTACCCCTAGCCCATTGCATCATGATGCAATTAATCGCTTAATAAGCATCTAAGCCAGGTAACTTTAAGGAAATATACCTCTTGTGTGTCACGGCTGTTTGTCACAGGCTTATTATCATTGTTATCCAGTGTAATATGCTTCAAGATGTTGTTGGGCACATCCTTGACTATGTGCCACTTGAGTGGAAAACAACCATTCCACTTGTCTTGTTGCCAATACTCCACAGTCTTATCAAAGTCGACAGGACCAACCATTTCAGCAACACCAACAAACTGACCACTTGTGTTCACCTAAGGGACAAGCTCAAGGTCAAAAAGGGACCGCCAAAGAACAGGAGGTAATAATAGGGGAAGATGCTACAGACTTACAGAGAAAAACAAGAACACTGGGCAGTCGCTGGATTTCTCCTGAGCCTCTCGGTACCCAGCATCCAGCTTCTTATTTCCATTAGGAGTGCTAGCCCACACATTGTATTTTATACTCTTGTGCACATCATCCTCACTATATGATTTGATAACAAAGAACTTTGCATCCTTGTAGTCTAAAGGAAATCCTTCCTGGTTAAATTGGCCTTTGTCTGGAAGAGCACTGCTCTGTTTCCCCACTGAAGGGAGGGCCTGGCCCTTCACAGCAATAGTGACAGTAGGCCCGAATTGTTTTTGGTGCTTGAAACCACCAGACCTTGGTCCTCTGTTCAGCTCGGTAAAGCCATCTTGATTCTCACCAGTAAAACCAAAAGGTGCACGACCTCTTGGCTTGTATTTAGTATCCACAACCCCCCACCTCCCATTGTTTCTCGAGTTATACATGTTTGATCCAAAACCAAGGCCACTTTTCAGTGTGTTCCCGTACTGACCATACTGTCCATATAATCTGTTGTCTGGGTACATCCTAGAAGGATAGCTAGGTGAGGTCAGACCCATTCCAGATGAAGGCATCTGTGCATGTATACCCTGGAAATAAATGAAACCAACAGCTAAGCTTTATTCCAAATATGCAAACACATCACATTTGTATGTGTGCAGCATTAAGAAAGGCAGCACAATTCATTATCAATGGCATGTGAGAGCAAACTTTAGATGTCATTGATTGCAGACATAATTAATTACTTAAAAAGAAACTATGTAGACATAATTAATTACTTAAAAAGAAACTATGTAACACAATATTATGAAAATGATTTGTTTGGAGAACACACCATGAGGTTTGTTGTTGGACGCTGGCTCTGACTTTTCGTAGAAGATGAACTGGAACGGTAAGATGTGGAACTAGCAGTTGGTATGTGATGCCCATTCGAGTAAACTGGACCATCATACCATTGAGCTGGAGAACGAACACCACTGTGACCATAATTGCTTGCAGAAGGTCCACCACCTTGCATAGGTCCTCTTCCATATGAACCATTGTTTGCTACTGATACATTCAGGTGGGTTTGCTTACGCGGCAGCGAACTGTTGTGAGCAGTCGTCATACCATTAGCACTCACGTTTGGAGTTGATTTTGTTGCATCTACCAAAACTCGTGCCTGCTGACTGGCAACAGAGGGCGGTTCAGGTTGAGAACTGGCACCGTTTACACCATGTTTTGCATTTGTTGGGGTTGGTTGCTGATAATATTGAGTCGGGTACTGATATTGCTGAGAGCCATATGACTGGCCATCATGTCCAACAGTTGGTACAGGAGAACCAGAAGGATATGGGCCATATGGAGCATAGCCATATCCATGGTACATGTCTCCGTACACACTCTGCTACATACATTATTTCAACAGAAAAAAAGTATCAGCTTCATCCCTTGTGTTATCCACAAGATTAAATAAGTGAATTCACCAAAATTCATAGTACACAATCTGATGTGTACACATGCCACTATAGAGGAAGTGGAAGCGCATATAATCCAAATGCATCTTAAACCCAAAATACACCTAGCTGAGATAATTGCAGTCAACACAAATGTTTACTTACAGGGGGCATCTCCATTCCTTCATGACCAGAATACCTTGAGTCCCATTCATTGGCTGAGCCATCATAACCTGAGAAGCAGCATACAAGAATTAAACATTGAAATAAATGAGCTTAGCCACCTACAAAGGTCTGTGGCAACAAGGAGCACAGGTTTATGTACCACTAGGAAAGTAATAGGCCGGAGAGGCATATGCATTGGGCTGGTAGAAGAAGTTAGGATCCATGGCCTCTTGCAGTAGAGGTGTTATCGACCTGTCCACCTGCGAAGCAGCGCTCTGTGCATCTCCGGCGTGGGCAGATCCATATGGCATCCCAGAAGGCTATAATTATATAATTTAGGAAATCATTAATTTTTATACTCAGTGAATTTCTCCTTCCAATAAGAATAATTCTGCAAAACGAAACGGTTGCCCAAAACAGCCTAGAAAGTTATACCTTCTTGGCAGCGTCGGAGCCATCCTTGCTCTCCAGGGACAGTTTCTGCAGGAGATTGGTGGTCTCTGCAACTTACGAATCAAGGAAGAAGCACGTGGAATTCAAGCAAGCAACTAACAGTTCTCAAAACAGTTTACCTACTGAAAACAGATAGATTTTCCTCCCGTATAATAAGCGTGACCAAAAAAAGAAATATTTCTTAAAACCGCCTCCTAAACACTGCTCCAAGGCCCTGCACACGGATCAAACCCGCCCAAAAAAACGAACAGGAAGCAAGGATACGGTCAGCAGCGGTAGGGGCAGGAGCAACTGTCGCCATGGCTTCTTCCCTCCGAGTCAATTCGATCTATGACAGACGCCTGCCGCAGCTACCACCACCACAAGGCTGCTCCTGGATCGGATCCAAGGTCGGCGTAATAATTCGATAAGATAATAGTTCCTGTCTATGGCGGGGAGAGGCGGTGGGTAGGTGGTGGTGGAGGATAAACCCTAGGGAAGGGGAGGGGGAGACGAGGCGAGGAGAGCGAAGGGATAGCCGCCACAGACGCGGGGGTAGGGAGGAGGAGGCCGCCAACCAAGAGGTAGAGGGGTTTTAGCGATTCGAAGGCGGTGATTCAAATACCGACCCCGGCCCATCCCCGCCGCTCGTTTATCTTCCCAACTTCTGCTCCAGGTACACAGAACTTGTGAACATGGTGGAAAAGGATGTCCAAGTCTTCCAGAGAAGGTAAGATAGGAAAGGTGCGTGATGTACTAGATCTGATATTTTTGTTCCCTTTTACTGTTCGTCTTCAAGAATCGGACCTCTTATTTTCCTTCTTCAATGAACCACACCACCTTGTTGTCGCCTCCAGCCCCCCTCCTAGCTCACCACCATCACCGCGCTAACAGTCATTCGCTCCTACCCTCACCTAAATCCAATCGTAGGTTGTCACCTTATCCTCATCGTCGGCATTGCCCATTCTGTTGGCTTCCACTACTCACTTGGCAGCACCTACGCTGCCTCGCTCACCACCCCTCAATGTTTCGCCTTTGTCGTGCTCTTCCATTTTCTAAGCCCAACCATGGAGGGCTCCCGTGAAAATTCAAAACCCTAAGTCCCTAACCCTAAATCCCACTATCATTGATGTGCCTCCTCCACCTCCCCACCTCAGGGTTATAATGCTTTTTTGTGAAGACATGTATGATACTTCTTCCTATCAAGCTTCATGTATTGTTTTTTTGGGGACAAAGGTTAATGAAATTCTTGGTCGTATCTCGTATGACTTGGTTTATTGTCTGAAACATCATATAGAAGTGACTGAATGTTTCGTTATATCTTGCGCAGAGGTGCATTAAATAGCCAAATATTATTGGTTTATCGGGTTTTTATTACATGCCAAAAAAAATCCTCAAATATATCGCCAAAAAATCCTCAAATCTACCTCATGTTCTTTTGTACATGTTACGTTTTTCTCGTCTCCATTATGCACTGAAGTATCCCATATATTATGTATTTGCAAGTACTCTAGTATTATATCGTGACCATTGGTGACCTAAATATTAACAAACTTACATTATGCCATATGAATGTTAATTGGTACATCACTCAAGTCTATCAAGTGATTGGCATGTCGTTTTCCCGTGTGGCTGTAGCTGTGTGGCTCTAGCACTATTCTCCATTTAAACTACTTTAGCAGGAAGACAGAAACCCTAGGCTGCCTTGGGCCAGCCCATGACGCGATCAGGCCCATGCTCAGTGGCTGTGGTCCTTGGTCGTTTAGAGATTTCACTACAAAGCTCCAAGCTTGTTCTTATCTGGAAGCGGTTTCGTTGCTTGACGAAAAATCTCTCTCTCTCTCTCTCTTTTTTTGAAACTACGAAAAATCTCTCTCGGTGCTTTGCTTGTCCTCTCCCGTCCCGTCCCGTGGCATCTGGAGCATAGCTAATCGGCTGTTTGGTGTCTCCATGTCCACTTGTAAAACCAGGAGCCAAGCGCACTGTTTGGAAGCACGACCGGACACATTTCTTTCGTTATACCTGGAAAACAACAGTTCTCAGTAAGAACAAATAATCGTGTGTCCCAGAAGTATCCTTTAACAGTTGACACAAGTCTATTTGTTTCAGGCGACACGTCGACTCACTAGCGGAGGTGATAAAGCAAGCGAAGCTACTGCTCACTGCCCCGGTCCCAAAACAAATAATTGATTGTTAAACTTCTTAATATTCATCAAATATATAAAAATATATCAATATATAGTATAATTAGAGTGATCTTTTGTACCACCTCTGATGTTACGGTTAATTAAATCTGCCATGTCATCATCATTAGCCGCTAATCATCCTGCATAACACCCTAACCCTGTGCATCAATTAAAATAATTTTAATTTTCTGCATATGATTGTGCATAGGAAATTAGAGTGATTTGGTATGCAAAGGTATGATTGATTGTGTATTCAAATTAAATTTAGAAATTTAAAGGAAAAATTAAATAAAACCCCAAATCGGACCCCAAAACTATAATTCAAAAACTACATGGAATCTACTAAAAGTGTATTAATAAAAGTTATATATATTTTAAAATTGAACAATTTTTATTTTGGGGGATTTTGAAGTTCTTAAATAAAAATTTGAATTAAACCCTAATTACTGAATTGAAATTTGAAGTTGAAACATCATTTCAAAAATTACAAGGAATCTAACCAAACTACCTTAATGAAAGTTGTAGAGCTCAACAAGTAGAACAACTTTTATTTTTACATATTTTTAAGTTATATATAAAACTATGGAGAATTTGATTGAATTGTGTTTGAATTTCAAATTGAAGATTTACCCCCTTTCTGTTATTTTCAAAAATATTTCAAATTTTACCATGACTCAAAAAGAAAAAATTTTAATCAAGAAATTCTCCACAACTTTTATTTTTGCACCTTCTCTGGTTACCATTTGAAAAGTGGAGATAAGATCAAATTAGGAGTTGACCTATTGGGCTATTGCATGAGCGTCCTCTACTGTAACAGAACCGGCTAAATCACCTGGCCCACTGGCACCTGTCATTGTCACTAACGACTTCTGACAGCCGGGTCCGTGTCCCAAATGATCTAGACAGGTCTGTCGGGCTACATTAGCGCCCTTTTCTCCGACAGGATCACCATTGCAGAATCATCACAGGATTACAACGTTTCGTAATAAAATACATCAGAGTAACAGTGCGGAAGATTACATAACATTTAGATTACAAACCGGTTGTTCAAATAGGATTCAAATATAGTTATTACAGACCAGAGGACATAACAGTAGCAGTGGAATAGTTACACAATACTAGATAAGGTAACTCGAACCCTGCCCACGGGTTCCACTTCACTCATCGCCGCTATCTTCTTCGACCACGGTCACGCAACATGGAGCAAGACAGATCTCCGACTGCGGTCCTCCTGCAACGGGGTTAACAAACCCTGAGTACTTGGGGTACTCCGCAAGACTTACCCGACTAAGGGTGTAAAATGAGACTCAGGAATGCAAGGCTATGGGTAAGGCTAGCAGAGGATGAGGAGTTTGCAGAAAAGCAATCTATCCTGTTCCATATTTTATTTTGTCATTATTATAATCATATTTATAGCTCCAATATTCAGACTCATGTATCATCATTCTTTCAATTACTTTATTCATTCAGATAACCTAGTTGAGAACCACTTTTCGGTGTAGAGTGTGAGGATCAGGTCTCCATAACCGAGGAGCACGTCGATTCGAATCCAGAAAGTACCCAGCTGGGGATTCTAACCACACTGCATATGCAGCACGCCGGCATACATATACCAACCCGTCGTCACGGCTTTGCTATCCCGGAACCGGTCCTGCGCCACCCGAGAGCACAGTACTCCACTCTTATCCAGGCACACCGGCCACGTGGGTACAAGCTACTCTCGCCATCTCTCCACTCCCAGTGCGTGGTTGTCGGTTCCAGCAATAGCGTCACCGAACTCTAGGCTTTCCGCATTGGTATGTGGCTAGGCTGTTCATCATGATCACAGCAGGCCTACAACGAACGGCCCCTACTTCCTTCCTGCCGCCAATCCTGCATTGGGACTCTAACCCAAGTACAAGACTACCCGACAGTTTTTATTATCGTGCCTGTCGGGTGAGTGAGACATAGGGAACGCCGCCCCATGAGCTGGCCACCCAACGAAACACGTTTCCAAAGACATCAACCAGTTCCAAACTATTCCGAAAGTGACCGTGCATTGGGACTCCAACCCAAATACACATCGACCAACGGATAACCAGTTCTTCACCAATCAAAGTATAAGTATAATCATGGCACAGAAAATAGTTTTTCTTTTACGCAAAGCTAAGTTCATTAAGCATGCCTAAGCATTTCTCAAACCATTTTATTTAAATCAGTTTTCAGGGTATTTATTTGAGACAATGCATCTGGATAGGTGACAATCAACTCCTATCAACCTAATGCAGTAAATTAACTCGAATTATAAATATTTTGTAATAGAGGGGCTGAATGCACCGGGGCTTGCCTTGGATCGTGTACAGCGTCGGGTCGGGATCAGTCCCGCAGATGTCGAATCCTTGGATGACTTCTGGAGTGGCCTCCTCAGTAGTAGTCTCGACCTGGACCCCCTCGGGAACGGGCACTACACGTATGCAATGATGTATGCTTAGCATGGCATGAGGGCAACAAATGAAATGTTTGAAAGTAAACCATTAATACCTTGAGTACAACTTTCCTTCACGCTAAAGTTGTAAACGATCTACGGAAGGTAAAAGTAATGTTTCCTACTTTTGTTTTATTGACCTTTTTAACGGTCACAGAAAGCCGCTACACAGCTTTATGCCTACTATCAAGCACTAAGTTCTCGAATTGCCAAGGATCACACAGCGAAAGATCCTCGGTCTTCATTCAACCCAAAAATTCACACAACAAACCTAAATTCATTTTTCTATTTACTTTATTAATCCCTAATTTCACATATATTTATTAATTGACCAAACTACTTCAATTGCAACCAAACTTTACCAACAGCTAGGTTTTACCACCAAACAGAGCTACAATAAATTTCATGATTTTTGGATTTACAGAGAATTAATTAAAATTACACAAACTTGCATTTATTAATTACTTCAATAATTTATACAGCAGATTAAAGGCATTGGAACACCCTATATTATATTTTTAACAAATACTACATATTACAGAGAGCGTACACAATTATTTTCACATTTTTACACCTAGCAGATTAATTCATATGAAATTAACAAACATCAGCACTATTCACATGAATATATAAAAGAAAACATTTTGCAATTCACTGGAAAAAGGAAAAACCAATCCAGCCCACTACGGCCCAAGTCCAGAGCGAGCCGGCCCACTCGGCCTGCCCGCGCCCGGCGCCGACGGCTTTGCAAAAGAGACCCTGGGAAAACTGGAAATCAACCCGCGGTCCGATCTACACTATTCACATGAGTCATGAACTTCGCGCTTAACCCCCTGGGAAAACTTGCCTTCTCACCCGAGGCCCTTGGCCATCCCTCTGTTTCAACAGAGGCGGGTGCGCCGGCGGTCCGCCGCCCCTAGCTCGCCGACGGTGAGCCGAGGGACGAAGCCGAGGGCACTGACGGACTCTACACTCCAAGGCGAGTCTACCAAGCTAAGACACGACGAGATCCAAGGCGCACAGCACCTGGAGACACGGACGCGGCGGCTCGGTGGCGGCGGCGAGCACGTCGCCGGCGAGCACAAGCCGGTAAAGAGAGGGGGAAAAGGTGCGCGAGCATCTGGGGCTCACCACGAAGCTGGCCGAGGGGTCGGTGGAGACGGAGGTGGTTCGGAGAAGGCGACTTGGCGACGGCGGCGGATCCCGGCGGCTCGGCACAACGGCGAACACGCGTTCCGGCGAACCTAGGGAACCAGAGAGTACGCCGACGCACGCGTAAGATTCAAGGGGTCACGGAGATCACGTTGCGCAACAATCCGAGGTCCAGAGCTTACCCAGACTAGCTCGAGACGACGGCGGAGCTCGCGGCGGCGCTCTGCCCGCCCGCGAGGAAGACACCGGCGTTCCGGCGGTTTCAAGGCTCCACAGCCTTCACCGACGGACGCAGGCGGTGCGCAAGGAGGCTAGCTAGCTTGCAGCAAGATGGAGAGGGTGATGATGGCTCGGTGGCGACCAATTTGGCCGGCGACCGAGAGAGCTCGAAGGTGGCCGGGAGAGAAGAAATGGCGAGGGGGAGGGCCTCGTCGCCTTTCTAAAGGCCGGGAGCGAGGGGGACAGAACCAGGACGACGCGGCGCACGCGCGCCCGTATCTGCCGAGGTCGCGGGGACACGATCCCGGCCGGCACGGGCGGCCGCGCGCGCGCGCCCGGCACGGCGGCTGCCGGCTCTATTCGCGAATAGGGTGAGGGGGCATAGCACTGTAGCACCTAGACCCTAGGGCTGTCGGTTTTTGACCAAATTCGACTGATTTTGTATAACAACATGAAAAAACTGCAAAAACAAAAGTTGTAGGGTTTGAAATTCTGAACAACTTTGCTTTTGGAACTAAATCCAAATTCGAAATATTTTTGAATCTACAGAAAAAGGGGTAAACTAGAGTTTTGAATTTTAAACTGTATTTTCAAAATTACTTTTAAATTTTCTCAACAACTTGAAAAATTGCCAAAATAAAAGTTGTTCTACTAAATGAGCTTTACAACTTCTATTTAGTAAGTTTTGCCGGATTCCAAACAATTTTTGAAATGCCAATCCAAAACTAAGTTTTAAATCATTGTTTTGAAATAAATTTGAATTTCCACCACAGAACTTTGAAATCTCCAAAAATAAAAGTTGCTCCATTTTAAAATATCTAAAACTTTTATTAAGGGACTATCTCAAAATTCCTTTTAGATTTTGAATTAGGTTTTGGTCCTAATAAAAGTAAATTTTTAAACCTTTATTTGGGAATTTTAATTTTACAAACAAATACTAATTAAATTCAAATCACTCTAGGGGCCTAATCACAATCATATGCAAATGATTAATTTAAATATGATGACATGGCAGATTAATTAAATCCGTAATACCCGGGGTATTACAGTCTTCCCCCCTAAAAGAAATCTCGTCCCGAGATTAGGTACATAACCAAGGCTGAAACAAAGTAATGGAAAAGAATGACAACACAAGTTCAAGCTTAAACAAGAGACAAGGGAAAACATACGCATTAAAAGACAGGTTTACACTTTACAAGGTAGCAAAGAACTCAGGAAAGTTTTCTGCCAAGAAATCTTCAGATTCCCAGGTAGCTTCATCTTCAGAATGATCACTCTATTGGATCTTGTACCATCTGGTTGTGGTCCTTCGGGTAACACGGTCCTTTATATCCAAAACTCGTACTGGCTGCTCCGAGTATGTCAATTCAGGTTCAAGTGCTACTCCTTCTACATCGATGACTTGTCCAGGTACTCGGAGACACCTCTTCAGCTGAGAAACATGAAACACATTGTGTACTTCCGAGAGATGTTCTGGCAATTCAAGCTTGTAAGCTACCTTTCCCACGCGTCCTATGATTAAGAACGGTCCAATATAACGCGGGACTAACTTGCCTTTGACTCCAAAATGGTTAACTCCTTTCATAGGCGAAACTTTCAAATATACATAGTCTCCAACCTGAAATGTCAAAGGTCTGCGCCGCTGATCGGCATAACTTTTCTGTCGTGACTGTGCTACTTTCAAATTTTCCTGTATCAGTCGAACCTTCTCTTCGGCTTCATTGACCAAGTCAACTCCATAGAACCATCTTTCTCCAGGCTCGGACCAATTCAATGGAGTACGACACCTGCGGCCATATACTGCCTCAAACGGAGCCATTTTTATACTTTCTTGGTAACTGTTGTTGTACGAGAATTCGGCCAATGCCAAACACTCGTCCCATTTCTCAGGGTAATTGAGTGCACAGGCTCTTAACATGTCTTCAAGTATCTGATTTATCCTCTCTGTCTGTCCGTCAGTCTGAGGATGATAGGCTGTGCTATGCAGGAGTTTTGTACCCAATGATTTATGGAAGGATCTCCAAAATTGGGATATGGACTGAGTGCCTCGGTCAGAGACAATGGTCTTGGGCACTCCATGTAGCTTCATCAGATTTTCTATGTATAGCTTGGCGTAGTGCGGAGCCCTGTACATTTTCTTGACAGGTAAGAAATGAGCTTGTTTAGTGAGGCGGTCCACAACAACCCAGATGGAATTGAAACCCCTAGAGGTTGTTGGGAGACCCATAATGAAATCCATGCTGATGTCTTCCCATTTCCATACAGGAACAGGTAATGGTTGCAGCTCTCCACCAGGCTTCATGTGTACAGCTTTTACTTTCTGACAAGTGTCGCATTTTGCTACATACTGAGCAATCTCGATCTTCATCTTAGTCCACCAAAACTTCTGTTTCAAATCCTGGTACATTTTGTTGCTTCCCGGATGAATAGAGTATCTTGTCAAATGAGCTTCGTCAAGAATCTTGCCACGTAACTCTAGAATTTTTGGAACTACAAGCCGATTCTTGAACCATACAATCCCTTCATCATCAATTCTGAAACAATCTGCTTTCCCTGCTTGGATTTTCTCTTTGATGTGCCTGATACCTTTACTATTTTTCTGAGCAGCCACGATTTCATCACGGATGGAGGGTTTGATGCTGATATTGTTCCAACTGCCTTGAGGGACTATTTCTATGCCCAATTTTTCTAACCCGTAACACAACGACAGATCATATGGCTTCACAGTCAAGCAATTACAATGAGCCTTCCGACTGAGTACGTCGGCAACCACATTAGCTTTACCAGGATGGTAGTGCACTTCAATATCATAATCTTTTATCAACTCAAGCCATCTTCGTTGCCTCATATTTAATTCTTCTTGTGTAAAGATGTATTTCAGGCTTTTGTGATCGGTGTAGACATTGCATGTGCTGCCTAACAAGTAGTGACGCCAGATCTTCAATGCATGAACCACAGCTGCCAATTCAAGATCATGAGTGGGATAATTCTCTTCATGAGGCCGGAGTTGTCGTGAAGCATAAGCAATGACTCGGCCCTCTTGTATCAAAACACAACCAAGGCCAGTACCCGACGCATCGCAGTACACGTCAAACGGCTTTTCAATATCTGGCTGAGCAAGGACTGGTGCAGTGGTCAAACATCTCTTCAAGGTTTGAAACGCTGTTTCGCATTCTGGCGACTAGACAAACTTGACCTGAGTCTTCAATAGGTTGGTTATAGGCTTAGCTATTCTTGCGAAATCCGGAATGAATCGGCGGTAATATCCCGCCATTCCCATGAAACTGCGAACCTGGTGCACAGTGGTTGGTGGTTTCCAGTTCAAGATTTCTTCCACCTTACTTGGATCTACGGACACACCTTCCGCTGTCAGGATATGCCCAAGAAATGGAACTCGGTCCAACCAGAACTCACATTTGCTGAATTTGGCATAGAGTTGATGTTCTCTTAAACGGTTCAAGACGATACGGAGGTGGTTGGCATGTTCTTCGGGTGTTTTAGAATAGATCAGGATGTCGTCAATGAATATGACAACAAATTTGTCGAGCTCAGGCATGAAGACGGAATTCATGAGGTACATGAAATAGGCGGGTGCATTGGTTAGGCCAAAAGACATGACGAGGTATTCATATAGGCCATATCTAGTGGTGAAAGCTGTTTTTGGGATGTCTTCGGGACGGATCTTTATTTGGTGGTAGCCAGACCTAAGGTCAATCTTGGAAAACACCTTAGCTCCAGCCAGCTGGTCAAAGAGTAGGTCAATACGGGGTAAAGGATATTTGTTTTTGATGGTGACCTCGTTGAGTGGACGGTAATCAATACAGAGTCGGAGGGATTTGTCTTTCTTCTTGACAAAGATGGCAGGACAACCCCAAGGAGATGAGCTGGGTCTGATGAAACCCTTATCTAGCAAATCTTGTAGCTGCACTTTAAGCTCTGCCAATTCCTTGGGAGGCATTCTGTAGGCTCTACGAGATATAGGTGCGGTTCCAGGTTTTAGCTCAATAGCAAATTCCACATCTCGATCAGGTGGCAAACCAGGCAACTCATCAGGGAATACGTCTGGAAATTCGCAGACCACTGGAATCTTCAATACTTCTTCAACTGCGGTGGCACACAACCTTTGCACGGTCTTTTCAATCTTTCTTACGGGCAATGGAAGTTGGATAAGAAGTTGAGTTTGACTATTAGGTATGTTCACTCTTATGGTTCTATTCAACACATCAATCAAGGCCTTGTGCTGATACATCCAATTCATACCTAATATCACATCTATATCCTGATCCTTAAGTACTATCATTGTGGTTGGGAATCTATGCCCTCCCAGCTCTATAGGTACTCCCTGAACTACCTCTTTAGTAGTTATACGCCCCCCGGGCGAATGTATAAGGAAATCTTCCTTTATTTCCCCAATAGGTATTTCATGCTTAACCACAAATGTACGGTTGATGAACGAATGAGATGCACCAGAATCAATTAGCAGAACGGCAGAATGACTAGCAACGGGAAACTTACCCATCATGACGGGTTCTCCAGCAGGAATATCTTCAATCTGAGTGTAATAAACCCGACCTGCCTTCTTGACAATCTTGCCCTTCTGAGCATGCTGCTGGTGACCACGGTGCTGAACTTGCTGTTGCGGAACACCAGGACTTTTCTGCACATTCTGGTTGTTCTGTTTCGGAAAAGGGCAATCACGGGCCCAGTGTCCTATCTTTCCACAGTTGTAGCATGGGTGATTGTAGTTGGTCTGTGGAGTGTTGATACGAACGCCAGGGGCATTTGGCTGAGTGGTGTTTTGCTGATTAGAGGTATGAGAGGTAGCGGCAGTGCGCACAACTACCTGCTGATGGGGATATGACGGACGGTTATGGTGGGTAGGATGATAGATAACTTTCTGGCGTTTCTGACTGCCAGAAGAGCTAGACCTTTTGCTCTTCTTCTTCTCTTCTTGGAGCTGACGGTCGCTTTCCTCAAAAGCTATTGCACTATCCACTGCCTCATGAAAAGTGCACTTGAGGTTGTTAGACAGACTGCGTTGAATCTTGAAATTCAGACCTCTGACAAAGCAGGCTCTCCCCTTAGAATCAGTGTTGGTATGCTCAGGTGCATACTGTGCCAAGTGGTTGAACTGCCCAAGATACTGAGCGACAGTAGACTCATTCTACTTCAGTGCCAGAAACTGATCCAGCTTCAATTTCATCACACCCGCAGGGATGTAATGAGCACGAAAGGCGTCACGGAACTCTTGCCAGGTAAGTTGATGTCCAGCATCCTGCGCAGCCAACAGGTTGGCATACCAAGTAGTCGCAGGGCCACGGAGTTGCTGAGCTGCAAACAGCGGTTTCTGGATCTCGGTGCAGTGAATCAGACTAAACTTCTGCTCCATGGTACGGAGCCAATCATCAGCTTCCAAAGGTTCATCAGCCATAGTGAACACCGGTGGGCGGGTGTCAGTGAAGTCAACATAGGTGGTATCCTCATTATCCCGGCGGCCACGACGTCCACCACGATCTTGCTGATTCTGAGCTAGCAGCGCTGCAACATTGGTCAATGCAGCGATGGCCTCTGCCAGAGTGGGTGGAAACTGAGGTGGTTGGGGAACACCAGTTGCATTATCAGAATTGTCTCCCATCTGTTAATAAGCAAACCCAACTTGAGTCTTATATTAGTTAAGCAAACATAGCAGCACACAGCAATATTACAAGGTTCACACAACATGGCTTGCATCAGGCAAGACCCACAACCCATAACTAAGGTTTTCTAGGCAAGCACCTATACTACAGACAAAAGAGAGCATCTAGCTGACAACTCTAGGCCACACCGGCCTAGTCCCCATCGATCCCAGACGCGCCAGAAGCGTCACTGTCCTCGTCTAACTCCTCGAAGTCCTCCTCGGCGTCTGCCTCGACGACCTCGACCGGCTCGACCTCCACGTCAACATCCTCCATGTCCTCATCCTCCTGACCGAGGACGACTCCCAACTCAGGATCCTCCTCCTGCGGTGCAGGAATAGGGTGGAGCTCACCATAGAGCTCATGCACCTCCTCGTGCAAGACGTTGTTGTAGAGCTCACGCTGACCAACACGCTGCTCCGCCTCGAGCATCCTGTCCATGATCGTCTCCTCACGATCCCAAGCTTCATCCCTCTGCTTGGTCAGGCGATCGATCTCTCGACGCAGATCTCGATTGGTCCTCACGTCCCGGTAGTGGTTGAGACGTGCCACTCTGTATTCTTCCTCCCACTGCCTGACTAGATCCTGCAGCCTTCCAACCTCAGCCTCAAGCTCCTCGCTGCTGCGACGAGGTGGGCGACTCCCAGAAGCTCCGCCCTCGCCAGCGCGTGGCGCCAACTGGTGGCGTGGAACGCCACGTGGTCCGGTCATCTTGCGTGCTGTGAGCTTGCAACGGGCCATCTGGAGAAGGTAAGTGGAATTTTAAGATATAATAGGTTAGCAAGAATAGGTTTGGTAAACTATCCCAAAAACCCACTTTAAGGAGGAAGTTAATTAACAGGTGTGATTATCATGATGCATGTACATACTTACGAATTTAAATCATGCAAGGTACCTACATACATAAATAAACTTTTAACATAGGGCTAATAATAATATTATTCCACATGCTACCTTAATCCCATAAGGTAAAATATAGAACAAGGCAAGAACTACTGAACAAGATAAGGATAGAAGCAATTTGGACCCAAAATGATAAGTTAAACTTTTTATGATCCAAAACATTTTGAAATTTTTGAAAAGTAACCCATAATGATTAGCAATGGAATGCTCCGATACCAACTGTAACAGAACCGGCTAAATCACCTGGCCCACTGGCACCTGTCATTGTCACTAACGACTTCTGACAGCCGGGCCCGTGTCCCAAATGATCTAGACAGGTCTGTCGGGCTACATTAGCGCCCTTTTCTCCGATAGGATCACCATTGCAGAATCATCACAGGATTACAACGTTTCGTAATAAAATACATCAGAGTAACAGTGCGGAAGATTACATAACATTTAGATTACAAACCGGTTGTTCAAATAGGATTCAAATATAGTTATTACAGACCAGAGGACATAACAGTAGCAGTGGAATAGTTACACAATACTAGATAAGGTAACTCGAACCCTGCCCACGGGTTCCACTTCACTCATCGCCGCTATCTTCTTCGACCACGGTCACGCAACATGGAGCAAGACAGATCTCCGACTGCGGTCCTCCTGCAACGGGGTTAACAAACCCTGAGTACTTGGGGTACTCCGCAAGACTTACCCGACTAAGGGTGTAAAATGAGACTCAGGAATGCAAGGCTATGGGTAAGGCTAGCAGAGGATGAGGAGTTTGCAGAAAAGCAATCTATCCTGTTCCATATTTTATTTTGTCATTATTATAATCATATTTATAGCTCCAATATTCAGACTCATGTATCATCATTCTTTCAATTACTTTATTCATTCAGATAACCTAGTTGAGAACCACTTTTCGATGTAGAGTGTGAGGATCAGGTCTCCATAACCGAGGAGCACGTCGATTCGAATCCAGAAAGTACCCAGCTGGGGATTCTAACCACACTGCATATGCAGCACGCCGGCATACATATACCAACCCGTCGTCACGGCTTTGCTATCCCGGAACCGGTCCTGCGCCACCCGAGAGCACAGTACTCCACTCTTATCCAGGCACACCGGCCACGTGGGTACAAGCTACTCTCGCCATCTCTCCACTCCCAGTGCGTGGTTGTCGGTTCCAGCAATAGCGTCACCGAACTCTAGGCTTTCCGCATTGGTATGTGGCTAGGCTGTTCATCATGATCACAGCAGGCCTACAACGAACGGCCCCTACTTCCTTCCTGCCGCCAATCCTGCATTGGGACTCTAACCCAAGTACAAGACTACCCGACAGTTTTTATTATCGTGCCTGTCGGGTGAGTGAGACATAGGGAACGCCGCCCCATGAGCTGGCCACCCAACGAAACACGTTTCCAAAGACATCAACCAGTTCCAAACTATTCCGAAAGTGACCGTGCATTGGGACTTCAACCCAAATACACATCGACCAACGGATAACCAGTTCTTCACCAATCAAAGTATAAGTATAATCATGGCACAGAAAATAGTTTTTCTTTTACGCAAAGCTAAGTTCATTAAGCATGCCTAAGCATTTCTCAAACCATTTTATTTAAATCAGTTTTCAGGGTATTTATTTGAGACAATGCATCTGGATAGGTGACAATCAACTCCTATCAACCTAATGCAGTAAATTAACTCGAATTATAAATATTTTGTAATAGAGGGGCTGAATGCACCGGGGCTTGCCTTGGATCGTGTACAGCGTCGGGTCGGGATCAGTCCCGCAGATGTCGAATCCTTGGATGACTTCTGGAGTGGCCTCCTCAGTAGTAGTCTCGACCTGGACCCCCTCGGGAACGGGCACTACACGTATGCAATGATGTATGCTTAGCATGGCATGAGGGCAACAAATGAAATGCTTGAAAGTAAACCATTAATACCTTGAGTACAACTTTCCTTCACGCTAAAGTTGTAAACGATCTACGGAAGGTAAAAGTAATGTTTCCTACTTTTGTTTTATTGACCTTTTTAACGGTCACAGAAAGCCGCTACACAGCTTTATGCCTACTATCAAGCACTAAGTTCTCGAATTGCCAAGGATCACACAGCGAAAGATCCTCGGTCTTCATTCAACCCAAAAATTCACACAACAAACCTAAATTCATTTTTCTATTTACTTTATTAATCCCTAATTTCACATATATTTATTAATTGACCAAACTACTTCAATTGCAACCAAACTTTACCAACAGCTAGGTTTTACCACCAAACAGAGCTACAATAAATTTTATGATTTTTGGATTTACAGAGAATTAATTAAAATTACACAAACTTGCATTTATTAATTACTTCAATAATTTATACAGCAGATTAAAGGCATTGGAACACCCTATATTATATTTTTAACAAATACTACATATTACAGAGAGCGTACACAATTATTTTCACATTTTTACACCTAGCAGATTAATTCATATGAAATTAACAAACATCAGCACTATTCACATGAATATATAAAAGAAAACATTTTGCAATTCACTGGAAAAAGGAAAAACCAATCCAGCCCACTACGGCCCAAGTCCAGAGCGAGCCGGCCCACTCGGCCTGCCCGCGCCCGGCGCCGACGGCTTTGCAAAAGAGACCCTGGGAAAACTGGAAATCAACCCGCGGTCCGATCTACACTATTCACATGAGTCATGAACTTCGCGCTTAACCCCCTGGGAAAACTTGCCTTCTCACCCGAGGCCCTTGGCCATCCCTCTGTTTCAACAGAGGCGGGTGCGCCGGCGGTCCGCCGCCCCTAGCTCGCCGACGGTGAGCCGAGGGACGAAGCCGAGGGCACTGACGGACTCTACACTCCAAGGCGAGTCTACCAAGCTAAGACACGACGAGATCCGAGGCGCACAGCACCTGGAGACACGGACGCGGCGGCTCGGTGGCGGCGGCGAGCACGTCGCCGGCGAGCACAAGCCGGTAAAGAGAGGGGGAAAAGGTGCGCGAGCATCTGGGGCTCACCACGAAGCTGGCCGAGGGGTCGGTGGAGACGGAGGTGGTTCGGAGAAGGCGACTTGGCGACGGCGGCGGATCCCGGCGGCTCGGCACAACGGCGAACACGCGTTCCGGCGAACCTAGGGAACCAGAGAGTACGCCGACGCACGCGTAAGATTCAAGGGGTCACGGAGATCACGTTGCGCAATAATCCGAGGTCCAGAGCTTACCCAGACTAGCTCGAGACGACGGCGGAGCTCGCGGCGGCGCTCTGCCCGCCCGCGAGGAAGACACCGGCGTTCCGGCGGTTTCAAGGCTCCACAGCCTTCACCGACGGACGCAGGCGGTGCGCAAGGAGGCTAGCTAGCTTGCAGCAAGATGGAGAGGGTGATGATGGCTCGGTGGCGACCAATTTGACCGGCGACCAAGAGAGCTCGAAGGTGGCCGGGAGAGAAGAAATGGCGAGGGGGAGGGCCTCGTCGCCTTTCTAAAGGCCGGGAGCGAGGGGGACAGAACCAGGACGACGCGGCGCACGCGCGCCCGTATCTGCCGAGGTCGCGGGGACACGATCCCGGCCGGCACGGGCGGCGCGCGCGCGCGCCCGGCACGGCGGCTGCCGGCTCTATTCGCGAACAGGGTGAGGGGGCATAGCACTGTAGCACCTAGACCCTAGGGCTGTCGGTTTTTGACCAAATTCGACTGATTTTGTATAACAACAGGAAAAACTGCAAAAACAAAAGTTGTAGGGTTTGAAATTCTGAACAACTTTGCTTTTGGAACTAAATCCAAATTCGAAATATTTTTGAATCTACAGAAAAAGGGGTAAACTAGAGTTTTGAATTTTAAACTGTATTTTCAAAATTACTTTTAAATTTTCTCAACAACTTGAAAAATTGCCAAAATAAAAGTTGTTCTACTAAATGAGCTTTACAACTTCTATTTAGTAAGTTTTGCCGGATTCCAAACAATTTTTGAAATGCCAATCCAAAACTAAGTTTTAAATCATTGTTTTGAAATAAATTTGAATTTCCACCACAGAACTTTGAAATCTCCAAAAATAAAAGTTGCTCCATTTTAAAATATCTAAAACTTTTATTAAGGGACTATCTCAAAATTCCTTTTAGATTTTGAATTAGGTTTTGGTCCTAATAAAAGTAAATTTTTAAACCTTTATTTGGGAATTTTAATTTTACAAACAAATACTAATTAAATTCAAATCACTCTAGGGGCCTAATCACAATCATATGCAAATGATTAATTTAAATATGATGACATGGCAGATTAATTAAATCCGTAATACCCGGGGTATTACATCTACTGTGCCGTGCGCGCGTGCGCGCGCCCGCGCTGCCGCCGTCCGACCGGGGCAGGCGCTATCGCCGCCGCACTTGGGGTCGCGAGGGGCCCCGGAACTTCGCCAATCCTTATCCCTTCCTTTCTGGTCCTTTGAAGGCGACGAGCATACCATTCGTTTCCCTCTTCTCTTGGTCCTCACCGCTGATGAGCTCTCGGTTCGCGGTGAAATTCACCGTCTCTGCTCCACCCCCGCCCTCTCTGTCTCACCCACACCTTCACCACTTCCTAGCGCACTGTTTGAGCCTGCTCGTGTAGGTTTTCGTGACCGGAGTCGACCTCACCGCCGACCTTCTTCCCCGGCTCCGGTGGAGGTCACCGCCATGCTGCCTCGTCACGTCATTAAGGCACTGCGGTGGGTCTTTTACCTCTCTTCTTGGTGTTTTGGGCTTACCTGGGCACACTCTTTCACCTGGACTAGTTGGACTAACCCCTGCCGCCCTAGGGTCATCGGAACAGAGGTAGTGTCGCAGGTGCGGGTCGTGGCATCCGCCGTCGTCGTCAACTGCTAACCCCGAGCCGTTCTCGCCCCCAACCTATGCGAGTACCGCACCTAGGTGAGCACCTTGGTCCTTTTGGTGTAGCTGGTTACTCTTCTCGTGGCTCTATGTCGCCGGAACGCGTGCACGCCGCCGTCCCGGTCGCTGTTGGTCCGCCATGGCCGCGGCGAGGTCCGAGCCGAGTCATCTTCTGCTAAACCAGCTAGCTAGGAGCGTGCGGTGGTTGGTGGGGTGCGTCTCTGTGCCCGCCACCACGCCGGAGGGGTCGCCGGCGATGCGCCGTCACGGGCAAGCCGCCGCACGTGCGGTTCGCGCCGGGAAAAGGGAGAGAGCAGGCCGAGCCGAGCTTACTGGGCCGTTAAGGCCGACCCAGTGGCTCGGGGAAAGGCTGGGGAGGGGAGAGAGTGTTGGGCTGTGCTATGCGCCGAGCTGTTGTTCTGGTGCAAGCAGTTGAATCAACTTTTCCTATTTTCAGAAATTTCAATTATAAGAAATAGTGGTTAGTTTTGTCATTTTCGTTGGAATAAATCTGCTGCTCTAAAAATCATGAAAATTTTTGTGTGATGTGTCCGAGAGGTGTAGAATGCAGGAAAAATATGATAAAATGATTTCTAGTATTTTCTGTCTGGATAAAAATTGAACCGATAAATGGTTAAATGCTACTTTGTGGAATTTTAGTAAATTCTCTGTTAACCTAAAAATCATGAAATTTTATTTGGCACTGTTTTAGGGCAAGATCTATCTGTTGATGAAGTTTGGGCTCAATTGAAAATAATTAACTGTGTTAGTTAATTAATGTTGAATTATTTGATTAATAAATTAAGTAGGAACCCTAATGAATCAGGTATTGTGTGATTTGAGGATTGATTGTTGCTCTTGGTCAAACACCCTGGTGACCAAGGGTACCTTCGAATAAAACTTGTTATTATTAGCTCATGTGTGTTTATAGAATTTGGTCATGGTCATTAATGGCCGTTAAAATAGTCAATAAAATGGATTGCGTAAAATAACACCTTACTTAGTGAAGATTACCTTATAACCTAATCGTGAAGGAAAGTTGTACTCAAGATGGCGAAATGGTTATTATTGTACCTTGCACTCCATGTCATCCGCATCATACTAAGCATGTATCATTGCATACGTGTAGTGACCGAGAACGAGGAAGTGAAGACCGAGGCACCTATTGAGGAGATTGTCCAGGAGGTGGTTCATGGGTTCGACATCTGCGGGACTGATCCCGATCTGACTCTCTTCGCACTTCAAGGCAAGCCCCGGTGCATTAGCCTCTCCTTGTGCTTTATAAAATTTATCACTTGAGTTAAATTACTGCATTAGGTTGATAGGAGTTTGTTGGTATAAATTAACTGCACTCTACTTAAATAAGATTGTATTCACATTATCCACAAGCGCACAGATATAATACCGCTGTCACATTTCACCCGGAGGTTTTAAATATCGAATCCACAAGGAACAGTAGGTGATAATGACCAAGCCGATGACTTAACCCTACAATTAGGCTAGATAAAATCAAGAAAGAGGAAATAGCTAATGATTATCTAGTTCCAACAACCGGTAAGCTTTGAATAATATTGTTCGAACTGGGCAGTGAAATGAATAAGAGTGGAAATCAGATTTCCCTCCTACCAAACACTTATACACCTATCGATCCTATCAACGGGAAGTGGACTACAGAGGACTCAACGCAGCTGTCCCCTACGTGATCTACCACTATCCGGCCAATCAGGAGACATTCACAAGTAAACCTCGCCTAGGCACCACGCCTACACTACGAAATACTACTTCAATCAAGTAATAACCAAGATCAAAGTACTCAATATGAGTTGTAAACTTAAGAACGAATAAGAACAAATGCTTACTTGAATTAGAAGTTGAATACAAAAGTATCTTAGAACGCAGCTCCGGGCGAGGAAGCTGAATCCAGAAGAATACAGCCACGAAGACGCACCGACAGGCCGGAACTCCTCCAGAATCTCTACTCTCCTACTCTATCTCTCTAATATCTAAACATGACTAGATCTAGACGAACTAGTCTCTCCTAACTGCTACAACTAGATAAACTAGAAATAGATCAACTAGAGCGACCCTAACCCTAATTTATGTAGAGAATATGAAGCACTGGGTATAGAATGCCTTCTGGAGGGGGCCTGGGGCGTCCTGATATAGGCTGAGGTGGAGTAGGGGGTAAGGAACCGCCACGTCATCGATCTGCGTCTCATGTTATACGCACCGTCGGATCAAACCGACCTTAGATCGACGTTGAGATGCTTTACTTGGGTGCCAAGGAAGCGTCGGAGGAACATTCCAGAAGGCGGGGCCCAGACTCAGCAGGGGGCGCCGGTCGGCCCCACTTTGTGGGATCCGGGCCCCAGTTGCTCGGGTGTCTTCTAGATCCTTCCCATGTCCTGATGACAATGTTTCCTTCGCGGTTAAGTTTCGTGTCTTTTACGCACTTTAATCCATCTTTTATGCTTTTCTGAAATAGCCCGTGGAAAATATTGAACATGCAAAACTCGTGGAAATTGTCAGTTAAAACTCTAGACTAGTGTGTATTCATGTGTCCTTTCATGTCTAAAGTTCTAATAAAAGTTGACGTTATCCACCGTCAACAACTCCCCCGAACTTACCTTTTGCCAGTCCCTTGGCAAACAACCTAAGCCTAATTATAAGATATTTTGATCAAGAGTTGGTACAATGCTTTCATGCCTTCCAAGTACACGTGCTTTCAAACAGAAATTCTCCTCCGGATTAGAAAAAACTGCTCTAACTTTCAAACTTACCCATTATACCTTTAACTATGGGGCTTCTCAACTTTTGCATAAGTCTTGAGCAATCAAAAGATAGAACTATCAAGTCAAGCACTATGTCTCAAATTTTTCACAGTACCAATATTCCGGAGTTTTGCAAGTTTTTAAAATAAAACTCAGAGCTTAATTGTATGACACCCTCAAGTCTCTTAATATATGTGGTATTTATGGATCTCATTGAGGCATTAATGAGGTTATGTCTTCCTACAACTAAGGATTATAGTGGAGCTTATAGGAGTGGCAATAACAAAGATGAGCATACTTGCAATTCATATATTGTAAAGTCAAACAATGGATCCACAGAGAGTCAAGTCATACAATCAAACCAACATGTGCATGTGTGTGGAATATGGTGGATAAGTGTATATAAGGTGGCTAATCCTAATTCTATTTTGCTCTTTAAAAATAGATCTCTCTCTTGTAACTTAGAACTTTCGCGGGAAAACATGGGCTATCTTTATTTTCTTTTTCTTCTTTTCTTTCTCTCTCTCTTTTTTTCTTTTTTTTCATAGGGAGGCGGGCGTATAAGTACCCATTGTTTTAATTGTTGGGACAATTGTCCATCTTTTACTCCATTTTCTCTTTTTTCAATACTTTTGCATAGCCACATGCGTCCTTTGAATATAAATAATTGGAGAGATAATGATAAGAACTTAGAGCAATTAAACAGGGGCTGTCCTATAGGGTATATTTTTGGGTGTTTACTTCCAGTGTAGCAGAAAAACATTTTTAAGGTGGATTTGGATGAAAGTGGAAGATGATTGCGCTTACTCCCAGAATAGGAGTAATGTATATGTGGGTGGAGTGTGTAAGTGATCTTGATTTTAAAAGTATGACAAGACTCTCATAAGGTATACAACAAAAGTTGACTAAATTCAATGCAAAACAAGCAGCATAAATGTGCAAAGGTTTTCCTATCTCTAAATATATTATATATGGCTTTGGTAGGAATTTACACTTTGTCATACAAGAGCTCGTCATGTAAGATTTTAAATTCAAAATAAATCTCCAGAACTTAGTATTGGTAGGAATAAGATAAATAGCAGCTCAAACCTTCATGTATCATATCAATCAATCACCTAGACTTAGCTCAAGCATATGCCTCCACAAGTTTTAGGTTCAGAGTAAATTCTTAAGCCAAAACAGTAGTATCTAAAACTCAGAAGAATTTAAAGCTGAAAACTAGACACTTGAAGAGAATTACGGCAGAGCAACTATTCATCATCTCCAAGATAAAATTTTAATGTTCTCCAGTTTTTATTTGACTCTAACCTAGACTGACTATAGACACACTCTAATATATAGCTAAGTATTTATTTAGTTTTTAAATTTTATCTTACTAGCTAACTCACAAGAAAAAATGATATGGTACAGTAATAATAAGGTGGGAAACTTATACTTAGCTGGATTTTAAATGGAGGGTGCCCTCCCCCAAGCTTGACGTTTGACAGGGTCTTTGATGTTGCAAATTGAGTGATCCTTCTGGGAGCAGGTGTATTGGCAGTGTAAGGGCGTCAGGTTGACTAGCTCTTTGATCTTGTATTTTCCTATGAAACTCATTTGCCAATAAAAATACCAAATCTCATGGAGAGGGGTTAGGTTTAGTACCACTCCATGATAAGTGATTGATTTTATATTTCTAACAGAAGTTTAAGCTTCTTTAGCCAATTAGGAAACTTCTCTAAGAGTGTGGACCTTCATATGCCCACATATTTTTGGTTTTTTCTAAAATGTGTGGACCTTCATGTGCCCACATATTTTTGGTATTTTTTAGATATTCTTATGATACTATTGTGAACCTTCATGTGCTCACATATTTTTGGTATTTATGACTTTATAAATCAGACTCGATAATCGCATAGGTATAGTTACCTGATAACTAGGGGATGCTCCTCCCCTAAGCTAGATGTTTGCAATATTTGGTGTTGATGGTCTTTACAGCAAGCTTGTCAGCAGTAGTCCTAGTGGGCTCCACTGATTAACTCACTCCTCACACATAGTGTTATCCTACATAATTATACTCCAACAAGAAAACCAAAACTCGAGGCTCGAATATGATAAGGGGTTAGCGGTCAGCCAATAAGTAATTGATTATTCTTTTGAGTTGATTTCAATTGACAGATTCTAGCAGGATTCTTTTTAGGATTTTCTGATTTTCTTATGAAAAAAGTAAATATGTATGCATGATATATATTTTATTTTTATGCTACCACGGAGAATATTTATTCTCATGGGGCTTAGGATTTTCATAATGCAAGAAAGTAAATACAGATGCTATTATCATTTTTTATTCCACCACAGTAAATACCCCTACAGGGTTACCATAAGTTTATTCACGCGGGGCTTTAATATTTTGTGATGCAGTAAATAAGACAATAAAGATTTTTATTATTATTTTTCTTTTTTTGTTTTGATATGCATAAAGATGAATATGCTAAAGTAAAATTGCTAATGTAAATTATGAATACTAATTAATTAAATAACTACCATATTACCTTATGGCAAAGGTGTGGGATTTAAAGTCTACCGACAGGACCTATTCTTCCACTTTTGTGTATCTCTCTATCTTAAAGATGGAGGTCTTGATGGTTGCACCCCTTGTGATGATGATGTCATTTTTATCCTTTGTTTGGCCAGCAAGTTGGAGTAGAGCATTAATAGTTGGATCTGGCAGCATCTTGCTTAGTGTGCATGTTCACAGAACTTCCACTTGTGGAATTTTGGGAATTAACAAACTTTGCTCGAAGTGTTGTTCTGTTTGCAAAACCAAGGTAGAGATAAGTGCATGGGCTCTGTTGGTGGAAAAACACCAATAGAACCAAATCTATTTCTTTATTTATTCTTCTCTAGCCTTAGGCACATTGAACAAGACGAAATTGGTGTTGCATAATTTGTTTACCTATGACATGAGTGGTAAGATCAGAAGATTAAGTATTTATGTTGCATTTAAATTCATATGGCGAAAAAGATTTAAATTGCTTAACCAATGGAAGGGTTGTCTATCTCTATATAAATTTTCATATGAGTATGACTATCATCTTCCAAATATAGAATACAATGTTTTAGCACATTTGGTTAAGACTGAGATCAAAAGAATGGTGTCATGAACAATCTTAGAGGACAAAGCATGTTGAGTTAATTAGGTTAATCAATTGAAGCTGTAACTCTAACATGCTTGCATCTTCATTTATGTACATACTAAGATCAAGAGGAAAATAGTGACCACTTATCTTAAGATATTACCTTCATTATTGGAACGTGATGGCACTAAGTAATGAAGGGTAGATGACTGGTGGTCCTTTCCTTCTCTTGCATCTTGAGTTGTTTATGAGCATCTTGTCTCCTTTGTTGCTTATCCTCTTTGTCATCTTTTACTTCTTTGATCTTATGACATCTTGTCACTCCATTCATTATTATGCCTGCAACAGATTAGTGGACAACACATACCCGAAGGAATATACAACTTTGAAACATAGGTTGTTTGTCCAAAATTTTATCATATTCCATCTATGCCACTAAGAAGATAGGGTTGATATTGTGTTAGCATAGATCATGTTCTATACCGGCATAACTTGAGTTCAAGTAACTTGCAGCAGAAGATAAAGTGAATGAATCATTAATAGTCATAGTTCTTCCATCCATGATGAATGAGCTGTGTCTTCCTCTGCAAAGTTATTGAAGTTCAGCATGTGCCCTGTCTCATCTCTGATTCGAATTCACCTCATGACTTACCCAGATTAATTATGAAAGTTTCCTGCAGGGGTTAATCCAACAAAATATCCAATGTCTACTATAGCAATTTCTAGTTCAATAACCAAACCAAACTCCATGTCTAGTTTTAATTAAGGAAGGCGTTTTTAACCTGAGCACTATGCTCAATTTAAATGCCAATGGAAGTATTTACAGTACTTCCAAACCAAATCTTACTATGGCAAACAAAGGTGACATGAAAGCACTTATAGAGATTTATTCATTTAGAGACGAAAAGACGAACAATTGAACATGGATTAGAAAGGTAGAGACAACCAATATTAGCAACATAAGATTTTCTAATTGAGCCCATTCCCCCAAGCTGGAATTTTGCAAAGCAAAGTTAAACTTGGATGGATATAATTCAATATTGCATGATAATTGGTTGGACATACCTTGCGTTGTCATTCTTCTACTTCAAACCTGAAATGGTTAGTGACAAAAATACCCAAGGGAATATTTTCATAATTATAATTCTATGCTCAATTCATAAGGGCATTATAATAAAATTAAACGTGCAAGCTCAATTCATTTCTCAAGAGTGGTTATTTTAGGACACAAAGTTATTCTTGGGAAACCTTCTAATTATTGTACTTTAAGTTCATGGGGTGGTTTCCTCTAGAACAGCAACCTATGTGCACCTATCTTAATATTACAACGAGATCTACAATATTTATGATAAACATATGCATCTATAACCACCCTTTCGAAAAATTTATGAACAGGTAGAATGAGGGGGTTGAAGATCTTGTGTGTGATAATATTGGAGAGACCAATTGATCCAGGAGATTTCTCATATGAGCATGGATTCGATGAGGTGTTAATGAAGTAATTCCCATGCTCATCGATATGATCTCCCTTTTCAAACTCCAAAGGTGTTTCTTCATGGATGTCTATAGACAATAAGTTTGTCTCTATTATTTCATGCCTATGACATTCATCGGATATTTTGTTTTCTTGGATTTCCCATGGATTGGTGCCTCTAAGTTTGGTCTCGTCTAAGCCTTTCTCTAAACTTGGATAAGTTATGTTTACTACAGAAATTAATTTAAGCTCACCATTTGAATCTAGACCAAGCTTAGATGCTAGTACTAAGGTGTAACAGAACCGCCTAAATCACGTGGCCCACAGGCACCTGTTATTGCCACTAATGACATCTGACAGCCGGGCCCGTGTTCCAGATGACCTAGGCGGGCTCTACCGGGATACATAAGCACCCGTTATCTCCGACAGGATCCCATTGCGAAGCCATTACAAGATTACAACATTTCATAACAAAATACATCAGAGTAAAAGTGCGGAAGATTAAATAGTACTTAATATTACAAACCGGTGTTCAAATAGAAATTAGGTGCAGTTATTACAGACCATAATTTAAAGTGGTAGCAGTAGCGGTAGAACAATAGTACAACAAGATAGATAAGTAGTACACGAACCCTGCCCACGGGTTCAACTTTATTCTTCCTCGCTCTCCTGGACAATAGTGACACAGCATGGAGCAAGACAGACTTCAGGCTCCGGCTGACCTCCTGCAACGTGGTTAACAAACCCTGAGTACATGGGGTACTCCGCAAGACTTACCCGACTAAGAGTGTAAAATTAGACTCAGGAATGCAGGCTGAGGGGAGTCAAGGTAAGGCTTTAGCAAGAGTTCAAGAGTTTTGCGGAAAAGCAGTACTAGTCCTATTTCAATATTTTATTTCAATAATATTATTAATCATTATCCATATCTCCAAGTACTTTCTGATATATCAATGTTCTTTCATTTACTTTATCCATTCAAAAACATCCTAGTTCTGAACCACTATTCGCTGAATGGTCGAAGGATCAAGTCTCCATAACCGAGGAGCAACGACGATTCGAATCGATTAATACCCAGCTGGGGATCCCTATCCACACTGCGTATGTAGCACTTAAGCTTGCATACACCAACCCTGCCTACCACGGCTTTTCATACCCCAGAACCGATCCTGCGCCACCCGAGAACACAGTACTCCTCTCGTCTCCAGGCACGACGGCCACGAGGGTACACGCTACTCTCGCCATCTCTCCACTCCCAATGCGTGATTGTCGGTTCCAGCAGTAGAGCCACCGGAGTCAGAGGCTTCCCGTAGTATGTGGCTAGTTGCAAAGTCTCGATCCAACATGCCTACAACGAACGGTCCCTAAACCTTTTTCCGACGGCGACAGTGCATTGGGACTCTAACCCAAATACCCCCGTCCCTTCGGTTTTCAAATCCCATTTCTGTCGGTGACAATTGTTGGGACTCTAACCCAATGCCATGATCACCGAGCAGGAAAACCCTTCCTCGTTGATGACAATGAACTAGCTAGGAACACTGCCAACCAACAAGGACATAACCAGTCCCATAAAGTGATTCTTTTGCTTTATATCATCACAATTTTAAAATAGCATTTTTGCAAAACTAACCATTAGGCATGACTAAGCATTTTTCAATACTTTTAATAAATCAGGTTCTCAGGTATTGCCAGGTATTCAAGGATGGTAATGCATCATTTGGTTGTCACCCAACTCCTATTAACCTAATGCAATTAACTCAAGTGATAAATATTTTAAAAACAACAAGGAGAGGGGCAAATGCACCGGGGCTTGCCTTGGATGGTGTAGAGTGTCGGGTCCGGGTCGGAGCCACAAATATTAAAGCCTTGCACAATTTCCTGAGCAGTCTCCTCAGATGCACCCTCAGACTTTATCTCTGGATTCTCGGTCACTGCACGTTTGCAATAATGAATGTATGAATGCGATGCACATGAAATGACAGATAAAATTCAATAATAAATAATGCACACACGTGATCAAGACCCTACCATAGGCTAGCCAAGATTATTCTAATTCATAATGCCCTAGGTCATAAAGGTGATTGACCTAGAATCACAATCAATCCAAAAATCACACCGTTCAATAATTATTTCATTTCCTACCCCTTTTATTAATCACATAAACCAACATATAATTTAATAAATATTTAAACTATTTCCATTTGATGCCAAATTTCACCAACAGATAGCACTAGGCCTAAAACAGTACCACATAAATTTTTATGATTTTTGGACTTACAGGGAATTTATTAAAAATCATCAAAGTTCCATTTATCAATTAATGTGCTGATTTTTAGTGGACACACTTTTAATATTTTTATAAAATAATACACATCCCAGAGAGCATACACAAATATTTTCACAATTAATCATGCAGTAAATTAATCTACACAAAATTGTGAAATTAGAGTACTATTCATTGAAAATATAAATGGAAAAGTCCTTTCTAATTACTCGGGAAATTCACAAAATGAAATCAGCCCGAGTCGGCCCAGCCAACCCGAGCCGGCCCAACTCGGCCCACGCGCGCGCGCGACCACACTCGAACCGGGCACTGACAGACCGAGCCCAGTCGTCAGCTCCCGCGCTCACGCTCACTCTCTCTCTCTCGGCCGCTGACAGCTGGGCCCCTGCTGTCAGCTCCTTCTTCCACCTCGGGCCGACGCTCCCCCGCACGCGCGTGCGCGCGGCACGGCGCGGACCTCGCCGCCGGCGACCCCAGCAGCGATCTCCAGCTACCTGGCGTCTAACCTAAACCCTAACCGACACTCCTACGCACCTAGCCCTAGCCCTAGATGCCCTCGACGAGCAGGAGCTCGCCCACGGCGGACGGTGGCGGCACGGCAAGGCCGTTCCGGTCGACGGAACATGGTAAGGTCACGGGAAAAGCAGCAGGGAGAATCAGAGGCTCACCACGAAGCTAACGGGCGAGTTAGATGACGACGAGGCGGTGCGGTGAGGATGGCTTGACGACGACGGCGGCGGACACGGCTTGGCCGTCGGCGACGAAGTCTGTTCCGACGAACCTGGTGCACCACATCACAAACCGCCGTGTGCATCAGAAACTACACCACCAAGGGAGCTTAGAACGCTACCCCGAGAAGAAAGACACTCACTCTAACCGACCAGACAGGAAGAGGATGGCCGTGGCGGAACTCCGGTGACAACCCGAAGATGAAGACTCTCACCGTGAGCTACACAGGTGAAAGGTCCTAGTATGGCTAGAGGGGGGTGAATAGCCTAATAAAATTTCTACAAAGAACTTAGGCCAAGAGGTTAGTAACAAATATGGCTAAATGTGCAATGCTAGTGCAACTACTAACTTAGCCAAGCCACCTACACAATTCTAGTTAATTCTTAGTTCTAAACCACACAAGCAAGCTAACAAAAGCTAAAAGACTACACAACAACACAAGACAAGAAAACAAGCTACTTTGCACAAGAATAAGAAAGGAATGATCATCGATTAAACCTTTGCCTTGTGAGGAAGCCAATCACCGGGACAATCAATAAGTCACTCACTCGAAGGTGAGGAAATCAATAGAGACACTAAGATTTATCCCCGAGGTTCACGTGCTTGCCGGCACGTTACGTCCTCGTTGTGTCGACTTCAACCGATGGTTCGGTGGCTAATCGGTATCACACACCGAGCATACACTAGGCGCCAAAAGAACCTACCACGGAGGAAGTAACTCAAAGACACGAGCAATCCACTAGAGTTACCTTTGAGCACTCCGCTCGGGGAAGGCACAAGAACCCCTCACAATTGCCGGGTGTGGGCAAGCACAATCACCAAGCTTCTCCACACCTTCTTCTCCTCCAAGCCGTCTAGGGACACGGCAATGGTCCAAGAGAATAAGAACTGAATCAAGGCTTGCTCTCAAGTGATCTAGAATGCAAATCACAAGCAAAGATGCACTTGAGGTTCACCCAATCTCACTAAGGATGATCAAGATGATGAACTAGTGAGAGAGTGGGAGGCTAGAATGCAACAATGTGTATGACAATGATCCAAGTGTGCAAAGGTGTCACCAAGTGACCATGGAGGGAGTATAAATACCCCCAATTGCAAATCTAGCCGTTACCCCACTCGAAACAGCCGTTAAACACGATTTTATGTCGTCGAACGCTACCGTCGGACTGAATCCGTCGGACTAAACACCAGCGTCCGACGTTCGGATGCGCGCCACGTGTCAACAGGTTTAAACGTCGTTCGTCCGATCTCAACGGTCAACTGATTTCGCGCGTTTAACTACCATCGGACGCTCAGGCACCGGACTAAACTCCAGAGTCCGACGCCACCACAGTTAGATTCATAGCACCGTCGAACTCTGCGTGGAGAAGGCGTCGGACTAAAGATCTCAGCGGTCCGACGCTTCCAGAGAGGTTCTAGAGCGCTAAAAGTGTGTCGGACTCCGTCCGACGCACAACGTCAGACTAAAACGGACTGTCCGACGCCGTGACCAGAGCACGCCGCGCGCCTCGCCGCGACGTGAACTCGCCACGACGAGTCGTCGGACTGTCACTGAATAGTCCGACGCTCGGCAACAGTCAGAGCTAGAGTTAGGCGTCGGACGCTACCCAATGGTCCGACGCTACGTTGGCAAACGGTCCGACACTCCTTTTTCAGCGTTTTTCAAGTCTATTTCTCACCCCTTGCTTCTATGTGCTAACACTCAAGGTCTCCAACACTTGTGCACAGTGTGTTAGCATTTTGTGAACATTTTTCAAGGGTTTTCAAAGAGGTTCTCTAAGTTGGTTAGATCAATGCACATGAGATGCAATCTAGAGCACTTGAAAGTAATCCAATAGATTAGTTCTCCCCTTGATAGTCGGCTATCTATCCTAAATGTGATCACTCCCACTTGGAGTCTTGATCACTAAAAGAAAATTCCTATTTAGATATACCTTAGCCTCTAGCTTTCCTTCTTTAAGTCATTTTCTTTCTCCTTGATCGTTTCATCTTGATCTACACTTTAGCTCATGTCATCTTCTTCCTTATCACTAATCTACTTTTGGCTACACATACTTAGCACTTAGATTAGTAACTAGGTTTCATCAATTACCAAAACCAAATTAGGGTCTTTCAACAGGGTACCACGGCTCACGCGATAGGCACCAATCGATGCGCCACGAGCTCGGCTACCGATCTGGGAGATGGAGAGGGTGGAAATGGCTCAGTGGCTGTGAATTTGACCACGAACGACGAGGTGATTGCCGGCGGCCGCTCGGGAAGAAATGGAAAATTGGAGGGCTCGTTGTCTTTAAAGGCAGGGAAGAGGTGGGGATAAGGTCGGGGCGTCCGGGGCCCCCTCCTCGGCTGCTCGACAGCGTCGCGGCGTGCCCACGCCGGCCGGACGGCACTCGGCACCGAACGCGGCACGCGCGCGTACGGCGAGAAGATGAACAGGGGGACCCCCCCTCTAGCTACAGTGCTAGTTTCAATAGGTCAACAGCTATTTGGTTCCAATTCGATCTGATCCAACCAGAATCCGAGGAAGTGATGAGTACAAAAGTTGTAGAGAATTTTGTGTAGATTATTTTTGCTTTTGACATGAAATTCAAATTCGGCCAAAATTTCAAACTACAGCAAAGGGGGTAAAAGTAGGGTTTGAATTTCAAACTGAAATTTTAAGATTACTTTTGATTTTTCTCAACAACTTGAAAAAATGATCAACATGAAAGTTGTTCTACTCAGTGAGTTTGACAACTTCTATTAAGGGAGTTTTGGATGATTCTCAATATTTTTTAAATTGATGTTTCAAATTTAAATACCAACATACTAATTTGAGTTTAATTTGAATTTCTATAATATAACTTTAAAATCTCCAAAAATAAAAGTTGTTCCATTTTAAAAGGTCTACAACTTTAATTAAGATACTTTCATTAGATTCATTATAGATTTTGAATTAGGGTTTTAGGTCAACTCTAGGGCTTAATTTGATTTCTTATTTAATTTTTATTTTTGACTTTTGATTGAGGACTTAATTACACAATCAATACTAAATGAAATAAAATCACTCTAGGGGCCCTAAGCACAATCATATGCAGATGATTAATAATAAACATGATGACATGGTAAATTAATTAAACAATAATACCAGAGGTATTACATAAGGCTTCGTCCTCTTCCATCCATTCTTTGACAATAGCGTATGTGTTTCTAGTATGTTCTATGCATTCCTGCCATTGTCGTATCTGAAAGGGCCTTGTTTGGTTTTGGTAATTGAGTGACAACTTAGGTGGACTAATATGTGTCTAAGTGTTGATTACACAGGTGATTAGTCCACAGGTACATGTGTGTGAGCAACTATGCCATGGAGGTGGATATGGCGTGTTGAGTGTTGCTTAGCTCACACATATGGAGATGAAGGAGCTAAACGCATGAGACATGACATGGAGTCATGTGGCTAGGTGGAGAAGATCAAGACGAGGCTTCGCGTCGATGGACCGGTTGCAAGTGTGAAGGGCAAGTCGGGTGATGGCTTGGCGCCGATGGACCAACGCAACGGTGAAGAGCAAGCAAGTCAAGGATCGATGAACCAAAAGCCACGTGATGATATGAAGTGGATCGTATCATTCATGAGGTGTTAGTGCATGTGTTGCATTGGCATCGATGGTGTCGGAGACGGTGATGAAGACGGTGATCGAAATGGAAAGCGCAAGGCAAAGGTATAACCTAGGGCATTTCCATTTCACCGGTCTAAGGTTGAGTAGAGAAGTGTTTGACCGGATTTAGGATAGATGGCCGTACTATCAAGAGGGGCAAACTTGTTTGCATATCGGTCATCTAGTGCCACTTGAGTGATCTAACTTTGCATACGAGCTAGGATCGAGTGGCGAGGTGAAAAGAGAGAAAATCCTTTGTGAAAATGTTTGTGAAAAGCTAACACACTTGCACTTAAGGTTGAACACTTGTGGTGTTAGCACATTTGCAAAGGTGAAAGGTGGTTTAGATCTCTCTTTCTCCTGCCGAGCTTGCGAGGCAGGATTCAGAGGTTTTTGGCAAAGTAAAAGGAGCGTCGGACTGTGTGGAGGGGTAGCGTCGGACCTTTGGGTAGAGTCCGACGCCTAACCCTAGTTCTGCCAATAGCGAGCGTCGGACGCTCGGTTAACGAGCGTCGGACCATTGCCCGCTTCGGTCCGACGGTGGCGAGCGGTGTCGGCATGACGCGTGGCGTTCGGGAAAGCGTCGGACGCTAGAGTTTCGTCCGACTGTGAGCGTCGGACTGGAGTCCGACGGTTTTGAGCGCTCGGGGAGCTCTCTGGAAGCGTCGGACTGTGGTGATCATTGGTCCGACGGCTAACCGCGCGAGAGTCCGACGGTGGCCGAGCTGTGGCCCGTCTGTGAGAGTCGGACGGTCCGACACCTGGAGCTGTGCGCGCATCGGACCATCGGCTTGAGCGTCCGTCGGTTGGAAAAACGGCGCGAGAAATAGCCGTTGAGATCCAGCGGCTACGATTGAATCGAGCTGACACGTGGCGGCTATCGGGAGCATCGGACCGTGGACATTGGTCCGACGGTGGCGCGGCTGAGCGTCCGACGCTCAGTCCGACGGCCGGTTTGAGAGGGCAACGGCTCTATTCGCTTGAGGGCTATAAATCCAAGCACTTGGCGGCCTTGGCCGACCAGCTGAGCACCCTTGGGCCTGTGTGGCTTGTGTAGGTGTGCTTGGAAGCCCTCCCACTCACTCACTTGCTTAGTGCACATCCGATTGATTGATAGTGAGTGATTCTAGTGCGTTGCGTTGTGAGATTGCATCGAGTGGCACTAGGTGATCGTGTTGCAAGCCGGTGGTGCTTGTTACTCTTGGAGGTTGCCACCTCCTAGACGGCTTGGTGGCTTGTGGCTCCTTGAAGCAAGCAAGAAGATTGTGCTTAGCTCCGGTGAAGCTTTGTGAGGGGTTGGAGCTCACCCCGCGGGAGATCGCAAAGAGCATCGCTAGTAGAGCGAGACGTGAAGAGCGACAAGTGGTCCGGCCGAGTCAAGTGCTAGAGCTTGTGGTAAGCACTCCACGTGGGAGAGTGTGACTTGCGGGTCACCACTAGCAAGAGGACCGGCGGCAACCTTGGAGCTTGTCTCAACGGAGGACGTAGCTTGTGGCGACAAGTGAACCTCCGGGAAATAAATCACCGCGTCAACATCTTCCCATCCTTCGCGATGGTTTGCTCCCTTCTACACAAGTCATTTATATTGTGCATTACTTTATTTGTGTAGTTGTAGTTGCTCTTGTGAGACCGGTTAGCTTGTGTAGCTTGACACTCACCTTCTTAGCTTGTGTAGCTTAGAAGTAGTTCTCACTTAGTTTGTGTAGGTAAAGTGAGTTGCGCTCTTTGATTTGGATTGTGTATCCTTGTCATTGAGCAAGTAGTGAGCTTAGGTGCTTAGTGCATTTTTGCTTGCTAGTTAATAGGAGTTTCCCCGGTGCTTAAAGTACTAGCGCTTAGCTTTGTGTGATCTTGCGCTAGAACGGTTTAGGGAAGCTCAAGCTAGACTTGCACCTTTGCTTCTCGTTAGGATCTTTGGCAAGGTGTTTAGAGTCTTAGTTAGAGGGGTGAATTGTCGCTAGAACCGATTAGGTTTTATTCCGCTGCGATTAGTTGTTATAAAGGACTATTCACCCCCCCTCTAGTCCGCCATCTCGACCCTACACGTGGTATCGGAGCTTGGTCTCTCAATTGCGGTCTTAACCGACCCGAGAGGATGGCGACTTATGGGCTAGATGTTGATTGTCCATACACATTTGATGGCACACACTTTGCACGTTGGAGAAATTGGATGGAATGTAATATTAAATTTATTTCTCCCCAAATGTGGTGGATCGTAGATGTAGGCTTTTCCCATGCGATTGATGAGGACAATCCTACCGAAGCGCAAGGGAAATGTTTACAACTCGGTTACCAAGCTATTGACATGTTTTATAGAGCTTTGGATGATAGCATCTTCGGAAGGATCATACACTTTGAGACCGCTCATGAAATTTGGGTGTATCTCAATGAAAACTATGGCGCGCTCCCCGAAGATGAAGATGATGCCAAAGGCATGAAGCTTGGTGATCAAGAGCACCTTCACAACTCCGTGATTGTGAAGAGTTGCTCCTCCTCTTCGTCAAGTGATGATGTTGATACTACCACAAGAGCACTTGACAAGGGAGTTGATGAAGCCACAAGTGATGCACATGATGATTCTACCTCAAGCTCACTTGATGATGGCTATGAGAGTGATGCATCCACAAGCTCTTCATCCTCATCGCATTGCTACACATCACTTGGTGATGGCAAGGTATCAATTGGCAATGTGGTTATTGATTGTGATGATCCAAATTTCGAGCTTGTGTGCAAACTCTTTAATGCTTTAGCAAATGAGATGAATAAAACAAAGAATTTGACTAATGAAAACTCTTTTCTAAAGGACACATGTGAACAACAAAAGTATCTACTTTATGTCATGAGTTGTTCACATGAGGAGCTAAAATTGACTCATGAGGAGCTTAGTGTTGCTCATGAGAATTTGGTAAAAGACCATGCTTTTCTCACTAAGGAGCTTTCCAATGAAAAATCTAAAACTTGTGAGAGCTCATCACTTGGGTCAAATGATCAATCACATATTGCAACTAACCCTCGTGATGTAGGCATGAAGAATGTATCCGCCTCATGTGATGATATGCCTTGTTCTTCATTTTTACATACTTGTTCTACTTCTATGTCTTGTGAGACTAACCTTTTGAAGGAGAACAATGAGCTCAAAAGTCAAGTGAAGAACATGAGTGACAAAATAGAAAGGTGGAACAACTCAAGTGTCACCCTCAATAACATGTTAAAGAATACAAAAATTGTCGGTGACAAGAGTGGCCTTGGGTACATCAAAAAGAAATGGGACATGACCAAAGGTGAAAGAAAGAGAGCTAGAAAAGAGAAGAAGCAAGAGCGAGAAAGACTTGCTCATTTCATGTGCTTTATATGCCATGAAATGGGTAATCTAGCTTTGTCATGCCCTACCAAAGAGAAGCCCAAGAAGAAAGAAGAAGTGAGGCTCACACATCCACAATGTCCCAAGTGTAGCACTAGAAGTGATATCCCTTCTACGTGCCTATACAAGAGATTTGTGAGGCCTCAACAAAAGCCACAAGACAAGACACCCCAAGATCAAGTCAAGACCAACCATGAAATATGCTATGGTGACTTGAAGAAGAAGAAAACAAGAAGGGGTAATGGAAGAGGAAGGCGTCAAACTCATATTCATGATGCCAAGTTGATGATGAGCAAGACTCAAGAGAAGAACAAGATGGCTCACATCAAGTGTTTCAAATGTGAAGATTTGGGTCACTTTGCCTCGAAGTGTCCTAACAAGCTTGAGAAGAAGGCTC
Source organism: Eremochloa ophiuroides (assembly GCA_038502445.1). Taxonomy (NCBI): domain Eukaryota; kingdom Viridiplantae; phylum Streptophyta; class Magnoliopsida; order Poales; family Poaceae; genus Eremochloa; species Eremochloa ophiuroides. The sequence goes on from JAHLJS010000002.1 coordinate 10,448,325, forward strand.
AAGCAACTCAAGAGAGGCGAGGCAATGAGAAGCACAACATGAGCAAGAAAGAGAAGGCTCAAGCAAAGCAAAAGTGCTACTCATGCCGGGAAAGGGGACACATGGCTAATTCATGTCCCCTAGGTAACACTCCTAAGCCTATTTCAATTCATGTAAATAATTTGCTTAGGAAGGATGACAATGGTACCTCATCGGTTGCTATTGCAAAACATCCCGCTATCCATACTAAGGCAATGCCTAAGTATGTTGCTCCTAACTTGAGAGGACCCAAACTAGTTTGGGTACCATCAAAAAGTGGATGATTGCGTGTAGGTACCATGGCATTGGAGGCTTGATTCAATTAGCATTCTTATTGATCATCATATATTGAGTCAAGTCATGAAACCTAGTGCAAATCCAAACCAATGCCAAGTCAAATAAAGTGATGTCCAAGTGCTATAACATACAAGTGCAAAAGTTCAAGTTGTGGGTGATCTTTTGGTTAATTATTTGATGACATGCAAACAATTGAGTTGAAGCTTGAAAATGGATAATCATGAACTATCAAGGTATATCATTTGTTGATCAAACTTATTTGGATGCATATGAGTTGATTGAATTGGATAAATATGCATATGTTGCTTGCAATAAGAAGTTTGAATGGAATAATTGCTTATTGATCAAATTTGAGTAGATTTGGTTGGATATGATCATAGGATGACTTTTAGTAAGTGGATTGAATGGATTTATTTCTTGTGAGAGTATTCAAGCTTGTTTACCTCAAGTTTGATTCAATTTGAAGAAGTTTAGCTCAATTGATCAAAATCTGTCCAAAATTGTGAAACTGAGCTAGCTGAGAACAAAGCCATGTTTGAGTAATCAAAACTATTTGGATTGGCTTGAAAATTGATATACATGCTCTAGACTTATGGTACAAGTTGCTGTGAAGATCTCATAAGAATTGGATAAGGATTACATTGGTTTTGGAGTAGTTCTTGTCAACTATAGTGCAGCAGTTTTTTTTTTTCAGCATGTAATAGTGTGGAGAAAAATGATGGTTGGCAGTCTATACTTGGTCAAATGAAGCTCAAATTTTTTTGTGGTTGCTAGTAGACTCATAGAAGGTCATCTCCACAAAATTTTATGGCAATGGGACATGTACATTGGGAGATATAGCATATTCTTTAAAAGGTACAGAATCTGTCCACAAGAGAGAATTATTGAAAATATTTGGTATCTCTTGCATTGAAAGGCTCTCAAGTTGGAATTATGATTACAAGTGGTTGAGAGTTTCAATTGTTTGGTTTTGGATCATGAAGATTGGTTCTCAAGTGAAGGTCAAGACCAAGCAAAGAGAAGATGAAGCTTAAGTCCTAGTGATGATCAGAGAACAATTAAATAGAAAGAAAAGGACTTAAAGAAGTAGAAAGAAAAGGACTTAAAGAAGGAATTCAAGTTGATTATCATGTTAAGTCCTTAGATCAATCAAGGAAAGGCAATTCAAATAAGTATTGAAGATGTTTTTTTGGAGAGATGTCACTTCTCCCGATTGTCGGGGCGTGCCGCCTTATGTAGGTAAACCAAGTGGATGATGTTTGGATGGCTAATATGGAAGTGGTGATCCGAAGAATCATTGAAGATGCTTAGTTGAAGAAATCAAAAAGGGTTGATCTAGAGAGCAAGCAACAAACCAAATAAGAAAAATCATATACATACACATGGTATTAATGATTATTCAAGTGGTATTCTCTCATCTAAGCTTGATCAAGAAAGGAAGCAAGTCAACCACAACATTGAAGCTAGCACTTGATCATATGGGTGAAGAATAGAATTCATGATGATAATTGGTCTTCACCAAGCTCTCCAAATGAACTTCACTATTGCTATTTTTGAGATTGATTGAAAATGACTATCCTCTACTCCAAGATAGCAAAGGTATCATTGTATGGCATATGCATCCATATTTTGATAAGGACTTGATTAGAGCATATAGTCATATGAGCATTCATAAAAAAAAATCAAATGATTTTGAGTTCATATTATGCCACTATTGCTTCTATGTTTTGTTGAATCTAGTGGCTAAATATGACTTGTTCATGAGCATGTGAACCTAGTGTTTGATCTAGTTAAATAAGCAAAAAGGATCTAATTCAACATAGGCAAGATAACCCCTAGTGGAGTGAAGAAGCTTGTCTTTGGTTCAAACCGAGTTAGATTACCTGTGCAAGTTTGCTGGTTTGAACTAATCAAGAAAGAAGCTCTTTGAAACAATCTAAGTTCAAGAAGCACAAGACAACAATAAAAATGGATATCAAGTTATTTCTTCACGTGATATTCATCTACACGTGGTATTTTCAAGTGGTATCCGACAAGATGTGCAAATTGATCCTCAACTTTTAGTGATCATCATGATGAAGACTTCCCACACCAAAAGAGCTCAAGTTCAAGTGGATGACCGATCATATGACATAGGGGAGATACTTATTCATTTGGTATCAAGAGATGCAAGGTCCTACATGTGGTATCTCATTCTTTGGATGGTTTTCAAGTGGTGTCATTCCAACTCAAAATGGTGGTGTCCATCAAATGTGCAAGAATCTACCCTCAACATCCCTACCACACACCTTTGTCACAATAGAGCATTGACTTTTATGGAAATTGATGACAAAGGGGGAGAGATTTGGACAAAGATATGAAATTGTGTGATAAGGAAGAGATATTAGATTACATGATCATGGGGGAGAGATAATCAAGATGGATGAAAGTACGCAATGAACCATCATGGAGGCCGATGATGGGAGAGCAATAGGCCAACAAGAAGGATGATCCACAAGATTGAAGATTATAAGGGGATCAAAATTCTTGGACAAGAGAAGCACACAAGTAGGGGGAGCAAGCTCATGGACTTGGTTGATTGCATTTGAAATGTGCATATTCATATGCTTGCTTGCATTTGCACTTAGTTTTCTACACATGGTATGTTACTTGTGTGGTGTATGCTAGTATAGGTTTGAATGATGATTTGATAACTAGCATGCATAGGTTGTTAGCTAGACTTGTGTTTATCAAGTATTTACTAAAACCTTGCCCTTTAATGTTGATCTCACGGGGTATCTAGTATTCTTGCTTGTCTAGCTAATCTTGATGCTAAGGGTGAACTTAATGGTGCAACTTCAATTCACATGAAGCAATTGGTATCAAGCACGATCATTGTCAATCTACATGTGGTATCGAGCTTCAAAGGTTTATTCTAAACACCTTAGCATCACTTAGTAGTGTTGGCTCTCCCATAAATTCCATATTTATGCATGTGTGAAAATCTAAAACCAAACCATTTGAGCACACATGTAAGGGGAGTTAACACTACCAAGTCGGGTTTTATGGAGCTTATCCAAGTCTAAAGATTTGAGCTTAAAGATTGATAAGTAACATAAAATCCAACCCAAGTTAGTAATTTACACTTGTGTGAAGAGCTAACTTGGATAATGCGCTTAATTTCCATATCTTTGTAGAGTTGTCATCAATTACCAAAAAGGGGGAGATTGAAAGGTCCTTGTTTGGTTTTGGTAATTGAGTGACAACTTAGGTGGACTAATATGTGTCTAAGTGTTGATTACACAGGTGATTAGTCCACAGGTACATGTGTGTGAGCAACTATGCCATGAAGGTGGATATGGCGTGTTGAGTGTTGCTTAGCTCACACATATGGAGATGAAGGAGCTAAACGCATGTGACATGACATGGAGTCATGTGGCTAGGTGGAGAAGATCAAGACGAGGCTTCGCGTCGACGGACCGGTTGCAAGTGTGAAGGGCAAGTCGGGTGATGGCTTGGCGCCGATGGACCAACGCAACGGTGAAGAGCAAGCAAGTCAAGGATCGATGAACCAAAAGCCACATGATGATATGAAGTAGATCATATCATTCATGAGGTGTTAGTGCATGTGTTGCATCGGCATCGATGGTGTCGGAGACGGTGATGAAGACGGTGATCGAAATGGAAAGCGCAAGGCAAAGGTATAACCTAGGGCATTTCCATTTCACCGGTCTAAGGTTGAGTAGAGAAGTGCTTGACCGGATTTAGGGTAGATGGCCGTACTATCAAGAGGGGCAAACTTGTTTGCATATCGGTCATCTAGTGCCACTTGAATGATCCAACTTGCATACGTTGTTAGGATCGAGTGGCGAGGTGAAAAGAGAGAAAATCCTTTGTGAAAATGTTTGTAAAAAGTTAACACACTTGCACTTAAGGTTGAACACTTGTGGTGTTAGCACTTTTGCAAAGGTGAAAGGTGGTTTTTGGCAAAGTAAAAGGAGCGTCGGACTGTGTGGAGGGATAGCGTCGGACCATTGAGTAGAGTCCGACGCCTAACCCTAGTTCTGGCCAATAGCGAGCGTCAGACGCTCGGTTAACTGAGCGTCGGACCATTGCCCGCTTCAGTCCGACGGTGGCGAGCCGGTGTCGGCGTGACGCGTGGCGTTCGGGAAAGCGTCGGACGCTAGAGATTCGTCCGACGGCGAGCGTCGGACTGGAGTCCGACGGTTTTGAGCGCTCGGGGAGCTCTCTGGAAGCGTCGGACCGTGGTGATCATTGGTCCGATGGCTAACCGCGCGAGAGTCCGACGGTGGCCGAGCTGTGGCCCGTCTGTGAGAGTCGGACGGTCCGACACCTGGAGCTGTGCGCGCGTCGGACCATCGGCTTGAGCGTCCGACGGTTGGAAAAACGGCGCGAGAAATAGCCGTTGAGATCCAGCGGCTACGGTTGAATCGAGCTGAACACGTGGCGGCCATCGAGAGCGTCGGACCGTGGGCTTTGGTCCGACGGTGGCGCGCTGGTTCGGTCCGACGCTCAGTCCGACGACCGGTTTGAGAGGGCAACGGCTCTATTCGCTTGAGGGCTATAAATCCAAGCACTTGGCGGCCTTGGCCGATAAGCTGAGCACCCTTGGGCCTGTGTGGCTTGTGTAGGTGTGCTTAGAAGCCCTCCCACTCACTCACTTGCTTAGTGCACATCCGATTGATTGATAGTGAGTGATTCTAATGCGTTGCATTGTGAGATTGCATCGAGTGGCACTAGGTGATCGTAGTTGCAAGCTGGTGGTGCTTGTTACTCTTGGAGGTTGCCACCTCCTAGACGGCTTGGTGGCTTGTGGCTCCGTGAAGCAAGCAAGAAGATTGTGCTTAGCTCCGGAGAAGCTTTGTGAGGGGTTGGAGCTCACCCCGCGGGAGATCGCAAAGAGCATCGCTAGTAGAGCGAGACGTGAAGAGCGACAAGTGGTCCGGCCGAGTCAAGTGCTAGAGCTTGTGGTAAGCACTCCACGTGAGAGAGTGTGACTTGTGGGTCACCACTAGCAAGAGGACCGGCGGCAACCTTGGAGCTTGTCTCAACGGAGGACGTAGCTTGTGGCGACAAGTGAACCTCCGGGAAATAAATCACCGCGTCAACATCTTCCCATCCTTCGCGGTGGTTTGCTCCCTTCTACACAAGTCATTTATATTGTGCATTACTTTATTTGTGTAGTTGTAGTTGCTCTTGTGAGACCGGTTAGCTTGTGTAGCTTGCCACTCACCTTCTTAGCTTGTGTAGCTTAGAAGTAGTTCTCACTTAGTTTGTGTAGCTAAAGTGAGTTGCGCTCTTTGATTTGGATTGTGTATCCTTGTCATTGAGCAAGTAGTGAGCCTAGGTGCTTAGTGCATTTTTGCTTGCTAGTTAATAGGAGTTTCCCCGGTGCTTAAAGTACTAGCGCTTAGGTTTGTGTGATCTTGCGCTAGAACGGTTTAGGGAAGCTCAAGCTAGACTTGCACCTTTGCTTCTCGTTAGGATCTTTGGCAAGGTGTTTAGAGTCTTAGTTAGAGGGGTGAATTGTCGCTAGAACCGATTTGGTTTTATTCCGTTGCGATTAGTTGTAATAAAGGACTATTCACCCCCCCCTCTAGTCCGCCATCTCGACCCTACAGCGAGGAAGCTGAATCTAGAAGAATACAGCCACGAAGAAGCACTGACAGGACGGAACTCCTCCAGAATCTCTACTCTCCTACTCTATCTCTCTAATCTCTAAACATGACTAGATCTAGACGAACTAGTCTCTCCTAACTGCTACAACTAGATGAACTAGAACTAGATCAACTAGAGGGACCCTAACCCTAATTTATGTAGAGAATATGAAGCACCGGGGTGTACAATGCCTTCTGGAGGGGGCCTGGGGCGTCCTTATATAGGCCAAGGTAGAGTAGGGGGCAAGGAACCGCCATGTCATCGATCCGCGTCTCATGTTATGCGCACCGTCGGATCAAACCGACCTTAGATCGACGTAGTGATGCTTTAATTGGGTGCCAAGGAAGCGTGGGAGGAACATTCCAGAAGACGGGGCCCAGACTCAGCGCCGGCCGCCCCACCCTAGGGCCGGCCGGCCCCACTTTGTGGGATCCGGGGCCCCGGTTGCTCGGGTATCTTCTAGATCCTTCCCACGTCTTGATGACGATGTTTCCTTCACGGTTAAGTTTTGTGTCTTTGAAGCACTTTAATTCCCTCTTTTATGCTTTTCTGGAATAGCCCCTGGAAAATACAGAACATGCAAAACTCATGAAAATTGTCAGTTAAAACCCTAGACTAGTGTGTATTCATGTGTCCTTTCATGTTTAAAGTTCTAATAAAAGTTGACGTTATCCACCGTCAACAGAGTTGATTGTCACCTAAATTGCTGCATCACCTGCCTTGATATATCACCCGTGAAGCCTGATTTAAAATAAAATGTTGAAAAGTGCTTAGCCCTGCTTAATTAATTTTAGATTTGCATAAAATGCTATTTTCCGAGCTACCATGGTATATTATCGATGAATCATGAGAAATGGAAAAGAAATATGTCCGTTTGGTTGATGTGCACGTGGGGCGGTGCCCCCATGTCTTATCGCCGACGGGCATGGATTTGGAAACCGTTGGGTAATTGTGTGCTTGGGTTAGAGCCCTAATGCATAGTCACCGACGAAAAAGGCTTAGGGACCGTTCGTTGTAGGCTTGTTGGATCGAGACTTTGCAACTAGCCACATACTCTGGAAAGCCCTATCTCCGGTAGCTCCATTGCTTGAACTGACGACCACGTACTGGGAGTGGAGAGATGGCGAGAGTAGCATGTACCCTCGTGGGTTAGAGTCCTGGATTGGAGGTGTATTGTACTCTCGAATGGCGCAGGACCGGTTCAGGGATGGAAAAGCTGTGGTAGACGGGGTTGGCATATACAAGCTTAAGTGCTACATATGCAGTGTGGATAGGGATCCCCAGCTGGGTACTAATCGATTCGAATCGTCGTTGCTCCTCGATTATGGAGACTTGATCCACTGCCCTACCCTGAAAAGTGGTTCGGAACTAGAATGTTTTTTAGAATGAATAAGAAATTGGAAATGAAGGATACATGTGGAAGAACTGTGATCTATAATTAATGAGTAAAATAATGTTGAGTTAAAATATTGAAAGTAGAATTAAAGATTTGCATTGCCTTTCTGCAAAATCTTTGACTCTTACTAAAGCCTTACCTTGACTCCTCTCAGCCTGCATTCCTAAGTCTCATCTTTTTCTTTAGTCGGGTAAGTCTTGCGGAGTATCCTAGTACTCAGGGTTTGTTAACCCTTGTTGCAGGAGAACCGCAGCAGCAGGTTTGCCTCGCTCCCTGCTGCGTGACAATTGTTTAGGAAGGAAGTGAGGAACAGTAAGTTGGACCCGTGGGCAGGGTCCCTGGTATCAATTATCTAAGTATGTTGTATCGTTGTTTCACTGCTACTGCTACTTATCTATGGTTTGTAATAACTGCACTTAAATTTTATTTGGACAACCGGTTTGTAATCTAAGTACTATGTAACCTTTCCGCACTTTTACTCTGATGTATTTTATTATGAAATGTTGTAATTCTGTAATGGCTTCGCAATGGGATCCTGTCGGAGAAAAACGGGTGCTGATGTAGCTCGGCAGGACCTTCTAGATCATCTGGGACACGGGCCCGCTGTCAGAGGTCATTAGTGACAATGACAGGTGCCTGTGGGCCATATGATTTAGACGATTCTGTTACATCTTTCTTACCATCCGCGGTGGCTAAATAGCTCTTGAGTATTCCTAATTAAGAAGGAAATCATCACTATCGGATATAAATATCACTGTGACTAAGGATAAGGGGTTAATAGACATCAAGACTGACCCGTCCAATGGTCAAAGATGACGGACTAACGTCATCCGATCCCATAAAGGGAAATATCTGACTCGCTAACCCCTCGAAAGAGGAAATTCGCCTCGTCCGACACCCTGCGGAAAATTTCTGTCTCGCTCCGACTCCAGTTACGTAGCCTCTGTCTTGTCGGACACAAAGGAGTGGGCTCCACCTAATCCGACCCATCGGGAGATAACTTCGTCTCGCCTGACCCCTGCCCCCCTCCCGCACCCCGGTGGTATATTCTGCCTCGCTTGACTCAGGGGCTCACGTTGGCCCTTGGACGAGAGCATAGGTGGAGCAGAAAGGGGGCCATCGGCCACGCTATCTCTAGCCGATGCGGCGTAGAGGGAAGAGCCTAGGGTCATGAACTCATGATCATGGTGTCAAGAAGGAAGCATCCATGCTTCGACGTGACACAACTCCGTGACGGGTTATCACTGGGACTTCACGTGATCACGTTGCCACAGCATGGAGCAGGGCAACATTGTGCAGTCTTGTCTTCATACAACCCCTACAGAGCCAGTCACTGACTCTACTGCCTATTCTGCCGCTGACTATGCTTCCCGTTGAAACAAGATGGAATGACACAAACGAATGATTACGCACGCATCTGGCTCTCTATGAGATGCCTAACGCATGCAAAGGCTGTCGGGATCCATATGAAGAAAGATCAAGGACGGCGTGGCCCTGCAACATGCAGGATCACAATATGTCGTCCATCACTACCTATAGTATTAGAGGAGAGCCCACCATGGAAACGAGGAGAATGGATCAACCCTATTCTTTTTCTCCTTGTACTTTTCTTGATCCCTCTTCTCTCTTTTCATCTCATGTAACTTGTGACCTCCCCTTGGGCTATAAAAGCGGAGGCGGGATGTCTCATGCAGGGCATTGACTCTCACACAGAACAACACAACTCATCGCATAACACTCACTACAGACTTGTGAGCTCTTTTCTTTCTCGCCCATTTGTAACCCCCTACTACAAGCAAGAGTGCTGGTGGCGCAAGAAACCAAAGACTGAACTAGGAGCGTTCTGCCTAAATAAGTATAAACTCTTGTATCCCACTACCACACTATTCGAGTCCTAAACGCACATCACAAATTTACTTGTTGGCCAATTCGAAACACCAATAACCTAACCTTTGAAACCCTTCCCCACTCATACGCGTAGTGGGATCGTAACTCCATGATATGAGGTACATGTGCTTTGAATGTGTGACAGACGAGGGAGTTAATCTTTCGTAGTAAAACTATTAGAGATATAAGTAACAATACTTTTTTTATTTATCTTGTCTAAATCCAAACTTAAAAAGCTTGTTTTTGGTTTTCTTCATGCTTGCTGACTGAACAACGTTTTTTCTTTGTGCATACACGTGTTGCAGTATATCAGATATCATCAGTAGCGTCAGAAGGGAGACGATAACATTTCGCGTGAAAGGATGTGACTCATCAGTTGAAAGGAATGCAAAATTTAGACACCTGATATGATGATGAGTTTCCATACCCATAAACGGTAGGGAAACCAAAACTTTTGAGTTGGTCGCCCAATGGTTGATCCGTTGATCCATCATAATACATGTACATAATGTTATATATACATTATATTATGTATCACACGTTTTGGAGAAACTAGCACAATTAGATTTTTTTACTTAAAAATGATTTAACATACAATACAAGCCACCAGATAATATAATTATCGTTGCTTCTGTTTGTAATCTCTTACTTCTTGTAAAATGCTATTAATAACTTCATCGTTTCTAGGTTAAGCATATTTTCTTCTTGAATGCATTAAGACGAGACAAAATGGATTATGAGCGATGGCTTAAACGCGTCGTGATTCACATGTGTCCTGCCTGTCTGACAAAGGCTTAGCATGCTAGCTAGCGTGCTGCATTCCTTGCTGCAGGCGATTCCAGGCAAATAGACCCCCTTTAAATGCGCAAATTTTTTAGAATTTTGAAAGAGAATCTTTTATAATAAATGTCCAATCATGGTCTAAGTAGGCTTAAAAGATTCGTCTCGTGATTTATATACAAACTGTACAAACATGCAAAAATTTTATCTACATTTAATGCTCCATGCATGTCCCGTAACATTCAATGTGATGAGAATCTTGGAATTTTGAAGTGTAACTGAACATGGCCATAGTAAAAAATTGCAGCGCATAAATACACAAAAGTATGTTGTTCTACGGATTTTTATCTCTCTGTCTCTGTTTCTGTTTTTCATGTGGATCCATTGAAGAGTAGAAGACTCATCCCCTGCTCGAAATAGGGGCAGCAGTGATGAACTGGTTTGGTGATCACGATGGATGATGCATGCACCGCCGTTGCCCATGACCATGATGCCATAAAGCAAGCAATGGCTTCGCATCGCATCAGGAGGGGACTTCTCTTCTCTCTCGAAGGCTCCTTCCCGAGAGAGGAGGAAAAAGGTGCTCTCGTCGCCGCCGGCGGAGCGGGTGGTCCCTTCCACCTCCGATGGCCCGTGGGACGTCATGAGGCGGCAGTGACCGCCAGTCTCTTGCCGGCTGGCTCTGTAGGTCCTAGGTTCTCTAGATTTAGGTTTCCGGCGGCACCGGTGAGGCGATAGCGGCGGAGTCGCGATGGAATAAGGTCCTCTCGAACTCTTCCTCGCCCTGCAGGCGTTCTTCTCCAGCGTCGGCAGCGAGCCCGTGGAGGTGGGTGTCCCAGCGGGGGTGCCCTGTATAGGAGTCGTCGGCCGGAGGCGCACCGATCTGTTCGGGAGGTGTGTCTTCTGGCTCTTTGGGTTAAGGATATGGAGGCAGCTTTGGGTGTTGGGGAAGACTGGCGAGTGGACATGGCTCGGTTGCTCTGCGGCGTCTTCTGGCGTCGTCAGCGAGTCCATGTCCATGGTCGACGAAGCTCGGGGCGAGGCCCCAGCCGATGTTTTTTCAACGGAATCTTCATCTCGTTCTTCGGGGCGAGTGTCTACTGCGGCTATTTTAAAAGCCTTATGGCGATTGGGCTTCGCTTGGCCTGGGATCGACGACGCAGTTCCTCCGACGACGAGCGGAGGCAGCGAAGGCTGGAGGATTCGACCAGCACAGGATTTTCGGGTTATTTTTGTAATTTCTTGCTTCCTTAGGGGCTTCTGTGCAAAGTGGTCGATATAGCTGGCTTCTATATCCTTCTGGAATGTACTTGTATTTGTACGTGTATTGTACGATCCTTAACTTTAATACAGGTATATTTTGATAAAAAAAAATGATGACATAAAGCAGAAAAAAAAAAACATACGCAAGAGGTCCATTCCAGATAAGGATCTGAAGAACGGACAGTCAGAAGGGGGTTTCCGTCCGTCCCCGTGTATCCATCAAACGTGGGGGTGGGTATTCCTCTCTGGACGGCGGCTGTTCTGTCTCACTGTCTGCACCTCAATTCCCGCTCTCTCGAAAGAAGAGAACCACGCGCGCCCGACGGCCCGAGTGACACTCTGTTCTCCCCCATCACCGGAGGCAGGCGGGAAGGGACGGGAAGCCGTTCCGTTCCATGGTTGGGAGCACCGCCCGAGGCTTCATCCGTCAGCCGTCATCCGTCAGGTAATGCGACTCACTTCTCCCTGGCCCTGAAGATCGAAAATGCTTATGGCTAGCGGCCTGGAGCAAATCCGACCACGATGGATGGGGACGGGTCCGTGCTATCACAGTAGGAAGCGGTTAAGAGACGAGACCTGAATCGTTTGGGGCTTTGGGTTTGGGCTATTGATAATAATGGCATGTGTATTCTGCAGAGTTTGTTTTCGCGGGAAATTAACGATTCTGCGACATGAGAGGTCTAATCGGTTCTATATTTTCGTATAATCCGGATCCTGCGTAGATGCAGGATTGCAGCTGCAGATTAATAAACGGAGGGCTGAAGCCAATGCAGTTGGTTCATAGGTCGGATGGTTGAAGACGGTTAGTTCGTCAGGATAATATATACTCAACCGTCACATGGGTAGCGGGCGTATATTAAGGATTAGCTTAACCACAAAATCAGGAATCTGTTTTTGCGTTCAATGTGGTTGGGTGCAAATATACATGTTATCATTTATATACATCTTCAAATAATTACAATTTTGTCTGTTTCAAACAATCGAAACAATCAACAGAATGATATCAGGATATATCCTATATTTTCCTTTCTTTGTAGGCATTTCCAACCCAAAGTTATAAAAAATGGAAGAAAAAACCACAACTCAATCTGTGCACTCCTATAAAAAAAATCTTCAGTTCTCTGTAACTTAACTGTACCGTTTTACTCTTTATATCTGTAGGTATCAGTCAGTCTGTGTGCTGCTGGAGAAGAAAGTGAAACTGAGAATTTTGCCTTAGTAGTGGGGGCGGTTCCACATCGGACGGATCAATGTCACCCATCAGTTGAGCTATATCATCCAATGATATTGGTATGCTGCATTTTCATTCATTTAGGACGTTAGATGAGTCATAACTGCTGCAGATTCGGTCGTGTTATCTACTGCGTGCATATTCACATCTTAGTACTGAACTACCGATCATACCTTGAGTCATTATCTAGCAAGAAAGAACTATTCGGAGTAGTTATTGAGTCATCTGTTGTCATCGTTCTCATGTTTCCAATGACCTGAAATTAGGTTGGCTCTTGTTAAGATGTTCTCTTTAGCAAAGCACAATATGCATTTCACGCATTCAGGAAGTCGAATGCACTTGGAATTGTGTGTATGTCTAATCATGTGAAGTTAGCAGACATGCACTTGCCTCTTGAGATAAACCTTGTGCACCATACTTGTCGTCCCAGAACATTGTTGCTATGCGATATATTTGAGTTATGCTCAAAACCTGTGAAAATACGCAACATTTCATACTTGCTATCTTGAAGAAATCTTAGCACTTATAAGATGCCTTCTTTACAGCTTACAGGGCAAAGCTCATTTGTGATTTCCTCCAGGGTTTTGTGTGACTTCTGATGCAAAACCTGTAATATGAATTCATTTCATAAGTAGACAGATCAAACTAGTATAACCATTGAAATAACTGCATGTTTTCAGGCATACCAGGAACCCGACTGCCTGCCTAATGTGTTGCAATTCATCCCAGGATGTCCCTATATACTGCATTATGGAGAATATTTCAATTTAATCAGCACACTCTCTTGCTGATTATAATTTCTGGCTTGATAAAATTACCAAAGAAAATAGGAAAAGTATTCACCTCTTCAGTTGTTCCAGAGCACCACTGCTCCAGATCTTGTAAACCAGCCTTTAAGAACTCCCCGTTGCTAAAAGAGCAGCATTCCCGACGAAGTAGCAAACTAAACAAAAAGGGTAGAAATTTGACACGGTACAGAATCAAGCATGTAAAGCATTTACCAAGGATATTTTGGTGTCCCATACAAACTTGTGCAGTCAAGATTTGCTAAGAATTAGAATGATATATAGTAATACCTGTTGAAGAGTTGCACATTCAAATATGCAAATACTTGGCTAAATGTTTTCCTGATTATCACCAGAGGTACCTACAAAATTGAAACTAAATTCAGCAATGCATTTGTGCAGTTCCCTAATTGTAAGGCAGTGGAAAAATATTAAGAATAGACTCACATAATTATTTTTCATTGTTTCCATTGTATGATCCAGGCACTTAACAATGTTTTGCCAATGTAGACTTGATGCTTGCCTAGCTAGCGCATTAGAGTGTATGCTTTTTAGTGATCCCCGAGATGGTCTCACACGGTTAGCTCTTGGAGCCTATGAAAATCAACAATTATTAGAAAATTGTATTTCCTCATATCCTGGTAACAGAAATGGCTTAGTTGCTGTACCTGTATGCACATAGTCAAGAATGGACTTATTTCCTTCTTCAGGTTATTTCTGATTATCCCATTTATCTTCTCGACATATGCTGTCAACTGTTGCTTGAACCGAAGTGCTGGATATTTTGCCTCTACCATTGATGCTGTGTCAGGCCTTCCCACCATTCCACTGTATCCACTAGCTATGCCTAATCCTGATGATGTCCGGGCACTCTGAAATGAAAGTTATGGGGTGTAAGCTCATGTTTACAATGTGAACATCAGTCCTCGGTACTAAATGAAAGTTGACTAGTGAAATCTTGACGATAAAATAAACATAGTACAAAACACATTCTATCTTTGAATTTCAATGGGAGGCTTGAACTATGGCCTTGCCCTGTATGGTGGACCACGAGGTCAAACTTGACGTTGCAACCTCAGATAAGAACCTTAACGCATTTGAAAAGAAAGTCTGGATGGAGAACTTACCTGCACCATTCTACTGAACAGACTGCCTGTTGTGGTCCGGCTGCGATGTGTTCCTTTACTTAATGAACTGCTAGCTTTGAGAGTGTTTTGTAGTAAGTAGAGGAGAGTTGATGTTGTTGACAACCAATAGGCAAGCTCTCCAGAACTTTCTGCTCCCTGTAATGTACTCAGGTGATGAGTTGCTCAAGTACTTGCTTGCCAACATTGTCTTCAATGAAAAGGTTAAGTGTTATGCAATGTGAATAGCAACCTCAACTGATGTCCTAATTGTTTGAATGATTCGATCAAATATGTTAGTCTTCTCTGCTTCAAATGAATGCCAGTGTAGGAGTGATTTGTAGACAATGCATGCTGCAGCGGATTTTTTGTCATCAAATCTCATGTCTTCTACCAGACTTTTAATCAGGGCATCGTGGTTTTCCTGTATAAGCATGAAGGAAGAACAAATGATGAGAAGTCAATCTTCAGTATGCTTCATTGTCTGTGTCTTTGATTCATATATCTTGTCTGTCACATTAATACTACAAAAAAAGCAGGGAACATACTTGCTGTCGATCCGTCAGTGATTTTTGTTTGCTTAGATTCTTTACAGGAGGAGCAACCACCTGCTCCTGCGCCGTAGCATATGTCCACATTAATGTGATATATGAATGAGATTTTGCAGTATCTTATATAAATGTTTGCCAGGTAAAACTTATAGCACATACATTGACCGTTTTAACTTCTTCAAGCTGGTGTCCCTTCTCAAATTCCTGAATATGAATGAGGTTTTAGACAGAATTAAATTCAAATGTTTTTACTTATCAAATAGTCAATGCTCCCAAGTAGTGTTTTCGCAAAGTTCTCTTCAAGAAAAACTTACCTCGGTTACTGTTGTCTGATTCATTTCAGGAGTGACCACAGCCTGAACAGCTAGTGCCGAATTACTGCGGAGCAACTCGATCTCTGACCCCAAGGTGGCAATCTTGCTTTCCAATCTAAATGTATCATTTTTTTTAGTTTATGAGACTTTCTCATAGGACATGAGTACAGCCCAGAAAGGGAAAAAAAAAGTGAATGTGAAGTATGCGCATTGTAGAATGTACCTCTCTATCAGTTTTGATTTATCCTCATCAGCTGATGCAACAACCAATGATTGTTGTCGTAGAACCTGGTTTTCGGATTCCATATTGGCTAAACTTGCTTCAAGCCTGCACCATATTGTGGAGGTAGTATGTGAGCAGCATTTGTAATATATACGATTTAGTTTGACAAAGAAGAAAATTTATTAGTACCTTTCTACCAGATCTTGAAGTTGAGTAACTTTGGATGCTTGTTCTTGTGTCTCCTGTGACAGTTCATCAGACTGTTTTTGCAACTCAAGAAGCTTGTTTTCAAGATCCTCAGCCTTCTGTTTAAACGTACTTAGTTCATCCTGGATCCAAATGAATATGTGAGAATTTTTCTAAAGAATTAAATTATGAATCTTATATCTGAATGAAAATGCAGAACTTAATGGTGATTACCTCAAGTTCTTTATTTTGAGTTGTCAACTCCTCAAGTTTTGCATTGTCGACAACTGGCACTTCTACTATCTTTGGTGGTGCCTGTTCAATCGCTAACTTCGCAGCTTCTTTCTCCTTTACTATTGCTGCATGGGCTTCCTCGAGATTTTCTTGCAATTTTTGCAGTGCAGATTGCAACTTTTCAATTTCATGGCCCTTGGCTTCTTCAAGGTCAGCCTGCCAGCAAGACATAATAGATAAACTCATTTGGGACCAAGTAACATGCTAAACACTACAGCAACTACTATATCGATCCAAGTGAATTACCCTCAAACGCTTCTCGACGTCTAACCGCCATGTGAGTTCTTCTACTCTCTTTTCTAGCTTGTCTTTTGCTTCTTTGAGTGCACCAGTCTCTCTTGCTTCCTGTTTACAAGGTTTTGCTTCCTTTATGAGCATTAACAATGAATGATGTGCTTGTGTTGAAGATGTGTAATTGTACAGACCATTCTCAGTTTCCGAAGTTCCTTTCTTGCAATGCGTGCCCTCCACAAGCACTGAAGAATCAAAGAAGCTTTCTTTTGCTGCTTGTAAACAACATAAGCTCTGTGTTGGCGCCATCGAGTCTGTGATTCAAGGAACTGTTAATTATGCTTTCCCTATATAAACTATTTGCAAATCATGATAGGTGTAATAGTGGATACCTGGATAATTATGGATGCCTTGGTCTCTCTTCGGAATCTGTGATCATTGCGAGCTGCCATTGCTCGTAATCCTGTCTGTATTACTGTAGCTGATTCATATACTTGCAGGTACGCTTTTCTGGCAGAATGGGTACGAACGTGCTTTTGTATCCTAATTGAAGCAGCGTCTCTCCTCATATGCTCAAAAAGCTTTTTAGCTAGTCGTGCTGCAGGATTTTGATTAAATTGTATGTCAGTTTCAGGTAAGGCCAGTTTTGCTGACAACTGACATTGAGGGCACAAAGTGCTCAAAGCAGTGAAGAAATACCTCTCCAGAACTTCTGAGATTGAACTGAGGCTTTTCGTAAGTTGATGAATTCCTTTCGCATAAGATGTGTTTTTATACGCCTCTGGATTAGTCGTGCGGCATTGGCCAAAATTTCTGCTCTTCGAGCATCCAGCTCTGCCATCTGACCAGCTCTTAGGAATACCTTAGTTTTCCCTATCTGATATATACATAAAAAAAAAGTCTAATTTGAGGTCTTGAAAAAAAAATGTCTTGAGAAATGAATGTTCTGTATATGATTGTTTTATTTCCCATATTCACTCATCATAGGCTACCTGATATCCTTTCAAACCCATTCTATCACATATAGCTGCACAGGCGGCCTTCTCATCGCTGCAAATGCATTAAGTCCACTTTAATCTTCTTTCAAAAAGGTCAGTGTAACTAGTATCCATATCTCACTTAAGAGTTCCAAATCTATTTACATCGTCTGCTTAAATTCAACAGCTAGAGCATTATACCTGTCGACAAGCTCCGGTGCGAGCATTCCAAACCGATCAATGAACTCATCAAATGTCCTTTTCGTTGGATAACCAGCACAACTGATCCGAATTGCTTCCAGGACACCCTGTACCATGACCATGTGCAAATGCCAAACTGATTGAGATAAAGATTCAGTAAATTATTGCAAATTGCAGTTGTTGGAGTGGCACAGTAAAACGAATTTCACATACATACCCCACATCTCAACTGATTCAAGACATTGTAGTTCTCAAAAATGCCGGGTTTCAGTACAGTATTAGGCTTTACACATCTGATGTAGTGAGGTTCTGTTGTATTCAGTGTTTCCATGAGGGATTGCAGTTGTTGCTGCAGATATATTGATTAGAGTTAATGACTATTCAAAAGTCAAACATAGAGATCTAGCTCAATATGACAGACCTTAAAGCGAGTACCGATTGAAGAGAATTTGGACTGTTTAGAAGTTTCCTCAGGTAAAGGAGGAAAGAGGTTTGCAACAAAAGGGCACCTTGAAGAATTTAGTAGAGCTTGGTGTTCAGCTACCACATAGTCTTTGTTCTTATCAAGGAATTGATCCGCTTGATATGTCACCTGTTTTGTTGAACTGCTTGTTAAAAATCTGTTTCTGCTTCATGTTAGATTTCATACAGTAACTGAATAGTTGCTTACATCTCCTGCGTAGTGGTTGATTGTAAAGGCTGTCCGAGCAAGTTTGGGCTTGCTGAAGCGCTTATGTGCCTTATATGTTTGGTACATCTTTTGAGCAAATGTCTCATGTGTAGACTTTGGAAACATGCTGCATGAAAGACATGCCATATGCTTATATTTTCTTTCAAACTGCATGCTTGCTAGGGGAAACTATGCTATGTTAATATTTAGTAAAAGTATACTAAAGTGTGTTTTCAGATTTGTTTCCGTTTGCACATAAAGCTACATGTTTCTCAAAGCTCTTCTCCATCTTTTTTTTTTATAAATGAATCTCTCAAAGTACCACAAGCCATACCATGCCTCATCCAGGAGTGCAATTATTCCTCCAGGTTTCTGCATGCAATGTTGAAGTGTTATTGATCAACCAATACTTGATTATTCTTCTATATGTGTAGTCCATATACCACTTCCGGTAATTACCTTTTCAATCAGGTCCAGCACATCCTGATTGTCTACAAATTCAACATAGCTCCAGTCTATTTCCTCCCGTGTGTATTCTTCTTGCTCCATCTTAAATACATGCTGCAAATGGAACTCAAGTGTTGATGTTTCCATAGATATTGAGTATGAATTAATTATTCTCTTAGTAACTGCAAATCTTGTTCAACCTGATTGAAGTGCTGCTGTAACTTCTCGTTTGTCAAATTGATGCATAGTTGCTCGAAACTGTGAGAAGATCAGATTTAAATCCTGTTTCAGCTTTTTAGGTACTACAAACCACTATAAAGCTTATATACAAAAAAAAAAAAAGAAGCGAAGTCATACTTGCAGGACCAGACAGTACTAAACTACTAACGACAAACCTGTTAATCTTGAAGCTTTCAAATCCATAGATATCAAGCACACCTATTATATTGGTCGCATCTGGATCCTGGCCAATTGAGTTATTGATCTTGTCTACAATCCTGTCAAACAAAATAAGAAAATCTCGTTATTTAGATGGCTTCCGTTACTAGTGTTGTTGGTACAATTCTGAATTGGTAACTAAAACATCCAGAATGCATATGTTCAGGTTGTTCAGAATGCATATGTCCAAAATGCAAGTGGATACGAAATAGGTAGTTCTTGTTTACTGCATTAGTTCAATTCTTTTCCCTTGCTTTGAAATCTTGACTTTTTGACTTTGATGTGTTTTGGTTCGACACAATGAGGCAATGACCCAAAGAAAAGTAAGCTTGCATCCCTAGTTACAGCCACCACTAGTAGCACTTGGAATTTTTCCTTGCTTTTTATGCATTCATGAACATGATATCATCATTCTTACCAGTCAAACAGTCGTGAATACACTGTCTTTGCTAAGGCATCACGACTTAATGCCGCAGAATCTGGATCAAGGGGTTTTGTGATATTTCCATCAGGTGTTACAATAACACGCTGGCAAAGGGAGCCTTCAAGGGCCTTCTCGTCACACCTGAAAATAAGTTTATGCTTCAGCATACCAGAAATATTCAGATAACCAAAATAGCTTTTTGAAAGACTTACATTAACAGTTCTGCAACTGTTTTCAGGTGATAGACTGATTTATCATCTCTCAACTTGGACGAGTCAATTTCCTTCCCTTTGGAGAAGTTAATGTTTCCTAGGTGAAGGATTGCCGCTACCACTCTGAAGATTGCATCCTTGAGCAGTGGAAAAATGATGAATTAGTTCTTGGCTCAGCATTGTATTTGCTATTTCATTTCAAGTCTTCTTCTAATATATGAATTACCTGTTCCTCTTGATCAATGCCAACAATATCCATAGCATTTCTAGTTTCTATGTATTCTCTCGCATCATCCACATTGGCTACTTCATAGCAGTTTGTCTGGTTCAAGTAATGGAACGATCTTGGGTCTCCCACCTTAAACCTTTTTACATCCTGAAATCAGTTGGCCATTCTGAAGAAGTTGGTCTTCGGTTGTAACCACACAGAAACCAGAAGCTGCATTATTTAGGCTCTGGCGCTCTGCTGGGGGAATTACCTCAGGGGGCGCGGAACAAAGCATGTAAAAGCAATGGTAGTTCCTCTCAGGATCAGAGACCTGACATACTCGTGATCGTTCAAGGAGGTATGTGCGAACAGCAGCCCCTGATATCTTCCCATACTTGTCGAACTGGATTTCAACAAACTTACCGAATCGACTGAAATGATGGACATGTTTAATTAATTACGGTGAGAGAAAAAAGAACCAAACAGTGTTCTGTTAAAGTGCAACTGCATGCAGTTACTGATCCAAGAGTCCACCTTGAGTTATTGTTCTTCACTGTCTTCGCGTTACCAAATGCTTCAAGTACTGGGTTAGACTATTGCGCATAGTACATACAGAAATAAATAAGTTAGTGCGGACACTGAGATCAAAGAGGAGAGGGATAAAAAAAAGAGGAGGAAATGACAAGCTTTTCTTACCTCAAGAACCTGCTGCTCAACAGTTCGTCCCTCGGTACCGGACCGTCCTCCCATGAATGCAAGATACCTCATGAGCATCTTGGTCGTCTCCGTCTTGCCGGCACCACTCTCGCCACTCACCAAGATTGCCTGGCTCCCCTGGTCATTGATCAACGCCCTGACCATCGAGACAGCAGAAGAACGCCGATCAGCTATAGCCTTCAGTTAACGAATTGTGTGCGCAGAGATTATGGACGAGCTAGAACACGCAGACCTGTAGCAGGCGTCGGCGATGGCGAACAGATGCGGGCTGAGCTCCCCAAAGCTGGCGCCCTTGTACTGCTCCATCATGTGCACGTCGTACAGGTGAGGCAGGCGCTGGAAAGGGTTCACGGCGATCAAGATGTTCCCGGTGTACGTCTGTCAAGTGTCATTAGGTTGGCACACGTACTTTACCGTGTTATTAGGTGTAACGGAATTGAAGCCTTGAACAGTTCGGGTCGGGACAGGGAGAAAAGAGAACCGAGTGTGTGCGTACACGAAGGATCTCCCCCCATCCCGGATGGCAAAATTAATTGAAGTACACTCACGTATATCTCGTTAAGGGCGTATCGGCAGGAGAGGTTGTGGAGGACGCCCGGCTCGTGGAGGTAGGCCAGCTTGGTCATGTCGTCCACGCCTGCCGGCGGCGCCTCCGTGTCCTTGGGGTATATGCTGCCAAGGCTCGCCACGACCTGGAACGGCGGCCGCCGGCCGGCCGGGCAGTTAGTTGCGGCTCCAATTTTCTATATATATATATATATATACTACGTCGGCAGCAGGATAGACGACTGAAGAAGAAATAATTAAGAGAGACGATCGACGATGGATAATATAAGGTGGCGGAGTTCAACGCCGGCCGCACCGTTTTGCCATTGGTGGTGGCGATGGTGGCGTCGCCGCCTTTGATCTCGGTGACGACGCCGTCGAGCCAGGCCTCACCGGGGTCCTCCAGCCACACGTGCGAGCCGACGATGATGTTCACCGGAGTCCCCTGCATGATCGATCATCAGTCGACAATCGAGGAACGTACCAGGCAGATCGATGAACAACTCGATCGCAGCACTGTCTAGTCTAGCTAGCCAGAGCAATCTGGGAGGAGAGACGAAGGACAAGCTACTGACCATGATCCGCCGGCCGGCGGAGTTGTTGGATCGATCAGCTCGTCGTTGTTGGCCACCGGCAGGATCGGAACAACTAACCGCGCATAGGAGCTCGACCAGTCGATCGGAACTGCGATTGCGAGAGCTAGAGAAAGGTGGAGCGCGCGATGAGCCGGTTGCTGGCTGCAGGCTGGCTGCGCGAATAACAGGTGGAAAGGGGAGGCGCGAGGGAGGTCCGCGCGCAGCCTGATGATGGAAAGCGTAGGGGAGAAGGAATATACAAGCTGCTGCACAGGTACAGGAGAGCGAGCGATGCGGACTGAGGAGTGGGGTGGCGGTCGCCGGTTCTGAGCTGGTTCACCTCTCCCTTTTGCTGGAGCCTAGAGGAGGGAACAGGAGAAGAAAAAGAAGAGGCCGGATCGGAATCGCTACGCGCCTACTACGCCCACTCGATCGAGCGCCGCCCGGCCCGCTGAGCGAACACATACGAATCATCAGCTCCTAGTGTATCTCTTTTCGGTAGCCTCGTTATCCAATCCAATCCATTTTTTTTAAAACAAAAGTGCGTGGAAGCACAAGCGGTGGGTGGCTCGGCCAGCTCGGCGTGCCTGTCGTGCAGCCCGCTCTGAGCGAACTCTCGGCTTGTGGACAGGGACAGCGGCGGGCTTGGTGGGCGCTGGGCGGCGCCTTCTTTCGGCTGCCGGTGGGGAAACAAAAGCGACGTCCCACGAAAGCGGAGAGGGCCCGGGAAGAAACGTGCCTTTCGGCCGTCGCTTCGTTGGACACTGGCTGGCTGGCCGACTGCCCAGTGACCACCACCATCACCGACCAGCCTTCCGGATTCCATTGGCTCCCACTCCCACCTGCGCATCCTGCCGGGAAAACTCGCCGCCGAGAAGTGCCTCCCGCGAGTCACTTGTTGCTGCGTGCCCACTCTCGTATGGCAGATGCTCCTGTAGTGTCTGGTGTGCCCGCCCTGCAGGTCGTCGGTGTCTGGCGGACCCCATCTGCCGACGCACGACGCACGTGATCCAATATCCTTTTTTTTTTGTTACAAAATTGCACCTAAAATGCCACGGATCGGGATTGCACAGGCATCGGCGGTTGCTGCACTATATTGACTCCTATTTTTTTTTTGGGGGGGGGGGGGGGGGGGGGTGGTGTTCCTGATGATTCATCTCACCGACCGGGTCTTCGTTCTTGTCTGAATTCAGTCAGATCATCAGGTAAGCAAGCTTGGATGACGATGCTTCTCCTTGCCCGGGCACTGCTGGTGGGCGGCGGCTAGCGTCTGGGCTTGTTTGTACACAATCACAGTCACATGAACAGATCAAGTACAGAAAGGCTGCTGACACTGTATTTGCATGTCTCGGATCCGGCCTCTTCTTGACCCAATGGGCCGTCCCGTGCTTTTGTTGCCTCTCCCAACTCCTGGTACCGAGGTCCGTTTAGGGTCCAAAATTTGGAGGGAAAAAATACTGTAGCACAGCATGCTAATTTTTAAAATAAGTGTCTAATCATGGTCTAAATAGGCTTAAAAAATTCGTCTCGTTGGTTTTACAATAACTGTGCAAACAAGCAAAATGTTCATCTATCTACATTTAATATTCCATACATATATCTAAATATTCGATGTAACGGGAATTTTATAATTAGAAAGTGCATCTAACCAGGACTCTAGTCTTGTTTCATTTATGTCTATTCTCTTACAGTATTTGTTTATTACCTACTATCAATGGTCATGCCACAGCCAGCCAGCAGAGTAATGGGCTGTTGCGGCTCTATTCGCTTCAGCTTATCAATATTAGTTTCAGTTTTACAACTATGTTCTCGTACAATAAATCAGCATCAGCCAAGCTCAACGTTTATTTTTAGATCTGTGCGGACAGAGCCAAATTGGCTGGTGATGTGTATTCAAAATGCCTTTTTTTACCTAGGAGGAATATGGTGGATCGAGTCGGGGCAGGGCTCACTCAGTTCACCAAAGTCAGCATAGCCGGGCGCCGCCGTGCGGCGAGGCAGTACACGTACTACTCCTATTTGTTTGTCTCTTCGCGTCGTGTTGTGCTACGGTACACCGCCTCGCCCACGTAACTATGCCAGCCCCCTGTCGAATTCCCATAGTACGCTCCTAGAAGCCAACGCCACCACATCTCGTTCCGGTGATCGTTATAAAAAAGGACTCAAGGATAAATGTGCACCACCTCGCCGATCACTGCACCCAACAGGCCAACACACAGAAACAACCATCTCATCTTTGGAAGCTCCGACAGACTCCGGAGGAGACCCATGGCGTCAAATAATGACGGCAAGCACCGCCCCAACCACCGAGGCTGCCGCCGCCGCCGACGAGGTCCTCCACGAGTTCGGGCTCGTCCGGGTGTACAAGAGCGGCCGCGTCGAGCGGCCCCTCGTGGCTCCGCCAGTCCGCGCCCGGCCTCGACGCCGCCACCGGCGTCCAGTCCAGGGACGTCCACCTGGGCTCCTACTCCGTTCGCCTCTACCTGCCCCCCGGCGTTACCAACACAGGCGGTAACAACAAGCTCCCGGTCATCGTCTACGTCCACGGCGGCGGCTTCGTGGCCGAGTCCGCCGCCTCCCCGGGCTGCCACCGCTTCCTGAACACGCTCACGGCCGCCTGCCAGGCCCTCGGCGTCTCCGTCGAGTACCGCCTCGCGCCGGAGCACCCGCTCCCCGCCGCCTACGACGACTGCCTCGCCGCGCTCAACTGGACGCTCTCCGCGGCAGACCCCTGGGTCGCGGCGCACGGCGACCTCGGCCGCGTCTTCGTGGCCGGGGACAGCGCCGGCGCCAACGCCTGCCACTACCTGCTCGTCCACCCCGACATGGTGTCACGGCGGCGGAGGCTCAAGGGCGCGGTGCTGATCCACCCCTGGTTCTGGGGCTCCGAGGGCGTCGGCGGGGAGCCGCGCCATCCCGCGGCGCGCGCCATTGGGGCGCGGCTCTGGCTGTTCGCGTGCCCGGGCGCCACCGGCATGGACGACCCGCGGATGAACCCGACGGCTCCCGGCGCGCCGGCGCTGGACACGGTGGCGTGCGAGCGCCTCATGGTGTGCACCGCGGAGTATGACTTCCTCAGGTGGCGCGGCCGGGCGTACGCGGAGGCGGCAGCCGAGGCGCGGCAGGGAGCGGCGGTCGAGCTGCTGGAGACGGAGGGTGAGGGCCACGTCTTCTATGTCTCCAAGCCCGACAGCGACAAGGCCAAGGCCATGCTTGACAGAATCGTCTCCTTTGTCAATCGTCCGTGATGCGTTATCTTTCCATCTTGTGTTTTTGGCGTTACTATTACAAAGGGCGCGTCCACGCGCATGAGTGCGAGTATCTTCAGAGCTATATAGAGGCGAGGTACACATACTGTATACAGTGGTGGTGTATATAGGTAGTGTATACATAAATACCTAGAACATGTCTACTATATATAATATGATGGGTGACATAAAAGTATTCTGCAGTGGCTAAAATAATGAGCCTGTAGGCTGTTTTCAGGGTTCTCGAAGGAACAAAGCCGGCCCACAACTTGTTTATAAGATTACAATTTATTTTACTAACGGTAACCGAAGACTGTGTAGCCTAGATATCATACAAATAACAGGCTGATGAACCGGCATCGTGTCACCCTTCTTTGACAGATACAAGCTCTCCGTATTGATTGAAGATTCACTTCAGAAGCTCATCAATTATGGACAGGTCAAGACGACCAACTTGCCGATGCTTCTCCTTGCCCGGGTCTTCGTTCTTGTCTCTGAATTCAGTCAGATCAAGTCATCACCAGTCGAGGCGGCGGCCTTCGCCTTCCGGATTCCATTGGGTTCCCATTCCTGCCGAGCCTGACGGTGACGGGAAAACTCACCGCCGAGAAGGCAAGTTTGGGACTGATGATTCATCTCACCGACCAGGTCTTCGTTCTTGTCTGAATTCAGTCAGATCAATCATCAGCTAAGCCAGCTTGGACGCCGATGCTTCTCCTTGCTCGGGCACTGCTGGTGGGCGGTGGCTAGCTTCTGGGTCTGGGTGCGTTTGTACACACCACACCACATCACAATCACATGAACAGATCAAGTACAGAACGGCAGCTGACACTGGCCTGTATTGCATGTCGCGGATCCGGCCACTGCTGGACCCAGTGGGCCGTCCCGTGCTTTTATTCCTTCTCCCAACTCCGGTACCAAGTCTTGTTTCATTTATGGGCCGGGTATTTATCTGTTTATTATTAATTCATTATGAACGGCGGTACCAGTGAGACTGAGAGCGTGTTGCAGTTGCAGATAAGGTTCTGGATTGACAGCCAATCATAGGCTCGACTTACCCAAGAACAAGGTATACCGTAGGAGCAATCCAAAGCGTCCGTACGTTGCTTCCGCGTTGCAGAGGCCGTAGCTAGGATCAGCAATGCCTTCCCCTCCGCCGCCTCCGATGTCCACGCTGCACAAGTGCTGCTCCTCGCCGCCGCCGCCTAAAGCAGCAGTGATCTCCGGACAGCAGGCACAAGGCTATCTGTTCGTGCGTCATCGACACCCTTCTCTTCCCCCTCCTCGGTGCTCTCGCGTGCCGTCGCGCAACAGAGCAGGCGGCGGGGTGCCGATCACCAGGAGAGCTCACGCCGCCTCCCTCCTCCTCCTCCTCCACCTCCTCGGCCTCGCGGCGCCGGCGGTCAGGGCGGAGGAGGATGGCAGCGGCGGCGAGGAGGGCGTCCTCGGCGCCATCAAGTCCATCTTCGACCCCAGCGAGAAGACCAAGGCCGGGAAGGTGCTGCCCAAGGCGTACCTCAAGGCGGCCAGGGAGGTGGTGCGCACGCTCCGGGAGTCGCTGGAGGGGGACGACGGCGGCGACATGGCCAGGTTCCGCCGGAATGCCGACGCCGCCAAGGAGTCCATCCGGGACTTCCTGGGCGGATGGAGAGGCCAGCAGGCCGTCGCCGCCGAGGTAGTAGCTAGAACACGAAGCGTGAATCTGTGAACGAAACCGTCCTCCGTTGCTCCATTTCTTACCCCGGCCGCTTGTTTCTTCACTGCGCTGCAGGAGTCGTACATCGCGTTGGAGAAGGCGATCAGATCACTAGCGGAGTTCTACTCCAAGGCAGGGCCATCCGCCCCGCTCCCACAGGATGTCAAGAACAAGATCCTCGATGACCTCAGCACCGCAGAAGCCTACCTGTAATTTTTTGTTCTCCAGCAGGGACCAGGAGGCATTGTATTGCATGCACATCTCAGCGGTGATGATTTCGTTCTAGTGCTAGTAATTTTTGACCTGCAAAAGCTTTCCTTCGTAGGAAGAACAAACACATTCCAGCACGATGCAAAAGAGAAACCATGTAGTCGCAAAGAGAATACTCCCACAGGAACAACACAACCAATTCCGCATGGCGGATCATGGTGTTCTATTTCTAGCTTGCGCATGCATTAGTTTATCTTACAGAGATGAGAATTTATCTTACAGAAAAATGAGATATGATTCCAGGAATGAATGCGCTAGCTTAAACATAAAGCCTATTAACAACTGGTGTAACATTTACGACGACGATCTGGTGGCTGCTTTTGCCCTCGGAGTTTAAGTTAACGACGAAAAACAAAAGAAGGGAAACTATGCTCACATTCTACTACATGCTGACTTTTCAGCTGCACATCAAGTTAGCTGGTTGGAGTAATCGCTTTTCAGTACTGCACAGGCTGATTCAATTCCCAGGCCGACCAGTCAATTGAGCCATCAATTTCTGAGTAAAGCTACAGGGGTGCCCCCAGCAACTAATAATCTGCAAAAAAACCGCAAGCCTCTTTCTGCCAACGGATGGATGTCAATGTCATGCTAACTGCTGAATCAAAACTCAAGCGGTACAAAAACAAATGGAGGCTCCGTCCATGTAAAGCTTGGGGCCCAGAAAGCTGCACCCAAATCTCACCATCTGCAACAAAGATTAAAAAGGTCATGAGATGCATCTAATGGTGGGGAATGAAACATTTACAGCTATTTTGTAGCACCAGACAAAGATATCTACCACCATCACCCTACATAGCAGAATATTTTAACTAGATTACGGAATCAAACTAGGTGGTTTATCTCAAACTTTGTAAATATTTACACAATCGATATCTCAACCAAACATGTAAGCTTTACTTGCACTTACCAAGAATGGGGAGATTGCTGTGAAACATCACCGTTGCAAGTACCATCAGCATCTTTGCTGCTGTCCCGAAGCTTTTTGATCCCCAAACCTGGGGGGGGATCAGCACTTGCATCAGAGCAAAGAGAATCTTCATTGGCTACGTCAGATGATTTCTCAGTTTTGTCTACAGAGAAAACAGCACCAACTGTATAAATGTCTGATGACCATTATATAGAAGGAAAAGAAATATAATTGGGATATCAACAAGGAATATGGCGTCTGTTCTGACCTCCTTGGAAACATTGATCTTCGTTAGGTAAGACCTTCAGCAATGGCTTTTGGAGAAGACCTGTACCAGGAAAAACTAACATGTTGATAGATTTCACTTCTTGCTTCTCAGAATCTTCAAGTGGACTAAATCCAAATTTAGATGTCCAGGTGTCCACAAGTTCTGTGATAGCAGGAATGATCAACTTCTCAACATTGAGAGAGCTGAGGATCTGAAATAGAAAACAAGGGGAAATAATTAAACACCATCAGAAAAGCACAACTAAGCAAGATATCAGATCAGTTAATCTAACCTACTATGGTCATCACCAATGTGAGGTGTATAGACAGGGCACTATGTTAGTCTGATAGCTGTAGACACTTTTGAAAATACAAGTAATGCTCCCAGTGGGTTCAACCATGTAAGGGGTACACTAGTTCAGCAGTACAAGGATTGTACAAATCAGAAAAGATACACATTAGGTAAGGAATACCTTTGTAACATGCAAGGGGTTAAGCAATCCTGTATCTCGTCCTGACACGTTAAGCAATCTATATCTCATCCTGGACTCATACTCCCATATATAACACCCATGGGGCTACTATTGAATACAAGTGCTACCATTAAAACTAGGGAACTAACTATCACTGAAGGATTAAATGCATTTTCTGTAAATAATTGTTGTCCTATACTAGCAATAGCATCGTCAAGCTGCATACCATTTCGATTCCATCTACAAGTCGGCGGCACATCCCTTGTCGCCTATACATATTCCGGGTACCAATGAACGGCATCTCAGCTAACTTGGTTCCATGTATTCTGTTTCAGGATAAGATATGAAAACAACAAAATCATATAAGAGCCCAGCAATTCAAGAATAGAAACCTAACTAAAAGTAGAGAGCCTGTCTGTGCATGTTAACTGTTCGTCCAATGATGTAACAGACAGACACAAAACAGATACAGAAAGTTCATGTATGAAAAATACAAGGTGCATAACATGCCTTGGCAGATGTGTATTAGCAAGCGACAAAAAGTTTGGGCACAGGCATGACTAAGTATGCAAGCTATATTCATGAAAACATGAAATGAACCTTCCTAGAGGAAGCGTTCAGATAAAGGGAGGTTTGCCTCCATGACACTGCAGATACCATAGATTATTATTCAGCACCAACAAACCATTACTTGTACAGTAAGGATGTTCTTTTCCTTCAAATTGGAATATACAATGGTTACAACAATCATGTAAAGTAATTCAAGTAAGGCAGCGAGTAACGGGTACAGAACTAGGCACTAAATAAGATCAACAGTGCTAGAAATATGCAAAATCGAGTCATTGTGTTTGAAAATTAGAAATGAATTGATTCAAAGAACACCGGCCCCTGGCATGGTTGCTTGTTCAGAATATCTTTTGCTGGCACACTGGCACGAACTTGGTTTGTTCAAGGGGTTTTTAGAGCCTATTATATAGTAGGATTCTTTCTTATCCGTTCACCAAACTGGTATTCATATCTATATAGCTTGGGTATACATCTCACTTGATACAGCATTTAGTGCCATATAGATGCTTAGACAGTCACAAAACATAGCAAGAAAAAGAAACCAATAGAAAACAACGCACCGGACAGATGCTGCAGCTATTATTTCATCTCCACGTTCTAAAATAAATATATAGAATCCACGGAAATCCAATCGGGCAAAATTTGATCTGCAAGCAATGAAAGACAAAAAGAGCAATTAGACATCTCCAACAAAAGTTACGGTGACAGCATGACGTCAAATACAGAAAGTTGTAGCTGTTACAAGAATGCGGCAATTTTACACATCAACAAAAAATCGTTCCAAGCAATAATGAGGCCATTAAATCAGACAGCGGCCCATCAATCTCTTTTTGATAGATTACATTAATAAATTGGAAATGTGGGAGTCACATTTTGATGATACGACTAATCGCATGGTGCACCGCTTCCTTTTTATTATTTGATGTATGTCCAGGTGAAATTTTGGTCCTTGGCCTTTGCTTCCTTTTATTAATCTATACATCTATACATTATGTATATTTGGCACGTATCACACATGGTTCCATGAATAACAAACTTCTAAGTTAGATCCCACATAAGGCCACATACCACTTCCACTTAATGGTACTACCCATTCATACCTATCCATAGCTAACTGCCATATTAGGAACTTTTCAAAGTTAGGATTGCATCGAGCTGACACCCTGGAACACCTAAGCATAAAATGACTGCAAAAGCCAGAACAGAATGGCAGATTGTGAATGGGCTAACGGAAAGGCTGCAGGCCAACAGTGGTTAAAAGGACAGATGGTGTTATGTGCATTGTATACATTGTCATGGTTTACTTCAGTATATAGTTGAATTTCAGTACGTAATGGAGCAAATTAGTTTAAATTATCTCTACATATTACAATATGCCAATGGCCCCTATATCATAAGGATATGATGTAAGTTGTTATGATAGTATGAGTATCAACAGCTTGCATGTTGTACAAAGGATACTTGAAATTGCATGGATTACGGCAAGCTTGTAGAAAGATAGATGCATACCCACAGCTATACACAACGTTGCGTATCAAGTTGATGCCAGTTCTCTGGTCAACAATCGGAAGGAAGCACTCATCCAATAATGAAAGTGCAACGGCAATCTTGGAGTTACACTCAACTCTTTTGTCCAAAGCGAGGACTTCTTCTGGTACATCTTCATGGATGCGTTGAACAACTCTGCATGAATATTCTGGATCAAGATCCTTCTTGACTGCAAGAAGATTCTGCAATTCCTCAAACAGCTGCACCACAGAAATAGTGATTTTAGATTCTGCAATTATATCATTGGAACTTCTTGGGTCAGTTGGGGCTTGTGAGGAGGGTATACATACATTAATCAACCAGAACATAAATAAAACAACAAATAGATAGAAAGGGTCTAGACAGGAAGTGTGTTTGATGGTAAAAAAAATAGTGGTTAACAGAGCATTTTTAAAAAAAGATAACTTTTTTCTCGAAAAACGTAGGAGAGCTGTGCATCATTATATTAAGAAGAAAAGAAAGAAAAAAGAACCCAACAACAAGCCCACGCACTCACGCCGACTCACACAAAGAACTCCTCCACGAACTCTCTGAATCCTACAACTTCCATGGTGCTTTCGCATTTTACATTTCTTAAGATTAAATACCAATTGTCTAGTTTCAAAAACAAAAATATAGGCACTAAATTCAAAAGATGAGTAGAGCTTTTAATAGTTGGATTAAAATGACAAGATTCTCAAGTCATTAATAAGAGTTCAAATACCACACCCATACAGTACCTATACCTTACTATATGTAATGGCATAGTAATGAAATCCATGTAAATAAAAACCAGCGACCTGAATATCTGCAAAGAGATAAATTCACCGGAGGTCCCCAAAGTTATCACTCTGTGTCAAATAGGTCCCCAAAGTTAAAAACTGCACATTTAGCTCCTCAAAGTTGTCACTCTGTGTCAAATAGGTCCCCAAAGTTGTCACTTTGTGTCAAATAGGTCCCCAAAGTTGAAAACTGTACATTTAGCTCCCCAAAGTTGTTACTCTGTGCCAAATAGGTCCCTAAAGTTGTCACTGTGTCAAATAGGTCATTTTTTAATAGATATTTTAATTATGTTTATTCTATTAAAAATGATTAAAAATAAAAATAATCTCTAAAGTTGGCGCAACCAAAAGAGTTAGGTCTACAAAACCTTTTTGGCTCCGGTTACAGATCTAACGCTTTTGGTTACGCCAACTTTAGAGATCATTTTTTATTTTCAATCCTTTTTTAATAGATATTTTAAAAATAACCGAAGCCAAAAAGGTTTTGTAGACCTAACTCTTTTGGTCGTGCCAACTTTAGGGATTATTTTTATTTTTAATCATTTTTAATAGAATGAAAAATAATTAAAAATATCTATTAAAAAAGGACCTATTTGACATAGAGTGACAACTTTGGGGACCTATTTGACACAGGGTGACAACTTTGGAGAGCTAAATGTGCAGTTTTCAACTTTGGGGACCTATTTGACACAGAGTGACAACTTTGGGGAGCTAAATGTGCAGTTTTCAACTTTGGGGACCTATTTAACACAGAGTGACAACTTTAGGGACCCCCGGTGAATTTATCTCATCTGCAAATTGCTATGATATCGGGTATTATATCAAGTACAGATACTTGGACATAGAAGGAAATAGCATAAATATGCATAATCAATAAAGGAAGCTGACAGAGGAAGATGGTGCAGATATTTAATGACTGAAGTCTCAAACATATATTAAGCAACAGCAGAAAGATTTTTAGTCCCAAACCCAATATGAGCCACTAACAAAAAGGAAACTAATATCTGCCTCAAGCATCAAAGTAAAATTATGTCATGAAAATCACAAGATAGTATATCCAGAAACAAGGTCAAGGAAAAAAGAGCAATAGTTTGACAAGCGTTACCAGTCTGCAGCTTTGTTGGCAGAATAAATTGTCTGTCTGACTGGAAGGGTTAGTTATGGAATCAATCTCAGGAGAGCAGGCTTCATGATCTGCAGACATCATCATATAGAACACTCAAATACATGATTGGGCATCAAAATAATATAGTAAGATAATAATGAAAATGTGGAATAAAAAGTGTCCAAGACTTCAAAATTCGAAAGAACTACAGAGAAAGTATAAACAGTGATCACGTACACTGCTCTTCGCACTGGTAACAAGTATGCAATGAAGAATCAACATCAGTGGTGTCTTCAGCACCATCACTAGAATGTTCATGGCAAAATTTACATGAGCAGTTTGCACAACACCAATAATCAGCGGGAAGTGTCTGCAAAATTGGAAATTCAATAGATTATTATCAGCACAGAAAACTGGGAGCACTATTATTGGGCATATCAAGTTTTCAATGATATTTTTTCGAAAATTTATGTTTTCGATGATGTCCTAGTGCACTAATAGCTAACTTTGGGGGGGGGGGGGGGGGGGGGAGCAAGGTACAGAAATGGAAATACTGCCATTCACTGATTCAATCACAAGAAACGTTAGGGTTAATGGAAAATAATTAAGACAACAGCCAATCACAGTACTCGTGTGAAAGGCATATATACATACCTCCAGTCCTAGACAACTCATGTGAAATGTCGAGGGGCATCCATCACAGCAGATCAAATTGCCTCCATCACCACAAATACCACAGGTGTCATCATTGGGGTCATCGCCCTCAATGCTAACAGGAAAGAAATCTTGCCTTTCAGCATCAGACTGCATATTCCATGCATTAATGAGACAATGCAAAAGGTCAATGTCTAGCCCATCCACAAGTATGTTTCTGTATGGCTTATTTACTTCAGAACCAGCATGAGTCACAAATTCAAGCACTGAAAGGACTTTGCTACAGCAGCTGCAGTTAATCCCATCTCTAGTGACAATACCCTCTAGTAAAACCTTTGAGTGGCTTTCATCCATACATTTCAGCTTAGTGTTGACCGATAGAACATCCAGATCAATCAGCCAGGAGAAGATCGTACGTTTCCATGCATATGGAACAAAACCATCAGACTCCTTGTTCGATCCACGAACGCGTAGAGCACAGCCACCTCTCTTTTTTCTTTCATTGCCTGAATGCACTCTTCTTGAATTTGTAATATTCTTCTTCTTTTCCTTTTTGAACCTTCTCTTTCTCAACCTTTGAATCTCTACTTTGGTTGTTCGTTTGTTTACAACAACTCTTTTTAATTTGCTAAGGATATCCTCTGTTAAAGTACAACCTGAAGAACTAGAGACCTGCCTTTTGCCAGGGCTACCAACTGATTTTTTTGATAAAGTCTGGTCTTTAGAACTTTCCTTCTGCTCAGATTCCATACTTGCACAGTACACATAATATGCTTTTGTGACTGACCAGTAAGACCCTTTGCCATTAGGAGGTATATACACGGAATCCATGTAGTCTCTACCATTCCTGGGTCTTAAATCAATAGTCCAACCAGCATCTAGAAGCATGGCCTTTATCTGATCACTTATCTTTTGCTTTTCTTCGCGAAGAGTTCCTGTACCATCAGGCACATTCCTTTTCCCTTTTCCTGGCTGCAGAGATAAGGAGCTAGATTCAGATTTGATCAGAGGAGGTCTACCCCGACCTGTTTTGGAAGGACCAGAAGTACGCTTCAACTTAGATTCAGCCCTTTCTTTATGCGCAGATTTCTTCCGTTTCCGCCGGTTCTTTTTCACAGGAATAGCTTCTTCAGAATCACTGGGATCCTCTTGTTTTGTCACGACAAGACGGGCAGCACCATGACGACGTCCGCTACGAGTTCTCCTGTAGGAAGTATCGCTGCTGATCTCGTCATCGTCACATTGATCCTGTGTCTGCTTGATAGCATTTTGATTAGAGTGGTTAGAAGATCTGCTTGACAAATTTGTTTGATTGCGATGCTGTCGTTCCCTCAGAACACGTTTATTGCCGCCCAAATCACAATTATTCCCAATAAGGTTCTCTCCAGTAGACTTATCAGGTTGGTCTATCTCAGGATCAGAAGACACATTTCTTGTCTTTTTCATGGATGGCAAAGCAATTGGTGACCTTCCAGTGGCTTTATCAAGCCCTGCTTCCAATATCCTCTTCTTGCTGGCAACAATCTTCGCACCAACAGATAGTAGAAGTTTCTGCACAGGAGTCTTATTTTCAGATTTAACTCCATCAGAATCAGTATGCTCCGTATCATTTCTCTCAGTGATGGCTGAACCAGAGATATTCTGATCCACCGCAGGAACACCTCCGCTTGTTTTCTTAAGAATGCTGGTCTTCAAATTGATCTCTGTTTCATTTTCTGATTCCTTGTTCTCTGGGGCATTCGCGTGATTATCATTCTCAGAAACACCTGAGTCTCTTCGATCAACCACCTCTTCTTTCAATGTTTGCTTACATTCTCCCAGCTCAGCATGGTGATCTTTTGGAGAAACTGCACTGCTCACTTTCCTTGTATAGTGAGCAACAATATCTCCCTTCCTCCCTCTGCTTCCTAGTGCAGCCTCATTTTTGGTAGTTTTGTGTGAGCTTCCAGAAACTTCTCTCTGCCTAACTGTAGCTGACCTTGTAACTCGCTTCTCAAACCGTGACTCCTCTTCACATGTCCCCAGCTTTGCCTCACATGATTTTCTACCTCTCCTTGTAAAGACAATGTCATGTGATGAAACATCATTGGCTTCATTCACAGGGCTGCCCCTCTCCTGCTTAGTGCACCCAGTTAGATCAGTGTGGTTATCTACTGTGCATCTTCCATTCTCAGTCAAAGAAATCTCAGTTCCTGTACAAACATCGTCAATGTGAGAATGCTTCTCAACTTTCAGATCACTACTGTGGAGTATCACTTCCTCAGTATGAACCAAATTATTCTCCTGCTTACTATCATCCTGCTTTACAGATTCTGATCCACTGGTAGGGATGATTTTGGTTAAATCTGTACTTGTGTCAGCATCATTGACAATTGCTAAGTCTATGACCTCACACTGACGAGGCCCATGTCTCACATTGTCATCTTGGGCCTCATCAACAATTAAACTGTTCATTCCAGCTCTGGAGTCATTGTGCTCTGAATGAGTTACAGCAGACACCTTCTCGTCTGACTTCACTGTCTTATCATCTGATTCTGCAATGCTACCTTGAGTGCCTAAGCCGTCATCTTGAGAAAAATCTGTTGCAGGAACACCAGGTAGTCCCATATTATTCTCAGAACACCTAGCTGACTCTTCCGAGACATCGCTCATGTCCAAGTTAACCAATCCGTTGGTTTCCTCGCCATTGCAAGTAACTTCCATCAGCAGCCTGCTTTTGCAAGCCTCAGTCTCCACAATGGCCTCACAGTGTTTCCTCTCCAAACCGTCAGCTTTACTAACCTCCACGGCTACTGCACAGGCTGCCTCAGCCTCAGCACGCAACTTCACGGCGTCGGACCTCAACACCCTTTTTGTCACATTTCCGTCCTCGTCCGCGGAACCCCTCCGGTCCTTCCTTTTCTTCCCAGTCAAGGCAGGCCCTCTGCAAAGATCCTCATCACCAGAGGACTTGTTTTCCTCCAAGGAGGCAGGAGCCTTCTTCAAATCCTTTGCCGCACTTCCTTCCATCCCTGGCATTGGAGCTCCCTTAGAGCCTTTAAGGCCCATTTCGAGCCCCTGCAGAAGATGAAAAATAAAAGCATCAGATGATCAAACTCCACTATTCCTCTCATCTAGAGTTCGCGAAAAGATAAAGCACCTAAACACCGTGGGCTGCCCTAAACCCTAGTTTAAACCTACTCCGACATGATTAAGAAATTCCGGACAATGCAAAACATAACGGGCAACAAAATGGACCACAAGTGGCTACTTTAATTCGTTTCCCAGAAAAGGAAGGGGAAGAAAAAACTAGTCTGAAGCAAAAGACTCTGCCACCAGCAACCCTACCGAGCGAAAGACGGAAGCAAGCAAGCAAGCAAAAACATAGCCCCTACAAAGAAGCATAATTCCTGGGGAAATTCGAGGAAGAAGCAACTCACAGTGGCGTCGGGCATGGGGGTTCGGTTGAACCCCCAAAATATCTAGGGAATTCCGCAGCACGAAGCCCTGCGGCGTCAACTGCTTCCGTCTGCCGATCTCCAGCGGCGAAGAGAGCAACCACCTAATCAAACCACCCGCGTGGAGGAATAGGTCAGTACGGCACCACTGGGCGCACCAAACCGAGCAGGAACGGAGGGAGATTTGGATTCCTTCACCGAACAAAGAGATAGAGAGGGGAAACTCAAAAAACAATTCCTTGAACAAGGGAATCCATCCATCCACCCCTCCCCTCCCCTCCCCAGCAAGAGCCGGGACGAATCACTCACCAGCGGAGGAGGGAGCAACCGGCCGGCCTCCGCGCTCCCGGCGGCGGCTGGATCTCCGGCCAGGCGCCGCGGCGGACTGAGCAGGAGCGGCGGGTGGAGGATCCAGCCCAGCCCCAGCGGCGAGTAGTGGGAAAACTGGGAGGAGAGAAGGGACCGGCGGCCTTGTGCTGTGCTCTCTCGCGTTTTCCCTGCGGGGTTTTATTTGTTTGTTTTTGGGATCATCCTGCGCCTGCGTAGTACTCCTATGCCCGTTGGGGTGGGTGGGCAGCGGTAACTGACGCGCGGGGCCTGCGCCGCAGCCGCGGCCGCGGAGACGCCCGCTCCCGCTGCGTGCCGTGCCTGCGTGGGGTGGCGTGGGGTGGCGTGGGTGCGGTTTGATCTGGTTTCGTGCCTGGAGGAGAGACCCCGGGGAGGGTTGTGGGGCACGGGAGGTCAGAGAGTCACGATTGGTTTTTTGAATGTTTGGGGTGTAGTCTGACACTTTCCCTCCAGTTTTGAAAGCTCTCTGCTCGTTTTCACACTGGGGCACTGGAGTCGACGCTGCTCGCTGCGTATAGCCTGTAGCCTCAAGGGAAAACTTAACAAAGCTGGATTTGAGGCTTAGGGATTCCAGATGAACGGCTACTAGTCCTTTCGATCGACGATTCAATTTGTTTGCTGGTGCTTAGTGACTTTTGTAGATGGTAGTAGGTTTTTAGGGTTTTAGCGATTTATGGCGAGGGAAGAGCGTGCATGGATTAATGGATGAGTAAGAATATCCTTATACACCAGATTTAACCACAAACTCAGACCATACAATTATATAATTGCATGGCGGGTGGCCGTAGATAGGTAACAGATACAGTTATATGTTTAATTATATTGGCTAGCTCAACGATCGACGACTTACACAATGTGTTTTAGCTAATGGCTTTATGGCGGGGTCTATATGGACAAATGAATCATAAACAATGGCATAGATGGTATCATGTGACACCTGTAGAAAAAAAATCCACAAAAGTAAATAATGCTCTTGGATGTACTACCATTACATGATGTTTCTCCAATTGATGTATGTGTGGAGCTATGTTGAAATTTTTGAGTTTGTAAAAAAAAAAGGAGGGGCATAACACTATTGAAAGGTGTGGTTGGAGGAAATAAGTTAACAAGAAGCAATATTAGAGAAGGAAAGCTTTAGAACCTATGCTTTCTCTTGAGCGGTGTGTTCAATCAATAAGAACCTTGTACTACCTTACTTGTTAGCAAAAGGTGATATATTGAGTGCATGTATTCTTGAGTAATCAACCTGCACCTAGGTCAAATATTTACCTTTGGATGTTTCTTTGTTCTTTAGAACTTTGTGTTGGTTATATCATCTTAGCGTGTGCAAACCGTCACAATTGCCATTTTGCATATGGAGCATCCTTCATCATCACTACAAACAAATATCATTTATATCATAATATCATACCAACCTCACCATGGCTTAATGATCAATGGTGTTCAGTGACCTCTAGACTACATGGTTTAGGGTCTTAGTCTACTCGGTGTTCAACAATTTATATAGAGTAAACATGATTGGTGATTTAACTTTGTTTTGTTAGTCTACTTGATGCTCAGCAATTTATATAGAGTAAATGTGATTGGTGATTAGGTTTGTGTTTTATCAGCACTGTGTAACTTTTTAGTACAATCAGGTTCATAATAACCCTTGTCTAAGTTGATTGACATTTTTAAAAAGAAGTAACATCGAGATTTCAATTATTCTCTAATTAGCTTACTCACATCTATTCTTGCTAGTAACCATAGCTATATATACCGCATGCGTCCATTCTTCTAAACTTTTCAATTTGATTGGTCCACTAGTTACAAGTAGTCGAGTAGAGATACTTATTGTTTGAGATGAGAATAAAATTATAGAGCTCAGATTACAAGTACAGCAAGAAGTTCATCCTTATTGATGGGTGAATATATTTCTCAACCTAACTAGACTAAAGGGCGTACCTAGGCATGACATCACATGTCCTTGTGATCTGTTTTTAATTGTCCATCCATGAAACTCATAGCAATATCCATGGCCATAAACAAAGAATGTTGAAAGGTATAATTTGCGCTACCGTTTAGTTATATTGCTAGATGATTGAGTTGAAGTGTGAACTTAAAACTTTTTT
The DNA here is from genome assembly GCA_038502445.1 of Eremochloa ophiuroides. Lineage (NCBI taxonomy): Eukaryota > Viridiplantae > Streptophyta > Magnoliopsida > Poales > Poaceae > Eremochloa > Eremochloa ophiuroides. The sequence goes on from JAHLJS010000002.1 coordinate 10,487,370, forward strand.
CTTTGTCACATCCAGGTATATATGTACCAAACATTTGGTTGAGACAAGTGAACATGTTTAAAATTTAAAATATGTATACATTTGGTGCTACCGAAATGAATGAAAAAAATAAAAATAAACTAGAGGGATATGTTTTGATAGAAGAGTAGCTAGGTCAAATTTAATTTGGAAGGGTAACATGGTTCAACATCTTTGTTTGCAAAGATTTTATTTTAGATTGTAGTGCAAGTGGATAATGTCGCTTTGTGCATATTTCTCTAGTAAACTATTTTTGCATTTGATATATGTGCCATTTTGTTATCTCAAGTGAGTTGTGGAAGGAAGTGGGTTACACTGAACTTTGTTTGATGGAAATTGTAATATGCAATTCTTGGCATTATTGCATCATATGCATGAACTACTTCATCGGGAAGCGCAACTCTTATAAGTAGATGAACTTGTTTTTAAATTAAGACACTTCATATTATGTTATTTTTTCAGTTGGACTAGCTCATTGTTGACGGTGGATACGTCAACTTTTATTAGAACTTTAGACACCAAAGAATACATGAATACACACTAGTCTAGGGTTTTAACTGACAGTTTCCATGAGTTTTGCACGTTCTGTATTTTTCAGGGGCTATTCCAGAAAAACATAAAAGAAGGGTTAAAGAGCATAATTACCACGAAACTTAACCGCCAAGGAAACATCATCACGAGAACACTAGAAGCATCTGGAACACACCCGAAGCACCGGGGCCCGAGACCCACCAGGGTGGGGCCGGCCGGTGCCCCCCACTAGGGTTTCGGCCCACCTTCTGGAGTCTTCTTCCGCCGCCTTTATGGAGTCATCTGGGCCCTTGTTTCAAGTCGGTTTGATCTTACGGCGCATGTGCATCCCACCGGGCTATAAATAGAGGGGCAGACCCTCCTGGAGGCATAAACCCATCATTCATTAAAGGCATCAAGTCCTCAAGCCATCAAGAGCCTCCTAGTTCATCAAGAGTCTCCTAGTTCATAGTTCTAGCCTAATTAGATTAGAAGTAGAGGATTTCTAGTTCTTCGGCGGATCTGGAGCCCCGGCGTTTGTCTGGAGCACGGAGTTCGATATAATTATAGTTCTTTCTCTATTATTGTATTCTTTATTATGATTAGGGAAACATTGTTCTTAATAGTTCATATGTTCTTGATTACAATAGTCTTTGTCTACTTTGATTATATGTCTAGTATAGTTGGTTTGATCTTATTGAATTCATATAATTGCTCGTATAGCGTTTATTCATGTGCACGATGGATAGATGATGAACAGTATGTAGACGTGGTGTCTAGGTATTTTGTTTATCTATGAGTGCACCCTGATGTGCCGGGTTGTGTGGTAGATCACGTAGGTGACAGCTGCGTTGAGTCCTCTGTAGTCCACCCCTCGTATGTAGGCCAGCAGGCACGGTCGCGAAGTTGGATGATGACTCTGTTTCACATCCTTCCTAGATGATGCCCTTTGCATGTTATTATGATATAGGATTAGTCTAACAATGATTACTAGATGTAATTGCACTAATTAGAGTTATTCATTGATATAGTTATAGAATTACCTTTGATATTAATTCCTTAGTTTATCCATTGGCTAGCTATTACTATGACTAGAGAGTGCTCTGATGATTATCTTTTATTTATGATGCTTGATTATACTTATCACCTTTATCTTTATTTATCTTGTAACCTCTACCTGTTATGAGTAGAGTAAATGACATCGGTAATGTCACTTATCCATTGTATATCATCACTATCAATATAATAGATTAAAGTTTATCCTAATCCTTCCCAGTGGTATAAATATAAATCGACAACTTGGTAGAACTCCCTGGTAAAATACTACAATGGTATAATTATCTGTCCGCTTGCAGAACTGATCTTATTTTATATTTATATATATTTCTGCTTAGTCACATAGATTAATATATAAAACCTTTATATATTCTTAACATTATTAATTAGGGATGACTGTAACAACCCTAAAAATCCACACAACCTAAAAATCCCAACCAATTAAAATTTTTCATTTATTTATTGTGAAAACCCATTTTTCTTGTGCAAGCATATAGGTTTCATTATGAAATTGGTAAATAAAGGGGTGTAGTTTGCATTTTAATTCCAATCACATAGAATAATAACTTATGCATCACATTTGGGATTTATTGCAATTTATGTTTGTATTTACTCAATAAATAAAAATGGGCAATATATGTATATATACACTAAACTGAAAACAGAAAAGGAGAAAGAGAGTTCGGCCAGCCAGTCAGCCCGAGCCAGCCCGACCTTCCTCTCCTCATCTCACCGCGCGCGGCCCACGTCGCGGCTCGGCAGCGCACGCGCGCGATCGGCACACACGCGCTCGCGCTCGCGCTCGCTGCCAACCCGGTCCCGCCTGTCAGCCACTCTCGCCCCCACTGTTCTTCTTCCTCACGAAGGCGACGCGCCTGCCGGGGGTGTCGCGCGAATGGCGTGACCCCGGTCCCACAGCCGACAGCATGGCAGAGCCCTGGACCCCGCTGTTCCCCTCCTGTCCCCTCCTTTCTTGGCCGCCAAGCGAACCCGCGCCATCCGGAGCCCTAGATCCACTCGAGCCACGGCCCTTCGATCGGCCGAGCGCAATCGAGACCGTTCGCCATTGGAGCTGGCCAAGCTCGCCTATAAATTGGAGCACCCCGAAGCCCTACCCTCATTTCCCCTCGCCGCCACCGCAGCACAGACCGGCACACCGCACCAAGCCGAGAGAGAGAGCATAGGAGAAGGGCGGAGCAGAGGAGGAGGAGCTGCCGGAGCGCCGCCGCCGCGGAGCACGCCGGAGCCGGACACGGAGGAGAAGCCGAGCTGCGGACGAGGAGCGGCACGGCACTGCGATCGCTCTGCACGGCTCCGACTCGCCACTGCACCGCCATCCTAGCTTCACCAACACCACGGTGAGCCACCGCACGCCATGTCCGAACCTTGCCCTGCTTTTGCCATGGCGTTCCACCCTCGGGACGCGCAGGCACGAGCCTATACCGGCTCGGGAAGATCACCTGCACCATGCACTCACTCGACCAGCCAAAACCCCCGGACTACAAGCTTGCTAGACCGAGAACGCAGCACGACGCGTTCTCGGCGGAGCGCGCTCACCACCGACGCGTTCCGACGCCGAATCACCCGTTCCGAGCAATCCGTCTAGCAACCGTATAGGTTAGAGCGTCGTGGAGCACCGCCACGACCCCCTTGAGCTAGCTACGCGGATCTAAGTGCTAGAGGAAGCCTGAATCACCCTGGCCGCGTGCGCCGCGACCTTACCGGAGCGCCGCCGCGAGCCGTTGCCAAAAGAAGGTCATGCCATGGCTAAGTTCGCCACCAGAGTGTTGTATGCCTCTCTGGCCTCACCAATTTGACAAGACCGCATTCGATTGAACCAATACTTGGTCGTAGCCGCGATGCCGCTTTCCGCCGTCGTCGGCGACACGCCGCCGCCACAACCGAGCACCTTGGAAAGCTCGGTAGCCAAAATTGGTAGTTGGTATACCATCGCCTTGGACCCTGGACGCGTATACATCTCCTAGAAGACCTCCTTAACCCCGCCGGAACCTCACCGTCGCGACGACATCGCCGCCGACAGGTTCCGCCTCGCCTAAATCCGTTCCGAGTACCCCCGGACGCCTCGCGCTGCGAAGAAAGGCCGCCGAGGTTCGCCAAGTCTGCCTCGGCACCGCCGCTAGATAGCCGAGCCCTGTCTTGCCGAAATATGGCCATCGCCGCCCTGTCACCGACCGCCACACCGGAGAGACACCGCCGCCTTGAACAGACGCCCTGGAACCCTGCTAGCACCGAATCTCCGATTCGCCCGAGCCTCCCCAGGAGAGCTCGGGAGAGCAGCCCCTTCGGCGCCCAAATTTCCGATTCGCCCGAGCCTCCCCAGGAGAGCTCGGGAGAGCAGCCCCTTCGGCGCCCAAATCTCCGATTCGCCCGAGCCTCCCCAGGAGAGCTCGGGAGAACGGCACCCTCGGCATCCAAATGTCCGATTCGCCCGAGCCTCCGCAGGAGACCTCGGGAGAACGGCACCCTCGGCACCCAAATGTCCGATTCGCCCGAGCCTCCGCAGGAGACCTCGGGAGAACGGCACCCTCGGGCACCCAAATTTCCGATTCGCCCGAGCCTCCGCAGGAGACCTCGGGAGAACGGCACCCTCGGGCACCCAAATTTCCGACTCGCCCGAGCCTCCGTGGGAGACCTCGGGAGAACGGCACCCTCGGGCGCACCAAATCTCCGATTCGCCCGAGCCTCCCCGGGAGAGCTCGGGATAGCGGCACCCTCGGCGCCCCGAATCTCCGATTCGCCCGAGCCCCGCCGAGCTAAACCGAGCTACACCGAGCTCCGCCGAGATACCCCCAACCACAGCCGAGCTACCCCCGACCACCGCCGAGCTCCGCCGAGATACCCCCAACCACAGCCAAGCTACCACCGACCACCGCCGAGCCACGCCGAGCCACGCCAACTCCGGCAACTCTCTGGGAACCAGCATCGAACACCTGAACGACCATCGGGTCTGTGTTCTGTTGAGGCGCCACATGCCGCACTACTGGACCCGCGCGCCACATCCCGAGCTGCCCCTGATTAACCGACCAGTTTTCCCATTTTCAGAAAATAGGATAATCTTCGGTAATTCATAACTTATTCATACGATGACCAAAAATTGCGCACCATATACCAAAATTCTCAGAAAAATGAGATCTACAATCTAAGACTATGTTTGAGTGCATTTGGCTCTTTGTTTTATTGGATTTTTCTGAAATACTCTATAGGAGTCGCTGACGCGACTATATCGTGTTCGATTTCAGAGCCGGAGGAGGATCTGACTAAGGAAGACGACCACGAGTACTTCCAAGAGCTAGGAGACGACTACGAAGGTGCCACGTCCCACCAAATCCTTAGATCCTATTACGCATTGCAAATGACATTGTTGCTATTGCTTTATGATTATGTATGGATTGGTTGCATGGTAGTATATTTGAATTCCCTGCCTTGATAAGACTTTACCCTGCTATCCGCTGTTAGGTTAGCTACTGCTTAATTTACTGTTACTCTTCCACTACTTTCTACTTGCTATATGCTATGTGGTGGAATTGGGACGGTGTATAACCAATTATAACCACTGGGAGAGAGTGCTGCGTGCGTCTTGGGTGCGTGGTAAGGGTTGATGTCGACCAAGTGGGATGTGAGACGAGCCCATGGGGCAAGTCGTGCCGGGGGTGCAACCTGGGCATCCCCAAGCGAGATACCTGTGGCGGGTAAAGTTGTTGAGGAGGTTCCGGGTGGGATAGCCTTGGTGGTTTGAAGCCCGTGGACGGAGGTGCTGTGATGGCACGGGGAGAGTATCCCCTAAGTGGAGATGCCTGCTTGGTCAAACCTAGGATGGACTAGTTTCAGGTTCATGGGAATCCTTTTCTACTCACTCGCTTCTGATGGGCGGGAGACGGCTGGACTACTTGGTAGGACGGTGCCACTACTGCTAGGTTGAAAGGTGATAAGGGTGGGCGGAGACGGTCGATGGGTTCCCGTTCCGTTCTAGATGCACAGTACCACTGGATGGGCCCGGTACTGTGTCTCCCAGTCTCAGCATAACGGTGTAGGATCCGGAATATCACAGGGCTGAGTGGTAGGGTGGCATCGACCTAGGCAAGCAACCACCCGGAATTCTGCCTAGGTGTTTACGCAACACCTATGATGGCTAATCTTGTGAGTAGTGAATCCTCTGCAGAGTGTACGGTTGATCGATCGATACATATGCCAACCTGTTGGCTATGGACCTTTCCTGTGAAGCTTCTACTAGTGTAGTGAGTGTTCTCTTCTCCCCCTGGATGACATTTTTCCGGCAGTGTACCCGTTGTGGTAGTGTGCCGCTGAGATAGGCCCGAGAGGGAGTTGGGCCTGTCGAATGAGAGTGAGGTGTGGGTATGTGAGGTGTGGTGATGGGAAAAGGGAATGATGGTGTTAACTGGTGATAAAACTTGACTAATTAAAACATTGATTACAGCTGCATAGGAAAACCTCAGCCTATAGGTCTGCTTGTATAGCCTTGCATCCACTTTCCACAAAGCAAATGCTGCATAGGTGGGCTCCGTGGCCAGTACAAATCGTACTGATAAATTTGCTGTCAGGTGACGAGAATGAGTACGACTTCGAGGGAGATGATGACGAGGAATAGGGTCGCGTGCTACACTCAAGTTGGCCGTGAAGGATGAATCGCTTCCGCATCTTCTAAAGCTTCTCTGATTGTTGATTCCGCCAGTGTGGCGATGTAATAAATATTTATGTAAGACTTAATTACCGTTGTATGGATCCTGGTGGCAACTGAGATATGGGTAATTTCATGGATTGTTCCAAGCAATCTGTTGAATTACAATTCGAGCCTGTGGATTTCCCTTCGTGGAAATCGAGGTCGTTTCAGACACCCTAGTTCTTGCATAAGAATGTTGGTAATAGAAAAGTGGCTAGTTGCTAATGACAAGTTAATTAATTACCATTCATCTTCTAATCTCGCCTCTCGCATTAAAAGTTATATAGTTATATTTGACGACGTTAGTAGATGTCAACACTCATTGTTTTTCTAATATTCTATTTTTAAACATAAGTTAACTAGTTATCCTACTATTTTATTACGAAAGATATGTACATGATCCTTAATGCCGGTTCTTTTAAAAAAAATAGTCATGACATCACTCGTGTTACCTATAACTCGTATGTTGGTGGGAGCAAACAAAAATTCTAATAGAATTCATGCTTGGTACTATATATATCCATCTTGAGTCGTAGTTTGCATAAGCGTGCAATGAAACCAAGTCATCCTTCTTTTTTCTAGAACTAAATCGAACTTCTATATATTTTTTTCACCTATATCTATATCTCTATCTATATCTATATCTCTATCTCTATCACTATCTCTATCTATATCTATACCTATATCCCTTATAAAGCTAATTTCCATTAGATCCACGACATCAACTATTGCTAGCTAAACTGTCCATCCGTTGATTGCCATCACTTGGCTTCAATCACACTAAAATCATTAAACAACATTCCTACTAAATGTAACAGAGAACTGAGGAGGCATTCAAAATTTTTTGCAACACAAAATAACTATAGCGACACTTATTGTCCTTGTTTTTAACTCTAACTGGATATTTGCCCCTGTTTACCCTGTTTATTAACTCTGTGAACTACTGCTAAATAATGAGTCAAAAAAATATTTAAAAATTAGAAGAAAGGGGAAAAGACTATGACGCCCATCCCTTAGGTACAAGCTTCCACTTCTTTGGTATCTCTGCGCTAGGGTTGGCGGTGCGGGTTATGGAGTGTGAGGGCGGCGCTGTAGACCGACCACGCGAGGACCGGCAGGGCGTGCGGCGGGCACAGCAGAGCAGCAACACGGGGGCGCGCGGCCCTGCTACCTATAATCTATTATGATTCTTGCTCTCAGGATGGGAGGTAGAGCCATGGCGTATCGCCGTACTCGCCCACGAAGGAAGGCACGGCCGCAGACGTCCACACTGGTAGAGGCGAGCACCTTGGCGACTGAGGTGGTTGTGGTGATATTTCATTACTTTCACAAGGCAATCCACGCGGAGTTCAAGGCATTACACACTATTTAAGAACAGGCTTTTGATCCATATTAGATTTTGACCTTAGTCTCGATTCCAACTTTTATGAGTTATGAGGGGACCCGTAGTCCCGATTTGTGTTACCAACTTGGACTAAAGGCCATTTAGTCCCGATTGATAACACTAACCCGGATTAAAGGCAATCGGGGCTAAAGGTAGTTTCTTAAATCCCGATTGGTAACACCAACTTGGACTAAAAGATTATCTACGGGTTAGTTTAAAAGGAAAACTTCGTATCTAAGGTTAAATGTGTAACAACCCGGGTTTTCCGAAAACCAAAAATCCGAACTTTCTAAAAATTTTCTTGCAATTATATGAAGCATGTAGAACTTAGGTCGAATCGTGACTAACACGCTAACCACGTTGCATACATATAGAATTGCTTGCAGGATTTCTATCGAAGTTCCTTAGTCGGTTTAGGGTTTGGTGTCGGAGAGCACAGTTCCATAGCGATTACCACTAAATTCTTTTATCTCCACTCTCTCACAAACCCATCTCAAATTTCTTCTAAACCCACCTCGTCAAAATCCATACACCATACAATGTGTAATGAGGAAATCTATTTTCTCTTCATTCCACACCAACCAGCCCACCACTTCTCCCGTGCAAACCAGCCTGCCTTCTCTCCCCTCCTAAACCGCGCAAGGCCACAGGCCCAGCAACGGCCGCAGACCACAACCCAACCAGCGCAGCAATGTCACTGGCCCATCGCTCACAGGCCCAGCTCGCCTTCACGGCCCAACCCGCGCACGCGAGCACACAGCCCAACTGGCCCAGCCGGCCCGCTACCGCGTGTAACACCCTAGTGTTAGTTACTATTTTCACACTTGCATTTGCATATCATCAAGCACCTATCATGTCATTTCATGCATCATCACTATTCAAGTCAAATTGCATTTCTTATGTACTATATGTTTTCTTTATGCTTATGTGTGGTAGATATGTTAGCATGCAAATGTGATACTTGTTTACTATTCTAAATGCTTTAGACATGTTTGGGATAACATTTGGAACAATGTTCATGTTGGTAAAATCCCCAAAATACCCCTCTAGCTCATAGTTGACTAGAGAGCCCTATAAAAGCTATTCTGTTTGACCAAACAAGAAGGGCATTTTAGAGATTTTGCATGTTAGTGCACCCTTAATCAAAGTTGTGTAGAATTTTATAAGCAACAAACTTTATTTTTGGGTCAACTCATGAAATTGGGTGGAAGGTAGTCAAAAAGTTGAATTAGTGTAGATTTGGAGTTGTTTTGAAGTTTCAAAAATTTGCTAAGTCTAAAACTGGTTTTCAGTTTCGGTGTACCCATGTTCATCGACCTGTATCTCTCAATCCAGGCCGATCTAGAGTAAAGTGTCTTAATACCAAATGATCTACTCATGTAGCTCTTCAATCCATATAAGTGAAGTTTTCACTGAAACGCCCTGGATCACGAGCTAGAGATCGATCAAAAGTCGAGTTTCAGTCGGTTTCTACAACTGAATCCGGCCGATTCAAATCGGCAATCAGCCGAACAGCTGGCCGCGGTGTCAGACGCCGCGCGCCAGGTGGCGCCGTACGCCGCCGCGCCGATCGGCTTTACAAAAGCGACACTCCATCCTGTCTCCAGCACGCTCCTCTCACTCTCACTCGCTCGCTCTCACTCTCCCCCGCTCTCTCGCCTCTCTGCCCGCCGTTTTTCCCTCCGCCGCGCCATTGCCGGAGCACCGCCGAGCTCTCGGGTCGCCGCGACGAGGGCGATGCCGGGGTCGGCTTCTCTCTCCATTGCTCGTCTAGGAGTCTCCGTTAGCTGTAGATCCAGTCTAGGCCGTCGGATGGGTCGGTCTCGCCGTAGGTTCGCCGGAACCCGAGCTCGCCGTGAACCCGCTCGCCGCCGTGCCGCTATGCGAGCGCGGTCAGTGAGTTCCCGTGCGCAATAGTCCGATTCGTCGCGTACATAGGTCCGCTAGAGTTTCAGGATCTCGGAACGGTGCTTAGCCGCGCGAGCAACGGCCGGAATCGGCCGGCGCAAGCTCGCCGGACCACCGCCGTCCGCCATTGCCGCCATCGAGCTCGCTCCGGTGGGGTACGACCCTCGGCAGTTGGTCCATTGGGTTCGTCTCGTTGCCACGAGTCGGTAGGTAGCCTCGGCGTCGCCGGAGACCTCGCCGTCGGCGAGCTCTCGCCTGTCAGCGCCGGCGGCTCTGCCCCTCTCTCTGACGCGTGGGGTCGGGTTGACCCCGGGGCCCGCGAGTCAGTCTTTCGGGTGCGCCTCTGGTTCACTGAGCCGGGTGCACGTAGCAGTTCTGTCGGGTTTGGGTTTTATGATTTATAAAATGAATTTTTAGAAAATGTGCAAAATATTTCAAAATTCATATCTGAAGCTAGGAGTGTCCAATTGGGGTGAACCAAATTTTTTTATGTTTGTATTTTTGAGCTCTATCAAGGAAAAATATAAAATATACTTTTGGAATACTTTTTCTGTGCAGTTATATTTAAATTGTTAATTGCTTGTAAACTTGATAAATGCATAAGTAATTGTAGGAATGTGCTAAAAATATGATTCCACTTGCATTCATCTTGTTTAGGGAAGTAGAATCTAAGAAAAATATATTTGCTGGTGTTGCACTGTTATTTATATGATGTCTAGTATAATGTGCCTTTTATGCTTTAATCTTGCAAAAATCACCATGCTTAATGTGTTAAGGATATGGTCATGAATATTTTTCCTGGACCATGTTATGTTGGAAAGAAGCTAAAAAAATTGAGAAATCTATTGTTTGATACTTTTCACTGTGTTAAGTATTTTTCATTGCTTAAAAGGCTGGTTGCTTGTTATTTTTGTGTAGACTGTTATACTTGTCCAAATGACTTAAAATTTTGTCAGTAGGCTAATCTGGATGTGTAATAGCTACTGTAATTTTTATGGATTTTTCTGGTCACAGTAAACAGTAGGTCCAGTTATAGGCTAGGGTTTGTTTAATTGTTTTTAAGCAAATATCTTTTGGTTGGGGAGTGTTTTTATTCATTTCTATGATGCTCAGCATTATCACTTGTTTAAAATAGTAGAGCTGATCCTAATTTAAGCTTAAGGCAGTAATGTTAATGTTTTGTTTATATGATGTTGCTCGCGCTTGTTAATTATAAGTTGATTGTGGTAGGTTAGTTGATGCATGTTGATTATTAAGTGCAGGTTGTTGACCTCTCACCCGGGACGAGAAATTGTTCTATGCTTTGCTTAAGAAGGGTGAGTATGAGTTAGTTGTCTAGAGAAGAAATATGCACGTACTCAGTAAATGAGTGTGGATTGTTAAACTGATTGCATATCATGGGTTAATTTGTGCATCTCTATCTTGCATTTCATGTGCATTCTCAGTTCTCATATATGCATATCATGCATACAGGATCGCCGGGAGGCGTGACGTTGTTGCAGTTCGATCCACTGGAGGAGGGAGTTCCGCCGGAGATTGAAGTGACAGAGGTTCCCGAAGGCCAGGAAAAAGAGGCTGAACTTCCAGAGTGCCCTGATCACCAACCTACTAACTTTGTGAAAGGCAAGCCCCGGGGCATCCCTAAGTCTCCACCTACTCTTTTTACAAATGCACTGGTCTTTATTAAATCGCATGATTGTGCACTTAAGTATAGGAGTTGATTTGATACCGTTGCTGCATTTATACCTTGTCCACTTATACTTGATCCTGAAGTTATTACTAGACAAGGGGATGGGTTCGATCTTATGCTTAGCCATGCTTAGACCGGTAGAAGTCGAGGGATTTCCTGTCCTTCGCGAGCATAGGTGGTTACTAATGATGATGGGGTTGGATTCCACATGATGGACTATATGTGCCACCATGCCACAGTGTCTAATTAGAGAATCAAGGCTAGGTAGCGGGGAGCCGCATGACATGGTTGAGGTCATGCCGTCTTCGGTGCTGCTTGCGGCCGACTAGGACTGAGGCCACCAGACATCAGTTGAGATTGAAAGACGTCGTCACATAGCTGGCCAGATAAGTCGTTCTGACCGCGAAGCCGAATATTTCCTTCTGAGCCGAGCCTTGGTGCGACTAGGCAGACATATTCTGGAGGTAGGAAGTATGTGCGGAGACACCATCTTACCAAGGGCAGGTCAGGGACCTGATGCATCCTGAGAGTGGGTTGGTCTCTGAGAATATGATCCCCGCCAAACTCGCGACATATTGTGTCTCAGAAAGATTTAACGGTGGCCCAAGAAGCCAGTGGCTCGGCTGACAGGGTTTGTGATTGGCATATTTGCCAGCTGGTACAATCGATTCGAATCGCCATCTCTCCTGGTTAGTGAGAAACTGAACTGATCTTCTGGTGAGGTAGAGGCTAATAACTTGAACATAATGATTATGGTGAGATGAGGTTGATATCCGTGGATATCGGAAATCATATGGTTTTATTGATTGCTATAATATTCAGTGAATGCTTAGTATAGTGGCTAATCTTAGTAAATAGCTTAACTGAAATCGAAGCTTATCACAATTAAAATGAATAAGTTGAGGATCTACTGTAGTAATGCTTTTGATGCAAAAATGATGCTACCCTCTGAGCTTCACCAAATAAGCCTTGCATATCCTTGAGAGTCTTTTTATTTACTCCCTGTCGGGTAAGTCTAGCTGAGTACAATTGAGTACTCAGGGTTTTATTCCCATTGCTGCAGATGGTGTAGTCTACTACGCGTATTGCAGGAATTGCTTCACCCCTGCGGGCGAAGAAGACTAAACCCGAGGACAGGGTCATTATCTATCCTTAGATGTTGTAAGAATGCTATGACAGGGTCATTTGATGGTACTCGTATTTGAACTCTGTGGTGTAAAACTATGTTAACTTCCGCTACTATTATATTTGTGTAAAAGACTATGTTGTACTCTGATGTTTAAATTCGGTTGCGAACTTATGTGTCATGTGATCGGGTATTGCTGAATGAATGATCCTTGGGGTATGAAATGTTTGAAATCCTTCGAGATTTCCGGACTACCGGGTTTATATTGGCTCAAGTGCGACTGGATTGCGATTAAAAATGCGATCGTTGTACTTGTGCTCGTATAAATTGGTCGGTTCTGTGACACCGCGTCCCCTGCCCAAACCCTAGCGAATGGAGCCTTCAGGCCGCCGCCGCCGCCTGGCGCGCGTAGCACGCGCGTACGCGATCCCGCCCCTTCCTCGACTTCCACGCTTCGATGCCTGCCGCGTGTCCCGGCCATCCCATCCAATGGCACCAACGCCGAGACGGCCAACCCTAGCCCTAGCCGTGTGCAGTATAAAAGCTGAAGCCGCCGCCCCCTTCCTGTTCTCCCATGGCCGCCGCCGCCATGGCTCCCCTGCTCGCCACCACCGACCACCGAGCTTCACCGGCGCCTCTCCATGCCGCGACGCTGTGCATCTGCGTCGCCACGGGGAGGAACGGCAGCACCGCCGGGCCCGCACAGCACCGCCTCGTCGCTGGCCTTCTCTCCGACGAACAGAACCACAGCCAGCACCGCGGCGAGCTCGTCTTCACCGGCAACGCCACCGTCACCCCGTCCTAGCTGCTCGCCACGCCTCGTCACCGGATCTCGACGCCGTCATCGCCTCGCCTCGCCACCAGGAGCCCCTCCGACAGCTTCGCTGCGGTGACCACGTCGCCGCGGGCCTCTGCCACGCCTGTGCGTCCTGGGGACATCGTCGCCAACCACGACTACACAGCGGCAACAACAGCATCTCGCCCTGCACCGTCACCTCCTCGTCGACTCGGTACGGCTCCACCGGTGTGCACCACCACGAACCAGAGCAGCAGACGCATCGTCCTGCCTCTTCTGCTCGCCTCGGAGGCCACAGGCGTCCCTCCAGCTCGCAGCCGGCCACTGGGGTCACCTCCGTCTCGTCGAGCTGCCGAGGCCGTGAAGCCAACCAGCGCCACCGTCCAGCGTCCAGCCAGCCACCACGAGCATCCTCAGCGCCCAGACGAGCCACTCGCCACTACAAGCTTCTACTCCGACCTGCGCAGCGCTCTGCGCATCGCAGCTGCGGCCAGCGGTCTCGGCTGCGACGCGCCACACCGCGCTTGCGTCCGCCATCGGCGAACACTACATCTTGCCACCGTCGCGTGCACTGGAGGCCAGTGCCGAACGAACTCGCCTCCATGAGGGACGCGCCCTCGTCGACTTGCAGCACCGCTTCACCACACCGTGTCCCTCCGCGCTCGTTCGCCATCACCAGTGAGCTTCTTGGACCAGGCCCTACCTATTCTTCCCTGTTGCCATCACTGTGTTGCTGAGGTTGGCCTGCGTGCCACTCACTCTACCACTACAGGAAGGCTGGCCACGACCCTATCCGCAAGCCACGATGATATCCCTGTCCACGGTGACCGCGAACCGGATGCCGACCGGCGCCCCGCTCACGATGAGCAGATCCGCCACCAAGATGGAACCGGCGCCACCGACGCGGATCGGCACGGCACTGCGATCACCCTGCATGGCATCAACTCCTCGCTGCACCACCATCCTATCTTCATCAGCACCATGGTGAGCACCACCGGTTTCTCAGACCCGCCATGTACGCCACCGCGTCCTACCCCAGGGTACGCAACGGCAGAGCCACCACCGGCTCAGGAATAACACGACGCACTCACGCACACCGGACTAAACCCAACCAACCGGACGACACACCCTGAACATATACGACGGGCATCGCCGTCGACATAGGCCTTCGTGCGGTGATCCAATACCTTGTTGAGAACCCGGCCACGCTCCACCACCTCCCGGCCACTTGAAGCCACCTCCAGCCAGCATCGGCCAGCCACAGCCCCGTCCGGCCAAGCCGCGACCCGCCAGCAGTAGACCACGGCTAGCCGCAGCCAGCCAACAGCAAGTCACAGTCGGCCAGAAGCTACCAGCAGATGGCCGAGAGGAACCGAAACATGCAGCAGCGAGCCTCACTGTTTTTCCCTTCGACATCGACCCTGTTCGGCCTTCGTATCGTAGCTCCGTTGCTAGATCTTGAGGCCCCGTAGATGATGTTGGACTGTTCGGAAGCCAAGTGATATACGACGCTGGACTATTGAAGAACCTTTTCCCTTACTTCCTATACTCCTGGCCTCCATATTGTATACCTATCCTTATAATCCATCTGCTCATATCTCTGTTGTACCCTATCTCTACGATCTGTCTGTACATGTATCTGTTGCACCCTATTCTCACGATCTATCTGTATCTATATTTGTAATACAGGATCCATCCATCATAATGCTATGGAAATGTGCTACTCCACTAGTTTGTCGAGTCATTTTGTCTTATGGTCGTGTCATTGGACCTTTTTGCTAGTTGTTCTTGTTGTCTGCCGGTGTGCCGTGCCTTCGAGCCGGCTGAGGGATCGTACCTCGTTCGGACGTTGCGATCGCGGGATCCGTCCTGCCATGACCGTAATGCCGGGTGTAACTCGACCTCTCGTTGGTGTATCTTGTGGCCACGAGCACGCCTCGCCATGACCATGAAGCTATACCCCGTGCCCTGTTCTTTGATTCTTCGTGCCCAAGCCCTCGTATGCTTGTACCCTGTGCGACCGCTGCATTTCTTCGATTCTGCGGTGACAACCGCACCGCTACAAATCTGAGGGATGACTTAGTGCCAGTGCACCCAGGTCGTGGTACCCTACGAGTGATTTGCGCACTTGCGTCTTTTACATGTCGCTCTCTTCTGACGCCCCGTCTATTCTGTGGCGTGTGCGATGGAAGAAGTGGACCACCGCTTTATGTTATTTCTCACTAGTCGTTCCTGTATAGCCCGCTCTGTTCGATCCCGTCTTATCCATGGCGATTGGAACAAAGATCGGACTAACCCTTTTTAGTTAGCGAAGTTATGGTTTATATCAAGATCTCGGACCTATGAGAGTCGACCCGATCGACTACCTAAAAACCATCTTCACCAAAGATGTGACCGAGAATATGATATGGACATGCCTAACTAGCTCCCCTCTCTTCCCTCGCTCTCTCTTGAAATTCTTGGTGTTTAAGCACTTGTATGATTGTACCCATTTGAATCACAGCCTTGGTACCCTACAAGTGGATTAAACGCTCGCACTATCTTGTGTAACTCTTCTTGTTGATGATCACCCGTTCTTCTTTTTACTTGGCCTGTCATCCGATTCCCGTCTCCACCATGGCGTCCGGATCGGAAGATCATGAGCCGTGGTGTTTGCTATGGATAAGCTCTGGCCTAAATCATTTATCATAAAGTCATACTGGCTAGGCTGTGACATAAGCTTGTGCATAACAAACCACCACTCCTGTTTCTTTGACCCGATGAAATCGAACATACGCCGAGAGGGCTAAGTCGTGTACCTTTATTTATTTATTTCTCGGGTGTTAAAGGATCTTCTAGCGTCTCATCGTCTTTTGGTGTGTTGAGTGTTTTCTCTCCTTGAGTTGTTTTGCGGAGTAGCCGTTCCTGGATTAGCGACGACCGGATTGAGGCCACAGGAAGAGAACGCGGACGACGAAAGGACCGTGGAGTGGAGTCACTCTAGGAGGAGGTGACCCAACTGATCAACTACACTAACTGGAGAACGCTCATACCACTACTTCCTCGACAACGCAGGTGTCATGGCAGCACCTTCTTTTAGAGAATCCTATTAGACATTGCATATCTAGAATTGCTAGCACTTTATCTTTACTCCTTTGCTAGTATATGATGCATGCAACTACCTAAGCCATTATTACACTGTTTGCAAACCACTCTACTATGCAACTCAGCTTCGCGCTCACGCTCTCTTATATATTTCTATCTACCTGCTTGCTTGCATATTACATCACCATATTTATTAACTCCACTCGCATTGTATCTGTGATGTGATGCTGGTGGTGAACCTCTGGGAATGGTTTGGTTTGGGATGCCAGACTGGTGGACTATGAGCGTGCTGCGTGTGTCTTGGGTGTGTGGTGAGGGTCGAGTCGACCAAGTGGGATACACGACGAGCTGTGTAAGCAAGTCTTGCCGGGAGTTGCATCTGGGCATTCCCACGAGAGATACCTGTGGCGGGTAATGACTTATGAGGTGGTTCCGGGATGTGCATTGAAGTCCCATGAATGGAGGTGCCGTGGTGGCACGGGGAGAGTATCCCCTAAGAGAAGATGCCTGCTTGGTCAAACCTAGGAAGGACTAGCACCAGGTTCATGGGAATCCTTTACTGCTCACTCGTCTTCGATGGGCGGGGAACGGCTGGACTACTTGGTAGGGCGGTGCCACTACTGCTAGGTTGTAAGGTGATAGGGTGGGCGGTGGCAGATGCAGGAAGTTCCCGCACCGTTCTAGATGCGCAGTACCACTGATTGGGCCCGGTACTGCGTCTCCCAGTCTCAGCGTTTCGGCGTAGGGCCGAAGTTACCCAGTGCTGAGTGGTAGGGTGGCATCGACCTAGGCAAGCAAGCACCCGGAATTCTGCCTAGATGATTGTACAGCATCGATGATGGCTAATCTTATGAGTGGTAAAACCTCTGCAGAGTGTATGATTGATCGATCGATACATATGCCGATTCGTCGGCTATGGACCTTTCCTGTGAAGCTCTGACTAGTGTAGAGAGCGATATTCTTTTCTCCCCTGGTTGATGATTGTCCGGCAGTGTGCCCGGTGTGGCAGTGTGCCGTTGAGACAGGACCCGAGAGGGAGTTGGGCCCGTCGACTGAGCGTGAGGTGTGTGTGTGAGGTGGTGTATGGGTGGGATGATGGATTTGGGATAGACTAACGTGAATTGATGAAATGGGTTAAAACTTGACAAATTATTATGATATTATTACTTAAAACTATTTTGCACGTGCTTAGGATGCAAACCACAGCCAAATATTAGGATCGCCTGATCCTTTGTTTTCTCTTTTCCACTAAAGCTCATCGGTGCTGACCATGGCCTGCACATATCTGGCGGTGTGTAGATTACCTGACTAACAGAAATATCGAGATTAGAAGAATTAGAAGGTCTCGTTCCTACGCTCAAGTTTGGTTCAGGAGATGAAGACAACGCTACGCCAGCAAGAACTCTGACGATGCCTATGAAGAAGGAGCCTTCACTCGATGACGTATTCCGCCAACTCTGAAGATGACTACATATGCTTCCGTTAGATTAACCCTGTAATAGGTGTCCACTCAGTTGATGTAATATTTTGTAAGTATTTTCGATGTATGACTTTAATATCAACTGATATATGATAATACGATATGATCAATCTTTAGTTTTATCACATTATATCTCATTCTGTGGATTTTTCCTTCGTGGAAAATCGAGGATGTTTTAAAATGTGCTATGTAGGTGAAGTGGTATAAGTTACTTGCGAGGAGGTCTTGAATTCAAATTTCATGGGACATAATGGTGTGGGATACGCCGTGCCTCTGATTCAATGTTACCCTAGAACGAAATATTCAGCGCAGCCGCTCCGGTCCGATTCGGTGTAGATTGTTTTTAGAAGACTGAGTGCAAACAAAGCTTAATCCACTCTGTTATTTTCAATCTCCACCAAGCCTAAAAACCCTCAGCGGTAACAACTAGACTTTACAACAAGTTGCAATGTGCATTACTAAAATCGTGCAGTGCTGTCAGATCATGTTCAATCCACACTAACAAAACTATAAAAGTGATTACCCAAACAGCACCCGAGTTAGTGATTACCCGAGATACTAACTCGCTTAGGCTGATGAAGCTTATAAAACATCACTTCAGTAGTCAAATAATGTATTAGAACGATATCCAAAGCTTATATTAGACAGATTGATGATCAGTTTTCGCCGGCAGCGTCCTCGTCGTCGGTGGCATGGACCTCGCGCTCGACGTATCCATTATCCAAGGGTCTTAAGCTCCTCTCGGACGTACTGCTGCTCCCGCTTGATGTGCTCCTGCGACCTGTAGTAGACGTCCGCCCACCCCATGTACCTCGCACGCTCCACGGGATCGTGGATCCTGGCGAGAAACCAGTCCGCCACCATGGGGAAGGGCTTTCGTTGCGTGCTCGGGGATCGCCAGCGATCTCCTCCTTCGTCAGCTTCCTTCTCACCAGCTTCATCTTCTTCGGCTCCCCTGTCTCGTCCGGTTCGCTCATCCCTCCTTTTTACCTCTCTGCCTCAGCTAATGGGCCAAAAGTCTGAAGAGTTTCGGGCCAACGTGAGCATATGATCGAAATTCTGCCTACCTTTTGCATCTGCTCGAGAGCAACAAAGTCCAGTCATCAGTAGAGCAAAAGTTAGCTATCACCCTCAAATAGATTTATGGTTGGAAGCATTCGTGTAATTTTGCAGATTTCTTCCTCTCCCGTTTTTTTTATCCATATTGTACCTTCGGGAAGCTTTTGTATACCTTTTTAATTTAATAAAATTCTAGTAGAGGTGCTCTGCTTCTCCTGTTTTATCAAAAAAAAAAAAAAAGTAGACACGAACAGATAGAGCCACGAGCCAATTCTCTATATATGTCATTACAATTTTTGTTTCTTCCTCCATATCACTGAAAGTTTTGATCCTACGTGATACTGCTCCATATAACACAGAGACAGAGTACACACTATAGTTGCAGCAGCCCTAAACTACCGCCACGCGGAATGCGACATGTTGCACTCCACGTCTCCACGTGTTATTCCTTCTTCACCGCTGAACTGCTACAGTCTACAGTATACGACAACATAAAAGCGGTGGCACAGCTCACCGTTGACGACGACACACAGCGAATGAGCGAAATCATCCGGGGCCTTCAGCGATGGAAGCACGGCGACCCAGCAGGATAGAGTGCCCAGCTGAACTCCCCGAGCAGCCTGATGAGCCGAAGAGCAGCCCCGGCCGGGCGTTGCACACCGAGCAGCAGCAGGCGCACGGCGTGACCGACGAGACGTACGACACCAGGGTCGAGATCGCGGAGGCGCTGGAGGCGTCGGCCAGGGCCATCGGGGACAAGCCCGTGGAGCGGTCCGACGCCGCGGCGATACGCGTCGCGGAGGCGAGCGCCGTCGGCGCCGGCCGGGCGATCCCAGTCCCAGGCGGGGTCGCCGAGACCGCGCAGGCCGCAGCGGCGGCCAACGCCCGCGCCGCGCGCCACGAGGACAGGGTCACCGTCACCGACGTGCTGACGGTAAGCTGCTTGGTGACCAACTTTTGAGTTTTGACCATGCCTTTCGCGCGTCGTCGCCCGGCTGTTTTTTGAATTTTTTTACGGCGTCCCAACGTTGTGTCTCTCTTAATTTCCCAGTGGGAGTCGACGATGAAGCTGTCGACGGGGAAGTCGGTGACTAGCGAGGTCGCTGCGGCTGCGGCAGAGGCGGAGGCGGAGGCGTCGAACGACCCCCGAGGGAAGACGAACCCCCGTGGGGTGAGCGCGGCGCTGGGCGTGGCGGCGAAGCACAATTCGAACACGAGCGCGCGGCTTGAATAGGGGCACGCCGGCACGCGGCCTTTCCGGATTAAGTTAAGCAGGATTCAGCTTGATCATAGTAGTCCATGAACTTCCTCAAGACCTCAACTCTTGAGTCCAACACAGTTACCGAATGTCCGAATCAGTTGTTGAGCTACGCTATACATATGCTCGTAGAAAATCAGTGTTCTTGGAATCTCGGTTTGGTTCTTGCTGTCGTGCTCATGCATGGAACTTGCACAACTGTGGCGATGAAATTTGTGATTTTTTCGCACTGTTTCTTTTTTTTATAGTAAAGTACCTGTATTACTGGATAAGAAAAGCGTACAAATACATGTACGAGTACATATACGAATACGAAGGATACAATGACAGCTGAACCAACCGACTTACACAAAGGACCCTAGCGAAAAAGTAAATCACATTGAAGTCCCTGGCGCCTGTGATTCCCGACGTCGCCAGAAGCCTCCATCGACCGCCGCCGGCAGACCAGATGTGGAACTCCATGGCCACTCCAGATCGGAAGAGCCTCATCGCAAACAAGCTTTGAGGTGAGCCGCTGAAGACACCCGACCCTGAAGCCGGGATGAAGACGATGGTGGAGCATCAGCCGGGGACACACCCCGAGCTCTTCCGACCGCAGATCGACGCTCACCGACGACACACGCTGCGGAGAACTCGAGCTCGGTCCGCTCGCCACCAGCCACAACTTCCACAGCTATCAAGGTATCCTTGACCATGCGCGCCGCCGGCACGACCACCACAAGGTGACAGAACCGTCGCCCGCGCCGACTCCTGTATAATACTCAACCTCCACACACTCGTCGTCGACGCCGGAGAAGAACGCCGTCGAGGCGGGGAAGAGCGTGGAAGGACCTTATTCCATAGACGACCACGACGCCGCCGCCACACCGCTGCCACCGGAAAACCTAACCTAGATCTATTAGGACCCGAGCCTCCGACCGGCGAGAGACCCGCGGTCTCCCTCACCTCGCAAAGGCCCGAAGGCCATCGGAGGCGAGGAAGACCACCGGCTCCCCCGGCGGAGACGATTTCGCCCCGGTTCGCCTCTCTCAACTGGGGAAGTAGAGGAAAGGGGAAAATCAAAAGCTCAGTCTCTCCGGACTGCCGAATCACGACTTATACATCCACTGCTCGATAATAAAACGATCTGTGCTCACTCGGGTGTTTTAACCCCTCGTGTCACTCGGGTGACTTTCTCACATCCAAATATATGAATGACTAAGATTTAGGTGACAAAAGTCCACTCAACACTTAAAAATCTAATACCATAAAATCTAAAAATTAAATACCAAATTTATTCTATGGAAAACAAATCAAAAGAATTTCAGATTGATAGAAAAATACAAACAAATTACAGAATTTAGATAGGCAACAATTAAATAAATAAAATTTACACCACTACTATATGAAATTTACATTTTATTTCTAATATTAACGTACTATAAGAGAAAAAGAACGCCAAAAAAATAACACCGTACTTCCTCCATTCTAAAATATTTATCGTTTGCGCTTCTTAAAAAACAACTATCGACAATTATATATTTAAAAATATTAATATTTATAATATATAATTAATATCATTAGAAAGATCTTTGAATCTAGTTTTTTTAATAAATTTATTTAGAGATATAAATATTATATATATTTTACTTATGGAAAAAAATCCGAAAACAACAAAACATTTTGAAACGGAAGGGTACGTGGAGAAGAGGGTGTCAGAAGATAAAGTATGTGTCAGAGGAAAAGAGTGGCGTGATAGGTCTCCACTAGAGATACAGCAACACATGCATGCTAGTACTCCTGTGCTCCACTAGAGACACATGCATCCATCAGAGACATGCATCCACCAGAGACAAGTACTACTACAGGCCGACAGAGAGCACAGAGAGCGCGGCTGGCAGGGAGCGGACGCCCACAACAGACAGGCTGGCAGAGAGCGGACGCCCCATACAACAGACAGGCTGACAGAGACCACGAGGCCACGATGGAAGATCGGACGTCCTACAATTCGGGTGACACCCGCGGCAGAAACACCCAGGCAACGTTTAGCTTTCTCGTAATAAAAACTACGATCACAATTCACAACTGCCTGGACACAAACGCAACACGCTGCTCCCCGTACGCCAGAGAGCGAAAGGCAAAATGACTATTCGCTTGAACTTACCGTGTTCTCTCATAATAATTAACTAATCAGCCATACAATTTAATTAATTGGTAATATTTTTTTCTTATAACAATCAACCAATCAATCGTAATAACACCTAGCCAGCCGAACACAGTCACAATGAGGGCGATCCAATGGCCGGTCGAAACGGCAAACGCCACGACGCGCTGCGCGCCTGCAGTGTAATGCACGCGACACGACGATACGAGGGCACGGGAGCACACCTGCCTCCACCGCGAGCTTTCTGTGAGGTTCCGCGTACGCGACACGACGATACGAGGGCACGGGAGCACCGCGAGCTTTCTGTGAGGTTCCGCGCGGATGGTCCACGGGCATGGTCGTGGACGCGCCCCACGAAAACCAAACGCCACGTCGCATACGGAGCCAACTCCACGCCTACACGTACTCCGTACCCCAGACGGGCTCCCTTGCGTGTCTCTGCTCCGCTTTGCACCTCCCTACGCCGCCGGCCGCCGCTGTATCTAGCACGCGGCCAACCACTATATATCGCGCACCGACTCGACAGGACGCAAGCAGGCGGTTCTCATCTCAGCACGGCTGCTCGAGGCACACTCGCTCGCTCGCTTAGCAGCAGCCTTACACTCACTGCAAAGAGATCGACATGAGCCAGGGGCAGCCGAGGAGGCCGCAGGGCGAGGACCTGCAGCAGCAGCAGCACGCGCAGGAGCAGCAGCCCTTCAAGTTCGGCGACGTGCTCGACGTGACGGGCGAGCTGGCGCAGCAGCGCGTGGCGCCCAGGGACGCCGCGACGCTGCAGGCCGCGGAGCAGTCGGTGCTGGGCGGGACGCGGAGGGGCGGGCCCGCCGCCGTCCTGCAGTCCGCCGCGACGGCCAACGTTCGCGCGGGCCACTGTGGGCAAGGCCGAGGTCGCTGGCCCCGTCGCCGACGCCGGCGCCACCGTCACCGAGGCCGAGGACGCGGGCCGCCGCGTCGTCACCGAGTCCATCGGCGGGCAGGTGGTGGCGAAGGCGGTGACCCCGGCGCCGGTGGCGATGACGGACCCGCCGGGCGCGCTGGACAAGGAGGCCGTCACGATCGGCCGCGCGCTGGAGGCCGTGGTCGCGATGGTCGGGGACAGGCCGGTGGAGCAGAGCGACGCCGCGGCCATCCAGGTCGCGGAGACGTGCGCCACCGGGTCCGACGCCACCGTCCCCGGAGGCGTCGCCGCGGCGGCGCAGTCGGCGGCCGACCTGAACGCCCGCACCGTGCGCGACGAGAACAAGGTCAAGCTCCGGAACGTCCTCTCGGTGCGTGCGCTCGCTACTACCTCTGCTTTTTGTCATTTTTTTTCTCGATCGATTCGCGCAGGCAGCTGTAGCCTGTAGGCGAAGTTTTTTTTTTTGAACCGTCGGTGGTGATCGTGGCCGTACGTGCAGAACGCGAGGGAGAGGCTGCCGGCGGACAAGGGGACGACGCCGAGAGGGTGGTGTCCGCGGAGATACGGAACAAGCTGGACATGACGACCACGCCGGGCGGCGTGGCGGACGCGGTGACTACGGCGGCCCGGCTCAACCAGGAGCGCCCAAGGCCATAGGGGCTTCATCCCATATCGAACAGTGGAAGCGTGCAAGGTGCAACGAGAAGCATGCGCGCGATTGAGCGTGCTTTAGCGCTTGTTTTGACTTTATGCTACGAAGAGTAATAAGCAAAACAAAGTCCGCTGGCAGAACGAACTTGTAAAAATACGCGAATGACACTGTGTCCGCAGTGTATATAGCAGTAAAAAGGTTGCGAATGTTCTGTAAATTTTGAGATCTCCGCTTCAGCATCTACGTGAAGTAGAAGGCGCAGACAGTGATGAAAACGGGACAGTATACCGTATCCCTTTCTCGATACAGAACAGGAACGAAGGGAAAAAACCGGAGAATTTGGGCAAAATACAGGTCGTGGCCTGTATTTTAACCGATGCACTTTGCATCTCGCTCATCCGAGACTAGCGGGCTTGTTTTGGTAAGCACCCCAACTAAAATTTAGCTACCTAATTGATAGGGCTAAAGTTTAGTTAGTTAAAGATCAATTTAGCTAGGGTGTTTGGATGCTCTAACTAATTTAAAATCTTGACCATACCATCCCTTATTAATATTATTATTTAGATAACTAAACTTTAACTAGATGTGTTTGGATGCTCTAACTAAACTTTAGTTGGGGATAATTTGATCATTTATACCTTTTAACTGATTTTAACTGGGTTAAAACAGCTAATTGGATTGTGTATATTTTAGCATCCAGTTAAATTTTAGCTAAATTTAGTTATGAGATGTTTAAATACATCATAGTTAAAATTAGTCAGGTAAAGTAACTTTAGTTGGTTGGTGCTTCCAAACAGCCGTAACTCTCGACGACTCTCGTTCTCATGTCCTCCTCCCGCTCCTCACTTGCAGCACGTAGCAAGCGGGCTCAAGGCCTGAAGCTGAGGATGATGTAGCGGCAACCGTAGGTCCACCGCGCCGCCTCGTGCTGCTGCATCTCCACACCGGAGGCTGGATTGGGTCGGCTCCTCGCAACTTTCCCAGCCTTCCCGCAGTTTCTCTGTAATTTGTTATAAAACTTCATTCCTCTTAATGATAAACGGATATAACGCCTGATTGAGAAAAAAAAAAAAACACTGGAGTCTGGAGCTCAAGTTCACCGAACGAGGGCAGAACTAGCATGTCGCCTGCATTGGCGATGGCTGAATGTCAGATCTCGAGACGATACATCACATTCAACATGAGTACATAATTGATGAAGAACTGCTCCAACCAAACCATCGATTCAATTATTCAAAACGCAGAGCATCAGTCTAGAGGAGGATACGTTAATGTATATTCACCATTTGCTGTGCAACTTGATCTTGCTGTCTTACTCTTTACACAGTAACCAAGAAACCCGGTCTCCCTCCAAACTGTTACAAAAAAATATTGAAGAACTTTCGGCTAAAGGCTTCTAACAACAGTTTGTGAAATTCCTTCTCTTACATCTACATTAACATTGTGGAGGTAGCTTTAACTCTTCGATAACTTGTCTACGAATACACCAAAAGCTCGCTGAATAGCCTAAACATCTGTCAGAATTATGGATGATACAATCATGACATAGGCCAGGAAGAAGAACATAACAATCTGGATGAAGAACTTTGGGTTGTCCCTCAAACTTGGTCCCGCCACTGATCTACTGCTTGATAATACAAAAATAAATTTTCGGTCATGTACATTCAATGGCAAGTAAGAACAATGCAACAGATACATGGCTTTATATGCAACAGATACATTGGCTTTGTCATACCTGGCGATCCGCTGTGAGAGTCGATGGAATGGCAGACTCTGAATGAAAACAACACCTGGTCCCGTGAGAGATGCTGTTAGCTGGTTATTACCCTGCATAAGATGATGCTTCTTAGGGATTCTAAGCATGAACAACTAACAAAGAAACATGAAGGAATGATACTGACCCCAAAGACTGCTCTTCTAAGTTGGTTAGGGTTCTTCAACTGGAAGTTAATGGTGGTTGTCATAGCCACAATACAAGCAGCATCAACCGTAATAACCTCTCGAGGAGCAAGGATTTTCTGCATGACTGAAAATTGAATAGCAGAGTATTCCCAGTTACAGAGCATCCACATGTTACCAGTCAAGAATAGCTAGCCAAGTGGCCGGTCTGCTCTATTTACATTATTGTAGTTACTTGACGATTTACTAAAATATATACCCCTGGAAAGTGTTTGCTTTGTTAGCAACATCCGTATCTGCTAATGTATAATGTGCGGCTGTGCCAACCTAATGTTGCATGTAACTTCTACTATACAACTTAAACGCCTAAACCACTTGTAGCAATGTAGCTCATCTTTTAAGCCCAATACTTAACATCTGTTCAATTCAAATTGCTACAGTGTAGATGTCATTGCATTTTCATATGCTAATATCTATCTCACTATGTGACAAATGCAAAGCAGTCTGTACCTGATCCACCGCCAACAAGAAAAGCCATCCCCTGGCCCCTAAGCTTCTGTTTAAGGATCATCTGGAAAATCAATTGTAGACCTTTCAAATTCCAGCATGCAACTTACCAAGAAAACATTGATAAAAGAACCAAAAAGGTACAGATCCCATCATATCCAAAGCAATAATATCCAAAGTAATAATATAACTCAACAAAGTTAACAAACCTCTGCACCAATCTCAATATTCCGCGGTCTTGGCTCAACTGTACTAGAGGCTGACACATCATTGACCGAACATAGAAAAGCATCTGCCTGCGATAATAATTAAGCATATGAAGTTCTCTTACTTTTCAAGCAAAGTTCTCTTCATTTCCATACGAACATAGATAATAACTAACCTGGCAAAGAAGTTCTCCACCAAAGTTTGCCAGATCCACCTGTAACAGATGCAAGCAACTAGTCAGACTAAGATACAATTCTATACTCATATCATTGTACAATTAATCAATTATAATGCCAATGCCTCTAAGACCGAGCGCATTCCACAGCTACAGGCATGGTTGACATAAATCTGGTAAGGGGTAGCTAAATGGCAAATTACAATATAATCTTAACACTTTGCAATCATATATATACGACAACGTAGTTAGGTTAGCAAAGGTTGGTGCGTAGTCTAATGACAAATTGTATTCACGTGGATAGTTAAAGTTCACAAGAGGATTAACAAATCCTCGTCTGACATATAAAGATAAAAAATTCGAAGTTGTAAAGCAATCACCAAAATAAACAGCTAAGTAGCTAAGAAATAGAGTCTTGAACTTGTAAGCATGAGGACTACAGTGATTTATTTCACATTAGAAAACTATCGCCTTTTTAGCCAGGGGAGCTAGGTTAGGGGTAGCAGCTCATAGCTACACTGCACAAGAAAGAAAAGGTGATGCTAAGAGGAAAGTTAAGACATATAAGAGAAGCAAAATACTAACCGGCAGTATCCTCCCAGGAAATGGGGCAGCAATCCCGACATATCCATCATCAGATCCAGAATTAAAGAAAACGGTGCTGCTTACACTTTTCCCAAAAATCCACTGCCACACGCCTCCATCATTTTCAGGCAAGTAATTGTTGTCCATCTGCATGTTTCCAGACATGTAGCACATTGTACCTAAAGAAAACAAAATGACGACTATGAAATAATCGCTATTCAGATGCGAACAATGTTGGAATACATGATGCATTTGTTGTTACACAATATATATGTAAGTATATAAGATAGTTCTCAGTAACTACCGACCACAAGGTTAACATTATCAGATATCAGTAGCTACTGGCCTAAAAGGTTAATACGTTGTGATTTACGGGCAGGTTACTGCCAAAAGGAAAAGTAGAAACTAGAGCTGCATACTTTTGTACGAAGATATCTAAAACATACAATTTGTCAATTTCTGTCACATAATGACTAGTTAGCACCCTGTTTACTCGGTTTAGTTTAACTGAAGGTGACAGACAAAGATACTTAGTTGAGCAGGCAAGCTGCAGAGCAGAAGGACTGAATCCAGTTACCTGGTTTTGCAGTCAGCTTCTCCTGAGATTTCAACATCACCTGAAAAACATTTGCCCCCAACAATTCCAGGTGATTACGTTCAATTCATATGAAGAAAGTAGCTACATGTGCGCATAACAGATTTGAGCACCAGGAACTACCTGCAGGACCTGCACATCTCCACCGGATATCTGAAACGCCGTCACAGATCCTTGCTGGCTCTGAAACCATCCCACACAGTTCAGACCGAATCAGACGATACAAACACAATCGGAGCCCATGAGCAGCGGATCGGATGGATCCAGCCCCGCGAGCTCGAATCCAACCCTAACATCCTACGCGGAGATGAGACCATCACACGAGAAAAAAAGGATCAGATCGTCCAGGGGAGGGCAGGGTCGCGGACCTGGTAGACGTAGGGCTGGAAGGGAGTGGAAAAGAAGGGCGCGGCCATGGCTGTGACCTTCTGGAAGCTTCTGGAAGCGTCACTGGGCGCCGGCTCAGTGAGTCGTCGTGGTGTTCGGGGAAGTTGCCATCCGGCGGAGACGGCGAGCTTGGGTTCTCTGAGCTTCTTTAATTACGACAACGTTTTTGTTGTCTTTTGATCTTTTTGTTGCCACGTTGGTTTATCCAAGCCGTTGATTGTACGATGGTGGCGCTTGATGCGTGAAAGGTGATACGGTGGTGCTCGCGTGGCCTGTCCACGCAGGCTTCCTGTGAACGTGGCGGCACGCCATTGGTCTGAGTAACTTGCCACGACGTGTCCAAAGTACAAACTGCTGCGTTTTCACGACAAATTTGTGGACCTTTATGCCCTGTTTCGATATACAAAAGTAGAAGTTTTAGAAAAAAATACCAATTTAGATTAAAAACAATGGTTTTATGAAATACTTTTATTTTAGAGTGTAGTAAAGTGTTTGTGTGTAATAAACTTTGTGGCTTTAAATATATGGCATTACTAAAACTGTAGTTTTTGAAGTTTTAAAAGCTCTACTCTAGTTTTTTTTATTTAAAAACCATGGCTTTACACATCAATAGTTTTAGATGTACACTTTTTATTCATTCTGCATGTTATATTTCTCTCGATTTTTGCATCAATATCGAAAACAAATGTAAAATATAATATGGCACATGATGCAAAAGAAATTCATTTTAAGAATACAAAAGTTAATTCTCACCAGATTTTTTTATCTCAAATACAAGATATCCACATCATATTTCACTAAGTATCGATGTCATCTCCCTCTAATAGTAATGTACTAAGAATATATAGCTATTTTTTCTCATATACGCAATAGTTTATTTTTTCAAAAGACCCGCAACAACACGCATATGGTATCTTTCTACTACTAAGTGATTCCCCACGTGTGGGGCGGAAATATCTTATAAGGAGCCTAAACACGGCAGATGGCATACACTTGAGCGGCCAAAGAAAGCGAGACCAGTACATCTTTTGTCAGACCTATTCTTAGTTCTTACATAAGCATAAGGTTCGCGTAGAAGATCAAGTTTGGTGAACCGTGTGACGGGGAAGCCTTCCCGCACGGTTCATAGAGCACTAAAGATTACATCATTGTAAGGGGGGTTCGCTCGATTCGCAGAGCAGTCCTTGCTGATTTTTAAATACGAATAGAAAATACAACAAAGACTATTACTTAACCGTGAATCGTAGTTTAGATGCTAAACATACTTTTAGCATGAGAAACTATCCAAATCAGCAAGTGCTCCATAGAATATATTCCCAAAATATACAAAAGCAAGCTAAAAGGGATGGGAAGAAATGACAGGGGAACATTACACGTTAAGTCAAAACACAAACCAGAGGAAAATCACCAAACTGAATCAAATCATAACAAACATATAGCAAACCAACCACCGTGTGCTGGCTATCGTCATGTCCTATATGTATGGCATGTAGATTGCAGAGTCTTGAGCACCAGCTAGGACGAGTGCCACCGCCAGTTCTGCGGTGTGGTGGTGTTGACCTGGAGCGCGACGTAGGAGCTTGTGGTTTTATAGCATGCCAATTGCCTGAATGAGATAAATAGGAATTTTTGCGTGCAAAAAAGGAAACGGCGAACGCCAGCGTCACGGGCCGTGCTGCCTGCTGCCCTGCTGGGCCGTGCTGCCTTCTGCCCTGCTGGGCCGTGCGCGAGGGAAAAAAAAGAGGCCTCACCGACAGTTTTCGCCGAGTATATCATCGGCGCATTGCCGTCACTGCTCACTTTTCCACCGTCTACTATACAACCTAGGGGCCCTACCAAACAACAACTGTATTCTCTCGAGTCTCGAGTCTCGCCGGGTCGCCCCCCAACTCCGCCGACGCCGAGCACCAACATCGTTGTCTCCGGCCGCTCGGCCGCTCCCTCCACCGGGCGCTCCTCAGTCAGTCCCGGATTCTCCCTCGGCTCTGGAGTGGAATGGAGGTTAATCGGGCCACGGGGTGATTTCCTCTTCAACCGGTGAGCAATCGTAGGTTAGCTGGGCGGATTACTTTGGGGACGCGTTGGTTTCGAATTCTCCATCCGGTTAGTTGTGGAATTGTGTGCCCGCTTACTCTCTACTAATCAGTCGATCTATCTGTGATTTCGTTAGGATTTTCTTCCTCGGGTAGATCAGCACAGCCGGAGCTCAGAGGCGCCTGTGGAGTTTACTGCATCGAGAATTTTGGGTTCGACGGAATCCCCATGTCCCCTAATAAGCCCGGCCATGCTTCAGGCCGGGACGCGGTTTTCTGGTCGGAAAGTATGAGCGCGTATCTTATTGACTCGCTGCTTCACCAGCAAGCCATTGGGAACAGGGGCGAGTCCAAATTCTCATCGGTGGCATATGATAGCATCATCACCGGTGTCGGCGATAGGTTCGGGGTGGTGATCGACCGCAACAATATCAAAAATCGCCTAAAATATATCAAGGAATCGTTCCATGAGTGTAGGAACATCCTTGGTGAAGATAATCGGTTTAAGTGGTGCTCAGAGAGCAGAAGATTCACTGCCGACCCAAATGTTTGGAGGGAGTTGATCGAGGTTCGTGTGCGCCTGTCACTCAGTCAAGAATTGGTGTCGATTTCTCTGTTCGAGAGGAGAAAGACATTGAAAGCCCCTGACCCGCTGTAAATCATCTGCTTTGTTTTGTAGAGAAAACCGGAAGCAAAAAAATGGATGATGAAGACGATTGACCATTATGATAGGTTATTGGAGCTATTCGGTAAGCATAGGGAGAAACATCAAGACGTTGAAAATTCAAAAGGCACCGCAAAGAAAAAGGCGCGAACTGAACCACCAAAGGAGAGGCTTCAACGTACTCCATTAAATGGCAAGGGGTCAGCTGTTGCTAAAAGTTCAGATAAGACGGTGGACAAATGTGAGGTATCGTTATTCGGACTTTATGAATTATTAACCAAGTTTTAAGTTTATTTTACTTGTTCTCACCGATTGAGAAAGGAAATTGCTTTGGTAATATTGATCAGGAATCCTAGTTTTGCCACCTTGAAATTTAGGTGAGACATGCTTTATTTGGCAAATGTTTACTTGATTATCAAAATTATGGCCAGCCATTCTTCCTTATCCCAATGATTTGCTTGCTACAAACTGAGTCTTTTTACCAAGTATGCTACAAATGAGTTCAACCAATAACATAAATGAGTTACTATTATAGTTACACTTGGCGACTGAAATGAGTTCACCAGTCAGGGTTCATTTGGTGACAGAAATAAGTTTAAAGCTTGTTTGGTTTGCGTCACTGCATGGTCCGAAATGACCCGATACAAAAACCTAAGCTAGCTACACTGTTTGGTTTGCATCGCCTAATAGACCCATCCATCACCGACTAGTCCCTCGTAAGCTGGTAAAATTTTTGTGACCATCCGGCTCCTCGGAAATCAATGGGTGGCCACTTCCTCCAAATTAAAGGTCTGTCCAATCCTTGTTAAGGTGAATCCATGAGGGACCAACTCATTCCGCACTAGATGGTTCCTTGAACAAAGCGCGCTGTTAGGGTTCACTTGGTGAATGGGATAAGTTTCCTTTTGTCCAGACTTGTATTATATGCGTAGGAATTTCTAGCGAGATATTGACATCATGGGATCATGTTGGCTGAATTTAGTGAAACTTTAACCAGCTCTGATTAAGACTCTTTCTTTGTCCAGATCACTGATGAGATAAAACCAAATGTGGAACTTGATTTGTCAGAATTGTGCAGAACTGATAATGGCATTATCGCCATACCTGTTCGTGCTAATTCATACGGTAAAGGTTTGCCCTATGCTCCTGAAAACTGGCCACGTTCTGGAGACATATGGCACTGGAGAGTTGGAACCAGGGCTTCTGGAGCAGGCAATTGGGCTGACAGGTGATGCTCCTATCATGTCCGGATATGTTTGATATGAATTTAAGTAGCACTGTGTAAAGAGTAAAAATGAATAGAATGTATCAATTCTTTTTGCATTAGGGACAAGTTAAGATTTGTGGTCAATTTGTTCGTTCTATATTGGTTGTGCCAGAAAAATGAAGTTTGTGTCTGCTGTTGACTATTTGGATGGATCCAACTGTGAACAGGTATCTTACGCCGCCATCCCGTTTTCGCGACGCTACTCCTAGGAAGTTAGGATTTGCAAGTAGAGTACAAGTTGAAGAATTTGTTAAGAGAGAATTTCCGGATGTTGATCCTAGCACATTCTTTTCTATGTTTATCTGGAAGATCCCTGCTGAAGGATACAGGATCCAAAAAGGTTTAACCTTTCTGTTGCATTTTTATATTGTTTAGTTGTCATGTAATTAGTGCTTTAAATAGTAGCTCATGTAGGTTCTGAAAGCTGTTATAAATAGCTGCCGTAGTGAGCATGTACATTTCTGGGGTTTATAGCCTGTGGACACTTCTTTGGAAGCCAACTGTTTCATATTTATTGTTTGTACATCTGCACAATATTAGCTATTGTAAAGGGTGTGTAGGTATGTTGGATCTCATATCTGATTTTTCTAGCTCCAGTTAATATGCAACACTGCTTTCTGAATATGCTCATGGACCATCCACTGCTTTCATTTGTTGGAGTTAGATCTTATGTTTGCACATGTATATGTATGTCTTAGTGAACGAGTCTTCCTACATCCTGTAGCCACTGTGTTGCAACTTCACCATAACTCCACCCTTCGTATCTGCAGTTAAAAAAATATCTTTTTCAACTGTACAACACGACATGTTCCTTTTGATTCCTTGCTGCAGTATACCCTTGTATTCTTAACAGTAGTTCCTCCCTGACCATATAATTCAATTCCCCTAAGCAAGATGACCTGTTTTGCCAAGTTGAGCATTTGATTTTATAAAGATAAAAAGCAGGAGTTGCATATCCAATTGTACGCGGTAAATAATAAAGTTTATGAGGAAGTGGCCACACAGACATACCGTGACTCTCTCACCCTTTCGATTTCTGAAGTTGTTGTGAATGTAATCTCCAGTTACAATTACCTTTATTGATGAATACAATTTAGTGTCCTTGCAACATATTTAGTCAAAAACATGTCTGACTTTGGTCCGTTCACGAAGCTTTCTGTGTTCACACCTTATGTGGGAAGTATTTTGGTATTTAAATTGTTTTTAGATGTGGTCTTATTTGGCCACCTGTCAATGTATAATTTTTGGGCCCTACTGTATTCTCCATGTCCTGCATATTTTCGACACTTTTTTTTTTTTGCATGTATAAGTTTTAAGCCCACACAACATTTCAATGACCTTGTACTCTCTATTTATGGTTAGTCTAGAGAGCTCTCCCTTACATCTCCCAACCCTCGAACCCTAGCCACCAGTGTTTTTAGATGTGGGCTTGTTTGGCCCCTCATCAATATGTAAGTTTTTGGGCCCATATTGTATTCTCTATGTCTTGCATGTTTTCGACACTTTTTTTTTTTTTGCATGTATAAGCTTTAAGCCCATAAAACATTTCAGTGACCTTGTACTCTCTATATATGGTTGGTCTAGAGAGCCCTCCCTTACATCTCCCAAACCTCAAACCCTAGCCGCCAATCCTTTCCCCTCTGCTTCCTTCCAGCTCTTGCCGCCGATGACGCCCTTCTACCTAGTACCGCGCTCCGAGGTGAAGCGGCGCTATCTCCTTCCCCAGAGATCGTCTTGTTTTGCCTGTAATGAAATATCTGACCTGATTTCTCGTTTTTTTTTTCTTCATACATCTAGACTAGAAATTGCTTGATGTTACTTACATCTGGTGCATGGTGATTTGTGTTTGTGTGCACGCGCGTGCACGTGGGGTTGGGGTTAATGGATCACAACATACATCACATACATAGTCATATGGCTCGCGGATCCTAGCAGCAATCCGTGTCCCTGGGACAGGCGTTTTGGATCGCGGCTCGGGGTCGCTGCAGCACGAGTGTCGGATAGCTGCATGGGACACGCTTCAAAGCACACCGGATCGAGGAGGACGAAGACGCGGCAGCTGGCAACTGACGGCGCTGCAGGGGGCAGCGGCGCTAAGCGCAGGGCTAGCTGTGGTGCGCTACTGGGCCAGGCACTGGTGGCAAGCCGGCGACGCAGCGCTAGTGCCGGTCGACCAGGCGCTGGCGGCGGCGTGACGCAGGAGCCGGGTGATGGAGGCCGGTGGCAGTGCGTGTGAAATTGCCAACCTGGAGACCTAGTGCGTCAATCAAATGGGCCTGCGGCCTGCAGCCTGAACCGGTGCAGGGATGGAAATCAATTCTTGGTTTTACCAGATCTACACAACGATTTTATATAGTAAACTTTGATAATCATTTTGTACCTACTATTAATTTATAAGTTATTTTATAGTAGTGTTTTGAAAGGTTTATAATTCCATATATTTTAGGATTAAGATCCTCCTTTCATACCTACATTCCAGGATATGTCGTCCCAAATATGTAAGGTCCATGTTCCAAAGTGGTGTACCCCTTGACGAACCGATAACTTAAAATTGTCGATCCACGTCCCACATATCCCGTTCCTCGTATCCTTCGTACCGGAAACTTTGTGACATCGATCATATACACTGTTGTTTCTGTGTGGTCACTGCTAATCTTTTTCTGATTGCTTCCTTTATGCTACTCGTTAATACCTAAGTTTTTGCTAATCTTTTTTCGGATTGCTTCCTTTATGCTACTCATTAATACCTAAGTATTTTCAGGCTCCCAGCAAGTGAAGTTCCCTGAACCTGAACCTGTGGTGGCCGATCCAGGTTTCATCTGCAAGGCAAGGAATAGCTTGTGCAATCTTGAAAGAGAGGGCTTTGTTGCATCACCAGCACGGGCCTGTAATATCTGCTGCAAAGAGCCTCGTTTCTGTCGTGAGTGCTGCTGTCTTCTCTGTAACAGAACCATTGACTATTCTTTTGGAGGTTACAGCTACATAAAATGTGAGGCAGTTGTGGAAGAGAACTTAATATGTGGGCATTCTGCACACCTTGAGTGTGCTCTTCGATCTTACATGGCTGGAACTGTTGGTGGAAGTTTTGCCTTGGATGTCCAATATTTATGCCGGCTCTGTGATAACAAAACCAACTTAATGATGCATGTGGAGAAACTCATGGAAACGTGCCAGTCTCTTGAATCAAGGGATGAAATCAAACCTATGCTGAATTTGGGCTTATGCCTATTGCGTGGCTCAAAACAAATGAGAGCGAGAAGCTTGGAGAACCACATGAGATCAGCAATGGAAAAGGTATACTGTGATGTTGTGCTCTATTTGATCATCTGTTAATAGCATGTGCCTATTGTCATAATTTAGTGCTCCTTTGATTGTTGATGAACTGATGATACAACACACTGTCCATTTTGGGCCTAAAATACTCTAGTTGGACTTATCTTAAATAATTTAAAGTCATGGATTGATGGTTTATTGCTTAATGCAGCTGGAATGTGGATTTGATCTTGCTGAAGTCTGGAAATTGGAAGGTGACGAGGGCAGGGCAACACTCAGTGCAGGTAAACTTATTTTAGGAGTGCAACTAATTATAATTATAGGAAGATAGAACTCTATTATTTAGCCCTGACCATGGTCCGTCCAAAAATCTCAGCTAGTTTTTGGCCTTTGGTGTTTAATGTAAGTCTTAGAAATTTTAACCCTGTAGATGGTACAGAACTTTGGGATCATATGTGCCAAACCTGTCTGAAAATGTCCTGTTGATCTCATATTAGAAATTGTCTTGTATAGCCCCTTTGGTTGACGCCTTTGCTAGTCTCAATGCTGAGAAATGACTAATCTTTGTTATTAATTTATCATATAAATTGGGACATATTATTCAAGTTATTCTTTGTGCGTAATTGGGTTATTTTCTTGATATGTAATGCAGGAGAGAATTCCCCACCTACCAGTGGCGTGACTGTGCTTGGGGCTCAGCAAGTTCCTGATGCGGGTGCACTTACAGGGCATCCTGATCTGATAGATCCACTAGGTAATGACTTCGAAACCGATATAGAAAATCTTCCAGTGTTCATTACTGGAGATCAGAATGTCGCGTCTGCCAAATTTGAGGATGAGATAGATCTTGCTCTTCAAGAACTGAAGAAATCTCAGGAAATGGAATATAACATGGCAGAGCAGAAGCTGTATGCCCAGAAAGACCGCATCCTCTGTCTGTACAGGCAGCTTGATACTGAAAGGGCTGAGCTTGCAGATCCCATGCCCTTGTCTGATGCTTCTAATTATGGTGCAATGCTCGCTAATGTTCTAGGCCGTGTGGACCAAGTCAAGCGTGAGGAAGAGAAATTCAAGTCCATGCTGAAAGTTTCTGGTGGATTTGCGAAAGCACCACAAAGCGTCAAGGAGCTGTTCGGGATACATGCTGATAAGTAGTTCTAATATCAGACTTGCTTGGAACTCAGCGATCTGTAGTTTACCATAGAATCGAACTTGGCTGTGCTGTTGTAGCTGTTGTAGCTGTATGGGTTGTACATCCTACCAACAGGTTACCCGATAAGTCTGGTTTGGACGAAACCAGTAAGTGCTGTGGATGCGTAGGTTTTCTATGGACCTGCTTGTATTAAGAGTCGTTAAATGTGTAAATGGATCGAATTTGAACCCCTCACATTTTCCCAACCGGTTTAATAGATTCAGGCGATATTTATGTTGAGACTTGTCTAACCTGTGTTTTGTCGATCATATAATAATGTAAATTAACACTTTAACAGGTTGCTACAACACTTCCTCAGAGCAAATGCCTGAGCTTTGTAAATTTGACAGAAGACTAGAAGAGGTTGCTATGCGCTGCCAAGTGCAAGTTCTTCTGACTTTTTTTTGGAAATTGCCAGAGGCGCCTAGGCAGGCGATTTTCCTATTTGCAGTTGTTGTGATTTAGTCACCCTTAGTTAAAAGCAGCTGCGCTTTTTTTCCTCTCACCAAAACATTGTAGGTGAAGCAGCATTGTGATCGTGCAAATGGTTAAGAAATTCGATTACAAAAGCTAGACACAGGGGTATAGCGCCCTCTGCCAGAAAATAGGCGCTCGAGCAAACTGGGTGGTTCAACACAGATGATAGGCGCACGAACATAGAATTGGCAGGAAATGAGTTTCTGCAAGACGGTGGAAACGCTGCACGGAACGCTCCTGTGAAAGAACACAGAAGTCATGATCAAATCTCACAGGAAATGAGATGAACCTACTAGTCCTAGCTACAAGCCATCCTAGGGAGCAATTTGATCTCCGGCAAGAGAGCAATTTGATCTCCGGCGAGCCCGATTCAGGTCGGATTCGCCTGTGCACCACCGAAAAGCCGCCGCCTACCCTGCAGCCTGCGCCGCGCTCGCCGCGCCATGGTCGAGCACCTGGACGCGATCAGCTCCGCGGCGGCCGGCAGCAGCCGTGTGCCCTCGAACAGGGCGCCCCTCTGGTACTCCAGCACCCACGTCTCCGGTTCCAGCCGCACCGCCGCCGTGCTCTGCCTCCGGTGGGCCCAGGAGCTGCCGTTGCTCGCCCGCACCGTCGGCCACACCCTCCCGTCGGACCACTGCACGCAAAAGAGACACACACAGGGGGAGTTCAGCGAGCTGGCGGTGCTTAGTTACGGCGAAGAAAAAGGAAGGTTCTTGGCTGTTAGCTACCTCGGTGATCTCGCCGGAGAGGAGGGTGAGGTGCCGCGCCGAGAGCGCTCTTGGGAGGAGGCCGGAAGTGCGGAGAGGGCTCCCCCAGACGCTGACCTCCTCTGCCACGGATTTGTACATCGTGCAGCGCCAGTGGAACACCTGCTGATCAATCTGCATAGACAGATTGGAACAAAAAATAAATAGTCGTCGATGAATATATGTACGCTCTAAATTCTACTCACTCCTCAGTTTCAATTTATAAATCGTTTGACTTTCTTATACTAAGTTTGACCACTTGTCTTATTTAAAAATTTATACAAAATATAATATTTTTTGTTATGACCTGCTTTATTAACGAAAGTTATTCAAGAATATATTAAATTTAATTTTTTTTATGTAAATTTTTTAAATAAGACGAGTGGTCAAACTTAGGGTTGAAAAAATCAAACGACCTGTAATTTAGTACGGACTAAGTAGTCAGGAATGAATGAGAAAGGGCAAGAACGGCAAGAACGGCAAACCTGGTGGAATCGCCAGACGGAGTCTCGCGAGCTGCAATTGGCGATCACCTCACCGCCGACAAGCTGGTGGACCCTGCGCTCCAGGACGCGCAGCTTATTTTGCAGGGCGCCAGGCGCGAGGCGCGCATCGGCCCCCACCTGCGCCACGGCTTCCGGCGACAGCTTGGGCCCGAACCCCCTGGCCGCGGCCTCCGGGACGAGCCCCGTGTCCACCCACAGCAGGAGCAGGAACCCAAGAACCGTGGCCGCGTACAGCGGCCAGTCGTGCGACCAAAAGCCGCCCCTAGTCGCGGGGGCCCCGGCCGAGGCCGGCTCCCGCGCCGGCGCCCGCCTGGACTTGGCCGTGGACCGCATCGGCGGCGTCCACGGCGGCTCGGTGGCGTCGGACCCCGCCCCCGCGTCGCGGTCACGGAAGAAGAGCGCGGGCCTCCGGTCCCTGGCGGCGGCGGCGCCGGCGAAGAACCTGCGCGCGGATGCCGCCTCGGGCGCGCGCACCAGGTCCCGCGTGGCGTCGATGCTGGCGAGGCATATCTCGCAGGCGCAATTTGCGTCCTTGCGGCACCCGGGGTAGTAGCAGCTGTCCCCCGCGCCCGCGCGCGCCGCCCACGGCACGACGGCGGACGGCGGCGTCCCCGTGGAAACGCAGGCGGAGGCGGAGGTGTTGGAGTTGGAGGAGCACGAAGGAAGGCATGCCGGAGCCGCGCGACGCGGTGGGCGTCGCGCTGGCTGTGGCCGCTCTCCTGGGCACCCCCGCCGCCGGAGCCGGATCTCTCTCCCTCCTCTCGTCCATGGGCTCGTCGGCTGTCGCTGGGGTTTCTTGGGTTGGGAATTGGGATCGGTGTTATACGGTGGCCCGACGAGGGGTTCGAAATTTGAAGCGGCGTGCCGGCGCAACGGCATCTGCGTGCAACGGTCGGCTCGGCTCGGCTTTCTCGTTTTCTTGTGTGTGGTGTGTCAGGCACGGCAGATCCTGATCTGGCTCTGGCATGGCATCTGGGGTCCGGAACTGGATGAACCAGCGTGTTGGATTGAATGGATCCAACGGGGCCGCCGCCGACTCGAGCGAGAGACGGTAACGTGGCCCACTAATAGAGCTGGGCCTTGATCCACTTAGATCTTTATCGTGGTAGTCGGCTCGGCCCCAAAAAAAACGTTGTTGGTGTCCGCCGGAAACAAGTCCTCTGTTTGTTTTGTGTTTATAATCAAAACTCTCGGGCAGCGTTTAGTTGAGAAACTTTTCTTCTCTCTCCCCATCACATCGATTGTACTTTTAGTCTGTATGGAGCACTAAATGAACTAGCAGCTGTTGCATGTTTGTACTTTTTATCTGGCTATCTCGAGATGAATCTTTTGAGTCTACTTGGGACATAATTGGACAAAAGTTGTCAAATACAAACGAAAATGCTACAGTTGTAAAACTACCCAAAATTTTCAAACTAAACGCACCCTCAGGTGAATGAGCTCAAAAAAAAAAAAACTCAGGTGAGGAAAACTCGTGAGACTGTCACTAAACACACTGAATATTTTTTTATTTTCTGACCTCCACTTCGTCATCAGAACTCTAAAGTAGCATACTCAAGAATAAAAAAAAAAAAAAAAAACCCCTCATAGTATGATGAGTATAAGCGCGGCTGCTCAGATTTACCTATATTGCCTTATTACTGACAGATCACAGATGCATCTGAATGCAACAAGGCGCACGCGTCGGGTCTGGTTCATCCTATCGGCGGCAGGCGGAAAGCCATCTGGACTCGTGCATCCGCACGCTCAACTCGTGTTCTCCACACGATTTGCCTGCGTGCCAGGCCAACGGCTGGTTGTCCAGGCACCAGACCCGGCCGAGCGCCCGGCTCGGCGATGCGCACGCGAGCAGGGCCACAGGCCTCGCATCGCGTCGCATGGGGCACGAGCTGTAATCGTAAACACCGGCCCTCGCGTCTTCCGCGGTGTCTCAGTGACGTCGCGCAGGACGGGATTAAACAGAAGAGAAGAGAACAGCGCCTGGGCCGCTGGGCGGCGGACCGCGTCTGGCGACCTGCACCTGCACGTACGTGTGGCGCGCTCCACTCCAGATGAGAGATGACTTGAGGGAGGGTGACGCCGACCACGGCATGTCGTTGTCGGCTCAATTATCTTAACAAATTCCTCCGTTCCGTGCCAAAGCGTTACGAGCAAGTGTCAGTCTGTTGGGGGAGAATGGATCGGAGACTAATCCCTGGGTTTCTTTAATCTTTGGAGCGTCCGTATGGTTTGCTCCTCCGTCTTCATTCCTTGTACTATCACATCGGAGTGGCTTCATCTAACAATAGTCTTCTGTCGCTGTCCGTGAGGCACGGTGCAGCTCTTGCTATGCATCAGTTTGACTGGGATCGGATCACATAATATATAATCACATACTTTGCTCTGAAGGAAGCGATGATTCAGGACTCAGAAAATGGTTCGGGCTAAAAAAAAAAAAAACAATTGTCGACGTGTTACGTGTGCACGACCGCGACCTGCTGCTCACTAGCTGGCCGTACTCTTTTCAGCCTTGTTATCTAATTCTGCTGCGCTTGCGATTGCAGGCTATATATATGTAGATTCTTCAGACAGTCTGTTTCGTATCGCCAATTACAGGTGCTTGGCAGCTTGGAGGCTTTTCTTCTAAGTAAAAGAGGTAAAGCTAGAACTACTATTTTGTGACTGCTCTACAGCTTTTTGTCAAAAAAAAAAAACACATTGATCATTGGAGGGTATGCCTGAGGTATGATTAGTACTCCCTCTGTCCCTTAATGTTAGTCGTTGGAGGTCTGAGCGCAGGAAACAAGAAGGCTAGTCGAAGACTGAAACACCCCTATAAAGCAACCAGTACTGGCTGCAGACTACCCAACTTGACGTGAAAAAGGAGGTGTGACACACGCACAGCCATTGTTTCATAATAAAAAAACAATGGTCAAATCAACTTTTTCACATTTACACATGCAAGTATTTCAAACCATACATTTGAATTGGCTGAACTGTGCCTGGTGGTGTGAGAGGAAAGAATAAAGCTGCAGTAGGCTGACAGACGCGTGTAAATGTGGCTAGTGTGCACTTGATCATTGTACGCCAACGACAAATATTAAGGGACGTATTCCTATTCCTAAAACGACTAACATAATATTAAGGGACGTGTTCCTATTCCTAAAACGATTCACATTAAGGGACGGAGGGAGTACCTATTACTGGAGAGCCGTCAAAACTCAAAAGGTGCGCGCACTTTCTCTAGGCTATTACACAAAAGCATGCATGCCACGAGTCTTCAGGATCAGACTCAGACAGGCTTGCCGTACACACATTATCACCTCGGAACCTGACCATCCTTTTGGTAATCCTCACATTTATCCGATGATGAGTTCAGACGCTAAAATAAAATTTACCCCCAAGGGCATATGTCTTGCTGTTGTGCACCATTAGATTCGCTCTGACAGCAGCGAGGCATGTGCCATTGAGGGTAAAAACACGTCGGTGCAGGAATTCAGAACCAATGTTGGTCCCAAGTGTGTATGGTCAAATTCAGAAGCGTGCATCATAGTTGTTGTCCACGTCAACACGTGAATTTTAGATGTTTTATTTCCTCTCGTTTTTAGTATATATCAATCTTGTCTGTCACTAATATGCATGCTTTTATGTCGTAGTGTGAGTCATAATCAATTGCCCATACCACTCCATCAGCTGGTTGATTACAAACATCAATCCGTCACCGAATAAAGAAAAGTATGTTCAGACGTTCTCTTGGACATCACCAAGGCATTTTTTCCCAATAAAAAGTGTGTCCACCTTTCTTTGTCTAGCCCATGACCAGCCAGGTGTAGTAGGAAAGCAGTTTGCCACTCATAGCAAAATGGAAATAAATTGGATAAATCCTGGGTCTAAACTATCACATATACGTCGTCTAGCTATTTCCTTTGCCAGACAATGGAAATGGGTGACGTGTCAGTCACGGCCGCGCGCTGACTGGCGGTGGTTGAGAACCTAGCAGGACTCGAGGATAAAAACCTGTGGAGTTTCCAATTTCCTCTTCTTTTAATAAAAGATCCAGGAGCGCAAAAAATAGTAAAAAAAGGAAAGATCAAAGTATTTATATGCGTGCGTGTGGCGTGTGCGCTGAGAGGGAGAACTCTGCATGTGCGCTGAGAGGGAGAACTCTGAAAACAACCGATGAAATGCGATCTCTCTCTCTCTCTCGTGACGATTCCTGGATAAAGACGAGCGAGAGTGAGGAAGAGGTTCTAATCAAATCAATAGAAATGATATATAATAGTTGTGCAGTGCAGAAATCGTGGAAGAAAGTCCGGAAAGTAACTAAGCAACACGTTGCATTCAGACGACGAGGTAGGCAGGAAACGGCCATGGGAGCGACAGCGACAGCACCGGAGCAGGATCGGAGCCCGGTGTGCTACGGCAGGTTCCTCGGCAGCGGCGTCGTCCACTGGTCGGCGCCGCCGTCCAAAGAGGGAAAACAGCGCGCGGGTCGGTTCCAAGGACGCCATACGCGCGTCGCCAGAGAAGACGGCGCTCGTGTTTAATCCAAGATTCGATCGAAGCCAAAACCAGCTCGTTTGATATAATCCAATGCATAAAAGCCTTTTGATTTCTCGATTGATCAAATTAAGCCACCATATATCAAAGGCTTGATTGGCCCGTGATCATCGATCCTTACATATATGTATGTACACACTGGATCAAAAATAAAAACTTAAATAGAAGCTGCTGCTAAGACCGGCGCGCGGCGGTCTAGTAGTAGTCACGAACGCCGGCAGCAGCAGTGCCCTAGGCCCTAGGGCGCGCGCGTAGCAAGCTGTAGAGGAGACGAAAGGAACGCGAAGCCAAGCCAGGGTGCACACCTCAGTCAAAGATCGAGAGCCAAGAGCGAGCATGCAGCGCCGCCGGGGCACCGTATCATTCAGAGGCCGACGGAGACCGCGGAGGCGCGGTGATGGTGGTCCGGGCCCCTGGGCGACGCGGCGGCGGCGGACGACGACGACGCGGTGGCCTGCTTCTTCCAGGACGCGGTACGCAGCATCTGGCGCATGCCCTCGGCGACGCGGCCGGCGGGCCCGCCGCGGCTCTGCTTGAGCGTCCGGCAGATGGCCATGTGCGCGCGGACCGCCTCCTCGACGCCCACGTCGGGCGCCGCTTTGCCGGCCTCGTACTTGACGGCCTCCGAGCACAGGCCGCACAGCCACCTGCCCCCGAAGTAGCCCCGCACGCCGCCGATGTACTCCCCCGTGCACTCCTCCTCCAGCCCGCAGCACTCGCAGCTGACCGCCTCCACCTCCATGATTATTATTCCCACGCGCGTATCGATCGATCGATCGATGCTCTTGCTTGCGATGATGTGCGATCAGAGATCGATGCTAGCTAGTACACGTATAGATGAGATAGCCCGGGAACTGAAGATCGAATCGGAAGCAAATTAATTGGATCAGTCGCTGGATCGAGATGTTTCTTGCCTGCGAAGAGGAGCTATGTAGTATGCGCTGTTTGTGCTTCTCCGCTTGGGCTGGCTACCTGGACGTGTTTATATGGTGTTGGCCCGTTGGCCTCCGAGTGCGATCCTGGGGAAGGAGAAGGGAGGAGCCAGGAGGGGCGGCTCTGCTACAGCGCCTGACGCTGACGCCATTGCATGGCACCTGCCGGTCGCTGTCCCTGTGCGGCGACCGGCGCAATTAACCGTATTGTTTTCGCCGGAAAAAAGACCGCATTTGTTTTTTCTTTTTTGGGCACATGGAAGGCGCCATCAGGTGATGAGATGCATGCATGGCTGGCTATTTACTCACTCTCGCAACTCGCAACTCGCAACTATTCTCACGTAGACGTAGCGTAAGTACTACTGTTACTGTACGCAGCAGATGAGAGTCGTACGCACAGGACAGGCTGCCGGATCGTGCCCTCGCCAACAGGGAACATAGAAACACACTTCGTACGGGTGCGCTCCTTCCGTGACTCCGTCCCTAAATATCGCTAGGTTATTTACGCCGATCAATTTTTTTTCTTTTGTTTATTAGAATTACAAAATATATTAACAATATTTGTATCTCCAAAT
Source organism: Eremochloa ophiuroides (assembly GCA_038502445.1). NCBI lineage: Eukaryota > Viridiplantae > Streptophyta > Magnoliopsida > Poales > Poaceae > Eremochloa > Eremochloa ophiuroides. Next base: position 10,531,693 of record JAHLJS010000002.1, read on the forward strand.
AATTTTTGTTATAGAAACATATTCAAAGATCTATTAACGATACTAATTACTCGCATCATACCTATAAAAAAAGTAATTTTGGATAAAGTTTTTGTTAAACAATGAGAATAAAAAGCATGAATAACTTTTTAAAAACGTGAAAATTATATAAATAGATTTGTCTTGAAATATATTTTATTATTTGTATACATATATCATTTTTCAATAAATATTTTTATAAAAATATGAGTAAAAAATGATGCTTTGAAGATCGTGTTGTTGTCCTAAATGATTTTCTTTATGGGTATGGAGAGAGTATGTACCAATAAATATTAATAATTTTTATATATTTGGTTAAAGTTGAAAAAGTTTTACTATTCAAAAAATGAATTTGTCTACACTTATTTAGACTCTTTGAAATACGAAATTGACACTTATTTAGAGATAGAAAAAGTACACATAGTGCTGATACTAATTTTTGTTTGATACACGTGGCTAGTTGCTACAGTTGTCTAGTTCAACTGTACAATAGCCAGCAATAAATTAGTAATAGCTGGCTAGCTAGTTGGCTAACAACTAATTGAGAACTTGACTAAAAAATTGAGCTAAAATTAACTGGCTAACAAGTAGCTCAAGTAGTCTGTTGATCGCGTCATTAAGATTCAATGCCCACGCACGCATGGTTATTATACATGATGGCACTTTGTCAAAGTCGAGCTCTATAGCTAATAACTTTTGGTCAAAGTATGAGGGAAATTATTTGGTCGCTGCCCTTGTTCGCAGGAAAAGGGCCGGGCCAGAAGCAGGGGTGCTGAAATGTTCTCCCTTGCATGCTTGTAACTGCTTGCTTGTCCAAAAGGGCATGTGGCGTCGTGGAATCTAGCTCATCAAACGTACTACAAACTTTTGAAAAAGTTTGGCCGACATATATCCTTATCGGAATTCGGAGAATTGATCATGCATGCAAATTAAAGTCGATCTGCTGCAGCAGCAATGAAGATCATCTCGCCGGCCGGCCGGCTACACTGTACACGGCAGCTCAGTACTCACGGTTGTAAATGTATTTTTAATAGTATTTTTTGAACCGTCAGTGCTAGAGGCCACTAAAAATCAGCGATTTTTACTGGCGGTTTCTTAAAATAGCAAAACAAAAAAATTAATTCTGGGAAGGGTCCTCCATTGAAGTCGCAAGTCGTGGCATTTTCGCGCAAAATTCACGCGCTACGCGGCCGGTGGGATTCGAACCCGCGACCTCTCTCTTGCGGCTCCCCACATATTATAACAAAACGAGAGCAAATTGACTGTTTGAGGCCCTAAACGAAGTCAAATGAAAAAGTTATCAACTACAAAGTTGCATAACTTTTCAAGATCTACAACTTTTATGTAGGAAGTTTCTCCATCCGAGGTTGTTTACAAAATTTGAATTTCAAATTTAACAAATTCAAACGTATTTTTCGTCACTAAAATGATTTCAAATGAAAAATTTGTCAACTACAAAGTTTCATAACTTTTCGAGATCTACAACTTTTATTTAGACAATTTTTTTTCATACGAGGTCATTTGCAAAACTCAAAAATTAATACACATGCTAAGCTATCCGTATGGCCAACAAATGTTGTTATACCGTGTAGCTGGCGCTGGCAGTGGCACCTAGCGCGCGCTGCTGGGACAGCAGACAACCCGTGGATCAGATCAGGTCGTCACGACTCACGACTCCTAGATGCGGCCAAGGTCTGATGCCATGATGAACCAGCCGGGCAGGCACGACGGCGATGGGCAGCGGACGACTGGCCGGCGATGGCGAAGAGACGCGGGCAGCACCATGAGTCGGCTGACGCTTGGCAGCAGATGCTATAGTATAGACAGGCACAGAGCTGCTGGTTGGTCGCATCAGTTCACCAAACCCTTTATCCTTGTACTGCTGTTGTACACGATGGACCTCATCTCTCTATGGGAGGGCTAGTTGCATTGATGCTCGATTCATTGTATCGGTCTTGAGACAGAAGATAGTTATCCAGATAGGATCTCGAGATGGACTCATCACGTAGTACGTGCTCGTCTCACCGAACCCGCGACATGATCGGTGATCGCCCTGCATCAGTCTGCGCGAGCGCGACGATGTCCACTCCGATCCAGTGATCGATACTGCGGTGCTCATACGCTTAGCCCATCCTTTATGTTGAAGCTAGCGATCGGGCGTCGGGTCGGGTCCCGTCGCCGATCGGGGACACGGCCAGGACGCCAGGTCCACCAGGTGCCGGGGGGTCACTCATCACTGCCACTGGTGACATACGAACGATCGTGCCTGTCTCGTGCATTCTTCTCTCGTCTGTCTCAGGCATCATCTGCAGCTGTGGATGATCTCCTCCACCTGTCTCAGGCACGTCACCGGGCGCCGGGAGTCCTGTCAGGATGCATACGGCGCACAGTGCACGGACGTCGACCAGCCGAGACAGAACTCTCTGCGAGAGCGCGCCAAACAAGTTGTCCGGTTCGTCGTGAAAGCACCTGACACCTGACCGGAAGAGATGGATGGCCGTGGGAAACGCCTTCCCCAGTGGATATCTCGTGTCCTGCTGTCACGTAGGAGTACTATATGTCTGCCAGACTGCACTAGGAACTCGTGCTTAGCTGAAAATAAGCGCGATGCTGATTTGTTAGAAAAAAAATTATTTCGTAACTGAAAAAAAAAGTTGATTTTGGTCGATACGCTCAAGCGAACAAGCTGTCTATAGAGCCTGTTTGGTTTACGGCCAGCGTTGGCCATGCCGCAGTGTGGCACGGTGCCCAAAAGGTGTGCGTTGCTCGCCACATTCTTGCCACCCTCGCCACAAGACGGGCAGCAGGAGCAAAACGGCTGGAGAAAAATCGGTGGCGGCCAAAACTTGGATGAGAACTAAACAGTAGCCTCAGTTGGTGTGGAAGCCGTAGAACTAGTGACCTCGGTTTAGGCGTGGCGTGTTGTGGCTCCAAACCAAACACGTTTTGTATCAGTTCGGATATGTTTTACCACACGGATTGTGATTGTGCTTATATGTTTCTAAAACCATAAGAATAATGAATAAAAAAATAACAACACCCGTGTTAATTTGAGAAGTCAAACCCGAATGAACATGTTTCATGAAAAAAAAACTTAAACAACCAAGCTACGCTTATTTCACAAGTATAAAAGTTAGTGAGATGATTTTTTTTGATAAGAAGTACTTAATATACTTCTGTATAGCACAAGTCTAATCTAATCGCATATTTCTGGAAAAAGGAAGAAATGAAATGTCAGAAGTAAAGCTGGTGTGCGTGCGCTTTGAGACTCAAGACCAACAACCATAAACCGATGTCCATGAACATACTTCCTCCGTCCCTAAAATATAATCGTTCTAGCACAACGTACGCAAACCAAGGACAGAGCTAAGAGACCTGCAATCCCCTACGTGCTCTGTCTCCTTTCTCTCTTCACTCGTTCACCGTCACTCGCCTCAGCGCATCCAGCTCGAGCGCGCGGCCACGCCCACCGCACCAACACCGGCGCTTGCCGCACTGACAAGGTGACACTCACGCTCGACCTCGCCGGCGGCAGATGTGGCGGTGGGGTCGGCGTGGATCTGCCACGGGGAGCAGGCGGAGCAGAGGGGCCGACAGCAGGTGGAGTAGCAGAGGAGGGCGGGCGCGGCCTCCATGGCAGTGGAGGAGAAGAGTCCGTGTCGGCGCGTCCTCCGCGCCGACAGAGAAGCAGAGTGGCCGAGCGCGGCCTACTCAACGGTGGATTGGTGGCGGCCGGCGAAAGTGTCGCCGGAGTAAAGAGAAGCGGAGGTGTCGCCGGCGGAGCATCCGTGGTGGTGGAGAAGAGTTGGGGTGGGCACGGCCTTTGCATGGTGGAGCAGGCAGAGGGGATGGAAGAGCTCTCCCCATCGGTGAAGATGGGATGGGGAAGGGATGGGAACGTAGGCCTGTTGCATCGGTATGGGGTAAAGTAGCTACAACGACAATTTTTAGGGGACAAATTTCAAACGTATTTACGGGACAGAGGAGTACACCGCTAAAAAGCACATGACTCATCACGAGTAGTATAACTTTGTGTCCAGACCTATATATACCGGCTTTCAGACACCTACAGGATCACCCATGCCTGTAACAATAGCTACACTACGCCACCTAAAGTATAGGCGAGCTAGAGATGCAGCTGTAGGAGTGCAATAGGGTGAAGGCCACGAGGTGCGGTTGTCAATCAATGTTTCAACCTCTCACACACAGTGTGATGTGTGAGCTCGAGGGTGACGGGGAAGCTATTGGCTGCGTTCGGTTGTGCTGAAAACAGCTGAAAGTACTGTAGAAGTGCTGAAATTTTATGAGAGAAAAGTACTGTTGAAGTGCTGAAAAATAAGTGCTTATAAGCACAAACGAACAGAGCCATTGAAGGAGGTGTCTATGCTTTCGCATTGCATTCTTTACTCTCTCGGTTCATGTTGACCCAAGAGACATGTCTTTGCTAAGACCAAGGTTAGTGGTTCCTTCTACATCAATGTTTTAGTACTGCATTTCCAAAGTCTCCGGTTCCTACATGAATTTTTGTGGTTATTATATTTTAAACTTGTCATGGTCGCGATGTTGCTTTGCTAATGTGTGATTGCAATTTGGTTAAATAAAACTGGATATACTCAAGTTCTGAAGCCTAATCACCTATATTAGCGTGGCTATCACTTATTTTGCTGACTGAACAGTTAGTGCTTGCCAATAGTCAGCCTGTAGCAAAAGAACAACCAAAATTATATTTGTTTTCAGTCAACATGATGTGTGATGCCAACTGTAGGGTCGAGATGGCGGACTAGAGGGGGGTGAATAGTCCTTTATAACAACTAATCGCAGCGGAATAAAACCTAATCAGTTCTAGCGACAATTCACCCCTCTAACTAAGACTCTAAACACATTGCCAAAGATCCTAACGAGAAGCAAATGTGCAAGTCTAGCTTGAGCTTCCCTAAACCGTTCTAGCGCAAGATCATACAAACCTAAGCGCTAGTACTTTAAGCACCGGGAGAAACTCCTATTAACTAGCAAGTAAAAACGCACTAAGCACCTAAGCTCACTACTTGCTCAATGACAAAGATACACAATCCAAATCAAAGAGCGCAACTCACTTTACCTACACAAACTAAGTGAGAACTACTTCTAAGCTACACAAGCTAAGAAGGTGAGTGGCAAGCTACGCAAGCTAACCGGTCTCACAAGAGCAACTACAACTACACAAATAAAGTAATACACAATATAAATAACTTGTGTAGAAGTGAGCAAACCACCGCGAAGGATGGGAAGATGTTGACGCGGTGATTTATTTCCCGGAGGTTCACTTGTCACCACAAGCTACGTCTTTCGTTGAGACAAGCTCCTAAGGTTGCCGCCGGTCCTCTTGCTAGTGGTGACCCGCAAGTCACACTCTCCCACGTGGAGTGCTTACCACAAGCTCTAGCACTTGACTCGGCCGGACCACTTGTCGCTCTTCACGTCTCGCTCTACTAGCGATGCTCTTTGCGATCTCCCGCGGGGTGAGCTCCAACCCCTCACAAAGCTTCTCCGGAGCTAAGCACAATCTTCTTGCTTGCTTCACGGAGCCACAAGCCACCAAGCCGTCTAGGAGGTGGCAACCTCCAAGAGTAACAAGCACCACCGGCTTGCAACACGATCACCTAGTGCCACTCGATGCAATCTCACAATGCAACGCACTAGAATCACTCACTATCAATCAATCGGATGTGCACTAAACAGGTGAGTGAGTGGGAGGGCTTCCAAGCACACCTACACAAGCCACACAGGCCCAAGGGTGCTCAGCTGATCGGCCAAGGCCGCCAAGTGCTTGGATTTATAGCCCTCAAGCGAACAGAGCCGTTGCCCTCTCAAACCGGCCGTCGGACTGAGCGTCGGACGCTCAGCCGCGCCACCGTCAGACCAATGTCCACGGTCCGACGCTCCCGATAGCCGCCACGTGTCACTAGCCGTTTGAAGTCGAACGTTGGATCACAACGGCTAACTTCCCGTGCTTCAGCTCACCGTCGGACGGAACACCGTCGGACCAACGAACTCCACGGTCCGACGCTTCCAGAGAGCTCCCCGAGGGCTGAAAACCGTCGGACGGTCGTCCGACGCTCGCCGTCGGACTAAACACAAGAGTCCGACGCTCTCAGAGCTCGCCACATGTCAGCTCTCGCACGATATGCACCGTCGGACGCTCGGACAAAAGTCCGACGCCCACAAACTTCAGCGTCCGACGCTCACAGGCCAAACACCGTCGGACACACGAGGATGGTCCGACGCTGTCACTGCAGACAGCGTCCGACGCTCGCACCACAGCACAGAAGACAAGGGCAGGCCGTCGGACCGAACCCATGGTCCGACGCCCCCTGGCCTTAGCGTCTGACGCTCTTGCAACTTCGCCGAAAACCTCCGAATCCTGCCTCGCAAGTTCGGCAGGAGAAAGAGAGAGAACCACACCCTCTCTAACTCACAACACCGCTTTCAAATACTTTCACCTTTGCAAAAGTGCTAACACCAACAAGTGTACACCTTATGTGCATGTGTGTTAGCTTTTCACAAACATTTTTCAAAGGATTTTTCACTCTTTTCACCACGCCACTCGATCCTAGCAACGTATGCAAGTTAGATCACTCAAGTGGCACTAGATAACCGATATGCAAATAAGTTTGCCCCTCTTGATAGTACGGCCATCTATCCTAAATCCGGTCAATCACTTCTCTACTCAACCTTAGACCGGTGAAATGGAAATGCCCTAGGTTATACCTTTGCCTTGCGCTTTCCATTTCGATCACCGTCTTCATCACCGTCTCCGACACCATCGATGCCGGTGCAACACATGCACCAACACCTCATGAATGATATGATCCACTTCATATCATCACGTGGCTTTTGGTTCATCGATCCTTGACTTGCTTGCTCTTCACCGTTGCGTTGGTCCATCGGTGCCAAGCCATCACCCGACTTGCCCTTCACACTTGCAGCCGGTCCATCGACGCGAAGGCTTGTCTTGATCTTCTTCACCTAGCCACATGACTCCATGTCATGTCTCATGCGTTTAGCTCCTTCATACCATATGTGTGAGCTAAGCATCATCTCCAAGCCATTTTCACCTCCATGGCATAGATGCTCACACACATGTATCTGTGGACTAATCACCTGTGTAATCAACACTTAAACACATATTAGTCCACTTAAGTTGTCACTCAATTACCAAAACCAAACAAGGACCTTTCACCAACCTGCATGTGAACAATAGCCAATTTTCGTTACATAAAATCAAACAATAACAACTCTTGTGTCAAAACAGATTTGATGGACTGCTTCAAGTTATGCATTTCCTGTTCTCATGCGAGAGGTACTTAACTTTGCCTTGCCACATTAGATTCTCCTAAGGACCAAATATTGAGTTTGATTTCTTCTTTGCTTCACTTCATGTATTTGGACCAAGTACGAACCAGTGTGGCCTTTTCTCACTTAGCCCATAGTACATACACTTTCCACACATCGGTAATTGTTAGAACATTTTTGCGAAGAAAGTTTCAGTGCTGCTATATCTCATTTTCCATAGAGAGATTTATATTTTATTTGGCTGCTTCAGGATGCTGGTTTTGCACGTTAATTTCGAGTTAGAACATTTTTGCCAAGATAGTTTCAGTGCTGCTATATCTCATGTCCCATAGAGAGATTTATATTTTATTTGGCTTCTTTAGGATGATGGTTTTGCACGGCAATTGCGAGTTAACGCTCCATGCATAACTCCAGTGCTGAATAGGACCATGACAATGTAGGGCAATATAAAAACTATGTTTATTTCATAAATCGAAAGTACATTTCAACTTTGCTAACACACATTACCTATTGTTTTCTATAGGACTCTCGCTGATGTATATCGCCTGATGACATACAACTTAAGATTATGCTTACCAAGGCACTCATCTTGCAGTTTTCCCGATGGCAGCCAGCTCCAGGACGAAGACCATAAACCTATGCTAGATTACATAAATATCTATAAAAATGTGCTCACACATACTCTATAGATTTAATTATAGTTCTGTCAAAAAAAGAATTAATTATAGTTTTGCCGATGGCAGCCAGCTCCAGGACCAAGACCATAAACCTATGCTAGATTACATAAATATCTATAAAAATGTGCTCATATATACTCTCTAGATTTAATTATAGATGTATAATCAGTGATTTTGCTTTGACTGTTTTATTTGTTAATTATGCTTCATTTAGTCTCTTTCCTCTCTTTGCAGTATTTGATCATATTCTGTGCTATGTGACAATACTTAGTTAAAAACGATACAATAAATAATATCCACGCAATGATGCAAACAATATGGACATACCAATCGTGCGTAGGACCAATACGGACGCAGTGGAGCACGCCTATGGCTCTGTTAGCACTTATTTTTCAGCTCTGGACAGTATTTTCCCTCACAACAAATCAGCATCAGCTAAAATTAGCTCAGCTTGGGTCAAATCCGTTGTCGAGCATAAACATCAAATACAAAAATCCGTTGTCGAGCATAAACATCAAATACAAAAATTAGTCGATACTAAGACTGCTGCTGATCAATCTTGCCATTTCGAGGTTGACACAACACATTTTTTTTGACTTGGTCAACAGAGCACATTGATGCTAAGGGGTTTGCTTCTAAAGATCGGTGTCCATCATTTGTGGTGCCTGCTAGCTGCTACTAGTAGCAGTTGTTAAATCTTAAATGGAAAGAATTACCCATAGCAATAATTCAGTTCAACCTACCAGATAACGCCAGCAACTGATTTCATTACCATAGCACTCAGATGTTCACTACGCTCACACAGAGTGTACTTTTACACAAGCATTACCAGGACACGCTAAATAGCCATAATTAACAAAAATCCTGAACGAGTACACATCCATATCCTGGAAAGGTAGCAAAAATAGCAAACTTCTCCCTTCCCCCTTCTCCCATTAAGGGTTTGTTTGGATAGGGCCATAGGGGTGTATTGAAGTGGAAGGAAGGGGATTGAGTCAAAAATGAACTAAATTCCCTCCAATCCCTCCCATTCCGCTCCAATCCACTATTACCCAAACAAGCCCTAAGAGACGGCAGAATCTAATCACCCTTGCGGCGGAAGGAGCACCCCTCGGTGAGCCTGGCCTTCCCACCGGTAGGTTGGCAGAGCACAGTTTGGCAGCCAGGGCACACAACCACAGTCTGGGAGTGGCTGAACACAGTGGTTCTGCAATCACAAAAAACAAAAAATGATATGGTCAGCAAGCACCAAAGGATAGCAATTAAAGATCAGAGATAACTGCAGTAACCTTAGTGGACAGAAAAAACAGGAAGAGTATAAAATTAACAGTTTCCAACGCCAATCTAGCATGAAAAAATTTACCGAATTCAGACACAACCTCGAAAACTAAACTGTCCAATATTTAAATTATCAGAGCCACATTTCGACATCGTTACAGGCTATCCATCACAGCTCATGTAAGTCTTGCAAATAAATCGAGCAATGACACTGTCAATTACAATTGTTGTAACAAAAGACAAATGAATGGTTCAAAGATTTGCATCACAAAAATAGGCAGATTGCGTATCCAACGTTATTTCTTCCCATGCATACTGTGACAATGATCCAAAACTGTTGCTTCACAACTGACAACAAATATGAAATTTTACCTAATCAAGATACTACTTCATATCAAGTTTCTCTACACAAACAAGGATTGCGGATTAATAAAAAAAATTAACAGCAATCCAACCAGTAAATTGTATTGGAAAAACAACAATTACAAAATTAGAAGACCACATCAGTAATGGATAAATAAAACAACACACCATCGGCATCTATTGCAATTGTGGTAACCAAAGACATAAAAAAGGAGCAAGGATAAAAACACTTACATGCTGAAACAGCCCTGGCACTTGACATCCTGCACACAAAGCAGAAGAAAAACAAAAAAAATATTATTTGAGTCAGTTTCCAATCAGACACAACTCCTATGGATGAGAGATGATTTGGCACAGGGCGATCTGTTTGAGAGTGCAGTACTACGCCCATGCACAGGCCCAATAATTCTATCAAGAGGTTTTAATCTACTTTAAAAAATTGTGTACATTCAATAAAGAAACGTTATATTGTTAGACTGAGATATCCTATAAAAAGTTTCATGATAAGATTAAGATGACGTTAGGACAGTATAATTGGTGTAATTTTGCAATAAGTGCCATGTCTTAAGTCAACTTTTGATGACTGGTAAATACTAAGAAAAAACATTAGTAAACCCTAACCAATTTATTGCTGTATAAAATTCATTATCATTTTTGTTTTCTCATTTTAGATAGTTCATAAATTAATAATACCCTGTAACATCTAGCTTAACTTCACGTACAAGTAATATTTACATGGTAAACAAGATCACTTAGGATTTCTTGCTGCTTTGTTGCAAGTAATTTCTGGTATTCTCTTCCAAACCAAATCATTATTATATCAGGTTCTGCCTTTTTTTAGCCAAAACTACACACAAATGATACATTCGTTGGGTCTCTATAGGTTAGACTGTTATCCTAGCCATAGGACTGTGATCTGCACCACCCCATCAAACGGAATAAGAAAAGGGCATGAACATGTATACCATGAAGAAGGAGTTGGGGGACTGGACGAGGCGCTTCTTCTTGTGTTTTAGCTTCTCAAGCTCTGCCGGCGGGTTGAGCAGGTCAATATCGTTCTGCAGCACCTGCTCGATTTCCAGGAAAGCACCAAGAACAGCATTAGATCGAAGAGCAATCAACGAAACGGAAATGAAAAAGAAATACAAACAGGCGTCGGCGTCGGATCAAGGAGCGTACCATGTTTGAGTTGGAGATGCAATCGCCTCGGGCGTTCCTGCTATGGAGGAAGGGAGACAAAGGGCGCAAAGGCGAGCGCGATGTGGCGGCGGGGAAGGAGGCGAGAGCAGAGGGTAGAATAGTTTATATAGATGCGGCCGTGTGGGCGTGGCGAATCTGAGGCGTTGATCGAGGTGTTGCGTTCATCTCGGCCTTCCGAGGGATTGGGCAGTGAGAGAGAGTGTTCGTGGAGGCCCAAGACTAGCAAACCAAGAAGGCCTTTTCCCTTTGGGCTGCATGCCTGCAACCAATCTGGGCTCTCCTTTGTCACACTGGTCTCTGGTCCCCACGTGCGAACTGCGTGTAAGGCTAACTCCAACAATGTGACCCAAAATTGCGACCTATTTTACCGTTTGCATCGTCTATAGCAAAAGTAAAAAAAGACGGCACCTAAAAACATGTGGACTCCAACAGCTAACGCACTCTCTCTCTCTCTCTCTCTCCTCGGCGTTGGTGCTGTCCGTCCATCTCCCACATCGGCGATGCCCGTCCATCTCTCCCTCATCGGCGTCGCTCGTCCCTCTCTCCCCTCCAGCTCTAGCACGCCGCCCCTCCCTCCCGGATACAGCCGCGCGGCGGCGCTCTTCCCTCCCATCCCTTCCGGATTCGGCGCCGGGAGCACCGCCCGTGCCTGCTCGCCTCGTCGCGGCGGCCCACGCAGCTCCTCCAACGCGTCTCTCTCCTCGCCGAGCCGGCGAGCGCCCCTGCCGAGGGCCGAGAAGGTGTCGGGCCAGTGACCGCTCCCCGCTGCGCCCTGCACTCGACCGCGTCGGCGGCCGCTCCCCGCTCTTCGCCGCGCCGGCGGCCGCTGCACGCCGTGGATCCGCCACGAAGCGCCATGGGCCCACCACGACGGGCAACACCTCGCCGTGGGCCCACCACGACGGGCGCCAGCGATTGCGTGGTCCCTTCGTGATGACGCAGTTTTGCCTCCTAGCTCACAAGGTATGCAAAATGCGTCCTCTCTCTGGGTGCTCTCTTGGAGGACGTTCTTGAGACCCAAATCAATGTGTAGGGCCTTTTTTGAGGTTTAGGTCACCCCGTTGGAGACAGTCTAAGGCCCTCCACAGTGTGGTAGTAGTGTCACAAAATTTATGGGACCCGCAAGATGCATTATGCCTTCGAATGTCTGAACGTTGCATCGTGTGAAATGTTGGCACCGGAGCCATCTCGAATCAACAGGGCCAACCTAAAATAAAATACTTATTCCATTCTAGCTCATCCAGTTCGTTCACGCGAGAGAAGGACCAAGGAAATTGTTTATGGATCGGGCACTGGCCAGGCAGCGGTGAAAGTACTTGCGTTCGCTCTCGGTTTTCTTGGCATCAGATGAAATTGGCACTACTAGCTGCAGTGGGAAGAAGCGATGCCCCGACCATCTCTCTCCTCTTTTAGGCATCACTCAAGCACACATTGTGGAGGGCCTAAAACACTAATCCCTAAATCCCTGCCCGCCTCCTCCGTCTCGCGCTCGATTTTCCCCGAATCCGAGCTCCCTCCCTGTCTTTGCGGCTGCTGCTCCCGCTGCAAGTGCAGTGGACTCTTAGTACGAGCATGCTGATTCTCAGGGCCTCCCCAATGCTCCATCATGGCTGGGAGTTTCACCTCCATGTAAGCATACAGTAGCCAGGTCACATGGATTTGTGGCCTCATATCTTGTCAGAGTAGCCTACAGGGGTAACGAGCGCCTCATCTGACAAAAGCTATAAGCTACTATTGTTTCGTGCGTTGGGAGAGAAATGCAGCTCGCCTAGTGTGATAAAGTCTGATAAAAGCTAAGTTCCATTGAGAAGGACGAGCAAAAGAATAGATAAAAAGCCAAATGGACTTTTCTTACATGACTAGTAGTCTCTGTTGGCAGATTATTAGCCTCATTTCTCTATGGTCTACATGGACAACGGTTCTGGGTTGAAGGCAACAAACAACCTTGTTACCTTGCGATGGGGCTGCCCTCAGTAAAAATGCTGCAGCTTTGCGTCTTTCCGGAATAATTGCGCGAAACGAATCAGTGTTGTGTGATCGTTCCTGCAAGTAATCAAAGTGCGGCTGATTGAGCTGCGCCGAGTGCCTCTCCGTTTCTCGCGATCTCTCAGCAGACTGATGCTCCCGGAACGTGGTTACCAGTAGTACGCGACAACGATAGGCCTTTCAGGTATTTCCAGAAAGCAAGTTCAGTTTGTGGATGTTTTGAAATATGGTTCCGAACCTTTTGTGGAATGTGGAGCATTGCATGGACACAACGAGGGAACTTCATTACAGATTTACAGCACATTATTAGGAATCGAGTTCTGGTCTTCTGGACGACGAAGATGGAAAAAGGCAGAACAAGGCAAGTTAAATGAAAACAAATACTCATAGCAACCAAAAGATTGGACCTCAGTTAAACCCACCAAATAATGCCAGCAACTGATTTCATTACCATAGCACTCAGATGTTCGCTAAGCTCAGACAGTGCACTTTTACACAAGCAATACCAGGGCACGCTAAACAGCCATAATTAACAAAATCCTCAACGAGTACATATCCATATCCTGGAAAGGTAGCAAAAATAGCAAACGTCTCCCTTCTCCCATTAAGAGATGTCAGAAACTAATCACCCTTGCGGCGGAAGGAGCACCCCTCGGTGAGCCTGGCCTTCCCACCAGTAGGTTGGCAGAGCACAGTTTGGCAGCCAGGGCACACAACAACAGTCTGGGAGTGGCTGAACACAGTGGTTCTGCAATCACAAAAAGTGGGTAAGATACTGGAAACATCTGATATGTTCAGCAAGCACCAAAGGACAGCAATTACAGATCAGATACAATTACAGTAACCTTAGTGGACACGTAAATTAGCACAGAATGGTCAATCACGCATTACACAATACAACCAAACCAAGATAAATAAACTGGCTAAATTGCAGCAAATAAAGAAACCAGGAGTAACCTTGAGCAATTCCCAAACAAAATACAAGAATATTAACCCTTGTTTACACAGAACATTTGGGCAGACAGCAAACTAACAAAAACAAACAGGGCCACAAGTGCAATATTAACAGTTTCCATCTCCAATCTATTCAGATGCTAAAAAACTTGAAAACTTGACTGGCAACAAATAGCGTGAAAAACTTTACCAAATTCAGATACAACCTCAAAAAGAAAACTATCCACCACAAGATTTAAATTATCAGAGCCACATTTTGATATCTTAACAATCTATCCATCACACCAGATGTAAGTCCTACTCACGAAAAAATCGATAGATGCCACTGTCAATTGCAATTGTTGAAACAAAAGACAACATGAAGGGCCGATTTGCATAAAAAAATAGGCAGATTGCATATCAACAATTATTTTTTCTCATGCATACTGGGATCATGATCCGAAACTGTTGCTTCACAGCTGACAACAAATATGAAATTTTACCTAATCCAGAGACTACTTAATATCAAGTTGTTCTACACAAACAAGGATCATGGAACCACAAGATTTAAATAACTCAATAAAAAATCACAGCAATCCTGCTAGTAAACTGTATTGGAAAAACAACAATACAAAATTTGAAAACCACATCAGCAGTGGATAAATGGAACGACACAGCATCAGTATCAATTGCAATTGTGGTAACCAAAGACAAAAAAATGAGCAAGGATCAAAAACACTTACATGCTGAAACAGCCCTGGCACTTGACATCCTGTACACAATGGAGAAGAAAAACAAAAAAACATGATTAGAGTCAGTTTCCAATCAGATGGCAAGAGAAAAAAAAACTCTTATAGATGACAGATGATTTGCCACAGGGCTGTCTGTATGGCTGTGCAAGGCACAGGCCCCATTAATTGTATCAAGAGGTTTTAATGTAATTTAAAAAATTGTGTACATACGATTGAGAAACGTTATATTATTAGACTAATATATCCTATAAAAGTTTCATGATAAGATTAAGATGGAAGTTAGGACAGTGTAATTTGTGTAGTTTTGCAATAATTACCAAGTCTTAAGTCAACTTTTGATGACGGGCAAATACAAAGAAAACATTACTAAACCCTAACAAATTTATTTCTGTTTAAAACTCATTATCATTTTTGTTTTCTTATTTTAGATAGTTGATAAACTATGCTTACCCTGTAAGATCTAGCTTAACTTCATGTACACGTGATATTTACATGGTAAACAAGAGCCCTTAGGCCTTCTTGCTGCTTTGATGCAAGTAATTTCTGGTGTTCTCTTCCTAAACAAATCGATATATCAGGTGCTGCCTTTTTTGGCCAAAACTACACACAAATGATACTACAACATCCGTTGGGTCCCTTTAGGTTAGAAAATCTTATCCTTGGCATAGGACTGTGATTTGCACCACCCCATCAAACAGAATTAGAAAAGGGCATGGACAGGTATACCATGAAGAAGGAGTTGGGGGATTGGA
Source organism: Eremochloa ophiuroides (assembly GCA_038502445.1). NCBI lineage: Eukaryota > Viridiplantae > Streptophyta > Magnoliopsida > Poales > Poaceae > Eremochloa > Eremochloa ophiuroides. The sequence continues at coordinate 10,546,984 of JAHLJS010000002.1, forward strand.
CGAGGCGCTTCTTCTTGTGCTTTAGCTTCTCAAGCTCTGCCGGCGGGTTGAGCAAGTCAATATCGTTCTGCAGCACCTGCTCGATTTCCAGGAAAGCACCAAGAATAGCATCAGATCGAAGAGCAATCAACGAAACGGAAATGACAAAGAAATACAAACACGCGGTCGGATCAGGGAGCGTACCATCTTGGAGTTCGAGCTGCGGTCGCCTCGGGCGTTCCTGCTATGGAGGAAGGGAGACAGAGGACGCAAAGGCGAGCGCGAGGTGGCGGCGGGGAAGGAGGCGACAGGCGAGGGCTGTTATCGGAAGGGTTTATATAGATGCGGCCGTGTGGGCGTGGCGAATCTGAGGCGTTGATCGAGGTGCTGCGTTGATCTCGGCCTTCCGATGGATTGGGCAGTGACAGAGATAGTGTTCGTGGAGGCCCAAGACTAGCAAACCAAAAGGCCTCTGTCCTTTGGGCTGCATGCCTGCAACCTATCTGGGCTCTCCTTCGTGACACTGTCTCTGGGCCCCACGTGCGAACTGCCTGTAAACCCTAATCCCTGAATCCCTCCCCGCCTCCTCTCCTCCGTCTCGCGAGCGCGTTCGATTCAAATCCGAGCTCCCTCCTGTCTTTGCGGCTGCTGCTCCCGCTGCAAGCGTGCAATGGAGGATACAGTGGTCGAAGAGCCCGAGGTGAGCGGCGCCGCGGAGTTCGCGCCGGCGCTCGTCGCCGCCCACCCACACGGCAACTCCGTCGCCATCGGCATCGGGCCCGAGCTCCGCGTGTTTGATCTCAGGTTTGGAAATTGGAATAACCTCTTCGCTTCTAACGCCGCTTCCTAATTAAACGTGGACCTCTCATGCAGAAAGTTGCTCGTGTTTGATTACACAGTTTGTTGATTTTGGTGGAGGACGTGGTAGTGCGTTATTGTTATTTTAGCTGAATCTATCTGCTTATAGTTAGTTGTGTTTTTTTATATAACATAGTTTGCTGTTGAGGGGAATGTGAGAAATTTTCTTTAAGAAAACAATTAAATTCTTTTTAGTCAGGTTGTGTAAATTGTTACTAACGAAATCAGGTCCTGGGTGCTTAGCTTTATATTGCTGAATCCTGAATTCACATGTTCCAGTGATAGGTGTAGCCCCTTTTTCTCTGCATTTCACTTGGTGGACTATGCAAGTAAATATTTTACTCTCTTCCTCCAGGGCTGGTCATCCAGTTTCATTGTCAGATGATTGTGGTGGCCGTTCTCATTCAGACGCTATAAGAGCTATTTGCTTCAGTGTGAGTGGAGCTTTGTTTGCATCTGCTGGTGACGACAAACTTGTGAAGGTTTGGAAGACTGATTCATGGCGTTGCATCCAGACTATGTAAGCCACACTCTGCTCTTCTGCTCTACTTGTGAATAACAAAATTAGCACCAAAACAATGGGCTTTATGTTTGCAGTATCTGTATTCTTGGACTCTTGTCCACTACAATGATTCTGGTTTTGCAATTGATGTTATTTAACTGAAAAGCCATATTCATTATATAGTTCTATCCATGAATTTCACACTTTCGAGAATGTAATTTTAATAAGAATTTGTTGCAATGTTTTCAATTGCAGAACTTCAGAGAAGAGGGTCAGTGCAGTTGCTATTAGCAACGATGACAAGTATGTAACTTTTGCAGATAAATTTGGTGTTGTTTGGTTGGTCACTTTGTGGGAAGATAGTGCAGATCAGGTTTCAGTTGATAACAAACCCGTGTCAATTCTTGGTCACTATTGCAGTATCATTACTAGCATGGTATGAACAAGTTCTAATAAACTCTATATTGCCTGTGCTATGGATTTGTATGTCCTACATTTATTTAGTAGTGACTAGTGAATGTGTAATCTATTGGCAGACCCACAAAGTCTGCTACACTTCAGTTTCATCTGCTGCTCCTTTTATGTCAGCTATAGCCATCCTTTATCGTTTGCTTGGGATTGCAGAAGTTTTCGCCAGATGGACGGTTTATTGCTACTGCTGACAGGGACTTCAAAATACGAGTATGTCTTCTATTCTTTGCACTGATTGGCGGCCGTATCTATGGAGCATAAATTTGGACTTATTCTCTTGTTGTATTGTAATTATTTTTTTAGGTCACATTATTCCCAAAGAATCCTCTAAAAGGGGCCCATGAAATACAGAGCTTTTGCCTTGGGCATACAGAGTATGTTTGGTGTACAATTTGTGTTTGTTGCTTGCGTTCTGATCATAGCAGTTTCAGAGCTTATTCTATGAGTGATAATTGGTTGTGATTCTTCTTTCAGCTTTGTGTCATGCATCACCTTCACTAGCATATCTGAAAACGAGAGCTTTCTTATATCAGGAGGAGGTGATTCAACTGTGGGTACATAGTCTTTTAAGTGTATTGACATGCAATTTTTTCTCTACAAACTTCTAACATTGTTTCATTGGTTAAGGTTCGCCTGTGGGACTATGTAAATGGATATCTCCTTGATACATTTCAAGTCAGAGACAAGGTAGCATCTTTAAGCTATCTCTTTGCATCTTTTGTTAGAACACTAATATACAAATTTTCTTTTCTCAGTTTTCAATATTTTCCAAATTATTTTGGTATATATTACAGTTCTTAGAACTACTTGCAGATGGGAGAACTCTTAGGACCAAACGAAACAGATGATAGCAGTCTAGCCATTGCAGATATATGTCGGAGTAATGATGGGTCATTGGTTGCTGTAGCTATTCAAAGGTAATCTTGACTTGGGCAATATATCCCCAAGAAAGTGATAGTATTTATAGTGTTCTAACATGATCCTCCTTTTTCACTCTGCAGTTTCAGTGGCGTAATGCTTTTGGCATGTGATTTAGTCGGAAAGAAGTTATCTTTCCTAAAGGTATGCCTATTTCGTGGACAATTTGGTGGTCTGAGATAACTTCCACAACCGTAGGTCTTGTTTATAAACAAGGGTTACCATTAACACTGTTGATATTGGTCTGGTCGCTTGGTCGGTAGCCAGGGTTTTAAATTATGTTTTTTTTTTTGGGTCAGGGCTGATGGCCATTACTTTCTAGGCCAGAAAGTTTTTCCATGCTAGGTTTAACCTGGTTTTATTGCCGTTTATACCACTGTAATGATTTGGCTGGTATGCAAATTTGTCAGTCTCACTAGCTAATAGCCTGCCTTACTGGATATGATAACTATTTATAAAGCTGATGAATATTTGTGGGAGACAATCGAAGTATAAGTTAAAACTCAGATAAATTTTGAAATAGTTGTGGGGCTCAATAGTGGTATATCTTTCATGTCTCAGATGCTCAACAACATTTACTCTACCCCCACTTACACCTTATCTAATTGCAGGTGATTACAATGGAGAAGAGCTATATTCCTACTAGCTTAGCATCCAGCCTCTCCTCAGAGCTCCTATGGACTGTCATGGGCGCGGCAAACATGCCCAACCAGGCTTCCTCCCATTTGTTAACACGTTTAAGGATCATTCCCAGTTTCCAAAAGGACAGATTATCTTCTGATGATGCCGGTCCTGCAACCCTTGAAGACTGTGACGTACCACATGGTGAGAAGCTCCTTTTGGCACTGCAGGGAAGCCTCGACGTCACAAAGCAAGAGGAGGTGTTAGCTTCAGTGCTGGCTGCGCTGAAGGTCTCAATGCACAAGATGCTGGTGAAGAAGCACTACTCGGAAGAGAGGAGGGAGCAGAGGAAAAGAGGTAGGAACGACAAGAAGATCAAGAACTAGCTCACCATGCGGTTTCAAGTTTCCACAAGACCCGTAGGACGGTTCTCTGTTGCCTTGCTGTACCATTCCAATAGTTTGACAAAAACACAGAATACTACTGTAATAGTATCAACAGCCGTAAGAGTAATAATAAATCTGCCATCGTTTTTCTTAGTACGAGCATATTATAACCGCAATTTGCTGATTCTTACTCCAGTGGAACTGCTGCAGCTTTGCGTCTCCTGTCCTCATCTGTTGTGATCCGTGCTCCGTGGCTTTAAACGTTACAGCCAAGGGAATAATTGCACGAAACGAATCAGTGTGTGATCATTCCTGCAAGTAATCAAATTGCGGCTGATTGAACTGCGCCGAGTGACTTGATTGCCTCTCTGTTTGTCGCGATCTCAACAGACTGATGCTCCCGGAACGAGCCAATGGGGGAGCACGGAGATTATTCCGGCCCCGTTGTCGTCTATTTCCGGAGTCCTGGCGCACGACATGGTCGCCGACGTGACGCCGGTGAGGACAAGGGTTTCTGTTTCCTTTTTTTTGCCTTTGCCAAAGCTTTCCGTGACGTGATGCAGTGTTTGCGGTTGCAGGAGGATTACGATACTTTTATTATGTTCATATGTATATGTATTTCCAGCCCCTCCAACGGCCTGTTTGTCGCCTACGCCTTCAAGAGCATACGTCTTTCTTGTATTTTCAGAGATTTTTGCATCAAACCAGTACACGATAATGATAGGCCTTTCATGTATTTCCAGAGGTTTTTTGGGGGCATCAGAAAACACGACTAGTGCAGTTTTGGATGTTCCGAAATATGGTTCCTCTCCTTTTGTGGGATGTAGATGTGGAGCATTGTTCGTTTCATCCATGGACGAAACATGAACACAACGAGGGGACTTGATTACAGATTTACAGTACATTATTAGGAATCGAGTTCTGGACGATGCGGATGGAAAAGGGCTGAACAAGGCGAGTTTGGGAACATATTCTTGACCTAAAAACCCTATCCACTGAAGGCGAGACTAGATGCAAAGCAAGCAAAGGCAGGCACGAAATATGGTCAGATAGATTAGAGTTCTCTGCAAGAAAGTTAAGTTCCCCCGGCCGATCAACAGCATGATGGCTGCCTTTTGTCTTGTTTTTCCTCTCATCCATGCAATACTCGTAGTAATACTCTTCTGGCGAAACATGAAACTCGCCCATCCGTTAATTTCCCAAAGGCGTCTCTCTAAACAATGTTATCTTATCTTGCTCTCTGTTTGTTCAGTCGATGGCCACTCATGCCGTCGTCATGGAGCCACTGCCCGAGAGTTCCGTGGTGACTACAGCAGCAGCAGCTACGTGCCAGGTTTTCCATGGCTGCCAACCTTCTGATTTGCTCTTCTTTTTTCTTTTTTTTTTTGCGAGGAAAAAGGGTTATATTAAATATGGGATAAAGTACAGCCCTTTTTACACAAAACCCCTGAAAACAAAAGAAAATTCACACAAGGCCACAAAGGACCAAAATGCAAAATCCTCAGGCTTCCAGGAACTTCGCCAGCCATCCCGATGTCGCGCCGTCCGCCGCCGTACCACAGGCGCCCGATCCGCCGACTGCCGATGCTCGCCGGAGAGGAAGCACTCAGTTGTAGATGCCGCAAAAACCAGCTACCCGGTCACTCCACCGAGCCGCATCATCTTCGTTGAAAGAGAATCGACCACTTCTCCTACATCTCCGGCAAGAACCAACAAGCCCAGAGGCCAGGGCAACCCACAAGACGGGGAAGACAGAGCAGCACCAAGAACCACCGGCAACAGGTACAGACAACTCACCGAACGACGATGAGCTGCCGGCACTGGACTCCTAAACAGGGGATCCCCAGCGGGAATCCCTCCTCCACGAACTCGCCGACGGCGCCAGAACGGAGCACCACCAGGACGGGGAAGAGCTTAAAGAGGAATTTATTCCGTTGCGACGCCGCCCCCGTTGCCACGCCGTCGCCACAGGACACCCAAACCTAGACCTACTAGGACCTAGACTACACCGCCGGACCGAGAGCCGCCGTTCCCACACCCATCCGAGAGCCCAAGGGCCGCCTTAGGCGGAGGAGAAGCGGGAGAACAGATCGCCCCTTCGGTCGCCCTTTTCTACTGTAGCCCTAACTCGGGCGGCCGAGGGGAAAAAGTCTGTCCGAGGACTCCCTTTTAATGTGTGATCTTCTGATTTGCTCTTCAACCGTATGATGACATGGGAATGAAGTTCAGTCCAAACCGGATTAGAACAAACACGGAATATCTGACTGAACAGTGGCTACCCAAGACATGGAAAGGGGAAGTTGAGTTCACCGTCACGTTTTGACGATCCAACGACCTGCGGTTGAACGCCTTGCACAGGCTCGGGATTGTCTTTTCCTTCTTTTTCACCCAACAGGAAGCTTCCAATTCCAATTCCATGGCCATGGTCTCTTCTCCGCTTTGAGCTGGTGGTGCTTTCTCCTTTCTGTTGTTTTCTCCGCATTCAGCCGAGCCGGCGGGGGCTTCTCGCTGAAGGTGAAAGGGAGGCAACCGCGCGTGCTGGGCTTGTTTCATTCACTGACCCCTGTGAAAACAGCTGCCTGTTCTTTTACCTTCTAGTACTAGGTTTCTACAGTTCTACTGCCGGCGCAGGACACGTTGTCGAGGCCACAAGAAAAAGTCAGAAAACAGCATGGAGATTTTATCCAGGCTTCATGGCAGAGTTTATCCAGGTTGTTGCCTGGTTGCTTTCTTCACGGCTATGTGCACAAGAAAATCAAGAAGGCCTGCTGTCCAGTCACTGCACTGTTGCAGCATGTGCAGTTGCAACGGCAAGCTATGATGACATGACGAGTCTGGTATTTCTAGCCCTCCATCGGGCCATCACTGGGTTGAGAAATCAGAAATGCGTCTGTTTTCAGAGAGGAAAGACGGTTTTGAAATGCAAGTCAGGAGGGCATGCGGGTTAGCTGGTTAGGTATCCCTCCCTTTCACCCTCTGTGCAATGTCAATGGAGAAGAAATAAAGGCACACACCTGGATTGCCCTCTGAAATCCTAGAGAAGAGAAAGAAAGAAAAAATTTCTGATCACATCAGACTCAAGAGAGAGATGTTGAACTGTTTCTACAATGATGAAGGGGGTTCATGTGCGATGACGATGGTATGGGGTTGGTTGGTTTGTCGATTCGGAGCGAGTGCCAAAGGAAAGGAGAGGGCAGTTCTTTTTCTTTACACCTGCCGTGCTCTCCCCCTTCCAATGTGCCATTCCATCGCCGCCCACAAGCTCCTGCCTGACGGCGGTATCAGGCAGGACAAATGCTGAAATTTTTTACTGCCTGTCATTGACCTTGGCACCCATGGCTATCTTGTTCATCACGTGCATGTATACATGAGAGCCACACGGCTGATCTGCATCGAATTCTTGACGACTGTGGTATGAGCAATCTACTAGAAGAAGTCAGATGTTATGACGCATCAGATGACTTTTTTTTGGCTGTCGTCTCAATCCTGATACGTACAGAAAAGCCAATGTTTATAAGCAAAGAAAAACCTTGAGCCACAGTCAGTACGTGCTGCTATCATGAATCCTGGTACGATTATACAAAAAAAAATGATCGTAGGCCGATCCCTTTCTGCTCGATCACAAGTTTGTCGTCGTACGAGACAAATACTCCAAAAAAGAAATGCTGTGAAAATCACAGCTGATGCTTCAAGTCGTCCAATCCAATCACTCACTTGTCAAACATGCAAAACAAATGCCCAGGAAAAAAAACAATTTGTACAAATAATTAGGGTGTGTGTGTGTGTCTATATATATATATATATATATATATATATATATATATATATATATATATATATATATATATATATATATATATATATATATATATATATTTTCAGCATTTTTAGCGTCAGCTCCAATGATTGGCTACGGCAAGCATTTTGTGAGATCCGTGTAGCAAAGGCATGGGCGTGAGCGGCGTGCAGGGAACAATCATATATGGTGGCAGGGCATGGAGTAAAATTAATTGACTCCGTGTGGGGATTTGAATTTCCAATCTTTTTTTTTAAAAAAAAGGCATTTTGAATACACATCACCAGCCAATGTATGCTTCTGCTTTAGACTATCTCCAATGGAGGACGCAAAGCGTGACCTATACCCAAAATGGGTCATAAACAGTGCTTTGCCTATCCAAATTCACACTCGAACAGCAAACGCATAGAGCTCACCCATTTTGCCTACCATCCCTACCCGAGACGCAGAAATAGGTCTCCTCTCTCCTCGATGCAGCTCTGCGGTGGTGGGCCCACGATGGGGCTTGGCCGGTGAGACGAACCGAGCCTGCAGCGGGGAGGTGTCGGCACGGCGGGGAGGTGTCGGCGCGGCGAGGCGGGCACCACCAGAGGAACCGCAGGGCACGGCGACGCAGATCCACGATGAGGTGGAGCCACGGACGACGACGGCGAGGCGCCACCGGCACGGCGAGGCGGGACCGCGGACGACGACGGCGCGGCGCTCCCGCGGACGAAGACGGCGAGGAGGGCACGACGGTCGACGGTCGACGGGGCGCGGCCGGCTCGGCGGTCGAGGGCACGGCAGGGTGCAGCGGCTCGGCGCGGCGCTTGCGGGGAGGCCTCGGCGGCCGGCGGGGAGGGATTTGGACGGAGGAGGAAAACGAGGTGAGAAGGATTTGGGTTCTGTCGTTGGAGTCGTATATTTTTAGGCTTTCTTCTACTCGCTGTGCACAACCCATATAAGAGAACGGGTGTTGTGTTTGCCTATCTATTGTCGGAGACAGTCTTACATAGGAGGAATATGGTTTCACTTGAGGGAATTTGGGAGGGTGGAAGTTGGATTTCCTTACTCGCGCACATTGTGAGCTCTGTTTTGCTTCGGATCTCCTCCATGCAATTTTTTCGATTCAACATTGTTTTCTTCTTTAAATAAAACCTTGAAAAGAACGTAACACTTCATAGGGGGGGTGTTTGGGACTGCTCCAAAAACTCTGCTCCAAAAACCCCACCCTAAAGCAGCTCCACCAACTCCATGTTTTTTGTGGAGCACCTCTTTAGGTGCTCTCATAACTCCGCCGTTTTTTACTGGAGCAGCGTGTGTAGAACTGGACCCGTTTGGAAAAATTTGTGGAGCGGAGCTGAAAAACGTGAAGCGAAGCAGTCCCAAACACCCCCATAAAGTGGTGTAAGGATGTTGTGACTCCACTCCTTTCTTCCCTTGTTTTTCCCCTTCCCTAGCTTTACACCTTTACCTTTTTATTTCTTCTGATAAACAAAATTGCTCAACAAATCTCATGCTGAGTTTTCCTGGCATGCATCATGCAAAATAAGGAAATGTAAATAAAGTTCGTAGCCACATGTCCTCATGATATTTTTGCTAACAACAATTTCTGTCAAATCAGTTGCATCATTAATGTGCGACCCTCTCCTTTTATTGGAGCAATTTTCAATAGTGTGAGCCGGGGCCCCAACAGATCTTATTGAATTGGACCTTGAGTTATCCACACAGTGACACAGAATGTGATGCTGTCGCAAAGGAATATTCCCAGGATTTATTTAATCTACCCCGATTAGGTCTCTTCCCAGTTTTTTTTTTTAGATGCTGAGGTCCTCTTCCCAGTTACTGTCTGTCTTATCTCTTTGCAACGCCATTAGCCCCAAATTGGGTAGGGTCAACTGCCTGATCATGATGCTGCCCTTTCTCTTTCTGTCCTTGTAATGGGAGACGTGGCAGGTGAATACTGGAGAAGCCTGTTACTTCAAAAAAAAAAAAAAATACTGGAGAAGCCTGCCGCAGCACGCATTTGTGTGGGCACTATATGCTGCCGGTGTGAGCAGTGCGATGCAGAAAGGAGATGGAGACGAACGCAGCGCAGCGCAACGGCGCACGCACGTCTCGTTGTCTTTGTCTCGAGTGGTGGAGAAACGGGCGAAAGAACCGACAGTGCTATGTTTTTACAGTATATTGGATTTATATAGTTATAATAATAATGTATTCTGTGAGAAAATTCTGTTCAACACCAAACTCCGAAAACCATTTCGGAGCTGAACAAAAAGTGGAGGGAAAATTTTCCCCGGACTGTCTGATGATGTTAGTTCCTAGGAGGAAAACTGAACGGGACAGTCCTAGGTACCCCCTTCGTTCCAACTTCCAAACGTTTTAACTTTTCTAGACATATTGACATAATTATGAAATGCATGACAACGTCTTATAATTTGAAAAAAGAAGTACTTGCAAGGATCGGCTCTGTTCGGTTGGCTGGCTTATTGTTGTGAGAGAAAAACACTGCTGAAAAATTGGCTGATGTTGGCTGGTAAGCTCAAGCGAACTAGAACCAATAAGATTAGGCAAGCAAATCTGAAAACTCACTACAAAAGATCAAATAGAACTCGCCCTTTTTTTCGAGGTTGGTCACAAGTCTAGAGGCTCCCCCAAATACATCCATTAGGGACAAAGCAACAAACACTTCTGTTGCTAGATTTAGAAAAATCACGCTGTCATTGACATATGATCTGTGCTTGATGAGATTGAGCAATCCTTGTGTGTGGTCAAATCAAACAATCTCTAAAAAGCGGATCAACTACAAGGACAAAGAGAAGAGGAGAAAGAGGGCAACTTTGTTTCAGTCCCCTCCCCACACACCCAACCCCCACATGCTACTATGGTAGAACCATTTGCCTCTAACTAGGTTGAGCTGATTTTAGCTGATGCTGATTTATTGTGAGAGAAATAATGTTCTAGAGCTGAAATATATGGGCTGAGAAGCTGAAGCGAATAGATAGTACATTAGCGAAAATAGACGTGGGGGCTGCCGTTAATGGCAGAGTCGTCATCCGTGATCTCCATCGCCGGTTTCCAATCAAAACCGAGATGCAGAGCTCCGGTAAAATAGTCCCACCATACTAAATCAAATGTTGCAATATCAAACTTGAAGAACAATGTAGGACACTTGGTTTCTCTGTGCTCCTGATCTTTTTGGTAGAAAAAGATGCTTTCGCTCCTGCAAGAAAAAGACAATCCCGTTCAACTCAATCATTGGATCTCTGCTGTGCTTGAGCAGCACGACAAGATTTTGCTGCTGCGTGCGCCTGCCTGCCAAGCAATGGTCGACAGCAAATCTACCCTGCCTTGGCGCCAATGGACCCGGCCGGAATCTACCGCTGCCGTGCATTGCATGGGTTCCAATGCCAAAGCAGCGGACGGTAACACACAACACAAGGAGCTCGCGATCGAGCTGCGTTGTGAGGGTGAGGGCCGAGGGCAGAGAAAGAGATGGGCAGTGTAGTGATGATGATGATGATGATGATGATGATAAGGACCTGCCCTTTGGAAGCACACACACACAAACCAACACTGACATCATAGGGGGGCCAGGGGAGGGGAGGAGAGGGCGAGCCTTCTTTAAGATCACCACACCCTCCCTCCCCCCTCCTCCTCATTGTCCCCTCTCTCTCTCTCTCTCTCTATCTCCATGGTGTCACTCTATAGTAGGGTCTTAGGTAACTAGCAATCGAGTTCTTAAATTCTTGCTTGAGGTGCAGTAGCAAGGCACACTACTACAAACAAGCTGATCAGCTGATGCCCGGTGGCTTCAGGATCTTGCCAAGGTTTGCGAGGTCCCGTTTTGCTTCTCGCTTGGGCTTGCAGTTGCGTTTGAGTGCACCCCTGAGGCTTTGATTGTCCTGCCTCCCGCTCCGTACTTAAGCTCTCCGCCTCGTCCATGGCGGTGCAGCTCTCAAGACGTGCTGTCTCCTGCTAGTGCTAGTTAGTTGCTGCTTCTACTCATCCACCTAAGTGAAAGGTAGAACCGAGATCAGCCTGGGAATTCGTTAAAGATCACTTCTTCCTCTGCAATCCGATCGCCAATTGACGATTCCTTTGTGCCACTTTGTGTTGGTGCAGAGTGTCGTGTAGCTGGTCTTGAATTCTTGGTCGCCGTGCTGTCAGCATGTTCTTGAGATCGAAGATCCAGGAGGTGATCCTGCGGAGGAGGTCGAGGTCAATGAACAGCGCCGGCGCGCAGAGGAGCCACGTCCCCGATCAGGCCGCGAGATCGTCGACCGTTCCATGCGACGGCGACGGCGACAGCGGCGGGGCCGGGGCAGACGCCGCCGGCAGCAAGAGTGCCGCTGCACGTGCCCTGTTCGCCTCCCCGAGGCTGCTGCACTCTTCCTCACTGCCCGCCGGCGCCTTCGCCTTCGCCAAGAGCCCCGCGCCGGACGCCGAGTCCGAGACGGCCTTCTCCATGAGCCCGACCTCCGTGCTCGACGCGGCGGCGGCCTTCGTGCCAGGCACGGACGGCGCCGGCGTCAAGCGCCGCCGGCCGTGGCGGGCGCGGGATAACAACGGCCTCGCGGACGCGCTGGACTGCAGCGACCACCACCACCAGCAGCAGCAGGAGCGAATCGTCCTCGCGGCGGCGGCGTCGTCGTCCTCGCTGGTCAGGTCGTGCTCCCTGGACCGCCGCGTCGAGTTCGGCGTCAAGAACAAGAGCTCGTGGCTGCCCCTCGGCGGCCACGAGGCGACGTCGCCGGCGCCGGCCGACCCGCGGGAGATAATGGAGCCGTCGTCGGAGGACTACACGTGCGTCATCTCCCGCGGTCCCAACCCGAGGACGGTGCACATCTTCGGAGACCGCGTCGTGGAGGCCGGCGCCGGCGCCGGCGTCGCGGCGGAGAGGGAGAGCTCGCCGCAGCCGATCAACATGCCGGCCCGTGGCGACGGGGGTTTCTTCAGCCTCTGAGCGATATCCATTCATGCGCGTGCGCGTAGCCTGATGATTCCTAGGTAAAGAGACTGAGTTTGCTGAGTGCTAGTATTATTGAGTTCAGCCTTAATGTTGCTGTATTATATTGGTTATTATTCCATTTCCATCTGATCAGATAGATGATCATAGATGTTTTCTTGATCAGATGATGTACTAGACGTTTTGTTCAGGTTGAGCTGAAACTGTGATATAATTACATTATGCTGTCATTACTACTAAAAAAAACTGCAAATTCAGTTCCCTGTGGCTGAACTACTCTGTGATAAATTTTGTCTCAAAGCTCGGTTTCTGCAACCAGCTCAATCAGAATGTCAGATCAACCCTGAGTAACATAACTTTCAGAGCAATTCAAGCTCTGAAAGTAGTAGCTCAGAACATCTCATCTCCCCAATCCTGACAAGAACTCAGACCATTTCCAAACGAACCCAGCATTAATAAACCATACTACTACTACCAAAATTTTCATATGAGAGCAAAGCATGGTATTGCTGCATGCCCAGGGTGAGGCGAATCCCCAATCATTGGTGGGTTTCTTGCGGCAGCGGCATGAACCATTGGAAAAGAGCTCAATGATTGATGTCTCTTGTGGCGTGCCCCTGCCCTGCTCACTCAGACCAGACGATCGATCCATCGGGCGGGCCTGTGGGCCTGTTCGGCCTCGTGGGGCATGATGCGCCCAGCGCCCAGCGCCCACTTGAGCGGTGTCTCGTCGCCTTCATGGGCCCCGCCCCCGGGTTCACTCAAAACAAGCGGTTGGAGCTGACCCCCGTGGACATGGGTCTCTGCCCCGTGGGCCCTGATTCCTCTCAACTCGGCCCATTTCGTCTCGTCTGATCTCATCATCATCATCCCCGAGAGTGTTTCGGTTTCTCTGTCAAGCTTCCTTTCCGTGACGCCGATTGGTTTGAAACTGACGCCCATTTCCTTCCTTTGTTATTTTCTAGTGACTGTTACATACTGGTAGGGGGTATCACGCTGTCAGCTCTACCGCTGATGGCCTGGTGTGACGGGCATTGCTGACTGCTGCACCACGGATGCGGCTCGCCACCGAAAGTCAGGCTACTGTTTGGTTTCAGCATAAAGTGAGACGAGCTATAGGGATCACAGTTCATTTGCGTGTGATTTTTCGCCGTTGGTGTGGCGGCCATTTCTTCCGCCACAACTGCGGCGGCGCCACAGCATGCAGTGGCCGAGTGGCGTACTATGGCGTTGAACCAGACAGCCCTGCCTCTTCTGAACTTTTTTATCCCGTTGTACATTTGCGGTTGGAACATAGCTGATGTTCTCTGAAATTGATGTTGTGCGCCTAGAACAAGTACAGACATGTCTGGCTGTGCACGTCGCGTGCATAAACTCAACAGCAAATGATGTATACATTTTGACCAGGCTCCTATTCGCTTCAGCTGAAAATAAACGCTGATTTTGGATGGTGCTAAGGAAAATACTGTTCCGTGACTGAAAATAAACGATGATTGCTCATGACCTCCTGCTCTCCTGTCTCCACAATCCTCTATTAAAGTCAGTTGAAACGAACAAGTACAGTACAGGTGGCATAACTGATATCTCTCCTGAATCAAGTGCAGGTGCAGGACTACACATTAGGCTTCTTTGGATAAAGCTTCAAGTAAACTACACCTGACTTTCAATCCCCACCTCCCCCCCCCCCCCCCCCCCACCCCACACACACACACACACACACGCGCGCGCGGACCAAAAGAATTTAAAAAGATGAAGATCAAGTGCATATTTTTCTGCAGACATGACATTAGCACCCTGACCTAACCATACATAGATAGGAACTACTATCAGGTTTCACTGTATAGAATGACTCTCAACTGAATAAACTAATTGGAGTAAAATTAACAAACGCAATCAAATTAGAAGTGCTATGGAGAAACTATTCCTATGTAAATGCCATTTTCCTCAATGCTGGATGATGTTTGCTGAGCAAACTGGTGTTTCAAAAGTTTCACCCTTAAAATAAAACCAAACTAAACCATCAAGAAATTCCAGCCATCAAAACCTTGCAAACCATCACAAAGATGGCGAACTGAAGTAGTCATCACTACGATGAACAATCACTTCTGATATTTACAACGTTCAGAACCAGTTAATCCATTTACATGAAAACTAGTGTCATCCAGAATAAAGAGAACACATATTAGCAGCATACGAATGAATTGAAACCCTCCAGTTTCCATGCCTTGATGAAATTGTACATCCCTCAAGACCAGATGTAAATATGATTCCTGTCCGAGGTAGCAAGAGGTCCTAGTCCGCACCATGCACTTGCGAGAACGGGTGAAGAATGACCTTCTAGGATGGTCGGTGTGCCATTCTTCAGTCTCGACCATATGTAAACAGACCCATCAGATGAACCAGCAGCAATGCAATTTTCATCAGGGCTAATAGAAGGTTTGCCCCAGCTCCCCACCACTCTGTTACCCATGGCCCTGAATGTTCCACAAATCTCCAGTGTTCTAACATCAAAAAGGTTGTGCACGTTATCTCTCCCACTTGTAAGAATAAAATTTCTGCTCCGTGACACACAGACCGAGGTGACATCGAGATGAGCAGCTATCTGTGTAGTGCATTTCCCACTACGGATATCCCATAGCCGAAGATTTCCATCCCTATGACCCGAACAGATGATGTCACCATCAATGAAAGCAAGTGAGTTGGGGTTGCTTGCAGACATTATGGTGCTTTTGCAGAAACCTGTCTGCAGATCCCAAATCTTGATAGTACGATCATTGGATGAACTAGAGACAACAAAGCTCTTCACCCAGCTTGCATCAACAGAAGAAACATTTTTTGTGTGACCAGTCAGTGTGTGACGAGGACGTCCCCCATTGACTTCCCACACAAACAGCTTATTGGAGCTACAGGCAGCGATCACAAACTTGTTATCATTAGTCACAGCAAGATCATTAACAGATCCCCAAGCAACCATGTAGGGTGGAGGTCAAGGCACCAGTAGATGCACCCCATATCTTAACAGTTTGATCCTGACCCCCACTAATTAGCTTGTCTGAGTTATGCTCAAACATCAAAGAACCACACCCGCCATCATGAGCACGAATAGTTATTGTGCATGTTGATGGGATTGGCGTTTCCATGTAACCAGCTTCAGAACGCCGTATGATGCCATCAGCTTCTTGCTGTGCATTAAGTTGTATACCACCAACTCCAGCTGTTTTTAGCTTTAGAACCATCTCCTCATACATTGCATTGGCCTAGACAATTATTTTACAACCATTAAAGCACTAACTTATACATGCAAATGTTATAGGTACAGCTTTTAGCTAAATATATGGGGCAGACATTTTCAAGACTGGTATAAGAAGATCACTTACA
The DNA here is from genome assembly GCA_038502445.1 of Eremochloa ophiuroides. Lineage (NCBI taxonomy): Eukaryota > Viridiplantae > Streptophyta > Magnoliopsida > Poales > Poaceae > Eremochloa > Eremochloa ophiuroides. The sequence goes on from JAHLJS010000002.1 coordinate 10,562,841, forward strand.
GGGATACACTTGGCAATCAATGCAAATTATAGAATTAAACTCAAAATTCTACCAAAAGAAATATTGTACTGTTGCTTGCACCATTATGGTATGTTTTGAAGTATCTCCAATTGGTTATTACAGGATCATTGCAACTATGATAAAGGAATATACATCGCTAATAGGTAAAGTTAATTTGTCTATCATGCTCATTAGGCAAGGCACAAGCATAATGCTTGGACAATCCCTGATTTCAGATATCGCATATTGCAAACATGCATGTTTCGCAAAAAAAGGAAAATAAGGTACCTCGTTGAGCCTCTCTGCGTCCTTCATCTTCTCTAGCATCCATCGATCAATCAGACTTTGGTTCTCATACTCTGCAGCTTTTAATTTCATCAATGCTTGTTCAAGTTCGGCTTTCACCGTCTGATGCTCTTGAATGAGAAGATCTAAGGCTTTTGTTTTTTCGTCAAGTGACTGCTTTAGTTGTACATTCTCTTCACTGTAAAAGTTTTGCACAAGTGCTAAGTTCCATGTTCTCCAAACTGTGACCAAGCTTAGCAAAAATAAATCACATTTACTACCTTGTCTTCTCAAGTTCAGCCTGCAAACTTGTAACCATCGCTTCCTTCTCTTTGAGCAGTGCTTTTGATGTTTTCCCTTCTTCTATCTCGGTTACAAGCTGGTCAGAGAGGCGGGATTGCGCCTTGTAGCATTGCTGCAGCTCCAACTCATGCTTCTCCGCCTTCTCCTTCCACTCCAAAGCCTACAAGGAGTTAACAAAACAAACAACCTCTCCTTCACTAAACACCCAAGTTATCGTCCAAATTTCTCGGGAAAAAAACTGGGATGTCCCGGCGATACAAACAGTTGAAATCAGTAGGCTCAAGTAATATGATCAGCAACACACATTCGTTCGCAGACTTCAAAGTACGATAAACAGGGGAGGAGTAAACTGGAAGATTGGGAAAAGTAGGGAGAGGAGAATAGGAGATTGGCCTCACATGGGCGGCGAAGGGACGGGTTAGCGCCTCGATGGCCGGGCTGTGCGCCCCTTCCTCGGCGAGGTGCCTCCGTTTCAGCGACCGCAGGGCGCGCCGGATCGCTGCCCTACCTGCCTCGGCCTCGGCCATCGTCCTGCACACACCCGGCAACAACAGCAAAGCGTCCCCCTCGTGTCAGACAAACAGCAAAGAAGAAATAAACTGGGTTAGTTGCCGAGTTGAAGGATTCCTCACATTCTCCCGTGGATTTCGGCAGCAGCAGGGTAGAAGAGGCCGCCCGTCCGGTGGCTTCAGTTCTCGGCCAGGGCGGCTCGGTTCCGGTCTTCGTTGAAGACTACTCCGTAAGCCGAAACTAGAAGAAAGAGGAAGACGAAGAAGGCGGCGTCCGGCCTCGCAAGTGGACTCGGATCGTGCTGGATAGCGTGGGCCCGTACATGGGCCTTTGGACCAAGCCCAATAAGTGAACTGGGCCGATGGGCGAAAGGAATATTCCGGGCTTGGGGGCCACGCATGGCTTTTCTTCTCCGCTTCTTCCGCTGCCTCGCTTCCCGGCGAAAGCATCGGCCGCCGCCTCCTCCACACCCACCCCACGGGCGCATTGGTTGGCCCTCTCCCCGGGCTCCTGCCGTCCTGGTCCTGCGCGAACAAGGTTGCCCGGGCGCCTCGCTGTCGTCGAGTCTGAACCGTGCTGTGCCGCGGACGGAAGATCAGATACAATGGCGGTTGCCGTCCTGCTGCGCCAGAGGGCGCTCTCGTCGCCCCACACGTCCTCGTCATGCCGAAACGGTACATACTACCTTGGGACGTTGGATGCTTAGGCGTTGCGTATGGTGTCTGGTCGATTTGTTTGTTCTTTTGGTTGGGGTCCGGTGTCATGTGTTCGGTGGAATGCCAAAACCAAGCGCGCCCTCAGCAGGCATTACCGACCAGTGGTGGTAGTCTCTATTTGCAGGTTGTTAGTAGCATCACTGTGTTATGTTTCATGTTTGATTGGAGAGAATTTATTTTCTTCTCTATGAATAGAGCATAGCTTTGGAGAAATTTATACTAGGAATAAGAAATTGAGGGCCCAATTTTGGTGTATATGGCATGTATCGAATGGACAGCACAGTGCTGTATCGTGGTTATGCTATTATTCCATCCTTATTTGCCTTGTGATTAAACATTTGCTTTAGTACTTCACTTTGCTCCAGTGTCAAAGCCGCTGGCGATTCTATCCATTATACATTGTTCTTACATATCTAAGAATTGCTTTTCTGTCTAACAAGCTCCATACTCTGTACAGCTGTATATGCTAGTGGCCTTTTTTCCAATGATCTACACTCGATGGTGAATTCTACTCATTTGAGATTTTGGAGGACCTACCATAATTCTGGGAAGTTTGATTTGACTGATCTGACGTAAGAATCAATATGTATCCTATTGACTTGTGTAAATTTCAAGTTTTCCCCTTGCATATTCAAGTTTGGAATGGTTATACTGAAAGGGTAATGTGAACCTAAGGGTTATTTGCATGCTAGCATGTATTAGCCCATCTTCCCATTTATTTTCCCATGTCAACTTCAAGTAAGCTATGTGCTACCTTGGACAACAGGCATCCTCATATGTGGTACCCGAAAGCCCGAGAAAAGAAGCGTAATGTGTTTTTACATGTTGGCCCTACAAACAGTGGGAAAACTTATAGTGCTCTGAAGAGACTAGAAGCAAGCTCTTCAGGTACTATTTTGATCAACCTGTACTAAAGAACGTACTGTTACCATGGTTGCTGAGTTCTCTTCAAATTTTGTAGGTGTGTACTGTGGACCTCTGAGATTGTTAGCAAGAGAGATAGCCCAAAGGTTAAACAAAGTTAACGTCCCTTGTAACTTGATTACTGGACAAGAAAGGGATGAAATTGAAGGTGCAAAACATAGCTCAGTGACAGTTGAGATGGCTGATGTGACAACCGACTATCAATGTGCTGTTATTGATGAAATTCAGGTACTTAAAGTAACACTCATTTGTAGACTGCTATGATGGGATATCAGAGATGTTTATAAATAACTACATATACTAAGGTAGAGGCTTGTGCATTTGATTTTATTTTTTAATAAATGATCAAAACAATTGTGTTTCTCGCTGTCAATAAAGAGTTATCTGGAATATCCCCCATCATTCTAATTTTGTCTTATTCCTTGGGATAGATGGTTGGCTGTAAATCAAGAGGTTATTCATTCACACGTGCACTTCTGGGGCTTTGTTCAGATGAACTTCATGTCTGTGGTGACCCAGCTGCTGTTCCCCTTATTCAGCGAATTCTTGAAGCTACCGGTGATGTAGTTACGGTAATCTAGATTAACTAACCAAATGGACAATACTGCTACAGTAGACTTATATATTATTATTTTTTGTCCATATATGATAGTTGTGAATTCGAAGTGTGTTAAGGTTGCCAACCATGTTTCTGCCAGTATACTACCATTATGAAGTTAGATTTCTTGACATGGACATTTTTATGGTTGTGAACCATGTTTCTGCTAGTATACTACCATTATGAAGTTAGATTTCTCGACATGGACAGACATTTTTTTGGGTTCAAGAAAGAGATATGATGTAGTTACCTATTATGTGAACAAAACAATATCTGTATCTTGCAAGCCGTAGCCAACTTTAAGCTTAAGTATTTCAATTCTCTCCAATCTGGTTTAATGTATGCAGCACTTTTCTGGCACTGTCGCATACTCAAATATTGCTTCGTTCATATTTATATACATTAAATATCATATTTCGTGGATAACACCATCTGTTATACCAATCAATTAGACCCTTGCCCTATTTAGGCCATGTTTGGATCTCATTCTCATAGTGGTTCTGGATAGTGATATGGAATCTGGATTCTAGATTAAACAAATGAGGGCTGTTTAAATCTCATTTTCATAATGCTTATTGCCTTCGCATAGTGAAATTTCAAAATAGGGTTTGGATAGATAGTTAAGTGTTTGGATCTCCTAAGATCCAAACAGGGCCGTAGATTGTAACTGTCTTGTCTAGTACCTCATGTGATCACATACAAGTGGCATGGACATTGACACATTCTCCAAAATACAAATTTTAACCACTATTATCAATTTTAATATGTTTAAAATCTTTCTAAGAAAATATTTATCTATGCAGTACTTTCGTGTGCCTAATCTAACGCTAATAAATGCTGACCGTTGTAACAATCACAACTATAGAGTAAACCAATCTGGGAACCTTCTTCATGGGAAGATAACGTGCAGTCTTATGCAGCTCTGGTTGGTGATATGCCATTATGCTGCTGTTTTTTATATGCAAAGAATATACAAGTGGATTTGAGATGGCTTTGTCCTTGCCCAAATGAATTTATTTTTCTGCATAATACTCCCTTAGTTCCAAATTATAAGTCGTTCTGGATTTTCTAGATGATGCATACGAAATTTATGTATTTATGTATATAGAAAAGCAAGAATGAATTATAATTTGGAATGGAGTAATTTTTATTTCCTTGATAATGCTAAATTGCTGATACAAGCATATAACGAATGTTATCTGGCAAGTATCCAAATCTACAGATCCTGTATTTTTGAGCAGGTTCAGTATTATGAGAGACTATCTCCTTTGGTTCCTCTGAAGTCTCCACTTGGGTCTTTCTCTAACATCAAGGCAGGAGATTGTTTAGTAACATTTTCAAGACGTGGAATTTATACTCTCAAGGTTGGTATGGTTGAACTGGCCATTGCAGCATTGCTTCATATTGCCTGGTGTACTCCACATATCCAAGAAATAAACATAAAATGTCCTTCAAAGTTCTTGAAAAGCATAAAACAAATACAGTAAAGCTTAGGAAATGAGCAAAATCAGGCATCTGAGGATAGTTGTTTCTATATAGCAACCATCAAAGTATGTTTGTTTTCCTTATGGTTTTCATAAGCCTTGCCAATTGAATACTCCATGTAAACTGAAGTCCGTGAAACAGATAATTTAAATCCACAAGCATAAAAAAAGTGGAGCCGTTAAACCAGGTGTAGATCCAATGCACAAAGGATCAAGGACCAGCAATGGAGTTACCTCGACAACGCCTGCTAACTTTTTTCCCTATGTCTGCACATTAAAACCTTGAAAACACATCCTCGTATTGATCTACAGATAACAGATTAGAATTCATTATCATTAAAAAAGATATCCAGTAGATGAAGTGAATATGAAGTTTCTGGCACCTTTCTTATTTTGTAAATTTTCATGCATTCAGAAAAGAATTGAAAGGGAGGGAAAACATCTTTGCTCTGTGGTCTATGGTTCATTGCCACCAGAAACTCGAACAAAGCAGGTATTTGCTTACATCTGGCTATTTACTTTGTACTATACTATTATACTTTTGCCGCATTGATGCCGCATGTTCCATATATTAAGATGAATAGCAGCATGTGTAAGATGTTACTTGGGTAATACTCAATGATAATCATACAGGACCAACCAATATTGATGCTGGACGTTAAAGTACACACACAATTAATGTCATAATAACTCACAAGCTCATAATTTCAGCCAGGATTTCAAGATTTTGTGAGTCATGTTTGTAGTTTTTTTTTTGTCATAGAAGTAACCTTTGCTGGTGGCCATGCGTGAATTAACCTATTCCTTAAGCTTGCAGGCAACAATGTTCAATGATGATACCAGTGACCTTAATGTGCTAGTAGCTAGTGATGCTATTGGAATGGGTCTTAATCTGAACATTTCTAGAATTATTTTCTCTACAATGATGAAGTTTGACGGCTTCTGCAACAGGGAACTAACTGTGGCCGAAATCAAACAGATTGCTGGTATTGAATTTTCTTCTTATGTTTTACCTCCAGAAGTTTCCTTTTCGCCCTTTTGTTTTCCTTTGATTCACAGGCTGTTGAGCATCAGTTTGGGCACATCTTACGTGTTTTAACTTCCTTCTTTCTGTAGGCAGGGCTGGGAGATATGGGTCTAAGTTCCCTGTTGGAGAAGTGACCTGTCTATATGCTGAAGATCTCCCATTGCTGCACTCGTCTCTGAAATCAGCTTCCCCCATTATAGAGGTACTCTCTTTACTGCACACTAGATTACTTTCCAGCGATATGAATGCAGCAAGAAACTTTGTATAGTTCATAATTAGCACAACCAACCACAACTGCTGACTTTGTTTCTCTGCAGCGTGCTGGACTTTTCCCCACATTTGATTTGTTATCTTTGTATTCAAGATTACATGGTACTGATTTTTTTCACCCTGTACTGGTAAGCTAAATAAACCATCTCTCATGCTATGTGTAAAATACCTCAATACAAACACATACTTTGTATTCTATAACTGATTGTCAACAGCAAAGTTACATGTTTTACTTGACAAAGAATTTAATGGTGGTACTGTGATAACCATTTAGCTGGGATACTATAAGTTCATGTGCTATTTTTCATATCCATCAGAAGTTTCAAGTTTCTAGCACCATAAAAACTCAGTCCTGAGGGAAGAACTCTCCTGGATTTTGCACTAAAACGAAACAACTCGTGAGCAGTGGCGGAGCTTGGACCAAGATTTAGAGGGGGCCAGGTGAGTTTTAGGAGGGGCTAATCTAAAGCAAAAACACCTAATCACTACCGAATTACTGTAGCACTAATGGAGATTACATAAATTAAGGGGGGGGCCGTGGCCCACTTTGGCCTCAATGAAGCTCCGCCCCTGCTCGTGAGCAGGACCGAGAAAACCACCCAGATCCCAGATACCATTAGTTTCAGCACTATAGCTGCTCCATAATTCTTTAGGTTGTTGGTTCAAGCAGATATGTCGCAATCTTTTGCATTGGCGTCAATTGCATTTCCTTCACAATATTTTCATTTCTTTTGAGGTATCTGTGTATTTGTTCAAACTTCTGCTGCTCAGCTTGAGTTGACTTGCTCAGAATATTGAAGTAGAGTTGCCTTTCGTATGTCTACATTGTATAGGAGGAATATAAATGGTGGAATAGGCTATTGTATTTCTGAGTCTCATGGGCAGATTATATAGGTGTACATTGCTTAGGAGACAAGAACGCTCCCTTAGAGATAAGGCAAGGCAAACCGGGATTACATAATCCTAACAATGTTTTCTGATCGTCCGATTAATCGCTATTAATCGTGATTAATCGTCTTGATTGGTACTTAGCACTCGATTAGGCGCTTCGATCAGATCAGAGCGATCAGAAAACTGATCGTCCGATTAATCGTCCACTAATCACGATTAATCGTCCTATTAGCTGTCTGATCGATCAGAATTAAAAAGACAAACGGGCTGCTTCAGGTAATGGGCTTTATTTATTTGGGCCAGGCCCATTAGGGTTTTTTTATATCTCATCCCCACTCTCTCTCTCCTCACTCCTCAGTCCTCACTCCCACTCCAGCCGCCAACAGCAGCTGCTGAGCTCTCTTCCTGCTGGTCGTTGTCTACTATATAAATATATAGTACTGATGCTCATTGTCTACTATAGTCTCGATGCTCATTGTCTACTATATAAATATATAGTATATGGTATCTATACCATACATATATGATATATAGTCCTACTATATGCTGGACGATTATATGGACGATCAGACCGATCAGAGGTCAATTAATCGTCCTGATCGGTCCTAGAACGATTAGAAACGATCAGCCGATCAGAAAACATTGGATCCTAATCTCCATATCTGGAGATATCATCTCTTGAATAGCTTGTATCATATTTAGTTTTATCCCACTAAATGTATACTAGTGCATTCTGGCTCTTTGCAGTTACATCTTATGGTCAGAAAATGTGTATTAGTTTTCATTTTGTTGGGCTGCAGGAACGTTTCTTGGAGAAGGCTAAACTATCACCAGACTATTTTATTGCTGATTGTGAAGATATGTTGGTAAGTTTTTCCATAAGTACCTTTTTCTTTATTGGGTCAAATTTTCTACAAGGAACATTGTATACAATCAAGATGAGATCATTTGGGTAGAAATAGACTGAATGCCTGCTGAAAAAACAGTGACATTGTATTATCCTTAAATTCATAACAATATGAACTTTCCTAGGTAGAGTATGTTTTCTGTTAAGTTGCAAGTATCATATTTCGTTAAGTATTGTTTCTTTTATTGTTTTAACAGAAGGTTGCTGCTATTGTTGATGATTTCCCTCTCGGATTGTATGATAAATACCTCTTCTGTATCAGGTGATCTATATTACTGTGATACTGTACCAACTGTCCTCTTGTATGTATTTTTGAATTGTCTTGCTTCACAAATCACAATTCTTGTGAACTACTGTTATCTAATTACTTTCCAACCCATATTGCAGTCCAGTGGACATACATGATGATATATCTGTCCAAGGACTAGTTCAGGCAAGCATTTCTATCTCATTATTTTTCTTTGCTATATTTTTGTGGAACTAGGACACATATTTCTAATTTCTTCAATATGCAGTTTGCAGGAAATTATGCAAGGAAAGGCATTGTTCGACTTAAAGAGATATTCACACCAGGAACATTACAGGTTCCTAAAACAGACAATCAACTAAAGGAGCTTGAATCAGTTCACAAGGTTATTTATTTGCACCTAAATTCTTGCTGCTAGTAACTTCACATACCTGAACCATGAGCAGGATTTACATCCCCGAATAATATCACAATCATTGATGCCTTGTATATATTTATTTTATCATTTTTTCTTGTTCTTTTCGTTGGTGTCTCATGTTGGGTTTCAACTCTAGCCTACTGCAATTATCCTGAGACTAAAAGGCTTTGTTGTTGTTGTTGTAGTAGTAGTAGTAGTTACTTTGTAACTTGTCAGTTCATAGCCATTTACTGTATATATTGTCAGCATTCTTCTGAATACAAATTCTTCTCAGTACTCTAAATTTGTTGCATTGAGATTAAGCATCATTTATTATGGTGATTACTTCAGGTCCTAGAGTTATATGTGTGGTTAAGCTTCAGAATGGACGATTCCTTTCCAGACCGTGGAGTGGCTGCCTCTCAAAAGTCAATCTGTAGCATGTAAGTTCTTAGATCCATCTAGAGCTCTTTTTGGCCATTCTGTAGATCAATTCTGTCGAGTTTTTGTCTCTGGTAACATCAGGTTGATCGAAGAATATCTGGAGAGGTCAGGATGGCAGCCACAAGGCAGAAGAAAGTTTTTGCATGGAGCACAAAAGCTGCTACAAGAATACGATGCCTCGCAATTGTATGATCTCTTTAATCTCCAGTAATGTCTGGTGTTATTTTCAATGTCTGAGATAACCGTGCAAACCTATTCCACACGAAATAGACTTTTCATCTTCAATTAACTCCACAATATATATATATATATATATATATATATATATATATATATATATATATATATATATATATATATATTACTTGCCTCTGTTCCAAACTGTAAGTCGTTCTGACTTTTTTAGTTTGCTATGCACCTAGAAATGTATATCTAGTATGCAGCAAAAGATATGTATCTAGAAAAGCGAAAACAACTTACAATTTGGAACTGAGGGGGTACTGGGGTAGTATGAGAGGGTGCATTAAAGCTTGAACCTTGAAGAACACTGCTAGATTCCCTAGAGTTACATGCACATCGTAGGCTGTATTGCTACACTGCGTCATGTATGGAACCATTAGCTGTCTCGAAGGCAGCTTGACCTCTTGATATGTTGTCGAAAGCTGTTCTTGGTAACTTTTTCATATTTCTCTCCACCAATAGAATGTTCCTGCATTCATTTTTAATCATTGTTCCCTATGTAGTTTTTTTAGTCCTTCAAGTAACCATCTTGGTGTTAATGAACAGGCACAAATATTTTCAAGAAGTCAACCCAGGACCAAAGTAGAAGGCCTATACCGGAAAATGAGTGTCACAGCTTTTCAGTCCAGATTTGAGGAACCATCCAGGGCATTTGCGTTCTGCCTTTCTCATTGCTTATGGATCATCGGCACAAAGTGAAACATCTCGGATGACAGAAGAGATAGTGGACTCATCTCAAACCGTGATCATCTACATTGATTTGGCAGCTCGCATTCCCATCGACCAGATTATGTTCAACCATTAGCACTTTTAGACCCAAATGAAACTACACTCTAGTGTAAAGTCGTAAGGAAAATAGAGACGTGAGCCCATGACAGGGCCGCTTGTGAGCCAGAGATTGCATATTAACAGGCACGCAGACAGTACTTGTGCATACTAATCTGAGTTCCATGAGCAGCAGCAATGGCGGCTGTGTAATCCTGTATATAAAGAGAGGGACAATAAATTTGCTTGCGCTGTTATATTTATGTATTCACTGACACTTTAGTAGACATTTTGCATGCACTAACTAATAGCTAATGGCCCGTGAGTAGCTTTGTACATCTTTTCAGATTATTTTTTAAGTATCACGATGTTACATTGCTGATGAGTTGCAAAATGAAGTTCAAAAAGATGACGGTGAGGGCAAACAAACTGCAAAAAATGGTTCTCTCCTAAAACAACCGTTACCCTGACTTAATCCATTCTAGCATTGTATTGCCACAAGGTATTTTTCCAGAAAGGACCAAAAATATTTAGTAGTGGGCTATCAACCCAAAGAAATGGTATCTACGGTTACCACTAAATCGGAGACAAGCGATGCTGCATTCACCCTCTTTCCAAATCAGTGTCACCATACTACTCAGTGGCCCATTTGTTGTATTGCAGCGGAGAAGGACGGAGAAGGTAGTGCTCCCTTTCTTGCCTGCGTACCTTGACACCGCCAAGGAAGGGAGGTTACTGAAAATCCTGTAGAGTTTTCATGTTGTTTTTAAACACAAAGATCACAGTTAACGAGATAAATGCAGATGCTATTATAGCAAAATTATCCAGCTAAACCAGAAATTAGCTTGGTGAGGCACAAGGATGTAAAAAAACACAAATGCCTTAAATAGATAACGAAAACTGCCCCATGTTGCTTGTCAAAGGCTCCAAGCAGTTAAAGTTCATCAAAGACAATCATGGTAGTGCATCTTGACATACTGCCCTGGGCACCACCTCCATCAAACAATAGCAGCACGTGTGCTAACCAATGCACCAAGGGTGCACCATGCCCTTTCAACAATGGAACACCAAGAAATTGAGTTCAAACACATTGGTTACAGTAACACAGTACAGTGACAATTAATATTGTAGGTCTGGGCAATGCAAGCAGAGTGAGTGAACATCATCTCCAAACCTACTCATTGCAAGAAAATGCTTAACTGTTACGGGATAACGGGAATCTTACAGGTGGCTTTAAATATAAAGGAAAAAGTTCAAATTGCTCCCTCCAAGTTTGGGCTATGTCAAGATACCCCCCTAAACTAACATTTGGTTCAATTTACTCCAATTTTTTCAATTGGTCCAATTTAGAACTTTTTTTTTTCTATGACAAATTGTGTTTTAGTTCAAATTTTGTGAGGTGATAGAGGACATCATATTTTGTGTTAGAAAAATACATTATGAATTTCCATCATTATGTTCTGTACGATATTGTACCTCTAGTGTTATTTATTATTAAATTTCCTAAGTTATCAAAATAATGGCTGAAAATAATATATATTTTTTAATATAACTCAACGTTCTCTATCAGCTCACAAAATTTGATATTAAAATTCAACTTATACGTGGCTAAACAAAAATACCAAATCTTGTTAAGGGGTGAACTGGACCAACTCAAATAGTTGAGGGAGTAAATCGAACCAAATAGTAGTTTAGGGGATTATCCGGACCAGTGTCAAACTTGAGGGGAGTAATTTGGACTTTTTCCAAATATAAAAGTGAAACCATTAGTGATCAAGCCTTGCCTCTAGATCAGTCTAAGGAAAAACTGTGCACATATGAAAACGAAATGGTAGATACTAGATAGGAGAGAGCAAAGCTATCAAAGCAGTAAAACTATTCTATATCCATCTTTATATTAGTAAACTAACCTTGCCAATTGATCCGGTTCCAATCTGTAAGTTCATGACTGTCCAATGGTATAAAAAACTGCAGGGAGCAAACCATTGTTATGTTATAAAACAAATTCGAATCAGGCATGAACAAATATGTTAGGATTGGTAGGAGTGCACACAAGTGAGACAACATCAGCGGATCAGAAGAAAAGGAAGCAGCTATAACTCTGGACAGGATATATCACAACTCATTAAGGTACAACCATTATTAGGATTGCAGAATTAGTAAAATCCACAGCGCATATTATATACGATTAGATAGTCAAGGTTACGCCAGATATAGTTTAGATATAGTTTCATGCATACTCTTTCATTAGATAGTCAAGGTTACGCCAGAACAAAGCAGCAGGCTCAAAAATACCCAACAAGATAGTTAACTGGTAAATATACGATTAATGCAAGTAGAAAGCAAAGCCAAGATAATTCTTCTTTAACTGAATAAACATTCTACAAAATTTCTAAAATTATCCTCTGAGCAATACTAGTATGCTATAGGCCCAGCACTAAATGATCCTGTGATATGTGGAAATGATGTGTGCTAAGTATCCATTGATGGCGCAGAGAAAATGGAAGTTTCACAGCAGCTGACAAAAGGATGAAAAAGGAAAATGCAGGAAAAGTGGAAAGACAATGCATAGAAATGTTTTAATCCTGTTCTAGAAGTAAAAAAAAGGGCATATTACTCTCTCTTGGTGCTCCGTTTAATAGAAAAATGTAGCTATAACTCTATGGAAATTCGTCTGTTGAATATATGGTCTGGAGAATGGCTAGAATTTGCAAGCCACATGGATAGGCTACAACATTTGAACAAATAAGTATGTTCATGAACAGCAATTCACTCAATCATGAATACAGAAATACTCCTTGAATGTAACTTAGGCACATCACATGATGGTTTCAAGTACATTGTTAGGCTTCACTGACATTAGGGGAATAAATCATGTCCCTGAAGATCCTGAAAAGCATATGCACAACGAGAATGTTATGAACGGTGTTGGGATCGAGAGGAGAGAGTTGAGGTACTGTAGCAACTGTAGATGGCATTACTGCAAACAATCTGGCTATGCAATATGGTGGTGAAAAGTTCCAAGTAAAAACAAGCATATACTGCTTTGATCAACTGGCAAGGGTAAAAGGATAGAGATTACTACAAATCAAGGCAGGATTAAGGAAAAAACTGTCCATCCTTGGTTGCTATGTGCACATAGATAGAAAGAAATGCAAGCAGCCTACGATAAGAAGTAAAATATTCAAGTGTAGAAGGCTAGAGATTAAACAGATTACAGTAGTTTTTCCAGTGTATGCACAGCTCTGGGTACCCTTTTTTCCCCATCTATTCAAGATACTTCACTAGTGTCTGACAATACATCATACTGATCATAGCACTGTCTACCATGACCATCCTCTCTCAAATTAGATGGAACACCACTCATACACCTAGTACCTTCTGTATGCATCCTGAGAAGCTGAATCTTTCTCACTGCTGAAAGCATGTCCATCTTCTTAAGCTTGTCCAGCACAAGATTAAAGGTCTCTTGCTGTGGAGCAAAGCCCTTCAGCACCATCTCCTCCAAGAATAAGCAGGATTGGGTGAGCCTCCCGTTCCGGCATAGCCAGCTCACCAGCAACGTGTATGTGCTGAAATCAGGGGTGATGTCCTTCCGGAACATATGGCATATCAGGAACAGAAGCGTCTTCACCCATTGCCTTCTGCAGCATAGCTTCAGCAAGGGGGTGTACGTCTTGATGTCCGGCTTGCATGACTGTTCCTCCATCTGAACCAACAGTTTAAGTGCCTTCTCAGCCTGAGAGTGATCACAGGCAGCAGAAATCAGGGTGTTATAGGTAGTCAAGTTTGGGGATATTCCGGTTCGGTGCATTTCTTCGACCACACAATTTGCATCTTGCAACCTCCCAGCTCTGCAGAGTATGTATATCAGAGAGTTGTAGAAGGAAGCATCTAGGGCACATCCATCTTGCTTCACCTTGTCAAAAGTATCCAGAGCTTCTTGTGTCCTCCCAGCCTTCCCTAGCGCATGCATCACAATTGTGTATGTGATAATATTTGGAGTGCATCCTTTTATGTGCATCTCATCCAAGATATCATCAACCGTCTGAAAATCTTTCTCCATGCAGTACGCTTCTATCAGGCTCGTGTAAGTTATTACTGAAGGACTGAAACCATGCCGCTCCATCTCCTTCATCGTTTCACGAGCCACCTTCAGCATCCTCGCTTTGCACCAGCCATGAACCAATGTGTTGAAGCTACACTCATCGGGAGGAATTGTCCCCTTCAAAGCTTGGAAGGCACCTCTTGCATGCTTAGCACTCCTCTCTTTGCACAATGTGTCCAAGAGCACATTCATGGCCTTTGTGTCCTTCGCCACCCCAAAGTGATCCATTTTATGGAAAGCATCAATGGCATCACTCCATCGGTTGGCCCCACAGAGCCTCCTCATCACCTTCGTCATGGTCGCTAGTGACACCAACCCCCCAATCTCATGCATCTGGCTGATCAGACCATACATCAAATCAAACTGCTTGAACTTGCCCAATATGTCTACCATCATGTCGTATAAATCGGCACAATGACAGTAGCCTTCCTGAGTTCCCGCCCACATGAAGAACCCAAATGCGGCCACCCAATCATTGCTGAACCTGCTCAAGACCTTCTCGACAAGGCGTGCTGACACCCTGACAGGGCAGCAGTCCATGGCGATCACAATGGCCTCTGGAGAAGCAAACCGGGATCTCAAAATCCTGCTGACCTCATCCACGTCGGCCTCAAATTCGGCAACTTCATGGGATGCAGGGCAGCTGGAAAGGATCGACAGTGGTCTGGATCCTCCACCGGTAGCAGAGCAACCTTGTTCTTCTGAGAAGTCTGATTTGGCCGGGAGCACAAAGTCATCATCACCATTGCCGTCCAACCCGGAACAAGGATCACCATCATTCGGGTTCCTGAACCAGTCGGGCAGGTCAAACCCCACGGTAGAGAAGGATGCTTTCTGAAAACAATCATTTCATTTCTAGTTAAAAAATCAGCAGACAATACACATAAGCATTAATGGTACTAAATTCTTTCGAAGGAACATTGGCAGGATGCTACCGATTCATTTAGCAGATAAATACAGAGTTTAAACCTCATGGATTCTCCCAGTCCCAGGCAGGCCATGAGTTTTAGCATTGATCTTACACTTAACTACATTACATAAAAGATGGGTAATCCCTATCATTATCATTATCCAAAAGAATCCAACAGATAATTTGCAAATTTTGCATCATAACTGTTAAGTGTCATTAGGTTTTCTTTCTCCTTCGATATTCAGTTAAATGCAGGAGAGTGAGTCACCTTATGCTTGCAAGCAAATTCGTCGAGCTGTGATGGGAACATCCCAAGCTGCTCCTTCATGACATCGGTCCTGACCTTGGCCACATTCTCCCCGACCAGCAGCAACTGGCTCTGAAAGTTCCCATCAATACTCTCATCTCATCTTCCAAATGGAGAAAAAAAGACCACGGATCTCTTATATTTAAAACAAGCATAAGAGCTGCACATACGAGAGTAGCCGCCACATTCTGCAAGCCAGCGATTCCAGGCCGCCGCCTCATGCTTCGCAATGGCGACAACGGAGGCGAGGACGACGAGTTCGAGGCGCCGGACGCGAATGGAAGGCGAGCTCGGCGTCGTCTGTGAGGGCGAGCCGCCGGCGAGGGCAGGGGAGGCCCAAGAGCCGGCGGAAAGGGCCGGAGCGCGTGCAGGCCGCGCCGCGCTGCTTCCTCGGAGAAGCGCTCCTCCGGCTCCCTGCCTTTTGCACTGCGGGCGGGGAGAAAAACCCGCTCTCTCCTCACCCGCTCCCTAGTCTCCCTCGCGTCGGTCGTCCGTCCTCGCGCCCCTCTCCGCCTCTCTCGTCTACGTGCCCACCCGCCGGCAACTCGCCTCCGTGCCTACCAGCCGGCAGCTCGTCTCCGCGCCCACCCACCGGCCGCTCGTCTCCGCCGAGCTTGCCTCCTCCTTGCGCCGCCACAACTTGCCTTCCCCTCGGGTTGGTAGCGGAAGCCGGAGGGAGCTGGAGGGAGCCGGCCGAAGCAGTGGGGACTGGGGAGCGGGTTGAGGCGGGCCGCGTTTGGCAAAGCTCCAGTTCCAGCTTCAGCTTACTCTCTGAGAAGAATCACTCTTAACCAGTCAAACCTTCAAAACGTCAACTGGGATCAGCGGAGAATCACTTCTCCATTTACACTAGAAGGTGGGAGAAAAAAATCTGTTTTTCCGGATTTTCTCCAGCTCCCTATTATACCTGCTTCCTCCTACGAATCTTATGGAATCACTCCACCAAAGAATCGAGGAGCGGAGCTTTACTAAACGGACCCTTGAGAGCGCTGCCAAAGCAGCCCGAAAGCCCACCAAAGCACATCTGGGCCGCTGGGCGAAGGCAGGAATTTCATACAAAATCTCTTTCACAAATAATGATGTCACCCTACTAACTTTCGACTACTTAATACAATCTGTGCAAGCATCAATATATTGTTATTTATTACTCGTATGTCGTCTTACAATTCAATCTAATTCTATTGGTTTTTTTTATTGATTGCCTTGCCTAATTTTAATAAGAATGGGCATAAGAATGTGTAGGTTTAACTCATAAAGTAACCATTTTCTTTCTAAGACATACAAGGTATCCTTCTAATAATATATAAATCCGCATAGATCTTATCCTAGCTGGTTTTATTGACAGTTTGAACTTACGCGACCTCACATCAAGCTCGAAGAGTAAATTAGACGACATAGGTCAAATAAATTTTCACAAAAACTTATATATATATATATTTTTTTCAAAAATAAAGTATATTGATGTTTTTTGAACATACAAGATCATAACATCCTAAAATCAAAGTTTGATCTTAGAAAAATATAGCTCCGAAAATCTATCTTTTGGCATTTAGGTTCAACTTATTTGAATCTTCTTTGGTTTTAGTATTTATTTTTAATTGATGCACTCCTTATCTGTAACAGTTAGTCGAAGTTGACGATGTAGAAGAACAAGTAACCTTAACGACAAGTCGACGGCACAAGCATCATTTGATTAGTTATTGTCGCTTCATTCTGTTTATGATCATGTTAGTATAGGCAACATGAACTAATACCCGCGGTCCAAAAATAATTTACGACTGCCTCCTTTTTAAAATATCAATTTTAGAATCATCTAAAGTCAAATAACTATCTTAAGTTTGCGCTTTATAAAGAAAAATAATGTTGTACTCCATATTATAAAAATATATTTCATGGTGTATAAGATATTTGGTTTTATACTTGAGGAAGAGAATAGAGCGGTGTGACCTTTATCACATGGCCGAAGAAACCCATCACAAGGTGACAACATAAACTGTAGAAGTCAGGCCCGTCTTAGATGGGTGGGCAACCGGTGCGATGGCCAAGGGCCCATGCCACTGGAGGGCCCAGGAGTATACGGTGTGTATACATATAATACTTAGTATATATGTACTTAGGCTATTCAAATAAATCTAAATGCCCATATACTTAACACAAGTCTAGCAATCAAGAATTAGCTTGCTATCGCTCATATTATGATATTCAATCATTTCCAATCGTTTTTAACATATGTTGGAAGTGAACTCTTATTAGTAATACTATATATACTTAATCATTATATTAAGGGCTTGTTCGGTATGGCTTCTTCTCAAATGCTTATTGGAGCACAAGCACTTGAGGAGGAGCTTCTTAGATGCGTATTGGAGCACTTTAGGAGGAGCCACAAACATGCCCCTTAATCACAAAAACTGGCTCCGGACTTCTCTACTATTTACGACTTACGAGAAAACAGCTCCTCTTCCTAAAGTGTTTGGTAGGACTCCTCTAGTTTCTCTGCATAAGCCGGTGTTGCAACTAAAGCTATGTCAAGTAAGCCTTAAGAAATTAAATTGTTAGGCTCTTGTCGCTTCCTTGACCATGAAATTATCGAGACGGCCCTGGTAGAAGTTGGCCCAGGTGATAAAGGTCGGCCTTCAAGTCACATGAGTTCATTCTTTTTCCCCCATTTTTCTTCTCAAAATGCATGTTGTGATTAACTCACCGTAGTTCTGTGCTTTCAATATTCCACGAAAAACAAATTATGAACCCTCCTTATATCTCAAAAATAAATTATGAATCCACGAAAGTATATGCCCTCTAGTCTTAAAATTAGCAAAGATCAAAAGTTTACAGCATCCAAGTTAGCCCACCCTTAATCCAAGTGATGATGATGATGAATCCATGAAAGTATCTCTGCTCTCCTTGTAATTATGTCTTAGTTTCCTCCAAGCAGTAAACCTGCCTATCCTAACATTTATCTTCTGTGGTAGATAATGTTTTGTTCCGAATTTCAGCATGCCAAATAATGACGTTTTCCAACCTTTTAGCGTCTTCTAATCAAGAATGTGTCTAACGACCGATCAGAATTGCCAAGGTCACTCTCACGTCGCAGTCTTGAAGATCATTAGAACTATTCCATCTTCACAGTATTGAAGATCATTAGAACAAGAGGACACCCCGCTCGTTGCCACGGGACTTTTTTTTAAGTAATAATGGTTGAGCTTATCCAGTGGAAGAATCATGTTGTGCTTATCCAATAGAAGAATCAAATAAAACATTTATATAGTTTTAGATTGAATTATAGGAAAATGTATGCTGAGCAAAAAAAATATAGTACAACATGAGACAAAAGAATCGTAATTGCAAATAGTGAAAGATGTTGTAGAACTTATTAGAAAGATGATGTGCCATTTAGTGGGTATGATATGTGGATGGCTTGCATATAGAGAATATTGAAAGGTAGTGTGATTTGCTTTTATAGGAGACATAGGTATAGATATGGATATAGATAGACGATAATTAGATATAGATGTGATGTCAACA
The DNA here is from genome assembly GCA_038502445.1 of Eremochloa ophiuroides. Taxonomy (NCBI): domain Eukaryota; kingdom Viridiplantae; phylum Streptophyta; class Magnoliopsida; order Poales; family Poaceae; genus Eremochloa; species Eremochloa ophiuroides. The sequence goes on from JAHLJS010000002.1 coordinate 10,581,696, forward strand.
CAGATTCCATGTCAGCTATCAGATCACAGTTCACAGCACACAGTACGAGATACAGGTTACGCAAGTCCGCGCCACGGCGCTCCAAACACATCAGCACGTGATCGAAGGGGGACAGGACGACAGCATGCAATGCAAATAAGATCGATCGATGCCATGCCAGCCGGCCGGCCGACGATCGAGTTGAGGCATGCATGGAGTAGCTTATATTATTAACTTAACTGAGGTCGATCGATCAGCTGACGTCGATCAAGACGAGAGCTATATATATATATAGCCTAGGCGACGCTGCGGTTGAAGCCGAAGCAGGAGCAGCCCTGCGCGACGTCGTCGACGGGCGTCATGCCGCCCTTGCCGCTGCTGGTGTCGATCCTCTCCAGCAGCGCCACCACCTCCGACATCTCCGGCCGGTTGTCCGGGTTCCCGTCCCAGCACCGCAGTCATGATGTCCGCCATCGCCCGGGGACAGCACCTCGGGATGTCCGGCCGGATGCCCTGCATATATGCACGAGCAGAGAGTTCAGTGGAGATGCCGATCGAGCAAACATGAAAAACATGTAATGCGCGCGTTCACGGCCGGCGGCAACGGCAAGCTAGGTAGCGCGCGCACCAGCTTGACGACGTGGTAGGAGATGTCGGCGAGGCTGTAGTTGGGGTAGGCCATGGCGCAGCAGTAGGTCTCCCAGAGCAGGATGCCGAAGCTGTAGACGTCGCACTTGTGGTCGTAGGGCTTCCCCTGCAGCACCTCCGGCGCCATGTAGCCCAGCGTGCCCGTCTGCCCCGTCACCTCGCAGCTCTGCGCCTCCACGCGCGCCACGCCGAAGTCCGCGATCTTCAGCGTCCGCTTCCGGTCCAGCAGCATGTTCTCCGCCTTCACGTCCCGGTGCATGATCTTCTTCGAGTGCAGGTAGCTCAGCCTGCATATATATATATATATATATATATCATCGATCCCGTCGTCGTCGTGACCGCGCGCCATCATCAGCGGCAGACATCAGCTGTATATATACTCACCCTCTGGCGAGATCGAGCGCGAGGCGGACGACCTTCCTGTAAGAAAGCTTCTTGTCGCGGTGGTTGTACAGCAGCGTCTTGAGCGTGCCGCCGTGCTGGAAGTCGACCACGACGACGCAGCAGCACTCGTTCGGCGAGGAGGAAGAGGAGGCAGTCGAGGCCGACCCCTTCTTGGGGATCTTCAGCTGGGCCGTCCCCATCGACGCGCCCACGAACTGCATTATTGCATTGCATGCGGGCAAGTTTCGTCGTTCAGGGATCGATTCAGACGGGCAGCACGGTGAGTGAGCAGAGCTCCAACTCCAAATAATGTAACTCGAAGATAAGATGGCCGTGAATTTATTTTGCTTACGTAACCTTAGTGACGTTGGGGTGGTCAAGCTTCTGCCAGACGGCCACCTCCTTTTCGAAGGCCTCGCGGTGCTTGTCCTGCCCACTCCCCCAGTCCAGAACCTTCACTGCATCCAAATTCCAAATACAATGTGTCAGGGTCAATATATAACCCCAGTCCAGAATCTTCGTTCACTGCATCCAAATACAATGTGTTATGGATATAGCAATAATATCAAACCATGTAGTACCTTTCTAAGATAACTTTCTAAATAATAAATTGACATCTTGTATTTTTTAAAATCATTTTTAAAGTAGATCCATAGATAATATTACTATTATTTGTATTCTTTAATATAGTTATTATAGAAAATATTTTCATGCCATGTGTGGCTAGGAGAAAAGGCTATGTTTGGTAGGGCTTAATGCGGGGCTAATTTGTATGACTGATTTGTTGTAAGACAAAAACATTGTTACTAGTACATGGCTGAAAGAGATAAATTTATCCGGGAGTCCTCAAAGTTGTCATTCTGTGTCAAATAGGTCCCTAAATTTGAAAACTGCACATTTAGCTCCGCAAAGTTGTCACTTTGTGTCAAATAGGTTTCCAAAGTTGTCACTCCATGTCAAATAGGTCCCCAAAGTTGAAAAAAATACACATTTAGCTCCCCAAAGTTATCACTTTGTGTCAAATAGGTCCCTAAAGTTGTCACTCTATCAAATAGGTCCTTTTTAATAGATATTTTTAATTATTTTTATTCTATTAAAAATGATTAAAAATAAAAATAATCTATAAAGTTGGCGCGACCAAAAGAGTTAGGTCTACAAAACCTTTTGGCTCCGGTTATTTTTAAAATATCTATTAAAAATAATTGAAAATAAAAAATGTTCTCTAAAGTTGGCGTAACAAAAAACGTTAGATCCGTAAAATCTTTTTGGCTTCGATTATTTTTAATATCGTTCCTGTATTTAGACTAGACAGAATGTACTATATTTAATCTTTTTCAATAAATATTTTTAAAATAACCGAAGCTAAAAAGATTTTACAGATCTAACGCTTTTGGTTACGCCAACTTTAGAGATCATTTTTTATTTTTAATCCTTTTTTAATAGATATTTTAAAAATAACCTGAAACCAAAAAGGTTTTGTAGACCTAACTCTTTTGGTCGCGCTAACTTTCGGGATTATTTTATTTTTAATCAATTTTAATAGAATAAAAATAATTAAAAATATCTATTAAAAAAGACCTATTTGACACAGAGCGACAACTTTAGGAAGCTAAATGTGCAGTTTTCAACTTTGGGGACCTATTTGACATAGAGTGACAACTTTGAGGAGCTAAATGTGTAGTTTTCAATTTTGGGGACCTATTTGACACCGAGTGACAACTTTGGGGACCCCCGGTGAATTTATCTCTAGCTAAAAAGTATGGCTCCGAGCTGATTTGTTGTCGTTAGAGAAAAACATTGTTATATAGCTAAAAAGTATGGCTGATTGTGGCTGATAAAATCAAGTGAACGTAGCAAATGAAATACTCTATGTTCACTTCCTTCTAAATTAAGATGTTTTGATTTTTTTAGGTACATAAAACAGTAATTTGGAATGGATGAAGTAGATCTCAGGTGGAAATTTAGCTACTCAATCTGGACTCACGGGAGCTCGTTAGCTTAAATGCTAGCGGGTTGTACGTACTCAAATCGACAAAAATTTGGGCCCATAAGCCTTCTATCGCCCCGGCCCGATAACTGCAAATTTCGGTTTTTTTTTTTTACCCCAATCGGTGACATGATCGAAGCACGCATCTTCAAACTTCAAACACATCTAAGAAAAGGACAGGTGTTCGCAGTTCACATTGCAAATTTGTGCGCGCACGTACGTATACGAACCTGCGACGTCGTGGCTGTCGTAGGTACCGCGGTAGACGACGCCGAAGGTGCCCTGCGCGATCTGGGTCTGGATGTCGAGCTTGCCGAGGTCGATCTCCCACTCGAGCAGCGGCGTCTCCGGCCGTGGCGACGCCGACGACCGCTGCGACCGCTGGTGCTCCAGCCACACCTGGGACCGCGTCTTCTCCAGCTGGAAAGTCCAGGTTCTTGAGGTCGATCTTGTCCGCCCGCACGTACATCTCGTTGTCGGCCCCCGCCCTCACGAACACCCCAACGCCTTCGGCGGCGGCGGCGGACCCGTTGCTGCTGCTCCCGAAGCTGCGGCTGCGGCCGCGAGCAGCGCCGCCGCCACCGCCGATCGGGGCGATGGAGGCCCCGGCATAGGACGACATGGCTGCACACGACATGCACACGTATACACCCATAATTCTCGCCAAAAGCCGAAGCTAGGTAAATTATAATGCATGGTGGTCAGATCGATTCGAATAGCACGCATGCATGCATTATTAGGATTTGTAGTGCTCGATGATGATGATTTCGCATGCGTGGCAGGGAGCAGGGAAGGGATGAATATTGGCCGGGCATACCTAGGGGATGCTCGTCGCCGGCGAAGCGCGCCCCGACGAAGACCTGGCCACGGGCGGCGCCGCTCGCCCTTACGTGTCGCCGCAAAGGAAAGAGAGGCCGAAGGAGAGAGAGAGAGAGTGGGAGGAGGTGAAGGCGTGGAACGGTACCCCGGGCGACGCGCTCGTTACTTCCGGAACTCCGGATGGCTCATCTCTTCTTGTTCCTTCAGCGAAATGGTAAAAGCAAACAAACTGCTTGGGTAAATACATTTCAGATTATTTCTTTTCCAGTAAATGCTTACTCTGGATAAGATTTTATAGTTTTGTGGTCTCCTTGCATTGATAACGTTAACCGCGTGTAATCATGATTATATTAACCTCCAATATTATCTTCTACTCCCTCCATTCCAAATTGTAAATCGTTCAAGAATCTTGGAAAGTCAAACTATCTCAACTTTCACTAAAATTATAGAGAAAAAATATAAAGAATTATGACACCAAATAAGTGTACCATGAAAATATATTTGATGAAGAATCTAATGATACTTAGTTGATATTGTAAATATTATTATCTTATTATATAAAGTTGGTCAAAGTTGAGAAAGTTTGACTCTCCAAGATTTTTGAAATAACTTACAATTTAGAATGGGGGGAGTATAATTTATTTAAAACTTAGATGGGATGTGAGATATGCACTCCTGATTATTAGGAGCCCTCATATCATTATCTTCAAAAACTATAATTGCGAGTCTATAATATCAATCCGTTGTATAAACAGATGCATATAAGTTTCTGTTGAACACTCAAATTTGGCCGCCTCGATACATCCAATTTATGATGTTGTCAAAATGTATAATGGACATCACCATTGCGTCCGTCTCGTCGAGCTGATCGAAAAACATATATGGTTTGCATCGTTCGATGTCCGGACGAAGGAGTTACGCCCTCACGAATATGCCGTCACGCCAGAAGTTCCGACTAAACTTCCGACACAACTTCCGACCTAAGTCGGAAGTTCCGACCCTCCGGAAGTTCCGACAGGCGCCGGAACTTCCGACAGAATAGGCTAGGCCGGGTTTGGGACCCGGCTAGGCCGGGTTTGGCCCCTGTGCTGGGCCCCGGCAGCATGCCACGTGTCATCACAAGAGGCCGTGCGAAACCCGGCTTGGCCGGGTTTGGATCCCGGCTTGGCCGGATTTGGTCGAGTCAGATCCGATTAATAGATCTAATCGGTTTTTGGCAATGTTTTAACGTGGGAAACTTGGAGAGTAAGTCTTGGAGCGGTTTCCTATTGGGATAAGACCACCCCCCTCTATATATATGGAGGATCATGGCCGATTGAGATCTTAACCATCCAATCGTCAAAATACATCTATCAAGTAGACTTTTCGGTGGTTCACCCCCTTTATCTTGCTATTCGGCTCGACTCTCCGCGAGTTTAGTCGGCGCTCTAAGCAGCCTCCGCGGTTTCCTAGGGCAACCTCTTCGTGCATCTCTCCGACGGATCTTTCCGAGAGGTGTTCGGGAGTATTCCGGCGAAGGACGGGCGCTACATCGACCATCAACGTCCTCTGCTTAGTTACCGGTCGTCCCGACGACTAAATACCTCAATCCCTAGCTTTCCCGGCATCACCCGAGGAAGTCGGCCCAGCCGGTTCTTCAGAACCGGCCAAGCCGGAAAAATCAGCTCAGCCGGTTTCAAAACCCGGCCAGGCCGGAAAAGTCGGCCCAGCCTGGTTTGAAACCCGGCCCAGCCTGTTTTCGCAGGTGTGCAGTTTTGCTCTGTTTCGCTTCCTGTGCGACGTGTGCGATCTAGCACCTGCTGATGTGTTGTCCGGAAAAGGCGTCAACAGTTTCAAAAGCAAATCTTCTCATCGTCCCTCTCTCCTGGAATGCCATCACTTGATTTCATTTGAAAACTGTCCCTGAAATTTGATCTCTATAAATTATCCATTTTCAATAGTGGATGACAATCTACAGCCTATATAAATCATACCTTTAATCCATCTCCCTCTAAAAATATAATATTTCTACGACTAGGTCTTAGGACGGTCCTAGTGCAATGTTATCCACCACCACGTCTATAAAAATTAGCACGCAGTGATTTGCTAAGTAAATCAGTTACAATGAAAACGGCACGAATGATGGGAAAAATCAGTGCCAAGTGAGAATACAGAGTGCAGAATGCACGTGCTGCATACGTGAGGAGTTGAAGCGAAGTTATACACCAAACATGAATATTCAGAGAGTTCAGATACCGAACTATTAGAGGGGCTTTTTACAAAATTGACTTAGGGAGTGCATTAAGGAGCTCTCTTCCAACTGTTAAAAAAAGAGCTCTTCCAACAAGAGATCTGATCTATATTAGCACCTAAATCCAAAATAGTCTTTGATAGTACTATTTTAGCCTTTAATATATATGGAAGACTCATTTGTGGTACCAAGAGAAACAAATTCCTTTTTTGTACCAAGAGAAACAAAACCCAAACGTGAGCATCATCTCTCCGAAAGACCCATTTGCAAAGAGTTCTCTTTTACCGTTATTGTTAGAGAAGGAAAAAAAAAAGTTTGAGCCAATTGCTTGTAGCGCAACCTAAACATTTTAGGTGTCGTTGATGGATATAGTCTAGAGATGTTATAAGCAATTCTAGAAAATCTACTTGTAAAATGAACACTTCTAGACTATATCCATTTTAGGTGTTGCTTGATGGATATCTAGTGGGTCGGCTTTGAGCGTAACCCAGTTGTGAGCGTCTATGTAATTTTTTTAAAAAAGTTATTGAATGGAACTAATCTTGATCAATCCTAGCAGGGCGATGCTCGATCGAGTCACTGGGCCATCCACATGTTGCTACTCCATCTGATAAAAAAATTATGAAAATCTCATTTTCATTAGAATGGTGAGACAATACTAAGAGCCAGTTTGAATTTATTCAAATTTTATTATCTGCTAATAGTTACTTAGCTAATAACTTATAATACTAGCTACCTAATTATTAGCTAGCTATTAACTCATGAAGATTGGATGCACATATATTAGACAGCTAACAATTATTAGCAGCTACTCTCCTCCGTCCACAAATAAATGCACTTATTTGATTTTTATGATTCTTATTTAACCATTTGTCTTATTTAATTTTTTTAAATAAATAGTATTTGTTTTGTTATGACATATTTTATCATTAGAGATATTTTCATAATCATTTATTTATTTTATTATTTGCACAAAAAATTTAAATAAGACAAATGATTAAACAAGAATCATAAAAGTCAAATAAGTACAGTTATTTGTGGACGGAGGGGGTAGCTATTAACCCAGTTAATTGCCTACTAGTCTAATATCCGTACATGTTTGGATAAAAAATAATTAGTACCAAATAACTAGCTTAATTTTACCCAAACAATAAAACACTAATTTTTATTATTAGTGATAATATCACTAGATTAATCAAACTATGTATTTACACAAATAGATTTAATGATATAAATGATATATTGTTTTTCTATTAAATCCTCGAACTTGCTTGGTTATTTTTTACTCTTTGGTGAGGCAAGTTTTTTATTCTTTTTTAGTACAGGCTATGTGCTTCATGCTAAAGGAGATTGCTTCTCTGAAGAGAGAAAAAAAATAAGAATTGAGAATTTGAGATGATGAACAAAAATATACTGTACTCCAGTTAGAACTACCAAAAGTTCCATTAAACAATCTTCGCAAACGAAGCAAAGGACATAGCCAAAACAATTATTTCACTTTACATAGGAGTTCAGGCAGATATCAAGAGAGGCTGGGCAACAAGGCAAAGGCAGATTCCAACACCCTCTCGCTGGGCTAGCAGCTGGCGGGTATCTCGTAGCCGTGCACCGTGCTCACGAATCCGCCGCCCGGAAGAGCGTGAGGAGGGAGAGGAAGAGGTTGATGACGTCAAGGTAGAGCGCGACGGCGGCCCAGACGTACTCGTCGTAGGAGTAGCGCTTGATGAGGTTGTCGGTGTCGTAGATGATGTAGCCGCAGAAGACGAGCGCCGCCAGCCCGCCGTAGACCATAAGCGAGATGCGGCCGAGCGGGAAGAAGAGCTGGATGAGCGCGAAGAGCATGAGGATCATGACGGCGGCGAACAGGAACGGGCCCAGGAAGTTGAAGTCGTGGCCGCGCTTCGCCGCCCAGAAGGTGTACGCCGTCAGGCTCAGCACCACCACCGCCGTGAGGATCGCCGACTCGAGGATCACCTCCCCTTTGGTGAAGGCGCAGGTGAGGCCGACGGCGAAGCTGATGGCCACCGTGAAGAGGCCCAGCAGCAGCAGGTTCACCGGGTGGTGCTGGTAGTAGTAGTACAGAGGGCACAGCACTGCACGACACACGAACGCACGAGTCAGTTCCGTTCGTTCGTTAGCGCCGCCATACATTTGCCCCAATCAATCAATCAATCAATCAACAAATCACACAGAGGCTGCGCCGCGCCGCGTCGCGTACCTAGGAACGGGAGGATGATGAGGAAGATGTAGAGCCCGAATCCCCCAGGAGTGGAGACGAAGAAGAGCGCGACGGGGCGGACGAACACGACGACTGCGGCGACGGCGACGGTGAGGAGCATCTGGATGGAGAGGATGCTGTAGACCTTCCGGATGAAGGCCCACCGCAGGCGCGGGTCCTCCAGCATCATTGGGTACAGCGGCCGCGCCGCCTGCCCCGCCTCCGCATCGCCGGCGTACCACTCAGGACCCTTGGGCGGCGGCCGGAAGTACATCTTCTGTTCCTCTTCCTCCGCCTACTACTCTGTTCCTCGATCTCCTCTCTCTGCCCGTGTATGGACACGCGGCCGGGGCTGGCGCTCGGCGCTCTCGCGGTCACGCCTTTCTATGTCCTTGTCGTTGTGCGCTGCTGGTTGTTGCGGTGAACGGCTCGCCGGGCGGGGAGGTCTTTAAGGAGGCGCGGAATGGGCCAATGGTGGTGGAGAGAGAGAGCGGAGGATGGCGCGAGAGAGGGAAGTGAAGGTTCGCGACGATTCCGTCCTGCGGGCTGCGGCGGTGCGGGTGCTCCGACGTGGCGAGGACCGGAGGCTGACGCGTGGGCCCAGGTGCGCGAGCCGCGTTCTAGTTACGTCTCTTTCGGTCTGGTGGCGTCTGGACTCTAGAGGGAAGGAGAGAACGCCAGAGATGCGGAGATGCCTGTTGCCTGTTGCCTGATGCGTTGCTTTTGCTTACCGGCGGGGGCATCGCCGCAATACGTTTTCTGGGGTTTGCCTGCGCTTTTTCTTGTGTCCAGCCTATTTATCGGGATTTGTCTGGGCGAAGCAAAGTATGAGCAACAGTAGATGTGGCAAGTTTCACGTTGGAGAGTTTTCGAGTCCGTTGGACGGCTGATTTATATGGTTAATTTTTTTTTTCCGACACGGGACTTTCTCATTTCTATTGCAGCGAACGGAAATACAAGGTTTGGTTCAGATACAAGGAGCACACCGACACAAAAGGAACAAAAGAGCGGCCAAGGTTAATTTGTTATGAGAAAAAAATATTATTTCATAGATAAAAAGTATAGTTAATTTTGGCTGATAATCTGAAGCAAACCTCAATTTCCTCCATGACTTTGGCTCATGACCTATGTCAGATCCAATAGCTAGTTGTTGCAGTGAGTTTTTTTTGACCATTTAAAAAGAAAAACAAGATTACGAGTGGATTACTAGATTTCTGACCCGGTTAGTTTGTCTGGAAAGTTCTCTATCTGAAAAAAAAAGCCAAAATAAGATAAGTAAATATATATAATTAATTCAATAACCTGCGCTACTTTAGGCTGCCTCTTGGCTGCGACGGACTAAGCTCTGTTCGCTTCAACTAAACAGCACATATTTTTTAGCTCTGGAAACAGTATTTTCTCTCACAATAAATCAGTTTCAGCCCAAATTAGCTCAACTTTTCAGCTGAAGCGAACAGAGCCGACACAAGTACAAGGTCCTGTACGGCCAACCGGACCGTGATGGATATGCTGCAAAGCATGATGAGATATGCTAGCTTATCGTTGAGTTTGTGGATGGAGGCGTTGAAAATCGTTATTCATACTCTCAATAGAGTATCAAGAAAGTTGGTGCCCAAAACATCGTACGAGTTGTGGGCAGAAAAACCAGTTACATGTGGGGAGATTCTGTTGAAACTAAAGTATTTAACCCAAATATTGGAAGCCAAATCCCAAGACAGTAAGTTGCTTTCGCATTGGCTACCCTGAGAAATCAAAAGGTTTTTGTTTTATTGCCCAAACTGATATACAAAGTTTGTAGTAATGAGATATGTTGTCTTCCTAGAGGATGAGATGATGAGGGGGAGCATGGTAGCTCGAGAAATTGACTTTGAGGATAAGCAGGTACATGTGCGGATGCGCCCACTCTGATTCAGGAGCCATTTTTCTCACTACCTGATGTTGCTGCACCGACAATTCAAGATACTGTGGTGACATCTCATGTTATTATTATTTCTCATGTGGCAACAATGGATGAGGATGAGGAACCTGTTCTTCATAATCTTCAGAATCCTATAGAACCTGATGCCACACATGAGGGGGTGCAACCATAGCCTCAAACAGAATATGTGACAAATGTGGAGCCACTAAAAGGTCTCAAAGAGTCAGTAGATTAGTTATTCCTAAGGACTATGAAGTATATCATATTGAATTTCAAATGGAGGATGATCCCACCTTGTTAAAATCCATGAGAAGTGATAATTCATCAAAGTGGTTCCAGGCCATGGAAGATGAAATAGAGTAATTGAGTGCCAATAAAGTTTGGGACTTGAGATAATTCTAAAAGAGCCAAAATAGTAGGCTGTAAATGGGAAGATAGAAAGATTCAAATCACGACTTGTAACAAAAGGTTTTACACAAAGAGATGGGATTGACTATAATGAGACCTTCTCTCCAGTCCCATGTAAGGATTTCTCCAGAATCATAATGGCATTGGTGGCACACTACGATTTAGAATTACATCAAATGGATGTAAAGATGACATTCCTCAATGGGAATTTGGAGGAAAATGTTTACATGGCATGCACGGCCAAAAGGTTTTGTCGTGGAAGGAACAGAACAAATAGGATGCCACTAAAGAAATCTATTTATGGGTTAAAACAAATTTCAAGGCAGTGGTATTTGAAGATTGATAGTACAATAAGAAAGTTTAGGTTTAAAAAGAATGTAGAGGACAATTGTGTTAATGCAAAGTTTAATAATAGGTGAAAGGATCTACAATGCCTAGAGGAGGGTGAATAGGCGTAATCTAAAACCTGAAAGTCAATCTCAAATGAAACGTGAGAACTCAGACCGGTACTATCAGGATTGGACCGGTACTACCGATAGAAGTCGGTAGTACCGATGCAATCCGCCGGTACTACCAGTCAAACACAGAGACTAAAACACAATGCAATTGAACTATAAATTTAGATCTATGTAATACCAAGTCACCCAAGAGGATAATGAAGGCCTTGTAACCTTTCCCTTAGCTTGAATCACCACCAAATCGTAGATCGAGTCTTCAAACCTAAGAACAAGGTAGGGAGTAGAAGAACACGGTCGAAGCCGTGGAACCACAAGTAGACACAACAACAAAGTGAGCACGAGACAAGTTATTTATCCCGATGTTCAGACAATCCACAAAAGAAGGCCTACTCCTCGTTGTTGAGGTGACCACTTAGGTCGGAGTCTATTTCACCTGCTTGCCTCTCTCAAGGTTACCACAAAGGTCATTTGTAACACCCCTAGTGTTACGGTTAATTAAAACCTGCCATGTCATCATCCTTAGTTGTAAAACATCCCGCATCAAACCTGATCACTGTGCACTAATTAAAACAATTTTTATTTCCACATCTAAATGTGCTTAGGTACCTTTGAGTGACTTTATGATTTAAATAATTGTTTGTGTGTATGCCTCTAAATCCAAATAGAAAATAAAAAGGAAAACAATTAAAAACTCTAATCGGACCCGAAACCCTAAATCAAAAAATAAATAGAATCAAGTGTTGGGCCTTAAACAAAAGTTTTAAATCTTTAAAAGTTGAGAAACTTATATTTTGGGCAATTTTGAAGTTATTAAAAATAATTTCAAATAAAATCTTGATCTAGGTTTTAAAGTTTAAAGTTGAAATACAAATTAAAAAACTAGTAGGAATCTGATGATGGTATTTTAATAAAGGTTTTAGCACTTTCAACATAGAACAACTTTTATGTTGGGAGATTTTAAAGTTTACTAGTGGAAACTTAAATTAAAACTCAATTAGTGTTTGTTTATTCAAATTTAAAATGCCCTTTCAAAAACTATTTAGAATTGGGACAAACTCCTTTAATGAAAGTTGTAAGGATTTTAAAATTGAACAAATTTTATATTTAAGTATTTTGAACTTATAGATTTGAATTTCAAATTAAACCCTAAGGAGTGTTTTAAAATTTAAATTTGAAATGCTATTTCAAAAACTATCAGGAATCTGACAAAACTAATTAAATAAAAGTTGTAGGGCTTGTAAAGTAGAACAACTTTTGTTTTTGCATATTTTGAAGTCATTGAGTGAAATTTTGAGAATTTGACTAGATTTGAAATAAAATTAAGAATCCACTTTTACCCCCTTTTTGATATTCAAAATCCATCCAAAATTTGAATATGGTTCAAGAACTAAAGTTGTTCAGAATGAAATGTGCTACAATTCCTATTTAGGACATTTTTCAAGTTTCTATATGAAATAAAAAGTAATTTCGCAAACAGGGTTAAAAGGGTAGGTTCTGCTACAGGGTTTGCCAGGGGGGTCCAGTACTGGGCTCTGCCCACGCGCAGGGCGCGTGCGCGCGCCGGCCGCCGGCGATGCCCGGGGCCGGCCGGCCACGTGTCGTCGTCGGACCGGGCCCGTGGGGGTCCTTCCCACGCCCCACTACCTCCGTTGCCCGTTATAAGAACCCACCATCGCCGTTCTTGCCTTTTCTCCTTACTGCCTCCGTCAGCCTCTTCCCTGTCGCCGGCGTAATTTGCCGTCCACTGAGTGCCACCATTCAATTCACCTTCCATGTAGTTTCACCACGTCCTAGCGCAGCTGCTTGATCCATTTGTTCAGTTGTTTGGTCACCGGGGCCACTGCAAGCCGACGGCTTCGTCCCGGCGACCGGCAGAGCTCCGCCGTGAGCTCCGTTCATGTGGCCAGGTCAGTCCAGTGAGTAAATCGTAGCCCAATCTATCAGTTTGTAATCCTATGTGATGCCATGTTGATGATCGGCCTTTCCTTTTTAACTCTACCGCATCAGCTCAGCGGGAACGAGATCCTCGCCGTCGGAGTCCGTCGTCGCCGTCTCGGTTTTTCATCAACAACTGGATCTCCGGCCATCCTCTACTCTAACCCTGAAGTGCAATATGTTCTGGTGAGCATTGTGGATCTTCCCAACACTTTTTCCCAAACCTTACCTCGCTGGGACAGCCGGGACGCGGCTTGCCGCCGGCCACCGTGCTAGCCGAGCCGCCATGGCCGCGGTCTAGCCCTGCTCGAGAGCACGGACGCTCGACTAACTAACTGGGTGTGTTGGTGAGGTGGAGGGGAGTGCTAGGGTGGTGTTACCGTCGTCGGAGATCGGACACTGGTGACTTGTCGACGCGACTAGCACCACCGCGCGCGCGAGCGCTCCGTGCGAGGGAGAGAGAAGCAGCTGACTGATGGGGTCGGGCTGTCATCGGCTCAGAGTGGGAGAACGGGGTGGGCGCGGGTCTGCTCTGGCCAATTGGGCCGGCCTGTGCTCTGCTGGGCCGTTCGGGCCAGAATGGATTTCTTCATTTTTCGTCTAATTCAAATTGTTTTTCCTATTTCCTGTGAAACTAAATAGTGCTATGCTTTATTATTTTTGTAGGAATTAATTGGTTGCACCAAAAATCATGAAAATAAGTATTAATGCTCTCTGCAGTGTGTAGAATTTAATAAAAATACTAAATAATGACTTTGAGCAATTTCTATAGGGACTAAAAATCAGAAGTTTAAAAGTTAAATGCAATTTTAGGGATTTTTAATAAAATATAGGTTAATCCAAAAATTCATGAAATTTCTTTGGGTACTGTTTTAGGGCCAAATCTAGCTGTTGGTTAAGTTTGGGCTCAAATAGAAATGATTTGTTTAATCACTATTTAATACTCTATAGATCGCTTAATAAGATAAATAGGAACCCTAGCCATTTAGGGTTTTGCGTGACTTTTAGGAATGCGTGATGTCCCTAGGTCATTAACTTGAGAAGATCTTTGGTACTTTAATTAGTGGTTTGAGTTCTTAATTAAATTGCTAATTAGGACATTAATAAATTATATTACTCACATATGATATTAGGGTTGGTGACTTGTTTAAGCAAAGGGGTAGTTAAGTATGTTTCTTACATTAGAGTTTTTATCAATCCTGTTAATGGATGACTTGCTTGATAAAACAATTGAAAGTTAAGTGAAGTCCTAACTGTGAAGAAACAAGTTGATGTTGTTGGCTTGCAACTTTATCATGAAGGAAAGTTGTACTCAACTTTCAAATTAAGCTTACTTACTATTGATCAGTGACTTTGTACATCTCCTGCATCATGTCATACATATCATCATGTTAAGTGTTGCATTATTATTTCGTGTAGTGAACGCGCGGTGATTAATATCTGAAGCGTGTCCCGAGTAAGATCTTCACTCGGTGAACGTGGATCTTTCTCGGTGATCGACTTCAAGGTTTCGTCTACTTCAAGCAACAGGCAAGCCCCGGTGCATTCAGCCCCTACCTTGTGATTTATAAATCTTTATAACTTGAGTTAATTATTGCATTAGGTTGATAGGAGTTGATTGTCACCTATCTCGATGCATTACTTACCTTGATATATTATCCCTGGAAACCTGTTTTAAAATGAAAACATTGAAAATGCTTAGCCCTGCTTAAATAATGTAGATTTGCATAATGTTATTTTTGAGCTATTGTGATATATTGTTTAAACATTGAAAAGGGAACTGGTATTATTCTCGTTCGGTGGCTGTGCACCTGATCAGTACATTGTCATCAACGGGAAGAGGTTTTTTCCTGCTCGGTGATCGTGGCATTGGGTTAGATTCCCAACAATTATCACCGATGAAAACAGGATTTGAAAACCGAAGGGACACATGTACTTGGGTTAGAGTCCCAATGCATTGTCGCCGACGGAAAAGGCATTAGGGACCGTTCGTTGTAGACCTGCTGGATCGAGACTTTGCAACTAGCCACATATTACGGAAAGCCTTGACTCCGGTGGCTCTACTGCTTGAACCAACAACCACGCACTGGGAGTGGAAAGATGGCGAGAGTAGTGTGTACCCTCGTGGCCGTCGTGCCTGGAGACGAGAGGAGTGCTGTGTTCTCGGGTGGCGCAAGACCGGTTCAGAGGTAGAAAAGCCGTGGTAGCCGGGGTTGGTATATGCAAGCTTAAGTGCTACATATGCAGTGTGGATAGGGATCCCCAACTGGGTACTAATCGATTCGAATCGTCGTTGCTCCTCGGTTATGAAGACTTCATCCTTCGACCATTCAGCGAAAAGTGGTTTGGAGCTAGGATGTTTTTGAAAATGAATAAGTAATTGTAATTGAAGGATATATGTGAAAAAATTGAGAACTATTGATAATGCTTATAATAATGTTGACTAAAATACTGAAAATAGAATAGCATTGCTTTTCCGTAAAATACTTTGACTCTTGCTAAAGCCTTACCTTGACTCCCCTCAGCCTGCATTCCTGAATCTTATTCCTTTTTCTTAGTCGGGTAAGTCTTGCGGAGTACCCCAGTACTCAGGGTTTGTTAACCCCTGTTGCAGGTGAACTGAGTGTACAGTTTTATGTGGGACCGTGCCAGTTGACGGATCGTGCATGGATGAAGATGTGTATAACCCTTGGGCAAGGTGTCTAGTTATGTGATGCTACTCCACTACGGAACTCTGATTGGGATAATGTAATTTATATTTGTAATATATGTTTATGTAACACTTCCGCACCTTGTACTCTGATTCAAATTATTTGTGTAAACTGTTGTAATACCGCAATGCTTACAATGAGATCCTCGGGAGGTTATGGTTTCCTAGGGAACCCGGCAGGCCACCTAGGTCAAGGGAAACTCGTGCAGACTGATCGTGGGTCCTTAGCGACGATGACGGTGCATGTAGGCCCTATGATTAAGGCGGTTCTGTCACATCACTTGAGTTTCTTCACTAGAATCACGGGGTGATACAAACAATTCGGCGAGCCCTCACAAATGGAGCAAACCGGGCTCTCTTGAAGATCGCCTAGCCGCCTAGGGTTCCAAGAACCCAAGAGTAATGCATGCAAAGCAAAGCCGGCTAGAGGGAGGAATCAAGTGCTCAAGCAATGGATTGAAGTTTTCTCACTTGAATCTCAACTCTCAACTTGAATCTTGCAAGGAATCTGAGCTAGGAGCAATGAATGAGAGAGAGAGAGAGTGGGAGAGAGAGCAAGAGAGAGCTGTTGTCTCGGGTTAGGTCACAATAAATGGAGTGGGTAACCCTCTAAAGAGTTGGGAGGAAGTATTTATACTTCCCCTGCCCGCGGACTACCGGTACTACCACTATCTACCGGTACTACCGGCGCCTCCACGCTTTTCGAACGTTAGAGAGCTGACCAGCGCATTGCACGATGGCCTAACGGTAGAAAAGGTGTCAGTCTTTTGACAAGAGCGGTACTACCGGTGAGGATATCGGTACTACCGGTACGACAACTGTCAACTTCCAAACAAATGCCGTTACTACCGAACCAGAGACTTAGAAACGCGAAGAGGCTAAGTCCCTCCGGTACTACCGATCTAGGATCGGTACTACCGGTACGACAAAATAGCTACTGCCGGAAAAGCGTCGTTACTACCGATCCAGGGGCTTGAAGCTAAACAGATGCCAAGTCCTGCCGGTACTACCGCTAAGCTACCGGAATAAAATTTGGTACTACCGGAATAAAATGGAATTTTGAAACCCAAGAGCAAGGACTTGGCTGGAAGGTGTTTCTGCACTAAGTGTTACCGGTACTACCGATACTCTAGGTGCAGAACAGGCTGAAGGCAGTGCACAAGTGTGTGTAGGTGTCTCTCAAGCATGTATTAAGTTAATGTTTGAGCACTTTAATCCTTCTACTAGTCAACTAGCTATGCATCCCTCTTGATAGTGCGGTTTTTCTATACTCAATTAAAATAAAAACTTACTAAGCTTTGAGTAAGGATCACCAAGTATCGTGGTCGAATTAGAGGGGTGCCGTTTCACCGAATATTTCAATTTGCTCATTCATATGGACTAACACCTGCATATGATCTTGATAAACATGTTATTCCCTAATTTGGATGTCATTAATCACCAAAATCCCACATAGGGCGAATGCACTTACAATAGGAAGTATATCTTCCTAGTCATGTATATGGATGATATCTTACTTGCTAGTAGTGATATCAATCTACTGCTGGAGATGAAGAAGTTTTTGTCTTTAAATTTTGATATGAAATATCATGGTGAAGCTTCGTTTGTTCTAGGTATCGAGATTCATCGAGATAGAAATAAATGGTATTAGGATTGTCACAAAAGGCTTACATAGAAAAAGTTCTAAAGAAATTCAGTATGCATAAATGTAGTCCCTCACCTGCTCCTATAGTTAAGGGCGACAGATATGGGGATTTTCAATGCCCAAGGGACTAATATGAGATTGATCGCATGAAAGCAGTTCCGTCTCCTTCAGCTGTCGAAAACTCACAATATGTTCAAGTGTGTACGCGCCCTGACTTAGCTTATGTTATAGGATTGCTTGATAGATTTTAAAGTAATTCAAGAACAGAACACAGAATTTGATAAAAAAAGTACTGTGATATTAAAAATGAACGAAAGGCCTCGTGATGACGTATACAAAATCATATTCACTCTAAGTAGTGGGGTACTCATATTTTGATTATGCGGGAGATGATAAAAATTTGCCGCCAGGATATGTATTCACTCTCGCGAGAGGAGGTCTCTCATGGAAAAGCTCAAAGCAAACCATCACTACACCGTCCACAATTTATGCCGAGTTTTTAGCATGTTATGAGGCCACTGGGCAGGTGAACTATAGAAGTTCATACCCGTTTTGAAGGTGATAGATGACATCAATAGATCATTTTAAGACATACTGCAGTACTGAAATAGCAGTAATGTATTTCACAATATTAAGTCAAGTGGAGCTGCTAAACACATTGATATAAAGTACTATGTTGTGAAATATAAAGTCTGGGATCATGTTATAAATCTTGAGCATATAAGTACCATAAAGATGCTCGCGAATCTGCTTAATAAAGTCTTACCACCCAACGTGTTCAGAGAACATGTAGCCAGCATGTAGTTGTCGAATCTATCGGTAATTAACTTTGACGATGAAACATGGTCTATGCACCAATCTATGATGAAATGAGTAAAAGTAAAAGTATTAAGTTTAAAGTTAAAAATATAAGGTGAGATCAATGGGGAGAATGTTAGTTTGATCTCTTCACCTACAGGTCCAACGACTTATAGGGCCTTGATCCCACACCCTGATCGGGGGCGTTCAACACTAGGTTGGTGGGCCCCGATCGCACTGCGCTATATAAAGAGGAGTGGGGTTGGCGGCTCTGCCAACGAGATTCACCACAGCTACAGTCATAGCTCTAGTAGGTGTATTGGAGACCGTGAAAACTGAAAATAACCAGATGTTCTCTAGCAATTTTCTTATAATTAACTCATGTCTAGTCTTTCTAACTAGCACCAAACATCTTATATAATAAGGCCTAAATTTCTGGCCAAGGATCAAACATCCCTTAGCCAATCGAAAAATAGTAGATGCATCGGGTAATAATTTTTTTGCCTTTGTATTCGCATAGGTGTTAATAGTATTACACAAACGGTAGTTCTATTGTGCTACACACCATATTTATATAACACAGAATATACTCATACAAAAACTCTACATCCCTATATATAAACAGGTTTCTCTCTAATTGTGTTTTGTCAATCCCGTGACATTAAGGTCCATAAGCTCGTGTCTCCTTCCTCCCTTTTCACTACCGATGAATGTCATATCGATAAATTCATGGCGTACTGGAGAGCTACCTTGAATATTTTCATACAGCAATTTGATTAGAGGGAAGACTACGAAGGATTTTGTGAGGATGTCCACCAAGTGAAATCTTACCATGCGAGCACAAGGACCAGCATCGGTGGTATTACTATGTGTGTCTTGCCAGCGGAGCAATTGTGATAATCGTCGTCGCACACTTTGCTAGCGACCCCATCGAAGTAAATGAAATCGGAGCTAAAGCAGAAGTTACGGCAATCAGAGGAAAACGATCAACCGTATTGACGAATGGTGTTCGGTGGTGGTGGCCGCGACGCATTTACCAGTTTGGTCATCCTCGCCTGCGAGCGCTGTGGCATTGCCCTCGCCGCAGGGCCTTCTTCAACTACTTGCCACCCAGACCCTGGCCAGCCTATGATGTTTCAAGGCGATGAGTTTGTTAATATGGGATCATTTTTTGAACCAGGGAGGAAGTTTCTATTGAAGGTATGAAAAGAATACGAATCTAGCAAAGTTGATGGAATAGTCACAACAGGCAAGTGCAAACATTGTGCAAGTAATATTTGTGCTGTCGTAAACATGGAACAAATTCATTGCGCAAAAAACTTGAAGAGTTATGAGGAAACGAGGAAGAGAGACGGTGGTAGGGATGTAGAAGTGCCCGATGTAGTAGTGCAGGATGCAAGTTAGCTGGCATGGAGCTAGAAGAAAAGGAAGAGAGAGCAAGAGAGATGGTTCTGTTTTATAAAATTATAAATTAAGGGAATTCATATACATATTAAATTTAACTGATGTATGATTATGTATAAAATCACAATATTTTAGGTCGGTCTCAATGTACCCATTAGGTCAGCGAGACCGAAGACTTTAGGAGATTTGAGGGCCCATGGCCTTGCAAATTGGCCTTGAGGCCACGGGGTCAGGTCCAACCTCTAGGTCCGGGCCGGCCCATTCCCATCCTAAGGCGAGAGCGACCAAGGTGCAACTACCCCGCCGTGGGGCTGGCCTTGCTCCTTCGCAGTTCGGTCGGCCGCGAGTAACCGCACTACGCACGCCACTGCTCCGCCTAGCCGCGGTCTTGGCGCCGCTTCTCCGCCTCGCCATCGTCTTGGCACAGCCGCTCCGCCTCTCCGCCGTCTTGACTCCGCCTTCGTGCCTTCACCATCTCGTTGCCGACATTACAGCCTGTCTCTCTTTGGCGTTACCTCCATTTTGGCCGCCACCTCCGCATCTATCTCCACAACTTCCCCCTCTTCAGTATCAACCACGACGTGAGATCTCCGCCTCTCCTTGTCTCCTATTGCCTAGGGTTTCTACCAACTCGGATTTGGTAGAATACGTAGTAATGGAGTGCGTGAAGGGGAACATGGCTGAATGGTTTGTCAGTGTGGCGCTGACGTGGATCAGAGAAAATGATTTCATATGTGTGCAGAGGTGGTTGGTGGTCTGGTGGATGAGGCATTCGCGATAGACGAGCGATGGTTAGAGTTGAAGGATTTCCATCCATGGCGGCGACGGTCACAACCAGCCGCACAACTCTGCAGACTGCAGTGCTTATAGGTTTTTCAGTGTGCAGAAGTTTGGTTTGTGTTTCGAGTATTAGCAAACACTTAACTCACGTATCGACGGCTTCTCTATCTAACTTATATATTACCAGCATACCACTGTTGTGGGCTTTACTCTTTGCCCTGTTCTTGTTGATTTTGAAAAACTTTCTTCAATTTTTTTTCTAGAACACGACAGTAGAGCACTTAACATGTATTTCATTAAGAAGAAGGTCTAAGAAGGACAAAACAGCATCTCGGCAAGCTGCCAAGTACTCCCTCCGTTCCAAATTGTAAGTCATTTCAAAAATCTTGGAGAGTCAAAGCTATTTTAACTTTGACCAAGTTTATACGATAAGATAATAAAATTTATATTATTAGATTCTTCATCACATATATTTTCATAGTACACTTGTTTGGTGTCATAAATTTTTGTATTTTTCTCTATAACTTTGGTCAAACTTAAGATGTTTTGACTCTCCAAGATTCTTGAATGACTTACAATTTGAGATGGAGGGAGTAGAAGCGATACAAGGGCAGAGTGCCGAAGGGTAACCCAAAACACGCAAAACTTTCTTCAGTTTAACATTGTTCATATCTGTTCTGAATATGCCAGGAATGCTTGGCAAAAGCTGGGTGCTATGCCTACAGAACAAGCTTTACAGGAGTACATCACAATTGTTTAGGAGCTATTCCTTAACTGGGATGCAGGTGAAAGTGCGGTAAGTTCTCTAGGTCCTTATTCACCTTGCTCTTGCAGCAGTCTGTACAATAATCCTCGTGACAGTGTTGGCAGTTGGCTTATCCATGACATATAATTTCAGCAATGGAAAGATGAAGATAGCATTGCTTCTGCATCAGCTTCAAAGGGGCCCATGGGATCTGTGTTTAGCAGCTTGATGTATGAGGAAGACGAAGGAAATGAATCATAAGTGGTGTTTACCTCATGGGTGTCTTCTCTAGAAGTTTTTATGCTATAAATGTTACCTTACCTTGGACTATTAATTGGAACAAAATTAAATGTATATGCAGAGCACTCGGTGACATCCATGTTTCAGCGAGGGAGGGAGCAACTGATGACATAGTGAATCTTCTGTTAGCTGGTGCCGTGAGGGATGTTTGCATACTATAAACCATCTAATGCTTTGGTTATGTGTATAAGCATAACTCATTCAAACATGGTTTGTATATGGTATTTTCATCAGATACTGAAGGTAGAACTTCGTTGGACTGGGCTGTTGATCGTGGCCATCTGTGCTGTTGAGGTTCTTGCAAAAGTAAATGCAGATGTGAACGCTAAGGTAAATTGGAATTACTGTATGCTTATTGTGTTATACTATTCATGGAAGATTTATTTGATGCGTAACATGGAGAAATAGATGTTAATCTAATCATATAGCTGAATGAAGTGCATTCGGTTGTTTGCATAAACTACATTAAATAGAAAACATATTGTCTATGCTCATTATGACGATTGATTGTTGTCAGTAGTTCAGCATACCATGGCACCATAGAGCTTCAAAGTTCAGCAACAATCTCTTGGCGCATTAGGTTTATGAGTCCTAATGAATCTGAACTTAACTGTTTCTACCATGTTCAGGACAATGAAGGGCAAACGACACTCCACTGTGCTGCCATTTGTGAAAGAGAAGACATTTCAGCATTGTTCGTCAAGCATCATGCTGATCTTCAGATCAAGGACTCGTCGTACCTTAGGCCTTAGCTAGTCCTTCAGTAGCCACAGCATCACACACTTTGGGCTGCAGTCTTCAGGATGCAAGAAACTGCCATGATAGCGGGGCAAAAAGTTCAGAATGTATGCATGCAAGTATAATATGACTGCATGCAAGTATAGTATACTCGTTGAATTCGATGGCGTTGGGTGAGCCGTCTTCGTCTTGTCCGCGCTTGCAAACATGTGCATCCACCACGCCCATTTTGCCATGTCCCATGTTGCTCCAATCTTAATATCAGTTCGGAACACAGAAATTTCATAATAAAAATTATGCAGCGATTTAGCATGAATCAGTTAAATTTCACATCGGAAGAACGCAGAAGGAACAAAATTCTCGTGCTCGGCCTAATAATGTTGTTCCATCTGCATTAGTACGTACTCCTAAGTCCTAACATAGCAGCAAACCCGAAATGTTGTGAACCCCAGATGTTACGCAGGCACTCATGACTCACCTGCGAAGAACTCGCGCAGCGTGACGGCGCCGTTGCGGTCCCTGTCGTGCTGGGCCATCTCCCTTCGCGTGACGGCGTCCAGCCGGGCGGGGCGGCCTGCCGGCGCAGCCACGCCTCCAGCTCGCCGTCGCCGACGCCGACGCCGCGTCCCTGAGCAACCGGTCAAGGGTCACGAACAGGTACGCCAGCCGCTGCCGCACCTCCAGCGGCCTGTCCGGCCCGAAGTACCGGTGCATGGGGCCGAGCTCGGCATCGAAGGGCGACCAGTCGGGGCCCAGCAGCCGGTCGTGCTTGTCGCAGAAGGTGTCGATGTCGAGAGGCCGCCGCCGGCGTGATCTGCCGCGGCGGGAGCGTGGGCGTGGGCGTGCCGGCGTGGACGTGGACGCGGAGCGGCTGCCCGGACATGCCAAAGTGGAGGACGATGTTGCCGCCTTGCCGGACCCGGACATGTCAGCAGTCTTCGACGTCAAGGCTGCGGGCGGGCGCGCCATCGGTCAAGGCTTCCGGCACCGCGGTGCTGGTGCTCAACTGCTCATCATCAGTTGCCGCATGCCTCTCCATTTAGCATCAGCCGGCGTCTTCCTCCGCGCGGAGTTCCGGCGGCACTACCGCGGCTGATATTGGAGGACGCCGGCGCCATTTCCGAGCATCCTGTCGCCAGAGGGTCGCTCCCGGCGTCCCCCCGAGCTTCATCCCACTTCCGGCTCCGCCCGGTACCTCGTACCCGTGTCCGTGTAGAAGAAGAGCAGTTCCAGCAGGTCGCGAGGAACGCATCCAATCCGACGAGGCGATGAGTACATCATGCTCACCTTCGTCTTCCACCAGCAGATGGAGAATTTGGAGATATATAAGCTTCCTCAATCCTCCACTGTGGGCTGCTCGATGTCCATGCCACCGGCGACGATCCATTTGTGCGAATGTCGATCCCGCTCAGCTTGTGAAAGTGAAAAGACGTGGCGTCCAGGCGTCTAGAAGGAACAAGTCCGCGCACCTGGCTCTAAGCTCCTCGTTATCATCGACGTCACTTCCGAAGAGATTGGATAATTGGATAGGCTTTGCATGTTTTAGCTTTGGATTGACTCCTTTTGCTGTGTAAAATGGATTGAATGGACTTGGACTTCACGTGGTTGGATACTGGCTACTGGTTTTATATCATCATATCTACTATGCATATATAGGAGGAACATATTACTGAAATTCTCTGAACTCTCAGCGTGCCACGTCACCTTTAGAGCCCACAGTTCACCATCGGTTAGCCATCTCCTTCCTCGCAAGAACTACAAACTAAGAAACTCTTGCGTTCTTTCCCCGCAGCAACTCCTGCACATCTCTATCCCCCTCCTCCCCACTATCCCTCCACTTCCCCTGAAGCATAATCTCTCCACTAATACCCCTGCAACATACTGCGCCATTCATGCGATCCAATCTCATCATGGCAGTGTTAATACGATCCAGTTGCTGGATGCCGAACAAACTGCACCATCTTTTGGCCCATCGGTATCCCCCTCGCTCCTATAAATTAAAACAAGCTTCGGATGTTTTTTTCTTCCATTGGTGTGCAGGCCGCATCGTTCCCCATCACTATTTCCCATCGAACTCTAAAATTTTGCCGCATCTGCACTCTCCCACCATCAAGCTCGCTCTTTCCTGTCACTACCCCAGTCCGCCGACGCTGGGTCTACCTTTGACGTCGTCGCCTGGTCGTCCTTGCCCTCCCCATCATGGCCAGCACACCGAGCTCGACGGCCACGGCACGCCCCCCTCGTGGCCGGACGCCATGCGTAGGAGCTCCAGTAGGTGGCCATGCATGGTGCCGGGTCTCTCTACACACTCCGTCGTGAATCGTGAATGTGTGATCGTGAGACGCCGGATGCGAAAACGCCACGAACATAACTCAGGGATGCGGACAACATGGAGCGCGGCCGCGTGCTGTGCTAGATCCCTCCGCTCGCAATTCCGTGGAGCACGCGACCACGTCACCAGGGATCCCACGGCAGCAACGCCTCCGCTCTGCTGAGTGGTCAGGGCAGAGACAGAGAATCTGTGACAGAACCGCCTAAATCACATGGCCCACAGACGCCTGTCATTGTCACTCATGACCTCTGACAGCGGGTCCGCGTCCCAAATGATCTAGAAGGTTCTGCCGGGCTACATTAGCGCCCGATTTTCTCCAACAGGATCCCATTGCGAAGTCATTACAGAATTACAACATTTCATAGTAAATTACATCAGAGTGAAAATGCGGAAAGATTATAAGGTACTTAGATTACAAACCGTTTGTCCAAATACGATTGAAGTGCGAATATTACAGACCATAATTAAAATAAGTAGCAGTAGAATGACGATACAACATTATTAAGCATTTAACGATAAGAACCCTGCCCACGGGTTCGATATTACTCCTCCTCACATCCCTCCTGTACCACTGTTACACAGCAAGAGGCGAAACAAACCTCCGGCTGCTGCGTCCCTGCAACATGGGGTTAACAAACCCTGAGTACTGGGGTACTCCGCAAGACTTACCCGACTAAGAAAAAGGATTGAGACTCAGGAATGCAGGCTGAGGGGAGTCAAGGTAAGGCTGGAGCAAGAGTCAAGAATTTTGCAGAAAAGCATTACTATCTTATTTCAAAATTTTAACTCAGTCTTATTTTAATCATATCCATAATTTCAAATTCCTTTTCATATATCATTATACCTTCAAAATTCTTACTCATTCTCAAAAACACCTAGTTTCGAACCACTTTTCAATTGTAGGTCAAAGGATCAAGTCTCCATATCCGAGGAGCAACGACGATTCGAATCGATTAGTACCCAGCTGGGGATCCCTATCCACACTGTATATGTAGCACTTAAGCTTGCATATACCAACTCCGGCTACCACGATTTTTCTACCCCTGAACCGGTCCTGCGCCACCCGAGAACACAGTACTCCTCTCCTCTCCAGGCACGCCGGCCACGAGGGTACACGCTGCTCTCGCCATCTCTCCACTCCCAGTGCGTGGTTGGCGGTTCAAGTAGTAGAGCCACCGGAGTCAGAGCTTTCCGTAGTATGTGGCTAGTTGCAAAGTCTCGATCACAGCAGGCCTACAACGAACGGTCCCTAATTCTTTTTCCGCCGGCGACATTGCATTGGGACTCTAACCCAAGTACAAGTGTCCCAACGGTTTTCAAATCCCTCTTTCCGCCGATGGTCAAGCATTGGGACTCTAACCCAAATTCACAACCAACGAACGGAAAATCCCTTTCCGACGGATACGGTGCATCGGGGCTGCTACCCAAGTACACAATTTCCGAACGGACTCACACCCCTTTTTCCTTTTCTCAAGATTCCTAATTGTCACATTTTCATGGGTCAAAATAGCCTTTTTATGCAAATCTAAATTGATTAAGCAGGGCTAAGCATTTTTGAATATTTTTATTTTTAAACAGGTTTCCGGGATATTATGTATCAAGGCAGGTAATGCATCAATATAGGAGACAAACAACTCCTAACAACCTAATGCAATAATAGACTCAAGTGATAAATAATTTTATAAAACACAAGGCGGGGCTGAATGCACCGGAGTTTGCCTTGAATCGTGTACAGTGTCGGGTCGGGATCAGTCCCGCAGATGTCGAACCCTTGGATGACTTCTGGAGTGGCCTCCTCAGTAGTAGTCTCGACCTGGACCTCCTCGGAAACGGGCACTACACGTATGCAATGATGTATGCTTAGCATGGCATGAGGGCAACAAATGAAATGCTTGAAAGTAAACCATTAATACCTTGAGTACAACTTTCCTTCACGGTAAAGTTGTAAACAATTTTCGGAAGGTAAAAACATTGTTTCCTACTTTTGTTTTATTGACCATTTTAACGGTCACAGAAAGCCGCTACACAGCTTTACTACAACTAACAAGCGACCCGAATACTTCTGTCAAGGATCACTATGGTGAAAGACCCTTGAAACCAATCAATCCAAAATCACACCAAACAACAGGGATTATTTGCTTAGATTAATTATACTATTCAAATACCCCACAACTAGTAAACAAGTATCCTAACAGTTTCCAAATGAGCTCAAACTTACCCAACAGATAGATCTTACTCAAAAATAGTACCACATAAATTTTCATGATTTTTGGATAATTCTGGAATTTATTAAAATTGCTCAAAGTTACATTTACTAATTAATATACTGATTTTTAGTTCCCACAGAACACATCCAAACACTATATCTAGTATTTTTATAAAATACTACATGTTCCAGAGAGTACTCACAATTATTTTCATAATTTTTAGATTAACAGGAATATTCCTATAAAAATGACAAATGTAATTACTATTCATTCAAAATTAAAATGGAAAATCCACTGGAAATCCCTCCAAAATAAAGAAAACACTTCGGCCCGAGGCGGCCCAACATCGTCGGGCCGGCCCAACTCCACCCGCGCGTTCACCCGCGCGCGCGCGCGCGCACCCAGGGACGCTGACAGGCCGGGCCCGCCTGTCAGCTCCTTCTTCCACCTCGCGCGGCCGTGCGCGCGCACACCCACGGCGGCACGGCGACCAAGTTCCGGCCGCGGGGACGCCGGGGAACTAAAGGAAAAGGACCAGGAAGAATCGGGAGCTCACCACGGCTCTATTCCGACGGCTGGCCGAGGCTGAGATGGAGCGGAGCAGCGAGCAAGACGACGGCGGCGGCGTGCAGCGGCTCGGCCTCCACGGCGAAGTCACGTTCCGGTGATTCTAGGGGACAAAATGAAACGCCGCTGCGAGCATGAGCTAAGGTATCACTCCTAGAGCCGCAAACGGGAAGTCTAAGGTAGAGAGACTCACCACCGCGAGCTCGACGCGAGAGAGGTGGCTGCGGCGGTGCTCCGCCGGGCCCGAAGACGACGGCGAGCGTTCCGGGATCCTCGACGCACGGAAGCCGAACCACAAAGGCACAAGTCGTGTTCAAGAACCCAGTGAGGCTAGAGACGAGTGGAATTTGGGTGAGGAGGTCGGAGTGCGGCCGATTTTTGGCTCGAAGCCGAGGTGGGTGCGGCGGTGGACGGGAGAGGATGAGGGCACGGGAAGGGGATGTCGTCGCCCTTTAAGTCGACCAGAGGGAGGGACAGAAGCGGCATAGGGCGGCGCGCGATCTCCAGCACGGGAAACGGCCCCAAGGACACGATCCCGGCCGGCACGGACGGCGGCGCGCGCGCGCCCGACACGGCGGCGGTCGCGACTGTGCGCGAACAGAGCGGGGAGGGGCAGATCACTGTAGCCCTTCAATTCTCCCACACGGTTTTTGACCAATATCGCCAGATTTTGTATAACAACATGAAAAGGTGTAAACACCAAAGTTGTAGAGTTCCAAATTCTGAACAACTTTGATTAAGGGATCAACTCCAAATTTCGAATAATTTTGAAACTATTCAAAAGGGGGTAAAAGAGGGTTTTGAATTTCAAACTGAAATTCTAAAATTACTTTTAAATTTATTCAACAACTTGAAAAATTGTCAGAATAGAAGTTGTCCTACTTGAGGAGCTTTACAACTTTCATTAAATGAGTTTGGTCAGATTCTCAGTAGTTTTTAAATTGGCATTTTAAATTTGAATTTCAAAGTGGTAATTAGGGTTTAATTTGAATTTCTATTAAAGAACTTCAAAAACACCCAAAATAAAAGTTGTTCTATATAAAAAGATCTACAACTTCTATTAAGTGACCATCACCAAATTCCAAGTAGATTTTGATTTGGGGTTTTGGGGTCCGATTAGGGCCCAATTTGAATTTTTCCTTTGATTGTTTTTAATTACCAAATCAAGGATTTATTTGTAATATCCATAACATTAATGAATAAGCCACTCTAAAGACCCTAATCACACTCATATGCAGATGCTCAAAAATAAATATGATGACATGGCAAAATTAATTAGCCGTAATACCCGGGGTATTACAGCCCTTCCCCCTTAAATAAATCTCGTCCCGAGATTTGATAGACGATAAACCTTAAGGTTAAGTAATGGAAAAGAAAATGTCTCAAGTAAACCTACTCTAGTTTCTACCATAAGATAATAAGGGAAGTTTATACCGATTATAACCAGAAACTTTACATTTACAATGTAGCAAAGAACTCGGGGAAGTTTTCGGCGAGATAGTCTTCAGACTCCCAGGTGGCTTCATCCTCGGAATGTTCGCTCCATTGAATCTTGTACCATCTTGTAGTGGTGCGCCGAGTGACGCGATCCTTCCGATCCAAGACTTGGATAGGATACTCAGAGTATGTTAGGTCGGGTTGGAGTTCTATTCCCTCTATATCCACGACTTGATCTGGCACCCGAAGACACTTTTTGAGTTGTGATACGTGAAAGACATTGTGTACGGCTGAGAGATGATCTGGCAACCTCAACTTATAAGCTACTTTCCCATGACGAGCCATGATCTGAAATGGTCCAATGTATCGAGGAGCTAACTTGCCTTTAACTCCAAACCGACTAATTCCCTTCATGGGGGAGACTTTGAGATAGACATAATCTCCTGTCTTAAATACCAAAGGACGACGCCTTTGATCGGCGTAACTCTTCTGTCGCGACTGTGCAACCTTCAGGTTATCTTGTATTTGCCTCACCTTTGGTTCAGTCTCTTCCACCAAGTCAACGCCGAAGTACCATCTCTCTCCAGGCTCAGACCAATTCAGAGGTGTTCGACATCTACGACCATATACCGCCTCAAACGGAGCCATTTTGATGCTTTCTTGGTAGCTGTTATTGTACGAAAATTCTGCCAGTGCCAGACATTCATCCCAAGATTCGGTGTAATTGAGTGCACATGCTCTCAACATGTCCTCCAACACCTGGTTGACTCTCTCAGTCTGCCCGTCAGTCTGCGGATGGTATGCTGTGCTATGTAGAAGCTTTGTTCCAAGTGACTTGTGGAAGGCCCTCCAAAAGTTGGAAATGAATTGAGAACCTCGATCAGAGACAATGGTCTTGGGCACACCATGAAGTTTCATCAAATTCTGGATGTACAGCTTTGCATAGTTCACAGCAGTGTAAATAGTCTTGACGGGGATGAAGTGGGCTTGCTTAGTGAGGCGATCAACCACAACCCAGACTGAGTCAAAACCTCTGGGTGTTTTTGGCAGACCTACGATAAAATCCATACTAATATCCTCCCATTTCCATGCAGGAACAGGCAGTGGTTGCAGTTCTCCACCGGGCTTCATGTGTACAGCTTTCACCTTCTGACAAGTGTCACACTTCGCTACATATCGAGCGATCTCTATTTTCATTTTGGTCCACCAAAACTTTTGCCTCAAATCCTGGTACATTTTATTGCTCCCAGGGTGGATGGAGAATCTAGTCAAATGTGCTTCATCCAAAATCTTTTGTCGCAACTCGGGTACCTTTGGAACTACTAGCCGCCCTTTGAACCATACGACCCCTTCTTCGTCAATCCTGAAACAATCCACAGTACCAGCTTGTACTTTCTCCTTAATATGCTGGATGCCCTTGCTTCCTTTCTGAGCGGCGATTATCTCATCACGGATGGTGGTCTCAATACTAACATGATTCAAACTGCCTTGTTCAACTATTTCTACCCCCAACTTCTCTAGTTCATAGCATAAGGAAAAGTCTCGGGGCTTCCCTGCCAAACAACTGCAATGAATTTTGCGACTGAGCGCATCGGCAACCACATTTGCTTTGCCAGGGTGATAATGTACCTCCATGTCATAATCCTTGATCAGCTCGAGCCATCTTCGTTGTCTCATGTTCAACTCTTCTTGGGTAAATATATATTTTAGGCTCTTGTGATCGGTGTAGATCTTGCAAGTACTGCCCAGCAAATAATGACGCCAAATTTTTAGTGCATGGACCACCGCTGCCAATTCAAGATCATGAGTGGGATAATTTTCTTCATGACGCTTAAGCTGTCGGGATGCATAAGCAATGACTCGGCCTTCTTGCATCAAGACACAACCCAGGCCGGTTCCCGAAGCGTCGCAGTACACGTCGAATGGCTTTTCAATGTCCGGTTGAGCTAGGACTGGGGCAGTGGTTAACAACTTCTTCAAAGTCTGAAATGCTTGCTCACACTCAGGTGACCAGGCAAACTTGACCTCGTTCTTCAATAAGTTGGTAATAGGCTTAGATATTTTGGAAAAATCCGGAATAAAACGGCGGTAATATCCCGCCATTCCCATAAAACTACGGACTTGATGTACTGTGGTTGGTGGTTTCCAATTCAAGATCTCTTCCACCTTGCTGGGGTCAACCGATACACCTTCGGCCGACAGAATATGCCCAAGAAACGGAACTCTGTCCAACCAAAACTCGCACTTGCTGAACTTAGCATACAGTTGATGTTCTCGCAACCGAGTTAGGACTACACGAAGGTGTTTGGCATGCTCTTCCAGGCTTTTGGAGTAGACCAGTATGTCGTCGATGAATACGACTACAAACTTGTCGAGTTCGGGCATGAAGACCGAATTCATAAGATACATGAAATAGGCAGGGGCATTGGTCAGGCCGAAAGACATAACCAGATACTCGTAAAGACCATATCTGGTAGTGAAGGCGGTTTTGGGAACATCTTCTGGACGGATTTTTATTTGGTGGTACCCCGATCTGAGGTCAATTTTCGAGAATACCCTGGCCCCTGCAAGCTGGTCAAAAAGTAGATCGATGCGAGGCAACGGGTACTTATTTTTGATAGTGATCTCATTGAGGGGACGGTAATCGACACAGAGTCTGAGGGAGCTGTCCTTCTTTTTAACAAAAATAGCAGGACAACCCCAAGGGGATGAACTAGGCCTGATGAAACCCTTATCCAACAGATCCTGCAACTGAACTTTCAATTCTGCCAACTCCTTCGGCGGCATTCTATATGCTCTACGGGAAATAGGTGCTGTTCCAGGTTTCAGCTCAATGGCAAATTCTACATCCCGGTCAGGGGGTAAGCCAGGCAATTCGTCAGGGAATACATCCGGAAATTCACAGACTACCGGAATGTTCTGCACCTCTTTAACTGTGGTTGCACATACCCTACCAACTGCTCTTTGAGGTATGGGAAGTTGGATGAGAAGTTGAGTTTGGCTATTAGGCAAGTTTACTCTGATGGTTCTATTCAGCACGTCTATGAGAGCTCTGTGCTGATACATCCAATTCATGCCTAATATCACATCTATATCCTGATCCTTCAGTACTATCATCGAGGTCGGGAATATATGCCCGCCAAGCTCTATGGGCACCCGATGTACCATCTCTTTAGTACTAATGCGCCCTCCGGGCGATTGTATAAGGAAACTTTCCTCTATCTGCCCAATCGGAATTTCATGCTTGACAACAAATGTACGATTGATGAATGAATGCGATGCACCAGAATCGAAAAGCATGATAGCAGGATGACTTGCGACAGGGAACCTACCCAGCATGACGGGTTCACCTTCAGGAATGTCTCCAACTTGCGTGTAGTAGACCTGTCCTGCTTTTCTCACAACCTTTCCCTTCTGGGCCTGCTGTTGGTGGCCACGATGCTGTGTCTGCTGCTGTTGTCCACCAGGAGCCTTCTGTGCATTCTGATTGTATTGTTTGGAAAACGGGCAGTTGCGGGACCAATGTCCCATCTTGCCACAATTGTAGCAAGGCTGATTGTAAGTTGCTTAAGGAGTGGTTACGCGAATGCCTGGGGCATTCGGCTGGGTGGTACTTTGTTGATTAGAAGTGTGAGAAGTAGCAGCAGTTCGAACTACGACCTGCTGATGAGGATACTGGGGACGTGTGTGATGAGTGGGATGGTATATGATTTTCTGGCGCTTTTGATGGCCAGAAGATCCAGCTGACCCAGATTTCTTCTTTTTCTTCTCTTCTTGGTGCTTGCGATCACTTTCTTCAAAAGCTATGGCACTGTTGATAGCCTCATGATAAGTGCAGTTGAGATGGTTAGACAGGCTTCGCTGAATCTTGAAGTTCAAACCCCTGACAAAACAGTCCTTCTTCTTCTGATCGGTGTTAGTATGCTCAGGGGCATACTGTGACAGGTGATTGAACTGACTGACATACTGCATGACTGTAGACTCTTTTTGTTGCAGTGCCAAGAATTGATCCAATTTCATCTTCATCACCCCCGCAGGGATGTAATGTGCACGAAATGCCTCACGGAACTCCGCCCAAGTAAGTTGATGCCCTACTGGCTGTGCTGACTGGAGGTTTGCGAACCAAGCGCTTGCGGGTCCTCGGAGTTGCTGTGCTGCAAACAACGGCTTCTGGGTTTCCGTGCAGCGAATCAATCCAAATTTCTGCTCCATGATACGGAGCCAGTCGTCTGCTTCCAGCGGCTCATCCGCTTTGGTAAACACCGGTGGACGGGTGTCTGTGAAGTCCACATAAGTTGTTTCCTCATCATGGGGGCGGCCACGTCGCCCAACACGGTCATCCCGATTTTGCGCAAGCAATGCCGTAGCATTAGCTAGGGCAGCAATGGCATCAGCCAAGGTAGGTGGAATTGGCGGTGCTTGTGGAATGGATCCGTCCTCGGAAGTACCAGCACCAGTTGAGCGGGTGTTAACAGGCATCTGTGCATAATTAAACCAAACTGAGTCTCAGATTACTTAATCAGGTCTTAATACAATACACACCATACAATACGATAGGCAGAGTACATAACCAACACTCGACAGAGTTCTCAAACCATACTAAGGTTTTCATGGCAACACTGATACTACAATACCCTTAAGAGTACAAATACTGATGTCGCTAGACTTAAGGCTAATCTAGACGTCGTCTCCCACGGTCCCGTCAGAGACGACACCGTCCTCGTCAACCTCCGCCACGTGCTCCTCGACGCCCTCCTCGACGTCCTCGTCAGCGTCCTCCTCGACGATCACCTGGAGTGGCTCAATCTCCTCGTCCACGTCCTCCATGTCCTGATCCTCAGGACCAACGACCACCCCATCCTCGGGGTCCTCAACACGTGGCTGCAGGATTGGGTTAAGCTCATTGTTGAGCCTATGCACCTCCTCGTGCAATGTGTCATTGTAGTCCTCGATCTGCTCTACGTAGATCTCTAGCTCGTGCAGCCTCGCCCTGGTCGCGTCCTCTCGCGCCCAGGTGGCATCCCTCTGCTCGATCAGACGAGCCACAGAAGTCCGCAGTCGGTCGATCGTTGCTACGTCCTGGTAGTGCTCCCGACGAGCGGTGGCAAAGTCCTCCACCATCCTCCTCATCTCCTCCCTCATCCTCTCCATCTCCTCCTGTAGCGCAGCGCGACTACGGCGGGGGCGACGACTGCTAGAGGCCTCCCCGTCGCGTGGCGCCAGCTGGTGACGCGGCACACCCCTAGGTCCCGTCATCTTACGCGCAGTCTGCTTGCAGCGTGCCATGCTGGAGAAGATAAGTTAGGATTAGCGAGGATATAATACAGGCTAGCAAGAATAGGTTTGATAAATCCTAACCCATAACCCGCTTTAAGGAGGAAGTCATTTATAAAGTGAATTAATCATGATGCATGAACCATACTTACGAATTTAAAACCAATGCAAGCATAACCCATGCATAAATAACTTTTAACATAGGGCTAATAATAGTGCTATTCCACTGGCTACCCTAACTATAATACAGATTTAGACAAGAATGAGCAATTTGGACCAAAATAGCCATTTTAAATTTATGATCCAAAACGTTTTGAAGTTTTGCAAAGTAATACAGTAATGATTTGGCAATGGAAACGCTCTGATACCAGCTGTGACAGAACCGCCTAAATCACATGGCCCACAGACGCCTGTCATTGTCACTCATGACCTCTGACAGCGGGTCCGCGTCCCAAATGATCTAGAAGGTTCTGCCGGGCTACATTAGCGCCCGATTTTCTCCAACAGGATCCCATTGCGAAGTCATTACAGAATTACAACATTTCATAGTAAATTACATCAGAGTGAAAATGCGGAAAGATTATAAGGTACTTAGATTACAAACCGTTTGTCCAAATACGATTGAAGTGCGAATATTACAGACCATAATTAAAATAAGTAGCAGTAGAATGACGATACAACATTATTAAGCATTTAACGATAAGAACCCTGCCCACGGGTTCGATATTACTCCTCCTCACATCCCTCCTGTACCACTGTTACACAGCAAGGGGCGAAACAAACCTCCGGCTGCTGCGTCCCTGCAACATGGGGTTAACAAACCCTGAGTACTGGGGTACTCCGCAAGACTTACCCGACTAAGAAAAAGGATTGAGACTCAGGAATGCAGGCTGAGGGGAGTCAAGGTAAGGCTGGAGCAAGAGTCAAGAATTTTGCAGAAAAGCATTACTATCTTATTTCAAAATTTTAACTCAGTCTTATTTTAATCATATCCATAATTCCAAATTCCTTTTCATATATCATTATACCTTCAAAATTCTTACTCATTCTCAAAAACACCTAGTTTCGAACCACTTTTCAATTGTAGGTCAAAGGATCAAGTCTCCATATCCGAGGAGCAACGACGATTCGAATCGATTAGTACCCAGCTGGGGATCCCTATCCACACTGTATATGTAGCACTTAAGCTTGCATATACCAACTCCGGCTACCACGATTTTTCTACCCCTGAACCGGTCCTGCGCCACCCGAGAACACAGTACTCCTCTCCTCTCCAGGCACGCCGGCCACGAGGGTACACGCTGCTCTCGCCATCTCTCCACTCCCAGTGCGTGGTTGTCGGTTCAAGTAGTAGAGCCACCGGAGTCAGAGCTTTCCGTAGTATGTGGCTAGTTGCAAAGTCTCGATCACAGCAGGCCTACAACGAACGGTCCCTAATTCTTTTTCCGCCGGCGACATTGCATTGGGACTCTAACCCAAGTACAAGTGTCCCAACGGTTTTCAAATCCCTCTTTCCGCCGATGGTCAAGCATTGGGACTCTAACCCAAATTCACAACCAACGAACGGAAAATCCCTTTCCGACGGATACGGTGCATCGGGGCTGCTACCCAAGTACACAATTTCCGAACGGACTCACACCCCTTTTTCCTTTTCTCAAGATTCCTAATTGTCACATTTTCATGGGTCAAAATAGCCTTTTTATGCAAATCTAAATTGATTAAGCAGGGCTAAGCATTTTTGAATATTTTTATTTTTAAACAGGTTTCCGGGATATTATGTATCAAGGCAGGTAATGCATCAATATAGGAGACAAACAACTCCTAACAACCTAATGCAATAATAGACTCAAGTGATAAATAATTTTATAAAACACAAGGCGGGGCTGAATGCACCGGGGCTTGCCTTGAATCGTGTACAGTGTCGGGTCGGGATCAGTCCCGCAGATGTCGAACCCTTGGATGACTTCTGGAGTGGCCTCCTCAGTAGTAGTCTCGACCTGGACCTCCTCGGAAACGGGCACTACACGTATGCAATGATGTATGCTTAGCATGGCATGAGGGCAACAAATGAAATGCTTGAAAGTAAACCATTAATACCTTGAGTACAACTTTCCTTCACGGTAAAGTTGTAAACAATTTTCGGAAGGTAAAAACATTGTTTCCTACTTTTGTTTTATTGACCATTTTAACGGTCACAGAAAGCCGCTACACAGCTTTACTACAACTAACAAGCGACCCGAATACTTCTGTCAAGGATCACTATGGTGAAAGACCCTTGAAACCAATCAATCCAAAATCACACCAAACAACAGGGATTATTTGCTTAGATTAATTATACTATTCAAATACCCCACAACTAGTAAACAAGTGTCCTAACAGTTTCCAAATGAGCTCAAACTTACCCAACAGATAGATCTTACTCAAAAATAGTACCACATAAATTTTCATGATTTTTGGATAATTCTGGAATTTATTAAAATTGCTCAAAGTTACATTTACTAATTAATATACTGATTTTTAGTTCCCACAGAACACATCCAAACACTATATCTAGTATTTTTATAAAATACTACATGTTCCAGAGAGTACTCACAATTATTTTCATAATTTTTAGATTAACAGGAATATTCCTATAAAAATGACAAATGTAATTACTATTCATTCAAAATTAAAATGGAAAATCCACTGGAAATCCCTCCAAAATAAAGAAAACACTTCGGCCCGAGGCGGCCCAACATCGTCGGGCCGGCCCAACTCCACCCGCGCGTTCACCCGCGCGCGCGCGCGCGCACCCAGGGACGCTGACAGGCCGGGCCCGCCTGTCAGCTCCTTCTTCCACCTCGCGCGGCCGTGCGCGCGCACACCCACGGCGGCACGGCGACCAAGTTCCGGCCGCGGGGACGCCGGGGAACTAAAGGAAAAGGACCAGGAAGAATCGGGAGCTCACCACGGCTCTATTCCGACGGCTGGCCGAGGCTGAGATGGAGCGGAGCAGCGAGCAAGACGACGGCGGCGGCGTGCAGCGGCTCGGCCTCCACGGCGAAGTCACGTTCCGGTGATTCTAGGGGACAAAATGAAACGCCGCTGCGAGCATGAGCTAAGGTATCACTCCTAGAGCCGCAAACGGGAAGTCTAAGGTAGAGAGACTCACCACCGCGAGCTCGACGCGAGAGAGGTGGCTGCGGCGGTGCTCCGCCGGGCCCGAAG
Organism: Eremochloa ophiuroides; assembly: GCA_038502445.1. Taxonomy (NCBI): domain Eukaryota; kingdom Viridiplantae; phylum Streptophyta; class Magnoliopsida; order Poales; family Poaceae; genus Eremochloa; species Eremochloa ophiuroides. Next base: position 10,618,824 of record JAHLJS010000002.1, read on the forward strand.
ACGACGGCGAGCGTTCCGGGACCCTCGACGCACGGAAGCCGAACCACAAAGGCACAAGTCGTGTTCAAGAACCCAGTGAGGCTAGAGACGAGTGGAATTTGGGTGAGGAGGTCGGAGTGCGGCCGATTTTTGGCTCGAAGCCGAGGCGGGTGCGGCGGTGGACGGGAGAGGATGAGGGCACGGGAAGGGGATGTCGTCGCCCTTTAAGCCGACCAGAGGGAGGGACAGAAGCGGCATAGGGCGGCGCGCGATCTCCAGCACGGGAAACGGCCCCGGGGACACGATCCCGGCCGGCACGGACGGCGGCGCGCGCGCGCCCGACACGGCGGCGGTCGCGACTGTGCGCGAACAGAGCGGGGAGGGGCAGATCACTGTAGCCCTTCAATTCTCCCACACGGTTTTTGACCAATATCGCCAGATTTTGTATAACAACATGAAAAGGTGTAAACACCAAAGTTGTAGAGTTCCAAATTCTGAACAACTTTGATTAAGGGATCAACTCCAAATTTCGAATAATTTTGAAACTATTCAAAAGGGGGTAAAAGAGGGTTTTGAATTTCAAACTGAAATTCTAAAATTACTTTTAAATTTATTCAACAACTTGAAAAATTGTCAAAATAGAAGTTGTCCTACTTGAGGAGCTTTACAACTTTCATTAAATGAGTTTGGTCAGATTCTTAGTAGTTTTTAAATTGGCATTTCAAATTTGAATTTCAAAGTGGTAATTAGGGTTTAATTTGAATTTCTATTAAAGAACTTCAAAAACACCCAAAATAAAAGTTGTTCTATATAAAAAGATCTACAACTTCTATTAAGTGACCATCACCAAATTCCAAGTAGATTTTGATTTGGGGTTTTGGGGTCCGATTAGGGCCCAATTTGAATTTTTCCTTTGATTGTTTTTAATTACCAAATCAAGGATTTATTTGTAATATCCATAACATTAATGAATAAGCCACTCTAAAGACCCTAATCACACTCATATGCAGATGCTCAAAAATAAATATGATGACATGGCAAAATTAATTAGCCGTAATACCCGGGGTATTACAGAATCTAGAGGAAAAAAAATGTATTTTACACCTTGAGTCGGATCTTTAGCTAAGAGGGTGTTTGGAACGCTGCAGCCCAGGAGCCAGGCCCGACGGCCAGGCCCAAACCAGCCACATCCAGGCCACTGTGGTACAAGCCACCATGTTTGGTGGAGAGCATGGCCCAAATAAGATTGTGTTTCCTGCAGCAAACTGTAGCCCGGCCCAGGGCCAACTACCAGCAACTACCAGAGGGAGATTGTGTTTGGTTCCCAGCCAATGCAGCAAAAACCGGCGGGAAACAACAGAACGAACCGCATGGAGACAAAGCAGCATTAACAGAAACAACCGAACCAACAGCTAGAATGGATACAAAGATAGTGAAGAAAAACAACATTCTTAATTAATTGGCCTCAAATAAATTCAATAGGTAATCAGTGGATTCATAGCTGCATTGAGTTCAAAAAAGACAGAACTAAGTACCCAGGTTAACAGCCACGAGAACAGCAAGGTAAGTAGGTAAAATAAGTGATCATACAACAGATAGCAGTGACAGAAATCACAAAAAATAGTTGCAGCAGCCCATCCAGCGACCTCAATGTCATTTTATCATCACCGGCCTTAGGTGGGGCAATCCATGGTGCCCCTGTTGCGTCCCTTCATCAGCATGCCAAATCAAAAGACAATAACAGGACAAGTGAAAGGAACCTTCGTCCACCAAGGGCCCTTCCCTGAGGCATGGTTACCTGAGCTTGGGGCAAGGTCATCGTCGGATAAAGGAACATAGCAAGTGAAAACAGCAGGTGGTGGGCGTGGTGGTTGCCTAGACGGGGTGGCAAACTGCGTACATGCTTGAAACTCTCTAACAGCCTGCTCATAAGATTTAAATTTCTTGTACCTAGCACTCTTCACCCCTAGAACATACTTGCTGCAGTCACCCCAACTGAGGTAAATCCCAGCATGCTCCCCATTGAAAATGACATAGTACCCACCCATGTCTAAAAGCAAACAAAGATTGTAGCCTCGGTCTATTTTCATCAGTTTGTATTGAAGCAAAATTGGGACATCACAGACAATTGTAAATGGAGGTGGCCTCAGCTGAGTGGTCAGGTGGGTGCACATGTCAATAACATTGGACAGTGGAAGGTAGAAAAACCAATAGCAAATGGGGAGTACTCAAATCTCATTGCTGCCATGGGATTCAGTCCTCCATCCATCTCCGTGCCTTCAACTAGATGTTTGTCTAGAGTTGCAGAAAATGGATGGTGGAGATGAATCTAATGACAGGAATGAAAGAAACAGCTTACAGTGCATACATGTGCAACCACCTTGTGATGTCGGCCAGGGTAGCATCATAGGCTCAAGCTGGTCAGAAAGAAGGGAACATGGACAGAAAGGTAACTATAGTTAGCACAACAATAACAGGGTAATTTTCCATCAGCAGGTAATCCAGCCATCCTAAAACATAATAATACCATGGGCCTCAGTTGAAAAAAATAGCAGCCCCTTTGTGGGATGCCTTTGTGTCCTAGGTGGCTGCTAGCTCAATCATTAAACCAGAACCCAGGAACATAGCATCCATGGAACCTGCTAGACCATCCACTGTCTGCCATCAGCTTGAGGGTGCCCAAAGTGTAGATAGACAGTGGACGATTCCAGCAGATTTGATGGGTGCCATGTAAAGAAAACCCAAATGAATGTAACCAACATATTACAGCAACCACCTCAAATAAGATAACACAACATCACTGGCTATTAAATACCAACACAGCTGGTCTCAGCTTTGTCCAAACATTATTTCAAGTACACAAACCACATGTTCCATACTAGGGTCTACAAATTAAGTTTTACAAGAATGAAGATGCATGAATTAGGTCCTAGAGTTGCCCCTGCCCTCACACATTGCATTGCATATCCCATCCCTCCTAATGGCCATGGCACTAGAGTCTTGAGAAGCATTTTTATTCACAGGCTGACTGTCTTGCTGGTTAGGTGGGTACCACTCCTCTGCTGGGATTACTTGGTCCATGCCAAAACCAAGGATCCAGTTGTGAAGAATGTAGCATGCTAGGACAAACTTAACTTGTGTCTTATAAGGGTGGAAGGGCTTGTTGTCTAAAATACGAAACCTGTTCTTCAGTGCACCAAAGGCCCTCTCCATTGTCACCCTAAGGGATGAGTGCCTCACGTTGGACAGCTCTCTTACATTGGTTGGGCGGTTGTTGGGGGTGTACTCGGACAGATGGTACCTGACCCCCCTGTAAGGAGGGAGGAAACCACTGCTGCAAGCGTAGCCTGCATCTACAAGGTAGAATTTCCCTACAATTACACCAGGATGGGCTCAAGTAAGTATGCAATGGGTGCTAAGGACAGAACTATATAGTGTAGTTGGTTTGAGTTACCTTCAGGTACAACAAACCCATCATTCCTCTCAATAGCAGCAGTAAGGATCAGGGCATCATGTGCTGAGCCCTCCCAGCCAGCTAGTACATAAGTAAACTTGAGGTCAAAATCCACAGCTGCCATCACATTTTGTGTGGGGTTTGTTTTCCTACCCCTGAATGCTTGCTGCATGTGTCTAGGCACCCTTACCAACACATGGGCGCCATCAATGGCACCAATACAGTCCTAAAAAAGGTATAAGGTACATCAGCCACTTTTGGTGACACCTAGGATCCTTTCTAAACACTCAAAGTGAGAGTTACCTGGAGGTATGGGTGTCATCTATAGCTGCCAAGAATCTTTGGATGAATCCCTGTGCTAGGAGGCCTTATCATCTCACTCCTAAGCTCACCAACAACATACAATACCTGGTGGAAGTGCCTATGCACAGTCTCAATGGACCTTCTAAAGGACTGGTGGACCACACTAAACCGTTGGTTATGCCCAACTACATGCAGGAACATAGCAACCTGCTCCTCAACTGTGACTCCTGGTTTCTCAGGCACGAGGCCCCTAGACCTAAACAGATTACACAAAGCATAAAATGGAGCTCTGGTCATCCTAATCATGGACAGACACTCCGCATCTGTGGAACTAAAAATGGCTTGGAGGGTTTGCTGCCTATGCTGCTCTGCATCACTCCTAAGATGGTACAGAAGTGGGTCTGGCTCGGGGTAGGTGAAAGATCCTAGTTTGGTTTTGGTAATTGATGAAACCAAGTTACTAATCTAAGTGCTAAGTGTGTGTAGCCAAGAATAGATTAGTGATAAGAAGAAAGATGACATGAGTTCAAGTGAAGATCAAGATGGAGTGATCAAGGAGAAAGAAAAGGACTTAAAGAAGAAAAGCTAGAGGCCAAGGTATATCCAAATAGGGCTTTTCTTTTAGTGATCAAGACTCCAAGTGGGAGTGATCACATTTAGGATAGATAGCCGACTATCAAGGGGAGAACTAAGCTATTGGATTACTTTCAAGTGCTCTAGGTTGCATCTCATATGCATTGATCTAACCAACCTAGAGAATCCCTTTGAAAACCCTTGAAAAATGTTTGCAAAATGCTAACACACTGTGCACAAGTGTAGAAGACCTTGAGTGTTAGCACATAGAAGCAAGGGGTGAGAAATAAACTTGAAAATGGCTATTTACAGAGCGTCGGACTGTTAGTGGGCGTAGCGTCGGACCATTGATTCGGTCCGACGCCTGAGCTGTCTGTGAGCGTCGGACGCTCGTTTACCGAGCGTCGGACCATTGTGGCCTTCAGTCCGACGGTGCCGAGTAGCGAAGAGTGACGCGTGGCACGCTGAGGAGCGTCGGACGCATGAAGGAAAGTCCGACGGCGAGCGTCGGACGAAGTTCGACGATGATTTAGCGTTTTCAACCCTCTCTGAAAGCGTCGGACGGGTGAAATCTTTAGTCCAACGGTGCTCGCGCGATCGTCCGACGATACGCGCGCAGCGAGCTGAGAGAGGGCGTCGGACTCTGCGGTTTAGTCCGACGCCCTCAGTCCGACGGTAGTCAAACGCGCGAAATTAGTTACCGTTGAGATCGGACGAACGGCGTTTAAATCTGTTGACTCGTGGCGTTCATCCGAGCGTCGGACGCTGCCATTTGGTCCGACACTGTCGGTCCGACGGTATAAAAACGGGGTTAACGGCTGTTTCAGAGAGTGTAACGGCTAGGAGTTGGCTTGGGGGTATTTATACTCCCTCCCTGGTCACTTGGTGACCAACTTGCACACTTGGATCATTGTCATACACTTTGTTGCATTCTAGCTTCCCACTCTCTCACTAGTTCATCATCTTGATCATTCTTGTGAGATTGAGTGAACCTCAAGTGCATCATTGCTTGTGATTTGCATTCTAGAGCACTTGAGAGCAAGCCTTGGATTAGTTCTTATTCTCTTGAGACATTACCGTGTCCCTAGACGGCTTGGAGGAGAAGAAGGTGCAAAGGAGCTTGGTGATTGTGCTTGCTCACATCCGGTGATTGTGAGGGGTTCTTGTGCCTTCCCCGAGCGGAGTGCTCAAAGGTAACTCTAGTGGATTGCTCGTGTCTTTGAGTTACTTCCTCCGTGGTAGGTTCTTGTGGCGCCTAGTGTAGGCTCGGTGTGTGATACCGATTAGCCACCGAACCACCCGTTGAAGTCGACACAATGAGGACGTAGCGTGCCGGCAAGCACGTGAACCTCGGGGATAAATCTTGGTGCCTCTATTGATTTCCTCACCTTCGAGTGAGTGACTTATTGATTGTCCCGGTGATTGGCTTCTTCACAAGGCAAAGGTTTATTCGGCGATCATCTCTTTCTCATACTTGTGCAAAATAGCTTGTTCTCTTTTCTTAAGTAGTTGTGTAGTCATTTAGCTTTTACTAGCTTACTTGTGTGGATTAGAACTAAGGTTTAACTAGAATTGTGTAGGTGGCTTGTCTAGGTTAGTGGTTGCCTTAGCATTGCTTTTATAGCCTCTTGTGGTTCTAATCACTTGTTTAGTGGTTTATAGAATTTTTATTTAGACTATTCACCCTCCTCTAGCCATACTAGGACCTTTCAGTAGGTGCTCCTAATCCTACTGGCTACAAAGGAAACCATAACAACAACCAAAGCAGCAGCTTCTTTCGCTAGCAGGTCTCGGCTTTGGGCGGGATCCATCTACATGCATCAACATTAAGCAAAACAAATTTGTAACAGACCCTAGCAGGCATCACGATGGATGTGAAATCACTACAAAATATCATATCCACGGCTGCATGCCTAATCATGCCTCCCAGTGGACTACGGACATCACCATCGACCAAACAAGAAGATTAACCAGAACCAGTAACCAACTATCACCATGCAAATGAAAAAGAACATCATGAACATAGCATAAACAGCGAGCAAAAGAACATACGACATGTTAAACATAGATGAAGGCAGTAAGCACAAGAACAGGAACCCTAGCATACAACATAGATCAAGACAGCAAACAACAGATACGAATGGAAAAAAAAAGATTTTAGACCTCGGCTTCGGACGACGGAACAAACGAGGAGCGACGGAAGCGACGAAGAAGCCGAGCCGATGAAGAGGAAGCAGATCCGGCCCGAGGAGAAACAAATCAGGTACGGGAGGGAGCAGATCAGGCGCACAGCAACCCCGCGCGCACCACCCGAGCCGAGGAAGACGAGGAAGAAGACCACCGCCTCCTGGAGTCCCAGCTCAGATCAAGGAGCAGCGTCGCCAAGCACTAGATCCGAGCAAGGGGAACGGAGAAGATCCACGCCGGGGAACCAGGCGCCGTCGACGACCACCGCACCTCAACCCTAGCCGGCGGTGTCTCACAGGATTTGGTGGAGAAGAAGGGGAATGGAGGAGGGGAGATGAAGCGCGCGCGGGGAAGCAGCCCCGGCTTATAAAGGCGAGGGAAACCGCCGGAAGGCGGAGCGCGCACGGAGGTTTCAAACTTCCCGCGCGAGCCCGCACGAGCCACCCCGCCGCCTCGCCGAGGAGCCCCAAATCGCCATGGAGCGGCCGCCCACAGCCGTGCCCTAGAAAAACGGTGGGAGTGGCCGTTTCCCGGGAGCCAGGCCGGTGCCCCCTATTTGCACCTGGGGAGCCTGTCCCCGCCCTGGCCCGTGGGCTGCAAACACGGGCACCTGCAGCTGGAGCGCAGGCCATCCTCCCGGCCCCGTTCCAAACACCCTCTAAGAGAACAGTGGTCCTCATTCTTTTTCTTCTAGGGTTGATATAAGACTGATGTAGCATATGTGGTCGACTCGACGGAGCTTACCATCCCCTGAATTCACTCCATGGCAAGTCGGCAAGATGCTCATTAGGCAGCCATCCTCAAACCCGAAGGCTCGCTGATCACTAACTGCACCAAGACCGACCGTACTTGAATGATGACTTCAGGGCCTCCTATTCAGTGAAGTCCAGCTATCAGGTTCGTTGTCATAAGCTTCATACACCCTTTTAATTGAAGATGTATTGTCAGGTTCAGTTACTGAAGATTAATCATCGATATATTTCATTCATGATAAAATCAAGAAGATCCATTACTGTGAGGCCGTTACATATATCATTGCACCAACTTTAGTACATTTGTACAACTGTTTTAATAAACAGTAAACAAACAAGATAATGCTATTTATTTTATCAATTATTTCACATTATTATCCATTGTTTATCTAAATTTTTCCATCAATACCACTGCTATACTCGTTTGCTACCATGATGGATGCTACATACGAATCATCAAACTCTATGAATTTCCTTCCCCATGCACTACAAATTCCCATAACAACGCGCGGGGTATTGTCTGGTTTTTATAACTGTGACTGACAGTTATAGCAAAAATTCTAAAATATAATTAGTCATATAAAAATCCGACATCAATAGTTAAATAGCAAAGATTACCAGGTCTATCCGAAGGTTGGTAAGCACGGGCTTGGGTACAAAAATGCAATATTGTCATCTCTGAACTCGATGCTCTACGGCACCGCGCGGAGCTGGAAGGAGCAATGTAAAGGGATTGGGACCCACTTGACAGCAAATATACAGGCTGACGAGCTGCAGCGCGCACCCTCTGTAAAGCGCCCCCCAAAAGAAAAAAAAAAGAAAAAAAAGAAGAGGAACCACCGACGCATTGGGCAGAGGGAGACCGCCGCAGCGGCGGATGTCCGGCGACGGCGAGCGTGACCGCGGATCCGGCCGTACCGGGGTCGGGCGCTGTGGCGGCGGAGCTCGGCAAGGGCGGATGCGGGCTCTGGGGTGGCAGCTCCCTCTCTCCTTCTTCTCCGGCGGCAGCGAGCGCGGCGGTGGCGGTGGCGGATGCGGGCTCTCCGGCGACGGCTCCCTCTCTCCTTCTTCTCCGGCGACGGTGAGCGCGGCAGCAGCCGAGCTCGGCGGTGGCGGATACAGGCTCTGAGACGGCGGCTTCCTCTCTCCTTCTTCTCCGACGACAGCGAGCGTGGCGGCGGCTTCCTCTCTCCTTCTCCGGTGACGGCGAGCGCGACGGCTGATCCTTCTTCTCCCTCTGCTCGGCGGCGCGGGGTGGGGCGGGCGGCGCGAGGACGGCGGCGGCGGCGTGGGGCCTGCGTGGAGACGATAGCGTTCGACGCCTCCAACTCTAGCTGTGGCGTTCGACTATAGCGAACGCAAGGATGGCGTCGCATGTTGCGTGCCGCAGTGCGGGGTGTCGAACGCCAGCAGTAGCGTACCGGCCCGTTTAGCGTCTAGCGGTGCGGCCATAAAAAAGAAAGACTGGAACGTGTATGATTATTTTATACATCACGTACATAAGGCTCTGTTTAGTTCTTCTTCAAAATTTCAAAATACTCGTCACATCAATTTTACGGTATATGCATAGAGCATTAAATATAGATAAAATTTTTGTATATTTAAACAGTTCTTTTAGGCTTATTTAGATCATGATTAAATATTTATTGCAAAAGATTTCATGCTACTACAGTGTCAAATTCCAAAATCTTTGAAACTAAACAGGCCCTATGTATATACTACTCCATGTGCCAAAGAAATTTTTCTATAATCATCCACCAATCGGCAAAAGAATTCTCTTCTGTATTAAAGAAATTTTTAAATTCTGGCGTAAAGCTTTTACATATTACATCAGATGTTTCATGGGATATTATAAAAACAGATACTAATAAAATTACACAAGGCACTTATAAACCACAAATAAATTTATTAAGACTAATCAATCTGTCATTAGTAAATATTTACTACAACACAACATTGTCATATCATAGACTAGTTAGGCTTCAAAGATTCATCTCATATTTTACACGCAATTTGTGTAACTAATTTTTTCATCTATATTTAATACTCCACACATATATCAAATATTTGATCTGATATCAAACATTCGATCCAATATGTCGGGTACCAAAGTTAGGGGTACCCAACTTCGATGAAAAACGCTCATTCCCAACATGGCCTGGCCCAAGTAAGGCCAGTGGAAGCCCACGAAGGCCGCGTCTACAGAGGCCCAAACCTCCGATTCGCCCGAGCCTCCCCGGGAGAGCTCGGGAAAGCGGCACCCACGGCGCCCAAATCTCCGACTCGCCTGAGTCTCCTCAGGAGAGCTCGGGAGAGCGGTCCGATTCGCCCGAGCCTCCTCGGGAGAGCTCGTGCGAGCGGCCTCTTCGGCGCCCAAACCTCCGATTCGCCCGAGCCTTCTCGGGCGAGCGGCACCCACGGCGCCCAAATCTCCGACTCGCCCGAGTCTCCTCGGGAGAGCTCGGGAGAGCGGCCCGACCGCCCGAGCCTCCTCGGGAGAGCTCGGGAGAGCGGCATCCTCGGCGCCCAAATCTCCAACTCGCCCGAGTCTCCTCGGGAGAGCTCGGGAGAGCGGCCTGAGCGCCCGAGCCTCCTCGGGAGAGCGCCCCTCGGCGCCCAAATCTCCGACTCGCCCGAGTCTCCTCGGGAGAGCTCGGGAGAGCGGCCCGAGCGCCCGAGCCTCCTCGGGAGAGCTCGGGAGAGCGGCCTCCTCGGCGCCCAAATCTCCGATTCGCCCGAGCCCCCGAGCCTCCTCGGGAGAGCTCGGGAGAGCGGCACCCACGGCGCCCAAACCTCCGACTCGCCCGAGTCTTCTCGGGAGAGCTCGGGAGAGCGGCCCGAACGCCCGAGCCTCCTCGGGAGAGCTCGGGAGAGCGGCATCCTCGGCGCCCAAATCTCCGACTCGCCCGAGTCTCCTCGGGAGAGCGGCCCGAGCGCCCGAGCCTCCTCGGGAGAGCTCCCCGGGAGAGCTCGGGAGAGCGCCCCTCGGCGCCCAAATCTCCGATTCGCCCGAGCGCCCGAACCTCCCCGGGAGAGCTCGGGAGAACAGCCCAAATCTCCGATTCGCCCGAGCACCCGAGCGCCCAAGCCTCCCCAGGAGAGCTCGGGAGAGCAGCCCAAATCTCCGATTCACCCGAGCCTCCCCGGGAGAGCTCGGGAGAGCGGCACCCTCGGCGACCAAACCTCCGATTCGCCCGAGCGCCCGAGCCTCCCGAGCTGCCCTATCCCCCTCGAGCGCAATCTTGCAAAGACATCCAAGGCACAGGTGATGTCAGCGGAGCAATCTTGGACCACAAGAGATCTCTCTGACCACTTTACAAGCACTGTCTCGTCAGGCGAGACTCTCGACGCTACTGTGCTTCGCACGCCCCTGACGGCCATACCACCTGTCAGGATTTCCCTGGCAGCGGATTTGATAGGCCCACTACGGCCGTCCTCCACGGTATGGTCTACGGTGCGCCGCCCCATTTTCCGCCGAGATCTATCAACTCCGACTGTGACAGTCCAAGCGCCTGACGACGGGCTACGCAAGAACGGGAAAGGCGCCTACTGCGCTGTCCGCTCGAAAGGACGAGCACGCCTTCCATCCGGGCCGGCTAACCCTCGGGAGGTGCTGTTGGTAGGTGTGACCCTATGGCACGTCGTAATCCAACGACTGCTGCCGCCTTGGAACTCACCAAGGTCGTGCGAACCACGACGGCCATATCCTGGAGACCCAGAGAGCTGACGACATGACGTAGCCAGACGACTGTTCCCACCTTGGAACTCACCAAGATCGTGCGAACCAAGACAGCCATACTCCGGAGACGCGGGGAAAAGGCAGTAGCCAGTTAAACGGGGAACAGCAACTCCTCACTGTAAAATACGTAGCCGCCCTTGCCTCTCCCTTGCGACTATAAAAGGGAGAGCAGAGGCCAGCTTTAGGGGGACGACGACGGAGAAGTTCTAAGTTCTCACCCACCCCCTACTACAAGCACCCCGGTGTAAGGCAATACGACTCTCCTCTCCACTGGACGTAGGGCTTGCTTGGCCTGAACCAGTATAATCCCTGTGTTCCCCCTTTCACACCATCCGTAGCCTCAACCGCAAAACACATATTTACTAGCCGGTGTTAGTCACGCTAAAACTAGCACCGACACAATGAATGTAACGTTGTTGCGGTGGGAACTAAGACCTATTCAGATGCCCTTTTTAATGCAAAATACAAATGTGCCAAAATTTATATATTAGTGTTTAGTTGCATGCTAAAAGTTTAGCCATACAGACACAGCTCCATGATGTTTTCCTCCTCTTTTAGACCTCTTGAGTGTAAAATTCAAAATGCCAAAAAATTTGTAGTTTTATATCATGATATTTAGATTCATTTTGCAAAACGATGGACTAAACTTTTTCAAAGTAGAGTAACTAAACAGATCCTAAACTATATTGGGTTAAAAAACTCTAACGAATTAAATTAAACCATTGAAACCCATGACGCCATCTAATGCCGGACGCCCCTACCACCCAACAAACCAGACACTTTGTAACACTGTCTGTCCATACACAAGTCGCCACGTGTCCTACGAATTCAAAAGTCCGTTAATGCGCTCAACTACCAGCATCTAAACCCTGCCCACCTTGCCGCCTTAAATCTCCCACCATCCCCAGCCGGCCAGCCCAATCCATCCCGCAAAGAGCTCGAGCAGCAGTGAGATCTGCCTCATCTCGCGATCTGCCTCTCTCGTTTGCTCTGCAGCGCGCGCTGTTCGGTGATGCCTTCGGCGGCGATGACGGTGGCGGCGGGGCTGGCGACGGGGCCGGGCAGCCGCGTGACGCGGTTCGCCAAGTCGACGGCGGCGTCGGTGACGCCCGTCAGGCCGGGCAAGACGCACGCGCTGTCGCCCCTGGACAACGCCATGGAGCGGCACACGGTGCACGTGGTGCTCTACCTCCGCGCCGCGCCGGGCCTGGACCGGGAGCGGCTCAAGGAGTCGTTCTCCGAGGTGCTGTCGCTGTACCCGGCTATGACGGGGCGGCTCACGCGCGGCGAAGGCAGCGGCGGGGCTGGGGCTGGGGCTGGGGCTGGCAGCGCGGACGCCGAGCCCGCGCACCGGGGCTGGGTCGTCAAGTGCAACGACGCCGGCGTGCGCATGGTGGATGCCAGGGCGGCCGTCACGCTCGACGCGTGGCTCGCCACGGCGACCGGCGACGAGGAGATGGACCTCCTCTACTACGAGCCCATGGGACCCGAGCCTTACATCTGGTCTCCGTTCTACGTCCAGGTACCCTTGACCAACTACTTGATCAATCCCAGCTTAGCGCTTGGTGAAATTGGGTGAGCTAATTCCATGCCAACTAAACAACAAATACGCAGCATGCAGCAGGAGCGTTCTGTTGTCTTGATTAGTTTGATGGCTCGGCAGTTGAGCAGAGTTCGATGATAGTGATACTGACATTTATTAATGCTACTCCTACTTCAAGGAACAGCTCCAGAATTAAATGCCTTGTGCTCCTGTACTGTTATCCAGATGGGGCCATCAATTGACTGCGGCACATGGCTGCATCACTGAAGCAGCGTTTAGTTCACAAAATTTCTTCTCTCTCCATCATATCGGTTGTACTTCCCATCTGTATAGAGCACTAAATGAAGTAGCACCTGTTACATGTTTATACTTTTTGTCAGACTATCTCGAGATGAATCTTTTGAGTCTACTTGAGCCATAATTAGACAAAAATTGTTAAATACGAATAAAAGTGCTGTAGGTGCAAAACTTTCCAAAATTTCCCAACTGGAGATGCATACTCCTTGGACCAGACGCGAACCTGATATATCTTTGCTTGATTAAATACTAGTATTTCCATGGTAACGATGTGTATGGATGCAGCTGACGGAGTTCGCCGACAAGTCGTACGCGCTGGGGCTGAGCGGCACCCACATCCACAACGACCCCACCGCCGCCGCGCTCTTCTTCCACGCATGGGCTGCCGCGCACCGCCGGACCACCAGCACGTACCCGCCGTTCCTGCACGCGCCGGCGTTGGCGGTCTCCCCGACCACGCCGCCCCCTCCCCCGCCTCTGCTCGCCGAGAAGGCCAGCGCCGCCGCCGCCCCCGCTAGCACAGATGCCGCCGCCATGTCCTCCGCCACGTTTCACTTCCCGGCCTCCGCGGTGCGCGCGCTGCTCTCCTCCCTCGAGCCGGGCACCACACCGTTCGCGGCGCTCGCCGCGCTCTTCTGGCTCCGGATCACCGGCGCCGCCGCCGGGGACGACGGCGAGCGGGAGCTCACGCTGGCGCTGGACTTCCGCAAGCGGATGTACGCGCCGCTGCCGTGGGGATACTACGGCAGCTCCGTCCACTTCACACGCGCGCGCGCCGACCTCGCGTCCGGGCTGCCCGCCGTGGCCGCGGCGCTGGACCGCCACGTCGCCGGCGTGCCGGAGGAGGAGCTGTGGCGCGCCCTGGAGTGGCTCCACGCGCGGCAGCAGCAGCAGGAGGAGGAGGGCGGCACTGGCACTGGCGCTGGCGAGCCGTTCCAGATGTACGGGCCGGAGCTGACGTGCGCGGCGCTAGACCACGTGCCCATGTACGGCGCGGAGTTCGAGGCCGGCGTGCCCCCGGCGCGCGTGTCGTGCCGCGTGGGCGGGGCCGCCGGCGAGGGGCTGGTGCTCGTCCTGCCTGCGTCCGAGGGCGGCGAAGCACGGGACGTGGTGGTGACGCTCCCTGCTGAGGCCACGGCCAGGATCTGCCGCGACGCCGAGGTGCTACGGCACGGCGCCGAGGTGGTGTTCGGGGTCGGGGCGAAGGCCATAAAGGAGGAGTAGGTCCACCAGTGCCACGACGGAGCAACAAGAATCGCTGTGCTGCTGTTGCTGGTACTGTAGCCCTTCATTTGGTTTTCACGTGCTGTGTCGTCATGTGTTGATGGATGATCGTATATTCGCTTGTGCTGAAAAATCTAAATTTGGTGGATGTTGATTTGTTGTCAGAGTACTATTTATGGTTGAAAAAAAGCGCTCATTATTTGAATTTGAAAGGTACCCTATTTTTAACTGAGGCGGATGAAATAGGTTAACCGAAGACGCCCGCCTCGTCTCAGTCTATAGATCACGGTTAATTGTTATTATCTATCGAGGTGGTGCAAACGCCCGCATATTTTTTTTATAAAAAAAAAACTGGACAAGCCTAGTGAACTCATGCAGTACTGCCACTCCGCTCGTTGGGTCAACACTACCACTTGCTAGATATGCTCCGTAGCTAGTCAAATCAACACTGCCACTCGCCGGATCCTGCGCTCGCTGGATCCACCGGAGAAAGGACAGAGAGGGCGAGCACGGGGATGGAGGAAGAGAGCCCGCCGAGCGTGCGTGGGAAGCCACCCCAGAGAGCACGCACGGGCCACTGGCGGGCCCTTGCTTCTTGAGAGATAGAGAGAGGCGTGTGCGGCGTGCGGGTGGGAGAGGGAGGGGTGAGAACCGGAGAAAACCGCCCCTATTTATATTCGGAGCACGATATCGGGTCCGTAAATGAAATTGCCCATCACCGATAGTTGTCGGATATCCTAGAAGGCGACTGGATTTTGTGATAATTTGGATTAATGTTTGGACAGCGCCTCTCAAAATCCATTTTATAGTGCTACGCGCTAATTTGTTATCCACCCAACTCACCTCTGGGCTCCACAAACGAATCCGTTGGCGGCGGCGTTACGTCGGAGCGGCGGAAGTGTACATATGAATATGGGATTTGCGTCTGAAATTTTGTTTTCTTTTAGACGACGGTTATTACATATACTTTATACTAAAATTACATGTTTCATTTGTTGTAATTTATGTAGGATTGATCAGCAATTTTTGGTATTAATAATAAAAACTCATTAGACAAAACTATAAACTTAACAAAATTTGATTTATATTGTCACAAAAGACAATCAATAATTTATAATTATTTCTATAGGAAGACAAGAAAAAAATTAATATATCATGATGTAAAGACAAATAACAAGTTACAAAAGTAACAATGCACTTATACTAGTTGATGATATAAAAATATTCCCTGAAATCATCTAAAATTTCAGACACCTGAAATATAGGAAAAATGTATGAATATGATGTCAAGTTTCACCGACATGCAAGCCCCCGCACGTCCCACTCCCACATGGATCACGAAACCATTCACCTTTACTACTTCCTCCGTCACTTTAAACATACAACTTCATTTTACGTGCCAGATAAAGTAGTTTATATTTGACCAAGTTTTTAATGAATAGTATTCATATTTATAGTTCTAAATTAATATATTATGAAAATACATTTTATAATTAATCTATTGGTGTTTATTTAATATTATAAATATTTATAGTTTTTATTTATATTTGGTCAAAGTTGATACACTGAAATATGATACTGTGCTAAAATTGCATAATTAATGGGACGGAGAACGAGTACCATGGATGCGCATGCGCAGAGTCTCTGCGCGACTGCGCCCCAGCACCCGCTATTCTTGGTGCGGCTTGCATGTCTGCTGAAGTGTGGATGGCTTCCGACAGTTATTCTCACAACGGCACGCTCTTGCTGTCTTGCACACAGGAAGCTCCGCATGCATCCGCTAGGGGAGGACGGGTGCCGAGACCCGTAAGAAAGGGATCTACAAAAACAACGCTCGTCGTAGCCTTTCCTCCACTCTTGTCACGCGTCAGGCCGGGCGTCCTGCAGTCCCCATGGCCGCCGCCGCATTCGACACCGCGGCCGAGGCGGGAGCGGGCGGGAGGCTGAGGGTGTTCTTCCTGCCCTCCTTCATGCGGGGGCACCTCATCCCGCAGACCGACCTGGCGTGCCGCGTCGCCGCGGCGAGGCCCGCGGAGGTGGAGGCGACCATGGTCGTGACGCCGGCCAACGCGGCCCTCATCGCGCGCACCGTGGCGCGCGCCGCGGCCGCCGGCCATGCCGTGCGCGTGCTGTGCTACCCGTTCCCGGACGTGGGCCTCGGGGAGGGCGTCGAGTGCCTCTCCACCGCCCCCGTGCACGACGGGTGGCGCGTGCACCGCGCCATGGAGGCCGTGCGGCCGCTCCACGAGTCGCTGCTCCGGGACCAACGCCCCGACGCCATCGTCGCCGACGCGCCGTTCTGGTGGACCAACGGCGTCGCCGCCGAGCTCGGGGTGCCGCGCCTCACGTTCCACCCCGTCGGCATCTTCGCGCTGCTCGCCATGAACGGCCTGTTCACCGTACGGTCCGACATCGTCGCGACCGGCAGCAGCTCCGCCGTGCTGTCCGTGCCGGGCTTGCCCGGGAAGGAGATCTCGATCCCGGTGTCCGAGCTCCCGAACTTCCTGGTCCAGGACGACCACCTCTCCAAGGGCTGGGAGCGGATGCGGGCGTGCCAGGTCGCTGGCTTCGGCGTCATCGTCAGCACCTTCGTCGACCTCGAGCAGCCCTACTGCGAGGAGTTCTGCCGCGTGGAGGCGCGCCGCGCCTACTTCGTCGGGCCCCTGGGCCTGCCGTCGCGCACCACCGTGCACCGCGGCGGCGACGGCGACGTGGACTGCCTGGGCTGGCTGTCCACCAAACCGAGCCGGTCGGTGGTGTTCGTCTGCTTCGGGAGCTGGGCCGACTTCTCGGTGGCCCAGACCAGGGAGCTCGCCCTGGGGCTCGAGGCGTCGAACCAGCCATTCCTGTGGGTTGTCCGCTCCGACGCCCCCAGCAGCCAGTGGGCGCCGGAGGGCTGGGAGCAGCGCGTCGCCGACCGAGGCTTGGTCGTCCGCGGATGGGCCCCGCAGCTGGCGGTGCTGGCCCACCCGTCGGTGGGCGCGTTCGTGACGCACTGCGGCTGGAACTCGGTGCTCGAGGCCGCGTCCGCCGGCGTGCCGGTGCTCACGTGGCCGCTGGTGTTCGAGCAGTTCATCAACGAGCGGCTGGTCACCGAGGTGGCCGCGTTCGGCGCGCGCGTGTGGGACGGCGGCAGGCGCAGCGAGAGGGCCGAGGATGCGGACACCGTGCCGGCGGAGGCCATCGCGCGGGCCGTGGCGGGCTTCATGGAAGGCGGAGAGCAGCGCGACAGGCTGAAGGCCAGGGCCGGGGAACTAGCGGAGCGCGCGCGCGCGGCTGTCAGTGAGGGTGGGCTGTCGTGGCGTGACATAAACCGCCTGATCGATGATCTCCTGAAGGCGAGAGCCTCAGGGCTGACAGTTTGACACAAGGGAATTCCGTCCAAGTTCAGTTTGTTTTTTCACAAGCATTGGCTAGAAAATAAAATAATAGTGTAGGTGACATTTCGGCAAGCTAGAATGTGAATGCTTCCATTTTGGAAGACCATGTGTTTGAGAATGCTTCAATTTTGAGAAGGCTATGTTTTACTCTTCGGGAATTAGACTTGCAGGCGGGGCGGGCTCTTCCCGCAACCCGCATGCTCGCCCGCAAATTTTTGGCTTCGTGGCTACTGTGGCCTACCCGCAATTTGTTTGTGACCCGCAAATTTTAACTTGCGAAGTCCGTTGGGCAAAAGAGAGAGCCCGCAAGAACCCGCAACAGTCACCATCTCCTATGTAAGACAGGCAATTGATCAACCACACATTCTACTGATGTCTTGGAGTATATATATTTATACACATGTACAACAGATCAGTTGTTGGATCCTACAAGGGCGCTAGCAGAGCGATCAACGCGAGTGCGTGGCGAGCGTGAGGGCGTGTGTGTGGTGAGCGTGGCGAGCGTGCCGGCCGGTGCGGCATGGCTGGCCTGAGAGAGCGCCTGAGCGAGCGGCTAGCATGAGCTATCGCCTAAGAGAGTGGTGTTTGAACTAGTGCAGTTACAGATGAATGCGTGGCTCCTTGCGTTCCGTTTTTGCGTTGAAGCTGGCGAGCAAATTAGCTGGTAGTTGCAGACTTGCAGTGCTGTACAGATGAGACCCGAGATGAGTTGATGATTGGCACACTGTTGCGTTCATCTGCAGCATCAATGGATTGAGATATTCTGCAGCCCTCAGGCATTTAGATGTCAGTGGAGCTAAGCAGACTTACAAACAAATTCAGCATGCCAATCATAGGATATTAGCGGACACTTGCGGACGTTAGTGGACTTTCCACCAGTCCCATTGGCCAGTCGCGGTGGTAGCTTTGCGGTCAGCGGACCCTCGCATAACCCGCTTAATATCTTGATGGCCAGCTTAGCGGCTGGTGGACGGTCCACGACCCGCCCCGCTTGCAAGCTTACCGGGAATGCTTATTGCCCTGAGTGCACGTGCTGGAGCTGCGGTGCGCACAGCCGCACACCCATCGACGCCGTCTGATCTGCGTGGGGAAAGAAGGTAGTCCGATTCGCATCCATGACCTTTATCTTGTTCCTCGGCCATGTTCGTGTCCGCATCCACATCCGCTCTCTTCTTCCCAACTCCGGCACGACGGCTGAGATTCCGACGGCTCCGGCACGACGACTGGGATTCCGGCGGCTCACGCCACTCTTTTCTCCCTACCTCTGACGACCCTAGAAAAGAGGCTAGGAAAAAAAGCCGGTTAGACGATGAGAATGGTGGCAGGGCAGTTTAAGGCCCTAGCAGCGATGGAGCCGACCACGCTAGGGCGGGACGAGGGCATCATCGCTGGAGCTCGCTAAGTCATGCGAGAAAGGAATTGAAGGAGGAGGTCATCGCGGGCGGTAGAGTCTCATCGAGCACCACGGTCGCAGTGGCGAAATTCGGCGAGACCCTGCCATCCGCGGTGGGGTGATGGGAGGTGCTGGAGGCGAGGACGAGGGCGGCAGCGTCGAATCTGGAGCGGGGCAAGAGAGCACGGGAGGAAGAAGATCAAGGGCCTGCATGGTTGCCATCTAAAATTTTCCATGTCATGAATTTGTTAAGCCATGATTTTGGCTAACATTTGGTTAGCTACCAAAATTTGCCATAATCTCACACCTGTCTTGCCAAATCTACGGCAAGTTTTTTCTCAACATTTGGCTTGTCAAATTCATGGCATGGTAAATTTTGGGTGGCAACCAAATAGGCCCCAAGTAGTCAGAGCCGAGTGGAGTGAGAAAGAAGGCGAGCGGACGAGGGCGAAGGAGGTGCGTATCTAATGGATCTCTATAATTGAATCACAGTATGTTCAGACCTAGCAATGACAAATATGATAAACTAGTAGAAGGCGCGCGCCCTCGCGGGCGTCGATGTGCACACGAACATTTTTCTTGCAGCGCATATTTTGTACCTTTAGTTGGGAGATTGTATCAATCTAAACTACTATATTTATAATGCAAACTGGAACACAACAGTAATAAATAAACAAACTCTGCCTAGACAGCTAACAAAACATGTGCATAGACCGGTGGCATGGCCAAACTGACAATACTGGGATAATAATATGGACATATATGATACTGTATATGATACAGAACACACCGAAGAGCTACACAGTGAAAGATGGTATAACAATTTGCTGGATGGCAGCCCCCACTGGTAAGGCCCTAACTTTCTTCTGGACAACCTTAGAGAGTGGCTTCACTTACTCTCCTTGGGTTCAGAATATGGCGAGGGCGACTCAACGAAAGGCCTCCATCAAGAATATTCCAATGTACATATTTCATGGAGATCAGGTTGTACCACAGATGAAATGTGTAGTCTTGAATCATAAACAAAAGAAAATGGGTAGGTTTGCAGGTGAGGCTATCTTGGCTTTTCGACTTGAAACTTATTACAGATGAACCAGGGGTTTACATTGACTACTTAAAAGGCATGCATGGATATAAAATAGAAAGATTGTTAGTTTAATAAGTGTAGGCACAGAGTCTTGCACATAAATAACTTTTAGATAAGTGGATGCTCATTCTGTGTATAATGCCTTCTGATAATGTGGACAGAAAATAGGGAAGAATACAGTCGGGTCACCAACCTGCAAAATATTTAACGTTGAGTTGCAACATATTTTTCTTCATGGCAAAATATTGGAATTATATAAATACAGAGATGGCTGAGGGAGTGTGTCGAGAGAAGAAAATGCAAAACTATCATATATCATATAATATGGGGCAAGAGAAAAGTTGAAAATAAATTTATACATAGTAGACCATCATGTGGAGGTGGTGAAGCAAGGCAGGTAGGTGCTGCACAGAGATGCTAGGTGTACCATGGAAACACTTATTTGAGTGCCAATGTGAAAGGTACATGCATCTTCAATATAGCCCCTATTTAGTATATAAGTCTGCTACGTAGAGCAGAGCAAAAATTATGATACTAAGTTTTTCTGTGAAAGAGTGCTAAAGCAATCCAACTAAGAATGCAGTATCCATGTGGCAGGTAGGACAGATCTTAGCACTGGCCGACTATTGGAGTGTAATTTATGGCAGCACAAAATAATGAGCATAAATTCAGAGAGAAAATATATAGGCACAGTAGATCACCAGCACATGTAGCATCAGCTCTCAACATGGAGATGTCTCTCAAACTGAAACAGAGGCACCCATTGCAGCCACCCAAACCATGAATCTTTGCTGAGTAAATACATCATTAGCAATGAGGTGTGCTCAGCAATATAACAGGCAACAAATTAAGTGAAGTAAAGACATCATCGACAATGGACCTATGCTCAGTAACAAATGAAGAAATTGTAGCAGCTAATAAAAAAAACGAAACAACACACGCAAAAGAGAACTGCTAAACCATAATGACATTGTCATCACAAAACAAATGCAAATAGCAAGAATCATGTAAGAATGAAATAATTGATCACCATTGCACAATTCCATTGTCTCAGTCTAAAAAACCATCATTGCACCATCGCAAAGCCTCAGTAGATAACATAACATGAACAATGAAATAATTAATCACCATCGTACAACGAAGCATATCAGTTCTGCACATTGTCTGCACATTTAAAAATAATATGGTAGGGGAGGGAGAGAGTGCACCTCGACCACGCGCAACGGCCCAGACGTGCTGATGTGGGGCTCCTCCAGCGATAAAAGCTGGCAAGCCAGATCCACACACGTACCCAGCCCCGGCGATGGCAACGAGACCAGGCACAGAACAAAAAGGTCTTTCCCAGCACACACACAAGCATGGAGAGCTGACTCATGCCACAACGACGAGGAAGGAGGGGAACTTGCAAGCAACACCTCTCTAAGTGCTGACGATAAAGTAAAGCACCTATCAGGTGGGGAAGGAAAAATGCAAACCTGATCAAGTATAAGGCAAGCAATGGCACCTGATGGCCCACTGTTTGTCACTAACTTGCTGAAATACATGTACGTACAAATGGAGGCCTTTTATCAAACATCAGTGCCACAGAAAGTTAGCTACACCGCATACTTATAATTACTCTTGAAGGTCAGAAAAAGCTTACCAGCCATGTAAAGTTGGCCCCACAAGGTCTAGGGCCAAAAATGTGAATACAAATGTTCTTCTCAAATCAAGCTCTGGAACTCAGTCAATAACAAGCTGGAACAGAGAGAAGACTAAAATTAGAACTACACATGCAGGTCTTTATGTAGCAAGTAGGGACTGAAACAATTCAGTTATTGTAATACCCCGGGTATTACGGATTTAATTAATCTGCCATGTCATCATATTTAAATTAATCATTTGCATATGATTGTGATTAGGCCCCTAGAGTGATTTGAATTTAATTAGTATTTGTTTGTAAAATTAAAATTCCCAAATAAAGGTTTAAAAATTTACTTTTATTAGGACCAAAACCTAAATCAAAATCTAAAAGGAATTTTGAGATAGTCCCTTAATAAAAGTTTTAGATATTTTAAAATGGAGCAACTTTTATTTTTGGAGATTTCAAAGTTCTGTGGTGGAAATTCAAATTTATTTCAAAACAATGATTTAAAACTTAGTTTTGGATTGGCATTTCAAAAATTGTTTGGAATCCGGCAAAACTTACTAAATAGAAGTTGTAAAGCTCATTTAGTAGAACAACTTTTATTTTGGCAATTTTTCAAGTTGTTGAGAAAATTTAAAAGTAATTTTGAAAATACAGTTTAAAATTCAAAACTCTAGTTTACCCCTTTTTCTGTAGATTCAAAAATATTTCGAATTTGGATTTAGTTCCAAAAGCAAAGTTGTTCAGAATTTCAAACCCTACAACTTTTGTTTTTGCAGTTTTTCATTTTGTTATACAAAATCAGTCGAATTTGGTCAAAAACCGACAGCCCTAGGGTCTAGGTGCTACAGTGCTATGCCCCCTCACCCTGTTCGCGAATAGAGCCGGCAGCCGCCGTGCCGGGCGCGCGCGCGCGGCCGCCCGTGCCGGCCGGGATCGTGTCCCCGCGACCTCGGCAGATACGGGCGCGCGTGCGCCGCGTCGTCCTGGTTCTGTCCCCCTCGCTCCCGGCCTTTAGAAAGGCGACGAGGCCCTCCCCCTCGCCATTTCTTCTCTCCCGGCCACCTTCGAGCTCTCTCGGTCGCCGGCCAAATTGGTCGCCACCGAGCCATCATCACCCTCTCCATCTTGCTGCAAGCTAGCTAGCCTCCTTGCGCACCGCCTGCGTCCGTCGGTGAAGGCTGTGGAGCCTTGAAACCGCCGGAACGCCGGTGTCTTCCTCGCGGGCGGGCAGAGCGCCGCCGCGAGCTCCGCCGTCGTCTCGAGCTAGTCTGGGTAAGCTCTGGACCTCGGATTGTTGCGCAACGTGATCTCCGTGACCCCTTGAATCTTACGCGTGCGTCGGCGTACTCTCTGGTTCCCTAGGTTCGCCGGAACGCGTGTTCGCCGTTGTGCCGAGCCGCCGGGATCCGCCGCCGTCACCAAGTCGCCTTCTCCGAACCACCTCCGTCTCCACCGACCCCTCGGCCAGCTTCGTGGTGAGCCCCAGATGCTCGCGCACCTTTTCCCCCTCTCTTTACCGGCTTGTGCTCGCCGGCGACGTGCTCGCCGCCGCCACCGAGCCGCCGCGTCCGTGTCTCCAGGTGCTGTGCGCCTCGGATCTCGTCGTGTCTTAGCTTGGTAGACTTGCCTTGGAGTGTAGAGTCCGTCAGTGCCCTCGGCTTCGTCCCTCGGCTCACCGTCGGCGAGCTAGGGGCGGCGGACCGCCGGCGCACCCGCCTCTGTTGAAACAGAGGGATGGCCAAGGGCCTCGGGTGAGAAGGCAAGTTTTCCCAGGGGGTTAAGCGCGAAGTTCATGACTCATGTGAATAGTGTAGATCGGACCGCGGGTTGATTTCCAGTTTCCCCAGGGTCTCTTTTGCAAAGCCGTCGGCGCCGGGCGCGGGCAGGCCGAGTGGGCCGGCTCGCTCTGGACTTGGGCCGTAGTGGGCTGGATTGGTTTTTCCTTTTTCCAGTGAATTGCAAAATGTTTTCTTTTATATATTCATGTGAATAGTGCTGATGTTTGTTAATTTCATATGAATTAATCTGCTAGGTGTAAAAATGTGAAAATAATTGTGTACGCTCTCTGTAATATGTAGTATTTGTTAAAAATATAATATAGGGTGTTCCAATGCCTTTAATCTGCTGTATAAATTATTGAAGTAATTAATAAATGCAAGTTTGTGTAATTTTAATTAATTCTCTGTAAGTCCAAAAATCATGAAATTTATTGTAGCTCTGTTTGGTGGTAAAACCTAGCTGTTGGTAAAGTTTAGTTGCAATTGAAGTTAGTTTGGTCAATTAATAAATATATGTGAAATTAGGGATTAATAAAGTAAATAGAAAAATGAATTTAGGTTTGTTGTGTGAATTTTTGGGTTGAATGAAGACCGAGGATCTTTCGCTGTGTGATCCTTGGCAATTCGAGAACTTAGTGCTTGATAGTAGGCATAAAGCTGTGTAGCGGCTTTCTGTGACCGTTAAAAAGGTCAATAAAACAAAAGTAGGAAACATTACTTTTACCTTCCGTAGATCGTTTACAACTTTAGCGTGAAGGAAAGTTGTACTCAAGGTATTAATGGTTTACTTTCAAGCATTTCATTTGTTGCCCTCATGCCATGCTAAGCATACATCATTGCATACGTGTAGTGCCCGTTCCCGAGGGGGTCCAGGTCGAGACTACTACTGAGGAGGCCACTCCAGAAGTCATCCAAGGATTCGACATCTGCGGGACTGATCCCGACCCGACGCTGTACACGATCCAAGGCAAGCCCCGGTGCATTCAGCCCCTCTATTACAAAATATTTATAATTCGAGTTAATCTACTGCATTGGGTTGATAGGAGTTGATTGTCACCTATCCAGATGCATTGTCTCAAATAAATACCCTGAAAACTGATTTAAATAAAATGGTTTGAGAAATGCTTAGGCATGCTTAATGAACTTAGCTTTGCGTAAAATAAAAACTATTTTCTGTGCCATGATTATACTTATACTTTGATTGGTGAAGAACTGATTATCCGTTGGACGATGTGTATTTGGGTTGGAGTCCCAATGCACGGTCACTTTCGGAATAGTTTGGAGCTGGTTGATGTCTTTGGAAACGTGTTTCGTTGGGTGGCCAGCTCATGGGGCGACGTTCCCTATGTCTCACTCACCCGACAGGCACGATAATAAAAACTGTCGGGTAGTCTTGTACTTGGGTTAGAGTCCCAATGCAGGATTGGCGGCAGGAAGGAAGTAGGGACCGTTCGTTGTAGGCCTGCTGTGATCATGATGAACAGCCTAGCCACATACCAATGCGGAAAGCCTAGAGTTCGGTGACGCTATTGCTGGAACCGACAACCACGCACTGGGAGTGGAGAGATGGCGAGAGTAGCTTGTACCCACGTGGCCGGTGTGCCTGTATAAGAGTGGAGTACTGTGCTCTCGGGTGGCGCAGGACCGGTTCCGGGATAGCAAAGCCGTGACGACGGGTTGGTATATGTATGCCGGCGTGCTGCATATGCAGTGTGGTTAGAATCCCCAGCTGGGTACTTTCTGGATTCGAATCGACGTGCTCCTCGGTTATGGAGACTTGATCCTCACACTCTACACCGAAAAGTGGTTCTCAACTAGGTTATCTGAATGAATAAAGTAATTGAAAGAATGATGATACATGAGTCTGAATATTGGAGCTATAAATATGATTATAATAATGACAAAATAAAATATGGAACAGGATAGATTGCTTTTCTGCAAACTCCTCATCCTCTGCTAGCCTTACCCATAGCCTTGCATTCCTGAGTCTCATTTTACACCCTTAGTCGGGTAAGTCTTGCGGAGTACCCCAAGTACTCAGGGTTTGTTAACCCCGTTGCAGGAGGACCGCAGTCGGAGATCTGTCTTGCTCCATGTTGCGTGACCGTGGTCGAAGAAGATAGCGGCGATGAGTGAAGTGGAACCCGTGGACAGGGTTCGAGTTATCTTATCTAGTATTGTGTAACTATTCCACTGCTACTGTTATGTCCTCTAGTCTGTAATAACTATATTTGAATCCTATTTGAACAACCGGTTTGTAATCTAAATGTTATGTAATCTTCCGCACTGTTACTCTGATGTATTTTATTACGAAACGTTGTAATCCTGTGATGATTCTGCAATGGTGATCCTGTCGGAGAAAAGGGCGCTAATGTAGCCCGACAGACCTGTCTAGATCATTTGGGACACGGGCCCGGCTGTCAGAAGTCGTTAGTGACAATGACAGGTGCCAGTGGGCCAGGTGATTTAGCCGGTTCTGTTACAGTTGGTATCAGAGCATTCCATTGCTAATCATTATGGATTACTTTTCAAAAATTTCAAAATGTTTTGGATCATAAAAAGTTTAACCTATTATTTTGGGTCCAAATTGCTTCTATCCTTATCTTGTTCAGTAGTTCTTGTCTTGTTCTATATTTTACCTTATAGGATTAAGGTAGCTGGTGGAATAATATTATTATTAGCCCTATGTTAAAAGTTTATTTATGTATGTAGGTGCCTTGCATGATTTAAATTCGTAAGTACGTACATGCATCATGATAATCACACCTGTTAATTAACTTCCTCCTTAAAGTGGGTTTTTGGGATAGTTTACCAAACCTATTCTTGCTAACCTATTATATCTTAAAATTCCACTTACCTTCTCCAGATGGCCCGTTGCAAGCTCACAGCACGCAAGATGACCGGACCACGTGGCGTTCCACGCCACCAGTTGGCGCCACGCGCTGGCGAGGGCGGAGCTTCTGGGAGTCGCCCACCTCGTCGCAGCAGCGAGGAGCTTGAGGCTGAGGTTGGAAGGCTGCAGGATCTAGTCAGGCAGTGGGAGGAAGAATACAGAGTGGCACGTCTCAACCACTACCGGGACGTGAGGACCAATCGAGATCTGCGTCGAGAGATCGATCGCCTGACCAAGCAGAGGGATGAAGCTTGGGATCGTGAGGAGACGATCATGGACAGGATGCTCGAGGCGGAGCAGCGTGTTGGTCAGCTTGAGCTCTACAACAACGTCTTGCACGAGGAGGTGCATGAGCTCTATGGTGAGCTCCACCCTATTCCTGCACCGCAGGAGGAGGATCCTGAGTTGGGAGTCGTCCTCGGTCAGGAGGATGAGGACGTGGAGGATGTTGACGTGGAGGTCGAGCCGGTCGAGGTCGTCGAGGCAGATGCCGAGGAGGACTTCGAGGAGATCGACGAGGACAGTGACGCTTCTGGCGCGTCTGGGATCGATGGGGACTAGGCCGGTGTGGCCTAGAGTTGTCAGCTAGATGCTCTCTTTTGTCTGTAGTATAGGTGCTTGCCTAGAAAACCTTAGTTATGGGTTGTGGGTCTTGCCTGATGCAAGCCATGTTGTGTGAACCTTGTAATATTGCTGTGTGCTGCTATGTTTGCTTAACTAATATAAGACTCAAGTTGGGTTTGCTTATTAACAGATGGGAGACAATTCTGATAATGCAACTGGTGTTCCCCAACCACCTCAGTTTCCACCCACTCTGGCAGAGGCCATCGCTGCATTGACCAATGTTGCAGCGCTGCTAGCTCAGAATCAGCAAGATCGTGGTGGACGTCGTGGCCGCCGGGATAATGAGGATACCACCTATGTTGACTTCACTGACACCCGCCCACCGGTGTTCACTAAGGCTGATGAACCTTTGGAAGCTGATGATTGGCTCCGTACCATGGAGCAGAAGTTTAGCTTGATTCACTGTACCGAGGTCCAGAAACCTCTGTTTGCAGCTCAGCAGCTCCGTGGCCCAGCGACTACTTGGTATGCCAACCTTTTGGCTGCGCAGGATGCTGGACATCAACTTACCTGGCACGAGTTCCGTGATGCTTTTCGTGCTCATTACATCCCTGCGGGTGTGATGAAATTGAAGCTGGATCAGTTTCTGGCCCTGAAGCAGAATGAGTCCACTGTCGCTCAGTATCTTGGGCAGTTCAACCACTTGGCACAGTATGCACCTGAGCATGCCAACACTGATTCTAAGAGGAGAGCCTGCTTTGTCAGAGGTCTGAATTTCAAGATTCAACGCAGTCTGTCTAACAACCTCAAGTGCACTTTTCATGAGGCAGTGGATAGTGCAATAGCTTTTGAGGAAAGCGACCGTCAGCTCCAAGAAGAGAAGAAGAAGAGCAAAAGGTCTAGCTCTTCTGGCAGTCAGAAACGCCAGAAAGTTATCTATCATCCTACCCACCATAACCGTCCGTCATATCCCCATCAGCAGGTAGTTGTGCGCACTGCCGCTACCTCTCATACCTCTAATCAGCAAAACACCACTCAGCCGAATGCCCCTGGCGTTCGTATCAACACTCCACAGACCAACTACAATCACCCATGCTACAACTGTGGAAAGATAGGACACTGGGCCCGTGATTGCCCTTTTCCGAAACAGAACAACCAGAATGTGCAGAAAAGTCCTGGTGTTCCGCAACAGCAAGTTCAGCACCGTGGTCACCAGCAGCATGCTCAGAAGGGCAAGATTGTCAAGAAGGCAGGTCGGGTTTATTACACTCAGATTGAAGATATTCCTGCTGGAGAACCCGTCATGATGGGTAAGTTTCCCGTTGCTAGTCATTCTGCCGTTCTGCTATTTGATTCTGGTGCATCTCATTCGTTCATCAACCGTACATTTGTGGTTAAGCATGAAATACCTATTGGGGAAATAAAGGAAGATTTCCTTATACATTCGCCCGGGGGGCGTATAACTACTAAAGAGGTAGTTCAGGGAGTACCTATAGAGCTGGGAGGGCATAGATTCCCAACCACAATGATAGTACTTAAGGATCAGGATATAGATGTAATATTAGGTATGAATTAGATGTATCAGCACAAGGCCTTGATTGATGTGTTGAATAGAACCATAAGAGTGAACATACCTAATAGTCAAACTCAACTTCTTATCCAACTTCCATTGCCCGTAAGAAAGATTGAAAAGACCGTGCAAAGGTTGTGTCCCACCGCAGTTGAAGAAGTATTGAAGATTCCAGTGGTCTGCGAATTTCCAGACGTATTCCCTGATGAGTTGCCTGGTTTGCCACCTGATCGAGATGTGGAGTTTGCTATTGAGCTAAAACCTGGAACCGCACCTATATCTCGTAGAGCCTACAGAATGCCTCCCAAGGAATTGGCAGAGCTTAAAGTGCAGCTACAAGATTTGCTAGATAAGGGTTTCATCAGACCCAGCTCATCTCCTTGGGGTTGTCCTGCCATCTTTGTCAAGAAGAAAGACAAATCCCTCCGACTCTGTATTGATTACCGTCCCCTCAATGAGGTCACCATCAAAAACAAATATCCTTTACCCCGTATTGACCTACTCTTTGACCAGCTGGCTGGAGCTAAGGTGTTTTCCAAGATTGACCTTAGGTCTGGCTACCACCAAATAAAGATCCGTCCCGAAGACATCCCAAAAACAGCTTTCACCACTAGATATGGCCTATGTGAATACCTCATCATGTCTTTTGGCCTAACCAATGCACCCGCCTATTTCATGTACCTCATGAATTCCGTCTTCATGCCTGAGCTCGACAAATTTGTTGTCGTATTCATTGACGACATCCTGATCTATTCTAAAACACCCGAAGAACATGCCAACCACCTCCGTATCGTCTTGAACCGTTTAAGAGAACATCAACTCTATGCCAAATTCAGCAAATGTGAGTTCTGGTTGGACCGAGTTCTATTTCTTGGGCATATCCTGACAGCGGAAGGTGTGTCCGTAGATCCAAGTAAGGTGGAAGAAATCTTAAACTGGAAACCACCAACCACTGTGCACCAGGTTCGCAGTTTCATGGGAATGGCGGGATATTACCGCCGATTCATTCCGGATTTCTCAAGAATAGCTAAGCCTATAACCAACCTATTGAAGACTCAGGTCAAGTTTGTCTGGTCGCCAGAATGCGAAACAGCGTTTCAAACCTTGAAGAGATGTTTGACCACTGCACCAGTCCTTGCTCAGCCAGATATTGAAAAGCCGTTTGACGTGTACTGCGATGCGTCGGGTACTGGCCTTGGTTGTGTTTTGATGCAAGAGGGCCGAGTCATTGCTTATGCTTCACGACAACTCCGGCCTCATGAAGAGAATTATCCCACTCATGATCTTGAATTGGCAGCTGTGGTTCATGCATTGAAGCTTACTTGGGTAGAATTCCGCAAAGCTTTCCGAGCACATTACATCCCAGCAGGTGTAATGAAGATGAAACTGGACCAGTTCTTAGCTCTGCAACAGAAAGATTCTTCTGTGATGTAATATGTGAACCAATTCAACCATCTAGCCCAGTATGCTCCTGAACACACCAATACTGATCAAAAGAAGAAAGATTGCTTTGTCAGGGGCCTAAACTTCAAAATCCAGCGTAGTTTAGCTAACAACCTCAACTGCTCTTATCATGAAGCTGTAAACAGTGCCATTGCTTACGAAGAAAGTGATCGTAAGCATCAGGATGAGAAGAAGAAAAAGAAGTCAGGCTTTTCTGGCGGTCAAAAACGCCAGAAGATCATCTATCATCCTACACACCACAATCGCCCCGCTTACCCTCAGCAGCAAGTCGTGGTACGCACCGCGGCTACCTCCCATACCTCGAATCAACAGAACACCACTCAGCCGAATGCCCCAGGCGTTCGTATCAATACACCCCAGACCACCTATAATCATCCTTGCTACAACTGTGGCAAATTGGGACATTGGGCTCGTGACTGTCCATACCCCAAGAAGTACAATCAAAATGCCCAGAAGAGTCCTGGACAGCAGCAACAGCAGCATCAGAATCAGCACCGTGGTCAGCAGCACCAGGTTCAGAAGGTCAAGCTTGTCAAGAAGGCTGGACACGTTTATTATACTCATGTGGATGACATCCCTGCAGGAGAGCCCGTCATGATGGGTAGGTTTCCTGTTGCCAGTCACCCCACTATTACACTTTTTGATTCTGGTGCATCACATTCATTCATCAATCGTACATTTGTGGTAAAACATGAGATCCCGATTGGGGAAATAACGGAAAACTTCCTTATACATTCGCCCGGAGGGCGTATAAATACTAAGGAGGTAGTGCATCGAGTACCTATCGAATTGGGTGGGCATATATTCCCAACCACCATGATAGTACTCAAGGATCAGGACATAGATGTCATATTAGGTATGAATTGGATGTATCAGCACAAGGCACTGATTGATGTGCTGAATAGGACCATAAAGGTCAGCATACCGGGTAGTCAGTCTCAACTTCTTATCCAACTGCCACTACCCGTGAGAATGATTGAGAAGACAGTGCAAAGACTGTGTGCCACCTCAGTTCAAGAAATCCAAAATATTCCGGTAGTTTGTGAATTTCCGGATGTATTCCCTGATGACCTACCCGGTCTGCCACCTGACCGTGATGTAGAGTTCGCTATTGAGTTAAAGCCAGGAACTGCACCTATATCCCGCAGAGCCTATAGGATGCCTCCCAAGGAATTGGCTGAGCTTAAAATTCAACTGCAAGATTTGCTTGATAAGGGTTTCATCAGACCAAGTTCATCTCCTTGGGGTTGTCCGGCTATATTCGTGAAAAAGAAGGACAAGTCACTCAGACTCTGTGTCGATTATCGCCCACTCAACGAGGTCACCATTAAAAATAAATATCCTTTGCCTCGCATTGACCTACTCTTTGACCAACTAGCTGGAGCCAAGGTCTTTTCCAAAATTGACCTTAGGTCTGGTTATCACCAAATAAAGATCCGTCCTGAGGACATTCCTAAAACGGCATTCACCACCAGATACGGCCTTTATGAGTATCTGGTCATGTCCTTTGGCCTAACCAATGCACCTGCCTATTTCATGTATCTCATGAACTCTGTTTTCATGCCCGAGCTTGACAAGTTTGTAGTCGTGTTCATCGATGACATCCTTGTTTATTCCAAAACCCCTGATGAACATGCCAACCACCTCCGTATTGTCCTGACCCGTTTGAGAGAGCACCAACTATATGCCAAGTTTAGTAAATGTGAGTTTTGGCTAGATCGAGTTCCTTTTCTCGGACACATTCTATCAGCTGAAGGTGTATCCGTGGATCCCAGCAAGGTGGAAGAAATCTTGAATTGGAAGCCACCAACCACAGTTCATCAAGTCCGGAGTTTTATGGGAATGGCAGGGTATTACCGTCGGTTTATTCCAGATTTCTCAAGAATAGCCAAGCCCATTACCAACCTGCTGAAGAATCAGGTCAAGTTCATCTGGTCGCCAGATTGTGAAAAGGCATTTCAAACCTTGAAAAAGTTGTTGACCACTGCACCAGTACTGGCCCAACCAGATATAGAAAAGCCCTTTGATGTGTACTGTGATGCTTCTGGTACCGGACTTGGTTGTGTCTTGATGCAAGAAGGAAGGGTCATTGCTTATGCCTCCCGGCAACTCAAGCGTCATGAGGAGAATTATCCCACTCATGATCTAGAGTTAGCAGCTGTGGTACATGCCTTGAAGATATGGCGTCACTACTTGTTGGGCAGTACCTGTAATGTGTATACAGATCACAAGAGTCTGAAATACATTTTCACTCAAGAAGAGCTGAACATGAGACAGCGAAGATGGCTCGAGTTAATCAAGGATTATGATATTGAAGTGCATTATCACCCTGGCAAGGCGAATGTGGTCGCTGATGCGCTCAGTCGTAAAGTGCACTGCAATTGTTTGACAGTCAAGCTGTATGATATGTCCTTGTGTTATGAGTTGGAAAAATTAGGGATAGAAATAATTCCACAAGGCAGTTTGACCAATATTAGTATTGAAACACCCATCCGGGATGAGATTATTGCCGCTCAGCGGGAAAGTAACGGAATCAAGCACATCAACGAAAAGGTTCAGGCTGGCAAGGCAGATTGTTTCCGGATTGATGATGATGGTGTCGTGTGGTTCAAAGATCGTCTGGTAGTTCCGAAAGTGCCGGAGTTACGACAAAAGATCCTTGATGAAGCACACTTGACGAGGTTTTCCATCCATCCTGGCAGCAACAAGATGTACCAGGATTTGAGACAAAAATTCTGGTGGACCAAGATGAAGATAGAGATTGCCCGGTATGTCGCGAGATGTGACACGTGTCAGAAAGTGAAGGCTGTTCACATGAGGCCTGGAGGGGAACTGCAGCCATTACCTGTTCCTGCATGGAAGTGGGAAGACATTAGCATGGATTTCATAGTAGGTTTACCCAGGACAACTAGAGGTTTTGATTCCATCTGGGTTATTGTAGATCGCCTAACGAAGCAAGCTCATTTCTTACCAGTCAAGAAAGATTTCCGGGCACCGACATACGCGAAGCTTTATATTGAAAACTTAGTTAAGTTGCATGGTGTACCGAGGACCATCGTTTCCGATCGAGGTACCCAGTTCGTCTCTAAGTTTTGGCGAGCTTTCCACAAGTCCTTAGGTACAAAGCTTTTGCATAGTACTGCCTACCATCCGCAGACGGATGGGCAGACGGAAAGAGTCAATCAAGTGTTGGAGGATATGTTGAGGGCTTGTGCGCTCAATTACCCCGATAAGTGGGATGATTGTCTGGCATTGGCTGAATTCTCGTACAATAACAGTTATCAAGAAAGCATCAAGATGGCCCCATTTGAAGCGGTCTACGGTCGAAGGTGCCGAACCTCATTGAATTGGTCTGAACCTGGAGAGAGATGGTTTTATGGTGTGGATTTGGTCAACGAAGCCGAAGAGAAGGTTAAGCAGATTCAAGAAAATTTGAAAGTAGCACAGTCTCGGCAGAAGAGTTATGCCGATAAAAGGCGTCGACCTTTGGCATTCAAGATAGGGGACTATGTGTATTTGAAGGTATCACCAATGAAAGGAGTCAGCCGATTTGGCGTTAAGGGCAAATTGGCCCCGCGTTATGTTGGACCTTTCCTAATCATAGAACGCGTGGGAAAAGTAGCTTATAAGCTGCAGTTGCCTGAGCATCTTTCGGAAGTACACAATGTATTCCATGTGTCACAACTCAAGAAATGTCTTCGAGTACCTGATCAAGTCGTCGAAGTGGGAGGAGTGGAACTTGAACCTGAGCTGACATACTCGGAGTATCCTATTCGAGTCTTGGACATAAAAGATCGTGTAACTGGGAGGAATACAACCCGATGGTACAAGATCCAGTGGAATGCACATTCCGAAGAAGAAGCCACTTGGGAGTCGGAAGATTACCTCGCAGAGAATTTCCCTGAGTTCTTTGCTACCTTGTAGAATATACACTTTTAGTCTCGACATATGTAATCATTCTTCTGTTTTTGCAGATTTTAGAATTAGTTGGTTGAGACCTAATCTTGTCCATTCCTTGTTCTGTTAATATTTCTATTAAATCTCGGGACGAGATTTCTTTTAGGGGGGAAGGCTGTAATACCTTTGGTATTAGAATTCAATTAATCTGCCATGTCATCATATTTAAATTTAAGCATCTGCATATGATTGAGCTTAGGGCCTAGAGTGATTTGATTTCAGCTAAGTATTGATTGTGTACTTGAGCCTTAATCAAAAATCAAAAATGAAATTAAATAGAAATTGAATTAAACCCTAATGTTGATCTAAAAACCCAATTCAAAATCTATATGAAATATGGGAAAAGTGTATAAATAAAAGTTGTAGAGTTTTAAAAATGGAACAACTTTTATTTTTGGAGATTTTGAAGTTATGTTATAAAAATTCAAATTTAACTCGAATTACTATATTGAAATTTATATTTGAAACTTCAATTTCAAAAATATCAAGAATCTTCAAAAACTTCCTTCATAGAAGTTGTCAATCTCTCTGAGAAGAACAACTTTCATGTTTACCAATTTTCAAGTTGTTGAGAAGAATCAAAAGTAATTTTAAAAATTCAGTTTGAAATTCAAAACCCTTTTTACCCCCTTTTCTGTAGTTTGAAAATTTGATCGAATTTGAACGTCTACACAAAATTCTCCACAACTTTTATTTTGGGACCACTCACTGATTCAGCTTGGGTAGGGTTTAATTGGAGAAAATAGCTTTTGACCTCTCCCTGTGCTACAGTAGCCGAGAGGGGGGGTCCCCTGTTCACGCGCGCGCCGTACGCGCGTGCCGCGCCGCGCGCCGGCGGTCGTCCGGTCGCCGGGGCCGGGGCACCGCCGCGTGGTGCGCCGCAGGGGGGGGCCCCGGGCCGCCTCACCCTTATCTCTTCCCCGTCCGCGGCTTTAAATGGCGACGAGCTCGTCCATCGCCTTCTTCTCCTCGGTTCACCGGCAACCGGTACTACCGATCGGCGGCGACCGTTACTACCGATCGGCAGGAATTGGTCGTGTCCCGACCAACTCCACCCTCTCAATTCCACAGCCAGCTAGCCAACTTCCTTGCGCACCTCCTGAGCCCCTTGTTGAGGTTTGCCGTTGCCGGAATCCCGCGCAGCTGCTGCTTCGTCCTCCGCGCCGACCGAGCGCCGCCGTGGGTCTTCGCGACGCGGACAGCTCGCCTCGGTGAGTCTCTCTCCGTTAGCGCGTGTGTTCTACGTTCCGTGTCTCGCCGTGGTGCTCATGTGCGCGACGGTTTCTTGTTTGGAGCTCAGGGTTCGCCGGAACGGGAGATCGCCGTCGAGCCCAGCTTGCTGTTTCCGACCGTCACCGTCAAGCTCGTCGTTCCGAGTCTTCTCCGTCTCAACCACCTGTGATTCTTGACTCCGGTGAGCTCTGTGGTACCCTCGCTGTCGTCGGTTTAGCTTGTGATGGTCCGTAGGTCGCGGGAGCCGAGCCGCTGCCGCGGTGAGCCGCCATGGCCGCTCTCGGTCGTGCTCGGTAGGCCGGGGGGCGGTGCGGAGTCCGTAGCTAGGGTGCGGTCGTCAGTAGGGACTCGTCGGGTGTCGGTCTCCGGTGGCGATTCCGCCGGCACGGCCGCGCCGGTGGCGCAGAGCCGCCGCGCGCGCGAGCGAGGGAGGCGGCGAGAGGAAGAAGAAAGGAGGAAGGGAAGAAGAGACTGGCGGGCGGGGCCCGTTCGTCAGCGGCGCGGGGCAGAAAGAGGCCGCGCTGGGCCGGCCCGCGTGCTGTTGGGCCGACTCGGGCCGTTGTGGTGTTTTTCTTTTTCGGGAAATTTCCAAAGGGTTTTCTATTAATAATTGAAATGAATAGTTCTGTGTTTTAATCTTTTTGTGAGAATTAATATACTGCCCCAAAAATTATGGAAATTTTTGTGAGTACTCTCTATAGTGTGTAGTATTTTATAAAAATATTAAATATAGATTTTGAACACTTTCTGTAGTAGTTAAAAATCAGTATATTAAATAAAAAATGCAACTTTAGGCATTTTTAATTAATTCCCTGTAATTCCAAAAATCATGAAATTTTATGTGCCACTATTATAAGTCAAGGTCTATCTGTTTGTGAAGTTTGAGGTCAAAAAGAAATAATTTAATTAATTGTTAATTATCTGCTTGGTTAATTGATTAATAAAATAAATAGGAAATTTTGGTGATTAGGGTTTGATGTGGATTTTTGGATTGATTGAAATTCTAGGTCAATCACCTATATGACCTAGGGCTGTATGGATTAGATTATTCATGTCTAGCTAAGGTAGGGTCATGTACTCATGTGTGGTTTATTTATTGGTTATTAAATTTCGTCTGTCATTTCATGTGCATCACATTCATACATTCATTCATTGCAAACGTGTAGTGACCGAGAATCCAGAGGTTAAACCTGAGGGTCCATCTGAGGAGACTATTCAGGAAGTCATACAAGGGTTTGACATTTGTGGAACTGACCCGGATCCGACACTCTACGCAATTCAAGGCAAGCCCCGGTGCATTTAACCCCTCCTTGTTATTTAAAAATATTTATCACTTGAGTTAATCTATTGCATTAGGTTACTAGGAGTTGATTGACAACCACTTGATGCATGACCATCCTTGACCAATTAACAATAACTGATAACCTGATTTGATTAAAAGACTTGAAAAATGCTTGGTCATGCTTGACGGTTAGATTTGCAAAAATGCTATTTCAAACTATGATAATACAAATGAATCACTTTATGGGACTGCTTATGTCCTTGTTGTTGGCAGTGTTCCTAGCTAGTTCATTGTCATCAACAAGGATGGTTTTTCCCGCTTGGTTGGCCAACTGCTTGGGTTAGAGTCCCAACTTTCGTCGCCATCGGGAAAGGGATGTGAAAACCGGGTAGTTACCAGTGTACTTGGGTTAGAGTCCCAATGCATGGTTTCTAACGAAAAAATATTAGGGACCGTTCGTTGTCAGGCCTGCTGTGATCAAGACCTTGCAACTAGCCACATACTTCGGAAAGCCTCTGACTCCGGTGGCTCTACTGCTGGAACCGACAACCACGCACTGGGAGTGGAGAGATGGCGAGAGTAGCGTGTACCCTCGTGGCCGTCGTGCCTGGAGACGAGAGGAGTACTGTGCTCTCGGGTGGCGCAGGACCGGTTCCGGGGTATGAAAAGCCGTGGTAGGCGGGGTTGGCGTATGCAAGCTTAAGTGCTACATACGCAGTGTGGATAGGGATCCCTAGCTGGGTATTAATCGATTCGAATCGTCGTTGCTCCTCGGATATGGAGACTTGATCCTCACACCTACAGTGAAAAGTGGTTCGGAACTAGGATTGTTTTGAAATCGATTAAGTAAAGGAAAGAATGTTGACATATGAGAAAGAACTTGTAGAATTGGATAATGATGGATAATGTTATTAAAATAAAATATTGAGATAGGATTAGTAGTGCTTTTTCCGCAAAACCTTCGAACTCTTGCTAAGCCTTACCTTGACTCCCCTTAGCCTGCATTCCTGAGTCTAATCTTACACTTTTAGTCGGGTAAGTCTTGCGGAGTACCCCATGTACTCAGGGTTTGTTAACCCCGTTGCAGGAGGGCAGCAGGAGACCGAAGTTTGTCTCGCCCCGTGCTGCGTCACTATCGTCCAAGAGAGTGAAGAAGACTAAAGTTAAACCCTTGGGCAGGGTTCGTGAAATGTTTAACTATCTGTCGTATTGTTGTTCCAAACGCTACTGCTACTCTTTTAAATTTATGGTCTGTAATAACTGCACTTAATTTTATTCGAACACTGGTCTGTAATATTAAGTACTATTTATTCTTCCGCAAATTCTACTCTGATGTATTTTGTTATAAAATGTTGTAACTCTGTAATGACTTCGCAATGGGATCCTGTCGGAGATAACGGATGCTTATGTAGCCCGGCAGAGCCCGCTTAGGTCATATGGAACACGGGCCCGGCTGTCAGCTGTCATTAGTGACGTTGACAGGTGCCTGTGGGCCACGTGATTTGGGCGGTTCTGTTTCACCTTACCCATAGCCTTGCATTCCTGAGTCTCATTTTACACCCTTAGTCGGGTAAGTCTTGCGGAGTACCCCAAGTACTCAGGGTTTGTTAACCCCGTTGCAGGAGGACCGCAGTCGGAGATCTGTCTTGCTCCATGTTGCATGACCGTGGTCGAAGAAGATAGCGGCGATGAGTGAAGTGGAACCCGTGGGCAGGGTTCGAGTTATCTTATCTAGTATTGTGTAACTATTCCACTGCTACTGTTATGTCCTCTGGTCTGTAATAACTATATTTGAATCCTATTTGAACAACCGGTTTGTAATCTAAATGTTATGTAATCTTCCGCACTGTTACTCTGATGTATTTTATTACGAAACGTTGTAATCCTGTGATGATTCTGCAATGGTGATCCTGTCGGAGAAAAGGGCGCTAATGTAGCCCGACAGACCTGTCTAGATCATTTGGGACACGGGCCCGGCTGTCAGAAGTCGTTAGTGACAATGACAGGTGCCAGTGGGCCAGGTGATTTAGCCGGTTCTGTTACAGTTATCCATCAAGACCAGTTTTCAATATGAAAAAAAAAGCATGTTGGTAACCAATACAACATAGGTAAAAGGAACATACTGCCACTGAGTACAACAAACTATAACCGAAAAACTATACATCTGACCCATGTATGTAGGATGTAAAAGCAACGGGAAAGATTTCCTGTCCATCACCAAAAAATGCATAACTGCAAGCTTTAAATGAAAAACATAAGATGACGCAATCCAAGAAATTATTGGCACAAATTATGCATTCCATAATATGGCATTTGTTTAGATGCAGAGAACTGCACTAATCATCAGTGCAAGTAATGAAAACCCTCACATGGATATCTATGGACTAAAACATATATTTTACAGTCACCTGTAATGCTCTAGACTAAAAACAACAATTCTTACTGACACCATCTTTGTTAGGAGAGTAACTGCTACCACTCATTTTTTTAATCTGTAGCAGAGGCACATCAACTAATAAGTTGAACTGCCACCAATTTGTAAATTATCTGTAACGCTCTGTATAATTTAGTAAGGCACATTTGAAATCACAGTAGTACGTTACAACGAATAAATGACAGGAGGCTTACTTCCATTAGTGTTTGCAAGAGCTTGTGGTTGGGACCAGGAGGGGGTTAGGGGAGCATCAGTAAGTGTGCCTCCTGAAGCTGTTCCTGGATAAGGGGAGCAGCAGGCAGAAGGAGCAATAGTACCTCCACGAGCCGAAGCTAGAGAAAGAACCTCGAACTGAAGCAAGCCAAAAGTGGGAGAGCAAAGGCTCCTGGTCGTACCTGTGATGAGAGAAGCAAAAGCGAAAACCAGGGACAGGGAACAATTGCAGGGGCTCGAGCAAAAACAAAAATCCATGTGAAAAATCCAAAGATGACACCAGGAATTTAGCAAGCCACTAAAACCATCACCGTCAGAATAAAGCGGATCTAGCAAGGCCAATGGAATTAACAGCGAAAAACCCTAACCACCGGCAACCAGCCACGCGGACGGCGGCTGACCTCGCATCCTGTCTCCTACACGTATAGGGCGGGGGGCGGCTGGATCCGACCACACAAGCAAGGGATTGGAGCATCCAGGCAGTGGATCTAGCCACGGAGTCATTGGTGTGGCAATCGGCCAGAGCCGAGATAGAGAGAGTGAGGAGAGAGGAGCAGAGGAGAGGCGTCGAGGGCTCGGAGCGGCCGCCGGCGGCGGCGGCGCCATCGACGGCGGGGATGCGGCCATGGCAGTTTCCTGCGCGACCGCAGAGGCCGGGCGGCCAGCCTGGGCCAAGGCAGCGGCGGTCAGCCAGCGGGGTTCGCGCCCTGCGAGGAAAGGGAAGGGAAGGTGTGGAGAGTGAGTGAGTGAGAGAGAGAGCACCTGTGCCGCGGGGGTGGGGCATCTCTGCCGCCAACCGCGCCGGTGGCAAGCGGGCTCGCCTAGCCGCCGCGCCACCACGTTGGGTGCCGTCGGGTGCCGTACCGGCGCGACTGGAGGAGACGCTAGCAGTGCGGCACTGCCGCAACACCACGCCGGGCCCGCGCCACCACTGGAAGAGAGGAAGAAAAGAGTATATATCTAGGGTGGAGCCGACCGCGCCGTGCCATGGTGAGGGGGTGGGACGGACCCACGCCGCCGGCTGCGCAGGGGAGCTCGCTGCCTGGCGCCGCCACGGTCGGCAAGGGAAGGGAAGGCAAGGCGGCCGTGGGGGCACGCCGAGCCCGCGCCGCCGCTCCGCCGCGCCTGGGGGATCGGCACGCGCCGCCGTCGCGCTCGCCCAGGAAGCTGGCCGTGGGGGCACGCCGGCCCCGCGCTGCCGCACAGCCGCGCCGGGAGGGGGGCCTCGCCCCACTGCGCCTGCACCACCATGGGATGAGGGAGAGAGGAAGAGTAGATCTAGGCTTAGGGAGGAACGCCACCACCGAGAAAGAGAAGGGAAGGGAGGGAGCCGCGAGTGGAGAGGGAGAGGGGCTGGGGACAGTCCGCGCAGCCCCGGCGGCCGCGACCATGCGCCACGCCGAGTTTGAGTGAGGGAGGCGGAGGAGGCGACGAGAACCGTCGACAAGAAGACGGGATTGGCAACCGGAATATTTTGCATGTAAAAAAATAGGCCCGCGCGTAACTGTAGGACAACAGTGCGATGAGAGACGCTGAACCGCTGATGGGAAGGATCGGACGACGACTAGAATTTCAGGTGACGTGGACGGGCTGAATGACGGGCTAGCATTACCGCCTTGTATATCGGTTAATTAATTAATTCTTAATTTCAATGAAGCACAACATATCTAAGTAAGGCAGCGTTTAGTTCACAAAATTTTCTTGTCTCTCCCCATCACATCGATTGTTCTTTCCGTCTGCATGGAGCACTAAATAAAGTAGCACCTGTTGCATGTTTGTACTTTTTATCTAGTTATCTCGAAATGAATCTTTTAAGTCTACTTAGACCATGATTGAATAAAAATTATCAAATATAAACGAAAGTACTACAGTTGCAAAACTTTACAAAACTTTCAAACTAAACGCAGCCTAAGATTCCTAGCCATGTTGATTCCATTTTTTTTACTATTTGGTTGCTTGACATCCGAAGCAGTTGCCTGCTGTGTCCATCCTTGAAACCGTCGGACAACCACGACACCATCAGCAAGGTGGAAAGAACACTATCAAGCATTCTTACTCCACGATATCGGAAAAATTTTCAATTCAAAGGTCTCATACGAACCATCAGTAAATTTGAGAACATCGTCATCCTAAGATATCTTCAACAACAATATCTATATAATAAGACTTATTTTATATTTAGATTGCGCTACATTAAATAGATTTAATACTTATTTTTAGTATTCTCTAATAGCATCACTTACAAGAAAATCTTTCTACAAATAGATTTTTAGGAGAGATTATAACCAGATTTAGACTATGCAGGCACCCGATAGGGGCACTATGCAGGCCGCAGCCGCACGGGCAGGCTGCAGATCCTCAAATCGTTAGACTGACCGCACCCAGCAACCTGTAGAGCGAACGCTACAGGCGCAGAGCCCGCTTGACAGGAGCGGTAGAGGTCAAGGGGACCTGCAGCGCGTTGACCTCCTTCGGCATCGCTATCCACTCCTCCTCTCTCCCTTCGCCTTCCCCTTCTCCTTGCCGGCACGACCTTCCCGGCGTGGCTTTCTTGCCCCTTCCTCCTCTTCGGCGCGGCCTCCCGGCACGGAGGCGCGGCGCAAGCGGCGGCAGAGGCGCGGGCAGCCACGGAGCTCGCCCGCGCGGGGACCGTCAAGTCGAGCGCGGCGAGATCCGGTGGCCCGAGCGCGGCGGCGCGGCCAGAGTATGGGACCCGGCGCTGCTCCTCCCTCCGACGGACCTCCCCGGCGGCCTCCCTGCGCCGCGGCACAGGGCTCCCTTCGCGCGCGCCCTCCGGCCTCCCTTCTTCCTCCGGCGTGGCGGCGCAGCCTACCTCCGGCCGGCGGCGTGGGTCCCGCTACAGTGGATAGCGAAAGGAGAGAGGGACGCAAGAGGTAGAGTTTCATCGTAGCGACCTCAACCATACCGTCGCGTCTATCATCTTGCGGTGCGGTGTTCTTACCTTCACGTTAGCCGTAGCGTGCCGGAAAGAGGTTCCCGTGCGGACAGCCTAAGTATGATCCAGTACGAGTACTACTCCCAGTCTCAGCAGACCAGCCCCAGTGCGCTGCGCCTGCGGCGTCACATCATTCACATCACCTTTCGTCCAGGTCCAAATCTCTGGGCGCACGCTCCCGCGGCCGCGACGGCGCAGCCAACCAGCGTCTCTGTCTCCCCTCTCCCCTCTCCCCAGCCTGTCCCCACTCCCCACCCGTCGCAAGCGGGTTTGCCAAAAGGGAGAGCACCGGCAATAGAATATGAATGGGGGGGGAATGGGCGATTGGGAGCGGACCGCGGACGCTTCCAGAAGTCTCGCCCGCGCCTTCGCGAACGTTCGTCGCCACATCACCATACCCGCCCCGGATTAAACAACGCCCCCAGCGAAGGCCTCGCGGCCAGCTCTTCCAGAACCGTCTGGAATGTTCCGCGCCGACGCCGGGGTACGTGGGGGCCGTATAAACTGTCGTGGCGGCCCGCGTGTACCTGCCTACTGGTAATCGTCCCGGCGACGCGGTATCGGCGTCGGCGTCTACCCGCCTTCAGCTCAAGTACAAATGCTTGAATGCTTCAGCACTCGGCCCTGCCTTCAGGCTTCAGCTCATAAGTGGGGACTGTACTTTCCCGTCTCTCTCTGGTCCTCCATGGTCTGTACGTTCATGCACTGTTGCTCTCAGTCGCTTTCTTCTTCCTCCCCCTCTGCGTCTTGCGCTGCAGCTTGATTCAGTACTACTCATTTCTTTCCCTTTCGATTCGCAGATTCTTCAGTTGAGATTCTCGTCGATAGCTAAGTGTTTGCAAGCATTTGCGGTCAACTTTTTTCGTTTTCAACCAACCTTTGGTACTTCTCGAATTCTCGTGCTCTTTTTGACATTCAAGAAGGCCATTTTCAGATTGAGCTAGTTCAGCTGAGGCGGAGATCGCCATCTTTTGGACCTGCTGTGCTCTTGATTCGTTCGTTCGGATTGATTGATTGATCGATTCGTTTCGACTTTCGTTGGCTCCCCCTACTCCGCGAAGCGTTCCTCCTCTGTTCTTCTGCCATTGCTGGATCGCGTTTGTTTGTTTCTTTGTTTGTTCGGTTGTTGGTGCGGGCCATGGATCCTTTCCACGGCATTGTGAAGGAGGAGTACTTCGACTTCACCGACGCGTACGCGGAGGACGCGCTGCCGCCGCCGGCGGCGTCGTCCTCCTCGTGGGCCTTCGCCTTGCCGGAGCTGCCCCTGCCCCGGCCGATGGGAGGACTCGGCGAGGTGGGCCCCACCCCGTTCCTGACCAAGACCTACGACGTCGTGGACGACCCGGACACCGACACCGTCGTCTCCTGGGGGTTCGCCGGCAACAGCTTCGTCGTCTGGGACGCCGACGCCTTCGCCACGGTGATCCTCCCGCGCTACTTCAAGCACAGCAACTTCTCCAGCTTCGTGCGTCAGCTCAACACCTACGTAAGTCCTGCCCTCTGGATCCCTGTTCTTGGATTTCAATTCGTTGCTCAAAAGCATTGAGCCGTCGTCGATGGCGGTCGATCGCCGGCATGTGACGCAGAACTCGTTCTTTCTTCCAATTGCATTGCATCGCAGGGGTTCAGGAAGGTTGACCCGGACAGGTGGGAGTTCGCGAACGAGGGGTTCCAGCGTGGCCAGAGGGAGCTCCTGAGGACGATCAAGCGCCGTCGCCCGCCGCCGAGCCCATCGGCGGCGGCGCAGCAGGGGCAGGCGCCATCGGCGGCGTGCCTGGAGGTGGGGCAGTTCGGGCTCGACGGCGAGGTGCAGCGGCTGCAGCGCGACAAGGGGATCCTGCTCGCGGAGGTGGTGAAGCTGCGGCAGGAGCAGCAGGCGACGCGCGCGCGGATGCAGGCCATGGAGGAGCGCATCACCACCGCGGAGCAGAAGCAGCAGCAGATGACGGTGTTCCTGGCGCGCGCCATGAAGAACCCGAGCTTCCTCCGGATGCTGGTCGACCGGCAGGGCCTTGACGGCCGCCGCAGGGAGCTCGAGGACGCGCTCTCCAAGAAGCGCCCGCGCCCCATCGAGTACCACCACCTCCCGCGCGACGGCGAGAGCAGCGGCGCCGCCAC
The DNA here is from genome assembly GCA_038502445.1 of Eremochloa ophiuroides. Taxonomy (NCBI): domain Eukaryota; kingdom Viridiplantae; phylum Streptophyta; class Magnoliopsida; order Poales; family Poaceae; genus Eremochloa; species Eremochloa ophiuroides. The sequence goes on from JAHLJS010000002.1 coordinate 10,662,827, forward strand.
GGAGGCGGCGGTGAGTGACTACATTTCCGGCCTTCCGGTCGGCGCGAACGTCGCGGCGGAGGCGGCCGCCGCCGACGAGAACCGGCGGGAAGGCGAGGACACGGAGAGCTTCTGGGTGGAGTTGCTCAGCCTCGGCCTGGAGGAGAAGCACCGGGAGTGCGGCGGCGGCGGCGGCGAGGAGGGGAGCGGAGCTGAAGTGGACGACGACGTGGACGACGACGTGGATGTGCTGGTGCAGAGCATCTACCAATTGAACCCGAACCTGGGCAGCCCCAGTGGCAAGTGAAAGTTCCAGAACGTTCCGTATTCCATTTCCAGAACCCACTCTGGTCTATGGAAGCTCCCAGTGGGCATTGCAAGGGGCCATAGTTTTTTATACCCGTTTGCCTGACTTTTTGTCGCGAGCTCTGCAAGTTGCAAAAGTGCTTGCGGTTGGCCGGTTGCCAAGGAATGTTCAGGATGCTCGTCGGACTACGAAGCTTCTAGAAGATGAACTACTATCAGTGGCAAGTTACTAGATTCTGACTAGATCAGGATGAAGCGAAGGCACTTTCCAAATGTGGCTGATGGTGCCATTTTTCAGTGGTACCGCCTGATGTTTCCAATTTCTAAAGTTCTGAAAGGATGCCTGTCCTGTCTATAACTGTCGTTCCTCCGAGTGCTGACAATTTATGCGCAAGGAGTACTCCCTCAGTCCAATGTTTATTTGTACATCTAGGTTTGGACACTTAAACCAAAGCAAGCGTAAAATGACGCTTTTGTCCCTGGATAACCGGTCAGTTCAAGCAGTGTTTAGGAAAAAAAATCCAAATCAAACATGCCGCTGGGATCCCATGGCCGCCCAACAGTGGAACTTGGGCTGGCACATGGCCGCGGGTGGTCGAGAACAATCGAGAGGCCCATCGGGGTTTCTTTTTTTTTTTTAATATGCCATCCTTGGACCGACTATGGTAAGAGGAAATAAAATAGTAAGAAAAACTAGTGCTGCACTGCTCTGTTGCTTTCGGTTGCTGCACGCGTCTGCCACGCTCAGACCAACGTGATCGATTAAATGTGAGAAAAATTTTAAACTCTAAACGTACAAATAAACATGGGACGGAGGGAGTACGGATTAGCATGAAATACTGTACTTGTGTCACCCAGTGTGCTGACATTAAATGTTGATCTGAACTTTGGTGTTGGCAACGCAAAATTGATCTGGGCAACAACACGATAACTATTGTACTTTCGTGACGACGAGCGATTGCTTTTCGAGCAAAGTAACAAAGGATCATCGCTTTCGTGGAGGGGAGTTGACCGTTTTTCAACGCAAAACGGTAAAGATGAATCAAACCCTAGAGCTGTTACGGTTCGACAAGAACTACAAGCTAAGTACTCGAAAATAGAAGGCAAAGAAAATAATAGATGTGTTTTTGTGTGTCGATTGATTAAAAAGAAAACAATCGGCCGCACCTATATATATACGGGTCCGCCTGGTCTTCGGCAGAAATACAAAGTCCGAGTTGGATACATGCACGTACAGGTATTCCTTATGAAAATAGAATATATTATTCCGGTTAATCCTCTTGTTTATTGGCTTGTCTCCTGAACTATATTAAAATTCCTCCGTCCAGCCAATCCGAGTAGAGCTTGCACCTTCCAATTAATAAACAATAGTCGGTGGAAATATTCTTTCTATTTTTCCCAAATCTTTTCCGTGCTTCTCCTCCATGTAAGTGACTTCCATCCTGGCTTTGTCACATTTATCTTCAACGTTGTAACAGAACCGCCTAAATCACGTGGTCCACAGGCACCTGTCAACGTCACTAATGACATCTGACAGCCGGACCCGTGTTCCAGATGACCTAGGCGGGCTCTGCCGGGCTACATAAGCACCCGTTATCTCCGACAGGATCCCATTGCGAAGCCATTACAGAGTTACAATATTTCATAACAAAATACATCAGAGTAAAATTTGCGGAAGAGTAAATAATACTTAATATTACAGACCAGTGTTCGAATAGAATTAGGTGCAGTTATTACTGACCATAAATTTAAAAGGGTAGCAGTAGCGGTTGGATCAACAGTACGGCAGATAGATAAATATTACACGAACCCTGCCCAAGGGTTTAACCTTAATCTTCTTCACTCTCCTGGACGATGATGACGCAGCACGGAGCAAGACAAACTTCGGTCTCCTGCTGCCCTCCTGTAACGGGGTTAATAAACCCTGAGTACATGGGATACTCCGCAAGACTTACCCGACTAAAAGTGTAAAATTAGACTTAGGAATGCAGGCTGAGGGGAGTCAAGGTAAGGCTTTAGCAAGAGTTCAAGAGTCTTACGGAAAAGCATTACTAGTCCTATTTTAATATTTTATTTTAATAATGCAATTCATCATTAACTATATCTCCAAGTTCTTTCTCATATATCATCATTCTTTCATTTGTTTTATCCATTCAAAAACAATCGTAGTTCCGAACCACTATCCGATGTAGGGGTGAGGATCAAGTCTCCATAACCGAGGAGCAACGACGATTCGAATCGATTAATTCCCAGCTGTGGATCCCTATCCACACTGCGTATGTATCACTTAAGCTTCCATACGCCAACCCCGCCTACCACGGCTTTTCATACTCCGGAACCGGTCCTGCGCCACCCGAAAGCACAGTACTCCTCTCGTCTCCAGGCACGACGGCCACGAGGGTACACTCTACTCTCGCCATCTCTCCACTCCCAGTGCGTGGTTGTCGGTTCCAGCGGTAGAGCCACCGGAGTCAGAGGCTTTGCGTAGTATGTGGCTAGTTGCAAAGTCTTGATCACAGCAGGCCTGACAACGAACGGTCCCTAATATTTTTCCGTTGGAAACCATACATTGGGACTCTAACCCAAGTACACTGGTAACTACCCGGTTTTCACATCCCTTTCCGATGGTGAGGATCGTTGGGACTCTAACCCAACAGATGATCGACCAAATGGAACAACCCATCCCTGTGGTTAACAATGAACTAGCTAGCAACACTGCCAACCAACAAGGATATATCATTCCCATAAAGTGATTCATTCGATTAATCTCATCACAGTTCAAAATAGCATTTTCGCAAAACTAATCATTAAGCATGACTAAGCATTTTTGCAATACTTTTTAATGAATCAGGTTTTCAAGTATTGTCAGGTATTCAAGGATGGAAATGCATCAATTGGTTATCACTCAACTCCTATTGACCTAATGCACTTAATTAACTCAGGTAATAAATATTTTTAAATAACAAGGAGAGGGCAAATGCACCGGGGCTTGCCTTGTATTGTGTAGAGTGTCGGGTCCGGGTCAGTGCCACAAATATCAAATCCTTGCACAACTTCCTGAGCAGTCTCCTCAGATGGACCCTCAGACTTTACCTCCGGATTCTCGGTCACTACACGTTTGCAATGAATGAATGTATGAATGCGATGTGCATGAAATGACAAATAAATTTAAAAATAATAAGGTACACACATGATCAAGACCCTACCATAGGCTAGCCATGATTGCTCTAATTCACAGTGCCCTAGGTCATAAAGGTGATTGACCTAGAATCTCAAGCAATCCAAAAATCACATCAATCAATAATCATTTCATTTCCTATCCCTTTATTAGTCATTTAAACCAATATATAATTTAATAAATATTTACACATTTCCATTTGATGTCAAACTTCACCAACAATTAGCACTGGACCAAAAACAGTACCAATTAAAATTTCATGATTTTTGGACTTACAGAGAATTTATTAAAAATCATCAAAGTTCCTTATATCATTTAACGTGCTAGTTTTTAATTAATACAGAAAGCACTCAAATACCAACTTCAATATTTTTAGTAAATTCTAAACATCACAGAGAGTATCCATAAATATTTTCATAATTTTTGGTGCAGTAGATTAATCCACACAAAAAGATTAAAAGCTAACACTATTTATTTTAATTAAAAAGAAAAAGTTCTAATAAATCGGCCGGGAAAAAGAAAACTGCCATTCGGCCCATTCAAACGAACAGGCCCAGCATGGCCCAGCCGCGGCCGCGCGCGCGCCACCGAGCCGGCCCACTCACACGCACTGGCCCAGCACGGCCCGCACGCGCCCGCGCGCACACGCCTCCGAGCCGGGCCGCTGACAGGCGGGCCCCAGCCGTCAGCACCGCGCGCGCGCTCTCCCTCACCCGGGTCCTGACAGGCAGGCCACCCCTGTCAGGACCTTCTCCTACCTCCAGCCGTCGCTTCCACGCGCGCGTGCGCATGGCACGACACAGACTTCGCCGCCGACGGCCCTAACAGCGAGCGCCAACGGCCGAACATCAACCCCAAGACCTTAGCCGACTCGCTAAGAACATATCCCTAGCTCTAACCGCCTCCGACGAGCGAGAGCCCGCCCATGGCGGATCTCGACGGCACGGCGAGGCCGTTCCGGCCGAGGGGATACGGTAAGGTCACGAAAAAAAACGTCAGGGAGAATCAGGGGCTCACCACGAAGCTAACGGGCGAGTTAGATGACGAAGAGGCGGTGCGGTGAGGATGGCTTGACGACGACGGCGGCGGACACGACTCTGCCGTCGGCGACGAAGATCTGTTCCGACGAACCTGGTGCACCACATCACCAACCACCGCGCGCATCAGAAACTACACCACCACGGGAACTTAGAACACTACCCCGAGAGTAAAGATGCTCACTCGAACAGACCAGACGAGGAGAGATGGCCGCGGCGGAGCTCCGGTGACAACCCGAAGGCGAAGATGCTCACCGAGGGCTACACAGGGTACCACGGCTCACGCAACAGGCACCAATCGATGCGCCACGAGCTTGGCTACCTATCTGAGAGATGGAGAGGGTGGAGATGGCTCGGTGGCTGCGAATTCGGTTACGAACGATGAGGTGGTCGCCGGCGGCCGCTCGGGAAGAAATGGGAAATTGAGGGGCTCGTCGTCTTTAAAAGGGCAGGGAAGGGATGGAGATAAGGTCGGGGCGTCCGGGGCCCCCTCGACGGCCGCTCGACAACGCCGCGGCGTGCCCACGCCGGCCTGACGGCGCTCGGCGCCGGTCGCGGCACGCGCGCGTTCGGCCGCGACGGTGAACAGGGGGACCCCCCCTAGCTACAGTAGTAGGCTGAGTAGGTCAAACGCTATTTGATTCAATTTGATCTGATCCAGCCAGAATCCGATGAAGTGGTGAATACAGAGAATTTTGTGTAGATCATTTTTGCTTTTGACATGAAATTTAAATTCGGCCAAATTTTCAAATTACAGCAAAGGGGGTAAAAGTAGGGTTTGAATTTCAAACTGAAAATTTAAAATTACTTTTGATTTGTCTCAACAACTTAAAAAATGGTCAACATAAAAGTTGTTCTACTCAGTGAGCTTGACAACTTTTATTAAGGGAGTTTTGGAAGATTCTTAATATTTTTGAAATTCAAGTTTCAAATTTAAATATCAACTTGCTAATTTGAGTTTAATTTGAATTTCTATAATATAACTTCAAAATCTCCAAAAATAAAAGTTGTCCCATTTTAAAAGCTCTACAACTTTCATTAAGACACTTTCATCAGATTTATTATAGATTTTGAATTAGGATTTTAGGTCAATTTTTGGACTTAATTTGATTTCTATTTATTTTTATTTTTGAATTTGATTAAAGACTTAATTACACAATCAATCACTAGCTGAAAATGAATCTCTCTAGGTCCTAAGCACAATCATATGCAACTGCTTAAACTTAAATATGATGACATGGCAGATTAATTAAATTGTAATACCTAGGGTATTACAGCCTTCCCCCCTAAAAGAAATCTCGTCCCGAGATTTAATAGAAATATTAACCGAAACACAGTACTGGAAAAGAACAAGCCTCAACTAACTAGTTCTAAACTATCTGCTAAAAAAAACAGAGGAACATTTACTTGTGTCGAGCCTAGGAAGTTTACATTCTACAAAGTAGCAAAGAAGTCAGGGAAATTTTCTGCGAGGTAGTCTTCCAATTCCCAAGTGGCTTCTTCTTCGGAATGTGCACTCCACTGGATCTTGTACCATCTGGTTGTATTCCTTCACGTGACACGATCTTTTATGTCCAAAACTCGAATAGGATACTCCGAGTACGTCAGCTCAGGTTCAAGTTCCACTCCTTCCACTTCGATGACTTGATCAGGTACTCGAAGACATTTCTTGAGTTGTGACACATGGAATACATTGTGTACCTCCGAAAGATGCTCTGGCAACTGCAGCTTATAAGCTACTTTTCCCACGCGTTCTACGATTAAGAAAGGTCCAACATATCACGGGGCCAACTTGCCCTTGACGCCTGTCGGGTACTAAAGTTAGGGGTACCCAACTTCGATGCAAAAACGCTCATTCCCAACATGCCCTGGCCCAAGTAAGGCCAGTGGAAGCCCACGAAGACCGCGTCTACAGAGGCCCACGACATCATTCCACTAATGACAGCCAACCCTCGGGAGAGCTCGGGAGAGCGGCATCCTGGCGCCCAAATCTCCGATTCGCCCGAGCCTCCTCGGGAGAGCTCGGGAGAGCGGCATCCTCGGCGCCCAAATCTCCGATTCGCCCGAGCCTCCTCGGGAGAGCTCGGGAGAGCGGCATCCTCGGCGCCCAAATCTCCGATTCGCCCAAGCTTCCCTATCCCCCTCGAGCGCAATCTCGCAAAGGCATCCAAGGCACAGGTGATGTCAGCGGAGCAATCTTGGACCACAAGAGATCTCTCTGACCACTTTACAAGCACTGTTCCGTCAGGCGAGACTCTCGACGCGACTGTGCTTCGCACGCCCCTGACGGCCATACCACCTGTCAGGATTTCCCTGGCAGCGGATTTGATAGGCCCACTACGGCCGTCCTCCACGGTATGGTCTACGGTGTGCCGCCCCGTTTTCCGCCGGGATCTATCAACTCCGACTGTGACAGTGCAAGCTCCTGACGACGGGCTACGCAAGAACGGGAAAGGTGCCTACTGCGCTGTCCACTCGAAAGGACAAGCACGCCTTCAATCCGGGCCCGCTAACCCTCGGGAGGTACTGTTCAAAGGCCAGAAATATTTATCCCCCGCTCTATCCCATCACGCCTTCAGAGTCCCGAGCCTCGGGAGACAACGCCCTAAGGTGACTCACCCTCTTGTCACATCGTACGGAAGGATAGCCGGTAGGTGTGACCCTATGGCACGTCGTAATCCGACGACTGCTACCGCCCTGGAACTCACCAAGGTCGTGCGAACCACGACGGCCATATCCTGAAGACCCAGAGAGAAGACCGTAGCTGACGACATGACGTAGTCAGACGACTGTTCCCACCTTGGAACTCACCAAGATCGTGCGAACCAATACAGCCATACCCCGGAGACGCGGAGAAAAGGCAGTAGCTAGTCAAACGGAGAACTGCAACTCCTCACTTTGAAATAGGTAGCATTGTAAGCGCTACCCTGGCCTCTCCCTTGCGATTATAAAAGAGAGAGCAGAGACCAGCTTTAGAGGGACGACGAAGAAGTTCTAAGTTCTCACCCACACAAACGTACCCATAGCAAACGACTTGTAAACACTTAGACACACACAAGAGACCTGGGAGCGCTTCCCTCTCTCGCCTAGCTTGTAACCCCCTACTACAAGCACCCCGGTGCAAGGCAACACGACTCTCCTCTCCACTGGACGTAGGGCTTGCTTGGCCTGAACCAGTATAATCCATGTGTTCCCCCTTGCACACCATCCGTAGCCTCAACCGCAAAACACATATTTACTAGCCGGTGTTAGCCCCGCCAAAACTAGCACCGACAGTTGGCGCGCCAGGTAGGGGACTTTTGCGCGTTGACATAGGTTTCGGATGGCAGCCAGCTCCACCACGCTTCCCGCTGGCACGGTACTCCGGTTCGGGACTCTCGAGTTCGTGGCCACTGGCCAAGGGCTCGAGATGAACCTGCGCCCGACCGGGCCCCGCGTCACTATCGTCCCGACTCTGGCCCCGTAGACGGCCGGAGAAAGGACCCCCGCCACGCTTCCACCCGCCTCGAAGGACGGGGGAAACGTTGCACGCCGCCCTCGGCGAATCAGGAGGAGGAGGCGCAGTGGCGCCAACCAGCCTCCCGCCGCGGGAGATGCGACTCACCAGGCAACCCCAACGGGGGTAGCCAATACTGCGCCGGCCGCGATCCTGGAATCTCCGGCACCAGCGGTCACGCATCCGCTTACCACCCGAAGGACGGGCGAGGGCGGAAACCCGACGCCAGCCGATTTCTCTCTCCGTCCTCACCGACAGAGGGGAACGGCGCCGTCGTCCTTCTTTGGGCTCCAGACCGCCATGGACGCCCACGTTCGTGCAGTTCATGCTTTATTGCACGAACTGTCGGACACTCCGGTCCAGCGCCTCGAGCGCTAGGACAGCCTCGTGGGAGACCACGTGGCATCCTCACCGCCATCCCCTGGGGAAAGTGCTAGGACACATGGTGGTGGGGAAACAGACACCACTGCCAACCTCACCCCTCGACAACACTCGGAGGGGGGAATAGTTATGACCAGAACTCGACTCGTCGCAGCTACAGCGACGATGATGACGAATTCTGGGCAAATGTGGACAATGCCGCCCACACCAATGACTCGGGGGAGAACGCACCGAGCGTCATCTCCAGCTCACACAGGTCCTACATCGACCCCTCTCGGGAGTGCTACAACTTGATGCACCCTGATGAGGGGCGAGTGGAGGATGTCCACTCGGGGGGCGACGACGACATGCCCCCTCCGTCGCAACCCCAGCACGAACAAGTCACGCCCCCTCCAGCGGCCCCGAAGCCTGCGCGGTCAGCCCCGCCGCTGGATCAGGGGGCAGGAACTTCTCGCTCCGCACCTCAAACCCCGGAGCTAGAACAGCTCCGAGAGCTTGAGGCACGGATGGACGAGGACCGCTTGCGCCTCACCCAGCTGCGAGCTACGCTGGAGCTTGGCGAGCGGCAAACCGATGGAGGAGCAGCTCGGCGTCGAGCCCGAGATGTCCAGGCCCGAATCTTTGCTGACGACAGGGCTGAGACACCGTGGGTCGCCCCCCGGGCAAGCCGAAAGCTCGCAGAAGCAGCCATGCTACTCCGGAGCGTACCTGAGCCCTCCTCCGAGGAGGCACGACAGCTCAGGAATCAGCTCAAAGACCTCCTGGAGGATGCCGCCGTCCTCCAGGCGGAAAGTTTAGCGTCGCGACACCGTGGCGCCGAAAGTCACCAGCATGGTGGTATAGCATGTCACGAGCACGAAGCCTCGGTTCGACCCGAGGCTCCAAGGGCTCCGCCAGTCCACCAACGACTTGGCAAGGGCGTCGACGTTCGAGCCATTCTACAAGCCCGCGGTCGGCGAAAGACTGACGGAGCCACGCGCGGCTACAGCGTCCATCGGGGCGGGTGCTACGACTCGGATGAGGATCGTGACCCCTCACCCGAGCCCTCAGGACCACGCGTCTTCAGCGAGGCCATCCAAAGGGCCAAGTTCCCGTCCCGGTTCCGACAACCAGCCAACATAGCCAAGTACTCAGGGAAAACTAACCCCGAACTCTGGCTAGCGGACTACCGTCTTGCGTGCCAACTTGGCGGCGCATAGGATGACCTCATCATTATCCGCAACCTCCCCCTGTTCCTCGCCGACTCCACAAGAGCTTGGCTGGAACATCTTCCCCCACGAAAGATCTTCGACTGGAGCGATCTGGTCAAGATATTCGTACGAAACTTCCAGGGCACGTACGTACGCCCTGGTAACTCCTGGGACCTCCGCAGCTGCAAGCAGAAACCGGGCGAGTCCCTCTAGGACTACATCCGGCGCTTCTCCAAACAGTACAACGAGCTGCCCCAAGTCGCCGACTCCGACGTCGTCGGAGCGTTTGCCGCAGGAACCTCCTGCAAAGAGCTTGTTCATGAGCTCGGATGCCGGACACCCACCAGTGTCTCTGAGCTCATGAAGATCGCTACCAGCTTCGCCTCGGGGGATGAGGCGGTAGGAGCCCTCTTCTGCGACCCCAAGGGCAAACGGAAGGAGGAGGCCCCCGAGGGTTCCTCTTCCCGAGGACCGAACAACAAGAAGAAGAAGAAGGGGAAGGGAAAGGCCCCACTCCGCGATGACTCCCTCGTGGCAGCCACCGAACCCAAGAGGGAACGACCCCCTCGAGGCCGCTTCGACGACATGCTCAGCAAGCCGTGCCCTTATCACCAGGGTCCAGTACATCACACACTCGCACAGTGTGTGATGCTCAAGAAGCACTACAGCCGGCAGCCGTTCAAGGACGACGCCGGCAAGAAGCCCGCCAGGGATCAGGAGGACAAGGGCAGGAAAGACGATGAGTTCCCGCCCATCGACAAATGCCTCATGATCTTCGGCGGGCCCAGGACCGCCCCTACGCCGCGGCAGCGAAAGCGCGAGCGCAGGGAGGTCTACTCCGTCGGACCAGCGACACCATGCTTCCTTGACTGGTCCCACGACACTATCACCTTCAGCCGGGACGACCACCCGGACCACGTCCCATCACCGGGATGCTACCCACTTGTTGTCGACCCCGTCGTCGGCAACACGAGGCTCTCCAAAGTCCTCATGGACGGAGGCAACGGCCTCAACATTCTCTACGCTGAGACCCTCGACTTGATGGGGATCAGTCACTTGCACCTCCGGGCAACGACATCCCCATTCCACGGGATAGTGCCCGGAAAGAGCGTGCAATCCCTCGGGCAGATCGATCTTCCCGTCTACTTCGGGACTCCTGACAACTTCAGGAAGGAGCCCCTGACATTTGAAGTGGTAGGCTTCCACGGCACCTACCACGCCATCCTCGGGAAGCCATGTTACGCCAAGTTCATGGCTGTTCCGAACTACGCCTATCTCAAGCTCAAGATGCTAGGGCCAAAAGGGGTGATTACCATCAGCGCCTCCTAGCAGCACGCGTACCAGTGCGACGTCGAGTGCTGCTAGTACGCCGGCGCGTTGGTGGAGTCAAAGGCCCTCATGACCGACCTTGACAGGTTAGAAAAAGAGGTCCCCGACCCCAAGAAGGCCACGGGCACCTTTAAGTCCGCTGAGGGGGTGAAGGATGTTCTCCTCGACCCGAACTCCCCCAACGGCAGGGCGCTGAAGGTCAGCGCCACCCTCGACCCAAAATAGGAGGCAGTGCTCATCGACTTCCTCCGCAAACACGCCGACATTTTTGCGTGGAGTCCCTCGGATATGCCAGTCATCCCGAGGGAGGTCGCCGAGCACTCCTTAGACATCCAGGCCGGATCCAAGCCGGTGAAGCAACGCCTGCGCCGATTCAAAGAGGAGAAGCGCCGGGCCATCGGGGAGAAGGTGCAGAAGCTTTTGGCGGCTGGATTCATCAAGGAGGTCTTCCGTCCAGAATGGTTAGCAAATCCTGTTTTGGTTAAAAAGAAAAATGGAAAATGGAGAATGTGTGTTGATTACACTAGTTTAAATAAAGCTTATCCTAAGTATCCATTTCCATTACCTCGCATTGACCAAATAGTAGATTCTACTGCTGGCTGTGAGCGGCTTTGCTTTCTTGATGCTTATTCCGGTTACCATCAGATCCGAATGAAAGAGTCCGATGAATTAGCGACCTCTTTCATCACTCCTTTCGGCACATATTGTTACGTAACCATGCCATTTGGCCTCAAAAACGCGGGCGCAACTTACCAACGTTGCATGCTCAAAGTTTTTGGGGACCTCGTCGGGCGAACCGTTGAGGCTTACGTAGACGATATAGTGATAAAATCCAGGAAGGCGAGTGACTTAGTAGCCGAACTAGAAAAGGCATTCGACTGCCTTAAAAAGAAAAACATAAAGCTAAACCCCGAGAAGTGCGTTTTCGGGGTCCCACGGGGCATGCTCCTCGGGTTCATTGTTTCCGAGCGTGGCATCGAAGCCAACCCGGAAAAGATATCGGCCATCACACAGATGGGTCCGATCCGAAACCTCAAGGGCGTGCAGAAGCTCATGGGGTGTCTCGCGGCCTTGAGTTGATTCATCTCAAGGCTCGGCGAAAAGGGCCTTCCCTTGTATCGGTTGCTTAAGAAAAACGAGCACTTTACCTGGACCACCGAGGCCCAGGAAGCCCTCGAAAGGCTTAAAACTCTACTTTCAAAAGCGCCGGTTCTTGTGCCTCCTACGAAGGAGGATAATTTCTTACTATATGTCGCGGCTACCAACCAGGTTGTGAGTGCAGCGATCGTCGTAGAGCGGCAAGAAGAAGGACACGCCTTACCGGTACAGCGACCGGTCTACTTCATCAGTGAAGTCTTGTCCGAGACCAAGACACGCTACCCTCAGATCCAGAAGCTAGTATACGCGATCGTCCTTGCCCGACGCAAGTTGCGGCACTACTTCGAATCCCACCCCGTGACCGTGGTGTCGTCCTTCCCCCTCAGGGAGGTGATCTAAAATCGGAAAACGATGGGGAGGATCGCCAAGTGGGCCATCGAGCTCATGGGTGACGGCATCACCTACGCGCCACGCAAAGCCGTCAAGTCCCAGGTACTTGCGGATTTCGTGGCAGAGTGGACCGTGACACAGCTACCGCCACTCCCGACCCAAGAGGAATATTGGGTCATGAACTTCGACGGGTCAATGATGAAGACTGGTGCTGGCGCAGGCATCGTCTTCATCTCACCCCTTGGGGTCCGGCTCAAGTACCTACTACGGCTACACTTCACGGCTTCCAACAACGTGGCCGAATACGAGGCTCTGGTCAACGGTCTCCACATCGCCATCGAGCTCGGGATCCGACGCCTCGAGGTCCGAGGCGACTCCCAGCTCGTCGTGGATCAGGTCATGAAGGAGTCAACGTGCCAGAACCCCAGAATGGCCGCCTACTGCACGCTGGTGCGGTTGCTCGAGGAAAAATTCGACGGCCTCGAGCTCAACCACATTGCGCGTCGGTACAACGAGGAGGCCGATGAGTTGGCAAAAATTGCATCCGAAAGGGCCACGGTCCCGACGGGCGTATTCGCCAATGACCTCCACAAGCCCTCGGTCAATGCCGATCCCTCGGGGGCTGAGGGGAAGAAGATGACCCCCGAACCCCCGGGAAAACCCGGACCGCCCCCAAGCCACGCAAGCCCCTTGGGGGCTGCCGACCCTTCCGGCAAAGGGGAGTCACCCGAGATCATGGGTAAGAACGGCGACGAAGCCGAGGCAATGGAGATTGAAGCCGAGATGGACGACGACGAACCAGACTGGCGCGAGCCGCTGGTCAGCTGGCTAGTCCGAGGCATTTTGCCCCCGGACAAGACCAGAGCACAACGACTGGCTCGCAAAACCAAGTCTTTCGCTATGATCGATGGTAGCCTCTACCGGCGGAGTCCCTCTGGCGTGCTTCAGCGCTGTATTCCTTTCAGTCAGGGCAAACGCCTGCTTGAAGAGATATACGCCGGAGCCTGCGGTCACCACGCAGCGCCGAGAACCTTGGTCGGTAACGCCTTTCGACAAGGCTTCTACTGGCCAACCGCCGTGGCCGATGCTACTGAGGTGGTACGCTCCTGCGAAGGGTGCCAGTACTATGCTCGGCAGACTCACTTGCCGGCTCAAGCCCTCCAGACGATCCCGCTCACTTGGCCGTTCGCTGTTTGGGGACTAGACCTTGTCGGGCCCCTCCAGAAGGCGCCCGGGGGCTTCACCCACTTGCTTGTCGCCATCGACAAGTTCTCCAAGTGGATCGAGGCTCGGCCGATCGCCCAAATCAGCTCGGCTCAAGCAGTGTTGTTCTTCACCGACATCGTCCACCGGTTTGGCATCCCGAACTCCATTATCACGGACAACGGCACGCAGTTCACCGGAAAGAAATTTCTCGCTTTCTGCGATGAGTACCACATACGAGTGGACTGGGCAGCCGTCGCCCACCCGAGGACGAACGGCCAGGTAGAACGCGCCAATGGCATGGTTCTCCAAGGCCTTAAGCCAAGGATATTCAACCGATTGAATAAATTCGGCAAAAGGTGGCTGACGGAGCTTCTGGCATTGATATGGAGTCTAAGGACTACGCCAAGTCGAGCCACGGGCTTCACGCCCTTCTTCATGGTATACGGTGCAGAGGCCGTCCTCTCTACGGACCTGGAGTACGGCGCCCCGAGGGTCCGAGCCTACGATGAACTAGGCATTCAAACGTCTCGGGAAGACGCGCTGGACCAAGCCGACGAAGCTCGGGACGTGGCCCTGCTGCACTCGGCCAAATACCTGCAATCCCTACGCAAGTACCATGCTCGGCGCGTCCGAGGTCGAGCCTTCAGCGTAGGTGATCTGGTGCTACGGCTCAGGCAGGACAACAAAGGGCGCCACAAGCTCACTCCGCCGTGGGAAGGACCGTTCATCGTCGCCGAGGTGCAACGCCCCGGCACATACAAGCTCGCGAACGAGAACGGCGAGGTCTACAGCAACGCTTGGAACATCGAACAGCTACGTCGCTTCTATCCTTAAGATTCCAAGCATTGTACTATTTTGAAAATCTTGAAATCGATGAAAAGACCCGACTTCTGCTCTTTTTAACATGATTTTAGACTTTCAATCCGAGCCTACACTCAGAAGTGAAATGACCCTTTATTTCACCGCGCATTAAAAGCGAGGCCCGGCCTATCCTACGGAAAGGCCGACCCTCCCTCGGGGGCTAGGACGGGGGGAACCCCCGGACTATCCCGAGATTCAACAATTTTGGAAACGCAAAAATTTCAAAACTTGTCGAATTCGTTTCTCCCTAAAACACGCTTCCTTCCGGAAATCAAGCATGAACTTATAGAATTCGAAGAATGAGGGAAGCCCCAGAAGACAGAGCCGGTCGAGTCGGAGACCGCTTATGCCTCAGGGCCACAGCATCTTCCCTCGCCACTCCGTGTTCGAAGGCTAACCCGCACTCGGAAGAAAACCTATAAGATCTACGCTCGGCCAAGGGAAGAAGCTCGGGAGGACACACGTAAGCTTTTTTTTCTAAGGATTCTTTCTGCCAAAGCTCCTAGGACATCGGCTGCGTCTATGCCACTAAAGCTACGACACCCGAAAAGCGTCCCCCAAGGCTCGATGGCCCGGGCAAAGGATCGGCAAGAAAAAAACGCCTAAGGAAAAAAGCACGAAACAAAGCGAAACAAACATCCAGCAAAAATTTACATAAATGTTAAACGAAGGGCCATATTGTTTGTTTCCTTTCAAACCACTCCTGAAAGGTTACTTTTTACAAGGGCACTATGACCCGCTTCTTCTTCATGGCAGGTTCAGAGGAGGGAGCTCGACCTCGGCTTGGAAGAGACCCGCCATCACCGCGCACGCAAACCGCCTCGACTGAGCCGAACCATCGCGTCCGTCAGGCTTCGCGCCTCAAAAGGTGAGCCGAATCATTACAACCGCGCGCCTTGATTCCACCTACGTTTTCTCAACGAAGAAACCCCGGGCTCGGGCGCCCGTTACGTTCCCAGGGGATCGAAGACTGGCCCTCCGAGGCTCGAACAGTCGCCCCAGGAAAATCGAGTTAGGGACAGCTAGTGGATGGGTCACGAAAACGGCCAGTATCCCGACTCCCGGAACGTCACAAGGGACATCCCATGCTGTGTTCAAGTCCCAGTAGCGAGTCGGTTACGTGGAATCCCTCCGCGGGAGGCATCATGCCCTCGGGACCCATCGAAGGGACTCGACATCCACTAACTGACCCTCGGGAAATAATTGGAGTGTGCTCAGGCCACTAGCCGACCCTTAACGAATAGGGCACGGACCTCCACTTGGACCAACCCGTTTGTAGCTCACCGGAAATGCCGACTCGTGCCCCAGCGGGAAAGTCGAGCAGGACCAAACCTTCCTCTTCCCGAAAAAAGAGCGTGAAGGTCAAATTAAAAAAGACAGGGAAGAACCCGATCGATCTCCGATACGAAAACGGAGGCTCGGAAACTTGCCCTGCACCTTGGAAAGACCACCGAACGATCTCCCACACGGTGGGAGGCTCGGGGGCTCCGCTTCCAAGAAAACAACCCACCTAAATAAATCAAAAAACACCCGAGGACGAACGAACACGATTCTAAGCCTTTGAAGGGATATATCATCCCTCCAAAGCCTCGGGGGCTACACCCGGCGGGTGCGCTCGCGCGCACCCCCCGGAAAAAACAACCCACACTTTATCTTTTTTGACAGGAAGAACCAGCGTGAACCTGTGGAGGAGTGCCTTCACTCCGCCACAGGCTCGGGGGCTACTGTCGGGTACCAAAGTTAGGGGTACCCAACTTCGATGCAAAAACGCTCATTCCCAACATTGCCTGGCCCAAGTAAGGCCAGTGGAAGCCCACGAAGGCCGCGTCTATAGAGGCCCACGACATCATTCCACTAATGACAGCCAACCCTCGGGAGAGCTCGGGAGAGCGGCATCCTCGGCGCCCAAATCTCCGATTCGCCCGAGCCTCCTCGGGAGAGCTCGGGAGAGCGGCATCCTCGGCGCCCAAATCTCCGATTCACCCGAGCTTCCCTATCCCCCTCGAGAGCAATCTCGCAAAGGCATCCAGGGCACAGGTGATGTCAGCGGAGCAATCTTGAACCACAAGAGATCTCTCTGACCACTTTACAAGCACTGTCCCGTCAGGCGAGACTCTCGACGCGACTGTGCTTCGCACGCCCCTGACGGCCATACCACCTGTCAGGATTTCCCTGGCAGCGGATTTGATAGGCCCACTACGGTCGTCCTCCACGGTATGGTCTACGGTGCGCCGCCCCGTTTTTCGCCGGGATCTATCAACTCCGACTGTGACAGTGCAAGCTCCTGACGACAGGCTACGCAAGAACGGGAAAGGCGCCTACTGCGCTGTCCACTCGAAAGGACGAGCACGCCTTCAATCCGGGCCCGCTAACCCTTAGGAGGTACTGTTCAAAGGCCAGAAATATTTATCCTCCGCTCCATCCCATCACGCCTTCAGAGTCCCGAGCCTCGGGAGACAACGCCCTAAGGTGACTCACCCTCTTGTCACATCGTACGGAAGGATAGCCGGTAGGTGTGACCCTATGGCACGTCGTCGTAATCCGACGACTGCTGCCGCCCTGGAACTCACCAAGGTCGTGCGAACCATGACGGCCATATCCTGGAGACCCAGAGAGAAGACCGTAGCTGACGACATGACGTAGTCAGACGACTGTTCCCACCTTGGAACTCACCAAGATCGTGCGAACCAAGACAGCCATACCCCGGAGACGCGGAGAAAAGGCAGTAGCTAGTCAAACGGAGAACAGCAACTCCTCACTGTGAAATAGGTAGCATTGTAAGCGCTACCCTGGCCTCTCCCTTGCGATTATAAAAGGGAGAGCAGAGACCAGCTTTAGAGGGACGACGGAGAAGTTCTAAGTTCTCACCCACACAAACGTACCCATAGCAAACGACTTGTAAACACTTAGACACACACAAGAGACCTGGGAGCGCTTTCCTCTCTCGCCTAGCTTGTAACCCCCTACTACAAGCACCCCGGTGCAAGGCAACACGACTCTCCTCTCCACTGGACGTAGGGCTTGCTTGGCCTGAACCAGTATAATCCCTGTGTTCCCCCTTGCACACCATCCGTAGCCTCAACCGCAAAACACATATTTACTAGCCAGTGTTAGCCCCGCCAAAACTAGCACCGACAACGCCAAATCGAATGACGCCCTTCATTGGTGATACCTTCAAATATACATAGTCTCCTATTTTGAAAGCCAAAGGTCGACGCCTTTTATTGGCATAACTTTTCTGTCAAGACTGTGCTACTTTCAAATTTTCTTGGATCTGCCTAACCTTTTCTTCGGCTTCATTGACCAAACTCACGCCATAAAACCATCTTTCTCCAGGTTCAGACCAATTCAATGAGGTTCGGCACCTTCGACCGTAGACTACCTCAAATGGAGCCATCTTGATGCTTTCTTGATAACTGTTGTTGTACGAGAATTATGCCAATGCCAGACAGTCATCCCACTTGTCAGGGTAAGCCCTCAACATATCCTCTAGTACTTGATTGACTTTTTCCGTCTGCCCATCCGTCTGCGGATGGTAGGCAGTGCTATGCAAAAGTTTTGTACCTAAGGATTTGTGGAAAGCTCGCCAAAACTTGGAGACGAACTGGGTACCTCGATCAGAAACGATGGTTCTCGGTACACCATGTAACTTCACCAAGTTCTCAATATAAAGCTTTGCATATGCCAGTGCCCTGTACTTCTTCTTGACAGGTAGAAAATGAGCTTGTTTGGTGAGGCGATCCACAATAACCCAGATGGAATCAAAACCTCTTGAAGTCTTGGGCAATCCCACGATGAAATCCATGCTAATGTCTTCCCACTTCTATGCAGGGACAGGCAATGGTTGCAATTCTCCCCCAGGTTTCATATGGACAGCTTTCACCTTCTGGCAAGTGTCACATCTCGCGACATACCGAGCAATCTCTATCTTCATCTTTGTCCACCAGAATTTTTGCCTCAAATCCTGATACATCTTGTTACTGCCAGGATGGATGAAAAACTTTGTCAAATGTGCTTCGTCAAGAATCATTTGTCGCAACTCCGGCACCTTTGGAACTACCAGACGATTCTTGAACCACACGACACCATCATCATCAATCTGGAAGCAATCTGTCTTGCCAGCTTGAACCTTTTCCTTGATGTGCTTGATTCCTTTACTTTCCCGCTGAGCGGCAATAACCTCATCTCGGATGGGTATTTCAATGCTAATATTGGTCAGACTGCCTTGTGGAATTATTTCTATCCCTAATTTTTCCAACTCATAGCACAAGGATAGATCATACAGCTTGACTGTCAAACAATTGCAGTGCACCTTCCGACTGAGTGCATCGGCGACCACATTCGCCTTGCCAGGGTGATAATGCACTTCAATATCATAATCCTTGGTTAGCTCGAACCATCTTCGCTGTCTCATGTTCAACTCTTCTTGAGTGAAAATATATTTCAGACTCTTATGATCTGTATATACATTGCAGGTACTGCCCAGCAAATAGTGACGCCATATCTTCAAGGCATGTACCACAACTGCTAACTCCAAATCATGAGTGGGATAGTTCTCCTCATGATGCTTGAGTTGCCGTGAGGCATAAGCAATGACTCTTCCTTCTTGCATCAAGACACAACCAAGTCCGGTACCAAAAGCATCACAGTACACATCAAAGGGCTTTTTAATGTCTGGTTGAGCTAGTACTGGTGCAGTGGTCAACAACTTTTTCAAGGTTTGAAACACCTTCTCACATTCGGGCGACCAGACGAATTTGACTTGATTCTTCAACAGGTTGGTAATGGGCTTGGCTATTCTTGAGAAGTCTGGAATAAACCGACGGTAATACCCCGCCATTCCCATAAAACTACGGATTTGATGAACTGTGGTTGGTGGCTTCCAATTCAAGATTTCTTCCACCTTGCTCGGATCCACGGATACACCTTCAACTGATAAAATGTGGCCGAGAAAAGGAACTCGATCTAGCCAAAACTCACATTTGGTAAACTTGGCATATAGTTGGTGTTCTCTCAAACGGGTCGGGACAATACGAAGGTGGTTGGCATGTTCATCAGGGATTTTGGAATAAACAAGGATGTCATCGATGAACACGACTACAAACTTGTCAAGCTCGGGCATGAAAACAGAGTTCATGAGGTACATGAAATAGGCAGGTGCGTTGGTTAGGCCAAAAGACATGACCAGATACTCATAAAGGCCGTATCTGGTGGTGAATGCTGTTTTAGGAATATCCTCGGTACGGATCTTTATTTGGTGGTAACCAGACCTAAGGTCAATTTTGGAAAAGACCTTGGCTCCAGCTAACTAGTCAAAGAATAGGTCAATACGAGGTAAAGGATAATTATTTTTAATGGTGACCTCGTTGAGTGGGCGATAATCGACATAGGGTCTGAGTGACTTGTCCTTCTTCTTCACGAATATAGCAGGACAACCCCAAGGAGATGAACTCGGTCTGATGAAACCCTTATCAAGCAGATCTTGTAGTTGAATTTTAAGCTCAGCCAATTCTTTGGGAGGCATCCTATAGGCTCTACGGGATATAGGTGCAGTTCCTGGCTTTAACTCAATAGCGAACTCCACGTCACGGTCAGGTGGCAGACCGGGTAGATCATCAGGAAATACATCCGGAAATTCACAGACTACCGGAATATTTTGGATTTCTTGAACTGAGGTGGCACACAATCTCTGCACTGTCTTCTCAATCATTCTCACGGTAGCGGTAATTGGATAAGAAGTTGAGATTGACTACCAGGTATGCTAACCTTTATGGTCCTATTCAGCACATCTATCAGTGCCTTGTGGTGATACATCCAATTCATACCTAATATGACATCTATGTCCTGATCCTTGAGTACTATCATAGTGGTTGGGAATATATGCCCGCCCAACTCGATAGGTACTCGATGCACTACCTCCTTAGTATTTATACGCCCTCCAGGCGAATATATAAGGAAGTTTTCCTTTATTTCTCCAATTGAAATCTCATGCTTTACCACAAATGTACGATTGATGAATGAATTTGATGCACCAAAATCAAAAAGTGTAATAGCAGGGTGACTGGCAACATGAAACCTACCCATCATGACGGGTTTTCCTGCAGGAATGTCATCCACATGAGTATAATAGACATGTCTTGCCTTCTTGACAAGTTTGACCTTTTGAGCCTGGTGTTGCTGGCCACGGTGCTGATTCTGATGCTGCTGCTGCTGTGCAGGGCCTTTCTGGGCATTTTGATTGTACTTCTTGGGATATGGACAGTCACGAGCCCAATGTCCCATTTTGCCACAGTTGTAGCAAGGATGATTGTAGATGGTCTGAGGTGTATTGATACGAACGCCTGAGGCATTCGGCTGAGTGGTGTTCTGTTGGTTTGAGGTATGAGAGGTAGCCACGGTGCGTACCACGACTTGCTGCTGGGGGTAAACTGAACGGTTGTGGTGCGTAGGATGGTAGATGATCTTTTGGCATTTTTGACCGCCAGAGAATCCTGATTTCTTTTTCTTCTTCTCATCCTGATGCCTATGATCACTTTCTTCATAAGCAATGGCGCTATTTACAGCTTCGTGGTAAGATCAGTTGAGGTTGTTGGATAAGCTACGCTGAATTTTGAAGTTTAGGCCCCTGACAAAGCAATCTTTCTTCTTTTGGTCAGTATTGGTGTGTTCAGGAGCATACTGGGCAAGATGGTTGAATTGGTTCACATATTGCATCACAGAAGAATCCTTCTGCTGCAGAGCTAAGAACTGGTCCAGTTTCATTTTCATTACACCTGCTGGGATGTAATGTGCTCAGAAGGCTTCGCGGAACTCTGCCCAAGTAAGCTGATGCCCCTCGGGCTGTGCAGACAACAGGTTGGCGTACCAGGCACTGGCCGGACCACGCAGCTGCTGAGCCACGAATAGTGGCTTTTGGATTTCTGTGCAGCGGATCAAGCTGAATTTTTGCTCCATAGTACGGAGCCAGTCATTGGCCTCCAAGGGTTCTTCGGCTTTTGTGAATATTGGTGGACGGGTTTTAGTGAAGTCCACATAGGTGGTTTCCTCATCTTCGCGGCGGCCTCGACGCCCGCCACGATTTTCTCGGTTTTGGGCCATAGCGTTGGCTGCATTAGCCAGGGCCGCGATGGCATCTGCTAAGGTTGGTGGAATGGGTGGTAGATAGGGAGCAGCTCCTTCGTCAGAAGTACCAGCACCAGCCGAGCGAGTGTTGACCATCTGTTTTAAGACAACCACTAAGGACTCACATTGCATAATTAAACATATAGTAGCATTACAACTTAAAACACCAAATATAATAAGGTTCAACACACACAAATCACAACAAGATCCACCCAGACTATGGTTCTTGGCACTACGATTACGACATTCGGATACAGAAGACTAAACATCACTAGTCCTAAGACTAGCTTAGTCGATAACGACAACCTCCTCCTCGTCGTCCTCCTCGACGACTACATCCTCCATTGGGTCGACTGCCTCAAGGTAACCGTCCTCCGTAGCCTCACTGTCATAATACTCCTCATCGGGTCCTATGACCACACCCTCCTCAGGTTCCTTCTCTCGTGGAATCAGAATCGGGTTAAACTGATCGTTCAGCCTATGCACCTCCTCGTGCAGCATGCCGTTGTTTCACTCAAGGTTCTCAACGTACCCCTCCAGCTCCTCAACCCGATCACGTGCCACGCCCTCTTGCTCCAAAGCCTGATCCCTCTCTTGGGTCAGGCAGTCGATCTCCCGCCGTAGGTCTCTGTTGGTCCTCACATCCCGGTAATGATCAGCCCGGGCCACTTGGAAGTCCTCCCTCATAAGGCTTATCTCTCGGTGCAACTCCTTGATTTGTTTCTTCAATTCCTTGCGGCTACGGCGGGGTGGACGGCTGCCGGACGCCTCTTCACTGTCGCGGGGTGCCAACTGGTGGCGCGGGACTCCACGAGGGCCAGTCATCTTGCGCGCCGTCAACTTAGATCGTGCCAGTAGGAAAGGTAAGTTTGAATTAGTGAGAATATAATAGGCTAGCAAGAATAGGTGTGATAATTCCTAACCCATATACCCACTTTTAAGGAGGAAGTTATTAACATGGGTGATTATCATGATGCATGCACGTACTTACGAATTTTAAATCATGCAATACAAATCAAAGCATAATTAGTTTAAACATAGGCCTACTGTTAATAATGTTGTTACACCTGCTACCATAACCATAATAAGATAAATTACAGAACAAAATAAGAACTATTGAGTAAGGTAAGATTATAATCAGTTTGGACTCAAAATAACAGTTTAAGTTTTTATGATCCAAAACATTTTGAAGTTTTCGAAAGGTAACCTGCAATGATTTAGCAATGGAACGCTTTGATACCAGCTGTAACAGAACCGCCTAAATCACGTGGCCCAAAGGCACCTGTCAACGTCACTAATGACATCTGACAGCCGGGCCCATGTTCCAGATGACCTAGGCGGGCTCTGCCGGGCTACATAAGCGCCCGTTATCTCCGACAGGATCCCATTGCGAAGCCATTACAGAGTTACAACATTTCATAACAAAATACATCAGAGTAAAATTTACGGAAGAGTAAATAGTACTTAATATTACAGACCAGTGTTCGAATAGAATTAGGTGCAGTTATTACAGACCATAAATTTAAAAGGGTAGCAGTAGCGGTTGGATCAACAGTACGGCAGATAGATAAATATTACACGAACCCTTCCCAAGGGTTTAACCTTAATCTTCTTCACTCTCCTGGACGATGATGACGCAGCACGGAGCGAGACAAACTTCGGTCTCCTGCTGCCCTCCTGCAACGGGGTTAACAAACCCTGAGTACATGGGGTACTCCGCAAGACTTACCCGACTAAAAGTGTAAAATTAGACTCAGGAATGCAGGCTGAGGGGAGTCAAGGTAAGGCTTTAGCAAGAGTTCAAGAGTTTTGCGAAAAAGCATTACTAGTCATATCTCAATATTTTATTTCAATAATGCAATTCATCATTGACCATATCTCCAAGTTCTTTCTCATATATCATCATTCTTTCATTTGCTTTATCCATTCAAAAACAATCCTAGTTCCGAACCACTATCCGATGTAGGGGTGAGGATCAAGTCTCCATAACCGAGCAGCAACGACGATTCGAATCGATTAATTCCCAGCTGGAGATCCCTATCCACACTGCGTATGTAGCACTTAAGCTTGCATACGCCAACCCCGCCTACCACGGGTTTTCATACCCCGGAACCGGTCCTGCGCCACCCGAGAGCACAGTACTCCTCTCGTCTCCAGGCACGACGGCCACGAGGGTACACGCTACTCTCGCCATCTCTCCACTCCCAGTGCGTGGTTGTCGGTTCCAGCGGTAGAGCCACCGGAGTCAGAGGCTTTCCGTAGTATGTGGCTAGTTGCAAAGTCTTGATCACAGCAGGCCTGATAACGAACGGTCCCTAATATTTTTCCGTTGGAAACCATACATTGGGACTCTAACCCAAGTACACTGGTAACTACCCGGTTTTCACATCCCTTTCCGATGGTGAGGATCGTTGGGACTCTAACCCAACAGATGGTCGACCAAACGGAACAACCCATCCCTGTGGTTGACAATGAACTAACTAGGAACACTGCCAACCAACAAGGACATACCATTCCCATAAAGTGATTCATTCGATTAATTTCATCACAGTTCAAAATAGCATTTTCGCAAAACTAATCATTAAGCATGACTAAGCATTTTTATAATACTTTTTAATAAATCAGGTTTTCAAGTATTGTCAGGTATTCAAGGATGAAAATGCATCAATTGGTTATCACTCAACTCCTATTGACCTAATGCACTTAATTAACTCAGGTAATAAATATTTTTAAATAACAAGGAGAGGGTAAATGCACCGGGGCTTGCCTTGGATTGTGTAGAGTGTCGGGTCCGGGTCAGTGCCACAAATATCAAATCCTTGCACAACTTCCTGAGCAGTCTCCTCAGATGGACCCTCAGACTTTACCTCCGGATTCTCGGTCACTACACGTTTGCAATGAATGAATGTATGAATGCAATGTGCATGAAATGACAGATAAATTTAAAAATAATAAGATACACACATGATCAAGACCCTATCATAGGCTAGCCATGATTGCTCTAATTCACAGTGCCCAAGGTCATAAAGGTGATTGACCTAGAATCTCAAGCAATCCAAAAATCACATCAATCAATAATCATTTCATTTCCTATCCCTTTATTAGTCATTTAAACCAATATATAATTTAATAAATATTTAGACATTTCCATTTGATGTCAAACTTCACCAACAGTTAGCTCTGGACCAAAAACAGTACCAATTAAAATTTCATGATTTTTGGACTTACAGAGAATTTATTAAAAATCATCAAAGTTCCTTATATCATTTAACGTGCTGGTTTTTAATTAATACAGAAAGCACTCAAATACCAACTTCAATATTTTAAGTAAATTCTACACATCACAGAGAGTATCCATAAATATTTTCATAATTTTTAGTGCAGTAGATTAATCCACAAAAAAGATTAAAAGCTAACACTATTCATTTTAATTAAAAAGAAAAAATTCTAATAAATCGGCCGGGGAAAAGAAAACGGACATTCGGCCCATTCAAACGAACAGGCCCAGCATGGCCCAGCCGCGGCCGCGCGCGCGTGCCACCGAGCCGGCCCACTCACACGCACCGGCCTAGCACGGCCCGCACGCGCCCGCGCGCACACGCCTTCGAGCCGGGCCGCTGACAGGCCGGCCCCAGCCGTCAGCCCCGCGCGCGCGCGCTCCCTCACCCGGGTGCTGACAGGCGGGCCACCCCTGTCAGGACCTTCTCCTACCTCCAGCCGTCGCTTCCGCGCGCGCGCGTGCGCATGGCACGGCGCGGACTTCGCCGCCGGCGGCCCTAACAGCGAGTGCCAACGGCCGAACATCTACCCCAAGACCTTATCTGACTCTCTGTGAACCTATCCCTAGCTCTAACCGCCTCCGACGAGCGAGAGCCCGCCCATGGTGGATCTCGACGGCACGGCGAGGCCGTTCCGGCCGAGGGGACACGGTAAGGTCACGAAAAAAAAACATCAGGCAGAATCAGGGGCTCACCACGAAGCTAACGGGTGAGTTAGATGACGAAGAGGCGGTGCGGTGAGGATGGCTTGACGACGACGGCGGCGGACACAACTCGGCCGTCGGCGACGAAGATCTGTTCCGACGAACCTGGTGCATCACATCACCAACCACCGCGCGCATCAGAAACTACACCACCACGGGAACTTAGAACACTACCCCGAGAGTAAAGATGCTCACTCGAACAGACCAGACGAGGAGAGGATGGCCGCGGCGGAGCTCTGGTGACAACCCGAAGGCGAAGATGCTCACCGAGGGCTACACAGGGTACCACGGCTCACGCGACGGGCACCAATCGATGCGCCACGAGCTTGGCTACCTATCTGGGAGATGGAGAGGGTGGAGATGGCTCGGTGGCTGCGAATTCGGTTACGAACGACGAGGTGGTCGCCGGCGGCCGCTCGGGAAGAAATGGGAAATTGAGTGGCTCGTCGTCTTTAAAAGGGCAGGGAAGGGGTGGAGATAAGGTCGGGGCGTCCGGGGCCCCTCGACGGCCGCTCGACAATGCCGCGGCGTGCCCACGCCGGCCGGACGGCGCTCGGCGCCGGTCGCGGCACGCGCGCGTACGGCCGCGACGGTGAACAGGGGGACCCCCCCTAGCTACAGTAGTAGGCTGAGTAGGTCAAACGCTATTTGATTCAATTTGATCTGATCCAGCCAGAATCCGATGAAGTGGTGAATACAAAAGTTGTAGAGAATTTTGTGTAGATAATTTTTGCTTTTGACATGAAATTCAAATTCGGCCAAATTTTCAAATTACAGCAAAGGGGGTAAAAGTAGGGTTTGAATTTCAAACTGAAAATTTAAAATTACTTTTGATTTTTCTCAAGAACTTGAAAAATGGTCAACATGAAAGTTGTTCTACTCAGTGAGCTTGACAACTTTTATTAAGGGAGTTTTGGAAGATTCTCAATATTTTTGAAATTGAAGTTTCAAATTTAAATATCAACTTGCTAATTTGAGTTTAATTTGAATTTCTATAATATAACTTCAAAATCTCCAAGAATAAAAGTTGTCCCATTTTAAAATCTCTACAACTTTCATGAAGACACTTTCATCAGATTCATTATAGATTTTGAATTAGGGTTTTAGGTCAATTTTTGGACTTAATTTGATTTCTATTAATTTTTATTTTTGAATTTGATTAAAGACTTAATTACACAATCAATCACTAGCTGAAAATGAATCACTCTAGGTCCTAAGCACAATCATATGCAACTGCTTAAACTTAAATATGATGACATGGCAGATTAATTAAATTGTAATACCCAGGGTATTACAAACGTTGACACACCTGGACCTGTGGAAATAATACTTAAAAGAATGTGTCAACTAACTAATCGGATCAGCAGCCGCAAACAATTTGGCCAGCCACGTATTATCAATTAATTAGCCAAATTATATCAGTGGCAAGTTACTACTCCTAGATTCTGATAGATCAGGATGAAGCGAAGGCACTTTTCAAATGTGGCTGATGGTGCCATTTTTCAGTGGTACCGCCTGATGTTCTGAAAGGATGTCTGTCCTGTCTATAACTGCCGTTCCTCCGAGTGCTGACAATTTATGCGCAAGTACGGATTAGCACGAAATACTGTACTTGTGTCACCCAGTGTGCTGACATTAGATGTTGATCTGAACTTTGGGACCAAAATATTTTGGTCTAGGAATGTTAATACTCCTATTAAAGTATTTCATAATAGTTGGTGCAGGTCCAGGAGTTAACTCGCGTGAGAAGATCTTCTTCTTAAACATAACGGTCGGGGCTTATCCTTGCAGGTCAAGTTTTTTTTTCATAATATTTTTCATTTTACTCATATTGAGCAAAGTTCGACAACAAACACATCTGAACATTTAAAACAAGACAAAATACCCTCTTGACTTTTGATTTACTGTATTTGCTGTCGTGGCATTGAAGCCACCTGTTATTTGGTCTCTCTTTCTCACAACATCGTATGGTTATAACTATATACCAAAATCGAGAGTTTGACCTAATCTACAACTTTATCTATTAAGTTTTTCATTTAATATATTTAGAGACTTAAATATTATTTTCATTTACTATATTTAGATTATTATTTTTAAAATGACCTCAAAGTTGACATAGTCTATATCAAACTTTTTGTCTCTAATAAGATGCGCAACTTTTAAGTTGACAACTTTATTATCTATTGTTATTTAGGCCCGTTTGGCAGGGCTTCTCCAGCGGCTTCAGGAGCCGTTTGGAGCTGTTTTCTGCTAAACGGGGTAAAATAAAATGGCTCCACCGATGAAACCCCTAAAAACATGCTCTCACAGAGCTGTTGGATACGAAGGAGCCAAAAATAGTGGCTTCTCCCGGCTTTACCTCATCCATCTGAGAGCACATTTTGAAGAACCCTGTACGTGGAGCTGTTTTGCCAAACGATTTACCAAAATAGCTCTAACTCCACCGATAGAGCTGTTTATGGAGCCGGAGCCAAAAATAATGGCTTCACTAGTGAAGTGGAGCCGTGCCAAATGGGGCCTTAGAGGCCCACATATTCATTTTAAGTTCTTGGATTTTGTTATCATATTTTTATTCTTCAAAATACCTCAAGCATTGACGTTGTATACACAAAACTTGTAGCTTTTAACATAATAATCTATAACTTTGTAGTTTATAATATTTTTTATTTGAGTCTTTTATCCCTCGACTATCAACGGGGTATGATTTTACCTCTTGAAGTTTAGAAATCAGATACCTCATCGTCTCAATTCTTTAAAAATGTTCAAATTAACTTTCTTCCCTGGTTTGGAGTAGTTTTCAGGACGGTTTCATCTTTTTAATTAAATGAAATCCTATAAATACTCGATAAGACTTAAACCATGAAAATTGTCTATAAGCTTCTAAAAAAAATCCAAAAGCTAGAGATAGAGTAGGGCGTAGATAAATATTTACTGCTGGTGGAAACATCTCCAAAAGGTTTTAAAAAATACATTTAATTATAGAAAATAGAAAATATCTAAAAAAATATGTGAACATTAACATTCTAATCAATGTCTAAATGTATTATGAAAACATTTCAAGGAAGAACATGTGGTTTTCTTATTTTTATCGATACCTTTTTCTTTTATAGATAAATCTATGTTTTTAAAGCTGGTAGTGATGCTTTTACAAGCTCTAGATAACTTATTTTAATTTTTATGTTCAAATCTATATGTAGCATTTTTCTTGGAAACTTTTGAACTGTAGAATTGTTTATGTGATTTAAAAATGCTATCAATTATTTACTTAACCTTTTTAACAAAACATCTTGAAAACCGTCACTTTAAACCAGCCAAGGTACTCCTTCCATCTCAAAGTAAGTGTTGTTTTACAATTTTGATTATCTCCTTTTAATCATTCGTCTTTTTCAAAAATTTTGTGAAAAAATTAATTATTTTATTATGAAATGATTCATTATTAAAGTACTTTAATCTTGATTTATTTATTTTTATGTTTTTATAATTTTTTTGAACAAGACGGATAGTCAATCGAAGTTTTCAAAAATTCAGAATCAACATTTATTTTAAAACGGAGGGAGTCGGTAATTGAAGAGTCAACGATAGTTTAGGAAAAGGTATAGAAAAAACCTTAGGCTTGAGAGAGAATACGTCTTCTACTTCCATTTACGTAAACCATGCAGAGGAAACGAGGAATGTCCAGCAATTTGAGTTAAACACGCCTAAACCAAATCGCCCGCCACGTCAACACATGGGAGCCAATCGCACCCACATGGCCACGCAAGGAGCACGACCCCCGTTTGGACCACGAGATTATGGGATTCTCAGGGTCCTTTATTGCAAAAACACGCATCACCTCCGTTGCCATCTCGCTCCCGTGACCAACGCCGACGGCCGACCCCGTCTTGGCTTCTTCCTCCCGTCGACCGCAGTGCAGGAACGGAGCTCCCCGCCGCTTCCCACTCCCCCCCCCCCCCCCCCCCTCCTCTCAGAGAACTCCGAGCCCTGACCCCACGCTGGGAGCGGCGGTAGCAGGAGATAAGCGATGGCGAGGTGGCGATCGGCGGCGCTGCTGGTAGTGGCGCTGGCGGCGGTTCTGTCGGCGGCGCGGCGGGCGGATGCGCTCTCGGTGACGGTGACCGACACCGAGTGCATCCACGAGTTCGTGCCCTACGAGGGTGACACCGTGTCCGGGAACTTCGTCGTTGTCGACCACGACATCTTCTGGAGCTCCGACCACCCGGGCATCGACCTCACGGTACACACCCGATCCCCTTGTTCCCAGCCGTAATCCAATCCTTCGCGGTTAAATTCGATGGGAGGATCGTGGTTCGATTGGGTTTATGGGTTGTTTCGATGGGGATCTGACCATCAGGTGGATTGAATTGGGGATCCAGCGCCTTCACTATTCATGATCCCCTTACGCGATCTCTTGTTTATGTACCAGTCTGGGGATCTAAAACAAATTTTTTATGACTTGCATAAGGCTTTATATAGTTTAGCTCGATCGATTAGGAGTGTTCGCTGCTTAGGAGTTGGTTCAGTAATGGGTTTTGCAAAGTTCGGACCTTTTGGGGGATTTCAGCGGATTGTCACTGCTTTGGTATACGGTGTTCTGTGGGTCGAGTGCACAATATTGTTAGTTCAGGTACGGTTGGGTAATGTGCTATTTCGCTGCTGGTTACATCAAAATTTGTCTCCTGCAGTTGTTTGGATTCTTGATCTTGCAGGAAGGAGTTTTTTTCGGTGAAATTAGACACCAATTTCACTTCTTCCCAATTGAAAATATCAAGCGAAAGTCCCATCTGTAGTTCCATATTCAGTTGCTCTGTTGTTGGCTCTCTTTGTTGGGAGTAGATTCTTTTTGGTGAAATTAGACGCCAGTTTCACTTCTTCCCAGTTGAAAATGTCAAGCGAAAGTCCCATCTGTAGTTCCATATTCAGTTGCTATGTTGTTGGCTCTATTTGTTGGGTTCTGCTGCAATTGATGCTAATAGATGTTCAATTTTGTAGTCTGTTTTATGATTTAATTGAGTTAACACTACCGTGGATGCTGCAATTGATTCATATACCTCTTGGTCCTGTCTAGATAAGCTGACAATTGTTCCTTTCTGATAGTTTGGACATTTGTTTTGCGCTAGTAGTGTTACTGTGCTATACTAATTCTCTGTGCTTATCTGAGTAGAAAGGAGTGATTCTCTCTTTGCCCATATTTGGTCGTTTGCGCCTTTTTCTGTTGAACTTTCATATGTGTCCTTCTGTGCAGTGCTTTCACATGTTTAGCACTGAAGAATTCATTTTTTAGTAGAAACCATTAATCTCTCTGATTTTAAAGTTAGCATGTTGTTTCTGTGGAAAGCACACTCTATTTGACAACATTTTATTTTTAAGCAAGAGCTCTCTGCACTGGGTGTGCCCTTTTTACAGATGAAAAAAATATATCTGCTTGAGAGAAAGTAATGTTTTTGATGTCTTGGAAAACTCTTATCAATTACACTGAATGAAACCTAATGCACTTGGGAAAAGAATGGGGTTTCACTGACGGAAAATTGGTTCTATGGCTGTAAATGATCACGAGAATGGCAAAATACCATTGAAAGATCACAAAAATGTAAAATACCACTGAAACATCCAAATTCCAACTGAATCTAGCACTTCGTGACATTTTGCTATCAACGGTGTCAGCTAAGACGAAAAAAAACCCCTGAACACCATGGTGCTGGAGGAACAAGCCCCAGATTGAGCGCCCTGGAACAGTCGGCCACCACTGCTCATGCCGGCGGGAAAGCCGATGGAATCAGGAGGTGTCGCAGACCAAGCCAGTGGTGGCAGTGTGGACTGGGCCCAGGCCGGTGGGTGGCCGGCCCTGCGTGGACTAGGACCAAGCCGGCTGGCGGGAGCGGCGTTGTAGTGTCAAAGCAAGTGTCATATGGCTACAAGCTCTTTGCTGTGCATGCGGTTCAAACATGAAAATATGATCTCTGTCTAAAATCTAATGGAGTGCTAGATCCAGTTAGTGTTTGGATGTTTCGATGGTATTTTACCTTCACATGACATTTTGGTGGTTTTTTACGATTCTCAGGATCTTTCAGTGCTTTAGAACTAATTTTCGTTTTCACTTATTGCATTACTGATGTTTTCATTTGTTGCCCTGATCTTCATCTTGGAGTGGTCCTATGGCCAATCTGTCACCAACATTGAGGTTGAGGGCCTTGGCACTATGCCATCTGTAGTCAAGTACTAGTCACCTGTTACTCCCAACAAGGCAACAAACCAATGATGTTTGGTACTTCTGAAAATGACTGAATTGGTCCTACTGCAATTACAAGTGTTATTAATGTTATTAGTACTTTCAAAATTAATACTATTAGTACTTTTAAAATTAAGGTTGAAGTACCTGCATATAGTATTTTTAATACTCTCTGTGTAATGTGTGGGTAGTAAAGTATATATTTGCGTTATACACTTGATATGATGTTCTATATTAACTTTCTGCTTCTGTAAATACAGGTAACGTCACCAGGTGGCAACACTGTGCACACATTGAAGGGAAAATCTGGTGACAAATTTGAGTTTAAAGCTCCGAGGGGTGGCATGTACAAGTTCTGCTTCCATAACCCATATGGAGCACCTGAAACTGTTTCTTTCTACATTCATGTTGGGCACATTCCCAATGAGCACAATCTGGCGAAAGATGGTTAGTTTACTGCCTCTGTATCTTAAGCTTCTCAGCAGTCAGCACCTGCCTGCTCTGTCAATCTTAACCTTTTTGCAAATACTAAACAACCATCAATTCGATTGATTTTTTTTTTTACCTTCATTATTGTTCAGAGTTATGTGTCATTCATCCAGTGTTAACACTTTAGCACTGCCATGTGTAAGCAATGTCTCATTTCTGTTGCAGAGCATTTGGATCCTATAAACGTTAAAATTGCAGAGCTGAGGGAAGCATTAGAAGAAGTCACCGCCGAGCAGAAGTACCTAAAAGCACGTGAAGCTCGTCACCGACACAGTAAGCTCAGTGGACTTGGGACTTGCATTTGCTCTTATGTACTCTGGAATGTTTAGCACATTATAGTGTTTATGCTAGGTTTTTTTTTTTCTTTTGAAAAATAACATCAAGGCTAACAGAAAGAAGGGACCTAACAGTTAGAAGTTAGAACCCATTTGTGTCAACATTTCTGAATGCATTAGAGTTAGAGCGCAACTAATATTGTGACTTGATGTAGCATGTGTCTATTCTCCACTGATCTAAATTTTTATCTAGTTTTATCACAGCATACTTATCGAATCAATGCATTCTTCAATATAGAGGGGGCAAACAGATGATTTTGTTTAGTGAAATTGTTCAACCTGTTCTGTTTTGCCTGCTTCTTTCAGTTTTCCTTTCTATTCAAGTAAATAAAATGCCTTGTACTGAGATCTCTAGAAAATCTACGGAACGAACGTCTAATTACGTAGCAGGGGACAGGACTTATGAAGACATTTTCTTCTGTTGGTCTTTTCATGTATTTATTATTGCTACCATTTTATGACAATATGGGGTTAATTTCATGCTTTGATTCAATCCAGCTAATGAGAGCACCAGAAAGCGTGTTATGTTCTATACAATGGCGGAGTACATAGCTTTCATGGCTGCTAGCGCGTTGCAAGTCCTCTACATCCGCCGCATGTTCAGTAAAAATGTGGGATACAACAGAGTGTAGGATACAACTCTAGTTCAAAGGCGACAATGGAAGCACCACATGGTCGGAACGGGAAACATTCTCTGCCAATTTGACAAATTGTAGCTCTGCACCTTTTTTTTTGTTAGTTTATAAGGAACACTTTTAAATTTATCATGTACCTTTAGCAACACTTGTGATATGTTAAGTGCGTTTGATGCTGAACATAGTTCCGTAATTAATCTAAGAATGATTGTCGTGAAAGCTAGTATTGTTCTGCTACCGATTTTGATTGTTAATCCTGTGATGTCTTTAAGAACGGTTATGCAGAAGAGTGTTAAATCTGACAGTAGGACCATGGTGACATCGTGGGTTGATTTCGTGGCACCATGTCACGCCTCAGATTGAATTTTGAACATAAAAAAGTTGTTTAGTGAAAGGCATGTATATATTTTCCTAAATCCTTAACAGAATTAAACATCACAGTTGCAGTTCACATTTCCTGGCATCTGGCACAGGAGGGATAAGTGTTTTAACTATGTACAGAAATGGCAAATTGGAGAGGCAATGGGTATGCCATCCGTAAGCATGGTTTGAGTGGTCGACATAACTGTGCTAGATTAGTTTCTAAAAACATGCTAATTTAGTAATTTCCAATAAGAATAGGGGTGCAAATTAGTGACCCAAAGGTGGCCTTTTCAAAATAGGTATCCACCACATTTATCACTCTGTTCGGCTGGCTGGTATGGTACGACTGGTTGGCTGATTGTTCTGAGAGAAAAATACTGCTGAATGGCTGGCTGGGCCAGCCAGCCGAACAAGGTGTATATTTTGAAGAAGAAATAGGATTTGTTGAACTAAACAGGGTCACCAACTCGCACCCTTTGTGTGAAAATTCTAGAGATCGAAACCAAGGTTAACAATAATGTGCAAGTAAAACTGTGCAACTCACAGCTTGTACCTAGCCATAATGCCACGTCACAGACAGCAGTATCATGCCCCAATATACTCTCTCTACTGGAGCAGTAGGGGATACTAGAACTCATGACTCATGATGCACATTGAAGTTGTATATGAATATCAAATACTTGACAATCAAGTACATTAACATTTTAATTTGACATTTGAGTTCAAATGACACATGGAAGTATCATTTGTTGCACCATGACAGAGGTTTGAACTTGGACATGCATTTGTTTTGGTCAGAATAAAAATGCAGACCTTTGTTTGATCGTATTGCTTTCATATAATCACACTCTTGGCCACTGTGGGCTGACTTCCTGCAGAGTAAATAAAAAAAATCATCACTAACGAGCATATCATCTTTTTACTTAGCGTGTACATATTGATGGTGATGCTATAAACCTCTAATGTGCTGAAAACTAACTGCATGCGGCTAGCAACTACTGATGGTTCCTCTGAATTTCCTGTGACAGCCATCTGTTCCAGCTGCAAGGTTTTCACTGGTAACCTGCAGCGTCAATTTTAGGAACATGTATGAGATTTTGAGATAAACGAAGAACAACGCTGCTGGCAGAAGCTGCTATTACCATGCCATTCCTTTGACATAGTAAGCGTTTGCGATTAGAGCGCAAAATCCTTTCCACTGATGCAAGACGTCAGCTGACACCGGTGGGTTAGGAGACCACCTGGTAACTGTTAGTTGTGGTGTGCACAATATTGTGATGAACACTATACTGAGCCACAGAATGCACTCACGAATCTGCGTAAAAGAGTATCACTGAGGCAAATAATGAAACTAGAGAAGATCTTATGGGGCATTTGCATCACAAACATGCTCGCTACTGAATTACATGATACCTTATAAAAGCTTCATATCTTGCCAATGAGATGTAGTGGGCTTACTCTACTGAATACAAAAGCTAACCAAAATTAAGATATCGCGTAAACAAATAAAAGTGTAGATTCTTTCTAAAGCAACAAGATCAAAGCAAAAACTGTTTGAGTTTGACTTGACTACAAAAGCTGCAGTATAAAAATCTAAATTCTTAACAGAAGATGGTACTGAACAGTATTATAAAAAAAAATGATGCAACACATGATTGTCAGAGTATGCTGACCTCAAAGGAGCGGACTTTGAACTTCAAGCTGGTCCCCCCTAAGGACCCTAAGCCTTCGATCTCTAGACCAGAATCTTCAATATCCATAAGTTCCTTTCTAAGCCCCTCATCTGTACACCCTAGCGCATATGCGGTCACTCCAGCACTGACAAACTCCTGATTATATATTCAGACACAGTAATTACTAATTAGCAAACAGAAAAAAAACTTCTGCCAAGTATGGTGAAGATTCAACAAGAATCAATACTCTTAGGTTTTCTCCACTTCCTCCTCGATCAATAATATTCTTATACCGCTTGAATAAACTGATCGCTATGTTACGTGATGAACGGAATTCATCATCGGGCAAAGCATGAACATGGAACCGATGCTGCATAGAACAAAATACTTTAAGAGGGAAAATAACAATGATCAAAATCGCAAAAGGGAGGGCAAGGAATACCAGGCAGTGCCTTGTAGTTCTTTCATTTAAGCTTTTACACAGATGATGACTAATTCTAGTGAAGTTAACTTTGTGGCTGTGAACAATGTGTGGCTTCTGTACATGATGGCCTTCTGCTGAACTGCAAACTACACTGCATCCTAATTTACCATGAAAAACAGAGGCACTCTTTTCGGAGAGTTTTAGGTCCCGGCAAGAACTAGGCCT
Organism: Eremochloa ophiuroides; assembly: GCA_038502445.1. NCBI lineage: Eukaryota > Viridiplantae > Streptophyta > Magnoliopsida > Poales > Poaceae > Eremochloa > Eremochloa ophiuroides. Next base: position 10,698,752 of record JAHLJS010000002.1, read on the forward strand.
CACAAAAGGAACAGTTTCATGTAGCATCAGCATGACTGAGTACTCATCAGATTCCAAGCTATCTGCACATTCCTCTGTAAACAGGAGAGAGCTCCAGAAATGGAAGATAATGCAACCTACGACAAAGTATGCTTTAATCAATCACCAAGAAGAACTAGGAGATTTTGCATGCTTAAATTATGCTCAATTATAACAAGCAGTCTGCTAATCTCCCAACTCTTGTGGCATATGAGGGATGCGTCCAAAGATTAAAAATCAAGCAAAATGAATAATCTTCCTCACACATCGTATCATAAGTTAAAAACATGAGGGAATTCCAAAACATGAGCAATGGCAACTGTTGCTGAATGAACCGACCAAAACATTCCACCCAGAATACCTGATGTCAACTAACACAAAAAAATCTGCGCGTTTATATTTTATAAAGAAGGAAGGCAAGGTCCATAGGAATAAGAAGACAAGTCGGTATCGAAAAAAGAAGGAAAATAAGCAGGTACCGAACTGAAATAACCCAAACATGAGCTCGCCCGTACAAGCAACCTGCCTACGGGTAGCAGATGTCCAGAATCCAGATCCCATCAGCAGGTACTGAACTGAAACAATCCGAACGCGAGCAACGAACTGCAACGGGAGCAGGGCCTCACCTGCGGGGGGGCGGGCAGCGGCCGGAAGATGGCTGGCGCCTGGCAGTGTCTCCAAGAAAGTTGGGAGTGGGACGGGAGAGGTGGGGACGTGGAAATATATAGATACGTGGAGGGGTTAAGTGGCTAAAATTTGGCGAGCGAAAGAGAAATTCGATCGAGGGCCGCCCACAGTAAAAAACGACTGGCGAGGCGCGCGGAGGAAAAGCGCGAGGATGGGAGCCCTCGGCCTGTCTCTGTAGCTGTCGCTAAATCTTTCAAGATGGCCCTTCAAAATGGGCCCGTTTGTCTGTTTATGGCCCGTGGAGGGAATCCGTCTGGGCTCTTCCTTGTTCCAGAAAGTGGGTCTGGCGCAACGCAATGATCTTAAGTAAACATATACATGTTACAGGTATGTACACAGCACACACATTTTTTTTTTTCATTATCAAAGCATTAATCGCGGAATGATCACTCCATTTCGGCGTATTTTTGTAGAAAAAATGAGAAATTATATTGTTCCATGGATATTAGAATGCCAGTAACCACAGGAATAACGATAAATTGTAACTGATTAACCAAGCATCTGGACGAGAGGTCCTGAAGAGTTTCGATCAGGTGCTACTTTCCAACAGCAACACTCCAACGAACAAATTTAAAAGATCTCTAGAATTAATGGCTAACGTGTCAGCGAGGAGGTTACTCACCCACTCGTATATTGACTCAACTAGTAATGATCACATGCGTCCGATCGGTGTGCTATCAAGTAGTATCAACAGGCCAAACAGGTCCCGATCGTGCGATGTCGTTGCTTAAGAAGAATGCTCTGGCATATAACATGTCGTTGGGGAGGGTTGCATGCCCATATCCACACACCCATACGTTGCTTATCCGCATGTTTATCCCTCCTGCTCATACCCAATTCTCTGTATCCATCGAATAATTGAGTATCCAATTTACTTCAGGATTATGTGATAACGTGCGACCAGTCGCGCGCTCTGGAAAGGCACGACTCGGCTCCGCGGCGTCTTCCTCGCGTGAGTCATCTTCCTCGTGCCTTTTCTTCCTCACCCCGCCTTCTTCGCCACAACCAACGACTTCCTCGCCACTGACCGAGCTGCACGCCATCACCCACCAACCTCGTCCTCACCCCTGCCATCTCCCACCACCCCACCGCGACGGCCTCCTTCTCTCTCCCCACGCCCCCTCCTTCCACGACGAGCGAGCTCTGGCTATGGTGCCCCCATCTTGACCTGCCTCTGGATGTCGCTAGGACCCTAAGCCGTCTTCCTACTGTGGGCACATGTGGGGACACGTCGTCGTCGTCTTCGTTAAGGCGCGGACGCGCTTGGGAGTGAGGCCGAGGTCATGTGGGCACATGGAGTAGGCGTCGCGCGACAGTTGCGGAATAGAAATTCCATTTTCTTTATCAAAGGTAGTAATACACAGTTAGATTCCTAGATGATGGATGGGGTTGATGCATAGCAGCCGAATGCTAAAGGTAGTAAATAAAAGGTCAAACATCATTCAACGTGAGAAGCAAATATTAGAACAATGATAACTAAACCAAAATATAACAAAACTTGTACAAAGGTTTCATTTATACAATTTAGCCACCACAACATTCTACAGTAATAAATATAACTAGTTAAACAGTAATATCTTGGAAGAACAAGAAATTGCAAATTAGACAAGCTTAGATTCCGACTTTGATAGTTACCAAACACTTTAGTGAACCATATGTGTAACGGGAAATGTTAAATGTAGTGCAGCAAATTACACGGTTTGCACAGCCAATAAGTCTACCAAAACTATTTAGTAGATTAACAGAGTGGCAAAAAAAATTTAATGCTAAACGTCCAACGCTAAGCATAAGTAAAACGCCACAAACAACTGGTTGCAACCGATAGAACAATTATTAGTATATTAGTATATAGCTTGTCAGCTTCCATCTATTAGCCTACCCTGAGCTAATTAAAGAATGTAAAATTATTATTATTTACATATCTATACTACCCAAGAGAAGCAATAGGACATCATATCGCTAGAGTTTTGCATCTGTACTGCTGACACGTTAAAGCCACACCAAGAGAATAGCGGATTAATCCCAAGTGATTGCAGCCATAGCAACCCAGTCCTCACTTTCCCCTCCTCCAACTCGCCCAGCTACTGTTTGAGAGAGGCGAGCGCGAGTGAGCTGGTTCCCGCCGGCGGGGCCGGCGGTCTTCCTCGCCTCCGATGGCCTTCGGGCCTCGGGGAGGTGGTAGAGACCGCTGTGCTCTCGCCGGTCGGGGGTGTCGGTCCTAATAAATCTAGGTTTAGGTTTCTGGCGGCGGTGTCGAGACGGCGGCGACAGCGGCGCCACCATGGAATAAGGTCCTCCCGTGTTCTTCCCCGTCTCGATGATGCGTCACTCCGGCTTCGTCGGCGAGCGCGTGGAGGTGAGGTCCGACGAGTTTCGGATCTTGTACAGGAGTCCGAGCTGTCTGGTATGTTTCCGGCGGCTCTGTTCTTCGTCGATGCAGTGGAAGCTGTGGGTTCTGCGGTTGGAGGGTGGTTGGATCGAGCTCGTGTTCTCCTCGCGCCACTTGGTTGCTGTTGGCGATGCTCGTTCCAGAGTCAGAGCAGCTCGGGGCGCGTCCCCGGCCGATGGATCTTCAGTGCTTCTATCAACTGCAGCTCATGTCAAAGCCTTCGTGCGAAGGAGCTTCTCTTGATCCAGTTTCATGGAGGTTTTGCCGGCGGCGGCAATCGTCATCTCGGCAGTCGGCGGCGGATTCCTCCGGAGTGTTCGGGTAGCACAAGGTCCAAGGGCCTTTTTGTAATTTTGGTGTTGTTTAGGGGCCTTTGTGCAAGTCGGTTAGGACAGCTGTCCTTGTATCCAGTACGTACCTGTATTTGTACGCTTTTCCTACACACTTTCCTTAACTAGAAATACAGTTACGTATTAAAAAAAAAAGAGAATAGCGGATTCAGCAACTAGTGCAGGACTACAGGTTCGAAATCTGGATCCATCATCCGATCCATTGGTCAGAGCGACCTAGTAGACTACAGTCTCGCTTTATGTTCCGCGACTTCCGCCGTTGTCGTAGACTTTTCGGGCCTTTTTCTGGCTTCTGTCATGAATTAGGCCCCGTTTGGCAGGGCTTCTACGGCGGCTTCAGGAGCTCTTTGGAGTCGTTTTCTGCCAAACGGAGTAAAATAAAATGGCTCCACGGATGAAGCCCCCAAAATATGCTCTCACAAAGCTGTTGGGTGCGAAGGAGCCAAAAATAGTGGTTTCTCTCGGCTTCAGCTCATACATGTGAGAGCACATTTTGAGGAACCCTATACGTGGAGCTGTTTTACCAAATGATTTACCAAAATAGCTCCAGCTCCACCAATAGAGCTATTTATGGAGCTGGAGCTAAAAATAATGACTTCACTAGTGAAGTGGAGCCGTGCCAAACGGGGCCTTATTATGCCCCTGTGAAGGCAAACTCCACTTAAGTTGTGGGACCATGGAAGAAACACGAATGGTAATGGATTCAACAAACCTTTAAGGTGTCTAACTGTATGCGGCGTTTGATAGGGATTAATTAGGATAGGGATCGGATGTGGATTCCTCCTAAGAGTATTATTGTGTCCTATCTAATTACTTTTCACACCTTATTTAATCTTAGTCATCGTTCATCTGTTTCTCTATCTCTATCTCTACAGCTTATTTCTTAATATCCAATAAGCATAGCTAGTGAAAGGTCCTTGTTTGGTTTTGGTAATTGAGTGACAACTTATATGGACTAATATGTGTTTAAGTGTTGATTACACAGGTGATTAGTCCACAGGTACATGTGTGTGAGCATCTATGCCATGGAGGTGAAAATGGCTTGGAGATGATGCTTAGCTCACACATATGGTATGAAGGAGCTAAACGCATGAGACATGACATGGAGTCATGTGGCTAGGTGGAGAAGATCAAGACGAGGCTTCGCGTCGATGGACCGGTTGCAAGTGTGAAGGGCAAGTCGGGTGATGGCTTGGCGCCGATGGACCAACGCAACGGTGAAGAGCAAGCAAGTCAAGGATCGATGAACCAAAAGCCACGTGATGATATGAAGTGGATCATATTATTCATGAGGTGTTGGTGCATGTGTTGCATTGGCATCGATGGTGTCGGAGACGGAGATGAAGACGGTGATCGAAATGGAAAGCGCAAGGCAAAGGTATAACCTAGGGCATTTCCATTTCACCGGTCTAAGGTTGAGTAGAGAAGTGCTTGACCGGATTTAGGATAGATGGCCGTACTATCAAGAGGGGCAAACTTGTTTGCATATTGGTCATCTAGTGCCACTTGAGCGATCTAACTTGCATGCGTTGCTAGGATCGAGTGGCGTGGTGAAAAGAGTGAAAAATCCTTTTGGAAAATGTTTGTGAAAAGCTAACACACATGCACATGAGGTGTACACTTGTTGGTGTTAGCACATTTGCAAAGGTGGTGAAGTTTGGAGTTGAAAGGAGCTCAAAAGGAGCGTCGGACGCTGGCTTGGACAAGGCGTCGGACCATTTGTGTGAAGGGTCCGACGGTCCCAGGCTCTGTGCAAATCCGTGGAAGCGTCGGACGGTCGGTTAACGAGCGTCGGACCATTGCCCGCTTCGGTCCGACGGTGGCGAGCGGTGTCGGCGTGACGCGTGGCATTCGGGAAAGCGTCGGACGCTAGAGTTTAGTCCGACGGTGAGCGTCGGACTGAAGTCCGACGGTTTTGAGCGCTCGGGGAGCTCTCTGGAAGCGTCGGACCGTGGTGATCATTGGTCCGACGGCTAACCGCGCGAGAGTCCGACGGTGGCCGAGCTGTGGCCCGTCTGTGAGAGTCGGACGGTCCGACGCCTGGAGCTGTGCGCGCGTCGGACCATCGGCTTGAGCGTCCGACGGTTGGAAAAACGGCGCGAGAAATAGCCGTTGTGATCCAACGTTCGACTTCAAACGGCTAGTGACACGTGGCGGCCATCGGGAGCGTCGGACCGTGGACATTGGTCCGACGGTGGCGCGCTGGTTCGGTCCGACGGTCGGTCCGACGGCTGTTTTCAGTTGGCAACGGCTCTTTTGAGCTGAGGGCTATAAATAGAGGGTTGTGGCCGGCTGTTGGAGGGGTCTTGCACCTTGGGAATGTGTCTCCCTTGTTTGTGCATGGCTTAGTGCTCTCCAACTCACTTGTGCTCATAGAATTCACAATCAAGGAGTGAGTGATCGATCGATAGTGCGTTGCATTGAGAGATTGCATCGTGTGGCACTAGGTGATCGAGTTGCAAGCCGGTGGTGCTTGTTACTCTTGGAGGTCGCCACCTCCTAGACGGCTTGGTGGCGAGAGGCTCCGTGGAAGCAAGCAAGAAGATTGTGCTTAGCTCCGGAGAAGCTTTGTGAGGGGTTGGAGCTCACCCCGCGGGAGATCGCAAAGAGCATCGCTAGTAGAGCGAGACGTGAAGAGCGACAAGTGGTCCGGCCGAGTCAAGTGCTAGAGCTTGTGGTAAGCACTCCACGTGGGAGAGTGTGACTTGCGGGTCACCACTAGCAAGAGGACCGGCGGCAACCTTGGAGCTTGTCTCAACGGAGGACGTAGCTTGTGGCGACAAGTGAACCTCCGGGAAATAAATCACCGCGTCAACATCTTCCCATCCTTCGCGGTGGTTTGCTCCCTTCTACACAAGTTATTTATATTGTGCATTACTTTATTTGTGTAGTTGTAGTTGCTCTTGTGAGACCGGTTAGCTTGTGTAGCTTGCCACTCACCTTCTTAGCTTGTGTAGCTTAGAAGTAGTTCTCACTTAGTTTGTGTAGCTAAAGTGAGTTGCGCCCTTTGATTTGGATTGTGTATCCTTGTCATTGAGCAAGTAGTGAGCTTAGGTGCTTAGTGCTTTTTGCTTGCTAGTTAAAAGGAGTTTCCCCGGTGCTTAAAGTACTAGCGCTTAGGTTTGTGTGATCTTGCGCTAGAACGGTTTAGGGAAGCTCAAGCTAGACTTGCACCTTTGCTTCTCGCTAGGATCTTTGGCAAGGTGTTTAGAGTCTTAGTTAGAGGGGTGAATTGTCGCTAGGACCGATTAGGTTTTATTCCGCTGCGATTAGTTGTTATAAAGGACTATTCACCCCCCCTCTAGTCTGCCATCTCGACCCTACACGTGGTATCAAAGCTTGGTCTCTCAATTGCGGTCTTAACCGACCCGAGAGGATGGCGACTTATGGGCTAGAAGTTGATTGTCCATACACATTTGATGGCACACACTTTGCACGTTGGAGAAATTGGATGGAATGTAATATTAAATTCATTTCTCCTCAAATGTGGTGGATCGTAGATGTAGGCTTTTCCCATGCGATTGATGAGGACAATCCTACCGAAGCGCAAGGAAAATGCTTACAACTCGATTACAATGCTATTGACATGTTTTATAGAGCTTTGGATTATAGCATCTTTGGAGAGATCGTGCATTTCAAGACCGCTCATGAGATTTGGGCATATCTCAATGAGAACTATGGTAAGCTCCCCGAAGGTGAAGATGATATCAAAGACATAAAGCTTGGTGATCAAGAGCACCTTCACAACTCCATGATTGTGAAGAGTTGTTCCTCCTCTTCGTCAAGTGATGATGCTGATACTACCACAAGAGCACTTGACAAGGGAGTTGATAAAGCCACAAGTGATGTACATGATGATTCTACTTCAACCTCACTTGATGATGGCTATGAGAGTGATGCATCCACAAGCTCTTCATCCTCATCGCATTGCTACACATCACTTGGTGATGTCAAGGTATCAATTGGCAATGTGGTTATTGATTGTGATGATCCAAATTTCGAGCTTGTGCGCAAACTCTTTAATGCTTTAGAAAATGAGATGAATAAAACAAAGAATTTGACTAATGAAAACTCTTTTCTAAAGGACACATGTGAACAACAAAAGCATTTACTTTATGTCATGAGTTGTTCACATGAGGAGCTAAAATTGACTCATGAGGAGCTTAGTGTTGCTCGTGAGAATTTGGTAAAAGACCATGCTTTTCTCACTAAGGAGCTTTCAAATGAAAAACTTAAAACTAGTGAGAGCTCATCACTTGGGTCAAATGATCAATCATATATTGCTAACCCTTGTGATGTAGGTATGAAGAGTGTATCCACCTCATGTGATGATTTACTTTCTATGCCTTGCTCTTCAATTTTACATACTTGTTCTACTTCAATGTCTTGTGAGACTAACCTTTTGAAGGAGAACAATGAGCTCAAAAGTCAAGTGAAGAACATGAGTGACAAAATAGAAAGGTGGAACAACTTAAGTGTCACCCTCAATAACATGTTAAAGAATACAAAAATTGTCGGTGACAAGAGTGGCCTTGGGTACATCAAAAAGAAATGGGACATGACCAAAGGTGAAAGAAAGAGAGCTAGAAATGAGAAGAAGCAAGAGCGAGAAAGACTTGCTCATTTCATGTGTTTTATATGCCATGAAATGGGTCATCTAGCTTTGTCATGCCCTACCAAAGAGAAGCCCAAGAAGAAAGAAGAAGTGAGGCTCACACATCCACAATGTCCCAAGTGTAGCACTAGAAGTGATATCCCTTCTACGTGCCCATACAAGAGATTTGTGAGGCCTCAACAAAAGCCACAAGACAAGACACCCCAAGATCAAGTCAAGACCAACCATGAAGTATGCTATGGTGACTTGAAGAAGAAGAAAACAAGAAGGGGTAATGGAAGAGGAAGGCGTCAAACTCATATTCATGATGCCAAGTTGATGATGAGCAAGACTCAAGAAAAGAACAAGATGGCTCACATCAAGTATTTCAAATGTGAAGACATGGGTCACTTTGCCTCGAAGTGTCCTAACAAGCTTGAGAAGAAGGCTCAAGCAACTCAAGAGAGGCGAGGCAATGAGAAGCACAACATGAGCAAGAAAGAGAAGGCTCAAGCAAAGCAAAAGTGCTACTCATGCCGGGAAAGGAGACACATGGCTAATTCATGTCCCCTAGGTAACACTCCTAAGCCTATTTCAATTCATGCAAATAATTTGCTTAGGAAGGATGACAATGGTACCTCATCGGTTGCTATTACAAAACATCCCGCTATCCATACTAAGGCAATGCCTAAGTATGTTGCTCCTAACTTGAGAGGACCCAAACTAGTTTGGGTACCATCAAAAAGTGGATGATTGCGTGTAGGTACCATGGCATTGGAGGCTTGATTCAATTGGCATTCTTATTGATCTTCATATATTGAGTCAAGTCATGAAACCTAGTGTAAATTCAAACCAATGCCAAGTCAAATAAAGTGAAGTCCAAGTGCTATAACATACAAGTGCAAAAGTTCAAGTTGTGGGTGGTTCTTTGGATAATTATTTGATGACTTGCAAACAATTGAGTTGAAGCTTGCAAATGGATGATCATGAACTATCAAGGTATATCATTTGTTGATCAAACTTATTTGGATGCATATGAGTTGATTGAATTGGATGAATATGCATATGTTGCTTGCAATAAGAAGTTTAAATGGAAAAATTGCTTAGTGATCAAATTTGAGTAGATTTGATTGGATATGATCATAGGATGACTTTAGTAAGTGGATTGAATGGATATATGTCTTGTGAGAGTATTCAAGCTTGTTTACCTCAAGTTTGATTCAATTTGATGAAGATCAGCTCAATTGATCAAAATCTGTCCACAAGAGAGAATTATTGCAAATCTTTGGTATCTCTTGCATTGAGAGGCTCTCAAGTTGGAAATATAAATGGTTGAGAGTTTCAATTGTTTGGTTTTGGATCATGAAGATTGGTTCTCAAGGGAAGGTCAAGAACAAGCAAAGAAAAGATGAAACTTAAGTCCTAGTAATGATTGGAAAACAATTGGATAAAAAAAAGGACTTAAAGAAGTAGAAAGAAAAGGACTTAAAGAAGTAGAAAGAAAAGGACTTAAAGAAGGAATTCAAGTTGATTATCATGTTAAGTCCTTAGATCAATCAAGGAAAGACAATTCAAATAAGTATTGAAGATGTTTCTTTGGAGAGATGTCACTTCTCCCGATTGTCGGGGCGTGCCGCCTTATGTAGGTAAACCAAGTGGGTGATGCTTGGATGGCTAATATGGAAGTGGTGATCTGAAGAATCATTGAAGATGCTTAGTTGAAGAAATTAAAAGGATTGATCTAAAGAGCAAGCAACGTACCAAATAAGAAGTCAAATATTCACAAGTGGTACTCATGCAAATCCAAGTGGTATTCTCTCATGCAAAGCTTGATCAAGAAAAGAAGCAAGTAAACCACAACATTGAAGCTAGCACTTGATCATATGGGTGAAGAATAGAATTCATGATGATGATTGGTCTTCACCAAGCTATTCAAATGAACTTCACTATTGCTACTTTTGAGATTGATTGAAAATGACTATCCTCTACTCCGAGATAGTAAAGGTATCATTGTATGGCATATGCATCCATATTTTGATAAGGACTTGATTAGAGCATATAGTCATACATAGATGAGCATTCATAAAGAAATCAAATGATTTTAAGTTCATATGATGCCACTATTGCTTGTATGTTTTGTTTGATCTAGTGGCTAAATATGACTTGTTCATGAGCATGTGAACCTAGTGTTTGATCTAGTTAAATAAGCAAAAAGAATCTAATTCAACATAGGCAAGATAACCCCTAGTGGAGTGAAGAAGCTTGTCTTTGGTTCAAACCAAGTTAGATTACTTGTGCAAGTTTGCTAGTTTGAACTAATCAAGAAAGAAGCTCATGGAAACAATCTAAGTTCAAGAAGCACAAGACAACAATAAAAATGGATATCAAGTTATTTCTTCACGTGATATTCATCTGCACGTGGTATTCTCAAATGGTATCCGACAAGATGTGCAAATTGATCCTCAACTTTTAGTGATCATCAAGATGAAGACTTCCCACACCAAAAGAGCTCAAGTTCAAGTGGATGACCGATCATATGACATAGGGGAGATACTTATTCATTTGGTATCAAGAGATGCAAGGTCCAACATGTGGTATCTCATTCTTTGGATGGTTTTCAAGTGGTGTCATTCCAAATCTAAATGGTGGTGTCCATCAAATGTGCAAAAATCTACCCTCAACATCCCTACCACACACCTTTGTCACAATAGAGCATTGACTTTTATGGAAATTGATGACAAAGGGGGAGAGATTTGGACAAAGATATGAAATTGTGTGATAAGGAAGAGATATTGGATTACATGATCATGGGGGAGAGATAATCAAGATGGATGGAAGTACGCAATGAACCATCATGGAGGCCGATGATGGGAGAGCAATAGGCCAACAAGAAGGATGATCCACAAGATTGAAGATTGCAAGGGGATCAAAATTCTTGGACAAAAGAAGCACACAAGTAGGGGGAGCAAGCTCATGGACATAATTGACTGCATTTGAAATGTGCATATTCATTTGCTTGCTTGCATTTGCACTTAGTTTTCTACACATGGTATGTTACTTGTGTGGTGTATGCTAGTATAGGTTTGAATGATGATTTGATAACTAGCATGCATAAGTTGTTAGCTAGACTTGTGTTTATCAAGTATTTACTAGAATCTTGCCCTTTAATGTTGATCTCACGGGGTATCTAGTATTTTTGCTTGTCTACCTAATCTTGATGCTAAGGGTAAACTTAATGGTGCAACTTCAATTGACATGAAGCAATTGGTATCAAGCACGATCATTGCCAATCTACATGTGGTATCGAGCTTTAAAGGTTTATTCTAAACACCTTAGCATCACTTAGTAGTGTTGGCACTCCCACAAATTCCATATTTATGCATGTGTGAAAATTTGAAACCAAACCATTTGAGCACACATGTAGGGGGAGTTAACACTACCAAGTCGGATTTTATGGAGCTTATCCAAGTCTAAAGATTTGAGCTTAAAGATGGATAAGTAACATAAAATCCAACCCAAGTTAGTAATTTACACTTGTGTGAAGAGCTAACTTGGTTAATGCGCTTAATTTCCATATCTTTGTAGAGTTGTCATCAATTACCAAAAAGGGGGAGATTGAAAGGTCCTTGTTTGGTTTTGGTAATTGAGTGACAACTTATGTGGACTAATATGTGTTTAAGTGTTGATTACACAGGTGATTAGTCCACAGGTACATGTGTGTGAGCATCTATGCCATGGAGGTGAAAATGGCTTGGAGATGATGCTTAGCTCACACATATGGTATGAAGGAGCTAAACGCATGAGACATGACATGGAGTCATGTGGCTAGGTGGAGAAGATCAAGACGAGGCTTCGCGTCGATGGACCGGTTGCAAGTGTGAAGGGCAAGTCGGGTGATGGCTTGGCGCCGATGGACCAACGCAACGGTGAAGAGCAAGCAAGTCAAGGATCGATGAACCAAAAGCCACGTGATGATATGAAGTGGATCATATTATTCATGAGGTGTTGGTGCATGTGTTGCATTGGCATCGATGGTGTCGGAGACGGAGATGAAGACGGTGATCGAAATGGAAAGCGCAAGGCAAAGGTATAACCTAGGGCATTTCCATTTCACCGGTCTAAGGTTGAGTAGAGAAGTGCTTGACCGGATTTAGGATAGATGGCCGTACTATCAAGAGGGGCAAACTTGTTTGCATATTGGTCATCTAGTGCCACTTGAGCGATCTAACTTGCATGCGTTGCTAGGATCGAGTGGCGTGGTGAAAAGAGTGAAAAATCCTTTTGGAAAATGTTTGTGAAAAGCTAACACACATGCACATGAGGTGTACACTTGTTGGTGTTAGCACATTTGCAAAGGTGGTGAAGTTTGGAGTTGAAAGGAGCTCAAAAGGAGCGTCGGACGCTGGCTTGGACAAGGCGTCGGACCATTTGTGTGAAGGGTCCGACGGTCCCAGGCTCTGTGCAAATCCGTGGAAGCGTCGGACGGTCGGTTAACGAGCGTCGGACCATTGCCCGCTTCGGTCCGACGGTGGCGAGCGGTGTCGGCGTGACGCGTGGCATTCGGGAAAGCGTCGGACGCTAGAGTTTAGTCCGACGGTGAGCGTCGGACTGAAGTCCGACGGTTTTTGAGCGCTCGGGGAGCTCTCTGGAAGCGTCGGACCGTGGTGATCATTGGTCCGACGGCTAACCGCGCGAGAGTCCGACGGTGGCCGAGCTGTGGCCCGTCTGTGAGAGTCGGACGGTCCGACGCCTGGAGCTGTGCGCGCGTCGGACCATCGGCTTGAGCGTCCGACGGTTGGAAAAACGGCGCGAGAAATAGCCGTTGTGATCCAACGTTCGACTTCAAACGGCTAGTGACACGTGGTGGCCATCGGGAGCGTCGGACCGTGGACATTGGTCCGACGGTGGCGCGCTGGTTCGGTCCGACGGTCGGTCCGACGGCTGTTTTCAGTTGGCAACGGCTCTTTTGAGCTGAGGGCTATAAATAGAGGGTTGTGGCCGGCTGTTGGAGGGGTCTTGCACCTTGGGAATGTGTCTCCCTTGTTTGTGCATGGCTTAGTGCTCTCCAACTCACTTGTGCTCATAGAATTCACAATCAAGGAGTGAGTGATCGATCGATAGTGCGTTGCATTGAGAGATTGCATCGTGTGGCACTAGGTGATCGAGTTGCAAGCCGGTGGTGCTTGTTACTCTTGGAGGTCGCCACCTCCTAGACGGCTTGGTGGCGAGAGGCTCCGTGGAAGCAAGCAAGAAGATTGTGCTTAGCTCCGGAGAAGCTTTGTGAGGGGTTGGAGCTCACCCCGCGGGAGATCGCAAAGAGCATCGCTAGTAGAGCGAGACGTGAAGAGCGACAAGTGGTCCGGCCGAGTCAAGTGCTAGAGCTTGTGGTAAGCACTCCACGTGGGAGAGTGTGACTTGCGGGTCACCACTAGCAAGAGGACCGGCGGCAACCTTGGAGCTTGTCTCAACGGAGGACGTAGCTTGTGGCGACAAGTGAACCTCCGGGAAATAAATCACCGCGTCAACATCTTCCCATCCTTCGCGGTGGTTTGCTCCCTTCTACACAAGTTATTTATATTGTGCATTACTTTATTTGTGTAGTTGTAGTTGCTCTTGTGAGACCGGTTAGCTTGTGTAGCTTGCCACTCACCTTCTTAGCTTGTGTAGCTTAGAAGTAGTTCTCACTTAGTTTGTGTAGCTAAAGTGAGTTGCGCCCTTTGATTTGGATTGTGTATCCTTGTCATTGAGCAAGTAGTGAGTTTAGGTGCTTAGTGCTTTTTGCTTGCTAGTTAAAAGGAGTTTCCCCGATGCTTAAAGTACTAGCGCTTAGGTTTGTGTGATCTTGCGTTAGAACGGTTTAGGGAAGCTCAAGCTAGACTTGCACCTTTGCTTCTCGCTAGGATCTTTGGCAAGGTGTTTAGAGTCTTAGTTAGAGGGGTGAATTGTCGCTAGGACCGATTAGGTTTTATTCCGCTGCGATTAGTTGTTATAAAGGACTATTCACCCCCCTCTAGTCCGCCATCTCGACCCTACAGCTAGGGACAAGCGTTAATAATAATAATAATAATAATAATAATAATAATAATAATAATAATAATAATAATAATAAATACAATAGGAAACTAGCTAGTTAAAGTGCTGAGCGCAAAGTTACACATTAGCCAAAGAATTTAGGTAGCAGGTTCAAGGTATGCCAATAGAGATTGTCTGCTTTTGTTTAGTTGATATTTGTTTGCAAAATTAATTCCTATGTATCGTTTTCAGTTAAGGATCTATCTTATGTATCATCTGTACATAGGCTTGCAGATCTTTAGCAGGCGAGCGTTGTTCATTCCTGCGTTGATGATGGTGGGTCTTGAGCTACTTTTCGGTTATTTCACCCTAGTTTATAGTTATAGAACAATGTTTTTCTCTTAGGATAAAATTAGTCATAAAAAAAATTGCATGAAATAAATTTAGTCAAACAGGACTGTCTCTCAGCTTTAGTAGTACATGCCTACGTTGACACGAGTGCATCGTCCGTCGTGGTGGCCGTGCCACATACCATATGCGTACCACCCCTGTTTAATTGTCACCGTTAGTGTACGTGCTAAAAGTTTGACTCAATTTATAGAAAAAACATACAACATATGTATCTCCAAATAAATTTGTAAAAGAACTAGATCCAAAGATCTTTCCAATGATACCAATTATATACTATAAATATTAATATAATTTAATATATATTTAGTCAAAGTTGTTTCTCGGGAAGCGAAAGCGATAATTATTTAGGGACAGAGGAAGTATGTCTTTATTTGAGTTGAAAATAAATATTGATTTTAACTGATATTATTTTGTTGTGAGAAAAAAATATTATTTAAGAGCTGTAAAGAAATGCTGATTTTAGTCATGGCTTGCCAAGAAGTCAGGCTTTGTTTAGTTACACTTTAAAATGCAAAAAATTTCGTCACACCAAATGTTACGGCACATACATGGAGCATTAAATATAGATAAAATTTTTGCGTATTTGCACGGTTTACATATAAATCATGAGACAAATCTTTTAAACCTACTTAGATCATGATTAGACAATTATTGCAACACAAAATGCATCTAAACGGCGCCTCAGATCGTGCTGGCCGCTGGGTTTTTTTTTTTATTTTATCCGGGCGACCGGGCCTTTGAACACGCACGCGATGATGTGCGCCGACTGAAGATCGCAACAAGTGATGTGCACGTGCCGCAAGGCGAACCGGTCCGGCCGTCCGTCCGGACTCCAGAGCTGGGTCGCGCGAGCTCACGGCGCCGCTTCGTGCTGGCGTGGCGCGCGAGTCTTGCCGCGAGGCGCGAGACGAACTGGTCCACCTCGAAGTGTATTGTATCTTGTCATCTTCTTCTTCCTTGAGGCCTTGCGTGCGACGCTGCACTGCATGAACTACAAAATATTGAAAAATCAGTTGCCTTTTTAATTTGTTATTATTACTATTTCAAAATGTGGCTCATTATGTCCCACAAAGCTCTTGCCCCTCCTACCACTATCCCGCTCTTTCCAGCATGGGCATGATGCCATTGATGCGTAGGCATGATCTAGGGGCGGAAAAAAAGAAAAAAAAAAGAGATTTATGGGCCATTAATAGGCTTCAATTCAATTGAGGCCAAGCCGCGACTTGCTCGCGCGGCCAGCCCGTTCGTTTCGTAGCTCCGAGTAGTGGAACATGTCATGCGCGCGCGAGCGGGAGAGGCGGGGACACGGTCCGTGCAAGCACCTACCCAACGAAAGCCAGCCTTGTTGGATCCCTGTTGCGACTAAAGGATTCCTGCATCTTCTGTTTTTAATTACCCAACGAAAGCCAACCTTGTTGGATCCCTGTTGCGACTAAGGATTCCTGCATCTGTTTTTAATTAATTTCCTATCCTAATCGACAACAGTTATCGACCAACCATCAACAACGCAGGAAAGGAACAACGCTCACCTGCTAAAGATCTGCACGCCTACGTACGTACGTGTACGTACGTCTGGTCCCAGTTAAAGCGATCCGTTCAGACAAATAAGAAACAAAAAAAAAAGCGCTTTTAATTGGTCGAGCTAGCCGATATGGTCAAGTCAACCGGCCGGGAGCTCGGTACTGCTCTTGATCCATGGATCATAGATGGACCGTGTCAAGACCCGAAACCAGGCATCATCCATCGTCGCCCATCGCCCTGGATCGGATATGCATACATGCTTGAGCTTTTGACTGCGTATTAGTGTATATTATTACTTACAAGTAACAGGTAAAATTCAGATGCTGTCGCGATCTTGCGTCGACAGCGCGAGCACTGTACGTCTAACGCGCGCGGCCGCACCAACCGGCGTCGTCGTCGCTTCCTGCATGCTCACGCTGACGCTGTCACGCACCGTGTGGGTTCACACTTCACACAGCCTTTTTTTTCCCCGTCCCAGGTCGGTCAGGGAGGGTGCTCAGGGACTCTCGAATCTCGATCGGGATCCGGGGTCACGGCTCGGAATCATTGCTACTCACTCACAAGTCACAACGGCGGCAAGTCATCATACAGTATGTTGGATTGCTGGGCGTAGGTGTGGCATAGCAGCTGCAACTACTAGCAGCGGCGCTGCTAGTTTATGCTCGATGGATTAGGGCTATGTTCGCTTCAACTAAATAGCACATATTTTTCAGCTCTGTAACAGTATTTTCCCTCACAACAAATCAGTTTCAGTCCAAATCAGCTCAGCTTTTCAGCTGAAGCGAACAGAGCCTAGACCGTCCGAGAGCGAGAGCGAGAGCGAGTGTGCGGTGGAGTGTGGTACTCGCTTCGGCGTCACTGCAAAATTATTGCCGCCATGTGCGCACGCACCGCCGGCCGCACGGTAAACATTCCGGCCTCTCCAACCACCGCGCAGAATCATGCATGGACACGTGACGGTGTCGTCGTAAATTTAGCTTTAAATAGAATGATTAGTAGTACAAGTTTACAAACCATAAGTATATAGGAGTCAAACGCGAAAGGGAATTAGTTAACGCTACCCTAAAGGATATATGTCAGGCCGCAGACGAATGAATGAAAGTAATAATACGTGAACGTGAAACTTGTTTTTTTAATGGAAGTAAAATGTAATTTTGCCAAGTGCTTCATTTAAGGTGTATATATAGGTAAAAATTATTAGTAGGCAATTAGCACTGTTATAAAACATGTTGCCAGCGGTTAGGACCTTCCCCTCTCCATCTCTCACAATTAACATAGTAGATGAAAGTAGAACAAGTAGACACAAGATGTAGGGAGACTATTCTTTATTTCTCTGAATATTGGTGATTACAACATAGAGCTCACATGTATATATAGTCCTGCCAAGGTCTAAAAGTTTCGGTAAGAGCTCACATACAAACGGACTAGGATTAGAATTCCTTCTTTTCCTTTCCTTTTAGGACAGAGTCCGTATGTTTTACAACACTCCCCCTTGGCCGATTACCACGATATGCACATGCCTCATTAAAAACTTCATCCGAAAACCCAGTGGGAAAAACGGTTCTTAGAGAAAAGAGTACATCACATTCGTTAATTGCATCGTATATGTTGCCTCATTAAAAACCTTGTGTGAGAAACCTTCGAGTAAAAACTCACATAGGGAAAAGAGTACAACATTTAACCTTTCCGGTCATATATATATATTCTTCCGGATATTCTATTCTTCGTGAATAGATATTGATCTTCATAATTTATGCATAAACTTCAATGTTTTAGCAAATATGATCTACTTGATCTTTATAATTCTAGTGGTTTCAATTACCTGCAAGGTAAATTCAATAAATTGCTCCCCCTCATAAAACCGTCCTTTGAATTTCATTATTCAAACCACACTTTTTATAAATGTGTGTTTAATTAATGGTATGCGGTACCATAAAATCATATCTTTTAAAAAGTTGGCTCATAATTCTTCCATGAATTATATGGGTATAACAAAGAGCAATATGCTTCATGCATAATAACCACTTATTAGTTGTGCAAAACAAATAAAAATTTATCCTTCAAGGTAATAAATCCTTTCAGAGGATTATGGGGGTAAAAAAACTTTATATTAAATATCTTCAAGATAGTAGAACAAACTTATAGTTCTTTCTTAGTTGATTTTTTAAACTTATAAATCTTCAGGATTTTGATTGTACTATTAAGTAATAAATCTAGTCTTGCATTTAGCATTAAGGGGATAATTCAATTGCCAAAATCACCATTATTCTTATACCTTCTATGGTATTTAGAGGATATTAAAACTTCATTGCTAGCTTTAGAATATGCACTTTTCCAAGTGTTTGTATGACACCTTCATGGTGTTTTAAACTTCCTCACTATTTTTCTCTCGGGTCTATATTCACTTTAGAGATTAATGGTGCAAGATTCGACTGATAAATCCTTCATGGATTAGTTCCTTCAAGGATGTTCTCACTCTACTACATGAGAGATTATTAAGTGATATACACAATAAGATTGCGTTATTTATTATAAAATCATTTGATGACTATTCCTTCTAGGATATGCTCTTCTTGATACTTTAATATTCATTCATGAATATATTCTACCTTAGACTTCATAATACTTGAATGAGATTTAATTTTCATATGTTGCAATTTATATTCTTCAGGAATTATATAGATCTTCATAATCCATTTATTAACTGAATATTTAATATTCATTCATTTCATTTGCCAGAGATATAGCAGAACATTTATTCTTCTTAATAGGAGATTCAACCTCAATTTCTTTCGTCATTGACCCGATATAATCGCTACAGGCGATTTTGCCATGGACTTTGTTTCCGGATCTGGGTTCCCATAAGAGAAACATTTACAATTATAGAGGTAGCGTTGTCGACAACTATTATTTTCTCCTAATATTCTCATAAATGAGATTGTTTTGTCTCTTCGTTTTTTCCCAAACAAGAGATGATTTGTTGTTCTGCATACCCAACACTAATGTTGTGCGTGCTTAATGTGTTGGATTTCATCTTCATGATGATCCTCTTCATGAGGTGCTTAAACTTCTTCATGAGGTGTTCTCTTCATGAGAATGGAGGAGTTTTATTTTATTTCTATTCAACAAGTATACGCTTAAATTAGAACCCGCAAGCGTCCCCGTAGATTTTAACTTGATAGTATACAATATTTAGTTTACTACTAGTAAACAAAACTTCTGGTTTATAACTCCAAGTTACTCCTCTCATTTCTAAAAATATCTGGCATATACTCCGCTTCATACTTCACAAGAGCATTAGTCAAACTATTAGTTGATTTAGTGCGTGGTTGTATTCCTGCTTCAAGCTTCAAGAAATATTTTCTCTAGATCGTTTTCCTTCTGTGGAAATAATATTTGGCATTCAAAATAGGCTTTCTCTCCCCCTAATGCCAATATTAGATCTTTAATAGCATACTTCAATAGATATCCCTTATCATGGGCTTAAAATAATCAAATTCATGTATCTCCAACTGCAAGTGGAAGCATATATAAAATACACAACATTCACTTATAGAATTTTCGAATTACCATTAATGCAAAATTCCCTTAATGCATTATCTTCATAAATCCCAAATCATCATAAAGTGTGTTATCCATCATCTTAATTTCACAATTATACATCCCACCATTTGGGTAGTCTTCATTGAGCAAATTTCATATTAACTCACTCCCCCTGATTTTAGGCTACTTGGCCATAGACCAATCTATTGCTTATGCATGTAACGCATTGAAAGCAACTTAATTTTTAGTTCAACGAGAACCATATAGACATAGCATGCTGGCTAGTCAATTTAATTATGAGGGAAGTACAAAAGTAAGCTCAACAAGAGCACAACATAGTGATACACATTCATGTGTACTGTGGAATATTGATATTCAGTCTAACATAGCAGATAACAACAAAATGCAAAGCTGCATGCTTATTTAAAATCAGTGTAGTAGAGAAAGTTAACTCGGCCGAAAGGGAGGCGGGCAAAACTTCAAGTCTTGATACATGCACTTAAAGATAGATTTAGTAAGGGTATGTCTAATAAATATATATATATTACCCATATTTTCTTATGTTTTTACCCAGAATTTCTCTCCTTTTTCATGCCATAGTTACTTCGAGTAGTAATATGCTTCTTGCATCATCTATGAGTAATCACTTCTAATGCTCCATAGAATCCAATTATACTTCTAGTATTTATTGGTTATGACATAAAATTCACATACATAGGGTAGAACAAAACTTCTAATTATCGGGCTAAAAATATTAAATATTTTAGAATTATACTATTTCTTGGCGAAGTTTGTCCTTCTAGGAACAATTTATATGCTATTATAGTCCAATTATTCATGTGCATCTAGGAAATTCAGTTTCCATTCTACCTACATGGTAGTGGTACACAAAGAACTATAACCTTCATGGTTAATTGAGACTTCTTTCTGTGGATAAAATAATAAAAAATTATTTAGATAGGCAATAGGCAATTGTTTATATGTGAAACATATAAATCTAATTTATTCCATGAGAAATTATCACATGTTACTTCATGTAACAATTGCAACTAAGAATATTAAATATTTCATATTAGTCTTCAAGCTAATAAATTAACCATTAATCACTTAATTCAACGGGAATTAAAACTTAATGCACCACTGCCACTACTATTAATACTTCAGGATATGAATTCAAAAGAAATAAATTTATAAGCACATGATTTAAGTTCTTCTTAAAAAAACTCTTAAATATTCCAAATAATATCATTCCCGCATGTCTTAACTTCTATACTTGACAAGCGGTAGCTTCATGCTCTATATTCAATTGTTATGATATATAATCACAAACCTTCAAGGGTGTAACATACGCAAGCCACATATTTAAAGTTATTACAATTGACAATATCCTGGTTTATAAACCTGTCTAAAAGTTTAACTCAATTTCTGTTTGAGTAATGGTAAATTTAAATACTTCATGTATTACATTGCTCTATGATATTCTATACACAAGAGATATTTCTTCGAGAATATGCATTGATAAAATCTTATTTACCATCTTGTCTTCTAGACATTTAGTATAGAGCTTCAAGCTATTATTTATAGAGCAGCATTATATCTCAATCTATAGGCATTTATGCTTAAAAAAATTCAACTTTCAATGCAACATGATATTCTGTAATTATAATTTGGGATTTTACTCATGTAGTGAGTCCCACGATGCCTTAATTTATTACTTCTCATGGCCAAAAAGTCATTCTAGAGAATAATTATCACTACACTTCAATGGTAGTCAAATATCCTACATGGATTTAATAATGACCGTAACAAATAATTATTCCATTCATAACAAGTTTAGGATATTCTTTTTTTTCATGAAAGTATGCATATATCATTACAATAAAATCGTGATCATATAGGTTTACTGCACGTAAACAAGGATTTTACTATTAAAATAATTTTCTTCCAGAAAATCAGGTTACTTGTGGTATATATAGCTGCGAGTCTACTGGTTTAGCCACGGTGATGAGCTACATGCAACATCAAGTTAACAATTCGTCATGCATGCTGAAAACTTCATGTTTTTAAACAAATCAACTGTTTGTCCGATCTACCAGTATGATCAACGGGATCAATTTACTAGATAGTATTCAGTACAACTTCATGTCATTATTTTCGAAAGCCCTTCAAAACTAGGAAGAACAAACCATATACGGATGGCGAGTAAGCAGCATTCAGACTGGATTGTGCGATGACATATGAGTCACTGATGGCGAGTAAGCAGCATTCAGGCTGGATTGTGCGATGACATATGAGTCACTGCGTGCAGGCCGGTGGCAGTGCATGCTAGCATCTGGGCCTGAGCAGGACACAAGAGCACGGAGTGTTACAGGTGATGTCCATGTGTCTATGGTACATGTAACATAATCAAATTCGACTCGATTTCACCGGGTACAAAAATCTTAGCGAATTGCTTTCTTGCAACTCAAGTACGGTCACCTTCTAGGTATGTTCTGGTGACCTGTAAGGATACGTTACAGTTGCTAGCTTCTTACGTGACTGCTAGTCCGTATACACATTGGATCGTATTGCATATTTTTTTCAGTTTAATAACAATACGTCGATGCCTGCTAGACTATTTTACATAATTGGCAACGTCGACGATGCTACACGCATCGCTCGATTTTATTCGCTTCCATGCAAATTTGTCACCACTATCAGCTTCTATGCTACTGGCCGACAGCTTCCAATGCTGATGGCGTGATGAATCTTGAATTTTTATGTGTATATATTCACTATTCAAGTATGCATGCATATATATGTTTCCAAGCATATGTACTTCCGGTATAATTCAACGTGCATAATTTGAGTAGGTAGATTGGTTAGATGGTTGTCGTAAGCAATCTTCAAGATATTTTCCGTACCTTAACTGGATGTCAATTTGATCTACGTCACATGCCGCGTAGGGCAGTAATTAGTAGATACATACCGCGTAGGGCGTTTGACATTGTCGTAGATCTGCCTGCTTGACGAAGATGGTGCATGTCGATGTAGTGCAGATTAGTTGCAGAGATAGTAGTTCCGTTCCGCTAACAACGTCAAGGATGTCGATGTCGTCGAAGTAGTCACAGCAGAGATGTCGTCATGAGCGTTGATGACAAAGATCTGCGGCGGCTTCAATGTCGATATCGACGTAGAGCTTGTCGTGCTGATAACGTGTTATAAAATATGTTGTCAGTGGTTAGGACCTTCCCCTCTCCGTCTCTCACAATTAACATAGTAGATGAAAGTAGAACAATTAGACATAAGATGTAGGGAGACTATTCTTTATTTCTCTGAATATTGGTGATTACAACATAGAGCTCCCATGTATATATAGTCCTGGCAAGGTCTAAAAGTTTCGGTAAAAGCCCACGTACAAATGGACTAGGATTAAAATTTCTTCTTCTTTTCCTTTCCTTTTAGGACAGAGTCCGTATGTTTATAACAAGCACAACGGAGGACGGGATCAATGCTTGCTACTCGTACGTAGGACGACTACTCCTACTCCACACCACTAGAGACGTCTCTGCCCGTGTTTGCCGGAGTCTCCCGGCTGGCGCGAAATAAAAGTTTTTTCCGGCTAATCGGCAGCCTCGCCCCCAGCTTACGCATGACAGTGACACGCTGATGACACGGACCGCCGGGACCCACGGGCCACCGCCAGCCTTCGTCTCCACGCCTGCGACGTCACGGGGGCTAACCGATCCCCTGCGCCGCGGCAGAACAGCGTCGGCTCGCGCGACCACCCCACCCCACCGCGCGCTTTGCGATTGCGATTGCGATTCGCGAGCGGGAGCGTAAAGATTCGGTGGGGGCGGGGGGGGGGGGGGGGGGGGGGGGCCAGCCCGGGGGAGCGGGGGTCGTCTCGTCTGCGAGTACTAGTGGTGGTGGGGCCGAGGAGCGGGTGGTCTGTGGGGCCCGCTTGGCGGTGTGCGAAGAACAGGCCCGCACGTTTGACCATGAGGACGCCACGTGGGAGAGGCCAACGGTCCGACATGGTCAGCGGCCGGGACAGGACACGCCCGTGGCCGTGGCGCAAGGTGGCCTGTTTTCTTTTTTCTTTTTTTTCCTCCGTAAACCTTTTTGTTTTCCTTGTGTAACAAGGGATAAGAGGGAAATCAACATATGCCCAATGGTTCGTAGAATAGAATGTGATGGTTTGGGATATCATAAGAGGAAAGTTTAGACAAGATTTGCATAAAATCTCTAGTGACGCATATTCAACTTTCTATTCGCATCCGGTAAATTATCGAAGCATTTAAAATTTACATTAAATTATATAAGGTATTTTAGGTCAATGGAATTTGTCCCCACATCACTAATCATATGTACAATATGTACTCCCAGACTCAAAATACGATAGACATGTCTCTACATTAAGGGTGGGCAAAATACCCGATACCCAATTCCCGAACCCGAATTATCCAAACCCGGACCCGAAGTACCCGAACCCGAAATACCCGATCACAATTTCGGATAGTAATTATAGAAACCCGAATTTAGTTTGGGTAATTCGGGTAAGGCTCCCTGGTACCGGATTACCCAAATTACCCGAAATGTCTCAAATATGAAGACATAAAGTGGTTTAGTATACTATAAATATATTATTTATTATGCATCAATGTAATTTTATGCTAATTTGATAGTTAATTGTTGTTAATTGGTATAAAGACATGACATGATTTGTGTGACTATTGTTGTTTATTATAAAATGTGATTAGAATTATCCTAAAATGCCTGGTTTTATGAGTTTCGGGTAATTCGGGAAAAACCTGAACCCGAACCCGAATTATCGGGTACCCGAAATTTCGGATAGTGTTTTTTTACCAAAATCGGGTAGCAATTTCTAAAACCCGAATTTCCAAATACTCGAATTATCCGATCCGAATTTTTCGGGTAACCTGAATGCCTAGGCCTACTCTACATAGTAGTTAATAGATAGCTAATCCCTCTGTCCCAATTTATAAGTAATTTGACTTTTTCGACACTAACTTTGATTACTTATCTTATTCAAAATATTTGCGCAAAAAGAGTTAAATTTAAATCATTTTTGTAGAACTTTTATTAATAAAGCAAACCGTAGCAAAAAGAAGTAATATTTGCACAAATTTTTGAATACGACGAGTGGTCAAACTTGAGGCAAAAAAAGTCAAATGACTTATAAATTAGAATGGATTAGTACATGCTTTTTTATCACAATCCATCCTAAAATTCCTATAATACCTTATATTTAGGACAAAGTCAATAGTAAGTATTTTCCGTAATTCCATACACGAATAATGCCATGTCAATAATAGTACTTTTTATGAAACACGAGGAAGCAAGTGTGTCTTGACTATTTGTATGATGTCTCGTGTTTTAGTAGGCTTGCAAAGTACTCTATGACTTACTATTTTAGGGTTTGATGTCAATCATTTTCATGCCTTAGCTACCTAGATACATGTGTTTCTATGGCAATGTTAAATGACGACCTTATTGCTTCAGTTCCACTTCACATCTCATGGATCTACAAGAGTCTACTTTTTGATTCATGTCTTAGAGCACCACCAGACAACTTTGTTCTATGACTTACTGTAACACCTCTGGTGTTACAGTTAATTAAAACCTGCCATGTCATCATCATTGCATGTAAATCATCCTGCATAAACTCATTTTTTTTACTATGCATTAACAAAACTGATTTTTATTTCAACATGTGATTTTACATAAGTTCTTAAGAATGATTTGTTATGTAAATGTTTGGGTTTGTATGTTATTATCTAAATTGGATTGGGTAACAAAAAGAAAATCAATTATAAACCCTAAATCAGACCTAAAACCTTGACAACAAAAACAAAGCATAATTAAGTGTTGGGCCTTGAATAAAAGTTGCAAATCTTTAAAAGTTAAGCAACTTCTATTTTGGGAAATTTTGAAGTTATTAAAAATAATTTCAAATAAAATCTTAATTTAGGCTTTAAAGTTTAAACTTGAAATACGAATTCAAAAACTAGTAGGAATCTGGCGATGGTCCTTTAATGAAAGTTTTAGCCCTTATAAAATGGAACAACTTTCATGTTTAGAGATTTCAAAGTTTACCAGTGGAAATTTAAATTAAAACCCAATTAGTGTTTGTTTATTCAAATTTAAAATGCCAATTCAAAAACTATCAAGAATTGGGGAAAACTACTTTAATGAAAGTTGTAAGGATTTTTAAGTTAAACAACTTTTGTATTTGGGGATTTTGATGTTATGCAGTGAGATTTCAAAATAAACTCCAATGAGTGTTTTGAAATTTGAAATTGAAATGCTATATCAAAAATTATCAAGAATCTACCAAAAATCCTTTAAGGAAAGTGGTAGGGATTGATTAATAGGACAACTTTTATATTTGGGTATTTTCAAGTTGTTAAGGAAAGTCTTGAGTTTTCAATTAAATTTGAAATGGATTTAAAAGGGGCAAATTACCTCCTTTTAAATTATTCAAAAATTATTCAAAATTTGGAGGTGGTACAAAAACAAAAGTTGTTCAACATAAAATTTTCTACAACTTTTATGTTGGTGATTTTTCAACTTTATTCACAAAATAAAAAGTAATTTAGAGAAAGATTCAGGGGAGGGTGAGCTCAGCTACAGTACTCGGGGGTACTCTGCCTCTGCTCGCGCGTGGGGACCGGCCGCGCGTGCCGCGCCGCGCGCCGGCGATGCCCGGGGCCGGCCGGCCGCGTGTCGCCGTCGGGGCCGGGCCCGTAGGGGACCCCTTCACGCCGCGTACTCGTCCGTTTGCCCTATAAAGGTCGTCAAGGTCGACGTCTTCGTTTCGACTCCGTCCTGCTCGCCGCCGTCGAGCCACGGTTCACAGTAAAATCCATCGTCGCCGGTCAATCACCGTCCTCTCCACCTCGCCAATAGCTTCGCGGGCTTATTGCGAGTCTTTTGAGCCTGCTCGCGTTCGCTCTCGTGCCGGGATCGCCGCGCGGCCATCGTCTTCCTTGTGGCCGGCCGAAACGCCGCCGTGAACACGTTCGCCGCGGCCAGAGCGCCACGGTGCGATTCTCCCCTCTCAGTAGGGTGTTCTAGAGCCCTTGTTCCTCCCTGAAACTTATGTGTTCGTCTGTTCCTCCTCCGGTGTACAGGACACGCGGGAACGACCTCGCCGCCACCGGAACTAGTCGCCGTCACCTCGGTCACCGTTGGTAATCCTTCTCCGATCGTCATCCGTCGCGGATAGCTAGTGGTCTAACCTCGGGTGAGCTCCCTAGTACTCTTGGTCAAAATGTTTAGGCCTTGTGGTCCTCGTGGTGACCGGAGCGCGGCATACCGCCGGCGGCCGTGCTCGCCGAGCCGCCATGGCCGTCACCGTGCCCACTCCTGTGACCTAGATGGCAGGCTGGACCCCTATGTTGGTTTGTAGTGGTACGGGGATCCTATCGGTGACCTCGGGTTCGCCGGAGATGCTGCCGGCGGCGAGCTCCGCGGCCGTGCAGTTGTGCCGCGCGGGAGAGGGCCGAGCGAGAGCGAGAAAGAGGGAGTGTGAGAGAGAGAGCTGACGGGTGGGGGCCGGCTGTCAGCGGGACAGGGAGAGAGGGAGTCGCGCTGGGCCGGCCTGGCTGTTTTGGGCCGGCTTGGGCCAAATAGGGTTTTCCATTTTTCCTCGCGAATAAAAATTGTTTTCCAATTTCCTGATAGAGAGAATAGTGAGCCAATTTGTTATTTTTATAGGAATTAATTTACTAATTTAAAAATTCTGAAAATAATTGTGTGTGCTCTCTGAGGGATGTAGTATTTAACAAAAATATTGAATACATGTTTTGAGCACTTTCTGCAGGGGTTAAAAATCAGCACAAAAATTAATAAATGCAACATTGGGTAATTTTAATTAGTTCTCTATAACTCCAAAAATCATGAAATTTAATTTGGTACTGTTTTAGGATAAGTACTATCTATGGTAAAATTTTGAGCTCAAATAGAAATAATTTAATTACCTCTTATTTATTACTTGCTTAATTGATTAATTAAGAAAATGTCATTAGGATTAAAATTTTAAATCTTTTAGGGTTTGGTTAAACCTCTTGTAGCACCTGAACCCTGCTGTTCCAAGTTTTGATTATCATTTACTCTGTAAGTATAAGATGAATTACCCTAGGTAGTAATTAAATGCCAAAACAAAAATCCTAATTGTTGGTTGATTAATAAAATTGAGTAGAAACCCTAATTCACTTTTGTGTGGTGTAACATTTGGATTGAGTGATATCCCTGGGTCATTAACTTGAGATGATCCTTGGCACCTTAATTAGTGTTTGGGTTCTTAATTGAATTGTTG
This sequence comes from Eremochloa ophiuroides, assembly GCA_038502445.1. Classification (NCBI taxonomy): domain Eukaryota; kingdom Viridiplantae; phylum Streptophyta; class Magnoliopsida; order Poales; family Poaceae; genus Eremochloa; species Eremochloa ophiuroides. Next base: position 10,726,600 of record JAHLJS010000002.1, read on the forward strand.
ATTTGGAATGCTAGTAATTTATGTTCGTCTTATATAATGATAGGGTTTAATAGTTTGTTTAGGCAATGGGATAATAATGTTTTAGGGGAAAAACCAATCCGACTTTCAATGACTGTTAGAATGGTCAATAAATCAAGGTAGTTAATACTCGATAGTAATTAGTTTTGTTGACTTATAACTTTATCGTGAAGGAAAGTTGTACTCAACTTTCAAAGTAAGTTTGCTTACTATTGATCGGTGATTTTGTGCATCTCCTGCATCATGGCATACATGTCATCATATAAGTGTTGTATTATTATTTCGTGTAGTGAACGCGCGGTGATTATTATCTGAAGCGTGTCCCGAGTAAGGTCTTCACTCGGTGGACGTGGATCCTTCTCGGTGATTGACGTCAGGGTTTCGTCTACTTCAAGCAACAGGCAAGCCCCGGTGCATTTGCCCCTCCTTGATATTTAAAAATATTTATCACTTGAGTTAATCTACTGCATTAGGTTAATAGGAGTTGAGTGATAACCTATTGATGCATTACCTTTCCTTGACCACATATTATACCTAAGACCCTAGTTTATTTAAAGTATTGAAAAATGCTTAGTCATGCTTAATGATAGAGTTGCAAAAATGCTATTTTGAAAACTGTGATGATATGGAACAAATGAATCATTTTATGGGATTGGTATTATCCTCGTTTGGTGATGGTGTACTTGGCCAGTCCATTATCATCAACATGGATGGGTTTTCCCGTTTGGTTGGCCAACTGCTTGGGTTAGAGTCCTAACTTTCGTCGCCATCGGGAAAGGGATGTGAAAACCGGGTAGTTAGCAGTGTACTTGGGTTAGAGTCCCAATGCATGGTTTCTAACGGAAAAATATTAGGGACCATTCGTTGTCGGCCTGCTGTGATCATGACTTTGCAACTAGCCACATACTACGGAAAGCCTCTGACTCCGGTGGCTCTACTGCTGGAACCGACAACCACGCACTGGGAGTGGAGAGATGGCGAGAGTAGCGTGTACCCTCGTGGCCGTCGTGCCTGGAGACTAGAGGGGTACTGTGCTCTCGGGTGGCGCAGGACCGGTTCCGGGGTATGAAAAGCCGTGGTAGGCGGGGTTGGCATATGCAAGCTTAAGTGCTACATATGCAGTGTGGATAGAGATCCCCAGCTGGGTACTTCTGGATTCGAATCGACGTTGCTCCTCGGTTAATGGAGACATGATCCTCACACTTACAGCGAAGAGTGGTTCGGAACTAGGATGTTTTTGAATGGATTAAGTAAATGAAAGGATGTTGATATATGAGAAGGAACTTGGAGATATGGTTACTGATTAATAATATTATTGAGACAGAATACTGAAATAGGATTAGTATTGCTTTTCCGCAAAATCCTTTGACTCTTGCTAAGCCTTACCTTGACTCCCCTCAGCCTGCATTCCTGAGTCTAATTTTACACCTTTAGTCGGGTAAGTCTTGCGGAGTACCCCATGTACTCAGGGTTTGTTAACCCCTGTTGCAGGTAAGTTGAGTAAACAGTTCTACGAAGGATCATGCCGGTCATCGGATCGTACATGGATGAAGATGTGTATATAATGAAACCCTTGGGCAGGGTGTTTAGTTGTATACCGCTACTCCATTGCGAAACTCTGGTTTGGGATAATGTAATTGTAATCTATGTTTAAGTAATACTTCCGCACTCTTTACTCTGATTCAAATTATTTGTGTAAACTGTTGTAATACTTGCAAGGTCTTTACAATGAGATCCTCGGGGAAATTAGGGTTTCCTATGAAACCCGACGGGCCACCTAAGTCAAAGGAAACTCGTGCAGACTAGTCAACGGTCCTTTGGGACGATGACGTGGCACGTGGGCCCTATGATTAAGGCGGTTCCGTCACACTTACGATGGTTATTCAATCATTATCCTAGGTGATTGAATCATCAATCAGGATTTAAGATAAAATCTGCAATTCCTTCTGATCTAAATCTAATGTTGAAAGGAAGCTAATCTAAGGTTAGGGTTGACGAATATCACTTCCCTACCATTCATGTTTGACAACCTTATAGTGATCTAAGGTTGTAAACGATGGCAAAAGTATAAGTATGATCTTGCCTCCTTTTTGGCATTAGAGTCAGATTACTTTGCTATGATTGGGCATAACAAAAAGATAGACTGAATCACCCTCCAAAGTCTAATTTCTAAATATTTTTCTATCTTGACCACATAGTAAACATGATATTTATCGAGAGGAAGTATTTAATAAGATCTTGTCTAATTCCATGGCTAAAAAATTACGTTCCATCACATCGGATATTTGGACATATGCATGGTACTAAATATAGATGAAAAAATAATTAATTACACAGATTGAGTGCAAATTGTTCGACGAATTTTTTAGCCTAATTAACCCATGATTTGATAATACCGTGCTAAATAAACATTTGTTAACGACGGATTAGTTAGGCTTAATAAATTTATCTCGTGGTCTCCAGACAAAAATTATAATTTATTTTTTATTAAAATCTGAACGATCCATACGACACTCATAAACACATCCGTTGGGACACCATAAAAATTTTACGCCATGTAATTAAACAAGTTCTAATACATAGAAGAGCAAAAGGGAAATAAACTATGTTGTCCATTGAAAAAGTCCCATCTATTGTCATTCGCCAAACAACACAAAAAGACATTCCGACGGAAGGGGAAATTTCATCACGCTTTGGAGCCGGGAACCAGTACCTCTCCTCTGCCAAAGTCGTAAAGATATAATGTAAACACGCGCGAACAAAGACAAGGTCATAGTAGTATTGTTAACTACAAGAAACAAAAATAAAAAAATTAAAAAGGAGAAAAAGAAAATACTAGGGAAGCGTAGCAAGCAACCAGGCAAGGGGCCTCTCAAGCCAACAACCGAATAGAGAGACAGCAGCGGACACAGTCACAAGGCGACGGAGCAGAGCAGCTAGAGGTAGAGGGGAGAGGCGGCGTCGCGGCGAGGTGCAGGAGAGGAGAGAGAGAGAGACAGAGCGGGGTGAAGGTGCGTGGGTAAAAAAGAGGAAACAAAAAAGAAAACGAGCGAGGCAGAGAAAACACAAGCAAACAGACGGCAGCAAAAATAGGAGGTCGGAGGCGACGAGCGGGAGGCGGAGGCGAGGAACAACGTGAATAAAAATTTTATTCGGAGAAACAAGGGAGGCCGGGGAATCGCGTCGGAATTCCGGCGAATCGGCGGGATCCGGCCGGGATCTGCGCGCCGGATGAGGGGTCGGCACCATGAAATGGTCCACATTGCTCAGTAAGGTCGTCTTCGCCGCCGGCCAGCAGCAGGAGCAGCAGCCGCCGCCCCCGCCGCCCCCGCCGCCGGGGTCGCCGTTCCACCGCCAGCAGGCGGCCCAGGACCTCTCCACCCCGAGGCTCAGCTCCGCCTCCACCGGCGGGGACGAGGGCGGCTTCGACGCGGCGGCCGGGAGCTCGCCCTCTGCCGCCGCGTCCCCTAGCCAGGTGGGTCCCCCAGCCGAGTCAAACGCTTCTATACTGGCCTCGCGTCGCCTGAATCAAATCCGGTGTCTGGCGATGCATGGCCAGCTCCGATGCGATCCCGTTGCTCCCGTTTGCCGGGCTTTAGCAATGGCAATCGGATTTAGATTCGGAGAGGGTTCGATCGCAGATGCTTGCTGTTTTTCCGTTTCATCTTCCCGTCTCTGGCTGTTTGGTGATTCAGTTGGTAGACGTGAGATTATGCGTTGTATTAACGTTTTGACTGATAGGATTGATATCAGTGAATGGTTTTTTTAGCTCGAGTTTGAAGTTAGAGCTACATTTATTCTTGTTTAGCTCGTAAGGTTGATGATAATTTTAGCTAGAGTTTGCTAATAGTGCTGAGTTGTTTTAGTTTTGCTCTAACGTCGGTGACGGTGTCTTGAGAGGAAATGATGCTGGACTAGGACGGTGCCTTGGAGAGAAATGATGCTGGACTAGGACGGTGGTTGGGCGACTCGGTAGCTGCATAGTCAATTTTATGATTTGTATGCCATGCCTGTGAAGGCTACGGTCCTTGTCCTTTTGGTTTCTTGTGCTTTTGTAGAACGACGGGGCTAATGTATTATTGCATTTCTCGTAGCAGAGAAAGTGGAGCTTTTGCCAATCTTGGTTGGTGTCAACTTTATGAGTTTGGTTTGCTTGATTTGTCAACTTATGTTTGAAATGGGATGTTGTAAGATTATTGTGGCACATGCCATTCTAAGGTTGTGCGTAGTTCGGTTGTCTGTGTTACATTGCTTCTCGAGTTACCACGCTGCTAGGGATACCCTCCTTCATTGATTTTTTGGGATAGATTTCCTCTGTTAAATACCTCTAATGATGGTTGTTGCTACTACTATCATATTCTCTGAAAGACCCCCTTCTGCTTCACAGTCACTTGTATTGGCTGGACAGTAGCTGATGAGGGTTGCTATGCCATCAATCTGTTATTAAACATGATTTAGCTGCTTTGGACCCATATCACAGAGATTGTATATATAAAAGACAAAAAGATATCTAGTTTACTGGGGAATGGAGACTTGTAAGCCATACATGATTAACTTTTGGTCTGGAAAATACAAGTCCTGATTGTTCATTTTTTCTATTGCCATTGCTGCAGTGTTTGTTAAATAGCATTACAGTACCATGAAGGAACAGTGACTTATTCATGCACTTGCCATTATACTATCCTTTGCCTGAACTAATTATAAATCACTTGGTAAAGGAGCAACTACTATGGTCATGATTGTTAGTTAAGTATGTTATCAGCTATCTTTTCTTGGAAACCGTATAGCACTTGGATCTGATAACAAAAGCCTTTACCTCTTATAGGTTTCTATTTACTTTTTCCCCCCTTCCAATCTCTTCAATCTAACTCACATGTATGGATTGCATTCTCACATGGTAGTATACGCACCATACGTTAAGTTCCTGTATTCTAGCTTTCAACAATTAAATCAAGAATTTGTGTCCATTTATTATTGATTAGGAATTTGGTTCTGCTATTTTAAGTGAATAATACATGCTTCTGCAAAAAATCTTCATGTTTTCTATCTTAACCAAGGATGCAAGTGGGTCTCTAATGGTGTTTTGTGTGTCGGCTAGCTGATTTCATGTCTCCCTTCAAATTAATTATGTGGCATGCGATTCTAGTTCATTTTAGCAAGTTTGGGTCGACCCAATGACCCAAAACATTTGGGACTTACATCCCTAATCTTAACATTGTTTCTCTTGCACTCAGGGGTAAAAATGAATTGGAGTCGGACTTTAGGAGATTATGGGAAGAATTTCGCTCTTCCAGCTCTGAAAAGGTACCCTGACCTTATTTTTTCACCATAAATCAATAATAAGACCTTGTAAGCTGGTTCTTGCCTTGACATTGTATTCTGTTTTTCCCTCTGCAGGAGAAAGAAAGGGCCTTAAATTTGGCTGTAGATGTCTTCTGTAGGCTAGTGAGGCAATATTCTAGTGTAGCTCAATTAGTTACAAAGTATGATTCTTTACAATTGCATACACTACTTCCAATAAATTATGCTGTTACATTGCATTTATTTCAGTGAGTTCATGTCTAGCCTCTATTTTAAAAACTGAATAATGGTCTTCTGTTTCTTTCCTTCATAATTTCTACAGGTTAGTAGAAGGACATGTTTTTTCTTTTGTTATTGGAAGAGCTTTTGTTACTGATGTGGAGAAACTAAGAATCCACAGCAAAGGAAGATCACTGCATGTGGCTGATGTCATTGGCTTCTTTTCAGATATCACAGAGGTTTGTTCTTATATTGTTTATATGCTGCAATTTCTGGATTCTAGGTGGCTACACACTCTTAACTCATTGGTTCCATGATCCAGCTTGGTATATGTCCAGGATCAAATTTGTTGTACGCAGTCGAAGTTCTTGTGACAGAGGTTAGTGAAATTGCTATAATATGAGGAAAAAGAAGTCTATTTTTCATGCAGTATATTGTCTGTTATTGCAGCGTTTATTAAAGCATGCGATTAATAGTACAAAGAAGCAAGAGGCATCTGTTTTATGAGTTCTGACACGATTAATATCCAAGTGTATTGGGGGTGTCGGGTGGTTCATGGATAAAAGTTTACTTAACTATGGACTTGCTTGCTTAAGTATTTCATATCCAATATGAAACACAATTTACCAAATGTTTGAACTAACAAGCATCTCTTGTCATGTTTAATTTCATGGTTACAGACAAATGACAAGCAGCCTCTGTTGGACTCTGGTATTTTGTGCTGCCTTATATATATCCTCAATTCTCTATTGAGTCCCAGTGAGAACACCACAAATACCTCGCCTGTTCACCAAGAAGGATCCAGAATTGAGAAAAACAAAAATCTGGATCCTATGCAATCACGACGGCTTGAGGTAATCTCAAGTTTCTGGTTCTCATAGAAACAGGGCCTTATTTGCATGACTGTACTGCTGACATACACATAATCGTAAATTATTTAACATAGGGTTGCTGCTTTGTCTGTATTATGACATGTCTTTTGCTTTGTGTTCATATATGTTATATGGTGACTATATTTCTTCCCTTCATTTTCTCCTGGTCAACTTGGGTTTTGATTTTTATTCTTTTATTGTTCTATGGAGATTGAGGGAAGCGTAATACATATAATGAAAGCACTGGCGAGCCATCAATCTGCTGCACCAAGTTTAATTGAAGATGATGCCTTACAAGTTCTTTTCCACATGGTTGCAAACGGTTCACTATCTGTGTTTTCACAGTTCAGGGATGGTATTGTTCCCCTTCACACAATTCAGCTCCATCGCCATGCGATGCAGGTAATTTGAAACTATGTAACATTATGTTTTGGAGGGTCATGTTTCTGCTGCACCAATAGTTGCTAAATATATTTTGTTCATAACTGAACAGGTCCTTGGTCTTCTTCTTGCAAATGACAATGGGACTTCTGCAAAGTACATCAGGAAGCACCAGCTGGTACAATATTATCTGTTCTTTATTATGGATGGAATGTTATCCCGTTCTTGGTCTAGTTAGGATTTCTTCACACTAAAGTACTAAACAGCACATAGCAATGTGTTCTTAGTTTCAATCTTCATAAAGAATAACTGTTTTCACTTGGCTAACATTAGTAGTTTAGAACATAAACTCTTGAAGAGTTGGAATATCTTCACTGGAGCATCTTTGTATTTCATTTAGGCATTTTTTTTTTCTGACATAGACTTTGGACCCCCAGCTAAATCCTGGTAATTGTACTACCATTTACGAAAGTTCTGTTTTCTCTCCCTTTTCTCATCTCTTTTTTTAGAAGTCACTGGGGGCATGCCAGGGTTGAACCCCTTCCCGCTTGGGTGTTGGGCATCTTGTAGAAGTTTCCTTGTATTATTTACTGGAACACCTGTCCTTTTGCATATATTTCGATTCAATCTTGTTAACCCTTTCTCCACCATGTCTTTTAGATTAAAGTACTCCTTATGGCTGTGAAAGATTTCAATCCTCAGAATGGTGATGCTGCTTACACCATGGGCATTGTGGATTTATTGCTGGAATGTGTTGAGCTGTCTTACAGGCCTGGTTAGTATTGATGAACTTTGCCACTTATGTATTTCTTGAGTAAGATGCTTTGATTCAATATTTTTCAATGTTTACAAATTATTAAATAACTTTCTTTTGTTTGCGTGGTTCTGGTCGTGTCTCCACCTGTAGCTTATCCTTGCTTGGGATTAAGTATTTTGTTGCCATATAAATTGAATGATCACTATTGTTGTGCGCCTAATATCTTAATATTTGGTTTACTTTGCAGAGTCTGGGTCCATAAGGCTCAGGGAAGACATACATAATGCTCATGGTTATCAGTTCCTTGTTCAGTTTGCTCTTACGCTTTGTAGCTTACAAAAAAATCAGACTCTCCAATCCTCATCCAAGTTAGCATCCGAAGAGGATGCATCCGTTCCTACTCACAGATTAGAACAAGACATATTCTCATGTGACCTTTCACCTCAGTTGTCTAGGTTGCTTGATGTTCTTGTAAATTTGTCACAAATTGGCCCCTCGGAAAATGGTGGGGGTAAGGGTTTAAAATCTTCTCACGCGAAAGGAACGGGGCACAGCAGAAGTCGAACTCCTTCTGCTGACAAATTTGAGGACATGATGGAAGTTAGTAGCCCCAAGGTGAAAGATCTTGATGCCATTCAGATGCTACAAGATATTTTTCTGAAGGCAGACAACTTGGAAGTGCAAGCTGAAGTTCTCAATAGAATGTTCAAGATTTTCTCGAGCCATCTTGAAAATTACAAGCTATGCCAACAACTGCGTACTGTTCCTCTTTTTATCCTAAACATGGGCAGCTTTCCTGCAGCACTACAAGAGGTTATCTTAAAAATATTGGAATATGCTGTCACTGTAGTAAACTGCATTCCAGAGCAGGAGTTATTGTCACTCTGTTGCTTATTGCAACAACCAATTTCTACCAGTCTTAAGCATACAGTGCTTTCGTTCTTTGTAAAGCTACTTTCCTTTGATCAGCAGTACAAGAAAGTTCTTAGAGAAGTTGGTGTCCTGGGGGTATTGTTAGATGACTTGAAGCAAAACAAGCTTTTCTTTGGAGATGAGCAGCTAAATAAGGCCTTTGATTCTACAGAGAGGATGTCTAATGCAACTAATTTTCAGAGGACGGTGGACAACAAAGATGCAATTCTGTCACCAAAGTTAATGGCTTCTAGTTCTGCAAAATTTCCCATGTTTGAAGATGAAGGGACAATTACTGTTGCTTGGGATTGTCTTTTTTATCTGCTGAAAAGAGCTGAGCCTAACCAGCAATCATTTCGATCATCCAATGGTGTCAACATCATTCTTCCTTTCTTGGCATCCGAAAGCCACAGATCTGGTGTATTGCGACTATTGTCATGCCTAATAATTGAAGATTCTCTTCAGGTTTGTTTTTTTAGCTGACTATTCCGTGAAAATAGCAAAGTATTTTTCTTTTGTTATTTTTGAGGCGTTCATGGTTCAGCTGCTGCTGCTGCAGCTCCACCAGCAACAGCTACATTAGTGCACAGCTGTGGAGCTGCAGCAGCAGCCACAGCCAGCTGAACCAATTAGCCCATTAGTGTAGGGGCGGAAATGTTGAATTCTCCAATTCATTAGTCTTGGTGAAGCATTTGTGCAAGTTGAAAATACTTCGTTTTCCTATGCTCGCTGTATATTATCTAGTCATGCCTAGTGATTTTATTAGCAGCATGCTTGCCAAATTGACTTAATTTTGACATATGAGCACTGTTTTCAGGCTCATCCAGAAGAAATAGGGTCATTGGTTGAAATCTTGAAGAGTGGGATGGTATCGACATCATCTGGTTCTCAATTTAAGCTTGAAAATGATGCAAAGTGTGATACATTTGGTGCTTTGTGGCGGATTCTTGGGGCAAACAGCTCAGCGCAAAGAATATTTGGAGAAGCCACTGGATTTTCCCTGCTGCTGACGACGCTGCATAGTTTTCAGAATGACCGTGAAAATGAAGAGACTGAATCATCTTTGCATACTCATATGAAGATCTTTGGTTTTCTATTGCGAGCAATGACAGCTGCAGTATGCAATAATTCTGTCAATAGGATAAGGCTGCATACAATCCTGTCATCGAGCACTTTCTATGATCTCCTCTCTGACTCTGGGTTGCTTTGTGTGGATTGTGAAAAACAAGTTATTTTGCTTTTGCTTGAGCTTGCACTTGAGGTTGTTCTCCCACCCATGAGTAACCAGCAGGTAGAGAGCATTTCTTCTGAAACCTCAGAGGACGAATCGAGCTTCTTGTCTGCAACATCGTTTGGACTTTCAAGGCTTGACAAGGAGCGTGTGTACAATGCTAGTGCAGTTGTTGTGCTGATCCGTTCTTTGCTGGTATTTACACCTAAAGTTCAACTTGAGTTGCTGAGATTCATTGAGAAGCTAGCGATTGCTGGTCCCTTCAACCAGGAGAATTTAACTTCTGTTGGTATGGGCAAAAGATATTCTTGCTACCCTTTTTCTCTTGACTCATTTTGACAAAGGCATCTTATGTTTTTGTTACTCTTTTATTACATAGGATGTGTTGGCCTTCTACTTGAGACAATCAGTCCATTTTTGGAGGGTTCCTCTCCTATTCTTAATCATGCCTTGAGAATTGTTGAACTGCTAGGTGCTTACAGGTTTGTCATTCATATCTCATAAAATTCCATGCGTTTCATTGCAACAATTTTGTTGCGATGTTTCACAGTACATGTTTACTCTTTTCTTGTCTACTAGGTTGTCTTCGTCCGAGCTAAGGCTTCTTGTGAGATATATTCTTCAGCTGAAAGTGAAGCGTTCAGGTCATCTTTTTGTTAATATGATGGACAAGTTAATTCAAATGGAAGATGTCAGACAAGGACATGTTTCTCTAGCTCCTTTCATTGAAATGGACATGAGCAAAGCCGGCCATGCATCTATTCAGGTTTCATTAGGAGAAAGAACATGGCCACCTGTTTCTGGGTACTCCTTTGTTTGCTGGTTCCAATTTCAGGACTTCTATAAATGCCAACCAAAGGAAGCAGAAAAAGCATCAAAAGGGGCATATAGCAAGAAGAGTGGGCATGTTCTGCGCATATTTTCTGTGGGTGCAGTGGACGATGCTAACACTCTGTTTGCTGAACTTTATCTCCATGACAATGGTGTTTTTACTATATCCACGGGCAGTTCAAGTTCATTGTCATTTCCAGGCATTGAAATGGAAGAAGGAAAGTGGCATCATCTTGCTGTCGTCCATAGTAAACCAAATGCACTAGCTGGCCTTTTTCAAGCAAGTGTGGCTAGCCTGTATCTTGATGGAAAGCTGAGGCACACTGGCAAGCTTGGATACTCGCCATCCCCATTCGGTAAATCTTTGCAAGTAACACTTGGTACACCTACTATCCATGGGAAAGTTTCCGACTTGTCATGGAGGCTCCGGTGTTGCTATCTTTTTGAGGAGGTCCTGACACCAGGGAGCATTTGTTTCATGTATATTCTTGGGCAAGGGTATCGGGGGTTGTTCCAGGACACTGACCTTCTGAGATTTGTCCCAAACTGGGCCTGTGGTGGGGAGGTAATGGCAATTCTGGATTCACTAGAAGTGGAAGTTCCTGCACCTTCAAGCAGCCAGCGTGTTGACAGTTCAATGAAACAAGGGAGCTCTAGACTTGAGAACAGTGGAATTGTTTGGGACATGGAACGCTTAAGAAATCTCTCTTTACAATTGTCTGGGAAGAAGCTTATATTTGCATTTGATGGAACTTCATCAGATGCTTTTCGAGCATCTGGGACTCTTTCGCTGCTGAACCTTGTCGATCCAACTTCTGCTGCTGCATCCCCTATAGGAGGTGTGTAATGTCATCTAGTTATTGAATTTACATTTTCTGTTTTTGAATTGGATATGCCAGAACTCAACTAGTTATGTTAACAGGTATACCAAGATATGGGCGTCTAAGCGGTGATGTTTACATTTGCAATCAATGCACAATTGGTGACACTGTTCAAACAGTCGGTGGGATGCCTGTTGTACTTGCCCTTGTTGAAGCTGCTGAAAGTAGGGATATGCTGCATATGGCACTGGAGTTGCTCGCACTATCTCTTCAGCAGAGTCATCAAAATGTAAAAAACATGCAGGCCTTGAGGGGTTATCATCTTCTTGCACTTTTTCTTCATAGGAGAATGTCACTATTTGATATGCAATCTCTTGATATCTTCTTTCGTATTGCTGCCTGCGAGGCTTCCTTTCCTGAGCCACAGAAATCAAAGATAAATCGAACAGCAAGCTATGCATCTGGAATGTCCCCAGATGCCAGCCTTGATGATCTTACCTTACCCAAGTTTGGCGATGATATGTCTTCTGGGGGTTCGCATGGGGATCTAGATGACTTTTCAGCTCAAAAGGATTCATTTAGCCACTTGTCTGAGCTGGAGAATGCTGACCTAGCTGGTGAGACTTCTGAATTCATAGTCTTGTCAAATGCCGATATGGTTGAACACATTCTTTTGGACTGGACTATATGGGTTGCTGCTCCTATATCAGTGCAAATAACTCTTCTTGGGTTTCTCGAGAGGATGGTGTCCATGCATTGGTTCAGAAATCACAACCTTACAATATTGCGCCGAATTAATCTTGTTCAACATCTTCTTGTTACTTTACAACGTGGTGATGTTGAAATTCCTGTGCTGGAGAAGCTAGTTGTGCTTCTAGGTGTCATCCTGGAGGATGGTTTTCTAGCTTCTGAGCTGGAGCTTGTTGTAAGATTCATAATAATGACATTTGATCCTCCAGAGCTTACACCGAACCGCCAGATTGTGCGGGAGGCTATGGGAAAGCATGTTATTGTGAGGAACATGTTATTGGAAATGCTTATTGATCTACAAGTAACCATAAATGCTGAAGAATTGCTGGAACAATGGCATAAAGTTGTTTCATCCAGATTGGTCACATATTTCCTTGATGAAGCGGTACATCCAACTAGTATGAGATGGATCACGACTCTTTTAGGAGTTTGCCTTACATCATCAACTACATTTGCATTGAAGTTCCGTACAAGTGGAGGTTTTCAAGGATTGAATCATGTGCTTCCAAGCTTTCACGATTCTCCAGAAATATACTATATATTGTTCTGTTTGGTGTTTGGGAAGCCTGTTTATCCTCGAGTGCCAGAGGTCCGCATGCTTGATTTCCATGCGCTCATTCCTAGCGATGGAAACTATGGAGAATTGAAGTTTGTGGATCTACTGGATACTATAATTGCAATGGCAAAAGCTACATTTGATTCTTTGGTTATGAAATCTATGCTTGCACATGAGAATAACAATCTTTCACATCTTAATGGCACCTTGGTCGCGGATCTTGTTGAGGCGACATCGGACATGGGAGGTGATCTTCAAGGAGAAGCTCTGATGCATAAGACATATGCAGCAAGGTTAATGGGTGGTGAAGCAGCAGCACCTGCTGTTGCTACTTCAATATTGAGGTTCATGGTTGATCTGGCAAAGATGTGCCCGCCATTCTCTGCTGTTTGCAGGCGACATGATTTTCTAGAGAGCTGTGTTGATCTCTATTTCTCTTGTGTGAGGTTTGTACAATGTGCCAATGTGTACATATCATGTTACTTGGTGCTATAAATGTTTATATTAAGCCTTGTTTTTGTTATGTAGGTCTGATTGTGCCCTGAGGATGGCAAAAGATCTTACAACTGCTGCAACTGATGAGAGGAATGTAAATGATGATGATAATGGAAGTTCAAAGGATGCCTTTTCAAGTTTACCACATGATCAAGAGCAATCTACCAAAACGCTGAGTGTCACAAGTTTTCCTCAGGAGCAGAAAAGTTCCAGTTCAGAAAGTACTGGCATGCCAAACTCTTTTGAAACTGCTGAAGCCAAAGCAGATAATTCTTCGAATCGGGAGCTCAGCACTAAGATTTTAAATGGAGAAACAAACCAAATGTTTAATAATGATCAAGGGCGGATCACAGCTTCTGGTGCAAATGGCATTGCTGAATCCCACCATGTAACTGATTCACCCAACTCGGTTGCTATGAATAATGTTGTATCTCCTGTTTTATCCGAGAGGTCAACCCACAGAACAGCTAGTACCCCTACTGCATCTCCAATGGCCCCATTCACATCTTGGCCTGGCAGTGCAGGATCGTATAGTGATGGCAGACACCTGACAGCTTCTCCATCCATGGCTTCATCTATATCTGGGATAGACCTGGACTCGTCCCCTGATCTGAGGACAAATATTCAGGGATCATCTGCCGCGAATACCCTTTTCCCAATCAATTCCAAGCTTTTGCTTGATATAGATGATTTAGGTTATGGGGGTGGCCCATGCTCTGCAGGAGCTACAGCTGTTCTAGATTTTGTTGCTCAAATCCTTGCTGACACTATCTCAGATCAGCTTAAAGCAGCGCTCTTTGTTGAGAACATTTTGGAGTCCGTACCGTTGTTTGTTGATATTGACTCTGCTCTGGTTTTTCAAGGCTTGTGCCTAAGCAGATTGATGAACTTCCTTGAAAGAAAGCTCTTGCTTGATGACGAAGAAGATGGGAAGAAACTTGACAAGAGCCGCTGGTCTGTCAATTTGGACCCACTTTGCTGGATGATTGTTGATCGTGTGTACATGGGCTGCTTTCCAACCCCACTCAGGGTACTACAAACACTAGAATTTTTAATGTCCATGTTACAGCTTGCTAATAAAGATGGCCGTGTTGAAGATGCTGCGCCTCCTGGTAAAGGTATTTTGTCCATTGCTCGAGGAAGCAGGCAACTTGATCCTTACATCCACGCTATATTGAAGAACACAAACCGGATGATAATGTACTGTTTTCTCCCAACATTCCTTAAAAGTATGGGGGAAGATGATCTACTTGCAAATCTTGCATTCCTGACGGAAACTGGGAGGAGTTTAGCCTCTAAACCTAATCATGAAGATTTTTCTATTGAAATTTGTACGATTCTTCAGTTACTAATTGCCAACAAGAGATTGGTGCTCTGCCCAAGCAATGCTGATACAGATCTAATGTGTTGCTTTTGCATAAATTTAATGGCACTTCTCCATGACAAGAGAGTAAGTGCTCAAAATCTGGCGGTTGATTTACTTAAATACTTGGTAGTGCATCGTCGCCAATCTCTTGAGGACCTGCTAGTTTGCAAGCCTAACCAAGGACAGCAACTGGACATCCTGCATGGAGGACTTGATAAATTGCTCACTGGAAGTACATCAGTGTTTTTTGAATGGCTCCAAAGTTCTCAGCAAACAATAAGTAAAGTGTTGGACCAGTGTGCTCTAATAATGTGGGTTCAATATATTACTGGCTCAGCAAAATTTCCTGGCGTGAGAATAAAAGGAATGGAGGTCAGGCGCAAGAAAGAAATGGGACGGAAATTTCGTGAATCTGCAAAACTAGATGCCAGGCACTGGGAGCAGATAAATGAGCGGAGGTATAATCTTGATTTGGTTCGTGATGTGATGTCTACAGAGCTAAGAGCAATTCGTCAAGACAAATATGGGTGGATATTGCACGGAGAAAGTGAGTGGCAAAGCCAGCTCCAAGAACTTGTTCATGAGAGAGGTATTTTTCCCATGCAGCAATCATCCACAGAACCTGAGTGGCAGCTTTGTGCTGTTGAAGGACCATATAGAATGAGGAAGAAACTTGAGCACTCCAAATTCAAGATAGATACTATTCAGAATGTTCTAACAAGCAACCTTGGATCAAATGGTGCTAAGATGATCAATAAAGAGGATGGAGAATTGTTGATGACATCTGGGTCAGATACAATGTCAGGCTTGAATCTTTTGAGCTATGACACTGAGCAGAAGGATCTTGATGCTGTTGAGTTTTCTTCATTCAAAGATGACGATGACATATTCAAAGGAGGAAGCACAATTTCAGCTCCAATTGGCTGGGCTGATGATAAAAGCAGCATTAATGAACAGAGCCTTCATTCTGCGACGGAATTTGGAGCAAAATCAAGTTCCCTTTCTTTTCACATGACTGAGAGTCACCATGGTAAATCTGAACTTAGTTCACCGAGGAGGGCACCTTCAGTCAAAGGTACTGATGCAAGAACCTCAGAGGATAAATCAGAAAAGGAGTTGCTTGATAATGGTGAATATCTTATCAGGCCTTATCTGGAGCCCTATGAGAAAATAAGGTATAAATACAACTGTGAACGGGTTGCTGGTCTTGATAAGCACGATGGAATATTTCTAATTGGAGAACTTTGCTTATACATTATCGAGAACTTCTACATTGATGATTCCAATTGCATTTGTGAAAAGGGCAGTGAAGATGAGCTCTCTGTCATCGATCAAGCTTTAGGTGTGAACAAGGATATAATGGGAAGCAGTGAATCTCAGTTGAAATCACCTTCCACTTGGGGTGGGACAGCAAAGGTCTTGCTCGGTGGCAGAGCATGGGCATATAACGGAGGTGCTTGGGGTAAGGAGAAGCTTTGCAGCAGCAGCAACCTGCCTCATCCATGGCATATGTGGAAGCTTGATAGTGTTCATGAGTTGCTGAAACGTGATTACCAGCTCCGCCCTGTTGCAATTGAAATTTTCAGCATGGATGGTTGCAATGAGCTTCTTGTTTTCCACAAAAAGGAGAGAGAGGAAGTTTTCAAAAATCTGATCGCCATGAATCTCCCACGGAATAGCATGTATGGATTCTTAATCATTTGCAGCTCTAGATGCCTAGTAGTTACCATGTGCATGCATAGCATTAAAACTTGATATGAATTCCTACTGGAATTAAAATGAATTCAAAACACTTAATTGCCAATCTATAATTATCTATAAATATTATCGTTTCATGAAAGGTACTCCCTCCATTCTAAATTATAGGACGTTTTGCCTTTTCTAGGTACATTTCTTTTACTATGTATCTAGACATAATGTATATCTAAGTGCATGGCAAAAGCTATATATCTAGAAAAGCCAAAACGTCTTGTAATTCGGAATGGAGGGAGTAATATGCACCAATTCATGACTTTGTGCTTCAGAGGAGTTAACATTCGTCTTTCATTCTTAGCGAAGTTATTTTTTTGTCAAAAGATTGCATGTTAAACATGTGACTGTCAACTTTTTTATTGCCGTAATTCTTGTAACACCCCAGCCTGTTTGTAGCCTGTCGTAGTTGTGAAGTTGGCCCATTGATAGGTCCAAAGAGGCTAGAGGGAGGGTGAATAGCCTATTTTAAAACTCTACAAACAACACTTGACCAACAAGTTAGTACAACAAATGGCGAAGCGAATTTTGCGCTAGCCTACTCAAAATTGCAAGCCTTCCTAACCGTTCTAACTATGTCTCTAGAAGCACACACAAGCTAGCCTAGGTTGAGTTACTCTACTCCTAGGTGGACAAGCGAACTACAAAAACCAAGACTACACGAGTAAGGTGCTCAAAGTAAGGGAGAGAGTGTAGAGAGGTTATACCACCGAGTAGAGTAGTTGGCCAATCACCGAAATAATACCAATACACTCGAAGGTGATGGCCTAATGAAATCCAATGATCAACACAAGAAGAACACCGATTTATCCCCGAGGTTCACGTGCTTGCCGGCACGCTACGTCCTCGTTGTGTCGACCACTACTCGGTGGTTCGGTGGCTAATTGACAACCAATGTCAAGCTCAACCAATGAGCACCACTAGAACCTACCACGAGTAAGGTAACTCAATGACACGAGCAATTCACTAATGTTACCTTTGGCACTCCGCCAGGGAAGGCACCAAACCCCTCACAAGATCACCGGGAGTGGCCGGAGACAATCACTAACTCCGCCAAGCTCCTCCGCTGCTCCAAGACTGTCTAGGTGACGGCAAGCACCAAGAGAAACAAGAGAAATCCGCAGCAACAAAAATCACCAAGTGCCAATGGATGAACTAGGATGAACAATGCACTTGGATCAAACTCTAGCTTACTATGAATGAGAATGAAGTGATCTAGGTGAGTTAGAGTGCTTGGAGGGTGCTCACTAAGTGTATCAACAAGTTAGAGAGTCAAGAGAGTGAGCAAGAACCGGCCATGTGGTATTTATAGACTTCCGCAAAATAACATAGCCGTTACCCTCCAAAACGCACTGTCGGACGCTGCGTCGGGGGCGTCGGACTAATGACTTCGTCCGACGCTTCCCGAACCAGCGAACCAGCGCGTGCCACGTGTACAGCTCATTTGAATTCGACCGTTGCCGCGCAACGGCACTCAGCTCGCGCGCTCGGACGCTACCGTCAGACGCTAAGCTTGGCAAGCGTCGGACTAACGGTTTTCACCGTCCGACGCTTCCAGAGAGCTCCCTGAGAGCACAAAACACGTCGGACTTCCGACGCTTTGAAACGAAGTCTCCCGCGTGCTATTAGATGCGTCGGACGCTGAGCCAATAGTCCGACGCTCGGATTTTGCCCGTCCGACGCTCTCTCTTGCTGTGCTGCTGGGTTGGCCGTCGGACGCAACCAATTGGTCCGACGCCTAGTGTTTCTGAGCGTCCGACGCTCCCAGAAACTGCTGAATCCTGCCTCGCAAGCTCGACAAGAGGAAATTAGGAGCCAAACCCATTTTACCTCTCAACCTTAACCGCGTTTTCAAATGTGCTAACAACACAAAGTGTTCTCCCCCTTCTTGGTAATTGATGACAACCTCTTACAAAGATATTCAATGAATTCAATTTGGTAGTGTTAGCTCCCCCTACATATGTGCCAAGTGTTTGGATTTGAAAGGCTTTGCACATATGCATTGGATTAGAAAGTGTGGGAGAGAGATTACTACCAATTTGATGCTAAGGTTTATAGAATTGGACCTTTGAAGCGCGATACCTTCGGAGTGCATGTATAAACCTTCCTTAGCACCAGGGATAGCTAGATACCACTTGAAAGAATCCTTGCAACCAAAGATACTAGAATACCTCGTGAGATCAACATTAGAAATAAGGTTCTAGTACCACTTGGAAAAATCGGGAACTAGCTACCACTTCCTATGCATGCTAGTACTTCAATTCACCACACATCTTAAGTCTAGCATACACCAAGCAAGTATATATATTGAATTTAAGTACAAATGTAATGCATCAAACATATGAATATGCACAATCAAATGCTTGCAAACATGCTTGTGAGCTTGCTCCCCCCTAAGTGTGAGATCCAAAATTTTAAAAGTTTGTGATCCCTCTCACTTGGCCTATAGCTCTCCCATCATCGGCCTAATGATGGTTCATCGCTCTTCCTCCATATCTTTGTCCTTCTTCCCCATATCTTTGTTCCATTCTCTCCCCCTTTGTCATCAATGACCACAAAAGGGTAGCATGGGTAGGATATGATTTGAAATCAATGGAGGGAACCACTTGTTAGATTGTTTCCATTATCTTCCTTCTTTTAAGCATTTAGCTAGATTATTTGCACAAATATATAACTCAGTTTGTCCTTTGGCAAGCTTCTTCACGTCACTAGGGGTTATCTTGACAAAGTTGAATTATATACCATAATGCTCATATTCTAGTTAAATACTAGGTTCACAATCCCACAAGCTAGTCATATGTCACCACTAGACCAAACAAGACATAGAAGCAATAGTAGTGGCATATGATCTCAAAAACATTTAGTTTTTTTTTTCATGAATGAGCCTATTTAAGGAAGAAAGTATGTCAATATGCTCTACACAAGTCCTAGCAACATATGAATGACATGCCAAACAATGATATCTTTGCTTTGTCAGAGTAGAGGCAAGTCATATAGTGGGGGTGCTAGCTCAACTCATGGTGGGTTTAGTACCACCTTGGAAGTTTAGGAGGGTGAGGGCCAGCTTATAATCCTTGTCGTTCCAAACATATCACCTCAGGGTTAACCCTTTTACATGAAGCGAGAACGAAATTGTAAGCGAGGTGCTACGCCTACGCGTATGCAGGCCCGTTCCGTGTGAGGAGTGCATATAAGCAGTTTTTGGACGCGGGTTGTTACAGTTCTTGAAACCACAAGTATATTCCTTTTCCTTGCCTGGTAGTTTTTTGAACTAGAATTATCAAGTTTGATTTTGCTGGGAAGAGCTGTCTATTTTCACAATAAACTAAGATATCGATTATGCCTTTTTATTAGTGTTGTATTGTTATGTTTGCTATCTGTTCTTCACTTCTTCTTGCTTACCCCATTCAGTTAATATTTTAGGATGTTTTCTTTATCTTGTGCATTCTATGAACTATTTGAACTTGTAGGACCTGGCATTTTTTTGCTATTACTTATCATTAGATTTGGCATAGGAGCTTTGTGCTTTTGCTAACAATTGAAGAAAATATGCCTTTCCACAGGTTGGACACAACCATATCAGCATCCTCTAAACAGGAGAGTGGTGAGGGGAGCCGTCTTTTTAAAGTCATGGCCAAATCGTTTTCTAAAAGATGGCAAAGTGGAGAAATTACTAACTTCCAATACCTCATGCATCTAAATACACTTGCTGGTCGAGGATACAGTGATCTCACACAGTACCCAGTATTTCCATGGGTTCTCGCAGATTATGAGAGCGATGCTTTAGATCTGAGGAATCCACAGACATTTCGCAGGCTTGATAAACCCATGGGATGCCAAACGGAGGAAGGAGAAGAGGAATTCCGCAAGAGGTTGGTCCATTTGGCATCCTTTTGTATGCTTTTGTTTCTCTTTCAACTTTCAATTAGAAAAACTAACAGCTTTAATTTTGCTAAACGCTAGGGTCCATATAACTCAGTTGGAATTCATTGTTTTGTTCCTTTCAGATACGATAGCTGGGATGACCCTGATGTACCAAAATTCCATTATGGCTCTCATTATTCAAGTGCTGGAATTGTCCTTTTCTATCTCTTGAGGTTGCCTCCTTTTAGCACAGAAAATCAGAAATTGCAGGGTGGACAGTTTGACCATGCAGACCGCTTATTCAACAGTGTGAAAGATACATGGGCAAGTGCTGCAGGCAAAAGTAACACATCAGATGTGAAAGAACTAATTCCTGAGTTTTATTATTTGCCTGAATTTTTGGAGAACCGTTTTAATCTGGACCTGGGCGAGAAACAATCAGGAGAGAAGGTATACTTTTACCAATTGCGTGCAAATCTTTGCACTGAACTATAAACTTCAGTTCAGTTGGGGCAAAAATGTAACTTAACTTATTTAAATTATTCTTTCAGGTTGGTGATGTTGTTTTGCCACCTTGGGCTAAAGGCAGTGCTAGAGAATTCATTAGGAAGCATCGGGAAGCACTGGAATCAGATTACGTATCTGAGAATCTGCATCATTGGATTGATCTCATTTTTGGATATAAGCAGAGAGGAAAGGTATTAATCGTCTCTCTATCTCTACATTTGCATTTTATACCTAGCAGTGTTGATGTAATCATCATAGCACAAATATGTTTCGGTTTCAAATAAGGATAGTCTTCTTTTTACTCTTGAACATACAGGATTTGTGAGCACAAAGTGAGCTATTGTTTTTCCTTTTTTTATATTTAAGTGTCTTCTAGTCTTCTATTGATTCATTATTTTGTGCCGTCTAACCAGTTATTAAATCATGCATAGTTTCGTTTTCATCGTAGGGAGAGCAGGAATATGAGTTAATGAATCAATCTGCTTCGTATTATGTTCTCTATTTTACTTTACATCTCAGATGTAATCTTGACCGACGAATTCTATATATTATGTTAGGAAATTTTTTTTTTTTAGGTTTTGTGAGCACAAAGTGACTTGTTGATATGGATTGGCTACTGATAGATGAATTAGCAGATAGACCCAGATAGCCGCCCTTCCTCGGCAACTATCTTAGGATCTCTTCTTGCTTGATTCTAACTGATACATGATGGTCCCTTTTATAGAGACAACTTAGTTTACCCTAAGTAATATCCTAACCGAACAATCTATCTTATCCCTTTCCTAACTAACCAAACCAATCTAATCTAATCAGACCTGGTACTATTCATGCTGCACTGTTCACGCACTACAGTGCTGCGTGGGCCCTTGGGCTGGATCCGATTGCCATAACACTTGTAATGTGAAAAGAGAGGGTATTACAGTAGGTCTTGTTATATACTTCGTTTGGTAGTATCTCTCATTTATTGATGTGATTTCTGATATTTATTTTCTTTGATTATATATGGTAGGCAGCTGAAGATGCCGTCAATGTCTTCTATCACTACACATACGAAGGCAATGTTGACATAGACGCAGTATCAGATCCTACCATGAAGGCTTCGATACTAGCACAAATCAACCATTTTGGTCAGACCCCAAAACAGTTATTCCAGAAACCACATCCACAGAGGCGGACTGACAGGAAAGTCCCTCCTCATCCTCTACGGTACAGCGCCTATCTAACACAGCAGGAGATTCGCAAGACAGCATCTTCGGTGTCCCAGATTGTCTCCTACAATGATAAAATTCTGATTGCTGCAGTTAACTGCTTGCTCAAGCCGCTAGCTTACAATGAATACATTTCCTGGGGATTCCCTGACCGGAGCTTGAGAATATTAACATATGATCAGGATAGACTTTTGTCTACACATGAAAACCTTCATGGTGGTAGTCAAATTCAGTGCACTGGAGTGAGCCATGATGGCAACATTCTCACCACTGGTGGTGATGACGGAGTTGTTGCAGTGTGGAGATTTGTGAAGGATGGCATCCGCCGTCTCCTGAGAATGGAGAAGGCTTTGTGTGCTCACACGGGCAAGATAACTTGCGTCTCTGTCAGCCAACCCTACTCATTAATTGTCTCAGGCTCTGACGACTGTTCTGTTATCTTGTGGGACCTGACAAGCCTAGTCTTTGTGAAGCAGCTACCAAGGTTCCCAGCATCAGTGTCTGCCCTACATGTGAACAACCTCACTGGTGAGATTCTGACTGGTGCTGGTGTTCTATTTGCTGTTTGGAGCATCAATGGAAACTGCCTTGCTGTGGTGAACACATCCCAGCTTCCTTCTGACCTCATCTTGTCTGTGACAAGCACGACACACTCAGATTGGCAGGACACAAACTGGTACGTGACAGGTCATCAAAGTGGTGCTGTTAAGGTATGGAAGATGGTGCACTGCTCGTCTGATGAAGCAGTAAATAACAAGAGCAAATCTCCTGCGGTATCTTCTGGTGGGCTTAGCCTGAATGGTCAAACACCAGAGTATAGGCTACTTCTGCAGAAGGTGCTCAAGTCACATAAACACCCTGTCACTGCCCTTTGTATACCACCGGACTTGAAGCAGCTTCTGAGTGGGGATGCCAGCGGACACTTGCTCTCATGGTCATTGAAAGACGACAGTTTCAAGGGTTCATAGCACAGAGAAATATACGGATTCAGCTGCACATATAGAGAACACTGATTAAATTATACCACTGATTTCTTCCTCGCCCAGAACTGAGCATTGGCGTGCATTGACAGAAGAGCTCAGATCAGCAAGCTTCCACATGGTATGAAATGTTCCCTGGATGCCCCATGCCTGGGCCATACAGCAGTTCGGGCAGGAGAAAGAGTACACGAGACACATCGAAAGGATGAAGTGGACGAGGCGATCGAGGCGTCGCTGCGCTGACCTCATAATCTTATACTGTGAATTATCAGATGGTTGTACCTTCTCTTCTTGTTTTTTTGAGGAGAAAAGGATTCGTGTGGGCTGTAGGTGCCAGTGTTTGTAAAGTCTGTACAGGGTAATTTTGGTGGTGCCGGTTGAGGTGGACAATGATGGTGTACTGTCTCGATGTTTTGTTTGGGGATGCGGAAGTAAGGAAAGAGGTGTTAGGTTCATTTTCTCTCCTCTCCCCCCTAGAAGTGTTGTTCATTCTTTGACTGGGTGTAATTTGAGCACCCTTGTGTTCAGTAAGTCTATTTGCGCATACATGCAAGAGTTTTGCTGAACAAAGCGACAAGCCCCCTTCATGATTCGATTGGAAGTCCTATTTGAAGTGGAGTGTCGCGAACTTGGGAAGGTTTAATTTGTGCACTTCAAGCCACCATTAGCCATTACGGTTCACATTCGTGATGCAACACCAATTTAAGTGTTGCCGCACTACTTTAATCACAGATAACAGATGGATAAGGCACATTCCCAATCGTTTGGTCACCTTTGGTGTGTTCATCTAGACCGACGCTTCGGATCTGACTGACCGCGCCGGCACTTGTAATTCGTATCCTCTCGATGTTGCCACTAGGATTCCCCTTGAATGCATGGTATCTGGTAAATTTATCTAGAACCTGCCCATGGCCCATGATAATTTTGTAGCCATCTACTTACAAGACTAGCGACAGCGAGGCGCAAAATCGCAGATGCCTCAACTCTGTTCTTCGCTCTTCGCACCAAACAGGTGGAGATGGAGGCCCTAATCGCATTGTCAATGCTTTTAAGCTGTACAGAGAGAGGCAGCTGCTCTTGATAGCGTCGCTTCAACCGACAACTGGGCTTCGCGTTTTGGTGAGAGCCTGAGAGAGGGGATGAAAGGCTTGCAGCAGTCATCAACTCGCGTCCGTTGCGGGCATTGACTTATAATACCCGCAACATCTAAGTTTTGAATAAGCTAGCTCAGATTAGTCAAGGTATCTGACTTATAATGACCCGAGGCATGTGCACTAATGCGTTTTTGACAGGGTTGTATGCATAAGTGGATAGAGAAATGCTTATCAATGGGGCTAACACAATGCTTCGGGTCGCTACGGAGATCCTGATACCCAAGCAGCAAGAGGAAGCAAGAAAGCGTCTTCGTCTGGAGGATGGCGACGAGGAAGAAGGACAGTGAAGAAAGCGAAAAGGATTGCGATTCCTGTCTGGTGTGGGAAGCTTGCTGGTTGTTTTGATGTTAGGCTGCTTTTCTTCTTCTGTTAAGTCTCTATAGTCTATCCTGAAGTTCGTTGTTGCTCTTAAGTTCTTCTAGCATGCTATGCAGTGCTGCTGGTCACTGGGTTAGTTTGGCCCTGGTTGCAAGTGGGTAGGAACTGGTTGTCTTCTTCTTGTCTTTCTAAACTGTTTCTTCCCAAAACTATTGTATTTCCGTTCATTGAAATGGAAATAGGGTATGTCTCGATTGGGGAAAAAAAAGACATATGTAAAATTTAGTCTACTTATTAGGCCTTCTATTTAGATGCACTAGAGCTAATTTCAACTAAATTTTAGCTAGCTAATGACGAACTCTCATATCCAAACATGCCCTAAATATACTTGCATATATAGAATTGTAACGAGTTGAAGTACTCTCTCTATCTTAAATTGTAAATCATTCCAAAAATCTTAAGAGTCGAAACATCTTCATTTTGATCAAGTTTATATAATAAAATAATAATATTTATAATATCAACTATATCATTCGATTCTTCCTCAAATATATTTTTCGTAGTATATTTATTTAGTCTCATAAAATTTTATATTTCTCTCTATAATTTTGGTCAGACTTAAGATATTTTGATTCTTCAAGATTTTTAGAATGAGTCGCAGTTTAGAAGGGAAGGAGCACTTCTCTCTGCATCTGCTTATATACATTTGCATAGCTGATAATCCTCAAGTCCTACCTACACTTCAACGTGCGGTGGAATGTTAAACGTAGCTCCAGATTCGGAGATTCCTCAAGACCTAACTCGCCCGAATCTCCTGTGATATTTTCTGAATTTTGTGGCATATGAATCATGTGAAAGAGCGAATAATCATACAGCTACTTTCTGAAACAGAATAAAACAGCAGTTGTGTATCCCCTAGAACCTGGATGCTACCACTAGATTCATAACCCGAGTGATGACAGTTCAATAAACACACTAATACACGCGTCAGCTTCCTAAGCTATCAGCGTGCGTAATTTATTTATTTAAAAAAACTTGAAAATCATGTAAAATTGTATAAAAATCTATCCAAAACTACTTGTTCCAAAAAATGACAGCGACAACATACGATGAATAGGGGAGAGAATCATTAGAGAAAGTATGGTATCTATCCAGTGGACGGCGTCTAGTTTGAGAACTTGATGGCAATTCTTCCACGATAGAACTGGATTTCTGGACGCGACATTTGACCTGATAACTTTCAGAAACCGTGGTTTTCTCTGCGCATGTGCTAATCAAAACTCCAGCTAGCTATAATTAACATGCCATGGTTTATAGGACAATAGACCATTTTTTTACCTTTTTCCATGTCAGCATGCGGTGGAATCTTAAAACTAACAGCCTGTTCTTTTAACTGAAAATAAACGCTGATTTTGAGAGAAAAATACTATTTTCGTGTCTGAAAATAAACGCTGATTGGTCAAAAGAACAGGCTGTAAAACTGGATATGGATAAGGACGGAGCCGGATCGAATCTTTTTTGAAGAATCATAACCGTACATCTGTTCCAAATTCCTCGAGACCTACTTGTTTGACCTCTTTCGTGATCTTCTTGGGATTTCCCGGAAATAAATAATCGCAAATATGGCTTTATCTACTAACCGACCAAAGGGTAAAATGGGAAACGGAAGAGGTCTATATGTTGACCTGTGTGGGCTTGTGTAGCTTTCAGAGCGTTTCCTCTGCCCGTTTGCCGTAGCAAGCAGACAAGCGAGAAGAGTGGGAGACTAGCGAAAGAGGACAGCGCTCGGAAAGCGAGGAGAAGGGAGACAGAGGGGTCGCATCGGACGGCGGCGAGATGCTGGCGGTGTTCGATCCCACGGTGGCCAAGTGCCCGGAGGGCCTCCGCAGCCCACCGGTCGCCGGGGCGGCGGCCGCTGCAGCAGGCGGAGCCGGCGCGGGCGCGCTGATGAAGGGCTTCTCCGACTCGCACGACGGCGCCGTCACCGTCAGCCTGGGCCCCTCCGGCGCGCTTGCATACTCGGCGGCCAACCAGAACCCCCTCGTCCCAAGGTGCTGTGCTCTCCTGTCCGGCCCGTGCTCGCTTGCCGAATATGTGCTTGTGTGTTGTGCCGCCTCCGCGTGATGCGAAAATGGTTCGTGTTTGTGTGCTTCGGCTGAGATTCGGTTATGTGATCGCTTCCCGGAGGTTGGATTGTTCTTGTTTGTGTGTTTCGGCTAAGATTCGGTTATGTGATCGCTTGCTGGAGGTTGGATTGGAACGGGGTAAAACCCACTTTTGTGGGGTTTTTTTTTTTGACAAATTGAAGTTGCGTTTTTATGATCGTGATGGGCTTGTCTTGTGGGTATAAACTTGGGGCGTTTTTGTGGCGTAGTAGCCTAGTAGGTCATGCTCTTCTAGTTGTCTAGATCTGCTCCAAAGCTTCACGTTCGCGATTTTTCCCCCCGTACCAAGTCAACACGTTTGTAATGAACGCGGTGCGCTGCACGAATTTGAACATTGGGGCTGTTAGATGTAGTGTTGGTTCAGGACTATAAACTATTTGATCAGTCGAATTCTCTGTAAGTTGAGATTGTGGATTCATGGATGCATTGATTCGCACCCACCTACACCGCCACACGCCACAGCTGATTTAGTGTCCTCCATTTTTAAGTCTGCCTGTATTTACAGTAGTGCTGTTTATCATGTAATGTTGACTGCTAGATTGGATTGTTTTCAAGTAATACCTGTAATCACTTTAGGAATGCTACTGCCTATTGGTTCAAGAATGAAGTCTAAGTGTTTGACAATCCATCTCTATAGCAGCTAGGGAAGGAAGAAAGAGCACATTCATAGTTCTCAGTACATTTACAGTCACATGACACGGTCATTTACAGATTATACACATTTAGGATGTATGTACTTCTAGTAGCGTGTGGTTCTCTTAGATTTGTTGAGGGGTTGATTTTTTTCACCTTATCCTGAGCCATTTTAGTCGTAGCTATGAATTCTAGTTCCAGGTCCAATCGTCTTATAAGGCATATATGATTGTTATCCAACATAAAGAGACTTCCAAATTACTTTGTGGATATGGGTATGGGTATGAATCTATGCGAATTTTTGTTGTACCTTCTATACTGCTTCTCTCTTTTGCATGCTCTCTATGTTACATACTCTCTCTTTCCCTAAATATATGTCGTTTTTGCTTACCGAGAAACAAATTTGACTAAATATATATTAAGATATATTAATATTTATAATACATAATTAGTGTCATTGAAAAGATCTTTGAATCTAGTTTTATAATCAATTTATTTGAAAATATAAATGTTCCACGTATTTTCTACAAATCGAGTTAAACTTGTGACACCCACACCAACGGCGACGGTTATTTAGGGGGCGGAGGGAGTATATTATTTGAATCGACGTGCTGTAAATATTTCACAATTAGACAATGATGGGCTAGTATAGCCAATAGCATGGCCATGTCTTGTTGACACAACTGAATTACATGCCAATTTGAACTTGTAAGCATTTGTTCCTTGTCAACCCAAACAGGGATGATGGCGACATGCGATGTTTATTATTAGGTAACACAGTTCCAACAACTGAAAATGGTTGTGTACCTGTCGGAAGTTGAATCCATTTAAACCGAATAAAAGTGCATTGTACTTCCAACCTATTATTAGCCTGCTCAGTTTTGGGGAATACAAAATAGAATTAGCATTGATGGGC
Organism: Eremochloa ophiuroides; assembly: GCA_038502445.1. Lineage (NCBI taxonomy): Eukaryota > Viridiplantae > Streptophyta > Magnoliopsida > Poales > Poaceae > Eremochloa > Eremochloa ophiuroides. The sequence continues at coordinate 10,754,604 of JAHLJS010000002.1, forward strand.
ATTCCAAATAGTAAGTTAATTTCATGGAATTTCATTTAAACAAGTTAATTTTGACAGCAAAAATAAAAACATCGCGACATATACACACTTACCTTGAATTTTGATTGATCCTGAGAGTTCTTTTGTTATCTGGTATATCTCTCCTCCCCAGATTGTTTGGTGCTGTGAATGACATCTTCTGCCTGTTCCAAGGGCACATTGAGAACATTGCCAACCTGAAGCAGCATTATGGCCTGAGCAAGACTGCAAATGAGGTGACTATCCTCATAGAGGCCTACAGGACCCTGAGGGACAGGGGTCCTGCCCCAGCCAGCCAGGTTGTGAGAGACCTCAGTGGGAAGTTTGCGTTCATCCTGTATGACACCCTGTCGAAGTCCACCTTTGTTGCCACTGTAAGTTCACCTATTGCGTGATTCAGCCACCACTTCTTTCCTCAACCTTACCTTGTTGACTGTGGTTTGAGCCTTGAGTTGCAATGCCATGTTTAAATGCAGGACGCTGATGGCAGCATCCCTTTCTTCTGGGGTGTCGACTCCGAGAACCACCTCGTGTTCTCTGACGATGCTGGGCTCCTCAAAACAGGGTGTGCCAACTCACACGCTCCATTCCCCAAAGGTAACTACTACAACAGAACACCATTTTTTTCCCCATTTATTCTTTGTGCACGATCATCTACTTACCATAATTCATACATGCCCACCCCTCAGGTTGCTTCTACACCACCTCCGGTGGGCTGCAGAGCTTCGAGCACCCGTTGCACGAGGTCAAGGCGGTGCCACGCGTGGACAGCCAAGGCCAGATGTGCGGCTCCACCTTCAAGGTCGACAGCGAGAGCAAGAAGAAGCAGGACGCTAGCATCCCCCGCGTCGGCAGTGCCGCCGACTGGTCCAACCAGTTCTGACCATCTTCCTGTGCTTTCCATTGCCCCGGCTACTACGAGGTGCCGAGCTGTGTATCTGATGAATCCATGAGACGATTTCTGCTACGTTTCTTACACACTTGTCGAACGCCGTGAGACTATCACACGCGTTTATCTACGCTATATATCGTGTACTGATACTAATCATACGGAGTGTTCCAGGTGGTGGTAGATGTACTGCAGAATCTATCTCCCGTGTGTTTCAATAAAGCTGAATAAGAAGTTCGATTTGGTTCTGTTCATTTGTGATGCTAGATTGCTAGTTCTTTTTGAGTCGGTTTTTATCGCATCCTCTCCTTTTTCTTCTCGTTTTGCTGTTATGCATTTCATTTCATTATCAGAAAACTCGTTGGGCTCTACTATCTGCCTGGCGATTACCGTTACCGTGGCAGTTGGGCAACTGTGCATTATTTCTTTTTATCTTTAACGAGGAAAATGAAACGCTCGAGGCCACCCTGCGCTGTAGCAATGGCGAAGTGCACTGTAGCACTAGCGAAAATTAATGAAATGCTCAACAGCCGCCTTATACACGCGCCCTCCTACTCTAGTCGCTGTACTGTAGTATTGGCGAAAATTTCTTATTCTTTATTATTATTATTATTATTATTATTATTATTATTATTATTGTTGTTGTTGTTGTTGTTGTTATTGTTGTTATTATTATTATACTACGAATGAGGCCCCGTTTAGATCTACTGCAAATTGCAATTGCAACTAGTCACATCAATATTGCGGCACATGCATGGAGCACTAAATGTAGACGAAATATTTGCATGTTTGTACTTTTGCATGTACATCACGAGACGAATCTTTTAAGCCTACTTGGGCCATGATTGGACAAAAGTTATCAAATACAAACGAACACGTTACAGTGCAGAATTACAACTGCAACTGGGATCTATACGGGGCCTGAAACGCTTGATAGCCACCTTGTAGAAGCGTCCTCCTGCTAGCGAAAATACTGTTTGTCAGTCACTTTACACTACTCTTTTACTGTTCACACAAACAGTAACAGACACATCAAAGCGTGCCATTTGTCCTAGTACGATTTCGATTAGGCTCGAGGGAGAGAGAGAGAGAGCTAGCCTGATCCGGTTGTTGTCAAACTTGATGTTTGACGATGTTATATGTTCTTATGTGACGATAATAATCTTGCCAACATTTCGTTTCTAAAGTTCGATTACATAGTCCAACGTAGACAGTCACAATGCAAACACATTCATTTCACGGATCTCCGAGATTGACGATGTCATCATAAGCGTCTCGTAGTCAACATAAACTTTTTCTACCACTGAAAGCATAAATGCCATTAAATTTTGAAATATTAATTCCCCCAAAGAGTCGAACCCAGAACCTCAAATGTTATTGAGGTTCTTATGACCACTATGATAAAACCATAGTTTTTTATGTTTAAGTATTATGTATACAATGTGCTCAACTATGACTTGGTGAATGTATTGCCTTCCAATATTTTCTTGTGTATGTACTATTCCCTCTATTTTGAATTATAATACGTTTTAGCTTTTCAATATACGTATCTTTTGTTATACATCTAGACATCTAGATACATAGCAAAGGTGATGTATTTAAAAAAGCTAAAACGTTTTATAATTTAGAACGGAGGGAGTACGAATTTGCAAGGACAAATTAATACATCAGTCATGATATATTTTTAAATGGGTTTCATTGAATTGGTTCATCCAACAGCAAGCTTAAGTAGCAAACGCTAAGTATTGGAGAAGTGCTCGAGTCAATCAGTACGTACGTGTCACTCAGCCTAAGTATAGATGCACCATTTGTATTTGTTTATTTCTCTTATGTGAATATCTACATGGATGATGCTTACAAAATTCCATTCTAACTTTCGCATCTGAACTCTAAACCGGACGAATCATGTCTATTTAGATCGTTCGGTTGAGAGCTCCACCATGATGGTGCACTCCAATCAGCAGTATGGCTTCATCCTCCTCTTGCTTCAGGTAGTTATTTATCTTTATGTCTCTTCTTTCAGATTTGTTTTGAGCAATATTTTCAGTGTCAATGGCATGAAGCTCTATAAGTGGGCTTGGACTGAGTCTGGTTTAGCCAATTTGCTAGTACATATCGCTTTCAAAGTTAGACTAATGGTTCAGTGTACACTTTTGGATTTGTATGATTGTACTTCTTGAAGTTTGGAGATCTACCATTATAATTTGCCTATCTAAAACTTTGATCATACCATTATATTTCGCCTAACCTGTCATTATAATTTCGTGTCTACCTGCTCCATACAATTTTCTACGTCTCCTATGTGTCTAGGCTCACTATCAAGCCATTGCACCCGTACACATATTCCCTACTATGTCGCAATTGTTCTCGTCCTAGTACGAGCGAGAACTTACCATTATAATTTTGCGCCTACCTGCTTCATGTCATTTTCTACATCTTCCAGGTGTATGACCCTGCCATTAGATCAATTGTACGTGTATACATCTTGCGTATGATCGCAATTGTTCTCGTCTGTACGCATACAATGGCCTGGCAGTAGGCCTAGACACGTGGGACTGGGAGATGTAAAAAATTACGAAGAATTAGGCAGAGTAGTCCACCGTTGATGAATTATGAATGGACACGCTCTATAAATCCACGTCCACAGCATGCGTGAGGTGCAGCGTTGGATAGTCCAATTTTTTCCGTTGTATAACGGTTACTCCCTCCGTCCCGGTAAAGATCGTCGTTTTAAACTTTTTAGAAACTGTGTTTAACCATCTGTCTTATTCAAAAAAGTTATATAAAATAAAAAATCAATTAATAATTATTAAAGTATCTCTAATGATAAAGCAAATTATAATAAAATAAATGACATTTATATAAAATTTTTAAATAAGACGAATGATCAAACGTAATGTCTAAAAAGTATAAAACGATAATCTTTATAAAAGAGGAAGTACTCGGTATCTCCGAACTTCCAGTTCCAGGCCAATTTGTTTCCGTTGTACTCCGTGAACGGTAGTACTAGTTCAAAAAGAGAAAAAAAAAAGTGGATCTCCGAACTTTCAGAATTTAACGTAGGGATCCGAGACGCGTCCCGTCCGAAGACTGCGGTCTTGGATCCACTGTAAATTATAATTATAATTAATCATATCAACATTGCGATATATGTATAGAATATTAAATGTAGACGAAATGTTTACATATTTATACTTTTTATATGTATATATCACGGGACGAATCTTTTAAATTTACTTGGATTATAATTAGATAAAAATTATCAAATACAAACGAACGTGTTACAATACAGAATTACAACTACAACTGCAATCTAAACGGGCTGCGAAGTGCGCAAGCTCGTCCTTCCCCTTCTCGGGCTCCGCGTCCGTGTCCCACCACGCGTTTTTTTTCTTTTTTTTAACAAAAGACAAATCCCACCTCCGTTCTCTTACTCCCCCTCCTGCTCCTTCCCCTTTCTCTCGCCCGTACGAAACCCTAGGCTCCGCCGCCCAAAACCTCGCCGCCGCGCCGGCGGCGGCGCCCCATGGCCCCGGCCTTCTCCGTCCCTGACGCAGAAGACCTCCCGGCCCGCAGATCCGACGCCTCCGACGTCGCAGGCAACGTCTGGGACCTCGCCACCCTCCCCACGCCCCCCGCCGGCGGCAGCCGCGAAATATACATCTACCGCAACACGTTCAACCTCGTCCCGCGCTCCATCGGCGGCGGAGCCGGTGGCCTCAGGTCGCTCAAGTTCTTCGGCAACGATGTGGAGGTGCTACCCGCGGATGCCGGGGGCGAGCTGGACGGGCTCGAGAGCCTCCAGGTCAAGGTGTCCGCGCCCAGGGTCTCGGGGGCTCCGCTTCGTCGGATGCAGGCTCTCAAGGAGCTCGAGCTCTCAATGGTGCCGCCCAGGCCGTCCTCATGCTCCATACTGGCGGAGGTTGCCCGGCTCAAGTGCCTTACGAAGCTCACCATTTGCCATTTCTCAATAAGGTATGTGCAAAACCACAAATTCAGTTCCCCGTGCCTGCCCTTTTTTTTTTATCGTTTTCAAACTTATTAAATGTGGTTGCTTTTCAGTAGCATGACCGTAGGGGAAAGAAACGGTGTGCATGACTATGCTTGGATGGGTAACCATGATTAGTAATGCCTGTTGGTTAGGCTGGCTTTCTCTGTGCTAGATATCTTCTGTTAACCGTTATTTCTTTTGTAAAGTGTTAATTTAGGTTGACGGAATGCTGTCGAGCATATTTTTTTTATACTTTTCTGCTGTCATGATTTTAATTCCATTTGTTTTCTGTTCAATTCATCACAGTACAAAACTCAATTGTGGATAGCTACATTCGTATTTCAAATACACTAGAACGCATGTGCATTTTGTGCTTCAGTGGTGGAGGTGTGCCCATTGGCTTTGCATTGGAGTTTAATTAAGATGGTTGCTTTCTATAGAATTACCGTAACTTTCCGTATTGCTGAAAATATAATGGTAGCCATGTGTGTTGTGCAACCTTTAAATTGCTGAATCACTGTTAGGTTCATCAAATGGCTCCATGAATTTCATCCATCTGTGGGATGCGGACATAGGTTCTCTTAGTTTCTGTAGTGTAAATACTGATGTGCTGATGTTTCAGACCAGTTGGGTACCAGCCGCTTTTAGGCTTTTAGCCAGGGTGTGTTTGGTGTTTTTTTTTTGGGTGTGGTGTGGTGGGGTGGGGGGGGGGGGGGGGAGGTGTGGCAGGGCAGGGATGTCCAGGTGTTTGGTTCGGGGACCAGAACCATCCCCAGGAGAGACTATTCTCCTAAGACATCATCCCTCAAAAACAGAGGTACCAACTCGTTCCCTGTTGACGCTATTCTCCTATGTTACTGTATCCTTCCTTCCTCGTGTTTGTCGTCGAGGCGAGGAAAAGGGCTGGGCATCAGGGATCGCCTAGCTTGGTGCCATATGGCGTCTGCCTTAATCATTAGGTGTCTGTGGCGGTCGCGATACTCGCAGTAAAAAGAAGGGAACCAGAGTGGGAAATCACTCACACGTGGGATATTCCTGCCTTCCAGTGGCCCCTGTGCACGCAAGCTGGGGGAGAGATGGGATTGAGAAGAGAGAGGGAGAGAGATACATGAAACGTACGGGCCTTTCTTCCCCACTTGTCCTCACCTCTGATGGATCCAAATCCGCGTGCCCGCCGACGCATCCACGTGAGTCCACACTAAACCAGGTCCCGTGATGCTTCCGCATGCGGCCTTCCGTCTATCTGCTTCGGCGCGGGCCCATGCATCCATCTGCTTGGACCCAAGAGGGCCAGGACGATGCGCTTCGTCTCTTCCCGGCATCCTTGCCTGAGACGTATGGCTTGCCTGTGGCCTGTGCGGCTCTCCCTGTGTTGTTTGTTTGCATATAAAACAGAGCAGAGAGCACATCACATGGGTACAGTTGTTCCTTTATCAACTTGTGCTTTGATATATAAATGCTAAATGGAGTAGTACTAGTACATTACTGCTGCTGATGCTTTGTTTTTATATGTTAATTGCTCTGTTTTATATGCTAATTAGCTATATTAAGGTTGGATTGGCATTTGAATTTTTATTGGCATTATATATTAAATTGTCTGTATGGCGTTGACTAGGCGAGAGTCTTATTCGCCTAGGCTGCTGTAAGGGGATCGCTCGCGGCTCGCCTCGCCTCGCCTTACCGCCTTTAAAACGTACATTGGTGCGCACGCACGGCACCACACATCCCCAACTGCTTGACAACAGCGCAGGGACAGACGCAGGGGGCGAAGCTGCACTAGCGAGGGAGGGTGGGCCTCTGTGGTAGCCACGCCTCCGCGCCGGTGAGGGAGGTGGGCCAGGCAGAGCTGCCTCACCAAGCAGGGCAGGCCATCCACAGATGCTGCTCGGGCCATGGATGTGCTCTGTTTTTTTATATGAATGTGCTCAGTTTTGGGAGAGGAAAGGGGGAAGAAAGGGGAAAATGTGTATCACACATGGGCCCGCCTTGACGGCTGCTAATGGATGCAAAACGGCCATCCACCCTATCGTTTTTTGTCGCTTATACCAAACACAAAACATGGTTGATCCCTTCCCCACAACCAAACATGAAGATGAGATCATCCCATCCCAGAAAACTGGGGCGACACCGTTCTGCCCCACCTCATCCCAAAACAAATGCAACCTTACTAATTGAATGCCAGTGATATGTTTTATGAACAAAATGATGTTTCGGGCCGTTTAGGCAGCACCTTTACTAAATCAGCACCAGTGCTATGTGATATGAACACAATGGTAGAATTGCTTTTGCTAAACTTATGATTCTGTGATGCATTATCCTTTCATGTAGCTTTTCTCATACTCTTTTTTGTTGGAACCAAATTTTGTTGAGGTTTTCCCCTTTTTTTCTTTCTAGTGCCATTTTGTGATATCTTCAGTCAAACTTTGGTCATTTATGAATGTTTAGAATGAATGCACGAAAATGTTATAGGTAGATTCAACTTGAAATTACTTCCACTGCATTGAAGTTTTAGTAGGTTACAAATCAGTGGACATAGCTGATGTCTTTAGGCACCGTGATTGTGTCATATGTGTGCTGCTTTAATGATTGGAGTAGTTAGCTGAATTGCCTTGTTGTATGAGCTACTCTTTTGAGTTTTGACTGATTGTTATCCATATCAAACTCACATTGTACAGGTACCTCCCTCCTGAGATTGGTTCACTCAGGAAGCTCCAAGAGCTTGACCTCTCTTTCAACAAACTGAAGAACTTGCCTAACTGTATAATTGAGTTGAGTGCGCTGAAGTTCCTCAAAGTGACCAATAATAAGTTGGTGGATGTACCCTCAGGAATCTCCTCTTTGAGATGTCTTGAAAGCCTTGACTTATCAAACAACAGATTGACTTCTCTTGGTTCAGTTAAACTTATTTCTATGCTTACGCTGCAGTATTTAAACCTTCAGGTATTTTGTCTATCTATGCCCCTTCTTATGAGTAAAATACATGTTTCTTCTTTATTTTCTACATTCTAATTGTTCTAACATCTGTTCCGTCTATACAAGTGAATTTGCTATATTTGTTGTATGTGGTTCAATGTAGCAATATGTATCCATTTTAATCTGTTGAAAATTTAAGGGCAGATGTGTTAAAGGAGGTATTTAGCCACAAAAATAAAGCATGTGTTGATTTTATGGGGAGCAGGAGGGGGACTTGTTTTGTGCTAATGATGTTATACTTATCACCGTTGGTGCTATTTATTTTATATTGTGGAATGCTGTTTTGACAAATCTAAATATCATACATTGACATTTTGTTTTCTCTTTCAAGTTTAATAGGCTCTCCCATTCCTATGTAATTCCTTCATGGATCTGCTGTGATATGAGGGGAAACGTTGAAAATGCTATGAAGGGTTGGAAGCAGTACACAGGTGTAGCAGACATGAATAGTTTAACAGAATCTAGTACTTCAAGTCGTGCTTGCGACAGTGCCCTTTTATTACAACCAGAAGCTTCCCCAAATTTGAAACACCATGCCCCACAAAAAATGAAGAAGGGCTGGAGGAGACGGGATTGCCTGCAACAACGAGCTCGCCAGGAGCGTCTGGAGTCAAGCAGGAGCAAGCTCAGTGAAAAATACATAGATGAAATGGCTGTGACCATGGCTGAAGATGAATGCCCTTCTAGTTTGCATGATATGGAAAACAAGCTAGGCATCAGAACAATTGACGAAGAAACCTCAGTACAGGATTCGTTGAAAGAAACGAGTTCTATATCTGAAGATGTATCTTCAATAGTCGATGATGACTTGGATGGGCTTACAAAGGATAGTGGCATGATGGTACAGGATCACTATGACGAGGAGAAACCTGGATTCAATATGAGAGGTTATGATGATGACAATTCTTGTATCAGTGGGGAGCCTGCTTGTTTCAGCAGAGGCAGGATCTGCAGCGTTGAAAATGAACTAGATGATACTGCTTCATCTGCCAATGATGTTGGTGAGATTGCTCGTGAGAATGTTTCAGTGACATCCAAGTTCGCTTTAAAATCTAAAAGGCACCCTGATATGGACAGCAATCCTAAACCAAGCAAATGCCCTCGACCAATTGATGAACGCTCAAAACTTTCATATAAATACAGTGTGGAATCATTTTGCAGCATAAATGACCATCTACCAGATGGTTTTTATGACGCAGGCCGAGATATGCCCTTCATGTCATTAGAGGAGTATGAAAGGAGTCAAGGGCTGTATGCACGGGAGGTTATTCTCTTGGACAGGTTAGTGGCTATTCCTATCCATTGGTCCGTCTATATTCTTTTTCCATACTGTATGTTCTAATATTCTTTTGTTTTTCTTAGAGAACAAGATGAAGAATTGGATACAATTGCCTCTTCAGCACAATTGCTGCTATCTAGTTTGACAAGGCCAAGCTCTTTTGAAATGGAAGAAGATGCAGGCCATGATCTACTGAGGGCATCAGTCCTCGCTTTGTTTGTTTCTGACTGCTTTGGTGGTTGTGACCGAAGCGCTTCTCTTGGGAGAACACGGAGGGCTATTGTTAGCTTGAGGAAGGAGCAGCCTTTTGTTTGTACTTGTTCTGCTGGGAACTTAGGCGACAACAATGAAGCTTCTAAGGAGACCAATACTCTTTCTGGGCACTTTGATTTTACTGGTCTGTGTAATAGATCAATACATCTCATCAAGGAAAGGAGAAATTCGGGTATTGTACCTATAGGTTCACTGCAATTTGGTGTCTGTAGGCACCGAGCTGTCCTAATGAAGGTAGTTCCCCTGTTCCCTGTACCAACTTTCGTTTTGTGTTTGTACTTAGACATTCTGTATTTGCACTTTGTAGTTTGAGCACTCTAACCATATGCTTTGTGCCTCTGCAGTATTTGTGCGACCGAGCGGACCCTCCTATTCCTTGTGAGCTTGTGAGGGGCCATCTTGACTATACACCTCATGCTTGGAACATTGTTCCTGTTAGAAAGGGGAATGGCTGGGTAAGGATGATTGTTGATGCTTGTTACCCCACCAACATAAAGGAAGAGACAGATCCAGAGTACTTTTGCAGGTGAGTAGTTTGTGATCTTATTTTCCTGTACTCTTTGTACGCAGAAATCATTGTCGCTTCCCTTGTTTTCCATTCTTTTTCCCTGTTGTATTTACATGGAGAGCACCTTCAATAAGAAATGCACTATGTGCAGCTGTCTGTCTGCCTGTACAGTTTTCATTTAGAAATTTATAGCAGCTAAGAAAATATTGTCACTTTGTAGCAGGGACTGAGCCCATTTTCATATTTTCAATTCTTGATTTGGTTATTGCTGGTAGATACTCTTTTAATCCTTTATTATTTTGTTCACCTGATGGTAGGGGATCTTGTCTGCTGATCTAGTGTTGCATGCACATTAGTCTTGCTGTTTCAGGGAGGCGCTGACACAAGTATTTCATGCTACATACTGTTAGTTTCTGAATCGAAGATCATCATCTTATGTTTGATTAACCTATTATCTCCGTGCTGTTTCAGGTATGTACCGCTCAGTCGACTTCGAATTGCACTTGATGATGAGGGCTATACTCCTCGGTGTTCCTTCCCATCTGTCTCATCATGCAAAGAAATTGAAGTTACAGCTTCTAGTTCTGTCTATCACTGTAAAATTGGTGCTGTTGATGCTGCCGCAAAGGTTTTTGTCCTCCTTTTATTCTTTGTGCCTTCTTTGTGGTATGTTTTGGTGTAGTTACTTGACTCTGTTGTCAATTGCAGATACGATATCTGGATACTCGCAGTGCCTCAAATGATGAAGTTAAACTTTTTGAATACAAGCTTCTGGGGGAAGTAAGAATGCTGGGTGCATTAAGGAAGCACAGATCCATAGTGGACATATATGGACACCAACTTTCATCTAAATGGGTTCAAGTCGATGGTGATAAAGAATATAGGATATTGCAATCTATAATTTTAATGGAATATGTAAACGGAGGTTCTCTTAAGGTAAAATCATTTATCATGTTCATGACTTTTTCCTTTATTGTTTCAGCATCAGTTCAGGTGTTCATTTTTGGTACTGTACCTGTTAATTTCTCATCAGGGATATTTGACAAAGCTACTGAAGGAGGGCAAGAAGTGTGTGCCCATTGATCTTGCAGTTTACATTGCTCGGGAAGTTGCTTGTGCATTGTTGGAGATGCACAAGAAGCTAATTATTCACAGGGACATAAAAAGCGAGAATGTTTTGGTTGATCTAGATTCCAAGAGGAATGCCAGTGCACCTGTTGTCAAACTCTCTGATTTTGACAGATCCGTTCCTTTGCATTCTTTATCTCATACATGTTGTATATCTCACCTTGGTACACACCCACCCAACGTTTGTGTTGGAACACCTTGTTGGATGGCTCCAGAGATTGTTAAGGCCATGCATGAAAAACACCACTATGGACTGGTAAGAATTTGTTAGATAATTATGGATTTTTGGTTTTGTTGTCTATTCAGTATATTTGTCCAGTTATTGTGCATGCTTGTTGGTGAGTTTGGTGGTTATTTTGTTCTCAGCAACCTGCATTGTGAAATAATGTATGCTTTTGTTAATTATACACCAATGTTTTGAATGTGGCCTGTATTTTAAATATGTTCTTATCTGGGAATCAATTATCTTGCAGTAACAAATTTAGCCCTGATCTTGTGGAGACGTATTCATACTTGAAACATTACTCTGACCACTGTAACTATCATGCAATCTGTGTGAATGCATGTATGTTGGATTCACATTGCAATCCATTTCAGTTTAGTAAATTGAGATCCATTTGAACTGAAGAATACCAAACATCCACAGATCACCCTGAAACCAACCAAATCCCTAGGAGGTTCATTTGGCTGATTAGATGTTTCTTGGATGCAGGAAGTAGATATCTGGTCATTTGGATGTTTTCTATTGGAGATGCTTACGCTTCGGATGCCTTACCAGGGACTTCCTGACCCTGAAATATATGATCTGATACTGGTAAGACCTTTCATATCAGAAGCAAAGTACTGTTTTTCTAGTTGCTCTAGTGGGTTCATATTATGAATGTATAACCATCTTCCTAACCCTGTCCCTTCAGAGGAAGAAACAGAGGCCAAGGCTAACTCAGGAATTAGAAGCATTCTGGACAATCGATGAGCCAGCTACGAGGCTGAAGTTAGGGATCACATCTGATGCTCATGCAGATAAACTGAGACATCTGATAGATCTCTTCTACCAGTGTACCAGAGGACATGCATCCAAGCGGCCCAAAGCTGAGCAAATCTACAACTCACTGTGCTCCTTGCCCACATGTTACGACATGAGGTGAACATTTGGACGCTGAATGAACGAGAACCTTGGTGGTGAAGTCGTGACCGGCATTGGAAAGCGCAGGGGAAGGTCAAGGCAGGTGGTTTCTGCAGGCATGACATCTGGCCAGTGGCCAGCCTCAGAGGTTTGATGCTCTAACCGACCTTTTCACCGCTCTCAGCGAGCTGGTCTTCAGGTGCGGCCAGGCAGAACATGAGAAGTGGGACCAAGGCCAGTGGCTTTGGTCGCCAGAGCTCCTCCTGAGTCGGACGGTTTGTAGCGGCATCTGGGTTCACTTGTAGTCATCTGGTTATGTATGTGTGTTTGTGTAATCCCATCCCTATTTTCCCCTTCTCATTGTTGCCGTCATCACTTGATGGGGGTTTAAGTTATCAATTTAGGTCATTGGTGCCACAAGGCATTTGTCTGCTAGACCGCTGCATTTGCTTCTGTACGTGAATTGTATTCTTTTAGAAAAACTGAGTCCATCAGCGACTGTTGTCCGTGTACTTGTAACAACAATTGATGACATCTGATTTGTGTTTTCGCGAGGTTATCTATTCATTTATGCTGATTTCACCAGCCATTTTTGTGCATGAGCTCTTGGGAAACCTGTATCGTGTACAATTCTCGACAGTCAGAGACTGCCAAACAATTTGACTGCTGGTTCTTCGTCTTGTGCACAGTAATAGAGTATCGTGTCGTGATAACATTTTCACTGTTCGTCGTGTTTAAACCGTTGTTGCCTTTGGCAGCTTCCAAAGGTAAATGTCCCCTTTGGCATCTTCTAAAGGTGAATGTGTTATGTGACCCGGGCTATCCTCGATCTCCTGCTGATCGTCGTAGCATACTGCACTGGATCTGGAAAACTTGGCTTTGGCTTCTATATTATTACTCCAACCTAGCAACCTTCCCTACACATTGTTGTTTGTTTGGTTGAATATTTTAAGTAAGGCACTAGGATATGTTTGACTATCCACTTCTACAGGTCTTCTACTACTACTACTACTACTACTTCTGGTCTTACGTGCACTTGTAATAATTGTCTCTAACGATTTGTTAGCCAATGAGCAACTGAGATGCCTAGATTCTAAAATAAAACACCGTTTATAAGTCGGGCGTTTGGGGGGGTTCTCGAGACGGAATTTGTTTGCGGGCGAGGACAGGGCGGGGCGCGCAGTTAATTCCCGCGGCGGCAGCGGAAGGGCGCCGAGGCCACGTTCGCCGTCTCCGCGCGACGCGCCGCTGCGTGCATGTGCCTCCCCGCGTTTGACCCGGCGCTGATTGGCCGCCCGCGCTGGCAGTTCGCCGGCCTCGGAATCGGATCCGCCCTTCGGGTCAGCGACAGCGCGGGGATTGTTTACGCACGGGCGCCGCGCCACCTCAGGCCGGCAGCCGTCCCCATGTGAACCCCGGCCCAACCCGGCCGGTCTCTGATGGCTCTCTGCCCGGCGATCCGTCGGCAAGTCTATATAAGCAGCGGCGGGGTGGACATGTGGTGTGTTGAGATTGAGAGCTGATGAGCGTGAGAGAGTTGAGTGCCCAAGAGAAAGGGTGAAGCTGCCAGCATGATCTAACAACGGCATTGCGTTGCTCCTCGTGTAGCGCCGGCGCCTGTGCTTTGTCTCCACGGAGAAGACAGCAGCAGCTTGGCTTAGCTCTGGTTTTCCACCCATGGTGTGGGTTGCTGCGTGAGGCGGGCCTGCGAGTGATGGTTAGATCATGCTGTGACAGTTTCACTCTTTCCCTTTGGGCACATTGATCCCAAGTGCAGTGCAGACAGTCACAACCAACGGCAATCAGGTGCGCTGCGCGTACGTACTCCCACTCCCACACCCTCGCCTCTCTTTCTCCCTCCTGTCGATCTGCAACCGTGAACAGGCAGGCACACAGCTAGCACACTCGTACACAAAACAAATACTAACAGTTGCCACTCTCTGCATCAGCAAAATCTTGTACTCTATCCGTGTAGAAAAAGGAGTCGTTTTAGATAAGGTTTTAGTCTAACATTGAGAATATAAATCATGAATAACTTTCAAATTGTTGAGTTTGGAAATATAAAAACTATATAAATAGATTTGTATTTAAATATACTTTTAAATATAATAACTTTCAATAAATATGTTTATAGAAATATAAAGTCAAAATCACGCTTTAAAGACCGTGTCATTGTCCTGAACGGCTTTCAAATCCTACACGGAGGGAGTATACTCTTTCATGCTCTTTTTTACACACTACGGTTGCTCTCTGCAGCCACTGAATGTTGGTCTCGTAACAAGAAAAATGGCACGGTAGAACCCTCCACAAGGAAGAAATATGCTTAGCAGTTGCAATGACGTTGTCACTCTCACTCGTCTGATCCATGGACCTACGTTTTTGCAATGATGTTTATTGGCATTGATGGACTCGTATGGTTTCTTTGGAGGGATTTTTTTTTTTTTTTTTTTTTTTTTTTTTTTTTTTTTTTTATAGGCAACAAAAAGGTCCTGCATTGAATCATGATCCACAGAGGAGTTAGGACAACTGAACTGATTGGGATGGAATGTGTGGTCAAGAATCCTTAACTACGCAGGTTTTAGTCCTTCTTAATTTGAATTCAGGTGCTCTTTTTTATTTCTTATTATCTTACTGAAAAACGTCTAGTTGCTCTGCAGTCTAGATCTTGTTTTTACTCTTTTACATAATTATTAATTAATTACCAATTACAGTGAGAGCTGAATGTCACTTGTCCAATAGAGATTAAGAAACTAGAAAATTTTCTAGTATAGTGTTTGGATGGAATATAGGGAAAAGAAGAAGAAGAATATAAGAGGGATAGCCACAAGGCCAGGGAGGGAGGTTGGATCTCATGTCACATTTGCTCAAAAGTTTCTACGGATGGAGGCATGGAGATACTAGGAGTTATGTAGGATTTCACATTTCAGTATGGTCACTTCCTTGGTCCAACTTCCAAAGGGTTACACATAGGACAGATTCATATAGAGTTCTGCTCTAATCCTACAAAAATCCTTCGTGCATCCGTTGTTCCAAAAGGAACCAAAGCAAGCCTGCAACCGGCGAAGCACGTCGTGTGAATTTGTGTTTGTTGGACTACAGAGATTGTCCACGACAAAAGTTTCTGCTTCACGATGACTCCAGCTTATTCTGCTTGAGAAACTCGAGGTCCTTGAGCTGCCGCTGCTGCACTTCCTTGGACACGGTCCTCCCGTCCCGCTTCCTCTCGCCGGAGGCCACCTGCTTGGCCATGGACGCCACCATCCTCTCCACCGCCGGCCTCCCGACGGAGGGGAAGACCGCGTTCAGCATCGTCCGGAGAAGCTTCTCGTCCTCTTCCTCCACCATGTCCTGCCCGAAGCAGCAGACGTAGATGGCTTCCAGCGCCTTCTCCGCCCGCGTCTCCATCGGTATCTGCGGAGCTGGAGCCTTGAGCTTCGCCCTTTTCTGCATCATCATCATATCAATCTTGTCCCTCTGAGAGATTCCAAACACAAACAGAGATAGCAGGATGATGATGCTGTCGTGAGTCACATTACCTCCTTTGCCGCCCTCATCATGTCGATGAACGTCTCCTCCTCGAACTCGATATCGTTGGAGATGCGGAGGCGCGCCACGCCTTCCAAGATCTCCTCTGTTTTGAGCAGCCCGGCGCCAATGGCGGCCAGCCAGCAGCACAGCAGAACGTAGAAGGGATCTCCCGGCTGCCCAATGAAACGACGCGACGAAACGATTATTTCTCATTCCATTCCATTCCATGAAGAGGTAACCAGAGCGAGCAAAGGAGAAAGGTAGTAGGTTATAACCTTCCCGCGGCGTTGGTTGAAGTCGTAGAAGGCCTTGGAGTCCATGACGGTGCACTTCTTGCTGACGCGGCGGCGGAACTCGGCGAAGTCGATGATGTCCCCGCCGACGCCGCCCTCGTCGCTGAGGATGCGCGCCACGAGGCCCACGATGGGGAGGGCGCCGATGAGCCGGCCCGCGATGGCCGCCGGCGAGTTGGGGTTCGGCTCCATGTACGCTACGACGGCGGCTCCGTAGCGCCGGCGGCACCGGGGGCGGCCGTGGTGGGCCGCGGGGCGGCGGTGGCACGGGAGGAACGGCGCGCTGAGAGCGAGCTTGTGGGCGACGGGTAGCGCCCCCATGCCTGCCCACCCGCCGATGGGGTTGACACGCCTTACGTGTGGTTGCCGCGGCGCGCCGCTTATCCGCTCATGGCCGGACGAGCCTGTTTAGAGCTTGGATTTTGGACTCTGATGATGAAGGCGGCCGGGCCGGGCGGCTGTGGCAACCGCGTCAGCCCTGCTCGGGTAGTGGTACGGAACTTTCCGGTGCCCGCGCCTCGAATCGACGGGGTTGCCGTCTTCCGGAGCACCTCGCAACCTTGCCTCGCCGTCCGGCAGCACTCCGTCCGCCACCCTGGCGTGCGCGGCCGAATGGATGTTGGGGATAGGATAGAGGACAGACAGGATTGAGTTGATGATAAACGCAGGCTAACTGGGCTTGGGCTACATTATTGTCAGGTCAGCCGCTGGCCCGCTGCCGCGAAGGCCCAGCCATCCAATCCAATCCAATAATGCCATTGCAAAGGGGGGAGATACGGCCTCCTTTCCCTCCCTTTCTTGTCGGTGTCAGCCTGTCGGGCTTCCGGCTGCTGGCTCAAGTTATGACTCAACTCAAATTTGGTTGAGCTAAATTCTATAGTTAAATTATTGTGAGAGATAAAATTTAGCTAGGTTGAATTCTATAGGTTAAATTAATGTACGAAAAAAATATAAGTTTGAGGCTGAAAATAAACTAAACCTAGCTCAAGCGCGCGGACAAATGTCTCACACAATGCTATCATCCGGTCATCCATCCTCAGCTCACGTGTGGTTCGCGTGGGTGTGTGTCAACTATCAAGCGATGGCCAGTCCACACGACACGTTACCCTCGCCACTGATTGCAATCATATCATAATACGGTAGTACAACACCGTGTTACTGTTCGATCCGTAATATGGTAGTACAACTCGCTCGCGGCACGGTGCATCCATCTATCAGTGTCGAGACTTTGGTACCGCAACTGGCGAAGGTCGACAATATCGCCCTTTCAGGGGGTGTTTAGGTGGTGAAAAAAAAAAAAGTGAAAAGTACGCTGTATCATTTTCATTTGTATTTAATAACTCTTGTTCAATTATAGGTTCAAGTAGATTTAAAAAATTCATCTCGAGCTAGCCAGGACAAAAAGTATAAACATGCAACAAGCTGCTACTTCATTTAGTGCTCTATGCGGACAGAAAGTATAATTGATGTGATAGGAAATAGTGCCAAATTTTAGGCAACTAAACAGGGCCTCAGTGATCGACCGTGACCAGTGACCCATGTAATCTAAAATATAATTTTAGCATAATGTGGTAATTTTGTATTTTAAGTTTGACAAATTTAATTTATATTGACATAAAAAATTGATAATTTATAATTATTTTTATAGAAACAGAAGAACAAAGATTTATAACATAACATAAAGAGAAATAATAAATCATAAAAGTAACGATTTATATAGAAAAAATGAATAAAAAAGATACTCAAATGATATTGTTGAACCGTCCTCGTCATACTATCATTTTCTAAGCGGTTCTATTGCAACGAGGGATCATTTATATAAGGTTATTGCACACTGTGACGTGGTCCAGAGGGAACAGGTTTCGAGTCAACCTAGCTGCTCCAACATTATTACTACCATAAAAGGAGCGTCGGCTCCTCGGCTCGCTCCAAATTCCCTCGGCGATCAGATCTTTGATTGTACGGCCCAACTTATTTGAAACCAATTCCATCAAAAACAGCTTCTCACAATTTCAAAAAGAAAGTAGCTTCTTACACTTTTTCTATAGCTTTTTCCTCGCTTCTTCTTTGCCCTCGGCCATCAGATCTTCGATCGTACGACCCAAATTATTTAAAGCGGATTCCACCAAAAATAGTTTCTCACAGATTCAAAAAAAAAGTAGCTTCTCACACTTTTTTATAGCTTCTTCCCGCTTCTCCTTTGATTCGCGGCTTCTCTTCGAATCTAACTTATCAAATATATATGAGCAAATCATTTCCATGATCCTGAAAAAGTTCGACTTAATTTTTTTTTCTCTTTTTCATCAAACTTTATTATTCCATCCTAAATCGAATTTCGCTTAGTTTCTTTGCCCTTTTCGTCAGACCAAAGTACTTTAAAAAAATCATATAACTCTTCAATACGACATCACATGACGATATTTTTATCTGAAAATTTAAGATCGCCCAAAACGAAAATCTCTTAGTTTCTTGCCCCTTCCGGCTAGACCAAAATAATTTAAAGAATCATAGCTCTTCAATGCGACATCAGATGAAGATGATTTTTATATGAAAGTTGTAGTTCAGTGGCTTCTTTTTTGAATCTAACTAATCAAATATATATGAGCAAATTATTTCCTTAATCCTGAAAAAAGTTCGATTTAATTTCTTTGCTCATTTTCATTCAAACTTTGCTATTTCACCCTAAAACAAATTTCGCTTAGTTTCTTTGCCCTTTTCGTCAGACCAAAGTTTTTTAAAAAATCATATAACTCTTCAATACGACATCAGATGACGATGATTTTTATGTGATAATTTAAGATCGCCCAAAATGAAAATTGCTTAGTTTCTTGGCCCTTCCGGCCAGAACAAAATAATTTAAAAAATCATAGCTGTTCAATGCGACATCGGATGGAGATGATTTTTATATGAAAATTTTAGAAAATTTCAGCTTAATTTCTTTGCCCTATTTTCACCGATCTTTACTATTTCACCCTAAAATGAAATCGCTTAGTTCCTTTGTCCTTTCCGCCAAACCACAGTCCATTGAAAAATCACAACACTCCAATGTCAGATCAAAATAATTTGAAAAATCATAGCTCTTCAATGCGACTGATTTTTATATGAAATTGTAAAAAATTTTGACTTAATTTCTTTGACCTTTTTCCAACGAACAAACCAAACTACATTGAAAAATCATAACTCTCCAATGCCAGACCAAAATAATTTGAAAAATCATAACTCCTCGATGTGACATCGGATAAAAATGATTTTTATATGAAAATTGTAAAAAATTCCGATTTAATTTCTTTGCCCTATTCCATCCAACTTTGCTATTTTACCTTAAAACAAAATTCACTTAGTTTCTTTGCCCTTTCCGCCAGGTCAAAGTATACTGGAAAAATCATAACTCTTCAATGCGATGTTAGATGATGATGATTTTTATGTGAAAATTTTAGATCGTTCAAAATAATTTCTTTGCCCTTTTCTTCATCAAACTTTCCTATTTCACCCTACAACGAAATTCGCTTAGTTTTTTTTCCTTTCCGCTAGACCAAAGTACTTTGAACAATCATAACTCTTTAATGCGACATCGGATGATGATGATTTTTATGTAAAAATTTTACATCGCCCAAAACGAAATTCTCTTAGTTTCTTGGCCTTTCAGGCCAGACCAAATAATCAAAGCTCTTCAACGCGACATCGGATGAAGATGATTTTTATGTGAAAATTTTACTATTGTCCATAACGAATTCTCTTGGTTTCTTGGCCCTTCTAGCCATACTAAATAATCAAAACTCTTCAACGTGACATCGGATGAAGATGCTTTTTATATGGAAATTGTAGATCTCGACGAGATCTACTACTTTATAGTTTCAAATTTTTCCATTTGAGGAAGTTCCGGTGCTAAAAACATTAATATAGACCAAAATACTGGTCGTGCGACCTAAATCATTTGAATCAGATTCTATCGAAAACAGCTTCTCACGCTTTTCTACAGCTTTTTTTCCGCTTTTTCTTTGCTTCGTGGCTTCTCTTCTGAATCTGACAAATTAAATATATATGAGCAAATTGTTTCCTTGATCCTGAAAAAAGTTCAACTTAATTTATTTGCCCTCTTTTCACGAGCTTTACTATTTCACCCTAAAACGAAATGTGCTTAGTTTCTTTGCCCTTCCGGCCAGACCAAAGTACCTTGAGAAATCATAACTCTTCAATGCGACATCCGATAACGATGATTTTTATGTAAAAATTTTAGATCGCCAAGTTCTCTTAGTTTGTTGGCCCTTCCGACTAGTCCAAAATAATTTACAAAATCGTTGCTTTTTAATGCGACATCGGATGAAGATAATTTTTATATGAAAATTGTAAATCATATAAAAATCATCTTCATCCGATGTCCTATTAAACAGTTATGATTTTTCGAAATATTTTAGTCTTAATTATTTACTTTAAAAAATATCTTGTGATCATCTGGACGCGCGCGAGGGCGCGCGCCTTTTACTAGTCTTCCGAGCAAGGCGTCAGCAGGCCTGATGCTGCCAACCGATGCCCTTGAGCTCCAGTCGAAAGCTAATCTATTCTGATGGACTTATTCTATTTAATAGCAATTGAACAAGAGAGAGCAGGATTTTTGAGCTCTCATCAGAATCCTGGTGGGATTTTACCGTTTAGGAGGAGGAGGAGGATTCTTACGAAGAATCTGCTCCAATAAACAAGGCCAAACTGCCCTTGAAGCAGCACACGCGCGCGCTCTAGCTCCGAAGAAGAGGTTCACATTCCTTTTTCTTAAGGAAAAGGCAAAATAGTCATTTTCGTCTCTAAATTATTGCCCAAGGCTCAGTTTCGTCCCTGAACTTTCAAACCGTCCACTTTAGTCCTTAAACAATGGATTTGCGGCTCAATCTCGTCCATCCCGCTTCATGGCTCGCCACATGGCCAGCAGTAGATGCGAAATGTCGTTCATACCCCTCGTTCCCCCCTTTATAGGCCAGGCTGACGGCATTTCCCTCTCCCATGGGGTATATTGATTTTACTATTTTCCCTCATTGCATTTTATTTATTTTATTTTGATGGTACTGAACCTGGTCTGTATTGTATATACGTAGACTTAAATGTTTACCTAAATTGAATTTGATGTTATTCAATACATACCAGGTTAATGTCATTAAAATAGAATAAATAAAGTGAAACAAGGACGAAATATTTAAATCAGTAAACATCTGAGTGTTATAGTAGTGGACGTTTCTTATAACAACGTTATTAAAGTAATTTTTTGTCTAGTAAAAATATGGAAGGGAATTGGCGTCAGTCTGGCCGGCAGGCGACGGGTAAAGGAGGAGGGAGCGAGGGGCATGATCGACATTTCGCATCTACTGCTAGCCATGTGGCGAGCCATGAAGTGGGGTGAATGAAATTGAGCTGCAAATCCATTGTTTAAGGACTAAAGTGGACGATTTAAAAGTTCAGAGACCAAACTGAGCCTTGAGTAATAGTTTAGGGACGAAAATGACTATTTTGCCTAAGGGAAAAAAAAGAAACTCTTCTTCGTTAGACCACACGAGAGTTAAAGGGTAAGAGCATATGAGAGTTTATCAACTTATTAGAATCAAGTCTATCAACTAGTCTAATCTATCTAGAAAGGTAACTGTCGTACAAAACATGCACGAGTGAAAGTTAATAAGTATGAACAAGATAAGTATGAACAAGAGTTAGAGAGGACAAAACTTACACAAAAATCCTCTCATTTCCAACCCCCACCAAAAACATTCGCAATCCTAGCCAAAGGTTTATCTACGTGTAGCTAAACTCCGGTGTGCAAGAAATATAGATCCACATTCATAAAATCAGTCTATTTTATTCATTCGTCACCAAGTCAATCCCTCAGACAATAAAACTTGAGCACAAATAAGTTTGCCAAACTATCCATATATTTGGTATTCTTATATGTGATTGTACACATATCTCTTACGTCCAACAATATACTCCGTACGATGTTTTGGCTTTTTTAGCTGTATTAATTTTGTTATATCTAGATATATAAGTATGTTTAGACATATAATCAAATTAATATATCTTGAAAACCGAAACTTCTTTTAACTTTGAACGAATACCTTTGCAAGTGAATGGAGATTTTGTTAACAACTATCCACCGAAGAAATCGTGCTGAGAAAGGTGCAAAAGGCTGCCAATAATTGAAAAGAGGTATCGAGGATCCTCTACGTGGAGGTACGATGATTCATCTCAGCTTGTTATTTTGTTTCATGAAACATAGCAGTGTTATTTTCATACATTACATTATTATTAGTACATTTTGAACTAAACGTTACCATTTAAAAAGGAAAGGAGGTTGAAGATCACGGATTCGTTGACAAATCATTTTTTAATAATTGTTTTGTTCCTACGAAAATAAAATGAAGCTGTGAAATTTCAACATAATTTCTATGAAATCCCATCGTATGGGTTACCATTAACCAACTACGAGACAACAGAATAAAATGGAAGTTGAACTGTTTTCACCGGGTACATTTGTGATGCTTTATAGTAAAAAAGGTTGAAGCTGATTTTAACAAATAAGAGTTAAAAAAAAGGAGAAAAACTTGACTTTCCGTTCAGAGATACATACAAACAAGTTATGTCAAATTAAAAAAATAAAGAATATAGTTTGAAAAATAACTGAAGTTATCACCCAACTCCTTGGTAACGATTGCACATATGGTGTCCAGATTTTTTTGAGTCTATCTAGCCCGCAACTGATGTTGCAGCTCAATTTTGTCCTCTCATTGCTCATCTTCCTCCTTGCCACTACTGCGGCCACGGGGGCCGCCTTCTTCCCTCCTCCTCCCGCCACGGCGAGCTCTGGCCATACCGCCCCCGCCCTAATTTGGTCCGGCCCCCCTACTACCGTCGCTAGAGCTTGAAAACCACTCTTGACCGTTCTTATAGTTTCGCCGACCTACCTCTGTGCTCCTACTAAGGTTGTTAGACTTGAAGAAAAAGAGGAGAGGCTGAATTTAGAAAAGAACAGGGAAGAGAAAGGCTCTGTTCGGCTGGCTGGTCCAGCCAGCCATTTAACAGTGTTTTTCTCTCAGAACAATCAGCCAGCCAGCCGTACCGTACCTGCCAGCCGAACAGAGTGAAAATCATGCGTGCTTAGCCGGCAACACAACCGATTGTTGTTTAGCCTTTTTCATCCTTTTTTAATCTTTTTCTGAATTCATGAATGATAACTATTACGATACCAGTGTGCCATAAACCTATCCTTCGCAGAGAATCCGCACTACCAAAGACACATAGGTTCAGACGTTTGGAAATGTGTCATCACACTAACAGCAGCAGTCCAAATCCAACCTGTTCACCATCCTAAACAAAAACACCAAAAGCCAAGCAGGCCTGATCCATCCTCATCGACCCCCATTAACCCTGTCCCACGTTCCCCGCTCCGCTGGCTACGTTCACCGCGCCAATGGCCTCCCACCCCGCAATCCCATCCAGGTTCACGCCCACCCCGCCTCCCCTCTCGCCTTTTCTTAATCAAATCACCCACGCAGCCAGCCCGCAGCCACTGCGAAGCTCCGGTGGTGGCCGCCAATTTACGAAACCAAACAAAACGCACGCGCAATATATAAAGAGGAGACCGAGGTCCGGTGGTGGCAGCAGAGGCAGAGGTGGACGAGGCGCGCCACCGGCCGAGCTGAATCGAGCAGCACGACTGCAGCAGCAGCAGCCAGCAGCCACCTTGCCATGGCGACGCAGGCCGCTTTCCTCGCGGGGCTCTCGCAGCTCGCCGCGCAGCCGGGCCGCGACCGCGCCGTGGCGGTGGCGCCGGCGCGGGTGGCCGTTGCGGCGGTGGGTAGCGCCAAGGTGGGCGCGCGGGTGGGCGTGAGCGTGAAGGCGGGGACCGCCGAGGCGGCGCCCGTGGTGGCGCGCCGCGCGGTGCGGTGCCGCGCCAGCCTGATCGAGCCCGACGGCGGGCGGCTGGTGGACCTGGTGGCGCCCGAGGAGGGCGGGCGGCGTGCGGCGCTGCGGCGGGAGGCGGCGGAGCTGCCACACCGGCTGCGCCTCGGCCGCGTCGACAAGGAATGGGTCCACGTCCTCAGCGAAGGGTGGGCGAGCCCGCTTCGGGGGTTCATGCGCGAGGATGAGTTCCTCCAAACACTTCATTTCAACGCCATCCGCGGCCAGGATGGCAGGATGGTCAACATGTCCGTCCCCATCGTGCTCTCCCTCGGGGACGCGCAGCGAAGGGCCATCCAGGCCGACGGCGCCACGCGCGTCGCGCTCGTCGACGAGCGCGACCGCCCCATCGCCGTCCTCAGCGAGTAAGACAAACCGATTCCCCCCTTTGTTGTTTGTTTCTTAGGTGTCCTGTCTGTTCCTATGCCTGTATCTGTATGCATTGGTAGTTGAAGATGATTGAATAGAACGTGTTAGGATCTTATGATTGCGCAAAAGAAATAATTGCTGCTAGTTGCAAATTGGGTTTGGAATTGTGAGCCTGTGCTTCTGGTTAATTAGGTTCATGAATAACCTCTTTAGCTACACACATACATGGATTCAAAGCGTACATGTCTTCCCGCTTTCAACAGGTGCAGAGCTTTACCCTCAACAATGTGTAGGCGCCTTCTATGATGTTACTATGTCAGTACTGATTCTGTTACCAGTCATTTACTGAATAATATGTAACTTGGTAATGTAGAGCTAACTGTTCTAAGGTGAAATTTCTATCAAGTAGAATCATCTCACGGTCAACATATTTTTATAGGTCGGGCTTTCCTCTTTTGTCAGTTCTACTATTACAGCGAGAAATAGTGTCATACTATATATCACCCAAGTTGTCGTTATCACCCAAGTCGCAGTTGGCGTAGGCCAATAGACATACTCTTGGACCTCAGGACTCGCTGTATTATTCTAAATCGTAGTTCACTTCTGCTAGTAGATATTGTGTTTCACATTTTCGCCGCGTCCCAGTATTATAGGTATATTCATTTTAAGTGTCATGTGATAATTTAGTTCATCCTTGTTCACAAACTACTAAAGGTGCAAAATCATTGGAAAGGAAAAGAGGTAAATAGAATGTCAGCGTTACAGTTATAGCTATTAAATGTGTATGGTGACGTAATAACATCAACCATGTACGTCACTGTGCCTCTGTAATCTCAGGTCACGTGAAAAATACACGGGTACTTATCTGATTCCTAATGAACATAATGTTGTTGTTGTTAATCGTATTGCATAACTTGTTGATATGACACAAGTATCAGATTCTTTTCACTCCCTGCTGTAACACCCTTTTCTCATTTTTCACAAATGTCCCTGAGCATGTATTTCATTAAGAGAAGGGAAACTTACAACACCATGATCTTAGCAAACCTAATACTCTTTCATCTCTTTTGCAGCATTGAGATCTATAAGCATAATAAAGAAGAAAGAATAGCACGGACATGGGGGACAACTGCACCTGGATTACCTTATGTCGAGGAGGCAATTACCAATGCTGGTGACTGGTTGATTGGTGGGGACTTGGAGGTTATAGAACCAATCAAGTACAACGATGGTCTAGATCAGTATCGCCTGTCTCCAGCACAGCTGCGTGAAGAGTTTGCCAGGCGCAATGCTGACGCGGTATTCGCCTTTCAGCTTCGCAATCCTGTACACAATGGGCATGCTCTGCTTATGACCGACACACGCAAACGCCTCCTTGAGATGGGTTATAAAAACCCTGTTCTTCTGCTCCATCCACTGGGAGGATTCACAAAAGCAGATGATGTGCCTCTAAGTTGGAGAATGAAGCAGCATGAGAAGGTATTCAGCTGCAATAATTCTACACTTTCCTGTTTTCTCTGTAGTTGCCACTATGTCCTTGAACTAAACATCATATTTTACTGGAAACTGCTATGTCAGCATTGAACAATTTTGTTGTCAATAAAGCAATTATGTCCTAGAATTTGAGATATTATGTTTTGATGGAAATTGCTGTTGGTGCTGGGAAATATGCCTAATCTTCCAAAAAAAATGTACCCAAAGTTTATCTAAATTCCAGAACATCACTTAGATCGTAGTACAAAAATTACTTAAAACTCCAGTACGAATTGAGTGGTGTCTTTTCCTGTAATGTAATGAAACAGGTGGTTTGAAGGGTCAACTATACTATGTTCATGTTCTGATTCTTGTGCTGTTCTAACACTATTGATTTCTACTAGGTTCTTGAGGAAGGTGTCCTCAGCCCAGAATCAACTGTTGTGGCGATCTTTCCCTCTCCAATGCATTATGCTGGGCCAACTGAGGTGCAGTGGCATGCTAAAGCTCGTATTAATGCTGGTGCAAATTTCTATATTGTTGGAAGGGATCCTGCTGGTATGGGTCATCCCACGGAGAAAAGGGACCTCTATGATGCTGATCACGGAAAGAAGGTTTTGAGCATGGCTCCTGGCCTTGAGAGGCTGAAGCATCCTTCCTTTCAAGGTATGTCATCCTTCCCGGCCAGATATTTTCCTTCCATGCATATCCAGTGAGTATAGAACATGTTGCAAACTTGCAATTAACATTTTGCAGCACATCTCTACACATGTCAATCTTGATGCCAAGCACGTCATTTAGTTATCAATAATAGATAAACATATATTGTTTTTCTGTTCTCTTGACATTTTTCTTGGCTCTTTGTTTGGATCAGGTGGCTGCATATGACACAAAGCAAAACAAAATGGATTTCTTCGATCCATCAAGGAAAGATGATTTCCTCTTCATCTCTGGCACAAAGGTAAGTTTTCACAGTTGCTAGGATGTAAATTTCATCACCAGTCCTTTGTTGCTAAACCCTAACAAATCATGCCTTATTCAGATGCGCACTCTTGCCAAGAACGGCGAGAATCCCCCAGATGGTTTTATGTGCCCAGGTGGCTGGAAAGTACTGGTAGAATACTATGACAGCTTGGTGCCATCTGAGGGCAGCAGCAAGCTGCGTGAACCAGTTGCAGCCTAAAATCTGGGAAGTGCTTCAGATAAGGAATCCTACTATATCAACGCAAGCGGTTCTTTTCGACATAGAACCGATGTTATATGATTGTGTACTGGCTGTAAGACTTAAAAAAACACTGGGCTTGGTTCGGATGTTAATGTGTGCTTTGTAACTGGTGTGCCCTATCTGCTGGCAGTGTTGCACATGCACTGGAGCACATCAAATGTTTGGTGTTAATAAGGACAGGCTATGTATCCTCTGCCAGATTGTACATATACATTGTGGTGATATAATTATAAAGCTGTCTTATGACGTTCAGGCTCGTAATGATGAACTGTTTTATCACTAGTTCTCTTTAAGCATCAACTGTTTTATACTTTTATCAATGAGCATAAGTTATTGGGTTAACCTGATGTCCTCATGGTTTGGATCTTTTGGAAGCTGCAACCTTTTAGGGATGACTTCACATTTGGTATTGAATTTATTAATTGCAAGAGCTTGTTTGGATCAGTAGGATTATCATAATCTAGATTATGCATAGAATTATTCATTAGAATTATGGGTTATCATTATTAAAGTGCTTGTGTCAATGGGTTATGGTGATTGATTATGGTTGGTTAAAGTGAGAAATTTCATCTTAGTGTGGCTGTGCCCGTATTGTGGCTGCTGCTGCAAGCTGCGGTTTTATTTTACTCTGTGGTTCCTGTAGCAACAGCCCAGCAGCAGCAGCAGCAGCAAGCTGCAGCGAATATTATAGCTTGAAAAGCTGGACAGTCACCTGAGGTCAAGTTGGACTTTCAGCATCCACAACAATCAAGAGGTTTGATTATACCTGTCGTATAGCAATCATGTTTGGATCAAAATTTGTTTATATATTTTGATTATTAAGATCGGAGGGGTATCAGACAAGACCTTAATATGGCCGAAACAAAGAGCAAATCATGATTCGGAAGGAATAAAATGGCTGAACGTGGAAATGACTAGAAAAGACAACACAGATTCTTAATATAATAACTGAACCAACGAACACGGGTACACATGAACTTCTAGATATCTGTGGCAATTCTAGGAATGAAAAATTAATGTTACATAGTTTACAGACTAATCTGAAATAGAGCACAACCTTAAACACGGCAAGCTACTCAAGTTACAAACAGAGGTATACAACATTTCGAATAACACAATCACAATACTGAGCATACAATTGCAATTTACAGTAGTAGATTTCTGACAGAAGAATCCGATCAAGAGGACTACTTGTTTCACATTGCGCCCTTCACCCAGATATTTTCCGCTCGGCATTCTTCATCATAAGAACAAACTCATCATAGTTCACCTGCCCGTCACCATCTGTGTCTGCTTCCCTGATCATCTGCTCAACCTCCTCATCGGTTATCTTCTCCCCAAGATTGGTCATCACTGTCCTCAGCTTCACACACCAACACGAACAAGTAAGAATGAATGGAAACAGCATGGTCTGAACGCTGATGTTGCCGAGGCACAAAGAGGTTACCTCAATTGGGGAGATAAAGCCATTCTGGTCTTTGTCCAGGACCTCAAAGGCTTCCTTGAGCTCTTCATCGCCATCACCATCCTGCAAGCAGGGTCGAAAGCAACAACACAAGCAGGTGTTGGCAACTTTCAGTTTTTGAAATAATTTTGAAGTATTCATAGTAGGCAAATGAGAAATTCACCTTCATCTTCCGGGCAATGAGGCTTAAGAACTCCTGGAAATCTATGATCCCATTGCCATCTGTATCAACCTCGCTCATCATGTCATTGAGCTCCTGATCGCTCGGATCGAGACCAAGGGAGCGAGTCACGGCAGCCAGCTCTTCCATGGTGATGCATCCTACACGTGGCAAATTTACATTCCACTTGTCACTAGTCATAGAAAAGAAAAGCCCGTGGTGACCGCACGCACACAGGTCTCAGCAAATCCAAGCGTAGGATCAGGAGTCCAATGCGAGACGACAAGTGGAAAGCTTGGTCAGAACTTTTGACTAGGATAGAGATGTCCAAATTAAAGCTAGTATATGATTGGCTACTTAACTATGTGCGGATCATAAAGCAAATGACCCATACCATAATATCAACACTTCAACCGCGCAGGCACCACAAAATATAGTTTCCAAAGACGTGACGAACTTCGACTTTCCCTAAAGGAATCAGGCGGATAACTCACAGGAAAGATTTAAGATCCTTCTGGAAAGCAAAGCTGAGCCAATAGCAAGCTTAATTATTCCCAGCCAGAAAGGTCTTTGACAAATATAAGTAAAAGAGTTAGTGGTAATACAACACATTTCTATCACCACTACTACATAGCTAAAAGAACTTTCATGGAAGCATCTCGCCACAAAATAAGGGGGCCCATCTATTGCTTTCTTGAACGCTATTGCTTGACAGTAGACAGCACAAAGTTACACTAGAACAGTATGTTTTGTTATATATTAAAAAAAAACTCCAACCCAACTGATGATTCAGGTTTTTTTTTTATTCATTTATTTTTGCGAATAACTGATGATTCAGGTTAGCGCGCTGCTTGCTCTCTATTGACAAACTTTCTCCTATATTTCTACCCAACATGGTTAATACAGTATCTTATTAATCACGAACTATGAAGATCAGTGGATTGGGCATGCTGTACAAGGCTACCCACATGCAGAAGAGTAGCATTGCTTCCAAAACCCAGCAACTACAAGTCTAGCCAAGCAAGAAAAAAAAAAACAAAGAAACAAGCTCAAGAACAAGCACCAGATCAAATAAAAAGCCATGGTGAATAAGGCAAGAACCGCCATGGTGAATTGGTGAGAGAAGACCAGAGAGGAGAGGCAATGATATACCGTCGCCGTTCTTGTCGAAGAGCGAGAAGGCCTCCTGGAAGGCGAGCCTCTGCTCGTCCGTCAGCCCCTCCATGCAACTGCCAATCCACGACAGCAAACAGCAAAGCTACTACCTAGTACTACTAGCCACACCACACCACTGGTCAGTAGACCAATGGCGGTGACCGGGAGGAGTTGAGAGACCGACAGAGATGGTAGGTGATATATGTATGCTGGTGCGGTGCGAGGAGCAAGCAGAGAGAGATATAGGGAGGAAGGGGCCGGAGTAGGGGAGGGAAGCAGGGCGGAAGCATCCTGTGTGATTGGAAACCGAGAGACGAGTAAACAAAGATGACCTGCACTGGGGTGGACGGTGGGGTTTTGTGGAAAAGAACGGCGGTCCCGTGGTTTTCCTAATCATTTCCGGTGCTTTGCCCGCGCCTCCGACTCAGCAGCACAGCCTAGTGCAGCTCGAGGGGAAAGGCGCTACCATTTGTGCCACGCAAGGCCTAGCTGGAACTATGGCGTTGTAAAGAGCAGGTGAATTGCAGCATGAGAGCAGCGAGAGGCGGTGATGGAGATGTTGTCCCGGGATGCAAGTAGAGAGTAAATTTCTCAGGATGAACCCTGTTTGTTTAGTTAGGAGTGTTGGGATATTGGAATTTGACTTCAAAAGACGTAATATAGCACCGCTCCTTGATTACTCCGCATACAGCAGAACAAACATCAGACCAGGATATCGACTTTTTCAAGAAATTCTTAAAATTGCAAAGCAGCATAGGTGAGATGAGAACTGACTGCTTCATTTGCTTATGCTGAAGCGGCAACCATCCACCACGGATATATATATATATATAGGACCGCACTGCGGCCAGCTAACTGACATTGAGAACAACCCAACGGTTCTAAATGCCAAAAAAAAGAAATTAATTAGATGTTATGCTAAAGTAAACATTTACTAATGTTAAATTAATTAGATAATATAAATTTGTCTCATGGTTAACTAGCGAGTTATTACATGCTAGCCAAAAAAGAAAACAAAACTTGAAAAAACAAAACGGAACCATGACCACAGAGCAGACAGGTGGAAGAATAGACTATAGAGACGACTGTTCTGGTCCTGAGCAAACATCCAAACAAAACAACCAACCAGCACAAATGACAAATCTGAGCCTCCCACTGCCCCACAGCACCCCACCCACAACATATTCAAGGTCCAAATAACTGAAATCAAACCACAACATAAACCGAATACCGGATAGTCACATAACTAAATAAGCATCCAGGTTTGCACCCCTGATTTAACAACTCAACACAAACACAATGTCCAAATAACTGAAGCAGTACCAGGCAAGCGTTAACACAGAAGGATCACTCCAACCTGACAGCTCAACTAAAACCTACACGACGACAAGGACTCACAGAGGAACGCACAAAAGTCCAGTTTAAACTAAAGATGCACATTCCCCTAGTCTTCACTCCTTGGAGGACTTGTTGATCAGAGACTTGTGAATGTGCGGGATGACACCTCCACCTGCGATGGTGCCCTTGATGAGGGTGTCCAGCTCCTCGTCTCCACGAATGGCCAGCTGCAGATGGCGAGGGGTGATACGCTTCACCTTCAGATCCTTGCTAGCGTTCCCAGCCAGCTCCAGAACCTCAGCAGTCAAGTACTCCAGGATGGCAGCGGAGTAGACAGCTGCAGTGGCACCAACACGACCATTTGCTTGAGTCCTTTGCTTCAGCTGACGGTGGATACGTCCAACAGGGAACTGAAAGCACAACAGTGAAAATTAGCAATCACGTATCAAACTGCATAGCCACAGCATAATAATAAAAACTGAGCTAGTGTATTTGCACAACTTAATCAAACCACACCAACATCAAAGGTGTGTTAGTAGACCATAAACTGTGACGACTAACAATACGTAAACTGTGTTAGCAGTCCATAAACTCCAACAAACGCTTGGTCAGCAGCACGATGTAATGACAAGTTGCACCGCCAGTGAAAATGATGTGACAACACACAAGACAGAACCAAAACGAAGAACATTTTCCACAGAGGATAGTTTGATACTTGATGCATCAGTTCACGAGATTACCCTTTCCATCTTGTGAACCCACCAAACGTCCATTTCCAAGCACGGAAAACAATTGCAAAAATACCATTTCCATGTCAGGATATCTGACCAGATAATCAATCAATCATCACGAATGTCAATCGCTGACGGCCTCATAGGCACAACAAATTTTAAAACCCTAACATAGGCTGAATTCATAACCTACAGAACCTAGAATTGCTCAAAAGAACTGATAGCCATCGAAGAACAGACAAAGTCATGTGTGCAGTAGCCCAGATAACACTGCAAGACAGAACAAGCTCTCTGAGCGCCTCAGCATCACCGCAAATTAAAACCCTAACACAAGCTGAAATCATAACCTAGCAGAACCTATAATTGCTCAAAAGAACAGACACAGTCATGTTCATGGTGGCCCACATAACACAGCAAGACAGACCAAGCTCTGTTTCAGATCTACAAGTATGGCAGAACAACAGAAGCCCTAAATTTTCAAAAACCTGACGCAACTAGCGCGCACAACCTTTTCAAAGCTACAGCTAACCCAACTGGGACGCTAATCTAACGCCTGTCGATATCATTCATGGAATCAAGGCACCTCAGCTGACCGTACAAAACCTCAAATGGTCAAACCTAAGGAGCAGGACCCCGTAGAATACACAAATCTCATACGCAGCGGCTACGCCCGCGCGGAAGCCCGCCCGCGGCAGTTCACATCCAAACGGGCGAGCCCTAGCGCGCGCGCCGCGCAAAGCAAAATCGAGCGGTAAGCACAGCACGCGCACGGAAAGGGGGAGGAGGCGGCAAGGTCACCTGGAGGCCGGCGCGGGAGGAGCGTGAGACGGGGGCCTTCTTCCCCTTGTCCTTCTCGGCGGACTTGGCCGCCGTCGTCTTCGCGGCGAGCAACCCTTTCCCTCCCTTCCCAGCCATCGCCTCCGCTCCGAAGGAAACTCGAGACCCGACCCTGCGAGCAGAAGAGACCGAATCCGACGGCGCGCGGGCCGAATCAGCGCAGATCGAGCGGCGAATCTGGCGGATCTCGCCGCCAATTCGCGGAATCGAACGGCAAATCGCGCGAATCGGGCCAATCAGCTTCGGATAAGACGGCGGGAGGTGAGCGCCCTTACCTGAGTTTTCGGTTCCCTCCGACTCCTCTCGCACGCAGACGCAAACAGAGATTTTTTTTGCGTGGGGGGGTTGAGTGGGGTGGGGTGCGGCCGACTTATTATAGGCGGAGAACTCTATCGAGCACCTCTAGCTTCGCAGATATTTTCCAGAGAGACGTAGCAGTTGGGAATTCTGAGCTGCTCGGCCAGAGACTGTAGCTGAGCGTGCGGTTTGAGAAAGAAGTGGGGTGGCATTTGTAAAAGTCGAAAAGCTCAGGTCAGGTCGCTTGGTGAGGACGGACGGCGCGGGGGGCTTGCGCGCGCGGCTGCGACGAAAATTTCGAAATTGCCGCCCGGCTCCCGTAAACTGCCCTTGGAATATTGTGCGGCTGGGCAGTGGGCCAGGGCAGAAACCATGGAAACGGTCCACCGCGAAACCCAGAAATTTTGGGTGAATTAGCCTGGCCAGGCTCCCTATATGCAAAACTCGAATGTTTGGTTATGCAAAAGAGACTGGAACTGGCTACCGAGATGCAGGAGGCCTTCCTCAGCCTGGCTATCGGGAAACGGATTCTCAATCCGATTTTTGCGGGCCTGGCCGACGACGCTCGCCTATAGTTGTCAAAATTTTAGCCCGACACGAGCACGACATGCGGGCCCAGGGCTGGCCTGGCCCGCAGCTGCAGGCTGTGCCTGGGCCGACTCCAAGGCCTGCGGGCGGGCACGGCACGGTCCGATGGACAACATCTCCTCTACTCTCTTAACTGCGCTAACTCTGCACTGCGCTGGACCACTGCATGCGTTGCGGAGTGAATAGCTCTTCCATAGGAGTACTAGTTCACATGCGGTGTGCCTCTTTTCATGTGCATGGTAGGTTCCACTAAAATTTATCACCACACGTTTTCACCTCTCTTTATTTTTGCTGGTCCACAAGGCACAAGCCTTATCACTTCAGACTTCATCGGTTCACCTCCTGACGTGCCCCCTTCCCATGCTCCCAGCGCTGCACTCACGGACTAGCAGAGACTCGCGCTCGTGGTCGCCTGGTCGGACGCCCGCTCGCCTCCATTCGAACTCCGGCCTTCCCTTCTCTCACCGGCTCACCGCGCGGTGCGTCGCCGCCGGCCGCTGCTAGGGGCTGCTGCTGGAAGAGCCGCCGCTAGAAGGGGCTCCATGCCTCCGCGCGACCGCAAGCCAGGGGCTACCGCGCCCCGAAAGCGCCACTGCACGTCGGAGGTTACTCACCACCGCGACGTCGCGCCGCCGCCAACAGCGAAATCAGCCTCGACTGCCCTTTGCGCTGCCTCCCCTTCCCCCCCTTTTCTCCAGGCATTCAGTGGGCCTCGGGCCGGCCCGCCCCGTTGGCCAAGGCGTGCTTTTCGGGCCAGCCCGGCCCGAGGGGCCGTGCCTGGGCCTATGGCCAGGCACGAAGCACGATCTCGGCACGGCCCGGTGGCCCATCGTGCTTTGGAGGCCCGGCCCGGTTGGGCCGTGCCTGGCCCGGGCCCGTGCCATGCCGGGCCAGGAGGCCCGAACGGCCATCTATACGCTCGCGTGGGGTGCTCCTGTGTGTATGTGCTCTCGCTCTCTCAGGGTGCAAACCATGACTGCATCCAAGCACTGTCTAGGCATGTCCTGCTGCCCAACCAAACAGCTGTTGTTGCATGGATAGAGCCTAGTTTTTCTGAAAACAAGTAGGGATTAAAAAAAATCATGCTCAAATGATAAGAAACAAATACTCCGGATGCTAGATATATGTGTTCCCACCGGATCTTCGACATGAAAATAGGCATAAAAACCCTAAAAAATATTATTCGTTCGGATACTAGAAATATGTGACCCCACCGGATCTTCGACATGATAATAGGCATAAAAAACCTACATTATTATTCGCGAGACAAAACTTGCTACAAAAATATTTAATCAGCTATCGGACATAGCTCCTAGTTGTTCTCCAAACACTAGAAAACACATGAAATTCATGAGCTATAGCTCACTAGACCTAGTAGAAATATGAGATCGGTTGAGGACGTCGAACGGACCAAAGCTATACGAGACTATAGAGTATCTCGAAAGCCACGTTGGATGAATGATAAAAAAAAAAGATAATGTTTTTCTTGTAATTTGCTCACCCTACATTTGCGCTTTACTTTGTGCTCTTTGATTTCTGTTGTAGTCTAGTAGAGTTTTTGTGATTGTCAGTTTGGAGGTGTTTACCTAACTAGCTTTACAATTCCTAGTGACATAGGCTTAGATGCTTTTCCCTTGATCATTAGGATTGTGTAAATGTGCTTACCCTAGGATTCTAAGGTCATTGTTAGTGTAGTGCTTGTTAGGGTTACTTTTATTTATAATGCTTTTGACTAAATGTTATGCTCCATAGAATTTTAAAATTGGACTATCCACCCCTCTCTAAATATCCATAGATACTTATAGTTAGGGAGGAGCCCCACTGTTGACAGTAGGTCCAACTCGTCACTTTGCAGCTCGCAGTAGAGCTTGTGAATCAGTCTAAGCCGCTATCCAACTTCACCACATAGATCGCCGATGGATCTTATAGGTCTCAGATGGGTTTGGCCAATAGTTGTCAACCTTGCCATGGATCCTCCCTACCTTGTGGAGTTCAATTCGGCTAGGAGCTCGCGACAGGCTTATGGAGATCAATCTAGCCCACATAGCTCAACTATGGAGAGGCGGAAGAGGTGGCGATGTGTGGTGAACACAGCAGAGGTGGAATGGCATGAAAAAGGGGCATGGGATAGAACATAAGAAGGAAGAGGCGAAATAGGGAAAGAGAGAAAAGAGAGAGGAAACAAATAATGAAAGCTAATATATGGGTCCAACTTCCAAATGTCATCCATGTTAGCAAAAACACTCATGAAAAATGTTGGATGGCCCAATGTGAATGGTTTTGATAGTTAGTTGGAGACTTCTGTCTTTTGAGTTCCATGCCCAAAATCAAACTTCAACAATAATTGGATGGTTAAAAATATACTTCTCTCAATTTAGGGACGTCTACATGTACTTTACCAAAAAAAAATTAATGTTTGCTTTCATCTCAAGTCAAACTATTTTAAGTTTGACCAAATTTATAGAAATAGTTTTAAATATTTATAACATCAAACACGTATATAAAAAAATATATGTTCCTTGACAAATCTAGTAATAATACTTATTTGGTAATATAATCATTAGGACTAAATTTAGTTAAAATTTTAGATAATTTAACTTAGAACGAAGCTAAAACATTAAGTTCAGAGGTAGTATTAATTACTGAACCTGAAAAAACACCGGCACATCTTGTTTGATATGAAATACCATGCAAATAGGTCAAATTTGACATTCCGTATGTCATTTGTACCGTGAATATATCAAATAAGAAATTACAGGTGAAATCTTTAAGTTGCCAAATCCCAATGCATATCTCCCCTCTCTGCTAGGATATTCTGGACATCATCTGTGAAATCTAAATGGCTACACAGAGAGGAAAAACATAGATTAATTTACCCATAGCTTGTAATCTTTTCTTCAGGCATGGCGATCAGGCCCTGAGGACGACGTCATGGCAGTGTTTCCACAAGTGCCAGCAGAAAAGCAACGCCATAGTTGAGAGGACCAGCGCTGGAACGTGGTCTGGCATGGTGAAATTGGCGATTGACCTTGGGGAAGTTTTGCAAGCTCCATCCAAGGTGCAACCAGAAGCTGCCTTCAGGCGAAGGCACATTTGCTCACGAGATGATCCCCCGGTTTCAAAGGCTCCATGGTAGAGCTCACAAGTGTTATAAATTGTTAGTGTGTGTATTAGGCCCATGAGGCTAAGCCCATAAGGCCCATATATGTACTGCTATATAGCCACCCTTCTAGGGTTAGCCCAATAATCCAATCACTCACTTTAGCATGGTATTAAGCTAGGGTTCTCTCTTCCCTCCCTCTCCTCCCCTCCCCTCCCTCCCTGCAGCCGCCGCCGCCGCCTTCTCCGGCCATGGCCGGTGGCCGGCCGCCACCCCCTCCCTCCCCCACCTACTTCTCCACTTTCCCTCCTCTCCCCTTCTCCCCCTGGGCACACAGCCCCCCTGGCGGGCAGCCGCTGGCGGCCATCCTAGCCGCCGGTACCGGCGCCACCGCCGCTACTGGTGCCGCCGTGGGGGCCGGCGCACCCCCGCCGGGAGGCCTACCCCCCCCCGCGCCCTCTCGCCCCGGCCCCTACTGCGCCCGGCGGGGGGGGGGGGGGAGGGGGGGCGCCTCCGGCCGCCCCAGGCGCTGGGCCCCGCCACCGCCAACGGCGGCCCCTGCCTTGGCCGCGCCGGGCGCGCAGGGCCCGCCGCCGCCGCTGGCCCCTGCCCACGCC
Source organism: Eremochloa ophiuroides (assembly GCA_038502445.1). Lineage (NCBI taxonomy): Eukaryota > Viridiplantae > Streptophyta > Magnoliopsida > Poales > Poaceae > Eremochloa > Eremochloa ophiuroides. The sequence goes on from JAHLJS010000002.1 coordinate 10,791,897, forward strand.
GCGTTGGGTACCGAGGACGCCCCACTGGTGGCCCTTGCTCCGCCCCCGCTCGCGCCGACCCAACCCATGGCCGCGACCGGTTACCTGGTCGGTGCGGCTGGGGCCCCGGGTCCGCCGTTCCTCCATGCCGCTCTCCTCTCCGATCCCCACCACGCCGCCGCTCTCATCTCCGCCCGGGCTGCCGCCGCGGAAGGTGCGGCGCGCGTGAGCACGGCTGCCCTAGCCTTGGAGTGAGAACGCGAGGCGGCTGCTGGCTTGGCCCGTCAGCTCGCCGAGGTGGAGCAGCTACTCGGCCACCCGGGGTACTACAACTCCACCGCCGCCTCCTCCGACTCACGCGCCGTCCGCGTGTCGCCTCTCCAGATCCCAGATCCGGCGGATCCGCTCGTGGCACAGCTCCACTACCAGGCCGGCGGTGTCCAGAACATCCGGAACCTGGTCACAGTCATCCTCGACCCGGAGTCGTCCTCCTACGCCCGCTGACGGGACATGGTCGTCCTCACCCTCCACCGCTACGCCTTTGACGACCACGTCCTCCTCGACGCCCTGCTTGCGGCTCAGACCCCCGGGTGGCATCGTCTCGACAGCATCATCCTCTCCTGGATCCTCGGGACCATCACCACCGTCCTCCACGACCTCGTCCGCAACACACCCGACGCTCGTCGTGCCTGGCTGGCGCTTGAGGGCCAGTTCTTGGGCTATGCCGAGGCCCGGGCTCTTCGTCTCAACGCCAGCTTCCGCACTTTCGTCCAGGGCGACCTCTCCGTCGGCGAGTACTGCCGCCGGATGAAGGGCATGGCGGACTCCCTTGGTGACCTTGGCTGGCCCGTGGAGGACCGGATCTTGGTCCTCAACGTCCTCCGCGGCCTTAGCAACCGCTACAGCCACCTTCGGACCTGCATCACCCGGTAGCGGCCCTTCCCCTCCTTCCTGCAGGTCCGTGACGACCTCGTCATGGAGGAGCTCACTCAGGGTGTCCAGCCTGCTTCCCTCTCCGCACCGGGCTCCTCGTCCTCCTCGACTGCCCTTGCCGCCGCTCCTCCACCGCGTCCGTCCACACCGGCACCTGTCGTCTCTTCTTGGCCCTCCTCCCTCCGGGCCGAGCGGGGGTAGGGGTCGTGGCGGTCTTCGTCGGCGCGGAGGAGGGCGTGGTGCTGGCTCTGGTCGTGGGGCTACGCCCGCGCCACCACGGGGGGGGGGGGTGCACCCTGGCCATCCTTCAGCAACCCATGGTCTGGGCGCATCTCCATGTGGCCTTTCCAGGGTACCGGTGGTGATCCTCGCACCCCGGCGACCATGCTCGCCGGCGCCGTCACGGCCGCTCCGTGGGCTCCACCACCTGGGGGTGCTCCGCCCCTCACGTCGCCATGGGCCCAGCCTTCCCAGTCGCTGCCAGGGCCTGCCGGTTGGAATGCGACGGCTCTGGCCCGCTCCTTCAGCACCATGGGCCTGACACCTCCCACCGGCCTTGACTGGGTCGCCGACTCGGGCGCCACCTACCACACTACGTCCGACCCCGGTATACTCACGGCTGTCCACCCTCCTTCGTCTCTTCCTTCCTCCATCATGGTCGCAAATGGTTCTTGTATTCCTGTCACATCCGTGGGTTCCGCTACCACTCCTGGCTCTTTTTGTCTTCCTGATGTCCTTGTTGCTCCTTCTATAGTTCACAACCTTCTCTCCATTCGTCGTTTTACTACTGACAATTCTTGTTCTGTTGAGTTTGACTCCTCTGGTCTTACTGTGAAGGATTTGGCTTCTCGGCGTCCACTCCTCCGATGTGACAGCACGGGGCCCCTTTACACGTTTCGGCTTCCTCCGTCTGCTCCTACTTCTTCGGCTTCCGCTTCGTCCGCTGCTTTCGCCGCATCCACTTCCTCTACTACTTGGCACCGCCGTCTCGGACATCCTGGTCGTGATGTTTTGATGCAGGTTAGTCGTAGTTCCGACATACCATGTACTCGGGCTCACGATGGGCATTTGTGTCATGCGTGCCAATTGGGTCGACATGTTCGTCTTCCATTTCCCACCTCTTCCTCACATGCGACCCACATTTTTGATCTTGTACACTGTGACCTGTGGACTTCTCCTGTGATGAGCATTTCTGGATATAAATACTATCTTGTCGTGGTTGACGATTTTTCTCATTATTCTTGGACTTTCCCTTGCGTGCTAAGTCTGAAGCGTTTCCCACGCTCCGTCACTTCTTTGCCTGGGTGTCTACTCAGTTTGGCCTTACCGTCAAGGCTGTACAGTGTGACAACGGGCGTGAGTTCGATAACTCCACCTCTCGGGATTTCTTCCTCTCTCACGGTGTTCAGTTGCGCATGTCTTGCCCCTACACCTCCTCCCAAAATGGCAAGGCTGAGCGCATGATTCGCACCACAAATGACACCATGCGCACTCTTCTCCTCCAGGCTTCCCTTCCCGCCCGCTTCTGGGCCGAGAGCCTGCACATCTCCACCTATCTCCTTAACCGTCTACCTTCCACGGCCTGTCCAGCTCCCACACCCCACCACGCTCTCTTCGGTACCCCTCCTCGCTACGATCACCTCCGTGTCTTCGGGTGTGCGTGTTACCCTAACACCACTGCCACTGCTCCTCACAAGCTGGCTCCCCGTTCGACCCTGTGTGTCTTCCTTAGGTACTCCCCAGATCACAAGGGGTACCGCTGCTATGACCTCACCTCACGCCGGGTCCTCATCTCTCGCCATGTGGTGTCTGATGAGTCCGTCTTCCCATTCTCCACACCTCCTTCCACCTCCGACCTTGACCTCTTCTCTCCGTCTCCCACTGACGCGGTGGTTCAGCCACCATTTCCGTTTTATCCTGCAGGTCTTGCTCCGCCACTCGCGTCGCCGGCCCCATGCGCTGGCCCGGCGCCCTCCGGTGTGGCGCCTGACCCTGTGCCCTGGACAGGTCCGGCGGCCACGCCCTCTGGTGCCCTGCCTGACCCTGCGCCCTGCGCGGGGCCAGAGGCGCTATCCTCGACGACTCCGGCACGGTTCGCGCACCCGGTGCGCGTCTACCAGCGCCGAGTGCGGCCGGCCCCGCTGGACACGGTGCCGGTGCCACCACCACCCTCGCTGCCACGGTCACCTACGGTGGCACCTTCTCCGTCGACGCCCACGCCGCCGTCTCCACCACTACCAGCTGCTCGTGTCGAGCCGCCGGTGTACCACCCGCCGCTTCTTCACCGCCACCCGCGTCATGTTCACCCCATGGTGACGTGGCACGCGGCCGGTGTCCTGCGACCCCGGGCCCTTGCAGCGACGTCCGGGGACCCGCAGGTCTCTCTTGTACCCTCTTCTGTCCGTGACGCCTTGGCGGATCCTCACTGGCGTCGTGCGATGGAAGAGGAGTACGCGGCCCTTCTGGCCAACGAGACGTGGGACCTGGTGCCGCGCCCGCCTGGTGCCAATGTCGTCACTGGCAAGTAGATCTGGACGCACAAGCACCGAGCCAATGGCTCCCTGGAGCGGTACAAGGCTCGCTGGGTTCTCCGGGGCTTCACTCAGCGGCCCGGTGTTGACTATGATGAGACCTTCAGTCTAGTGGTGAAGCCAGCTACCGTCCGCACAGTTCTCTCCCTGGCTCTCGAGCGCTCCTGGCCTGTGCATCAGCTGGATATCAAGAATGCCTTCCTCCATGGCACTCTGACCGAGACCGTCTACTGCAGCCAGCCGGCATGTTTTGTGGATTCCTCTCGCCCTGACTTGGTCTGCCGGCTCAATAAGTCTCTCTACGGGCTCAAGCAGGCACCTCGGGCTTGGTACTCTTGGTTTGCTACCTTCCTGCTGACTCTTGGGTTCACGGAGGCCAAGTCTGACACCTTGCTGTTCATATACCACCATGGGGACGAGACTGCTTACCTGCTCCTCTATGTGGATGACATCGTTCTCACCGCCTCCAGCCAGTCTCTGCTCTAGCGCCTCATTGCCTCTCTCCAGGCGGAGTTTGCCATGAAGGATCTGGGTGTGCTCCATCACTTCCTCGGCGTCACTGTTGAGCCCCGACCTTCTGGCTTGTTCCTCCACCAGCGGCAGTTCACTCGTGACATTCTGGAGCGAGCAGGGATGACTGACTGCAAGCCCTGTTCCACCCCAGTCGACACTCAGAGCAAGCTGTCAGAGGCTACGGGTTCGTTGCTTGGACCCGCGGACTCTACCGCCTACCGGAGTCTTGCTGGCGCACTCCAGTACCTCATCTTCACCCGACCTGACATCTCCTACGCCGTGCAGCAGCTGTGCCTCTACATGCATGCTCCACGGGAGCCCCACCTTGCTGCTATGAAGCGGCTTCTTTGGTACCTGCGTGGCACACTCGCCTATGGGCTGCTCCTCGGTCGGTCCTCCTCTGCTGAGCTGGTTGTTTACACCGACGCTGACTGGGCGGGCTGCCCGGACACCCGCCGGTCCACCTCCGGCTATGCTGTCTTCTTGGGCAGCAACCTTGTCTCTGGTCGTCCAAGCGCCAGCCGGTGGTCTCACGCTCCAGTGCCGAGGCGGAGTACCGCGCCGTGGCCAACGGTGTGGCCGAGGCTGCTTGGCTCCACCAGCTCCTGGCTGAGCTTCACCGCCCCCTCGCCAGGAGCACGCTCGTCTACTGCGACATCGTCAGTGCGGTCTACCTCTCCACCAACCCATGTGCAGCACCAGAGGACCAAGCATGTGGAGATTGACCTTCACTTCGTCCGCGACCGTGTGGCCATCGGCGACGTCCGAGTCCTTCACGTCCCGACCACCTCCCAGTTTGCGGACATCTTCACCAAGGGCCTCCCTTCCTCGACCTTCTCCGAGTTTCGCTCCAGCCTCAACATCACCAGTGGCTAGTTGTGGCTGCGGGGGAGGGGGGGGGATCCTGTGTATTGTGCTTGTTTTCTTTCTTGTCTAGTCTTGTACTCCGCTGCGCCGATAGTCTAGACTGCGGAGGGGTGTTAGAGTGTGTGTATTAGGCCCAGCCCATGAGGCCCATGTATGTATTGCTATATAGTTACCCTTCTAGGGTTAGCCCAATAATCCAATCATTCACTTTAGCATAAATTTATCATCAATCACATTGTTCCGTAGCAAATTAGCTCTGAGTTGTAGGAGATCCTGGAGGTCTGGAGGAGCCAACCGAAGAACTTAACCTTGGGAGGCACGTAGCTATGGCAGACCTTGTAGAGACATAGTAGATCCATCTTGTATCCAACCAATAATCGTCGGCCTCAAATTGATCAGCTGCCTCTGGTGCCAGTCTCATCCAAAAGAAGCACCAAGCCGACTGCCTCTTATAGGGTTGCCTTCTCCTCAAGACGGACTGGAGTGAAATGATTCACTAGGTAGGAAGCAGAGTCCTTGGACAAACATCCCTGACCGTCACCACCAGCTTGGAGGAATGGCTATGTAACATCACCAAGACACAGGACAACAACCACCGGTACTCTTTCCGCTAGCTCAAAGGTTTTTAACCCCTCAATATACTCCAAATGGCATCTAAGCTCAGAGATAACCATTGGAGGTTCCCTAATCTTACTGAATGTTAAATCCAGTGCTATTGACTGTCCTGCGCTAAACACACAGCTCAATTATGTACCAGATACATTACCTGGACACAAGTATTTCACATCACCAAGGCTGAACTATCGGTCCATATCAACTTATTGGTGGCTTTGTTGTCCGAAAAAAAAAGACTCGAAATCCTCCAACTGCATCAGGACTTATCAAACTCCTTTAGTCTCATAAAGGGTAGCTTTATGGAGCAGTCGAGCCTATAGTAGCGCCTCTTTGAATCTGCTAACCAATGGAAAACTATATTGTAACTCTCCACTTCTCCAGTCCAGGTTCTGAAATGTTTCATGTGCCTCCCAAAAGATAGGAACGGGCCCCTTCTGCAGACTCCCGTGCATGTTTAAGGGCATCTGGACTGCATTGTGTCATCAACTACATGCCTGCATTCCCCTCCCACAAAGTACTGGATCATCCATATGCATATCTGAAAGGCACCATGATAGCATGCTCACCTGCAATTCGTTGAGAAGGGTTGCAGTATGTCAGACATTTGTAGCAACAATATGCCATAGCTTAAAGTGATTCAAACACAAGTATCATGACTTTTTTTATTGAGGAATCACACAAATGCACAAAAAGATACTAAACTACAATGGGGCTGATATCCTGATGTGCAACCAGGCAAAGCTTATATATTGAATCACTCTATGGAAGTTTTTGGAAAATGAATTGGTAACCCACGAACTATGACTTAGGCAAGGACAAAGACAGAAGAAGTTTCAAATAAACACTTGTTTGTGTGTGTGCATGTTCAGGATACAAATCAACAGTCCAACTTCCCATGGTGTTCTAAATTATCTAGAATATTTCAAGATTGTGGTAGGAATAAGACATTGAAACTGAACTGCTCAGTGGATATTGAGTGAAAATCTAGAAGATTGGTGACCACAATCCTTTAGTTCAGCCAAATATATAGCCAGAAAATTATAGGTGGTGATGGGTCGGTGCAATCTTCAGCATATCGTGTGGACAGAATTAATCGCATGATGTTTTTTCTGAAAAACAATGGGACATATAAAATCATTACCTTCAATCAGTGTGATTATCAAATACGATTGTAATTTCCAGATCACTGCATTGCTGCCTTGCCGGAATGGGTTGGTGCCTTGGTCAGTCATAATCACCGCATCAGATCAACAGGCAATTCAGTTCACGCCATGAAACTGCAACAGACAAAAAAATAACATCACATTAGTTGCAAATCTTGTTACCACTTACCAACCAGTGGAAGGGCTATAAGGTCATCTGAATGTACAAGCCTGGAGAACTGCTCCGATTACAAGTACAATAAAATTTAACTGAAGACTTAAATTCTTATAAACGTGAAGGGTCCAGAAATTTCACAAGAGAACATGCAGATGGCATAATTTTATCAGACTCATACCATTGTTAAATATTGCAGAAATTTATTCCCAAATTTCAGAAGGAAAGTTGAAAGCAGGGTTATTAAATCACAACATTAGCATAATACTATGGACATGATTGAGTTCACTGAACATGTTGGCATTCATTGAAACTATCATAGATCCCCAAATTGGAAATAGTGTCCTGGTATATTTCAAACTTACATATAACAGAATAGCTATCAGCTAACACAAGCAGCACAGATTTCCTCTCAATCCAGGTAGAGCATACTGCGCTTTCTGCCTCAACTTCTGGGTATCAAAAAGGAAGAAGAAAGAACACTGCTTGATTACGCACAAATTTCCTGCAAGGCAAAAACCGCATCGGTTGGGTCAAAAAGAACACTTCTAGTTTGACCAATCAAGACAAAACATCTCTAATATGCAATCTCAACCAAACTGTGAGCTATTGATTGTGCCATGTCCTCAGTAATTCATGGCCATTGGATCCGGCAATGTTGTAACATATGGTAATCCACGGCAATCATAGAGATGAGATAGGGTTATCGGAGCGCTCAGCAAACTTAATCATTGTTGTTGGCTTCCTGAATAGACATGCAGCATCCTCCACAAGATTTTATTTCTCACAGTGCCACCTAGAGCTGCAGTAGGACTGAGCCTTTCTTGTAGATAACGTGAAAACCTCACTGCACAAACAAAGCTTTGACCAGTCAATATTCCCATTGGCAATGATGATAGATTGGCACCTCAATCAAGTACCTCGTATTTGCCGTCAAAAAATCAAGTACCTCGTATGTGTGTATTTATATAGCCTTATTTAGGAATTGACTAGGGAATCTTGTTTCATTTGGACTATGGTAGGTTGCCATCAGATTATTGCTGCACCTGGTTAGAAAGTGTTTCATTTCTTTCTCAAGCCCAAGTCTTCATTAATTTGGCATTTGACCAGAGATCTAACTAGTCTGGAATACCATCAAATCAGTACTAGATTAAGCCTGCAATATCTAAACCTTGGATAGTGCATTTATCAAGTTTGTGGCTACTAATCTTTTGGTGTAAATAGGTAGAAGATAATGCAAATGCATAGCTTTTGCTGACAACACAGAACTGCTACTAATCTTTCGGTGTAAATAGGTAGCAGATAATGCAGCTGCATATCTTTTGCTGTAAAATACAGAACCACTATGATAGATTAGCCAAAAGCTTATCTACAGACTTTGCTCTTTACAGCTGTTGAACCATCCGAGTAACTGTAACCTTTGTTAATGTAGATTAAGTGACAGCTCAAAACTAAAGCTCTAGCACAAATCTATTATCTCTATATCCCTAAATATAACAGCTCAAGGACAGGCATCTTTAATGTTTTCTAAAAAAGAGTTCTACCTTAGCACGGTCCACAAATAGTCATATGTTAAAATTATATACAAAACATGTATATACTACACACTTCGCTATACTCTAAAGTGCCATATCCTGGTTTACATATAAAACTAAATAAGCATGACTTTTTCACCTCGAGATGCAGAAAATTTAGTGTCCCTCCATGTGAAGTGAATGCAAATTTCATCCATAACATAGACTTTCTAAGCTGATTCCATGACCCTTGAATAGTATCACAAGCATGGTAATTTTTTGGATCAAAGGCTCACCCCAGCTTTATTAGAAAGCTTACGTTTGAACAATCATGGTAATCAGCAGTGGATTTAGCTGTAGTATCACAAGCATGGTAAATGATACTAATACGTTGATGAAATCATCAATCACATGTACAGATGTACTACCACATGCAAAACAAGATATCGAGGGCTCCTGGATAAGTACATGTATATACAAGTGCACACATTTGTATGCATGCAGTCTACTCAACAACAGGTTAGTGACTTAAAAGAATACCTGGACAGTCAAACTCCTTTGGGAAACACCGGGCTGAACAAACTTCACAAGAGGGAGAATGCCCACACGACAAATGTCGAGGGTGCAACTGATTCCAGCAGCGACACAATTCAGAAAGAACGAGAGAGACTACAGCCTTCCCGTATTCAAAGGATCTTATCCCCTCCACGGACATAATGGCATTGGGCTTAGCATGTAAAGCATGGTCCATTCCAATCGTTATTGCCACTGGCCCATTCGAAAGGAGGGCACGGCTGAGGCCACGCTGACTTTTCTAGCAAATTTTCATGAAATGTACAAGATTTTATCTGTTCATTAGAAGAAAGAAGCTTGCATTTCAAAAAAATTATTAAGTGGTAGTCTTACCTGGCATCTGAACTTTTGAAGCAACAACATCAACATCCAAAATTACTATCACCTGCTGATTTTCTCACTCCTTTTGCTTCCATGTTCTGCCTCACTTCGACACTGTGGTTCCAGTGACCTCCAGCCGCATACAAATTGGAAAGCAAGACGTATCCACCTTCTTCTGCTGGGTCAAGACGAAGGAGTTCTTTTGAAGCAATTTCTGCAACTTCAGTATTTTGACCAGCCAAACTCGCATTTAAAATGGAACCCCATATAGACCGACTTCGCCTCATCGGCATCCTCCTAGCCAAAGCTAATGCATCAATCAGCCTACCTGAACGTGCAAGGAGATCAACCATACACCCAAAATGTTCTATCCCTGGTTCAATACTGTATCTTTGCTTCATAGCATCAAAAATCCTACATCCTTCATCCAGAAGGCCAGCATGACTGCATGCACTGAGAACAGCAAGCAATGTGACACCATTAGGTGCTATGAACTCAGTTTGCATCTTCCAAAATAGCTCTAATGCTTCAGTTCCGTGGCCATTGAATGCAAGGCCAGAGATCATAGCTGTCCACAAGGTAACATCTTTGTCCAAGGCTTCCTCGAACACATAATAAGCTACTTTAACATTTCCACATTTGCAATACATGTCTACAAGAGCCGATGCCAAAAAAGCATCCTGATGACCAAACTCTTTCACCACCCAACCGTGGATACTCTTTGCATGATTCAATGATCCCTTACCTGCGGCCGCAGAGATCAAGGTAACAGCAGTCACCTTATCCGGATTTACACAACTGGCCAGCATATCATGGAATAGTTTCATCACTTCATTGAAATTGTATCTAGCATATCCAGCGAGAAGCACATTCCAGGATATTTGATCCTTGGAAGGTGCCTCAGAAAAAAAAATCTGCTAGCGAGGTTCAACATGCCAGCATTTGCAAAACCTGAAACCATAGTGTTCCATGAAATGCCATCCGTCTCACAAGCTTCACCAAAGACTCTCTTAGCTGCATTCATTCTTCCATATTTTGCATACATATCCAGAAGAACATTTACCAGAATCAACCCACGATCTCCTGCATCCATTCTCCGCACAACGACGCCATGAACAGACGTCCCAAGAAGCACGGCCTTCAGGCGCTCACAGCAAGCGAGCAGAGCAACAGCTGTATACTGATCGACAACAATTCCCCTGGATGCCATATCACGGAAGGCACAGCGCCGTCAGGCTGCACCCTCCATTCACATACCCAGATAGCATGATGTTGCAAGACACGGTATCCAACGCCGACGCAGAACGGAACATCAGCTCGGCCGTCTCGACATCCCCGGCGTCGATGTACATCTTGAGCAGCGAGTTCCGCAGGTACACGCGCGAGTGCAGACCACTCACGACGACATGGGCGTGCACCTGCCTCCCTGCGGACGGGCGTCGCACCGACCTCAGCAGCGCCAGGAAGGTCTGCTCGTCGGGGAGGACGGACGACGCGAGCATTGACCGGTAGAGAGCCGCCGCCTGGGGCAGCGAGGAATCACGCGCCGCCGCCGCGGAGAGCATGAGGTTATAAATGTAGGGGCGCGTGAATGGAGAAGCCGGCTCATAGGGAACGTCTCCAAGGCGAGGCCGGGGCGGAGCAGGTGGGCGAGGATGGCCCAGAACGGCCGCGCCCCGCGGCACCGCTCGAGGAGCACCAGCGCAGGGTGGCCCAGCCGCAACGAGACGGTTGGGTCCCACGTGCGCCCCGCGGCGGCGGAGGCTGCCATCGCCAGAGTTGGGGCGTGTGGCCGTGAGCTCAGGGGGTTCGAATCTTGGCCCGGTACCCGACTACCGGCACCGGGAGATTTCGCTAGGTGTCCATGAATCCGTTGTCTGGCCGCCGGCGCTGCCGCGGCGGCCGAGTCTGAGGCGCCGACGGCTCTGAGGACGACGGCGTCGTGGAGCGGGCTGCAGCGCCCAACCTGTCATGGGCCCAGCCAGCACATTGAACCCTTCAGGGAGCCTAGGCCCGGATTTTTTTTTTGTTGATCCAGTTGAGGCCCAATTTAGTTCTGGTCCACTGACCGGTCGTGTTTTCATTGAAAAAATTCAGTTCAATCAATAGCAGGTTGAATAGGAGACATGAGCCTTCAATTTTTCATGGATTCATAAACTTTGCATGAGCCTTCAATTTTTCATGGATTCATAAACTTTGAACTATGTGTGGATTTCTATAATTTTGTTAGACATATCATATTGGCTAAAATTTGAAATAGGAAATACTGTAGTTATTGTCTACATGATCGAAGTTGCTTGTACTCCCAAGTCCCCACCAGCAATCAAACCCAAGTTTAAAGCTCAATGTGTTACGGTTTTTCTGAATGGGTTCACGAGTTTTGTGTGTGCGTGAACATTTGTGACTATAATGGGCTTTGTAAATATGAAAATTAAGTGATATTTCAGCATTTTCAATAATGCTGCATTTACTAGTATTGATGTTTTTAGGGAGGGAAATATTTTGACCTCTGCACGAGTTATGCACGCAAACAAACTTTGCTACAGTTTTAGCCTCTAGCTATGAAAAGCATGTTGAAACTAACCAACCGAGACATGCTCTAAACAATAATTCTATTAGCCGACAACAATCCATCTAGGTGAAGATATAACCAAAGTCGCCCTGTGGCTCTGGCTCTTAGCTCTAGCTTGGGAGCTCTAGGCATGTGCTGCCCATTACGTCGAATATCAAAGAGGGGAGGGAAGCGTGGATGCGACCCAGCTGATCGATGAGCCACGAGCGGAACTATCGTGCCTCAGCGAGGATCAAACTGGGGATGCGAAAGAGGCTTGGTCGTGAACCACCCTGCAAACAGAGGACAAGATTGGGGAGGGTGCAGTGTAGTGTAGCGAAGGGATGGATGAGAGAGCTTGTGACAATGGTCTACAAATGGAGCAGGTGGAGTGGTAGGAAGGCTGCAGGACCTCACAAGGGTGAAAAGAGAAGAAGGGACGGATACTACTCTGTTCGCTCCAACTTGTCAGCTAGCCATTCAGCAGTGTTTTCCTTTCACAACAATCAACCAGCCAACCGTACAATCTAACCAGCCGAATACTAATGGAGCGAATGGAGAGAGAAGTGGCGGCAGCTGCAGTGAAGCCAACAGGCACATGAAGCAAGGGATAACAAGCAAAATCTATGTTGAGTCCCACCTGTTGGCCTCGCTATTTGATCGTAGGTTGATGCATGTGGATGATTGTGTTGGACTTTTTCTAGGTGTATATATAGAGAGTAGAAGAGAGATGTAGAGAAAAGACCAAAATTAGGAGTTTGTTTAGAAAGCTCTTGTACACTCTCCAACCTAAAGTACAATGTATCAAATGTTCAAATTTTATTCTAAATTACAATATATTCTTGTTCGACTGTCCATATATGTATTCCTTTTAAATCTCATTCATACATGCAGTTTAAACACTTTCTTGGACAAAGTGAGTTCTATAATTTGTAGCCAAAACTAGTAACATAGGTGCATGTGTTTTAACCTATATATGTTACTAGGAATTTTAGCAGATTAATAACCGGAACAGCTAATTAATTAGAGGTAAAGTTTTTTTTTTTCAAGACTTCTTATTTATATTTATATATACCAGCAAATATAAATTTGTGTTGCGACAGAGTACTTGTGCACCGTATTCTTTGCTAATAAGTTTTGGTTAGTCACGTGAATCGCTCATTTGCTTTCACTCGAACTGAATCATATCATACGAACACTGGGCACTGGCATGTGGCATTTGAGGATCGTCTCCTCTAGAGCACGCCCAATGCACCAATGTGACGTTGTCGGGTACCCGAGTATGGGGTACCCAATTTCCACGAAAAATATACTTCACAAATAAGGCCTGCCCAGACAAGCCCAACAGAAGGCCCATGACAGTGCTACGTGTAAAAGGCCCGCAAGCAATGGCGCGGCGCCGACAGGTCACCCCCTCGGGCGCGCAGACCCCTCGGGCCGGATTCTCCGATTCGCCCGAGCCTCCACGACAGAGCTCGGGTAAGCAAGACCCTCGCGCGATGCCTTCCAATTCGCCCGAACCTACCACCAAATGCAATAGCCTCGGGCGTCCGGCTTCCGATTCGCCCGAACACCCCGCTATATACAATCTCCCTTGGGCGCAGCCCCCCGATTCGCATGAGCCCTGCCGACGTCAGCAGAGCAACCTTGCCACCCAAGGGACCTCCCTGACCACTTTACGAGCACGGTCCCATCAAACGGACCCCTCAATATGACTGTGCCTCACACGGGCACGTCCGCTGTACCAACTGCCACATCTCCTTTGACAACCAAACTGACGGCCCCACTCCTTCCACACCGCCATAGGGACAGTCAATCGTACGACACCCCGCGCTGACGGAGAGATTCTCCAACTACGACAGCGACAGCTCTTACCCCTGGCGTACGAACCGCACAGGGGCAGGAGAGGTGTGCACTGTCCGGCCAACCCGGAGAATGGGCGAAGCTTACGACGGGGCCCGCTTAACCCTCGGAAAGTACCGCACGTGGGAGGGGAATGCGCCCGAGGGAGGACACTCCCACCGCTCCATCTCGTCTCGCCCCAGAGCATTAGGGACTCCCGAGCCTCGGGAGTCAATACTCAAAGGTCAACCCGTCTTCTCATTGCACTATATAGGGTCGGATGCGACGCCATGACGTAGCGCCACGCAGCAAACCGCGCCCCGCACTGTGCGCCACTTTGAAACTCACCAATCGAACAGTGAAAGATCAACCGAATGGCCAAGGCCATACCTTCGAAGCGCCAAGACGAAGTCGTGGCTGACGACAGACACCGGTCACCACGGTCGTCACCATGCCGAGTACTGTAACCACAGCAAAACACATGTAACTTTAGCCTCTCCCTTGTACCTATAAAAGGAAAGGCAGAGGCCAATCTCAGGTAGACCTCGCGTCGCCCACAATACCCTACTACCACAAGAACACACGACACACATACACGTACGCACAATAGACTTGGGAGTCCTCTCCTTCTCTCGCCTAGGCTTGTAACCCCTACTACAAGCACCTCGGTGCAAGGCAACACGACTCGACTCGCACTGGACGTAGGGCATTTCTAGCCCGAACCAGTATAACCCCTGTGTTCCTCCTTGCACACCACCCGTGGCCTCAACCGCAAATCATAAGTTTACTAGCCGGTGTTAGCACCCGCTAATCCTAGCACCGACAGTTGGCGCGCCAGGTAGGGGCCTTTTGTGTGTTGATTCAGATCATGGATGGCAACCAGCTTCCCTGCGCTTCCTGCTGGCGCGGTGCTCTGGTTCGGGAGCCTCGAGTTCGTGGCCACTGGCCGTGGTTTCGAGATGAACCTCAGCCCGACCGAGCCCCGTGTCATCAACATCCCGACCCCGGCCCAGCGAAAGGCTAGAGAAGGGACCCCGGCGACACCTCCACCCATTCCGGGGGGACAGAGGGAACGGCGCACGTCGCTCCCGCCAACCTAGGAGGGGGAGGCGCAACCACGTCAACCCGCGCCTCGCTACGGGAGACGCGACCAACACGGTGCCCCCGTGCGGGACACCGCCTCTACGCTCGCCGCTAGCCCAATGCCACGAGCGGTGGTAGCTCCGCGCCCCCCACTACGCCGCGGAGAGATGTGGGAGGGACCACGGCATCGCCCGCCATTTTCCTTCGACCACATTGGGAAGGGCCGGCGACGCCGTCACCATTTTCTTTCAGGCTTCGCAACGCTGCGGACGCCCACGTCCGTGCCGTTCGCGCCTACCAACGCGACCAGACGATGGCGTCTGTCCATCACCTGGAACGCCTGGACGACCTCTTCGATTCACCGCCGTCCTCTCTTGGGAGCACCCCCAGGGCGTGCAGCAGCAGGGAGACGGACTCCAACGCCAACTGCGCCTTGCCGGAGTACCCGGAAGGATGGGACCGCTACGGCCGCATCTCACCGTCACCATGGGATCTCGGCAGCGACGACGACGACGATTCCTGGGCGAACATGGACTTCACTGGTGTCCATGACCCCCAAGCTTTCCTCCCCCTCATCAACGCGTGGGATAACACCCTCAGCGTCTACGACTCCGACGAGAGCCTCATCGACCCTTTCCGGGAGTGCTATCATCTAGTGTACCCGGAGGAACCCTTGTTGGAGGATCCACTCGGAGGAGGAGAAGGACGCTCCCGTGGGACAGCGGCAACCACCGCAGCAACAGCTGCATACGCTGCCTCCACCGGCTCCTAGCCCCACGCCCTCGAAGGACCCGGGGGCTAGGACATCTCGGCCAATCCACCGATCCCTGGAGCTAGAGCAGCTCCGGGAGCTCGAGGCACGAATGGATGACGATCGCCTGCGCCTCACCCAGCTTCGCGTCGCACTGGAGCAGGAGGAGGAGCAGGGAGACGGCGGAGCTGCGCGACGCCGAGCCCGCGATGTCCAGGCCCGTTCCGTCGCCGACGACGGGGCCAGGACACCTGGGGCTGCGCCCCGAGCTAGCCGGAAGCTCATGGAGGCTGCGATGCTCCTCCGGAGCATGCCCGAGCCCTCCACTGCGGAGGCACGGCAGCTCAGGGACCAGCTCAAGGACCTCTTAGAGGACGCTGCTGTCCTCCAAGCGGAAAGCTCAGCGTCATGACACCGTGGCACCGAGGAATACCAGCATGGCGCCCCGACACGCCATGAACGAGAGGCCTCGGTACATCCCGAGGCACCAAGGGCTCCCTCGGTCCACCAGCGGCTTGGCAAGGACGTCGATGTCCGCGCCATTCTCCAGGCCCGCGGACGGCGGAAGACAGACGGAGCCGCCCGAGGCTACAACGTTCATCGGGGTGGGCGCTACGACTCTGATGAGGACCGCGCGCCCTCGCCCAAGCCCCCGGGTCCTCGTGTTTTCAGCGAGGCCATCCGGAGGGCCAAGTTTCCGCCCCGGTTCTACCAACTGGTCAACATTGCCAAGTACTCGGGGGAGACCAACCCCGAGCTTTGGCTGGCGGACTATCGTCTTGCGTGCCAACTGGGCGGGGCGTAGGATGATCTCATCATCATCCGCAACCTCCCTCTGTTCCTTGCCGACTCCGCGAGAGCCTGGCTGGAACACCTGCCTCCTCGGCTGATCTTTGACTGGAGCGATCTGGTCAAGATCTTCGTGGGGAACCTCCAGGGCACTTACGTGCACCCTGGCAATTCCTGGGACCTCCGGAGCTGCAAGCAGAAGCCGGGTGAGTCCCTCAGGGACTACATCCGGTGATTCTCCAAGCAGTACAACGAGCTGCCCCAGGTCACCGACTCTGACGTCGTCGAAGCCTTTGCTACAGGGACGACCTACAAGGAGCTTGTGCACGAGCTGGGGCGCCAAACCCCTACAAGCATCGCCAAGCTCATGAAGATAGCCACCAGCTTCGCCTCGGGCGACGAGGCGGTGGGAGCCCTCTTCTCCGACCCAAGGGCAAGCGGAAGGAGGAAGCCCGTGAGGGCTCCTCCTCCCAAGCCCCCAACAGCAAGAAGAAGAAGGGGAAGGGAAAGGCCCCCTCCGCAACGACTCCCTGGTCGCGGCCACCGAGCCTGTAACACCCCAGGTGTTAGTCACGAGCTAACCAGCGAGTGTGTACCTAACCAAGTTATTTCAATCAATGATCTTAATCGCTATTTCATATTCATATCATCTACCATGATCATTGGAAATGGTTCATAAAGATCCGAATTGAGAATTCACATGGAATGACAAGTTATTCACTTAATTGGATTTATGGATTAAGTGAAGATGAGCATGCAAAGTCAACCAAACCCTGCAACCTTGCCCAAACAACCCTACTTGAACTCTACAACAAAAGTCATGAAGGTTTCATGTTGAGAAAATGTCAAGAAAATACCTCAATTGGCCTAAATATCCACATTGAGCTCTCTAATGATCTTACTTTGACCAAAGTGGAAATATTATTTTGGAGCAAGAAATGAAGTTTGACCCAAAATAAAAGTTACAGATATTTTGGAGTAGAACAAATGTTATTTATGGACCAAGTCATGATTCAACTCCTAAGTGTCTCAAATAGTGGAATCAAGACAGGAAGAAATCCTGATTTCAGGATTTTAAATGTTTCTAAGTCCAAATTCCATGCCGATTTCAATGATGTGCCACTTTCTTCAAATTACTTTAAGCAACTTGAGTTGGACCAAATATAAAAGTTGTCACAAACTCTTTGGAGCACAGCATATCAAAATTTGGCATCATTTCGGTTTCGTTTGACAAGGTGTTGACATCCTTTTGTGATCCATTTTGTCATGTTGACAACATCAATTTGGGAGCTATTTATCTGCTAATTCCTTGGCTGTTTGGCTGAGCACTCTTAACCAAAGATGGAGATCATTTGGAGGGCTCCAACTTTGATATAGGCGCTCAGAACCGAATCTACTCTGGAATATGCTGTTTTAGTGTTCGAATCGGAGCAGAACGACGTCCGCCACGTGCTCGCCGTAATGCCTCAAAGGTGGACACGCGGCCGACGCTCTTTGTCCGCGCCCCACCATTGCTGGGCGCTGCTGCCGCGTGCCCTGCTCGCCCTCGCGCGTGGGACGGCAAAGGCGACCCCCTGCTCGCCTTCCTCACTCTCCCATTCACTCTTCCACCCCCTCGCCCTCTTTCTCGCTCCCTGCCGAGCGCGCAGCACGCCGCCGCCATTGCCGGTCGGGCGAAGCTCGAGCCACCATCGTTCCTCGTCTTCCGGTCACCCTATGGCTAAACCGAGTGGAGCACCTCGTTCCTAGCTTCGCGCTGCCTCCCCCGCGCTCCTCCCTCGGCTCCGCCGCGCCCTGCAGCGCCGCGGCCGCCTGCTGCTGCTCGCCGGACCGTCGGGTGCCGTGGCCAGGCCGCCACGGGCCACGCCGTGCCAAGCTGCGAGCACCGACAGGTGCGCTGGCTGCTGGGCTAGCTCTGGCCCCACTTCGCCGCCGTCGGCCGCTCTCCGGCGAACCCTGGCCGAGCCGGCCGAGCGCCTTCCCCGCGCGCGTCGGGAGGAAGACGAAGAGCAGCAGGCCGACTCCCTCACTCTCTCTTTGTGTGTATGACAGGTGGGGTCCAGCGGTCAGCGGGTCCCGCGTGTCAGCTTCGCTGGAGAGTTTGCCGGGTGCATGGACCGTGTGGATCTAGCGAGATCAGGGGTTAAATGTGTATTCGGTTTTCATTTCAGATTTTGTGCTATTACTTGTAAAATCAATATCTAGTGTTTGGGGGCTCCAAAAATGATGAGGCTTGTTTTGTTGGATTCGTGGTAAAGTTTTCTGCATGTTAGTATAGTTGGTTGTGTCATGCATGACTATATTTATGCTGTAGAAATTCATTATTGAAATGTGGTTTAGAAGTTCATTTAAATTATCCCGATCCACATTTTGAGAAATATATGTCCAAAAATCATGATTCCAATTTTGTTAGTCTTCTAATGACATGCACTAGCTCATAAAAATATAAAACATATAGGTTGTTTACTATTTTATTGGTGTTTCACATTTATATTTTTAAATAGGAAATAATTGGTTGAATTGCTTGTTATTTTTGTATCTGAAGTTATATTGCTCCAAATGATATGAAAATTTATTTGTAGACTCTTGGTATATTGTGTGATGTCTGGTTAAATTTTTGGAATTTATGGCACAAGTGTGACTGAGTTATTGATTTATCTTAGTTTTATGCATATTAAGTAGATTTAAATGCATTATAAATAATATATTATGGTAAAAATGGAAAATTGTATTCCACTACCTTTGTATGATATTGTGTTAGCCTGAGAATCAATAATATGGTCATGTTGTTTCAGAAAATGTTGAGTTTCATATTTAATTTGCTCTCCAATGCTTTATTGCATTATAGATTTGTTTATTTTGTAATAATTAAATTATGGAACCTGAGCATGTAAGATTTGAACCTTGGTCATGATTTGTAATCACCTAGCTCTCATAAAAGTTTGGGACTCATTTGAGATGTTTACCATATAACTTAAATAATTAAATAATGGGTTTTTATGTAATAATGAGTGAATAATTAAAGACAAATGAATGCATATATGTTTCTTGTGATTCTTTAATATGTTTTGGTCTGAGATGAGTCCTGTATGACCATGTAATCATGCTTGGAGCTATCTAAATAGCTCATTCCTATGTGTGCTTAGGTGATAAATAAGGGAAAAGCATGTTTTGCTTATGTGCTGAAATGGCTGCAGGTGTAGTCTCTGTTGTTGGGATGTTTTCCCCATCAAGATGATGTTGCATGTAAATGTGTTCTATACAAAAGTTGTAGCAACTTCTATATCTAGCTTTTCCTAAAATTTCTTGGTCATAGGCCTAATAGTTTAGGAGTTATGGCTTTTGGATGACTGCTGTCAGGTTTGGATTGTTTTCTGTCCAGATCTGATTGTTTGCCTTGTTTGACTAGGTTAAGCTTTGAATCACACCTTGGTGATAATAGAAGAGTTTTAGTAAATTTCACTGTCTTTCCAAATTGTCTAGGATCATCCATTTTGGTGGTATAAATCTCAAGTTATGATTGTTTGAGTTGGGAGGACAGAATCTGTCCAAGTCTGGACAGAGCTGTCTTCTTTGTGTTGTTTGACCTTTATATGAATTAAATCATCTGAAGAGGATAATACCAAAGTTGTAGACAATTTCAATAGATTTCCAGAAAGGCTTAGATCACCCTGGTTGGATGTATATAGCTTCAGTTATGGTTAAATCTTGTGCTTCCTGTCCTGCTGTCCTTAAACTGCATATGTGAGATTATGATTGGTTCCATGTTGCTTTGCTTGGTGTGTTTGTTATCTCATGGTTCAGTGACTATAGATTAACATGCCTTGTATTACTTCCTCTTATTCATACATGTGCATTTTGCATCTCATTTAGGTACGCTAGATGATGAACACGTGGAGTGAAGGACATGACGATGGAACTAACCACAAGACGGTGTGGTGGACTAATCACGAAGGTGGAAGGACTAATCGAGTGCTTGGATGGGAAATGCTCGTTGAACAAGTGTCATCTAACAAACACTAACTTAGTGCTGAACCCCAGGCAAGCCCCGGAGCATCCCTAAGCCTCCACCTATCTCTTTTTATAAATGCACCGGTCTTTATTAAATCGTATGCTTGTGCATTTAAGTATAGGAGTTGGTTTGAAACCGTTGCTGCATATCTACCTTGTCTACTATATATGTGAACCTGATACTATTACTAGACAGGTGATCGATCTTATGCTTAGCCCTGCTTAGACCGGTAGAAGTCAGGTGATTTCCTGTCATCCGCGAGAAAGTCGGGTGATTTCCTGTCATCCGCGAGTGTAGGTGGTGACTGACAAGATCCACATGGTTGGCTATATGTGTCACCATGCCACAATGAAATAATGAGAGAATCAAGGCTAGGTAGCGGGGAGCTGCATGACATGGGTCATGTTGACTTCGGTGCTGCTTGCGGCCGACTAGGACTGAGGCCACCAGACATCAGTTGAGATTGAAGGACGTCGTCACATAGCTGGCCAGATAAGTCGTTCTGACCGCGAAGCCGAGTATTTCTTTCTGAGCCGTGCTTTGGTGCGACTAGGCAGACATATTCTGGAGGTAGGAAGTATGTGCAGAGACACCATTTTACCAAGGGCAGGTCAGGGACCTGATGCATCCTGGAAGTGGGTTGGTCTCTGAGAATATGGTCCCCGCCAAACTCGCGACATATTGTGTCTCAGAAGGATTTAACGGTGACCCAAGAAGCCAGTGGCTCGGCTGACAGGGTTTGTGATTGGCATGTTTTGCCAGCTGGTACAATCGATTCGAATCGCCATCTCTCCTGGTTAGTGAGAAACTGAACTGATCTTCTAGTGAGGTAGAGGTTAACTACTTGAACGTGATTAATGGTGAGATGAGGTTGATATCTGTGGATATCGGAAATCATATGGTTTTATTGATTGCTATAATATCAAGTGATTGTTTAGTATTGCTGCAAACCTTAGCTTAATAGCTTAACTGAAATCGAAGCTGAATCACATCTAAAACTTATAAGTTGGGGAACTATTGTAGTAATGCTTTTTATGCAAAAATGTTGCTATCCTCTGAGCTCCACCAAATAAGCCTTGCATATCCTTGAGAGTCTTTTTATTTACTTCCTGTCGGGTAAGTCTAGCTGAGTACAATTGAGTACTCAGGGTTTTATTCCCAATGTTGCAGGAGGAATGCTTGGTTGACTAAAGAGTTACTTCTATCCTTCGGGAGAGGAAGACTAGACCTTGGGCAAGGTCATGTTATCTGTCTCATCTATATTGCTGAGACTGGTCGGCACTTGGCACTGTATTATGAAATTAAGCTTATGTAAAACGATTTCGTTTCCGCTATTGAACTTTTATGTAAAAGTTTATCTTGTACTCTGATGTATTTGAAATATGTGCGAATCTATGTATCATGTGTATGTGTACTGCTGAGTTTCTGCGATCCTTGGGGTATGTACTGTGTAAAAGTTTGAAATCCTTCGAGATTTCACGGACTACCGGGTTTATATTGGCTCAAGTGTGGCTCGATAGCTGGAAAAACAGCTATCGCTGTACTTGTGCTCGTATAAATTGGTCGGTTCTGTTACAGAGCCCAAGGGAGCTCAGCCGCCCCGTGGCCGCTTCGACGAGATGCTCACTAAACCATGCCCTTACCACAAGGGACCGGTAAATCACACACTCGGGGAGTGTGTGATGCTAAAAAAACACTGCGGGTGGTAGGCGTTCAGAGGCGACACCGGGAAGAAGCCCGCGCAGGACGAGGAGGACAAGGGAGGGAAGGACGACGAGTTCCCGCCCGTCGACAAGTGCCTCATGATCTTCGGCGGGCCCGGGACCGCTCCCACACCGCGTCAGCGAAAGCGCGAGCGTCTGGAAGTCTACACCGTCGGACCAGCGACACCGTGCTTCCTCGACTGGTCCCTCGATGCTATCACCTTCAGCCGGGACGACCACCCGAATCATGTCCCGTCGCCGGGACGTTACCCACTCTTTGTTGACCCCGTCGTCGGCAACACGCGGCTCACCAAGGTCCTTATGGACGAAGGTAGCGGCCTCAACATCCTGTACGCTGAGACCCTCGACTCAATGGGGATCAACCGCTCTCTTCTCCGGGCAACGACATCGCCGTTCCACGGGATAGTGCCCGGGAAGAGTGTACAGCCACTTGGGCAGATCGACCTGCCCGTCTAATTCGGGACTCCTGACAACTTCAGGAAGGAGAGCCTCACGTTCGAAGTGGTAGGCTTTCGTGGCACCTACCACGGCATCCTCGGGAGGCCCTGCCACGCCAAGTTCATAACAGTCCCGAATTACATCTACCTCAAGCTCAAGATGTCGGGGCCCAAGGGGGTCATCACCGTCGGCTCCTCCTACCAGCATGCCTACCAGTGCGACGTTGAGTGCTGTGAATACGCCAACTCACTGGTAGAATCCGAGGCCCTCATCGCGGACCTCGAGGAGCTGACCAAGGAGGTCCTCGACCCTAAGAAGGCCACTTGCACTTTTGAGCCCGTCGAAGGGGTGAACGAAGTGCCCCTCAACCCTGGCTCATCCGATGGCAAGGTGCTGAAGATCAGCGCAACCCTCGACCCAAAATAGGAAGCCGTGCTCGTCAACTTCCTCCGCAAGCACGCCGACGTGTTTGCTTGGAGTCCTTCGGACATGCCAGGCATCCTGAGGGAGGTCGCCAAGCACTCCTTGGACATCCGGGCCGGGTCCAAGCTGATGAAGCGGCGCCTGCGCTGATTCGACGAGGAGAAGCGCCGGGCCATCAGGGAGGAGGTGCAGAATCTTTTGGTGGCCGGATTCATCAAAGAGGTCTTCCATCTAGAGTGGTTAGCTAATCCTGTCTTAGTTAAGAAAAAGAATGGAAAATAGAAAATATGTGTAGACTACACTAGTTTAAATAAAGCTTGTCCTAAATATCCATTTTCATTACTTCGTATTGATCAAATAGTTGACTCCACTGCTGGTTGCGAACGACTTTGTTTTCTTGATGCATATTCCGGTTACCACCAAATCTGTATGAATGAATCCGACGAACTTGCGACTTCTTTCATTACTCTTTTTGGCACATATTGTTACGTAACTATGCCATTTGGCCTCAAAAACGTGGGCGCGACTTATCGACGTTGCATGCTCAAAGTTTTTGGGGACCGCATCGGGCGAACCGTTGAGGCTTACGTAGATGATATTGTGATAAAATCTAGGAAGGCGGACGACTTGGTAGCCGACCTAGAAGAGGCGTTCGAATGCCTCAAGAAGCGAAACATAAAACTTAACCCCGAGAAGTGCGTTTTTGTGGTACCCCGAGGCATGCTCCTCGGGTTCATCATTTCCGAGCGCGGCATCGAAGCCAATCTGAAAAAGATATCGGCCATTACACGAATGAGGCCGATTCGCAACCTCAAAGGCGTGCAAAAACTAATGGGGTGTCTTGCAGCCCTAAGACAATTCATCTCACGACTCGGCGAAAAGGAGTTGCCTTTGTATCGGTTGCTAAAGAAAATAGAGCACTTCACCTGAACACCCGAGGCCCAGGAAGCTCTCAACAGGCTTAAGGCTCTGCTTTCGGAAGCACCAGGCCCACCAAAGGGGAGGACCTCTTACTATATGTCGCCGCCACTAGCCAAGATGTGAGCACAGCAATCGTCATAGAACGGCGGGAGGAAGGGCATGCACTGCCGGTCCAGCGGCCGGTCTACTTTATTAGCGAAGTCTTATCCGAAACCATGACATGCTACCCCCTGATCCAGAAACTGGTGTATGTGATCGTCCTCGCTCGGCGCAAGCTGCGGCATTACTTCGAGTCCCACCCCGTGACCGTGGTATCATCCTTCCCCCTTGGGGAGGTGATCCAGAATCGGGAGACGACTGGAAGGATTGCTAAATGGAATATCGAGCTCATGGGCGATGGCATGACCAATGCGCTGCGTAGGGCCATCAAATCTCAAGTGCTGGCGGACTTTGTAGTAGGGTGGACCGAAACACAGCCGCCGCCGCTCCCCACCCAAGAGGAATACTGGGTCATGTACTTCGACGGGTGTTGGCGGTCCTTAAGTCACATTTATACCGCCAATAATAATATAAATCCATGGAACATCATAGAAAAATATTCTTTAATTAACAAGTTCCACGAGTTTTGGTGTTTTCCACTATGTTGCAGGAATATCTGAGTTTTCACAACATAAAAGTATCTCAAAAAAATAAAATGGACTACACCATTGTGGAGAGCTCGTCGCGCTGATCAAAATGCATATATTGTTTGCATTATTTGGAGTTCCCAATAAAAAGATATATAAGTTCGAATCCAATTTAGGACTCCACGAGTAGACTTGAGTATTTTGGCCATAACTCACTCATCCGAACTCCGATTGGGCTGAATCACCAGTCAAAATGAAGCTATCGACGAGGCCCACGTGCTCCCAAAAGGCGGTGGCTAGATGGGCCCACCAAGGGACCGGCCGCCCCTGGGACTGGCCGCACCCCTGGTGAGGCCTATCGGGCCCAGTTTTCTTCTGACAGGTGTAGGGCGGTTCCCCAAGGACGGTCCCATGGCAAGTGGAAACCGCCCTTTGGAGGTCGGTTTGGGTCCTTCTATGTGGGGATGATCCTTTTGCATAGAACCCCCTCCTCTCAAGCTATAAAAGGAGGCCTCCTCTCTACACCTATGAAGGGATTCACCAACACAAGAGGTCACAATGTAGAGAGGAAGAGGAAGCTCCATTCCATTAGCTTATAGCTAATTTAGTATAAGGAGTGAGAGAGGAACAAGAGCGGGAGAAAGAGCGGAGTTGAAGCAGTTCTGCCTCCGGGTGGACGAAGTGCCGGGCTTGTCGGCTCTCGATCCAACTTGTACCTCTACGATCGTCTTGCTACTTGAAGTAAGAAGTTCGTGTTCAACTTTGGTTTGATTCATTAAGCATGTTACTTCCATAAGGCTACTTGTTTGTGGGATCGTCGTTCGTCCTTTGGACGCATGCTCTAGTAAGAGGACTCCTGATAGAGACGGATGTTCCTGTACGCCGCTAGAGTAGTAGTCGCCTTCGTAGACGTGGTGTCTAGGTCGGAGTCTACCTTCGTATGTTGCGTGCGCCCACGGGCAGAGGGGTAGGTGGCAGGTGGTGATAGCCCTGTCCACTCGTACCAGCATCCCCCATGTTTGGACATGGAATAGCGCTGATACTGGTATCGCCTGGCAGACCAGGTGCGTCAGTGGGCCTGAAGCAAGCAAGTAGTGGGGAAGTTTCCATCGCTTATATGCGTTTGACCTTAGAAGAACCTCTCTACCCAAGCTATCCCTTCCGTCTCTTCTGAGTAAACTAGTTTAAGAGACTAAGTACAAAGACCGTTCCTTTGGAAAATCACGATACCCTGAATACTTACGGGTGAAGGCTATAACGGTACTTCCGTGCGCTTGCGGACTTTTCTGCTGACGCTAAGAAGCGCCAACAAGCTTTCTGGTGCCGTTGCCGGGGAACGGTTGTCGTATTTATCTCCGAACCTAGTTCACCCGTGTATTCTTGTGTTTTATCAAAAAAATCTTTTATGTTTTCTTTTATAAAAATAAAATATTGCTTTTTATCCGATCCTTTCACTATGAAGCCAGCTCCAAATTCAAAACTCTTCTGCTTCAAAGGGGGAGTTCTTTGAACCATATTCTTTTTCAAAACCAAAATTTCCATCCAGTTGTGAACTCCACCTGAGATTCAAAGCTATGGTTCGGACAAAACCCTTCTTTGGTCACGACAATGAAAATTCTTTTGACCATTTGCAAAAATTCAAGGAATTGTGTTCATGCCTAAGCATTCCTGACATGACACAAGAAATTCTTAAGTGGAAGTTGTTTATATTCTCCCTCAACGGGAGGCAAAACAATGGTACACTAATGCCGTAGAAAGTACGAATGGAGAATGGGATGAACTTAAGAGCAAGTTTTATCTTGTATTCTTACCCATGTCTTGTATCGCCGCTCTACCAAGGGCAAACCTCGATTTTGAGCAAAAAGAAGAAGTCCATAGGTGTAGCCTAGGCCAGGTTTACAATGTTTATACATGCTGACCTAGACTTGTCTTTATCCGATAATGTGCTTTTGCATATCTTTTGTTCGGATCTAGACATAGATGCTGCCCTATGCTTTGACATAACCGTTGGAGGGCCGTTTTCATGAAAACCATGACGGAATAGAGGAAAGTCCTTGTTTGCATCCTAGAGAAGCACGCTTCTCCCGTCATCGTACCCAAACCCCTCCATACAAGGGCATGTCAAGTTCTGAAGAGCCCTCAGCAGCCGAATCCTTTCCCTTGCCACCCTTCGATTCGTCTGTTGAGCCCTCACCCGAACCATGAACACCGAAGGAAGGAATGTTTTATCCTTCGGAGTTCGCTATCAAAATTCGAGGATTATGGCAGAACTTCAAAACATTTCTTGGCACAAAATTCTGACATTTCTTAGGAAGTCTCCCCTAATGCTGAGTCATCGAAAGTACGGTTGTTGCTTGTTGGAAGTGAAACGTTCTTCTGAAGAAATTCATATTCTTTCACCTCCCACAACCATGTCTTACTCATTAAAGGGGCCTTCCGTGAAATAACTACACAACCTCATAGTTGGGACTACTTTCATTCCAGCAGAAACCCTTTTAGGGTGATATGCCGCTAGTCCCGATCGACAAACTTTTCAGAAGTCCATCCGGACTCATCTTTGAGTTTTGTGGGATTGTTAGGGTAGCGCCATTGGAAATTAACGGAACCGAAGTTTCTTATACTTCCTCATCTATGCCATCCTCGATTTTGATCTTCTCATAGGGCACCCTCTTGAAAATCTCATTTATATATATAAAAAAAGAAGGGAGCCCCGATGAGAAGTTTGAAAGTTTTGCTTCTGCCAGCCATAGCACTTGCTAGAAAACCTAAAGGCGAAGCAAAGCTACTTGTTCGAGCATGCAAATCCTTCTCCTGCGCCCTTGCTCGAACAAGATGCATGTCCCTCTGGCTATCAAGAACATTGTTCTCGATAATGGTCAAGATTAAGTGATCATCCTCCATGATATATCTTTTGAGAATGAAAACTTCCTTGCCACGGACATGCCCGAAGCAACAACTCTGGAGCCAAGAAGTGGCCTGCTAACAAGCATGGTTTTGAGGTCCCTCATGTTTCATGCTCAAGGTCTCTAGAGTTTGTTTCGCTTCGGACCACCTGCTTCTACGTGGATCTCGCAACCATCTCTTGATTCTAGCTATTCAACTTTTTGAGAGAATGGTTGTGAATGCTTATGTTTGTCATGAACATTGCAAATCCCGTAGTAGTACGATGGTGCGTACCTTGCAGCTTGAATATTAATGCCTATGATTTGTGGTAAAGCTAGGAACTACACCACCATTGATTGCTGTAAGAAGAAGTTCCCACGGTCAAGCTTAAGACCATAACTTAAACACTGCCGGGAGATACCCCGGATTATCCTTAAAAAAATATATACATTTTATTATTATTATTATTATTACTATTGTTATTTTCAAAACAAATATATATATATCTTCTTTTAATGGTGAGGGCATGTTGTCAAGTTAGTATGCACCTTCGGGTATGTCGCTAACCATTTCAGGAAAGATTAAGAAGAACTCGGGTCATATGATGCTTGACGACATGGAATGACATCAACTACAAAATCTTGATGCACTCCTAGGTAATGGAACACACTCGTAAGAAGGCCCTAACTCTGCACTTGATTTTTATGCAAAATTCCAAATGTTGGGGAAGACGGTGAGAAACCCAAGTTCCATGCACACCAAAGGGTCATTCAAAAAAATGATGATGAAGATGTTAGCCTCGCCTTGCGAAAAAAAAGAAGAGAGTTAAAATATATATATATATATATATTGAAAAAAGAGAGAGAGACAAAGGTGACTAAAAAAAGAAAAAAAGAAAGAGAACTAAAAAAAAAGATTGGGAGTCACCCTCTTCTGAACCTTTGCTAGTATCATCAAGGCCCATGGCCCATGCTCATTGATGTGTGTGTGGCCTAGCTTCGGAGATCACCTGAGCAGAACCATCATGCTAGCTGCAACAACAACTTCAACGCCTCATACATATATGTTGCTGGTACATTTACTCAGGTATGCGAAGGTAAATAAATGTTCACCAACTTCTTATAATTGTATTCATTTGATCATACAAATTCATGCTTCCTTTGCTTATGTTATAAACTCTGGTTTGGGTGTAGTCTTATAAGGTACATCCATAGGTCTTTTTTTTAAATTAAGCATGGTGCTTAGGTTAAAATGGCCTTCTTTGATCAAAATTTGACATGGTGTTGAAATTTGATCAATGAACTTTGAGTTGTTGACATAATCAATGAAAGTAATCTGATATGCAGATAAACCAAGGCATATCTTTCTCTGCATCTTTATCTTGGCCTTGTTTATAAAAAGTTGAGTGAACAAGTTTTCAATAAAAATAATAATAATAATATCTTTCTTGCTCTCTGGTCTTATAGTCAATAGAGTCCTTGCTTGTTGTTGTTGCTCTTGTTTTGTTTTCTTTTTACCAAAATAAAGCCGGTACAAGAATAAGTGTGGGGGAGATCTCTCAAGCATACCTAACAC
The DNA here is from genome assembly GCA_038502445.1 of Eremochloa ophiuroides. Lineage (NCBI taxonomy): Eukaryota > Viridiplantae > Streptophyta > Magnoliopsida > Poales > Poaceae > Eremochloa > Eremochloa ophiuroides. The sequence continues at coordinate 10,820,678 of JAHLJS010000002.1, forward strand.
ACCTTCAAGATCTCCCCTGCATGTTGCACAACACCGAGTGACTCATCACGCAACAAGGACAGGACACATGACTTCCATAAACCTCCTTCATCTTCAATGGTGGTTTGTGCACCTCTACCCTCACATCTCCCTAAGTTCTGAAGTTTTAAATCTGATAATCTAAAAATGCAAAACTTCTGACACGCCATCTCCATGCTATCCTTTGATAAAATTTGCATACTCCTTATTTCTCGCCAACATTCCTATAACTTATGAACAACTATCATAGGGACCTCATGTTGTCTAAGTAATTGGAGTATGTGATATAGTTGGATGATTTGAACCTTGCTCTTTTTATGATGGACTTGGGATTTATTTTACAAAATCAAAATGAGATGGCACGCTCCTCAATGATAACGAATTTCCCACCAAGTCCATATGACATGTTTAACTTCTGCAAACCTTTAGTCATATGCTGCTTGTCGGATCATTGAGTTTTATCAAATTGTTGTGATCTATGTGAGATTATGGTCATGCACCCATGATTAAGATTCACAGGCACCCACCAATAAAATGCCGACTCTTACACTAAGAGTTGCACACAACATGCACCCTGTCATCCACCAAAAACGCCAACTCTTACCCTAAGAGTTGTACACTCTTCCACCAAATAAAAATGCCGACTCTTACCCTGAGAGCCGTGCATTTGTTATCCACCAAATAAAAATGACGACTCTTACCCTAAGAGTCGCGCATTCATCCTCCACCATATAATTACTCCTCACATTCCATCATGATATCTCTCCATTCAAAGTTTGCATTAAGAAGAGATATGGGCTATGTTTAAAAAAAGTATGCCAAGGGACACAAAAAAAGAGAAATATATATATATACACACATGCCAAGGGGCACGAAAAGAGAGAAATTATTTTAGCAATAAACAAACGGGAAAGTCCAAAGCCCCGTTCAAGAAAAAAATACATATATGAATATTTCCTTTTATAGCCCATACTTTTCAAAGAATCATCCATCTATCCAATAAAGAGAGTCATGATGCATGGAGTACCAAAAACAGTTAGAATTAGGAATCATCTTCCATGCCACACACTTGCACATCTCAATCTAGTGTATGACTTGTATTTCCGTGTGGTTCAGTTTTTGACTTGACAATATATGTGATGCAAGTATGCCCACTTTCATACCTACCCAAAACTCCACTCAAAATCTTTAGAGATGGGTTATGAAAGAAGGCAATTCCAAAATGCCTTGGTGAGGAACCAGACACATATATGAGCGATTTGAGAGTATCATTTGAGGAGTAAGGCTATCTTTTCTTTTTCAAAAATCTTATAAAAACCCAAGTTTCGGAGCTAACTGATGCAAGAGAATTTGAATCCATGTTGTTCCATTATTCAATTACGCAAGAAAATGTGGTAGACACTTTGAAGTTCACAAGTACAGGTGAAGCTTAGAATATCTTGTATGCAGGTTATATATCAAGGAGATGACCCATCTTAATCCTTTACACCTTTACTCAAGGACGAGCAAAGGACTAAGTGTGGGGGTCTTGTTGGTGGCCCTTAAGTCACATTTTATACCGCCAATAATAATATAAATCCATGGAACATCATAGAAAAATATTCTTTAATTAACAAGTTTCACGAGTTTTGGTGTTTTTCACTATGTTGCAGGAATATCCGAGTTTTCACAATATAAAAGCATCTCAAAAAAATAAAATGGACTAGTACACCATTGCGGAGAGCTCATCGCGCCGATCAAAATGCATATATTATTTGCATTATTTGGAGTTCCCAATAAAAAGATATATAAGTTCGAATCCAATTTAGAACTCCACGAGTAGGTTTGAGTATTTTGGCCACAACTCACTCATCCGAACTCCGATTGGGCTGAATCACCAGTCAAAACAAAGCTATCGACGTGGCCCACGTGCTCCCAAAAGGCGTTGGCTAGATGGGCCCACCAGGGGACCGGCCGCCCCCGGGACTGGCCGCACCCCTAGTAGGGCCTCTCGGGCCCAGTTTTCTTTTGACAGGTGTAGGGCGGTTCCCCAAGGACGGTCCCACCTACGATCAACACAGATGGCAAGTGGAAACCGCCCTTTGGAGGTCGGTTTGGGTCCTTCCATGTGGGGATGATCCTTTTGCATAGAACCCCTTTCTCTCAAGCTATAAAAGGAGGCCTCCTCTCTACACCTATGAAGGGATTCACCAACACAAGAGGTCACAATGTAGAGAGGAAGAGGAAGCTCCATTCCATTAGCTGATAGCTAATTTAGTATAGGGAGTGAGAGAGGGACAAGAGCTGGAGAAAGAGCGGAGTCGAAGCAGTTCTGCCTCCGGGTGGACGAAGTGCCGGGCTTGTCAGCTCTCGATCCAACTTGTACCTCTACGATCGTCTTGCTACTTGAAGTAAGAAGTTCGTGTTCAACTTTGGTTTGATTCATTAAGCATGTTACTTCCATAAAGCTACTTGTTTATGGGATCGCCGTTCGTCCTTTGGACGGATCCTCTAGTAAGAGGACTCCTGATAGAGACGGATGTTCCTGTACGCAGCTAGAGTAGTAGTCACCTTCGTAGACGTGGTGTCTAGGTCGGAGTCTACCTTCGTATGTTGCGCGCGCCCACAGGCAGAGGGGTAGGTGGCAGGTGGTGACAGCTCTGTCCACTCGTACCAGCACCCCCTCGTTCGGACGTGGAATAGTGCTGATACTGGTATCGTCTGGCAGACCAGGTGCATCAGTGGGCCTGAAGAAAGCAAGTAGTGGGGAAGTTTCCATCGCTTATATGCATTTGACCTTAGAAGAAACTCTCTACCCAAGCTATCCCTTCCGTCTCTTCTGAGTAAACTAGTTTAAGAGACTAAGTACAAAGATCGTTCCTCTGGGAAATCACGATACCCTGAATATTTCCGGGTGAAGGCTACAACGGTACTTCCGTGTGCTTGCGGACTTTTCTGCTGACGCTAAGAAGTGCCAACAACGGGTCGTTGATGAAGACTGGTGCCGGCGCGGGCAAAGTCTTCATCTCACCTCTACGGGTCCGGCTCAAGTATTTCCTGCGGCTGCACTTTATGACTTCCAACAATGTGGCTGAGTACGAGGCTCTCGTCAATGGACTCCACATTGCCGTTGTACTGGGAATTAGGCACCTCAAGGTTCGAGGGAATTTCCAGCTCATCGTGGACCAGGTGATGAAGGAGCCGGCGTGCCACAACCCCAAGATGGCCGCCTATTGCAAGCTAATACGGCCTCGAGCTCAACCACGTTGCACGCAGGTACAATGAAGAGGCCGATGAACTTGCGAAGATCGCGTCTGAAAGGGCATCGGTCCCGACAGGCGTATTTGCCAATGATCTCTACAAGTCTTTGGTCAACATTGATCTCTTGGGAGGCAAGGGGAACGAGATCCCTGAGCCCCCGGGAGGGCTCGGAGCATCTTCGAACCCCAGAAGTCCCTCGGGGGCTGGCGACCCCCTGGCAAAGAAGAGCTGCCCGGGGTCGAGGCTGAAGCCAACGACGACGAAGCCGAGGCAATGGAGATCGAAGCCAAGATGGACGACGACGAGCCAGAGTGGCGCGAGCCACTGGTCAGTTGGCTCGTCCTAGGAATTTTGCCCTCGGACAAGACAAAGGCTGGGCGGCTGGCGCGCAGAGCTAAGTCCTTCACGATGATCGACGGCGAACTCAATCGGCGTAGTCCCTCGGGGGTCTTGCAGCGCTGTATCCCTTTCAGTCAAGGCAAGCGCCTAGTCGAGGAGATACACGCTGGGGCCTGCGGTCACCACGTCGCACCAAGAACACTTGTCGGCAACGCCTTTCAATAAGGCTTCTACTGGCCAACCGCTGTGGCCGACGCCACCGAGGTAGTGCACTCCTGTGAAGGGTGCCAATACTACGCTTGGCAAATCCACCTCCCAACCTAAGCTCTCCAGACGATCCCTATCACTTGGCCCTTCGCCGTGTGGGGACTGGACCTTGTCGGTCCCCTCTAGAGGGCGCCCGGGGGCTTCACTCACCTGCTTGTCACCATCGATAAGTTCTCAAAGTGGATCGAAGCTCGGCCGGTCGCCCAGATCAGCTCTGCCCAGTCGGTGCTATTTTTCACCGACATCATCCACCGGTTCAGCGTTCCGGACTCCATCATCACCGACAATGGCACGCAGTTCACCGGGAAGAAATTCCTGGCATTCTGCGATGAACACCACATACGTGTAGATTGGGTGGCGGTAGCCCACTCGAGGACGAACGACCAGGTAGAACGTGCCAATGGCATGATTCTTCAGGGCCTCAAGCCAAGAATCTTCAACAGATTGAATAAAATCGACAAAAGGTGGCTAACCGAACTCCCAGCGGTAATATGGAGTCTAAGGACTACACCAAGCCGAGCCACGGGATTTACACCCTTCTTCCTAGTGTACGGTGACGAGGCCGTTCTCCCTACAGACTTGGAGTATGGCACCCCGAGAGTCCGAGCCTATGACGAACAGGGCAATCAGACCTCTCGAGAGGACGCACTGGACTAGGTTGACGAGGCTCGGGACATTGCCTTGCTGCACTCGGCCAAGTACCAGCAATCCCTACGTAGGTACCATGCTCGGCGCGTCCGAGGCCGAGCCTTCAACGTAGGTGACCTTGGTACTGCGGCTCAGGCAGGACAATAGGGGACGCCACAAGCTAACACTGCCATGGGAAACAATCGTCATCGGCAAGATAGAAGAGTGTAGAAGGCACCCGAAGCAACCGGGGCCCCACCTGGCAGGTGGTGGGGCCGGCCGGACCTAAGGGGGGCCGGGCGGCGTCCCCTAGGGTTTCTGCACGCCGCCTTCCGGAGCCTTTTTTCCACTGCCTTTGAGGAGTCATCTCAGTCATTAGTTAAGCCGGTTTGATCCTATGGCACGCATTCATCCCATCGGGCTATAAATAGAGGGCTAGACCCCCCTAGAGGAGGCCAGATCAAGAGCTGAAGAGCCTGAAGCATTAGATATATATCCATTAGATCTAGACTAGCAATCAAGAAAGAGATTAGAGAGATAGAGTAGATGAGTAGAGATTCAGAGGAGTCCCGGCCTGTCGAAGCTTTTTCGTAGCTGTATTTGTCTGGATTCAACTCCCTCGTCCGGAGCTGCATTCTGAGGTACTTTTGTATTCAATATTCTGATTCAAGTAAGCATTTGTTCTTATTCGTTTTTAAGTTTGCAACTCGTATTGAGTGCTTTGATCTTGGTAGCTCCTAGATTGAAGTAGTAGTTGGTAGTGTAGACGTGGTGTCTAGGCTATAATTCAACATTCATGTCCCCTGATTAGCCGGATAGTAGTAGATCGCGTAGGTGATATCTACGTTGAGTCCTCTGTAGTCCACTTCCCGTTGATAGGATCGATAGGTGTATAAGTGCTCGGTAGGAGAGAACTCTGTATAGTCATTAGCTATTTCCTCGTTCTTGATATTCTTTGGATTGATTATGTTATCGGGTTAAGAATCAATAGACTTAGTCAGTATCATCTACTGTTCCTTTGGGTTCGATATTAAAACCGGGATTGTCTGGTGAAGTGCTACATCGGTATTCTATATATGCCTGCAATAGATTAGTGGACAATACATACTCGAAGGGATGTAGAACTTTGGAACATAGGTTGTTTGTCTAGAATTTTATCATGTTCCATCTACGCTACTAAGAAGATAGGGTTGATATTATGTTAGCATAGATCATGTTCTATACTGGCATGACTTGAGTCCAAGTAACTTGTAGTAGAAGATAAAGTGAATGAATCATTAATACTCACAGTTCTTCCATCCATAATGAATGAGCTATGCCTTCCTCTGCAAAGTTATTGAAGTTCAGCATGTGCCCTGTCTCATCTCTAATTTGAATTTATCTCGTGACTTACCCAAATTAAATTGGAAGTTTTCTGCAAGGGTTAGTCCAACAAAATATCCAATTTGACTTAGGAAGGCATTTTAACCTAAGCACCACGCTTAATTCAAAAAGCCTTTAAAAGTAAAATCATCACACCTCTTGCTTCAGAAATCAAACTAAACACCTTGTCTAATTATGATTCCAGAAAACAATTTAAACTAAGCACCATGCCTAATTTAAAAGGCGTATGAAATTTCTTCAAACCTTAAGTATGCTATAGCGAACAAACGTAACATGAAAGTTTATAGAGAGTTATGCAAACAGAGATGAAAGAGCATGATCATTGATTAACAATTTGAACATGGATTGACAAGGTAGAGACAATCAATATTAGCAACATAAGATTTTCAAAGAAGCCCATTCCCCCAAGCTTGAATCAAGCAAATTTAACTTTGGATGGATATAATTCAATGTTGCATGATGATTGGTTGGACATACCTAATGATATCATCCTTCTACTTAAGCTTGAAATGGTTAGTGACAAAAATACCTGAGGGAATATTTTCATAATTATAACTCAATGCTCAATTCACAAGGGTATTATAGCAAAAGGTGCAAGTTCATATTATCTTTCAAGAGTGGTTATTTTAGGACACAAAGTTGTTCTAGAGAAACCTTATAATTATTATACTTTGAGTTCATGAAGTGGTTTCCTCTAGAACATCAGCCTTTGTGCACATATTTCAAGATTACAACGAGATCTACAATATTTATGATAAACATATGCATTCACAACCACCCTCTCAACAATTTTATGAATAGGTAGAATGAGGGGGTTGAAGATCTCATGTGTGACAATGTTAGAGAGACCAATTAATCCTGAAAATTCCTTATATGAGGATGGATTCGAGGAGATGTCTATGAAGTAGCTTCCATGCTCATTAATGTTATCTCCCTCTTTAAGCCCCAAGGGTGTTTCTTTATGAGTGTCTATGGGTGAAAACATTTTCTCATTCATTCCATGTCTATTGGGCATTTTATTGTTCAAGACTTCCCATGGATTGGTGACACTGACGTTGGTCTCCTCAAAGGTCTCCTTTAAACTTGGATGGGTTAGGTCAGGGTTGGATTCTATTATTAAGGTTTCTTCCTTGTCCATCCATTCTATACATTCCAGCCATTGTCGTAGCCTTTCTTGGTCATCCTCAAGTCCATGATTCCTATGGTCTGGTTGTCTTAGTGAATCTCTAGGGTCATCATGAGATTTAGGAGAACGAGTGTCGGGTGATTCTTCGGGGTCAAAGATGGGTTTAAAGATGGGTTGAGATGAGTCTTCTAACGTGAGTATAGAAGGGGAGAAGATAGGAATGGGTTCAAAATGATTTGGCTCTCCTTCTATGGCATCGCTAGTTATTCTATCTTTGGGTGTTTTCCAATAAGGACGCTTCCTAAGAGATTTCTTCTGAAACGAATTTGATTTATATTCACTAGAAGGTCTCTTATGAGGCTGGAAGTCTAAACTTTTTTACAATATCGCAAAGATCATCCTTAATCTGAAAAGGAATTTTCAAGGGTTGAATTTCTTCTTCCCTTGTATAATTTTGGAGTATGGATGGCTTGGGACTGATAGCTAAGTTTTGGGATTGGAAAATGTGTGATTTAGCTATCGAAACTTTCTCTTTTTGGTCGGGAGATGATTCCTTCTCTTTCTCGGGGAGTTCATTATGAATGTTGGGGCAAAGAGTCCTTCCACTGATTTTATCAAGTATGGACCTTGCTTTACTAACAGATAAATAAAGGAAACCTTCGCTAGCATATATATCAACGGATTTCTTATCATCCTCACTAAGACCTAGGTAAAAATGTTGAAGAAGCACTAGGTCTGGAATGGCAAGGTCTGGCCCAATAGTAAGGAGATCATTAAAGCGATCCCATGATGTTTCGAGAGATTCTTCTTCTAGTTGCCTAAAAGTCAAAGCCTCTCCTCGAAGGCTAGCCACTTTAGAGATGGGGAAGAATTTAGAGAGAAAATTAGAGCATAGCACTACCCAATCTCCTTGCACTTTTCCTACGGTTTGGTTGTACCAATGTTTAGCTTTTCCTATCAAAGAGAACGGAAAAAGCTTCCATTGCAGAGTCTTATCAGACATGCCAGCAATGCGAAAACATGCACATTTCAGTAGGAACTCTCGTAGGTGTGAGTAGGGGTTTTCATCCCCTTCTCCTGAGAATGATTGTTTCCGAATCAAATCTATCCAACACGGGCGCTGCTCATAACTAGATGCTAAGATAGGCTCCGAAGATTCGGGTGGTTTAAGGTTTGCGCTCATGGGTTTATCAAATTGATTGATAGGAATGTCACCCATGCTTAACCAAAAGGTAAAATAAAACGAAAGAAAGAAAGAAAAGATGAAAAGTGAAAGAAAGATATAAGGTAAAAGGATAAATGAAAAAGAAATATAAAAAGCTTAGCTAGGTTCGTAGTTAAGTCAGCAACTATTTCCCCAGCAACGGCGCCAAAAATACTTGTTGGTATAAGTTAAATGCGCACAAGAAAATATAATTATCCGCAAGCGTACAGATATAATACCGTCGTAGCACTTTACCCGGAGGTTTTAAATATCGTATCCACAGGGAAACGTGTGAGACTAACTACGTACTAACTCAACTAGGGGTGGTAACAAAGTGGTGAAAATAAAAAGGCAGAGACTATATTAATATAAACACTAACTTAAGGTTTATTGTGGTCGCGAGTAACAATCAAGGTTGATAATAATAGGAATATAGAGAGGATAACTATGGTTCTCTTCTTCTAATTTTGGGTAAACTATGTCATCTACTGCTCAACTTCGGGACATTAATTAGAGTAGTTTGAGTACAGAAACCTCATCTACAAAGCTATAAATTTTCTACTCCATTAACCACGTCCTACAAGTCCTATCAACGGGAGGTGGACTACAAAGGAATTAACAGGCCTGTCACACCTACGATCTACCACGGATCCAGTAGATCAGGGGGCATTCACAATCAACCCTAGCCTAAGCACCACGTTTACACTACGATCAATACTCTACTCCTCTTAGGATAGGAATAAAAGAGTCACAAACCAGATAAACAGCATAAACAAAGTAAACTTAGATCAGAAAGATAATTACCGAAGAAATCTCGAAAACAAACTCATGAAGAACTTGAATCCGCTGAAATACAAGCCGTAGAGGGAGCATCAACAGGACGGCGCCTCCTCCAAACTCTTCCCTCACTCTCCATCTCACTATTATCTACATGACTAGATCGTAGAGAACTACTTGATAGCTAGCTCTGAGAGTTTGATCCATTCGAGGGACGTCTCTCAAGCCAAGATGGTGCCTCCAGGGAGGGGGTCTGCCCCTTTATTTATAGCCCGGTGGGATGAATATGCGCCGTTTGATCAAACCGACTTAACGTGGGGTCGAGATGATTCCTCACAGGCGGTGGAGGAAGCTTCTGGAAGGGCGCTGGCCAAAACCCTAGGGATGGGGCCGTTCGGCCCCACCCTGGTGCCGGCTGGCCCCCAAATGTGGCGGTTCGGGCCCATTTTCGTTGTGTTGTCTTCTTGGGCCTCCTGTAGTCCAATGGTGCATGTGTTGCCGCAGATTTTGATTCTGAACTCCGAATATAACAAATGATAGGTCCGTTTCAATCGTCTTGACGAGCCCGTCGCAATGGTATAGTCAAATTCCTTATTTGAGATACTTTTATTAATGAAAAATTGCATATTCCTACAATACAAGTGAGAACATCAAAACTCGTGGAACTCGTTAGAATCAAAACCTATAACTATGCTTTGTGATTCATTTTGTGTCAAATTATGTTATAGTTGACGGTTATTTTTGGTACTTAATGACCGTCAACAACCTATTCCATCATCTGGCTATGAGTTACGCCCCGGGATTGATTAAGTTAGTTCAGAAACACATTTTTTCTCGTAGTTTTAGCGAAAACCCCTATTCTCATTTAGCTGATTTTGAGCAGACATGTGCATGTCTGCATATTAAGAGCATGGTGGATGAAACTTTAAGATGGAAACTTTTTTTGTTTTTATTAACTGGAAAAGCAAAGAAATGGTATAATCGACATGTTTGAAGTAGTCAAGGAGATTGGCAAGTATTGCGTGCTAATTTTTGTCTTAAATTTTTCCCCATCGAGAAAGTCGCTAAACTTCATTTTGAAATTATTGGATTTAAACAATTAGATAACGAATCATTAGGCAAGGCTTGGGAACGCTTTGATGGATTTATAAATTCTGGACCTAATCTTGCTTTGCCAGAACCTATGCTTTTGCAACATTTCTTTTTAGGCCTTAATGATAAAAATAAAGAATATCTTAATTTGGCCGCAGGTGGAGCATTTATGTATATTACTGCTACACTTGCTAAAACTATTCTTACTAATATCTTAAATGATCTCCCTGAAGAAAAAGAAGAGTTGTTAGAAGATAAATCTTTGTTACCTAATTCCAAATTTTTGTCTGATTCATCTCAACCTTTACCTAAACTATCTAATGAGAAGGAGATAACCTAAACTTTTTGATGATTATGGAAATACCTCATATTATCATAAAATTATAAAACCTCAAGAGTCTATGAATTTTAAAAATTTTAATGTTTCATATCCTGCTAATTTAAAATTCCTTAGAGAAATAACAAGAGAATTGATTTTTGTTATGAGTAATGAGTGGTTGATAGAATCTAAACTTTCAAATGATATAATTCATTTAAATTCTCCTACCATTACTATTAAATGTCAAATTGATCCATATCCTTTTGATGCCTTTTACAACCCAATAGTAGGTATCAATATCATGTCTCTTACATTTGCTGAAAAATTCTTAAAAGATATGCCATTAATTTCTACGAATAAATTTTTGAAAAGCCGTTCAGGACATATTATTCCTAGTTCAGGAGTTTTATATGCTCTTCCTATTGTGATTAATGAATTTTGAATTTTGCTGAATTTTTATATCTTTGATGTTTGGGATTTTGATGTAATGATTGGATTATCAATAGGAAAACTTTTGCGAGAAGGATGTATGGGAAATTTAGATATTAAATTTGGGAAATGATTTAATCTCTCTGTGCCTATAACACATGCATTAAAAGCTAAGGCAGAGCCACTTCCTGAGTTAGATTCAATAGAAGAGGTTAAGGCTGTGTCATTTGAAGAATTTATTGAACCTGATTTAGAAGATGATACCCAGTTCTTTATTAATGAAGAGAAGGAGGATCCTATTGATCCTGAACCTCTGAATGAATTACTAGAGCCACCTAAGCCTTCTATTGAGCTTAAACAACTACCTTCTGGTCTTAAATATGTTTTTCTGAATAATGATCAAAATTTTTCATTATAAGTAATAAACTTTCTGATGAAGAATCTTTTAGATTAATAACTGTTTTAGAAAAACATCGTGCTGCTTTTGGTTATTCACTCCAAGACCTTAAGGGGATTAGTCCTGTTTTACGCACCCATCGCATTCCAACTAACGCAAAAATTACACCTTCTAGAGAGCCGCATCGTAGGCTTCAAAATGCGATGAGGGAAGTTGTTAAGAAAGAGGTCTTAAAACTTTTGCGTGCTGGGATTATTTATCCTGTGCCGCATAGTGAGTGGGTAAGCCCTGTTCAAGTTGTACCTAAAAAGGGTGGAATGACCGTAGTTCAAAATGATAAAAATGAATTAGTACCCCAGAGAACTGTCACTGGATGGCGAATGTGCATTGATTATAGAAAAGTTAATAAAGCAACAAAGAAAGATCATTTTCCGTTGCCTTTCATTAATGAGATGTTAGAGCGTTTAGCAAATAATTCTTTATTTTGTTTCCTTGATGGTTATTCTGGATATCACCAAATTCCTATCCACCCTGATGATCAAAACAAAACCACTTTTACATGTCCTTATGGAACTTATGTTTATCGTAGAATGTCTTTTGGATTATATAATGCACCTGCTTCTTTTCAAAGATGTATGATGTCTATATTTTCTGAAATGGTAGAAGAAATCATGGAAGTTTTTATGGATGATTTTTAGTTTATGTAAAAACTTTTGATGATTGTCTTGAAAATCTAGATAAGATTTTGTAAAGATGTGAAGAAAAGCATTTAGTCCTTAATTCGGAAAATATCATTTCATGGTTAGAGAAGGAATAGTGCTAGGACAGATAGTGTCTGAAAGAGGTAAAAAGATAGACAAGGCAAAAATTGAAGTAATTGAACAACTATCTCCACCTATTAATGTAAAAGAAATCCGAAGTTTTCTTGGTCATTGTGGTTTTTATCGTAGATTTATATAAGATTTTTCACATATTGCTAGAACCGCTGACTAATTTATTAGCTTAGAATGTTCCTTTTGAATTTGATGATGCGTGTTTAAAATCTTTTTATATTCTTAAAGGATCACTTATATCAGCACCAATCATTCAACCCCCTGAATGGTCTTTACCTTTTAAAATTATGTGTGATGCTAGTAATTATGCTGTAGGGGTAGTATTAGGACAAACAAATAATAAGAAGCATCATGCAATTGCTTATGCTAGTAAAACTATGACAGGAGCACAACAAAATTATGCAACGAGTGAGAAACAGCTCCGGGCTGTTGTTTTTGCTATTGATAAATTCAGATCTTACTTAGTAGGAGCAAAAGTAATTGTCTATTCCGATCATGCTGCTTTAAAATATTTTCTCACTAAGAAAGATGCTAAACCTCATTTGATAAGATGGATTCTGTTACTTCAAGAATTTGACTTAGAAATTAAAGATAGAAAAGAAATAGAAAATCCAGTTGCTGATCACTTGTCTAGGATACACTTTGAGAAACCTCAGGAACTACCTATTAATGACTCATTAAGAGATGACATGTTGTTTAAAGTGACCAAGTCAGACCCTTGGTACGCGAATATTGTCAACTTTATGGTTGCAGGTTATGTACCACCAGGGGAAAATAAAAAGAAACTCATTTATGAAAGTCATCTCCACATATGGGATCCACCATACCTCTTCAGAGTTTGCTGAGATGGGTTATTTAGAAGATATGTACCAGTAAAAGAAGACAAGCAGATCATTCAGAAATGCCATGCATCACCATATGGAGGTCATTATGGGGCATTCCGCACTCATGCTAAGATCTGGCAGAGTGGGTTCTTTTGGCCAACTATGTATGAAGACACCGAAGATTTTGTCCGGAGATGTGGATCATGTCAGAGGCACGGAAATATCAATGCAAGAGATGCTGTGCCACTCACCAACAATCTCCAGATCGAGCTCTTTGATGTCTGGGGAATTGATTATATGGGACCATTTGTGAAATCAATAAATTATGAATACATTCTGGTGGCAGTAGATTATGTATCCAAGTGGGTAGAAGCTATGCCATGCATGAATGTTGATTCCAAACATTCAAAAAAGATGTTCGAAGAAATTATATTTCCAAGGTTTGGGACACCAAGGATGGTCATTACTGACGGAGGAACACATTTCACTGATAAAAAGTTTCACAGATACTTACAAGCTCATGGAATCCGTCATAATGTTGTTACTCCATACCATCCTCAGACAAGTGGCCAGGCAGAAACATCAAACAAACAGATCAAGAATATTCTACAGAAAACAGTAAATGAGATGGGTACTGCATGAAAGGATCGATTACCCGAAGCACTTTGGGCATATCGGACTGTCTACAAGACACCTTTGGGCATGTCACCTTATCAGTTAGTGTATGGCAAGACCTGTCATTTACCAGTGGAATTAGAGCATCAGGCTCACTGGGCTATTAAGAGATGGAATATGGACTTTGAAGCCGCTAGAGAAAAGAGAAAGATACAATTATCAGAATTACAAGAATGGAGAGAAAAGGCTTATCACAATTCAAAGATTTACAAAGAAAGAGCAAAAAGAAGGCATGACAAGATGATCAAGAAGAAAGAGTTTGCACCAGGAGACAAGATATTATTTTTTAATTCCAGGTTTAAATTATTCGGGCTCGGAAAGCTACGAAGCAAATGGGAAGGACCATTTACGGTTGTGAACGCATCGCCACATGGAACGGTAATTCTACAATCACACGAAGGTACGTTATTGAAGGTAAATGGTCACTGACTTAAATTATTTTTAGAGCCATTTAATTCAGAAATTGTTGACGGGCTGGACTTTGTCTAGCTACCAACTTTTTAGTCCCGTCATCATCCGTTACGAAAAATTATCGCACATCGCAACTAACAGGTAGTAGATAGAGTCTAGAAGCATCACGAACACGGCCACCCCGGGAGGCCACCCTGTGGGGCCGGGCGGTGTCCCTCTGTCCCCTCTCATCCTGACTCTTGTTTTCTTTTCTTTCTACATCCTTCCTAAACACTTTCACGTAGAATCCCAATGCGTGCGGATATTCTTTCGTACGAATCCTGTAGAACCTATATTTGACATTATCCTGTCTCTTGAAAACCCATATAAATACGCACCCATACCGCCCTCATTTGCATCCCATCAGTAGCTGTCTCTCTCCTTCAAATAAACTTTTTAGTTTAGATCTAGTAGCAATGGCAGACGAAGTGGTCGTCGGCGCTGACTCCGGCAAGATCCAAGGCGACGACTCGAAGGCCATCGTCCTCGCGCTGCCGAAGCCTCTCGCCATCGTGCCACCGAAGCACCTCGCTACGGTGCCTCCGCAATACGAGCAAGTCTACTACATGCAAGCTCAGCCTGCTCTGCCATCACCACCCGCACGACTGCTGCTAGAAGATGGTACCAAGGGAAAGCAGGTCGCTATTCCCCGAGGCACCCAGCTTCTTCCACCTAGAGACAATGAGCGACTCCTGTCGGTCAAGACCGACAAGAACGGGACGTTAGTGTGTGCAAAATACACCACTGCTCGCCCTGCCATTAATGGAGTTCGTGCACGTGCAGGCCAAGTCCGCTACACCGATTTCATACCACCTTCGCCCAAGCGACAGAGAGCTACTTCAGCATTATCGCTAGAGAAAGGTCCTAAACAGCCTCCGCTCTCGCTACGAATCCTCAATGAGAAGATTGAAGCCCTCTCTAAGGGAATAGAGAAGACTGAAGAATTAAGAACTAAGATTATGCGCAACATGACTAAGCAGATAGAAAACAATGTCAAGTTAATCCGCAGTCTCAAGCGCGACAAAGATAAGCATGAAGAAGAGGTTGAGAAGCTTAAGAAAGAGATCAAAGATCTCACGAAGAAAGAGCAGCCTTAAACTACCCTAATTATCTATGTAATAAGGCATAAGTATGTTAGATTTGATTATATTATTAAGTTTGCTTGGTTATATATTAGAACAAGGCCTAATGAGCTAGAGAAGTCGTTAGCTCAGTCAGTTGTCAGAGTTATCTATTATTATTAGTGAATAAAGTGCCTTATTCTTATTAATGTTTTAGTATTTCTTTATCTACTCTACTCTCTATTCTTGGTACTGCATATTGTCTCCACATGTTGCGCAGAAAAGTATACAGGAAAACAAGTATGGGGGAGGCGCATCGCGACCACGGAAATCAATTCGCTCGGGAAAATCACGTAATTCAGAAAACAAACAAACCAGGACCACGCGCACCGAAGTGGGCCCCGAGGGGCCACAGAGGCACGCCGCCCGGCGCCCTACCTAGGTCGGCCGGTGCCTCCCTACCTCCTCTGCATCCACGCCTCGGCCATGGTCAGGTTTGAGTCCAAAACAAGTATAATTGCATATGTTTCAATTCCTGTTTCGATCCGAATCAAAATTTACATGTTAAATCATTTTTAAGAAAGAAAACGATTGTTTAATTCATGACTTAAGAATAAATTATATAACACTTTTTTAGGAGTCATGTTACAATTAGAAACTATTTATAAGGACCCCATGATTGCTTAAGTTGTTGTGGAACACGAGATAGTAGAATAATGAGGACTTAATTCCTGTTGTTTCGTCTTTGGAGATTTTATTTCGAAAATTAAATAATTAGTTATACCTCTCATTTGTGGTAAAGATAATGTCCTACCAGAGCCATATATAGGATAGAAACCTTCTACATATAGTACTTGTCCTTCTATTGAGTTTGGTCAACCTTTGTAACCCTTTGAAGAAATTCGTCACTTTCACATAAGCATTACTCTAATCCGGAGTAATAGCGAATCATTCTACTAAAAGTGTTTCTCTCCTACACTGGGAGAAAACACCAAAAATAATCATATAGAATAGCCACTAAATAATTACTCCATGTTTCGTTAAAATCTCTCAGTTACTAAATTCAAAAGAGGTATGAGCTATGCAAAAGAAAAGGGAGTGTAAAAAAATGGACAAGTGTTTGAAGAAATTAAAACAATGGGTACTTAGATGCTTGCCTCCCTTGAAAAAAAAGAAAAGAAAAAGAAGAAGAAATAAAGAAAATAGCTCATACTCTCTGAATAAACTTAATTGTTCAAAGAGAGATTTATTTTCTCAAGGAGCAAGGAAGAATTAAGTTCTACCATATTCCACCAAATAAAGTTTGATTCGATTATATGCTCATTTCTCTGTGGATTCATTGTTTGACTTTTCAATAAATGCAATACAAGTATGCTTTCGCGTTTATACCTACCTGGGATCCAGATAAGCTTTTTAGAAATAGGATAAAGAAGGCAATATCATTAATGCCTCGGTAAGGGATACAAAAATACCAGCTATATCAGTGATTCGAGAGTACTACAAAAGGAGAAGGTAAAGCTAAGTTTTATTTGCAAAATCAACTTACCCTCCAATTGATTTAACTAAAGGAAGAGAGTGATCTGTTTCAAGCTATTCTGTTCTCCAACTACTCAAAGATTCATGGTAGAAACTTTGAATTCCGCAGTACATGCATGACTAGATTAGTTTATATAATATATTCTCAAGTTATGTTTTAAATGATCCACTCTCTCTAAACTTTTATATCTTAAAACCAACCTTTTTTTGAGGACGAGTAAAAGCCTAAGTGTGGGGGTAATTGTTGACACTTGTTAAAGTCTAAATTTTATTATCAATTATCCCTGCATTATACATGAATATCTAGTAGAATAGGGTTATTACTAATAATTTCCATGAGTTTTGGTGAATTGTATATTTTCCAGGGGATTATCCAGAAAATCTCAAAAGAAGGATTCAAGTGCATAATTATCACGAAACTTGATCGCGAAGGAAGCAAACGTCATCGGCAAGATAGAAGAGTGTAGAAGACACCCGAAGCAACTAGGGCCCCACCTGGCAGGTGGTGGGGCCGACCGGCCCTAAGGGGGCACAGGGCGGAGCCCCCCTAGGGTTTCTGCCCGCCGCCTTCCGGAGCTTTCTTCCGCCGCCTTTGAGGAGTCATCTCGGGTCTTGGTTAAGTCGGTTTGATCCTGCGGCACGCATTCATCCCACCGGGCTATAAATAGAGGGCCAGACCCCTCTGGAGGAGGCCAGATCAAGAGCTGAAGAGCCTGAAGCATTAGATAGATATCCATTAGATCCAGGCTAGCAATCAAGAAAGAGATTAGAGAGATAGAGTAGATGAGTAGAGATTCGGAGGAGTCCCGGCCTGTCGGAGCTTCTTGCACGGAGCTGCGTTCTGAGGTACTTTTGTATTCAACATTCTGATTCAAGTAAAGATTTGTTCTTATTCGTTCTTAAGTTTGCAACTCGTATTGAGTGCTTTGATCTTGGTAGCTCCTAGATTGAAGTAGTAGTTGGTAGTGTAGACGTGACAGAACCGACCTAATTTATACAAGATTAAGCATGATTGCCCCCGTTTAACACGTTGGCACACACATACTCTCTCATATAAACCCGGTAGTCCGCCGAGTGTCACGAAGGACCTCGGTAAATCAACTTTCGACAGGATCGTACTGATTAAGGAAACATCATATTACAAGCACAGAGTTCACAGCGGAGATTTATTACAATAGAGTAATATAGTTATTACAATACCAAGTTCAAATATTATACATAAAGTATTTTGGTTTTGAAAACCATTTATTCAAATCCATAAAACGCTGCCATACTCACGTATATCTCCATATACAGCAAAGGAGAGTATAAGATATATGACCATGCCCTGTGGTCTTTATTCCTCTGCATCCATGGCAGGGTTATTACAGGTAAGGCAATAGCCTTCAAACAGCACATCACCTGCAACGTTGGGAATAAAACCCTAAGTACTCAACTGTACTCAGCATGACTTACCCGTCAAAGGGTAAATAAAAAGACTCTCACGGATATGTAAGGCTTATTTGGTGGGGTACATGGGATAGCATATTTTGCGGAAAAGCTTACTATCATATAAACTTAGTTCAAAGTTTTATTACCAATTTATCATGGAGCTAAATAGATCTACATTAGCAAGCCTTTATAAAGTGAATCACCTAATAATTGATAGGAAAAAGAATCTCATTCTCTTATCAACATTTTATCGTGAGTTGTTGCTATGTTTCTGGCACATGGATAAGTTTCTCCTAATCGGGAGAGACGGCGATTCGAATCAATTTACACCAGCTGGGTAAGCCCGTATCACACACCCTTACAAACCCATCCAAAATTTCGTATTTGTGTAGGGTAGCTTTTCACTCTATTCGGGATACCGTGGGCTTGATCCACAGTGCAAGGCTCAGGGGACAGCCTGGTGCCAGGACGCTCAGGATGTGCCTGCCCTTGTTCAAACCCTGTCCCACCGCACATCCTTTCTCTTCGCCAGCAATGCACTGCAGTTCAAATCCTAGCCCGACTAGTAGTGCTATAGCTTCACGGTCGAAACGACTTATTCGGCCGTTATGTGAAGGTACATTCAATCTTAACCATTGACCAAAATACGGATTAGTTCCTAGTTAAGTTACACAGGTAGGATCCAAAGGTGCATGTCTAATCGACATCAATGACCATAATGGCACACCATATTCCGTCTGAAATTCATATCTCATGATTCTTTCTCAATATCCATTCACCTGATTTACTAAGCATGGCTAAGCATAAGACTAACCAATACTAGTATTATCAAGAAACTCTTCTTTCTAAACAAGGTAGGTAATGCATCAACGGTTTGACTATAACTCATCAATTTAATGCATAAACTATAATTTAATAATACTCAAGTGAAATTTTAAAATAGAAATAGAGGGGTAATAAGATGTCCGGGGCTTGCCTCGGTGAAAGATAGACGGTCCATGATTAGGACACTCCGGAAGTAAGTCAGTATTCAATTCTTCGCCTTCGGGTGACAACTCCTGTGGGTTCTCCTCGACTATCTCGTACTCGACGAGATTTTCCTCTTCCGATCCTATATGTATGGATAGAATATATACATGAAAATAATGCACCATGATATGCTAGATGATAACGATATGATGACGTGATGTGTGGTGAGATGTATTCATGTGTCCTTAGTTTGCACAATAGGGTTTTAGGTTGGATTGGTTACATGAAATGATAATATAATTTTTGTTTATTTTACTGAATACGTGCATATTTCTTCTTCCGGTAGAGAAGTTTACAATCCTACTAAGTAACACTTGAATCGGCATGACATGTTATTCACGATAAAGTTGCAAGCCAACAAAACCTATTCCTATTTGCTTATTAAAGCATAAAATGTTGGTTTTAATTCATAAAACAATGTTAAACTAACAAAGTACTACTATTGCCATGGAACAGCAAGGGCGGGTCTTTCATGGCCTTCAAACAACATATCAAAATCACTTAATTTGACTATACATCATTTCCATATATTATGCGTTTTATTTTCTTAAAGAAAAACACTACTTAAACTTGGTTTAAAATAGTTATAACAGGGGAAGTATTCAAAACAGTACCAAACTTTTTGTGAAGATAAACAGTAGCACTAATAGTACTCACACAAATTTTCAGAATTTTTGGAATAATATTTTAAGCTATAAAAATTACTAAGTGTTCCATTTACTAATTAAAAGGATGATTTTTAGATTCTATTAAAAGTATTGGAAAATCCTATTTAATATTTTTATATAATAGTACACACTGTGCAGAGCATACACCTAATTTTTCATGATTTTATCACTTGTATTTATTTAGATATGAAAATAACAAAATACGTTACTATTCACCTTAAAAGGAAAAGGAATAAATCAAAATAAAAGAGAAACGTGCATGGGCTCGAATTCGGCCCAGCTCGGCCCAAAGGCACTGAAGCAGCGTAGGCCGACCTCCCGCGCGTCGCCTGGCTATTATGCAAAAGAGCCCTCGGGTTTTTGAAGAAATAACCCGCAGTCCTTATTAGCACTATTTAAATGAGTCATGAGCTTCGCACATAACCCCCTGGGTTTCTTTCAATTCTAACCCGATGGTCCCTGGATTTTCCCCTGTGTTTACCGACATTGCCGTGACCTTGACCGGCAGTCGCCCGTCGATCCAAGGTATCTCCGGTGACACCGATGCCATATACTTGCTACTGATGACCACCCGCGTCGATTGAACTAGGTTATAGACTCGGACGTGGACTGTGGCTACGGTGGTGACGAGCAGAGCGGCATGGCGGCGCTGGTCACCATCGTGCTCGTCGGCTCGGTTGTTAACAAGCTCAACCGAGCATCGTTCTAGCCTTGTGATGATTTGGTGAGGCTCGAGGGTTGGTTTTCGGGGCTCGGTTAATCAATGGTGGGATCCTAACGCGTGTGCAGTGGCTCGGCAGCAAGGACACGGCAATGGCATGCCCTGTTCCGGCCGGCTGAGCACGGTAGCATTTAGGAGTTTTGTTCCTACAGCATCTAAGGCTCATGTGCAGTATGAAACACAATCAAAACGCATATAAACAATATAGAAAGGCTAGCCTTGTGCATCCGTGCGGAAAACACGAAGAACAAGGGCATAGGGACGGCGAGCGAGTACTGGGAGCTTACCAGCGGCCTAACGGCGACGAGGTCGGGTTCGCTGGATAACACAGCTCGTGGTGAAGCTTTGTGCTCAGTTAATTTGGAAGTGGTGCAGTGAGGTGGTCCAATTTCGCCGGCGACCCGAGGCGGACGGCGGCGGACCGAGGTGAGGGATGAGGAGAAATGTGGCATACTCGTCGGTATTTATAGGCAAGGGACGGCAGGGTTACGTGGCCAGCGAGTTCGCAAGGCTCGGTGATGCATTTAGGGAAGTGGCAGGGTGGTCGAGGCGACGAGAATACGCCGCCGGCGCCATGGAGCTCCGGTGAACAGAGAGGAGAGAGCAATGGCGAGCCGCCACTGGCGAGTTCCAACCGTTCGGGGTGCTTCTCCTCGGTTGACAGCGAGCCTGGGGTCTTAACTGCGCAGAGGCGTGGCCAGGGGCGCGACCACGGCCGACGGCTTCGCCGGCGCCATGGCGAAAGCCGTTCGGCATGGGCGAGCACATGCCCTTTTACTGTAGCAGAGATATTTTATTTTTCCCTTTTCAAATTACTCCAGATTTTGTATAGCAACTTGAAAAATTCCAAAAAAAAGTTGTTCAAAATTTCAAATACTACAACTTTTCTTTTTAACCATATCCAAATTCCTTTTAGATTTTGAAATACAAATTTGCCCTAAAGTAAACCATTTTAAATTTGATTTGAAATTCAAATTTTTCTTTAACAACTTCAAAAATTTCCTATATGAAAGTTGTTCCAAATAATGAGTTTAACAACTTTGTTTTTTACACCAAAGTCATATTCCCATTATTTTTGAAACTATAGTTTAACCCTTTTAAATAGGTATTAATTTGATTTTTCTTTTAATTCCAAATAAATCAAACTTGGGGTTTCAAAATCACCTATTTAGGGTTGAATTTAGCTCTAGGTTGTTAAACCAAAGTTGTATCAAATATTTTCTTTATCACTTTTATTTAAGGTCCAACCTCATATAATGCTTATAAAATAAAATCCCACTTTAATCAACTTTAGGCTTTAAATATGGAAATGTATTTTTGATTCAACCAAAGTGAATTCAATTATTGTTTTGCTAGCCAACTTGCTAGGCTATAATTATTTGTGAATGTTCCCTGATTAGCCGGATAGTGGTAGATCGCGTAGGTGACGGCTACGTTGAGTCCTCTATAGTCCACTTCCCGTTGATAGGATCGATAGGTGTATAAGTGCTCGGTAGGAGAGAACTCTGATTTCTGCTCTTATTCGGGTCATTGCCCAGTTATAACGATATTATTCAAAACTTACCCGTTATTGGAACTAGATAGTCATTAGCTATTTCCTCATTCTTGATATTCTCTCGATTGATTGTGTTATCGGGTTAAGAATCAATAGACTTAGTCAGTATCATCTACTGTTCCTTTGGGTTCGATATTAAAACCGGGATTGTCTGGTGAAGTGCTACATCGGTATTCTATCTGTGCGCTTGCGGATACTTTGATAATAATAATATTTAATAGAGTACAGCTAATTTATACCAACACCGACAGCAGAGCCTCGTTGAGCTGGTCGTCCATCCGCTGGAGAAGGGCCTCGAGGTGGCTTCGTAGTGAGCTCCCCGAGGGCTCCCCACCGGTGCCGACGGCGTCGCACAACGCGCGCGGCACCCCCTGTAGGTCCTGGTGGTCGGCAACCTCGGTGTCGTGAGCGGCGTTGAGGGCGGTGATGGTTCCCTGAGCACTGACGGCATCCACCTTCAGAGCTGTGGCGGAAGACCAGTCAGACAGGGAGGACGAAAAATGACAGATAGCCAAAGCGGGCGAAAAGCAAAAAGATAAGACTTACCTTCGACTTCCTCCCGTGCCTTCCTCGCTTCCTCCCGGACGGCGTCGACCTCGCCCACCCCCTGGTTTAGAGCCGCCTAGGAGCGCTCCAAGTCCGACGACAGGACATCCACGACGGCCTCCTTCTCGGCAACGAGCGTTCGCGCGGCATCCTGCTCCTGCACGGCTCCAGCCAGGGCGGCCTCCAGCTGCTGGATATACTCCTCCAGGGGAGCGACTCAGCCCCGAGCCTCCGCGACCACGACCTTCAAGGAGTCACGGTCAAGGGTGAGGTCAGCCAGCAGAGCCATCGTGCAGGCAAGCTCCTCTTGGGAACAAGCGAGGGCCCGGCTTTTAAGCTCCAACTGCTTCCAGAGGCCAAGACCCTGGCGAAGGAAGCAGGACTTCTCGTGGGAGGTCGTCATGAGCTCCTGAGGAAGAAGTGAAAGCAAGCGGGTTAAGCGAAAACGCCACCACAAAGCACCGAAGCAATGAAAAAAGTAAAGTGCGCTCACCTGGAGCCGCTCCTGGAACTCCGAGTCGAAGGAGTCCGCAAGAAGACGCAAGCTCGCTGGCCACGACGACTTGAGGTCCTAGAGCCCATCCCAACGAGCGGCCTCGACATCGTCCCGCAACGTGAAGACCGGCGGGGATTCACGGTTAGCCCGGTCGGTCCACTCGATGCGGGAGCTTGTCAGCACCCGGGGAGGCTCCCCTTGAACAACCAGTGCCATGGAGTCCGCGGGGGGTGGAGCCACGGCTTCGAATGGCGGCGGGACATCGATGTCCATGGCCGTGGCGCCGGTGTCGGTCGGCGCTCCCGAGGTGCCCCCAGGAGTGATGACGGGAGCCTCGGGAGCTGAAGCCGAGGCCGCATCCTCGGCGGCGGCCCGCGGTCACAGCCACTTCTGGAGAAGGGACTACTCCCGGCACTACCGGGCCCTCGGACGAATGGCTCTCCGTCGACGGAACCTTCTCAGTCGCCAGGCGACCCTCCCCTCCAGCGGTACTTCGGGCCTTGCACCTTTAGAATTCTGGTGCGAAACCTGGAGCGCCGACCCCGGGCGTTTCCTAAAATAAGATAAAACGAAGTGAGCATCCGCGACGCAAAGAACAAGATTCGAAAACAGGAGTGATCGGAAGTGCCACCTACCTAGTTTTAGGGAGCGCCGTCTTCCTCGCCGCTTTAGGGCTCGATGAAGCAACAGGCCCAGCGGACGACATGGGCCGCATCACCAACGGAGGGGTGAGCAGCACCTCGACATCACGGCCGATTGCGCCATGAGATACCCCTAATGGCGGGAGCCCCGTCTGGACACCGGGAGTTGTCCCCGCGTCACCGTCCCTCAGCGGAGACGCCCTCGTTCGAGAGGACCCAGCTCGAGGTCTGGGGTGCCGGCCTCGCCCAACTCCGAAGCGGGCGGTGTCTTCTCCCTGCTCCCTATGCCCTCGGTCGTCCCGGTGTTGACGGTCGTTAAGTGCCAATTTTATACCGTCAACTAATACTTAAAAAGGGGCAATTATAGTAACATAGGGGTTATTACTGACAGATTCCACGAGTTTTGGTGAATTGTTGATTTTCCAGGAGATTATCTAGAAAAGCTTAAAAGAAGGATTAAAGTGCATAATTACCACGAAACTTGATTGCGAAGGAAACAAACGTCATGCGAAGGCACCCGAAGCAAGCAGGGCCCCACCGGGCAGGTGGTGGGGCCGGCCGGCCCCAATGAGGAGCCGGACGGTGCCCCCCTAGGGTTTTGCCGCCGCCTTCTGGAGTCTTCTTCCACCGCCTCCAAGGAGTCATCTCAGCCCTATGTTTAAGTCGGTTTGATCCAACGGCGCACGTTCACCCCATCGGGCTATAAATAAAGGGTCGGATCCCCCTCCCAGAGCACCAATTCATTTCTCCTGATTCATTTGTCAAGAGTAGACAGAAGTTAGGGTTTCCAAAGATTAGAAATAGAGCTCTAATTCTTCAAGTTCATTAGTTCAGGCGTCTAGCAAGGTTCAAGTAGAGTTGGACGCTACGCTCGGGATTCCAGATCTGTTCGTCTGGAGATCGGTAATATTATCCTGTATCTCATTATGACTTTGCTATATTTTAATATATTGCTACTTATTCAGCTCTTAGTTTATTCTATTAGCATATTCGATATAGTTGTGATTGGTGATGATTATTGTCATATGATCGTAAAGCGCCTAATTAAGTACTCGAGTGAGTTAGGTTGTATGTATTATGTAGACGTGGTGTCTAGATATATTATGTACCTGCGGAGACACCCTGACGTGTCGGGTCGTGTGGTAGTCCGCATAGGTGACAGCTGCGTTGGTTCCTCTGTAGTCCACCCCCCGTACGTAGAACGAGCAGAGCGCGGTCACGAAGGAGGTGACCCTTGTTTCTTAATATCCTCATTAGATGATGCTCCTTATGATGTTTTCTGAGTTGCTTCTGCTATAAATAAAGATGTGTAATATAGCGTAGGATGTAGACTTTATATTTAGTAATTACATAGGTTTCCTTTACTTTAGCCGAATCTCGAGATTGTCTTACTACATTAGTGAGTCTCTATATTCTATCTCTAGAATACCATTTACTTTATTTACTCAGTTATCAATTATCATATTAGCATTGACTTATTACCGGTAAAGCATTAGAGTTACTGGTCATTATAGGTCTGCACATTTATTAATAATCTTTTCAATCATTATAGTAGATTATCCTAATGAATAGAATGTCTATTTATCCTTTTGGCATAAAAAAATCAGCGATACTCGGAATACTTACCGGGTGAAGTGCTACAATGGGAGAATTATCTGTGCGCTTGCGGATATATTCTATAGTGTTATATTTTTAGATGGCAAGTGTAGATTATTTTACCAATGGTTTTTGGCATTATGTAAGGGATGACAATTTAACTTGAAGTGATGTTAAAAATACCAACACCCGGCAACTAGCGACGCGTCGGGGGGAGGGTTCGCTTAAACAGGGGCCCATGGGCCCCACCACCAGCTGCGGCCGAAGGAGCGACCTTTACCACCTTGAGCGTCGAGCCTGAGCCCGTTCCCGGCCCCTCCAGCGGCTCCTCACGGCCACCGGTCGGCGAAGCGCCGGCCTCGACAACCTTTCCATCAGAAGCAGTGCCACCGGGCGCAACCTCCGAAAACCTTGCTCAGGGGCTCGGGCTATGGTCCTCAGCACTTCCGCCGATGGACACCAACATAGGAGCCTTCCCCGGCTCGTCGGCGCCCACCGCGGGCTTTGTGGCCACTACGGGCCGGGTGTCATCACCGTCATCACTGTCATCATCATCATCATCTTCTTCCTCGTCCTCTTCGGAACGAGACTCCTCTTCCGGCTCCCCAGCCTCCTGCTGACGGCGATGAAGCTGAGCGAGCCTGTGGGTCACCCGGGCCTTCTTCCTCCTCTCCGTAGTCTTCCTGCCCTTCTCTGCCTTCTGCTGCTCACCTCGGAGGTGGTTCTAGGCCCGCTGGATGGCATCCTCCGGGACGGGAGGCAGGGAGGGCCTCCCCTCCTTTGAAAGGCCCTAAGCCAAGAGGAGAAGAAGGGTCAAAAAAGGGTAAAAGAGCGAGCGATCGGCGGAAGGGTGGATACTCACCAGCGAGATATACCCGAACGCGGGCGCATGGCCACCCTCTTAAGCTCGTCCCAGGTGGTGTGACTGCCTACGGTATACTTGACCCGGCGCATGATCTCATCGGGGCTGATCCCCTGGGTCAACATCGCCATGCCCTCCCTCGGCGCCCCCTCCACCATCTCATACAGGGCCAAGCGACGCTCCATCAGGGGAGCACCATCCGCGTGTGGAAGTGCGCCGCCACTCCGGCCGCCGTCAAGCCCCGGTCTCGCAGCGTCTGCAGCGCGATGAAGTAGGGCTCCAGGTGCTTGGCGTCCCGCGACGAACACCCCCACTTCCACCGTGGGACGGGGACGGAGATCACCATTCCCGTGTACTCAGGGAAAGGCACCCCCGTCGTTGCACAGGTAGAACCAGCCGTCATGCCATACCTTGTTGGATAAATGGGCCTTGCAAGGGATGTAGTCGGCGGAGCGCAGCGATAAGTTGTAGCCCCCGACGCTCACGAGCTTCCGCGGATTCTTCACGCCGAATGACTTGGTGTTCAAATCGACGCGAAAGAGCTACCGCCAGAGGTCCCAGTGCGGCTGCCACCCCAAGGTAGCCCTCACAGACGGTGGCAAAAATCGCCGCCTGCGAGACGGAGTTGGGGGTGAGGTTGCGCAGCTCCAGCTCGTTGGATAAGAGGAGCGCCCGGCAGAACTGGCTCGGCGGCGACTCGAGCCCCCGCTCATGGAAGGCAACGAAGCTGACCCCGTACCCCGTGAGGGGCCGCGGTTCCTGGTGGTCGCGCGACGACACGATCCACTCCGGGCACTGCGTGTCGGTGCGGGGGTGCAGGAGTCCCAACGTCATGAGATCCTCGAGCCGCTCCTCCGTCACCAAGGATGGGAGCCAAGGCTCCACCTCGAGTGGGGCGGCGACAGCGGCGGCGGCATCAGAAGGCGCTGGGGCGGCCATGGCGAGAGGGAAAGGGTGTGAAAAGAAAGGAAAGGACGGCGGTGGCGAGGGCGAGAAACTAGCGAAAAGCTCAGGATGACAAAGGCAAGGAGGCGAGAAGCGAGCGGTTGCGGCGAATGGCTAAGATAAAAAGAAAAAGATACAATTTTTCCTTATATACCCGAGCCACGAATCGTAACAGGTGTGGTAAATCCGCTGCATTAATTGCGTGGGGCCCGCCATGACTCTCTGCCTCGCCGTCGGCCTCGCACACGCAACCGTCTCATCAGCGCCGAACCGTCGCGTCCCTCGGGCTCCACGCCTCAAAAGGTGCATCTAATCATTACGCTAACCTCCTCAATTCCACCAATATTCTCCTTCTCGACGAAGAAATCCTGGGCTTGGGTGCCCGTTACGTTCCCAGGGGATCGATGACTGGCACCACAGTGGCTCGAACAGTCGCCCCAGGGATACCGAGTTAGGGACAGTTAGTGGGTGGACCACCAAATGGTCAGTATCCCGACGCCCGAGCGTCAGAAGGGACACCCCATGCTGTGTCCAAGTCCCAGCAGCGAGTCGATGATGTGGGATCCCCTCGGGGAGGCATCAGGCCCTCAGGACCCGTCGAAGGGACCCGAGACCCACAAGTCGACCCTCGGGAAACATTTGGAGTGTGCTCAGGCCACTAGCCGACCCCCAACGAACGGGGCACGGACCTCCACTCGGAAAAACCCGCTTGCAGCTCACCAGAAATTGCGACTCGCGCCTGTCGTGGGAAGTCGAGCATGACCAAACCTTCCTCTTCTCAAAAAGAGCGCGAAGGTCAAAATAACGAAAAAGAACCCGATCGACCCTTGATACGAAAACGGAGGCTCGGGGGCTCTCCTTGTACCCGGGCAGGATGAAGGACGCTCTCAGATCGACCATCTACCCGTGGCAGAGGCTCGCGGGCTCCAGCACCAGAAACTCCTACTAAGGGATGGATCGCCAGCAAGCAAGCTAAAAGGCACCCGAGACTTTGCAAGCACAATTTCAAGCCTTACACCATCCCTCCAAGGTCTCGGGGGCTACACCCGGCGGGTGCGCTCACGCGCACCCACCGGATAAAATAACCAAACCTTACTAACGTGACAGGAGAAACTAACTTGATCCTCTGGAGGAGTGCCTCCACTCCACCACAGGCTCGGGGGCTACTCTCGGGTACCCGAGTATGGGGTACCCAATTTCAACGCAAAAACATACTCCCCAAACAAGGCCTGCCCAGACAAGCCCAGCAGAAGGCCCATGACAGTGCTACGTGTAAAAGGCCCACAAGCAACGGTGCGGCGCCGACAGGTCACCCCCTCGGGCGCGCAGACCCCTCGGGCCGGATTCTCCGATTCGCCCGAGCCTCCACGACAGAGCTCGGGTAAGCAAGACCCTCGGGCGATGCCATCCGATTTGCCCAAGCCTACCACCAAATGCAACAGCCTCAGGCGTCCGGCTTCCGACTCGCGCGAGCACCCCGCTATATACAATCTCCCTAGGGCGAGCCCTCCGATTCGCCTGAGCCCTACCGACGTCAGCAGAGCAACCTTACCACCCAAGGGACCTCCCTGACCTCTTTATGAGCACGGTCCCATCAAGTGGACCCCTCAATACGACTACGCCTCGCACGCGCACGTCCATCGTACCAACTGCCACATCTCCTTTGACAACCAAACTGACGGCCCCACTCCATCCACACCGCCACAGGGACAGTCAATCGTATGACGCCCTGCACTGACGGAGAGATTCTCTAACAACGACAGTGACAGCTCTTACCCCTGGTGTACGAACCGCACAGGGGTAGGAGAGGTGTGCACTGTTCGAACAACCCGGAGAATGGGCGAAGCTTACGACGGGGCCCGCTTAACCCTCGGAAAGTACCGCACGTGGGAGGGGAATGCGCCCGAGGGAGGACACTCCCACCGCTCCACCCCGTCTCGCCCCAGACTGCATCAGGGAGTCTCGAGCCTCGGGAGTCAATACTCAAAGGTCAACCCATCTTCCCATTGCACAGGGTCGGATGTGACGCCATGACGTAGCGCCACGCAGCAAACCGCGCCCCGCACTGTGCACCACCTTGGAACTCACCAATCGAACAGTGGAAGATCAACCGAATGACCAAGGCCATACCTTTGAGGTGCCAAGACGAAGTCGTGACTGACGATAGGCACCGGTCACCCGGTCGCCACCATGCCGAGTACTGTAACTGTCGGTGCTAGTTTTGGCGGGTACTAACACCGGCTGGTAAATTTGTGTTTTGTGGTTGAGGTTGCGGGTGGTGTGCAATGTAACACCCTAGTGTTAGTTACTATTTTCACATTTGCATTTGCATGCCATCAAGCATTGATCATGTCATTTCATGCATCATCACCAAATGAATTGAATTACATTCCTTTATATGCTATATGTTTGCTTATATGCTTACAATGCCATAGATGTGTTAGCATGCAAATATGATGCTTGTTTACTGTTCTATATGACTTAAACATGTTTGGGTTAACATTTGGAACAATGTTCATGTTGGTAAAATCCCCAAAATACCCCTCTAACTCATAGTTAACTAGAAACCCCTCCTAAACCTATTTTGTTTGACCAAACAAGAAAGTTAACTTAGAGACTTTGCATGTCAGAGCACCCTTAATCAAAGTTGTGTATAATTTTATAAGCAACAAACTTTATTTTTGGGTCAACTCATGAAAATGGGTGTAAGGTGGTCAAAATTGTGAAATTGTGCAGATTTGGGGCTGTTTTGGAGTTGCTGAAATTTGTTAAGTCTAGAGTGGTTTTCAGTTTCAATGTACCTCTGTTCTTCGATCCATATCTCTCAAACCAAGCCAAATTAGTTCAAAGTGTTCTAATACCAAATGATCTACTCATGTAGCTCTTTGATCCATATTACTGAAGTTTTCGCTGAAACGCCCTAGATCGAGAGTTGTGGCTCGATCAAAATCGAGTTTCAGTCGGTTTTGTTAAAACTGAATCGAAGCCGATTCAGTCCGGCACCGGTCAGCGACCGCACGGCCGCCGTCAGCAAGATCGTGCTAGGTGGCGCCGTACGCCGTCATTGCCCTCGGCCGGCCTGCAAAAACCGAAGGCAGCACGCTATTCTGTCATCCTGGCCACTCCACCCGCTCTCTCTCTCGCTCTCGCCTCTCTGCTCTCCGTTTTCCTCTCCGCCGTCGCCATCGCCGCCGAGCCAGCTCCGCAGTGAAATCTGCCGCCACCGCACCGTCTCCGACCGCTCCACCTCCACCATAGCTTCGTCTTTCTCCGCTCCACCTCCTCGACCTACTCTCAACGTCTGAGATAGAGAGGTAAAGCTTCTAGAGTTCGTCGCCGCCTCGCCATTGCCAGAGCGCCGCCAAGCTCACTGCTCGCAGCGTCGAGCACAATGCCGTGACCGGCTTCCCTCTCTCTTGCTCGTCTAGGTGTCTCTGTTAGCTGTAGATCTAGCCTAGAGAGTTGGTTGGGCCGTTCGCCCCCTAAGTTCACCGGAACCCGAGCTCGCCGAGGTTCCGCTCGCCACCGTGTCGCCATAGGCATGCGGTTAGCGTGTTCTCATGCACAATAGTTCGATTAGTCGTGCACAAAGAACCGTTAGGGTTCTAGGGTCGTGGAACAAAGCTCAGTTTCGCCGGTAACGGCCGGAATCGGCCGGCGCGACTTCGCCGGACCTCCGCCGTCCGCCATTGCCACCGACGAGCCAGCTCCAGTGCGGGTTAGGTCTCGAAAGTTAGTTATTCGGGTTCGCCTCGTTCCCGTGAACACGTTGGTACCCTCGGTGCCGCCGGTGACCTCGCCGCCAGCGAGATAGCGCCGGCGACTCTGCTTTCTCTCTCTGACGCGTGGGACCCGTTTGACCGGGGAGCCCACCGGTCAGTCGCTCTGGTGCGCTTTTGGTGCACTGAGCCGGGTGTGTGTAGCGTTTTGAACCGAGTTCGTTTTAAAGGATTTAAGAAAATGAATTTTCTGAAAATTGGTAAAATCTTCCAAAAATCATATCTGGAGCTAGAAGTGTCCAAATGAAGTGAACGAAATTTTGTTGGGTTTGTATTTCTGAGCTCTATACAGGAAAAATATGAAATATGACTTTGGGGTAATTTTTCTATGCAGTTATAATTAATTTGTTATATGCTTGTAAACTTGATAAATGCATAACTAATTATAGGAATATGCTAAAAATGTGATTCCACTTGCATTAATCTTGTTTAGAGTAGTAGGATCTGGGAAAAATATGTTTGCTAGTTGGTTACTACTATTTATATGATGTCATGTGTAACATGCCTTTTATGCTATCTTTTTGATAAATTCACCATGCTTAGTGTAGATAAGTTATGGTTATGAACATTTTTCCTGAGCCTTGTTTTGTGATAAAGAAGCTATGAAAAATAGGAAATCTATTGTTTGATACTTTTCACTGTAGTAAGTATTTTCTATTGGTTAAATGGCTGTCTGCTTGTCATTTTTGTGTAGCATGTTATATCTATCCAAATGACTTGAAATTCTGCTAGTAACCTAATGTAGGGAGTGTGTTATCTACTGTAATTTTTCTAGAATTTTCTGGGTACAACAGATATAAGGTCCAGTTATAAGCTAGGGTTAAATTAATTGATTTTAATCGATTAATGAGTTGTTAGCAAGTAATTTTCATACAATTCTGAGATGTTTTCGTTCAACAACCTTGCTGAACATTTGTGTTGCTGACTTTATTTATGTGTAAAGGCAGCAAGATTAATACTCTTTGTGTAGGTGCTTGTTCATGCTTGTTTCTTTACTAGTTAAGTGTAGTTAGGTAAGTTTGATTCAAATTAATTGTTAATGCAGGTTATAGACCTCTTACGCAAGACTAGAAATTATTCTATAGCTTGCTTAAGAAGGATGAGTATGCGTTGTTGTTTAGAGAAGAAATATGCACATACTCAGCAAATGTTTGATAAATTATTTGGATGCTCACATGTTGTCTAATGCATCTCATGGCTCAAGTTGTGCATCTCTATATTGCATTCCATGTGCATTCTCAGTTCTTATATATGCATATCATGCATACAGGATCGCCGGAAGGAGTTACACTGCTGCAATTCGATCCGCCGGAGGAAGGAGTACCCCCGGAGATCGAGGTGCCGGAAGCTCCCGAGGCCGAGGAGGAAACTGAACTGCCAGAGTGCACTAACCATCAGCCATCTAACTTTGTGAAAGGCAAGCCCCTGAAGCATCCCTAAGCCTCTACCTGTCTCTTTTTATATAAATGCACTGGTCTTTATTAAATCGTATGATTGTGCACTTAAGTATAGGAGTTGAATTGATACCGTTGCTACATTTATACCTTGTACACTTGTCTACTATCCTGGTACTATTACTAGACAAGGGATGGGTTTGATCTTATGCTTAGCCATGCTTAGACCGGTAGAAGTCGAGGGATTTCCTGTCCTTCGCAAGCATAGGTGGTGACTAATGATGATGGGGATGGATTCCACATGGTTGACTATATGTGCCACCGTGCCACAATGATATTGAGAGAATCAAGGCTAGGTAGCGGGGAGCCGCATGACATGGTTGAGGTCATGCTGTCTTCGGTGCTGCTTGCGGCCGACTAGGACTGAGGCTACCAGACATCAGGTGAGATTGAAGGACGTCGTCACTTAGCTGGCCAGATAAGTCGTTCTGACCGCGAAACTGAGTATTTCTTTCTGAGCCGGGAATTGGGGCTGATAAGGTAGACATATTCTGGAGGCAGGAAGGATGTGCAGAGACACCATCTTACTAAGGGCAGGTCAGGGACCTGATG
Organism: Eremochloa ophiuroides; assembly: GCA_038502445.1. Classification (NCBI taxonomy): domain Eukaryota; kingdom Viridiplantae; phylum Streptophyta; class Magnoliopsida; order Poales; family Poaceae; genus Eremochloa; species Eremochloa ophiuroides. The sequence goes on from JAHLJS010000002.1 coordinate 10,853,550, forward strand.
CATCCTGGAAGTGGGTTCGTCTCTGAGAATATGGGCCCCCTCTAAACCCGCGATACATATTATGTTTCAGAAAGATCTAACGGTGACCCAAGAAGCCACTGATCAGGCTGACAGGGTTTGTGATTGGCATGTTTGCCAGCTGATACAATCGATTCGAATCGCCATCTCTCCTAGTTAGTGAGAAACTGAATTGATCTTCTGGTGAGGTAGAGGCTAACAACTTGAACATATTGATTATGGTGAGGTGAGGTTGATATCTGTGGATATCAGAAATCATATGGTTGTATTGTTTGCTATAATATCCAGTGATTGTTTAGTATAGCTGCAAACCTTAGCTTAATAGCTTAACTGAAATCGAAGCGAAACCATATCTAAAATTTATAAGTTGAGGAACTGCTGTAGTAATGTTTTTTATGCAAAATGTTGCTATCCTCTGAGCTCCACCAAATAAGCCTGCATATCCTTGAGAGTCTTTTTATTTACTTCCTGTCGGGTAAGTCTAGCTGAGTACAATTGAGTACTTAGGGTTTTATTCCCATTGTTGCAGAAGGAGTAGTCTACTATGCTTATTGCAAGAACTGCTTCACCCCTGCGGGCGAAGAAGATTAGACCTGAGGCAAGGTCGTTATCCATCTTTACCTTTTGTAAGATGCTGTGACATGGTCAGCTGGTGGTACTCGTATGTGAGCTATGTTGTTTCAAAACTATGTTGACTTCCGCTACTGTTACATTTTTGTAAAAGACTATGTTGTACTCTGATATTTTAATCCGGTTGTAAAATTATGTATCATTTGATGGGTTGTTGCTGAATTTGTAAGATCCTTGGGGTATGTTCTGTTTAAAATGTTAGAAATCCTTCGAGATTTTCGGACTACCGGATTTATATTGGCTCAAGTGTGACTTGATTGCTACTAAATTGGCGATCGTCGTCCTTGTGCCCGTATAAATTGGTCGGTTCTGTGACATGCAAGGGGGAACACGGGATTATACTGGTTCAAGCCAGGCGGGCCCTACGTCCAGTGGAGAGGAGAATCGTGTTGCCTTGCACCGGGGTGCTTGTAGTAGGGGGTTACAAACTAGGCGAGAGAGGGAAGTGGTCCCAAGTCTCTTGTGAGTGTCAAAGTGTATACAAGTTGCTGGTTGTTGTGTGTGGTGTGGAGTGTGTGAGAGCTTGAGAACTTGGAACCTGTCTAAGGCTGGCCTCTGCTCTCCCTTTTATAGTCACAAGGGAGAGGCAAGGGCAGCGCGTACATTGCCATGCATGTTACACTGGGGAGTTGTTGTCTCTGTGTGACTGTCGTCAGCTACGGTCATGTCTCCGCATCTCAGGGGTATGGCCGTAGTAGTTCATACGATCTTGGTGAGTTCCAAGGCACCAACAGTCATTGGGATTACGGCATGGCGTGGTGTCACACCTGATGACCATCTACCTGCATGATGTGATGAGAGGGTGAGTTGCCTTGGGGCGTCATCTCCCGAGGCTCGGGACTCCTGGAGGGGTGATGGGATGGAGCAGGGCGATATCTTCCCTCGGGACCATTTCTAGCTTTTGGACAGTGTTTCCCAAGGGTTAGGTGGGCCCAGATGGAAGGCGTACTCGTCCTTTCGAGTGGACAGTGTAGTAGGTGCCTTTCCCGTTCTTGCCAGCCCGTTCGTCAGGCGCTTGGACTGTCGTAGTCGTAGTTGGTAGATCCCGACGGAAAACGGGGCAACGCACCGTAGACCATACTGTGGGGAGGATGGATGTAGTGGGCTCGTCAAATCCGTCACCAGGAAAGTCCTGACAGGTGGTATGCCCATCGTGCGCGTGCGAAACACAGTCGCGTCGAGAATCTCGCCTGACAGGACAGTGCTTGTAAAGTGGTCAGAGAGGTCTCTTGTGGTCCAAGATTGCTCTGCTGACGTCAACTATGCATTGAATGCCTTTGAGGGATTGCGCTCGAGGGAGATGGGGAAGCTCGGGCGAATCGGAGAATTGGCGCCCGAGGGTACCGCTCTCCCGAGTTCTCTCGGGAAGGCTCGGGCGAATCGGAGAATTAGCGCCCGAGGGTGCCGCTCTCCCGAGCTCTCTCGGGGAGGCTCGGTCGAATCGGAGAATTGGCGCCCGAGGATGCCGCTTTCCCGAGCTCTCTCGGGGAGGCCCGGGCCAATCGGAGAATTGGCGCCTGAGGGTGCCGCTTTCCCGAGCTCTCTCGGGGAGGCTCGGACGAATCAGAGAAACGGCGCCCGAGGGTGCCGCTTTCCCGAGAGTAGGCTGGTGTTGATGCAGCGTCGTCATGGGCCTCCGTAGGTGCGGCTTTCGTGGGCTTCCGCTGGCTTTACTTGGGTCGCGCCGTGTTGGGAACGTGTGTTTTTACATCGAAGTTAGGTACCCCATACTTTGGTACCCGACAGTAGCCCCCGAGCCTGTGGCGGAGTGAGGGCACTCCTCCACAGGTTCACTGCTGTGGCCTCCTGTCGAGAGATAAAGTATAGGTTGTTTTTTCTGGTGGGTGCGCGCGAGCGCACCCGCCGAGTGTAGCCCCCGAGGCTTTGGAGGGATGTTATATCCCTCCAAAGGCTTAAAATTGTGATTATTAGTCCTCGGGTGTTCTTTGATTTATTTAGGAGGGTTGATCCCTTGGAAGTGGAGCCCCCGAGCCTCCCATCGTGAAAGGGAGGTCGTTCGGTGGTCCTTCCAAGGTGCAGGGTAAGGTCCCGAGCCTCCGTTTTCGTATCGGAGATCGATTGGGCTCTTCCCTGTCTTTTTAATTCGACCTTCACACTCTTCTTTCGGGAAGAGGAAGGTTTGGTCCTTCTCGACTTCCCCGTTGGGGCACGAGTCAGCATTTTCGGTGAGCTACAAACGGGTTGGTCCAAGTGAAGGTCCGTGCCCCGTTCGTTGGGGGTTGGCTAGTGGCCTGAGCACACTCCAAATGTTTCCCGATGGTCAATTAATGGATGTCGGGTCCCGAAGGCCTAATGCCTCCCAAAAGGGATTCCACGTAATCGACTCACCACTGGGAATTAGACACAGCACGGGATATCCCTTGTGACACTCGAGCGTCGAGATACTGGCCGTTTTCGTGACCCATCCGCCAGCTGTCCCTAACTCGGTTTCCCTGGGGCGACTGTTCGAGCCACTGTGGGCCAGTCTTCGATCCCCTGGGAACGTAACGGGCGTCCGAGCCCGAGGTTCCTTCATCGAGAAGGAGAATGTATCGGCGGAATCGAGGTGGGCGGGCGTAATGATTCGGCTCACCTTTTTGAGGCGCGCAGCCTAACAGACGCGGTGGTTCGGGGCAGTCGAGGCGGTTGCGTGCGCGAGGCTGGCGGTGTTGCTGGGATCGTGGTGGGCCCCACGCAATTAATGCGGTGGATTCTCCGTATCTCACACGGTTCGCCGCCTGGGTACATAAGGAAAAACCATGATTTTTCTTTCTACCCTAGCCATTCGCTTACGTAGCCGTTCTCCTTCTTGCTTCCGCCGTCCACCTTCTCGCCTTTGTTGCTCGCTCGAGTGAGAAGCACCGCCGCGGCCGACATCGTTGCCTTCCCACAGCATTTCTTCTCTAGTTCGCCATGGCCTCCTCCCCTGTTCGCACCGATGCTACTACCACCGCCGCCGGAATTCTTAGGATGGAGCCGTGGCCGCGCAGCACCGTAGCGGAGGAGGATCTGGAGCGGCTCGTGGAGCTAGGGCTCCTGCGTCCCCGCACCGACGTGGAGCGTCCGGAGTGGGTCGTGCCGTCGAGCGACCACAACGAGCCGAAACCCGACGAGGGGTACGTGGTGAGCTTCAACGCTTATCACGAGCGCAGGCTCGGGTCGCCGTCGAGCCACTTCTGCCGGGCGCTCCTCTTCAACAACGGGCTGGAGCTCCACAACCTCACCCCCAACTCCATCACGCAGGCGTTGATTTACGCCGCCCTGTGCGAGGGTTACCTCGGGGTACCCCCGCACTGGAACATATGGTGCTGTATCTCCCGCGTCGACTGGTACACCAAGGCAGCTGGTTCGAAGAAGCCACGGGAGATCCCGCATGCGGGGGGCTGTGGTTTTGTGATCCGCTCCACCGAGTACATCTCCTATAAGGCCCCCTCCTCCAACAAGGGCTGGCACCACGGCTGGTTCTACCTCCGCAATGACGAGGACGCCATCCCCAAGTATACGGGAAGGGCGTTCATCGCTCCCCTCCCTTAGTGGGAGTGGGGGTGCCCAGCTAAGAAGGCCAAGCACCTAAACGCCTACTTCGGCGCACTCCAGACGCTGCGCGACCGGGGCCTCACTGGGAGCCGCCGTGGCGGCGCAGTTCCATGCGCGGACGGTGCTGCCGCTGATGGACCGCCGGCTGGCGCTAAACCAGATGCTCATCGGGACGCCGTGGGAGGGCACGGCGATGCTGCCCTAGGACATCGGCCAACAAGAGATCATGCGCCGTGTTAAGTACATGGTGGGCGGTCACCATACCTGGGACGAGGTGAACCGGATACCCATGCGCCCCCGCACGGGCTTCACCGCGCTGGTGAGCATCGTCTGCTTTGTTGAGCTTGCAGTTCCTTCGTCTGGTTCCTGATTTCCTTCTTTGTTCGTCGCAGGGTCTTTCATGGACCGGGAAGCCTTCCCTTCCGCCTGTCCCGGAGGACAAGGTTCAGCGAAACCAGAACCGCCTTTGGGACGAGACGGCGAAGGCGGAGAAGGACCGGAAGACTACACTGAAGCAGAAGAGGGCTCGGAAGACGAAGGAATCCTCCCAGCGCCGTCGTCGCCATCAGGAGGTGGGGGAGCCAGAGAGGGACACCCTCTCCGACGAGGATGACGAGGAGGATGACGAAAACGAAGATTTTTATGACTTCTCGGTGTTGGACCGAGCTTTCGTGGCAACAAAGCCCGCGGTGGGCGCCGACGAGCCTGGGAAGGCTCCAATGTCGACATCCGCCGGCGGAAGTGCCGGGGCTCGTGACCCGAGCCCCCAGGCAAAACTGCCGGAGTCCACGTCTGAAGGCGTGGTCTCTGGCAGCGTGACTACCGGAGCCATGGCTCTACCTTCCAGCAGCCGTGAGGGCTCGCTGGATAGGCCAGGAACGGGCCCCGACCCGGCGCCCAAGCCAAGCCTGGCTGCTGCTAGTGGGACCGGGGGGATCCTGTTTCCGCGCACCCTCCCCTCCGACGCGTCGTTTATCGGCGCGATGTCTGCAGGCGGGGGGAGCGGTGAGCGAAAACCGTAGGAGGCGGAGCCGACCCGCGCCAAGACGCCGGAACTTGAGCTGGGTTCCTTCCAGACTCAAGCTTCCCCATCGAGGGGTAGCGACGTCGAGGCGACCCCTGGCGCCTAGGCAGGGCCCTCGCCTCAGGGCGGTGCTGGCCCGGACGCCGAGGTGGTGCCCACTCCTCCGCCCACAGCGCGGCCCACGCCATCCGTCGTCTCGCCGAGCGTGGGGGCGGCGAAGAAGAGGAGGGTGGTTCCTAAGACGAGGTAGGTGTCTTTACCTGTAATTCCTTTCGTTGGAGATCTTGTTACGAACGTTCCTTTCTTCCTTCTCTGCTTCAGGAAGCGCTAGGGGTTAGACCTCCAGGTGTCGCACCTAAAGGTGCAGGGCCACGACACTGCCGGGGGGAGCGCCCGATCAATGGACGAGGAAGTCCGTCCCCCACGGGTCCGGTCATGGCGTCCGAGGTTCCTCCTTCGGGAGGGGTCGTTCCGGCCGCGGCCGCCGTCATCATGCCCGTTGCTGACGTGGAGGCAGCGCCAGCGCGGACTCCCGAGGCCTCGGTCGTCAGTTCCGGAGGCGCCTCGGGAGGGTCAGCCGATGCCGCCCCCACGGAGCCTGTCGCCGCGGGTTCGATGGTTGTGGATGTCGATGCAGGAGCTCCTTCCTCTCGTGAGGAAGGTCCCTGGGCACTGGCATTGAGGCAGCCGCGGCCTCGGGAGTTGACCGCCTCCCGGATCGAGTGGGCGGATCTAGCTGATCCTCAAGCGCCGCCCGTCTTCTCGCTCCGGGACGACCTCGAGGCTCCCAAATGGGACGCCGTTCAAGAGCTCGGGTTCAGCTCATCAGCGGGTCTTCGCGCGATCGCCGACGTCCTCGAGACGGAGCTCCCGGCCCAGCTTCAAGTGAGCCTCCATGTTTCATGACTTTATCTGTGTATGAGCATTATTTTTACCGTCTTCGCTCCTCTCTCCTTTCCAGGACCTCATGCATACCTCTCGGGACAAGTCCCGCTTCCTCCACGGCGGGCTCGGACTCTGGAAGCAGCTTGACCTTAAGGGGAAAGCCCTTGCCCGTGACGTCCAAGCTTGCCGAAGTAGGTCTTGACAACACTATCTTGAAGGAGGAGGTCACAGAGGTGAAGGGCCGAGCCCCTGCCTCAGCGACACGGGTGCAGGAGCTGGAGGCGCCCTAGCCGAGGCGACGAGGGAGCGCGACGCTGCCCGACAGCTTGCCGCCGAGAAGACTTCTGCCGCTGAGGCCTTGGCTCTCGACCTGAGTGAGACTCAGGCGGCATTGCGTCTAGCGGTTGGCGCGACGGACTCGGCCCGGGAGGACGCACAAAAGGCTCGGGAGGAGGCTGACAGTACCTGCAGTGTCGTGCTTTTCGTTTTGTTCGTCTTGGTTGCTTGTTGCATCTTTATTCACCTCCATGTTTTGCTCCCGCAGTTCTGCAGGCGACTTATGACGGCAAGGCGGCCGATCACCTGGAGCTGCAGAAGGCAGTGCGCGCTGTGTGACTCCATCGGCACCGGTGGGGAACCCTCGGGGGTCTCGCTCCGGAGCCGACTGGAGGCACTTTACGGCAGCGTCGGCGGCCGGGTCAAGGAGGCCCTACTGACGGGCGTCTAGAAGACACTGGTGGTCGTAAAGTCCCACTATGGGAACTTTGACGCTGGCCCTATCAGCGAAGGCTTCCTTGAGGCCGATGATGCCGAGCTCCTGGTGCTGGAGGACTCGATGAAGAAGCCAGGAGAAGCGCTGGCGGGCCTCTTCGAAGCCGAAGTCGAACTCCCTCCCCTGGACCTTCCATGAAGAACAGCCGGGCCATAGTGCCCTTGTAAAAAGTAACTTTTCGTGAGTGGCTGGGAGGAAACAAGCAATGTGGCCCTTCGTGGCCATTATATTATGTAAATATTTGCTGCATGTTTGTTTCGTTTCGTGTTTTTTCCTTATGCGTTTTTTCTTGCCGATCCTGTGCCCAGGCCGTCGAGCCTCGGGGGACTTTTTTCGGGTGTCATAGTTTTAGCGGCGTAGACGCAGCCGATGTCCTAGGAGCTTTGGCAGAAAGAATCCTTGGAAAAAGGCTTAGTTGTTTCTTCCCGAGCCTTCTCCCTTTGCCGAGCGTAGATCCTGTGAGTTTTCTTCCGAGTGCGAGTTAGCCTTCGAACGCGGAGTGGCGAGGGGAGATGCTGTAGCTCAGGGGCGTAAGCGGTCTCCTCGACTCGGCCGGCTCTATCCTCTGTGACTTCTCTTACTCTTCCGAGTCTTATAAGTTCATGCTTGGTTTTAGGAGTGAAGCATGTTTTAGGGAGAAACGATTTCGACGGGGTTTGAAATTTTTGAGTTTTCAAAATCGTTGAGGCTCGGGAGAGTCCGGGGGTTCCCCCCCGTCCTAGCCCCCGAGGGTGGGTTGGCCTTTCCGTAGGTTAGGCCAACCCTCTCTTTTTTAATGCGCGGTGAAATGAAAGGTCATTTCATTCCCGAGTGTAGGCTCGGATAAAAACCTAAAAATCAGGTAAAAAGAGTAGAACTCGGGTCTTTTTATTGATTTCAAGATTTTACAGATTGTACAGTGCTCGAAATCTTAAGGATAGAAGCGACGTAGCTGTTCGATGTTCCAAGCGTTGTTGTAGACCTCGCCCTTCTCGTTTGCGAGCTTGTATGTGCCGGGGCGGAGTACCTCGGCGACGATGAATGGTCCTTCCCACAGTGGTGTGAGCTTGTGACGCCCCTTGTTGTCCTGCTTGAGCCGCAGCACCAAGTCGCCTACGCTGAAGGCTTGTCCCGGACGCGCCGAGCATGGTACTTGTGTAGTGACTGCTGGTATTTGGCCACGTGCAACAGGGCCATGTCCCGAGCTTCGTCGACTTGGTCCAACGCGTCTTCGCGGGAAGTCTGATTGCCCAGTTCGTCATAGGCTCGGACGCTCAGGGCGCCGTACTCCAAATCCGTGGGAAGGACGGCCTCGGCGCCGTACACCAGGAAGAAGGGCGTGAAGCCCGTGGCTTGGCTTGGCGTAGTCCTTAGACTCCATATCACTGCTGGGAGCTCCGTCAGCCACCTCTTGCCAAACTTATTCAATCTGTTGAAGATTCTCGGCTTAAGGCCTTGGAGAATCATGCTATTGGCACGTTCTACTTGGCCGTTCGTTCTTGGGTGGGCTATGGCTGCTCAGTCCACTCGTATGTGGTACTCGTCGCAGAAAGGCAGAAATTTCTTTCCGGTGAACTGCGTGCCGTTGTCAGTGATGATGGAGTTCGAAACACCAAACCTGTGGACGATGTCGGTGAAGAATAACACCGCTTACGCCGAGCTGATTTGGGCGATCGGCCGGGCCTCGATCCACTTTGAGAATTTGTCAATGGAGACAAGCAAGTGGGGTGAAGCCCCCGGGCGCCTTTTGGAGGGGACCGACAAGGTCCAGTCCCCATACGGCGAATGGCCAAGTGAGGGGAATCGTCTGGAGAGCTTGGGCCGGGAGATGTGTCTGTCGAGCGTAGTACTGGCATCCCTCGCAAGAGCGTACCACCTCGGTGGCATCGGCCACGGCGGTTGGCCAGTAGAAGCCCTGTCGAAAGGTATTACCGACAAGAGTTATTGGTGCGGCGTGGTGACCGCAGGCTCCGGCGTGTATCTCTTCAAGTAGGCATTTGCCCTGACTGAAGGGAATGCAACGCTGGAGGACGCCCGAGGGACTCCATCGATAGATGTTACCGTCGATCATCGTGAAAGACTTAGCCTTACGTGTCAGCCGTCGTGCACTGGTTTTGTCCGCGGGCAAGACTCCTCGGACGAGCCAGCCATCCAGCGGCTCACGCCAGTCCAGCTCGTCATCATCCATCTTGGCTTCAATTTCCATCGCCTCGGCATTGTCGCCGTCTTCAGCCAGGGTCTCGGGTGGCTCCCCTTTGTCAGAGGGGTCAGCAGCCCCCCAGGGGCCTGCGTGGTTTGAAGACGATCCAAGTTCTCCCGGGGGCTCGGGGGTCTTCTTCCCCTTGGCCCCCGAGGGATCAACACTGACCGAGGGCCTGTGGAGGTCATTGGCAAATACACCCGTCGGGACCGTAGCCCTTTCGGATGCGATTTTCGCCAACTCATCGGCCTCCTCGTTGTACCTGCGCGCGATGTGGTTGAGTTCGAGCCCGTCAAATTTCTCCTCGAGCAACCGCACCAGCTTGCAGTAGGCGGCCATCTCGGGGTCCTGGCACGTCGACTCCTTCATGACCTGTTCCACGACGAGCTGGTAGTCCCCCCGGACCTCGAGGCGCCGGATCCCAAGTTCAATGGCGATGTGGATACCGTTGACCAGAGCCTCGTATTCAGCCACGTTGTTGGAAGTCGTGAAGTGCAGCCGCAGCAGGTACTTGAGTCGGACCCCGAGGGGTGAAACGAAGACGATGCCTGCGCCAGCACCGGTCTTCATCATCGATCCGTCGAAGTACATGACCCAATACTCTTCTTGGGTCGGGAGTGGCGGTAGCTGCGTCTCGGTCCACTCTGCCACGAAGTCCGATAGCACCTGGGACTTAATGGCTTTGCGTGGCGCGTAGGTGATGCCATCACCCATGAGCTCGATAGCCCATTTAGTGATCCTCCCAGTCGTCTCCCGATTCTAGATCACCTCCCCGAGGGGGAACGATGATACCACGGTCACGAGATGGGATTCGAAGTAGTGTCGCAACTTGCACCGGGCAAGAATGATTGCGTACACTAGCCAATTTTAAGGATAAAATGGGATGCATAATCTTATGTGCGCCCAGAGATCAGTCACACACATAAGCCAACAAATTGCATAAATTGTATCATAACCAATGTTTAATACATAGCGAATAATATCAAAGTCATTACACAGCGGAAAATAAAGATAACTCTCGCGGTAGCTCCATAGCACAGGGACGTCGACTGGTGAAGCACAAGTCTAGTAGTCCTCTGGGTAGTCCTCATCACTATCACCATCTGTTACCCATCCGGGATTTTTAACCAAGTAATGAAAATAAACAAGCGTAAGTACATGTCGTACTCAACAAGACTAGCATGGGTTCACGAGGCTCAAAAAGGGTTGACACGGTTTAACAGCAGGTTGCTTTTAATTAAACATCTTTTATGCAGTTGGATAGCAACAAGTTAATAAGCCCATTCTCATGATCATAGTAAACACAATTAATGAGTAGCAATAAATAGACTAGCAACAAGTAAACATCACCCTGAAAGATAACTATTCCGTGAGTTTTCCGGGCCACTCGTGACCGTGAGCGCGGCTAGTATACCAAGTTTACACTCTGCAGAGGTTGTGCACTTTCACTATGAGCCGTGATTCCCATTTGCTCGGGTTAATTACTCCCATAACACTACCAAGGTGAGAGAGCAGGGTTTCACTATAAAGTCTTTCAAAATACTTCGTCTAACAAGTTAGGGCCGCTAGGGACCCGGCAAGCAGATGTAGAGCCCCCCTTCTTCGTGGCACAAGGTCACGCAGGTTATACACACTCGGATAGGAGCCGCACTATACCCGAGTCGTCAGGCCCCATCACGCCTTTCGGTAACCTCTAACAAGCTAGAAAAAGGACCTATACTTGACTAAAACCAGAGCCATGTAGCCCTCATAGTTGCACTGTAAGTCCCAGCTTTTGCTGACAGATCATTATCAAGGGGGAAGGATATGGAGCATCACAAAACTATGCCCCAATCCCCTAGTTCCATGTTGCTAAAAAGGCATCTTTTAATCCTTATTGCATATTCAATTAATCAGTTTACATGATCATGATAGCAATAACGCACTAGCATCAATTACCATATGCATAATCCCATAGGTTGCAAGGAACAGGATAACAAAACTAGGAAATAACTATGGTTAACAAGGAAGACACATGCAGATGCAGGTATTTATTTGGTGAATAGGACAACAAGGATGATCCATACTAATACTTGCCTTGATCAGCAAACTCCTGGTGATCCGGGTCGTCGCAGTACTGATCTTGATCACCCACGTAAAGCTCACCGTCTATACTCGATCCATCATAACCACACACACGCATACAGGGGCAATCATGCATACAAACAAGAGTTTTCATTAGAACAGTACACCAACAGAGAGAAAATAAATTAAAAAGGTTATAAAACAAATCTATGCGTTGCTATGATCACATCGATATAAAGTTTGCGCAAATCGGATTTAAAACGAGGAAGATATGAAGTTTACAAGATTTATAATAGAATAATAATAGATTAAATATAATCTCGAATTTTAAATGTTAATAACATATGAAACAGTGGTACTAACTAGTAGATCATCAAATTGCGAATCTAACGCAATTTGAATCGTTCAAATCGGAATTAAAACGGAGAAACTACGAACAAAACAGTTTTGATTTCAAATCTGAAAACACATTTTCATATATACCGAAAATAAATACGCCTTCAAATACAGAAAACGTAATCTACTGAATACGCTAAGGGCTACGGGTTAAGCATTAAAAACTACAGGGGGTTATTCGCAAAAACGCCGGCCGAATCGGTATGGGCTGCTCTCGGCCGTCCGATTCAAAATCAGCGGATCAGATTAAAAGAAGGGAGGGGTGGCGGTGCTCCCGGCCGGAAAACAGAGCCGACCGCGGCGGCGCCATGGCCGGCGCATCGCCGAAGAAGGCGAACTCGGCCTCCGGTGCATGAAATAGGTCGGGAAGGGTACCCATAGATCGGGAAGAGCATCGCAAGCTCACCTAGGGTGATGGGAAGGTCGGAAATCGACTCGGAGATAGCTCGCGGCGTGACCCGGCGGACGGTTGCTCTCTGCAACGGCGACGGAGGCGTGTCAGTGCACAAATCGAAGGGGGAAAGTGCTCGGGAACTTCACAAGATCACAGCGAAGCTCCTCAAAGGCTTACCGAGAGGAAATTGGTGGCGAATCGAGCTAATTGCTCGCGGCGGCGGCTGCTCGGTTCTCGCGGGAGCTCGGCAGTGGCGGCGAGAAGAGGCGGCTAGGGTTAGGTGACGGCTACGAGGGGGTGTGGCGCTGCTTAAGTACTCCCGAGGTGTGACGACAATCTCGGAGATTGAAACAAACTCGGCGACCGGAGAAATCGGCTTCGGCCGTTTCTTCTCTGCTTCGGACTTCTCGGCGCGGCGACGAACTCGCTCTGTTCGTTCTCGCGTCAGACTCTCGGCGAGCAGCAGAGGGGATGGAGGTAAGGCACTGACGCGTGGGGTCCATGCGGCAGCGAGTCAAGGCACTGGGTCTCGGCTGTCAGTCTCGCAGGGCGGAGAAGGGCGCCTGCATGCGGCCTGTCTCGCGGCCGTGCTCTGCTGTGAGCATTTCGGGTGAAGGAGAGGGAAGGGAAAGAGGGCTGACGTGTGGGTCCCGGTTGTCAGCCGCAGAGAGGGAAGGTTTTCCTATTTCCCTTTTCTATTTTCTAATTTCATTTTCCAAAAGGATTTTTAAATTGAGTTTTGAAATATTTGAAAAATTCAAATAAGCTACAACAGTACAAAGAAGAAATGCTCCAGCATGAATGCATCATACATGTGTATGACCTAGGTTTGATTTTATTTTTGAGGAAAAATTATTATTTCCCTATATTGGAATGATCAACTAATTGCATAATTAAATAAATTCCCACTATTTAAAAGAATGCAATTTTTCGGGTGTTACAATTCTACCCCCCTTAAAAATAATCTCGTCCTCGAGATTCGGTTGGTGCTTACTCAAACAACTCCGGGTACTTTTCTCTGAGATCTTCCTCTCTTTCCCAAGTAGCTTCTTCCTCAGAGTACCGATGCCACTGCACCTTGCACATCTTTATAACTCGACTTCTTGTAACTCTTTCTGCGGTTTCTAAAATTTTCACTGGATGTTCCTCATAAATGAGACCCTCCTTGAAAACTATTTCCTCGACAGGAACCTGCTCTTTCGGTACTCTCAAACACTTTCTCAACTGAGATATGTGGAACACATCATGCACACTGGACAAACTTTCCGGAAGTTCTAGCCGATATGCCACTTCTCCACGTCTCTCTAGGATCTTGAAAGGACCAACATACCTTCGTGCCAATTTTCCTTTGCTGTTGAACCTTTTCACACTTCTCATCGGGGACACTTTAAGATATACATAGTCTCCTATATTAAAAGCTAGTTCTCTTCTCCGTGTATCCGCATAGCTCTTCTGTCTAGATTATGCTATTCTCAAGTTCTCTCTTATTGTCTGGACTTGCTCCTCTGCGTCTCTCAACACATCCGGTCCAAACACTTGACTTTCTCCAGCTTGATTCCAGAACAAGGGTGTCCTGCACTTGCGTCCATACAATGCTTCGAAGGGTGCCATCTTGAGACTTTTCTGGTAACTATTATTATAAGAGAACTCCGCATACGGCAGACTCTTATCCCAACTCGTTCCATACTGTAAAGCACAAGCTCTCAACATATCTTCCAAAATCTAATTAATCCGTTCAGTTTGACCGTCAGTTTGAGGGTGATATGCAGAACTGAAATTCAACCGTGTTCCCAATGATCTATGCACTTGTTGCCAAAACTGTGAGGTGTACTGCGTACCCCTATCGGACACTATCTTCTTTGGAACTCCATGTAGACACACAATCCTTTCCATATACAACTCCGCAAGTCTTGCTCCGGTATAGGTGGTCTTGACGGGGAGGAAATGAGCTACTTTAGTCAGTCGATCCACAATTACCCAGATTGAATCATAACCTCTCTGAGTACGTGGCAATCCAACTATGAAGTCCATACCGACTTCTTCCCACTTCCACTCAGGTATCTTTAGTGGTTGTAGCAATCCTGCAGGCCTCTGGTGTTCAGCTTTAACTCTCTGACAGGTATCACAGATAGCCACATATTCTGCTACATCACGCTTCAGTCCAACCCACCAATATTTTTCCTTCAGATCCAAATACATCTTGGTACTTTCTGGGTGTATAGAATATGCTGACTCATGAGCTTCACACAGTATAGCGTCTCGGATGGATTTCACTTCAGGTACACAGAGTCTCTTCCCAAACCATAAGGTTCCATTCTCATCTAGCCTGAATCCGAGTGATTTTCCAACCACAATGTTCTCTGCTATTTCTTTGAGCTTCTCATCTTCCAACTGAGCCTTTCGTATCTCTTGCTCTAGTGTGGGTTCAACCTCCATCTCAACAGCATTGATCACAATTCCCAAGTTGAGACGCTCCACCTCTGCACACAACTCTGCGGGTATAGTGGTTGTTCGAATCTCATTAGCATAACTTTTTCTACTAAGGGCATCTGCTACAACATTTGCTTTGCCAGGATGATAGTGCACTTCCAAATCATAATCCTTTATCAATTCCAACCAACGACGTTGCCTCAAATTCAACTCTGACTGGGTGAAGATGTACTTCAAGCTCTTATGATCAGTATAAATGTCGCACTTATGACCAATAAGATAATGTCTCCATAACTTCAGAGCGTGAACCACAGCTGCTAGCTCCAAATCATGAGTAGGATAATTCAAATCATGCTTCCTCAGCTGCCTTGATGCATATGCTACGACTCTTCCTTCTTGCATGAGAACACAGCCAAGACCTAGGCGGGAAGCATCACAATAGATAGAGAACTTCTTACTCAGATCCGGCAAAACCAACACTAGCGCTGTTGTCAATCTCTTCTTCAATTCTTCGAAACTAGCTTGACACTTCTCAGACCACACAAACTTGGCATTCTTCTCTAGCACGGAAGTCATTGGCTTCGCAAGCTTGGAGAATCCTTCAATGAACCTTCGGTAGTAACCAGCTAAACCAAGAAAACTACGAATGCCAGTCACATCAGTTGGCGGCTTCCAATTCAACACGTCTGCCACCTTACTTGGGTCTACAGAAATTCCACCATTGGACACAATATGTCCTAGAAAAGCAACTTCTCTCAACCAGAACTCGCACTTACTTCGCTTGGCATACAGCTTGTGTTCTCTGAGCTTCTGAAAAACCAAGGTCAGATGTTCAGCATGCTCTTCTTCATTCTTGGAGTAGATCAAGATATCATCAATGAACACCACAACAAACTTATCCAAGAATTCCATGAATACCTTGTTCATCAGATACATGAAGTAGGCAGGTGCATTAGTCAAACCAAAGGACATTACCGTATACTCATACAATCCATACCGAGTAGTGAATGCAGTCTTAGGTATGTCAGAGTCACGAATCTTCAACTGATGATAACCTGAACGGAGATCAATCTTGGAAAACACACAAGCACCTCTCAACTGATCAAATAAGTCATCAATTCTAGGCAACGGATACTTGTTCTTAATGGTGACCTCATTCAGTGACCGATAATCAACACACATCCTTTGACTACCATCTTTCTTATCAACAAAAATAACCAGGGCTCCCCAAGGTGAAGAACTAGGACGAATGAAACCTTTTTCTGACAGTTCTTTAATTTGTTTCTTAAATTCTTCTAATTCTTTAACTCCCATTCTATATGGATGTTTAGCTATAGGTGCAGTACCAGGAAACAACTCAATGATAAATTCAATGTCACGGTCAGGCGGCATACCTGGCAACTCATCTGGAAACACATCTTCAAACTCATCCACCACTGAGTTATCCGGCTGCACTTCTTCTCTGAGCTGATGTACTGTGGCTTTCTGTTGAACTTGCAAAGCAACCTCAACTCTGACCTCATCTCCCTTCTGGGTAGTGATAGTCACGACCTTCTCCTTGCACTTTATATTGATGTCGTTCTTCATCATCCAATCCATACCCAGGATAAGATCAATTCCGGCAGTATTTAGCACAGTAGGGGTTATCTCAAATTCTACCTCCCTTAATGAGACAGTAATCGGGAGACACTGAAGAGTAGCTTGCATAACACCACCCGGAGAAGAAACCATAATAGGATGTTTCATGACACTAAGGGGAATACCATGCTTTCTAACAAATGTGTGCAAAATGAAAGTATGCGAAGCACCAGAGTCAAAAAGAACTGTAGCGGGGATGGAGTCGATATTGAACGTACCCATCATGACCTCTGGAGTCTCCTGCGCCGTATCAACCGACACATGGTTCACCTTCCCGGTGCGAGGTGGCACTCTCTGCTGGTTGTTCTGCTTTTGGGAGGCTTGGGGATTCTGCTTCTCAGGACAATTGTAGGACAAGTGTCCTTCCTTGCCACAGCGGAAACACTTGTTGGGGGCACCATTCTTCACTGGGATGTTATTGGGAGCAGTCAGTTGTGGCGCCTGATTGCCACCTTGTTGCTGGTACTGGGAACGCTGCTGGCTCTGGGAACGTTGTTGATTCTGGAAATTGTTCTTGAATCCAGACTGTCCCTAGCAAACGTTGTTGCTGCTGAGGCTGCTGCTGGTTGTTACGGAAGCGGCTGTTGCTTCCAGACGACTGCCCTTGAAACTTCCTCTTCTTCTTCTTCTCATCTATCTCACGGCGCTTGCTCTCGATGATCAAGGCTTTGTCCACCAACTGTTGGAAGTTGGCGAAAGTGTGGGAGAGCAACTGGTACTGGAGATGATCATTCAGTCCTTCCAAGAAGAGCTCTTGCTTCTTGGCATCATCTTCAACCTCTTTTGGAGCATACCGCGACAACTGGATGAACTTGTCACGGTACTCAGCAACATGCATACCTCCCTGCTTCAGAGAAAAAAACTCCTTCTTCTTCAGCTTCATCAACCCTGCAGGCACATGATGATTGCGGAACCCCTCACAGAATTGCTGCCAAGAGATGGGGTCGGCACGTCCAAAACGGAAAGACTCCCACCAATCCAGAGCAGCTCCCTGCAACTGCCCAGATGCATAGAGAACCTTCTCGACGTCGTTGAATTGGGCGATCTCCAGCTGCCTTTCTATTGCACGCAGCCAATCATCAGTTTGGAGAGAATCACTGGAATGATCGAAGGTGGGCGGGCGTCCCTTCAAGAATTCGCTTCTCTTGTCACAGGGTGGTGGAGGTGGGTTCCCATTGCCATTGTTTCGCTACAAGCAGTTGAATGTTCTGGGCCATCTGCTGCATTAACTGTGTTTGCGTCGTCATCAGCTGCTCCATATTAGGCTGTGGCGGAGGTGGTGGTGGATTAGCATTTTCTCCAAAGGTACCATCACCCCTTGGGTTCCTCCTGGTGTGGGCCATCTGCTGTTCAAATCATTGAAGTGAGGTTTAGAATTCTTTTCCATTGAAATAACACTTAAAATACTAGAACAGGAAATTCTGGGCGCGATCCAACAACTGCAGAGTAGAAAAATAATCATATCTGGAGTTCCCGAAGTCAAACAGAGACATGCTATACATGGTTGGAAAGCATGAGAAAAACTCTACAACTTTTATTCAGACCATCTCTCCAGATTCTGTCGTTAAGTTTATCAAAAACAGATTTGATTCGAAACTGTTTCAGAGTAACAGACAGCGCAGAAACTTTGACTTGTGACATTTGTTTCTCCCAACCCGTAACTGATATTGAGATGATTCTTGCGGCCAAAGAAAACTACAGAAGTCTAGTTTTTCACAAAAAATTTTCATGATTTTGGTCGTATATAATTAAATAGGAAAAATAACTAAGGCAGAGAGGTCTAAAAAATAGCACTGCTGGAAACTGAGATAATCAACCCAAACTATTATGCATTAATTCAAACCTATATAAAGAGATTTTGCGGACATGCCCACAATCTCAGCACTCATTACAAACTCTAAATCAAGCATTGTTCATAAGAAAAAGCAACCTAGCACAAAAGTTCACAAGACACGAACTAGACTCGACTTGACTCAACTTGCGTTACTAGCGTCTTTTGCTACTAACTGGGGGTAACTCCTCTAGGGGTCGATGTCGGTGCGGGTGTGAGCATCTCCATGGTCTCCTCGGTTCCTTGGCGGCGATTCAGCTGGGCACCTTGGTGATGGCGGAGGGGGTCCAACACCGAGTTGCCTATTCAACTCATCCACCGCCCGGCTGAGCTTGTAGTTAGCTTCAGTCCTGGTGTTCAGCTCATCCAATGTCTGGTCCTGAAAAGTGTTGGTCTGGGCCAAACATTCCAAGGCAGCGTGGAGTCGGGCGTTCACTTCTCCAAGTGGACCGGCGATGCTGCAGTTAGCTTGGCCACTCTGACGGCGGGGAAGGTAGCGGTGCATCTCCCACTTGATGATGTCCCAATTCTCATGGCGGTGCACCATAAGAGCTTGTCGTGCGGCATCCTTGATGGCGGCAGCTTTGGAGAGTCGAATGGAGACAGCATAGTGGATATTCTTCACCTGGCTTCCCTCCTTGATGTACACCCTCGTCTCATAGTAGTCGGCGTAGTCAGGGTGCTTCCAGTGCTCCGTCTTATACAGCACCGAGGCGTTGGGGTAGAAGCGGCGCACCAAGTCGAGAAGCAGCGGGTGGTAGTAGTCATCACCATGATGATCATAGTGAATCATTCCCACCCAGGGTTTTCCACCTTGGTCTTCATCATCGTCGTCATTGTCATCGGGGTCGTCAGAGTCATCCGAGTTGTCTCCATCATCTTCGTCATCAGGGTCGCCAGCACAATCCTGGTCACCCTGCGGCTCCACCTTCTCGGGTTCATCTTCCTGAGGGTCCTCCATAGGTACGTCTTCAGAGCTGTCTTCCAAGGGCTCTTCACTGGGCTCCTCTGCGGGCACCTCCTGCTGGGGCTCCTCCACGGGTACGTCTTTGAAAGGACCTAAATGGCTAGAGGGGGGGTGAATAGCCTATAAAAATCTACAAACAACACTTCACAAGCCGATTAGTAACAATAGCAAGCTTTGCAAAGCACTAGCTCTAAATTACACTATGCAAGCCACCTAGACAAGTATACTACACTATGATCACTAGTTCACACTCAAAGGCTATGTCACTACTATACACTACTCCTAAGTGAGCAACCTAACTAACAAGCTACACACGAGAGTAAGTGCACAAAAGTAAAGAGAGAAGGTGATTTCAATACCCCCGGTGTAGAGAAGATATGAAGTCCAATATAACCAATCAATCACAAATAAGGGAAATCCTCGGTAGAGAGATGACACAAGATTTTTTACCGAGGTTCACTTGCTTGCCGGCAAGCTAGTCCTCGTTGTAGCGATACACCCACTTGGAGGTTCACGCGCTAATTGGCATCACACGCCAAACCCTTCTCAAGGGTACCGCACAACCAACACAAGATGGGGATCCACCAAGCTACGAGCAATTCACTAAAGATGCCTTTCGCGATCTCCCGCGGGGATAGGCTCAAGAACCCCTCACAACTTCACCGATCGGAGGTGGAGACAATCACCAACTCCCCTCAACGATCCTCGCAGCTCCAAGCCATCTAGGAGTCGGCAAACTCCAAGAGTAACAAGAGAAACCGCTGCGAATCACCACTACCAAGTGCCTCTAGATGATCTCTATCAATGCAATGCACTTGATGCTCTCCAAACTCACCAAATGATGATCACAATCAAGTAGGATGAGTGAGAGTGGAGTGGGAAGGCTCACAAGTATGTTATGATGTTTAGGAGTGCCAAGAGATTTCCTCCAAACCGGCCAAGTGACTATTTATAAGCCACACACAAAGAACTAGCCGTTTTCATTTCTCTGCGTACCGTCGGACTGTCCGACGGCCAGAGCGTCGGACTAATCCACACGGTCCGACGCCTCGGATGAACGCCACGTGTCACTAGCCGTTTGAAGTCGAACGTTGGATCACAACGGCTATTTCCTCGCGCCAAAACGACCGTCGGACGGACGAACGTCGGACTAAATCAACCGGTCCGACGCCCTCAGCTGACCACCGTCGGACTCAGTCAGACGGAGCCGTCGGACTAACGAACGCGGCCGTCCGACGCTTCCAGAGAGCTCCCCGAGCCCTGAGAACCGTCGGACGTTGGTCCGACGCTCACCGTCGGACTAACGCCGAGAGTCCGACGCTCCTCTGCTCTCCACGTGTCCACCTGCTGCGGCTCTGTACCGTCGGACGCTTCGGACAATAGTCCGACGTTCCGAAACTGAGCGTCCGACGCTCTCAGCAGTGTTAGCCGTCGGACTGAGGCTAATGGTCCGACGCTCTGTGACAATACGGTCCGACGCTAGTTTTTCTATTGTAACGTTTCCGAAATTCGCCGAATCCTGCCTCGCAAGCTCGGCAGGAGGAAGAGAGGACCAAACCCTCTCTAACCCTCGAACTTCACCCCGTTTCTTAAGTCACTAACACTCCAAAGTGTCTCTCACTTAGGTGCACGTGTGTTAGCCTTTTTCAAAGAGTTTTCCACGGGTCAAGTTAGTGTCACTAGCATCTATATGCATATGCAATGATCATGAACACCTAGTGGCACTTGATAACCATATTTCAACAACGATTTCGCCCCTCTTGATAGTACGGCTATCTATCCTAAATGTGATCACTCCCTCTATGGAGTCTTGATCACCAAAACCAAAAGAGCTCCTATTGGTTATACCTTTGCCTTGAGCTCCCGGTTTCTTATCAACTTCCTTCTCATCTCTTAATGGACCTTGTGGACACCTATGATGATGGACTTATACCATTTGCATGGATGCCGTCAATAGGGCTTTCTCCTTTGTTGATGGACTTACACCATTTTCATGGACGCCGTCATTGCCCTTCACTTGTGACCTCCACCGACCCGGTCCTTTGCTCCATCTTGCCATTTGCTAATCAATTCTCATGAAACACTTAGAGCAATCGTTAGCAAACTAGGTTTCATCAATTACCCAAAACCAAACATGGGCTTTCAATCTCCCCCTTTTTGGTAATTGATGACAACCTTCACAAAGATATGAAATGAAAACCAAGTTTGCACTTTGGTAGTATTAGCTCCCCCTACATATGTGATTCCTTGTGTTTGGTTCAATTTTTCACATATGCATGAATTTGAAAGTTTGGGTGAGCTACTACTATCAAATGATGCTAAGGTATATAGAATGGACCTTTGAAGCGTGATACCATCGGAGTTGCGGAAATATACCATCCTTAGCACCATTGTTTACTAGTCATGCATCACAAACTCAAAATACCTCGTGAGATCAACATTTAAGTAAAAGAGGTACTTTGTATGGCATATAAGTCCTATGCATGCTAGTTTGTCAAATCACCATTCAAATCCTATTTCTAAGCATTTCATCAATTCAAACAAATATAGGAATTGAAGTTTTGACAATGCAACATTTCATATGTTAATGCATACACAAATGCAACAACTTATTCATGAGCTTGCTCCCCCTACATGTGTGCTTTCAAAGTTTTAATTGACCCCTTTCCTTTCTTATCTTTGTGACTTTCTTCTCCCCCTTTGTCAACAATCACCAAAAATGGTGCAAATTATGGGAATATCAAGTCAATAAATGGGGTTTAGTTCATTTCCACATTGGTTCAATCTAGATTACTTGCCTAGAATATGTAACTAAGTTTGATCCAAGGACAAGCTTCTTCACACCTTACTTGTAGGGTTATCTTGACCATGTTAAGTTACACATCATGAGCTCATGTTCTAGATTCAACACTAGGTTTGCAAGCCCATCAATATGTCATATGCTACCACTTGATCATACAAGCATAAAGTACAAAAGTGGTACCATATATACATGAAAGCATTTGATTTTTTATGAATGAGCCTATAACATGCATTTCATGTCTACATGAACTAGACAAATCCTTATCAAAGTATGAATGCCATGTCAACCAATTTTACCTTGCTTTAGTCGAAGGAGAGGCATGTCATATAATGTAGGATGCTTTTCACTTCATGTTGGAGTAGTCTAGTATGTTTAGCTCATTTCTCAATTTGCAAAATCTTGACTCATCAAGTGGCTTGGTAAAGATATCCGCTAATTGATCTTTGGTGCCAACACTTTCAATTGCAATGTCCCCTTTGATTTGGTGATCTCTAATGAAGTGATGCCTTATGTCAATGTGCTTTGTTCTTGAATGTTGCACGGGGTTGTTGGTTAGCTTGATAGCACTCTCATTGTCACATAGCAGAGGCACTTTCTTGTATTTCAATCCAAAATCACTCAAGGTTGCCTTCATCCAAAGCAATTGTGCACAACAACTTCCGGCACTAATGTACTCTGCTTCGGCCGTTGAGAGAGCAACACTATTTTGCTTCTTTGAAGACCATGATACAAGTGACCTTCCAAGCAATTGACAAGTTCCACTAGTGCTCTTTCTACCCACTTTGCAACCGGCATAGTCGGAGTCCGAATATCCAATAAGCTCAAAATTGGACCCCTTAGGATACCACAACCCAACATCTTGTGTGCCCTTCAAATACCTCAATATTCTCTTTGCGGCTTTCAAATGACTTTCTCTTGGTGAGGCTTGAAATCTTGCACACATACACACACTAAACATGACATCCGGTCGAGATGCGGTCACATAAAGGAGACTTCCAATCATTGATCTATATAGCTTTTGATCTACCATTTTCCCACTATCATCCAAGTCCAAATGCCCATTAGTTGCCATAGGAGTATTCATGGGCTTTGCATGTTCCAATCCAAATTTCTTCACCATGTCCCTTATGTACTTGCCTTGATTTACAAATGTACCATTCTTCATTTGCTTAACTTGAAGACCAAGGAAGTAACTAAGCTCACCAATCATGGACATTTCAAACTCACTTGCCATCATATTTCCAAATTCTTCACAAAAATCTTGATTTGTTGATCCAAAGATAATATCATCCACATATATTTGCAACACAAATGAATCATGTCCAAGCGTCTTAGTGAAAAGAGTTGTATCAACCTTTCCCATTTTGAACCCTTTTGAGAGCAAAAAATCTCTCAATCTCTCATACCATGCTCTAGGTGCTTGCTTCAAACCATACAATGCCTTTCTTAGCTTGTACACATGGTTGGGTTTCTTCACATCTTCAAATCCGGGAGGTTGTTCCACATAAACCAACTCATTGATGTACCCATTTAGAAATGCACTCTTGACATCCATTTGATATAACTTGATGTTGTGGGCACAAGCATAGGCTAATAAGATTCTAATGGCCTCCAATCTAGCAACCGGTGCATAGGTTTCTCCAAAATCAAGACCCTTTACTTGAGTGTAACCTTGTGCAACCAATCTAGCCTTGTTCCTTATTACTATGCCATCTTGATCTTGCTTGTTTCTAAAGACCCATTTGGTTCCTATCACATTGTGTTTCTTTGGTCTTTCCACTAGTTCCCAAACTTGATTTCTTGTGAAATTGTTGAGTTCTTCATGCATAGCATTAACCCAATCAACATCTTGCAATGCTTCCTCAATCTTGGTTGGCTCTATGGTTGACACAAATGAGAAATGCTCACAAATTTGAGCTAGTCTTGCTCTACTTTGAACTCCACTTTGAATACCACCAATGATTTGATCCAAAGGATGATCCCTTGCAATAGAGACCGGTTGGAGAATAGGAACTTGATCATTGGATTGAGATGAACTAGCTTGTTGATCTTGCACTTGAGATTGATCTTGTGAGTTACTTGTACTTGCTTCATTTTCAACTTGCATACTTGTATGAATTGCACCATCATCTTCATTATCATTGACTTGCCTTGGCCTAATATCACCAATATCCATATTTTTCATTGCATTTGCCAAGTCATTGCCTCTCACGTCACTAAGATTTTCAACTTCATCTTGAGAGCCTTGGGTTTCATCAAATTCAACATCATGTACCTCCTCAAGAGTACCACTAGCCAAATTCCAAACTCTATATGCCTTGCTTGTGGTTGAATAGCCAAGTAAGAAGCCTTCATCACATTTCTTTTCAAACTTGCTCAATCTTGCGCCTTTCTTGAGAATGTAACATTTGCAACCAAAAACCCGAAAATATGCAATGTTGGGCTTTCTACCATTCAATAGCTCATAAGGAGTCTTTGCAAGCATACCATGGCAATATAAACGGTTTATGTAGTAGCAAGCGGTGTTGATTGCTTCAGCCCAAAAAGAATGACTAACATTGTATTCACTTAGCATTGATCTTGCCATATCTATCAAGGTTCTATTCTTCCTTTCAACAATGCCATTTGATTGTGGTGTATATTTGGGTGAGAATTGATGTCCAATGCCATACTCATCACACAATTCATCAATCTTGGTATTCTTGAATTCACTACCATTGTCACTTCTAACTTTCTTGATGGTTGTTTCAAACTCATTTTGGCTTCTCTTGACAAAAGACTTGAATATATCATACACTTCACTCTTGTCAACTAGAAAGAATACCCATGTATATCTAGCATAGTCATCCACAATCACAAATCCATACTTGCTCCCACCAATGCTAGTATATGTGGTTGGTCCAAACAAGTCCATATGCAAGAGCTCAAAAGCTTTACTAGTACTCATCATGCTCTTCTTAGGATGTGTATTTCCAACTTGTTTGCCGGCTTGACATGAACTACAAAGCTTATCTTTCTCAAAAGTGACATCTTTCAAGCCTCTAACTAGATCATGCTTCACTAGTTTGTTCAATTGTTTCATTCCAACATGACCAAGCCTTCTATGCCATAACCAACCCAAACTTGACTTAGTGATCAAACAAGTTGACAATTGAGTTTCACTAGCATTGAAATCCACAAGATATAGGTTGTCATATCTAAACCCTTTGAATATCAAATTTGACCCATCAACACTAACAATTTCAACATCATCAACCCCAAATATGCACTTGAAACCAAGATCACAAAGTTGTGCAACCGAGAGTAAATTGAAATTCAAGCTTTCAACTAGCAACATATTTGAGATAGACATATCATTGGAGATAGCAATTTTACCAAGTCCTCTCACTTTCCCTTTCTTGTTGTCACCAAATATGATTGCATCATAGCCACTATTTGCACTTGTGTTGAGAGAGCCAAACATACTAGAATCACCCGTCATATGTTGAGTGCATCCACTATCAAGCACCCAATGCCTCCCTCCGGCTTTGTAATTGACCTACAAAAAGAGATCAATTCCTTTTAGGTACCCAAACTTGCTTGGGTCCTTGAAGGTTAGTGACTAAGCTCTTTGGTACCCAAATGGTCTTCTTCTTTGGACCCAACATGGATGTACCAACAAACTTAGCCTTCACACCATTTGAGCCCTTTGTGAGAACGTAGCAAGAATCAAACTTAATTGAGGATACATAAGCATTGGATTTCTTGTTCTTGCAATCTTGCTCTAAGTGACCAACTTGCTTGCATTTTGTGCAATACCGGCCATTTCTCTTCACAAAACAAGTCTTGTGAGGAGCAAAGGCGGTTTTGCCTTTCTTGGGGATATAGCCCAATCCCTCTTTGTGGAGAGATGCCCTTTGGCTACCCAAGCACATAAGCAAGCGGTCCTCACCACCATAAGCCTTAGCTAAGGAGTGATTGAGCTTTTTAACCTCCTCCTTTAGGTTCTTGTTCTCAACTACTAGTGAAGGGTCACTAGTGGGTGAGGTAGTAGTGGAAGTACTACAAGAAGGGTTAGTGGTAACAACAATAGGTTCACAAGATATGTCACATGTTACACCCATGTTGCAAGTTTTAGTTTCTTTCTTTTGCACTTGTTGTTGCAAGTCTTTATTTTGCTCAACTAGAGAGGAATGAGCTTCATCAAGCTTAGTGTGATCTTTTTGGAGCTTCTTATGGTCTTCCTTTAGACTCTCATAAGATGCTCTAAGCTCCTCAAGTTCTTGCTCAATGGATTGTTTATCCTTGCGCAAGCCCTTGCATTCCTTTCTAAGTTTATCAAAATGAATACGTGCATCATCAAGCATTTCAATTAATTCTTCTTTTGTTAGGTCATCATCACTATCATCATCACTAGATTCGGTGTCGGATGATACCTTAGAGCCCTTAGCCATGAAGCAAGAAGGAGTGTCGAAGATGGACGGCTTGTCATGAATGGCAATGCTTGCATGTGCCTTCCTCTTGCTCTTCTTATCATCATCACTCTCTTCATCACTTGAAGAGGCATCACTATCCCATGTCACTACATGAGAATAGTTCTTCTTCTTTTTGTATGAAGATTCCTTCTTCTCTTTCTTCTCCTTCTTCTCATGCTTGTTCTTCTTTTTGCCCTTGTGATCATCTTCACTTGAGTGTGGGCAATCGGCTACCAAGTGATCTTTGCTTCCACAATTGAAGCATCTTCTTGGGCCATCAAATCTTCTTGCATTCTTCTTTCTTCTTGCCCGGTAGCCCTTCTTCTTCATGAACTTGCCAAATCTTCTTACTAGAAGGGCCATTTCTTCATCACTTTCACTTGTGCTAGAGGGATCTTCACTTGACTCTTCTTTGGCCTTGCTCTTGCCCTTTGATGAGGATGTGGCTTTGAATGCCACACTCTTCTTCTTCTCATCTTTGGAGTCTTCATCTTTTTCTTTCTTCTTCTTATTGATCAACTCCTCTTTATCGTCATCATCTCTATAAGCATCATCGGTCATCACCTCCGCAAGCACTTGGTTTGGTGTCAACTCACTCAAAGTAGTCTTCACCAAAACCGTGATCAAAGTGGCAAACCTCTTGGGCAAGCTCTTCAAGAACTTCATGGAGAAATCACTATCTTTCACTTCCTCATCCACCGCCTTGAGCTCATTTACAATCACTTGCAATCTATGAAACATCTCCGGCACGGTTTCATCATCCTTCATCTTGAAACTAGCAAACTTGTCCTTGAGAATGTATGCTCTTGCGGTCTTCACACCTTTGGTGCCCTCATATGATTCCTCAAGCTTCTTCCAAGCTTCATGAGCACTCTCAATGTTCTTCACTTGCTCAAAAACCTTCTCATCTACGGCCTCATGGATAGCACAAACCGCAATATCATTGAGTTGGAGCAACTTTTCTTCGGCGGTTGTGGGGTTGGCCGCATTGGCAATTTCAATCTTGGTCTCCACAACCTTCCATACCTCTCTATTGATTGACTTGATATGAGATGTCATCACACTCTTCCAATAGGCATAATTATCCCCATTAAACCGGGGTGGCTTCTTGGTGTTGTTGATGTGAATGTTGAATTGAGCCATTTTTACACCGTAGGTTGTTAAGCCTCAAATCAACGGTGCCTCGGCTCCGATACCACTTGAAAGGACCTAAATGGCTAGAGGGGGGGTGAATAGCCTATAAAAATCTACAAACAACACTTCACAAGCCGATTAGTAACAATAGCAAGCTTTGCAAAGCACTAGCTCTAAATTACACTATGCAAGCCACCTAGACAAGTATACTACACTATGATCACTAGTTCACACTCAAAGGCTATGTCACTACTATACACTACTCCTAAGTGAGCAACTAACTAACAAGCTACACACGAGAGTAAGTGCACAAAAGTAAAGAGAGAAGGTGATTTCAATACCCCCGGTGTAGAGAAGATATGAAGTCCAATATAACCAATCAATCACAAATAAGGGAAATCCTCGGTAGAGAGATGACACAAGATTTTTTACCGAGGTTCACTTGCTTGCCGGCAAGCTAGTCCTCGTTGTAGCGATACACCCACTTGGAGGTTCACGCGCTAATTGGCATCACACGCCAAACCCTTCTCAAGGGTGCCGCACAACCAACACAAGATGGGGATCCACCAAGCTACGAGCAATTCACTAAAGATGCCTTTCGCGATCTCCCGCGGGGATAGGCTCAAGAACCCCTCACAACTTCACCGATCGGAGGCGGAGACAATCACCAACTCCCCTCAACGATCCTCGCAGCTCCAAGCCGTCTAGGAGTCGGCAAACTCCAAGAGTAACAAGAGAAACCGCTGCGAATCACCACTACCAAGTGCCTCTAGATGATCTCTATCAATGCAATGCACTTGATGCTCTCCAAACTCACCAAATGATGATCACAATCAAGTAGGATGAGTGAGAGTGGAGTGGGAAGGCTCACAAGTATGTTATGATGTTTAGGAGTGCCAAGAGATTTCCTCCAAACCGGCCAAGTGACTATTTATAAGCCACACACAAAGAACTAGCCGTTTTCATTTCTCTGCGTACCGTCGGACTGTCCGACGGCCAGAGCGTCGGACTAATCCACACGGTCCGACGCCTCGGATGAACGCCACGTGTCACTAGCCGTTTGAAGTCGAACGTTGGATCACAACGGCTATTTCCTCGCGCCAAAACGACCGTCGGACGGACGAACGTCGGACTAAATCAACCGGTCCGACGCCCTCAGCTGACCACCGTCGGACTCAGTCAGACGGAGCCGTCGGACTAACGAACGCGGCCGTCCGACGCTTCCAGAGAGCTCCCCGAGCCCTGAAAACCGTCGGACGTTGGTCCGACGCTCACCGTCGGACTAACGCCGAGAGTCTGACGCTCCTCTGCTCTCCACGTGTCCACCTGCTGCGGCTCTGTACCGTCGGACGCTTCGGACAATAGTCCGACGTTTCGAAACTGAGCGTCCGACGCTCTCAGCAGTGTTAGCCGTCGGACTGAGGCTAATGGTCCGACGCTCTGTGACAATACGGTCCGACGCTAGTTTTTCTATTGTAACGTTTCCGAAATTCGCCGAATCCTGCCTCGCAAGCTCGGCAGGAGGAAGAGAGGACCAAACCCTCTCTAACCCTCGAACTTCACCCCGTTTCTTAAGTCACTAACACTCCAAAGTGTCTCTCACTTAGGTGCACGAGTGTTAGCCTTTTTCAAAGAGTTTTCCACGGGTCAAGTTAGTGTCACTAGCATCTATATGCATATGCAATGATCATGAACACCTAGTGGCACTTGATAACCATATTTCAACAACGATTTCGCCCCTCTTGATAGTACGGCTATCTATCCTAAATGTGATCACTCCCTCTATGGAGTCTTGATCACCAAAACCAAAAGAGCTCCTATTGGTTATACCTTTGCCTTGAGCTCCCGGTTTCTTATCAACTTCCTTCTCATCTCTTAATGGACCTTGTGGACACCTATGATGATGGACTTATACCATTTGCATGGATGCCGTCAATAGGGCTTTCTCCTTTATTGATGGACTTACACCATTTTCATGGACGCCGTCATTGCCCTTCACTTGTGACCTCCACCGACCCGGTCCTTTGCTCCATCTTGCCATTTGCTAATCAATTCTCATGAAACACTTAGAGCAATCGTTAGCAAACTAGGTTTCATCAATTTCCCAAAACCAAACATGGGCTTTCAGTCTTCCGCGGGTACCTCCGGTCGGGAAACACGTCCGCCAGAGATGAAGCGCTGCAGGTACCTCTTAGGTGGCATGACACGCTTGCGGGCAATGCGCTTAAGGTTGGCCATCTACAAGAATTAAGATTAAGTCAAAATTTTGCAATGGACAAGGGTAGGATATCAGCAAAAACTTGTAACAGATTAATATAACAAGTAAAAAGAGATAATAAAGCTAAGGGCTATCCAGTGCTAACTAGGCTTGCGTCCTACAGTCAACACGGCTCCGATACCAATTTGTCACACCCAATTTTAAGGATAAAATGGGATGCATAATGTTATATGCACTCAGAGATCAGTCACACACATAAGCCAACAAATTGCATAAATTGTATCATAACCAATGTTTAATACATAGCGAATAATATCAAAGTCATTACACAGCGGAAAATAAAGATAACTCTCGCGGTAGCTCCATAGCACAGGGACGTCGACTGGTGAAGCACAAGTCTAGTAGTCCTCTGGGTAGTCCTCATCACTATCACCATCTGTTACCCATCCGGGATTTTTAACCAAGTAATGAAAATAAACAAGCGTAAGTACATGTCGTACTCAACAAGACTAGCATGGGTTCACGAGGCTCAAAAAGGGTTGACACGGTTTAACAGCAGGTTGCTTTTAATTAAACATCTTTTATGCAGTTGGATAGCAACAAGTTAATAAGCCCATTCTCATGATCATAGTAAACACAATTAATGAGTAGCAATAAATAGACTAGCAACAAGTAAACATCACCCTGAAAGATAACTATTCCGTGAGTTTTCCGGGCCACTCGTGACCGTGAGCGCGGCTAGTATACCAAGTTTACACTCTGCAGAGGTTGTGCACTTTCACTATGAGCCGTGATTCCCATTTGCTCGGGTTAATTACTCCCATAACACTACCAAGGTGAGAGAGCAGGGTTTCACTATGAAGTCTTTCAAAATACTTCGTCTAACAAGTTAGGGCCGCTAGGGACCCGGCAAGCAGATGTAGAGCCCCCCTTCTTCGTGGCACAAGGTCACGCAGGTTATACACACTCGGACAGGAGCCGCACTATACCCGAGTCGTCAGGCCCCATCACGCCTTTCGGTAACCTCTAACAAGCTAGAAAAAGGACCTATACTTGACTAAAACCAGAGCCATGTAGCCCTCATAGTTGCACTGTAAGTCCCAGCTTTTGCTGACAGATCATTACAAAGGGGGAAGGATATGGAGCATCACAAAACTATGCCCCAATCCCCTAGTTCCATGTTGCTAAAAAGGCATCTTTTAATCCTTATTGCATATTCAATTAATCAGTTTACATGATCATGATAGCAATAACGCACTAGCATCAATTACCATATGCATAATCCCATAGGTTGCAAGGAACAGGATAACAAAACTAGGAAATAACTATGGTTAACAAGGAAGACACATGCAGATGCAAGTATTTATTTGGTGAATAGGACAACAAGGATGATCCATACTAATACTTGCCTTGATCAGCAAACTCCTGGTGATCCGGGTCGTCGCAGTACTGATCTTGATCACCCACGTAAAGCTCACCGTCTATACTCGATCCATCATAACCACACACACGCATACAGGGGCAATCATGCATACAAACAAGAGTTTTCATTAGAACAGTACACCAACAGAGAGAAAATAAATTAAAAAGGTTATAAAACAAATCTATGCGTTGCTACGATCACATCGATATAAAGTTTGCGCAAATCGGATTTAAAACGAGGAAGATATGAATTTTACAAGATTTATAATAGAATAATAATAGATTAAATATAATCTCGAATTTTAAAAGTTAATAACATATGAAACAGTGGTACTAACTGGTAGATCATCAAATTGCGAATCTAACGCAATTTGAATCGTTCAAATCAGAATTAAAACGGAGAAACTACGAACAAAACAGTTTTGATTTCAAATCTGAAAACACATTTTCATATATACCGAAAATAAATACGCCTTCAAATACAGAAAACGTAATCTACTGAATACGCTAAGGGCTGCAGGTTAAGCATTAAAAGCTACAGGGGGTTATTCGCAAAAACGCCGGCCGAATCGGTATGGGCTGCTCTCGGCCGTCCGATTCAAAATCGGCGGATCAGATTAAAAGAGGGGAGGGGTGGCGGTGCTCCCGGCCGGAAAACAGAGCCGACCGCGGCGGCGCCATGGCCGGCGCATCGCCGGAGAAGGCGAACTCGGCCTCCGGTGCATGAAATAGGTCGGGAAGGGTACCCATAGATCGGGAAGAGCATCGCAAGCTCACCTAGGGTGATGGGAAGGTCGGAAATCGACTCGGAGATAGCTCGCGGCGTGACCCGGCAGACGGTTGCTCTCTGCAACGGCGACGGAGGCGTGTCAGTGCACAAATCGAAGGGGGAAAGTGCTCGGGAACTTCACAAGATCACAGCGAAGCTCCTCAAAGGCTTACCGAGAGGAAATTGGTGGCGAATCGAGCTAATTGCTCGCGGCGGCGGCTGCTCGGTTCTCGCGGGAGCTCGGCAGTGGCAGCGAGAAGAGGCGGCTAGGGTTAGGTGACAGCTACGAGGGGCTGTGGCGCTGCTTAAGTACTCCCGAGGTGTGACGACAATCTCGGAGATTGAAACAAACTCGGCGAGCGGAGAAATCGGCTTCGGCCGTTTCTTCTCTGCTTCGGACTTCTCGGCGCGGCGACGAACTCGCTCTGTTCGTTCTCGCGTCGGACTCTCGGCGAGCAGCAGAGGGGATGGAGGTAAGGCGCTGACGCGTGGGGTCCATGCGGCAGCGAGTCAAGGCACTGGGTCTCGGCTGTCAGTCTCGCAGGGCGGAGAAGGGCGCCTGCACGGCGGCCTGTCTCGCGGCCGTGCTCTGCTGTGAGCATTTCGGGTGAAGGAGAGGGAAGGGAAAGAGGGCTGACGTGTGGGTCCCGGTTGTCAGCCGCAGAGAGGGAAGGTTTTCCTATTTCCCTTTTCTATTTTCTAATTTCATTTTCCAAAAGGATTTTCAAATTGGGTTTTGAAATATTTGAAAAATTCAAATAAGCTACAACAGTACAAAGAAGAAATGCTCCAGCATGAATGCATCATACATGTGTATGACCTAGGTTTGGTTTTATTTTTGAGGAAAAATTATTATTTCCCTATATTGGAATGATCAACTAATTGCATAATTAAATAAATTCTCACTATTTAAAAGAATGCAATTTTTTGGGTGTTACAGCGAGCTAGTTGAGAGGCCCAAGAATTACAATGTCATTGGCACTAAGTGGGTGTTCAAGAATAAGCAAGATCAAGATGGCATTGTAGTGAGAAACAAGGCAAGATTAGTTGCACAAGGGTACACTCAAGTGGAAGGATTGGATTTTGGAGAGACATATGCTCCGGTTGCAAGATTGGAAGCAATTAGGATCTTGCTAGCTTATGCATGTGCACACAACATCAAGCTTTATCAAATGGATGTCAAAAGTGCTTTCTTGAATGGATTCATCAATGAGATGGTATATGTTGAGCAACCCCCGGGATTTGTAGATGAGAAGAAGCCCGACCATGTCTACAAGTTGAGAAAGGCACTATATGGCTTGAAGCAAGCACCTAGGGCATGGTATGAAACATTGAGAGATTTCTTGCTATTTAGCGGTTTCAAAATAGGGAAGGTTGACACCACACTATTCACCAAAAGAATTGGTAAAGACTTGTTTGTGTTGCAAATCTATGTTGACGACATTATTTCTGGTTCAACCAATCAAGACTATTGTGAGGAGTTTGGAAAGATGATGGCTAATAAGTTTGAGATGTCCATGATTGGAGAATTGAGTTATTTCCTTGGTCTTCAAATCAAGCAATTGAAGAATAGGACTTTCATAAAACCAAGGTAAATACATAAGGGACATGTTGAAGAAATTTGGGATGGAAAGTGCCAAATCAATTAGCACACCTATGGGCACTAATGGTAATCTTGATGAAGACAAGAGTGGCAACATGGTGGATCAAAAGAAGCATCGGTCTATGATTGGAAGCTTACTCTATGTGACCGCTTCTAGACCGGATGTGATGTTTAGTGTTTCCATGTGTGCAAGATATCAAGCTTCACCTAGAGAGGGTTATTTGAAGGCAACCAAGAGAATATTGAGATATCTCAAGCACACACCCGATGTTGGACTATGGTATCCTAAGGGGTCAAACTTTGAGTTGATTGGTTATTCAGATTCCGATTATGCGGGTTGCAAGATAAATAGGAAGAGCACTTCTAGCACTTGTCAACTATTGGGAAGATCACTAGTATCATGGTCATCCAAGAAGCAAAACACGGTTGCACTCTCTACCGCCGAAGCCGAGTATGTTAGTGCGGGGAGTTGTTGTGCACAATTGTTGTGGATGAAGTCAACATTGAGTGATTATGGAATTAAATTCAAGAATGTGCCGTTACTATGTGATAATGAAAGCGCCGTGAAGATTGCCATCAATTTGGTACAACACTCAAGAACTAAGCATATTGATGTAAGGCATCACTTCATTAGAGACCACCAAGCCAAAGGTGACATTCAAATTGAGAGTGTGGGCACCGATGATCAACTAGCCGATATTCTCACCAAGCCACTTGATGAAGCAAGATTCTACAAATCGAAGAATGAATTGAACATCCTTGATTTCTCCAACATGAGTTGAGCTAGCACCCCCACTATATGCCTTGCCTCTACTCCGACAAAACAAAGGTATCATTGTTTGGCATGTCATTCATGTGCTAGTAGAACTTGTTGGAACATATAGACATATTTTTCTTAATTAGGCTCATTCATGTCAAACTAAATGTTTTTGAACTCATATGTCACTACTATTGCTTCTATGACTTGATTGATCTAGTGGTGACATGTGACTAGTTTGTGGGCTTGTGAACCTAATATTTATCTAGAATATGAGCACAATAATATATAAGCCAACTTTGTCAAGATAACCCCTAGTGGCGTGAAGAAGCTTGCCAAAGGACAAACCGAGTTATATATTGGTGCAAGTAATCTAGCTAAATGTTTAAAAGAAGAAAGATAATGGAAACAATCTAACAAGTGATTCCCTCCATTGATTTCAAATCATATCCTAACCATTCTACCCTTTTGTGGTCATTGATGACAAAGGGGGAGAGAATGGAACAAAGATATGCAGAGGAATGGGGTTGTTACGCGATGAACCGTCATTAGGCCGATGATGGAAGAGCAATAGGCCAAGTGAGAGGGATCACAAACTTTTAAAATTTAGATCTCACACTTAGGGGGAGCAAGCTCATAAGCATGGTTGCAAGCATTTGATTGTGCATTTTCATATGTTTGGTGCATTGCATTTGTACTAAAAATTTAAAATGTGCTTGCTTGCTTAGTGTATGATAGTCATAACTTGTGTGGTGTATTGAAGTACTAGCATACATAGGAAGTGGTAGCTAGTTCTTTACTCTTATCAATTGGTACTAGAACCTTGTTTATAATGTGATCTCATGAGGTATTCTAGTGTCTTTGATTGCAAGAATTCTTTTAAATGGAATCTAGCTATCCATGGTGCTAAGGATGGTGTATAGATGCACTCCGATGGTATCGCGCTTCAAAGGTCCAATTCTATAAACCTTAGCATCAAATTGGTAGTAATATCTCTCCCAAACTCCAAATCCAATACATATGTGCAAAGCCTTTCAAATCCAAACACTAGGCACATATGTAGGGGGAGCTATTAGTACCAAGTTGAATTCATTGAATATCTTTGTAGAGGTTGTCATCAATTACCAAAAAGGGGGAGATTGAAAGCTCTATGTTTGGTTTTGGCTAATTGATGACACCAAAGTATCTAATCATTGTGCCTAAGTGTTTGTTTACAAGATGGTTAGAAGATCAAGTGTGGAGGTGATGAAGGCATCCAAAGACTTGGAGTAAGCCCATCAAAGTGAAGATCAAGAACTCCAACACTTGGTGTTTTGGATTGAGCTCAAGGCAAAGGTATATCAATAGGGCTCTTTCCATTTTGGTGGACGAGACACTATAGAGAGTGTGTCCACATTTAGGATAGATAGCCGTACTATAAAGAGGGGAGTAATTCCATTGTTAACACGGTTATCAAGTGCCATTAGATGTTTGGATCATGCATTGCATTTAGATCTAGTGGCTAACTCTAAACTCTTTGCAAAACCTTTTGAAAATGGCTAACACTTTGCAAGAAATGTTTTACATATAACATGTGTAAGCCAACATAAGCAAAGGACTTGACACGAGCTCGAAACGCGCTGAAAACGAGCGTCAGACGCTTTGGTCGACAGGCGTCGGACCAATTCCCAGCGTCCGACGGTAGCCCTGCAGCTCTGTGTTTTGAGGGCGTCAGACCGATCGGAGGCACTGCGTCGGACTAATTGTTTCGTCCGACGGTGTCTTCGCGCTTCAGTGAACAGGAGCGTCGGACTGGAGTTTTCCGAGTGTCGGACTATATGTCTCCAGCGTCCGACGGTCGATCGTTCGGTAGTTCGACACGTGCCATCCGCAGAGGGCGTCGGACAATTGTCGTTGGTCCGAGGACGAGCGTCAGACCGATGTCCGACGAATTTTGGCGCTCGTGGACCTCTCTGGAAACGTCGGACTCCTCAGCGTTTTGGTCCGATGGCCTCAGCCGACGAGCGTCGGACTATTTCGCTCAGTCCGACGGTCTGCAGTTCATGGCGCCAACGGTCGATTTCAAACGGTCGAGCTGACGTGGCACGCGCCGATTTGCCGAGGAAGAAAGCGTCGGACCGGGATCATTAGTCCGACGCCTCGCGGGGACCGTCCGACGCTTAGCGTCCGACGGTGCGCAGAAAGTGAGTAACGGCTATGTTTGTGTGTGCCTGTCTATTTAAGCCACTTAGCTGGTTCATACTCTTGCTCTTGGCTCTCTAACTTGCTGATACACCTCTTGAGCACCCTCGCAACACTCTCACTCACATAGATTGCATAATTCTCATCCATTGTGAGCTAGAGAGTTGATCAAAGTGCTTTGCTTGATCTTTGCATTCATTGGCACTTGTTGATCGTGTTTGCTGCGGAGTTGAAAGGGTCGAGATGGCGGACTAGAGGGGGAGTGAATAGTCCTTTTTAACAATTAATCGCAGTGGAATAAAACCTAATCGGTTCTAGCAACGATTCACCCCTCTAACTAAATCTCTAAGCACCTTGTGAAAGATCCTAGCAAGAAACAAAGGTGCTAGCCTAGCTTGAGCTTCCCTAAACCGTTCTAGCGCAAGCTCACACAAACCTAAGCGCTAGTACTTCAAGCACCAGGAGATCTCCTACCAACTAGCAAGCAAAAGCGCGCTAAGCACCTAAGCCCACTAATGCTCAACGACAAGGATACACAATCCTAACCAAGGAGCGCAACTTGTTTAGTTACTCAAACTAAACAAGACACTAGTTCTAAGCCACACAAGCAAAGAACGTGAGTGGCAAGCTACACAAGCTAACCGACCTCACAAGAACTACAGCTACACAAGTAAAGTAAAGAACAACAATAATAACTTGTGTAGAGAAATGCAAACCACCGCGAAGGATGATGTAGAGGATGACACGGTGATTTATTTCCCGGAGGTTCACTTTTGCCACAAGCTACGTCCTCCGTTGTGTCCACCTACACTCCGTGGTTCGGTGGCTAATCGATCACAATGATCAAGCTCTACCAAAGAGCGCCACAAGAACCTACCCGACGAGTGAGATGTTGAGTGACACACTCAACTAGAGTTGCTCTTCGGGATCTCCCGCGGGGCGAGCACAACACCCCTCACAAGCACCTCTCCGGAGCCAAGCACAATCTCCTTTGCTTGCTTCAACGGAGCCACAACCTACCAAGCCGTCTAGGAGGTGGCAACCTCCAAAAGTAACAAGCACACCGGTTTGCAACACGATCACCAAGTGCCACTCGATGCAAACTCTCAATGCAATGCACTAGCGATCGATCTCTCACTTATCGGATGTGAATTGGATGAGCACAAGTGAGTTGGAGAGCACTAAGTCATGCACAAGCAAGGGAAACACATTTCCAAGGTGCAAGACACGTTCAACAGCCGGCCACATCCCTCTATTTATAGCCCTCAGCTCAAAAGAGCCGTTGCCAACAGAAAACAGCCGTCGGACCGACCGTCGGACAGAACCAGTGCGCCACCGTCGGACCAAGGCCCACGGTCCGACGCTCTCGATGGCCGCCACGTGTCAGCTCGATTCAACCGTAGCCGCTGGATCTCAACGGCTATTTCTTGCACCATTTTTCCAACCGTCGGACGCTCAAGCTGATGGTCCGACGCGCGCACTGCTCCAGGCGTCGGACCGTCCGACTCTCACAGGCGGGCCACAGCTCGGCCACCGTCGGACTCTCGCGCGGTTAGCCGTCGGACCAATGATCACCACGGTCCGACGCTTCCAGAGAGGTTTCAACTCGCTCAAAACCGTCGGACTGAGTCCTACGCTCACCGTCAGACGAAACTCTAGCGTCCGACGCTCTCCCGAACGCCACGCGTCACGGCGACACTGCTCGGCACCGTCGGACCGAAGCGGGCAATAGTCCGACAACCGAGCGTCCGACGCTTCCACAGATTTGCAGAGAGCCTGGGACCGTCGCACCCTTCACACTAATGGTCCGACACCCTGTCCAAGCCAACGTCCGACGCTCTTTTTGAGCTCCTTTCAACTCCAAACTTCACCACCTTTGCAAATGTGCTAACACCAACAAGTGTACACCTCATGTGCATGTGTGTTAGTTTTTTTCACAAATATTTTTCAAAGGATTTTTCACTCTTTTCACCGCGCCACTCGATCCTAGCAACGTATGCAAGTTAGATCACTCAAGTGGCACTAGATGACCGATATGCAAACAAGTTTGCCCCTCTTGATAGTACGGCCATCTATCCTAAATCCGGTCAAGCACTTCTCTACTCAACCTTAAACCGGTGAAATGAAAATGCCTTAGGTTATACCTTTGCCTTGCGCTTTCCATTTCAATCACCGTCTTCATCACCGTCTCCGACACCATCGATGCCGGTGCAACACATGCACCAACACCTCATGAATGATATGATCCACTTCATATCATCACGTGGCTTTTGGTTCATCGATCCTTGACTTGCTTGCTCTTCACCGTTGCCTTGGTCCATCGGCGCCAAGCCATCACCCGACTTGCCCTTCACACTTGCAACCGGTCCGTCGACGCGAAGCCTTGTCTTGATCTTCTCCATCTAGCCACATGACTCCATGTCATGTCTCATGCGTTTAGCTCCTTCATACCATATGTGTGAGCTAAGCATCATCTCCAAGCCATTTTACCTCCATGGCATAGATGCTCACACACATGTACTTGTGGACTAATCACCTGTGTAATCAACACTTAAGCACATATTAGTCCACCTAAGTTGTTACTCAATTACCAAAACCGAAAAAGAACCTTTCAGGAGTTCTCTCATTTCTCTTGGTGATTGCCATCACTTGTGAGTACCATTGGGTTGGACTTATACCACTTGCATGGATGCCGTCATGATGAATATAGTACCACTTGAAGTTAAACCACTTGTAGACATACACCATGTATAGTAATACCACTAGAAGAATAGTGATACCACTTGTAGGAGTAAACATGTGCATATTACTACTGATTTGGTGAGTCTAGATAGATACCACATGAAAGAATAACTTGATATCCATTTTCATTGTTGTCTTGTGCTTCTTGAACTTATCTTGTTGTTGTGAGCTTCTTTCTTGATTGGTTTAAACTAGCAAACTCGCACAAGTAATCTAACTCGGTTTGAACCAAAGACAAGCTTCTTCACGCCACTAGGGGTTATCTTGCCTATGTTGAATTAGATCCTTTTTGCTCATTTAACTAGTTCAAACACTAGGTTCACATGCTCATGAACAAGTCATATTTGGCCACTAGATCAAACAAGACATAGAAGCTATAGTGGCATCATATGAACTCAAAATCATTTGATTTTTCATGAATGCACTCCTTAGTATGACTATATGCTCTAATCAAGTCCTTATCACAAATGAATGCATATGCCATACAATGATACCTTTGCTATCTTGGAGTAGAGGATAGTCATTTCAATCATTCTCCAACAATAGCAACGGTGAAGTCCATTTGAAGAGCTTGGTGAAGATCAATCATCAATATGAATTTCATTCTTCACCCATATGATCAAGTGCTTGCTTCAAATTGTGGTTGACTTGCATCTTTTCTTGATCAAGCTTGCATGAGAATACCACTAGTAGATGATATCACTTGTAGATTCATATGTACTTCTCATTTGAGTGTTGCTTGCTCTCTAGATCAATCTCTTGGTTTGCTTCAACTAAGCATCTCCAATGATTCTCCGAATCACCACTTCCATGTTAGCCTTCCAAGACAATCTTGGTTTACCTACAAAAGGCGGCAAGCCCTGACAAACGGGAGAAGTGACCTCTCTCCAAAGAACCATTTTCAATACTCACTTGAATTTCCATTGGTTGATTGATCCAAGGACTTAACATGATCAAATGAATTCTTTCTTTAAGTCCTTTTCTTTCTTCTTCATTGCTTGGTCTTGATCTTCACTTGAATACCAATCTTTATTATCCAAAACCAAACAAATTAGATTCTCGACCACTTGTAATCATAGTTCCAACTTGAGAGCCTTTCAATGCAAGGGATACCAAAGATTTTCAATAATTCTCTCTTGTGGACAGATTCTGTACACTCCAAAGAATAGATCATAACTGCCAATGTACTTGTCCAATTACCATAAAATTTTGTGGGGATGATTTTCAATGAGTAAACTAGCAGCCACAAAAATTTGAGCTTCATTTGACCAAGTATAAACTGCCAGACATCAAGTTTCTCCACACTGCTATATGCTGAAAACTGCTGCACTTGTGTTGACAAGAACCATTCCAAAACCAAAGCAATTTTTATCCAATACTCATGAAATTTTTCTAGCAACTTATACCATAAGTACCCAGAATTCATACCAAATTTCAAGCCAATCCAAATAGATTTGAGTACTCAATCATGGCTTTCTTCCCAGCTAGCTCAGATTTCAGATTTTGGACAAATTCTACCAATTGAGCTATTCTTTCTCAAATTGAATCAAACTTGCTTGAATACTTTCACAAGACATATATCCATTCAATCCACTTACTAAAAGTCATCTTATGATTATATCCAATCAAATTTATCCAAATTTGATTACTAAGCAATTGTTCCATTCAATCATCTCATAGCAAGCAACATATGCATATTTATCCAATTCAATCAACTCATATGCATCCGAATGTAATTGATCAACAAGAGATATACCTTGAAGATCCATGATCACCCATTTTCAAGCTTCAAACTTACTTGTTTGCAAGTCATCAAATAATTAACCGAAAGATCACCCACAACTTGAATTCTTGCACTTGTATGATATTGCACTTGGACTTCACTTCTTTTGACTTGGCATTGGTTTGGATATTGCACTAGGCTTCATGACTTGACTCAACATATGATGATCAATATGAATACCAATTGTATCAAGCCTCCAATGCCGTGGTACCTACACACATTCATCCACTTTTTGATGGTACCCACACAAGTTTGGGTCCTCTCAAGTTAGGAGCAACATACTTAGGCATTGCCTTAGTATGAGTAGCGGGATATTTTGCAATATCAACCAAGGAGGTACCATTGTCATCCTTCCCAAGTATAATATTTGCATTAATTGAAATAATCTTAGGAGTGTTACCTAGGGGACATGAATTGGCCATGTGTCCCCTTTCCCGGCATGAGTAGCACTTTTGTTTTGCTTGAGCCATTTCTTTCTTGCTCATGTGGTGCTCCTCCTTGCCTTGCCTCTTGTGGGTTGCTTGAGCCTTCTTCTCAAGCTTGCTAGGACACTTATAGGCAAAGTATCCCTTGTCTTCACACTTGAAGTGCTTGATGTGAGCCAAATCATTCTTCACTTGATTCTTGCTCATCATCTTGTTGGCGTCATGGATATGAGTTGGATGCCTTCCTCTTGTACTACCCCTTCTTGTTTTCTTGATTTGAACTTGGGGTGTCTTCTCTTGTGGCTTTGCTTGAGACTCATCTAGAGGCATCACAAACCTCTTGTTGGTACACATAGAGGGTCGGTGACCTCTAATGTGACACTTGGAGCATCTAATGTGCTTGAGTCTTTCCTCTTCCTTCTTCAACTTGAGCTTCTCTCGGTTTAGGCATGATGAAGCTAGATGACCCAACTCATGACATGTGAAGCACACGAAATGAGCAAGCCTTTCTTCTTCTTGCTTCTTCATCTCTCTTTCATATCTTTTCTTGCCCCATCTCTTGCCCTTGATCTTGTTCTTGTTGAAGTAAATGCCACTTGTATCTTGGCTTCTTTGTGTGTTGACTTTGCTTGATTTGAAGCCAAAACCACTCATGTCGCCCACCATTCTTGCATTCTTCAAAATGTGGTTGAGAGCGACACTTGAGTTGTTCCACCTCTCTATTATGTTGCTCAAATTCTTCACTTGACTTTTGAGCTCTTTGTTCTCCTTTAAAAGGTTAGTCTCACAAGACATAGAAGAACAAGTATCTATATGTGAAGAACAAGGCATAGAAAGTAAATCATCACAAGAGGTGGATACATGCTTCACACCTACATCACAAGGGTTAGTGGCAATATGTGATTGATCATTTGACCCAAGTGATGAGCTCTCACTAGTTTTAGATTTTTCATTTGAAAGCTTCTTAGTGAGACAATCATGGTCTTTTACCAAATTCTCATGAGCAACACAAAGCTCCTCATGAGTCAATTTTAGCCCCTCATGTGAACAACTCATGACATAAAGTAGATGCTTTTGTTGTTCACATGTGTTCTTTAGAAAAGAGTTTTCACTTGTCAAATTCTTTGTTTTGTTCATCTCATTTTCTAAAGCATTAAAGAATTTGCACACAAGCTCAAAATTTGGATCATCACAATCAATAACCACATTGCCAATTGATACCTTTCCATCACCAAGTGATGTGTAGCAATGTGATGAGGATGAAGAGCTTGTGGATGCATCACTCTCATAGCCGTTATCAAGTAAGCTTGAGGTAGAATCATCATCTTCCTCACTTGACCTTGAGGAGGAGCACTCCTCCACAATCACCGAGTTGTGGATGTGCTCAACTTCCTCAACTCCATCACCAAGCTTTTGCTCTTTGGCTTCATCATCATCGGAGAGCTTGCCATACTTTTCATTGAGAAAAGCCCAAATCTCATGGGGTGTCTCAAAGTCCATGATCTCTCCAAAGATGCTATTCTCCAAAGATCTATAAATCATGTTAGTTGCTTGGTAACCGAGTTGTAAGCATTTCCCTTGCGCCTCAGTAGGATTGTCCTCATCAATCGCATGGGAAAAGCCTACATCTACGATCCACCACATTTGAGGAGAAATAAATTTAATATTACATTCCATCCAATTTCTCCAACGTGCAAAGTGTGTGCCATCAAATGTGTATGGACAATCAACATCTAGCCCATAAATCGCCATCCTCTCGGGTCGGTTAAGACCACAAATGAGAGACCAAGCTCCGATACCACTTGAAAGGGTCGAGATGGCGGACTAGAGGGGGGTGAATAGTCCTTTTTAACAATTAATCGCAGTGGAATAAAACCTAATCGGTTCTAGCAACGATTCACCCCTCTAACTAAATCTCTAAGCACCTTGTAAAAGATCCTAGCAAGAAACAAAGGTGCTAGCCTAGCTTGAGCTTCCCTAAACCGTTCTAGCGCAAGCTCACACAAACCTAAGCGCTAGTACTTCAAGCACCAGGAGATCTCCTACCAACTAGCAAGCAAAAGCGCGCTAAGCACCTAAGCCCACTAATGCTCAACGACAAGGATACACAATCCTAACCAAGGAGCGCAACTTGTTTAGTTACTCAAACTAAACAAGACACTAGTTCTAAGCCACACAAGCAAAGAACGTGAGTGGTAAGCTACACAAGCTAACCGACCTCACAAGAACTACAGCTACACAAGTAAAGTAAAGAACAACAATAATAACTTGTGTAGAGAAATGCAAACCACCGCGAAGGATGATGTAGAGGATGACACGGTGATTTATTTCCCGGAGGTTCACTTTTGCCACAAGCTACGTCCTCCGTTGTGTCTACCTACACTCTGTGGTTCGGTGGCTAATCGATCACAATGATCAAGCTCTACCAAAGAGCGCCACAAGAACCTACCCGATGAGTGAGATGTTGAGTGACACACTCAACTAGAGTTGCTCTTCGCGATCTCCCGCGGGGCGAGCACAACACCCCTCACAAGCACCTCTCCGGAGCCAAGCACAATCTCCTTTGCTTGCTTCGACGGAGCCACAACCCACCAAGCCGTCTAGGAGGTGGCAACCTCCAAGAGTAACAAGCACATCGGCTTGCAACACGATCACCAAGTGCCACTCGATGCAAACTCTCAATGCAATGCACTAGCGATCGATCTCTCACTTATCGGATGTGAATTGGATGAGCACAAGTGAGTTGGAGAGCACTAAGTCATGCACAAGCAAGGGAAACACATTCCCAAGGTGCAAGACACGTTCAACAGCCGGCCACATCCCTCTATTTATAGCCCTCAGCTCAAAAGAGCCGTTGCCAACAGAAAACAGCCGTCGGACCGAACCAGTGCGCCACCGTCGGACCAAGGCCCACGGTCCGACGCTCTCGATGGCCGCCACGTGTCAGCTCGATTCAACTGTAGCCGCTAGATCTCAACGGCTATTTCTTGCGCCGTTTTTCCAACCGTCGGACGCTCAAGCTGATGGTCCGACGCGCGCACTGCTCCAGGCGTCGGACCGTCCGACTCTCACAGGCGGGCCACAGCTCGGCCACCGTCGGACTCTCGCGCGGTAAGCCGTCGGACCAATGATCACCACGGTCCGACGCTTCCAGGGAGGTTTCAACTCGCTCGAAACCGTCGGACTCCAGTCCGACGCTCGCCGTCGGACGAAACTCTAGCGTCCGACGCTCGCCCGAACGCCACGCGTCACACCGACACTGCTCGGACACCGTTGGACCGAAGCGGGCAATAGTCCGACGCTCGTTAATCGAGCGTCCGACGCTTCCACAGATTTGCACAGAGCCTGGGACCGTCGGACCCTTCACACTAATGGTCCGATGCCCTGTCCAAGCCAGTGTCCGACGCTCTTTTTGAGCTCCTTTCAACTCCAAACTTCACCACCTTTGCAAATGTGCTAACACCAACAAGTGTACACCTCATGTGCATGTGT
This sequence comes from Eremochloa ophiuroides, assembly GCA_038502445.1. Classification (NCBI taxonomy): domain Eukaryota; kingdom Viridiplantae; phylum Streptophyta; class Magnoliopsida; order Poales; family Poaceae; genus Eremochloa; species Eremochloa ophiuroides. The sequence continues at coordinate 10,898,098 of JAHLJS010000002.1, forward strand.
GTTAGTTTTTTTCATAAACATTTTTCAAAGGATTTTTCACTCTTTTCACCGCGCCACTCAATCCTAGCAACGTATGCAAGTTAGATCACTCAAGTAGCACTAGATGACCGATATGCAAACAAGTTTGCCCCTCTTGATAGTACGGCCATCTATCCTAAATCCGGTCAAGCACTTCTCTACTCAACCTTAGACCGGTGAAATGAAAATGCCTTAGGTTATACCTTTGCCTTGCGCTTTCCATTTCAATCACCGTCTCCGACACCATCGATGCCGGTGCAACACATGCACCAACACCTCATGAATGATATGATCCACTTCATATCATCACGTGGCTTTTGGTTCATCGATCCTTGACTTGCTTGCTCTTCACCATTGCGTTGGTCCATCGGCGCCAAGCCATCACCCGACTTGCCCTTCACACTTGCAACCGGTCCGTCGACGCGAAGCCTTGTCTTGATCTTCTCCACCTAGCCACATGACTCCATGTCATGTCTCATGCGTTTAGCTCCTTCATACCATATGTGTGAGCTAAGCATCATCTCCAAGCCATTTTTACCTCCATGGCATAGATACTCACACACATGTACTTGTGTACTGATCACCTGTGTAATCAACACTTAAGCACACATTAGTCCACCTAAGTTGTCACTCAATTACCAAAACCAAAAAAGAACCTTTCAGGAGTTCTCTCATTTCTCTTGGTGATTGCCGTCACCTAGACGGCTTGGAGCAGCGGAGGAGCTTGGCGGAGTTGGAGATTGTCTCCGGCCACTCCCGGTGATCTTGTGAGGGGTATTGCACCTTCCCCGGCGGAGAAGCCACAAGGTAGCTCTAGTAAATTGCTCGTGTCATTGAGTTACCCTTCTCGTTGTAGATTCTTGTGGCGCTCTTGGTGAGCTTGACGATTGTCGTCGATTAGCCACCAAATCACCGAGTCGTGGTCGACACAACGGGGACTAGCGTGCCGGCAAGCACGTGAACCTCGGGATAAATCTTTGTCTCCGTGTGTTGATTGGGATTTTATTGTGACCACCACCTTCGAGTGTATTGGTATCTCTCTCAGTGTTTGGCTACCACCTCTACACGTCGGTATATCATCTCTACACCCTACTCTTTACATTTGTGCACTTTACTCTTGTGTTGTAGTAGCTTGTGTAGTGGTAGTGGTAGAAGTAGCTAGTTTGTTCACCTAGGAGTAAGTAGCTCAACTTAGGATTAGCTTGTGTGCTCCTAGTGACTCTAACTAGACCGGTTAGGAAGGCTTGCAACCCTCTAGTAGGCTAGCGCAAAGAATTCGCTTCGCCTCATTTGTTACTAACCTTGTGATCAAGTTTTGTTGTTGTAGAAAGTTTTTAATTGGCTATCCACCCCCCTCTAGCCACTTCGGACCTATCACCAGCGCACCACCAAGCTGGCATGCAAGACGATAATCCGCTAGCCATCGTTCGGGTTTGGTTTCTCCCGAATACTTGGCTATGTTGGCCGGCTGTCGGAACCGGGGCGGGAATCTGGCCCTTCGGATGGCCTCGCTGAAGACACGAGGACCTGAGGGCTCGGGTGAGGGCTCGCAGTCCTCGTCTGAGTCGTAGCGCCTGCCCCGATGGACATGGTAGCCTCGTGCGGCTCCATCGGTCTTTCGTCGACCGTGGGCTTGAAGGATGGCTCGGACGTTGACTGTCCTTGCCAGGCCATTGGTGGACCGACAAGGCCCTCGGGACCTCGGGATGCACCGAGGCCTCGCGCTCGTGGCGTGCCGCGCCACCACATTGGTGGCTTTCAGCGCCACGATGGCGTGATGCTAAACTTTTTGCCTGGAGGACGGCTGCATCCTCCAGGAGGTCCTTGAACTGGTTCCGTAGCTGCCGTGCCTCCACGGTGGAGGGCTCAGGGAGGCTCCGGAGCAGCATTGCCGCCTCCGTGAGCTTACGGCTTGCTCGAGACAGGGCTCCTGGTGTTCCGGCTCCATCGTCGACGATGATACGAGCCTGAACATCCCGGGCCCGGCGACGAGCTGCTCCACCGGTGCCCTGCCGCTCCTCGCGCTCGAGCGCGGCTCGCAGCTGGGCTGAGGCGTTGTAATACCTCTGGTATTGCAACATAATTAATCTGCCATGTCATCATATTTAAATTTAAGCATCTGCATATGATTGTGCTTAGGTCCTAGAGTGATTTGATTTCAGCTAGTATTGATTGTGTAATTAAGTTCTTAATCAAAAATCAAAAATAAAAAAAATATAAATAATAGAAATCAAATTAAGCCTTAGAGTTGGCCTAAAACCCTAATTCAAAATATATCTTGAATCTGATAGAGATGTCTTAACAAAAGTTGTAGAGCTTTTGAAATGGGACAACTTTTATTTTTGGAGATTTTGAAGTTATATTATAAAAATTCAAATTAAACTCAAATTACTATATTGAAATTTACATTTGAAACTTCAATTTCAAAAATATTAAGAATCTTCAAAAACTTCCTAAATATAAGTTGTCAAGCTCACTAAGTAGAACAACTTTTATGTTTACCAATTTTCAAGGTGTTGAGAAGAATCAAAAGTAATTTTAAAATTACAGTTTGAAATTCAAACCCTACTTTTACCCCCTTTTCTGTAATTTGAAATTTTGGCCGAATTTGAAATTGGTGTCAAAAGAAAAAGTGATCTACTGGAAATACCCTACAACTTTTCTATTTACCACTTCCTCGGATTCGATCGAGATCAGCTCGAATTTGCAGCAAATAGCATTTGACCTACTAGCATTTCTACTGTAGCAACAGGGGGGTCCCCCTGTTCTTCGTCCTCGCCGTACACGCGTGCCGCGCGCGGCGCCGGGCGTCGTCTGGCCGGCGTGGGTGGGCAGGGCCATTGTCGAGCAGCCAAGAGGGGGCCCCGGACCCAGCCCGAGCTTATCCTCTCCCTTGCCCGGCCTATAAGCCACCACCGCACCGCCCCGCCCTCATTTCTCCCAACCGCGGCCACGTTCGAGCTCGTCGGTGTCCGGCAAAATTCGCCGTGCTCCGTTCTCCTTCACCACCTCCATCTTCCAGTTAGTTAGCCTTTTCCCTTGCGCATCTAGTGCTACCAGTTGTTTCAGTTTGGAGTGCTCTGTTGGGCCCGAAACGCGCGCGGTTGTCCTCGGTGTCCGCCGGAGCTCCGCCGCAGGTCTCGCCGTCGAGCCCGTGCCGCTGTGGTGGAGGTCTGGTTTTCTCGCAGAGTGTTTCGAGTTCTTGGTGACTCGGTGAGCCTAATCCTTTAGATGGTTTGTCTTCTTGTGTCCCAGGTTCGTCGGAACGTGTTGTCGCCGTCGTCGCCGAGCCGTGTCAGCCGTCGTCGTCGTCACGCCCACCTCTCCGCTCTGTCTCTGGTCAAATCGATCCGCCCATCTACCCCGTGGTGAGCCCCTGAGTCCATCCATGCCTTTTTCAGTGTAGTTGCCGCACTCCACTGGCCGGAACGCGAGTTGCCGCGCCGCCGTTCCGCCATGGGCGGGTTCCTAACTCGCCGGAGGCGGCTAGGGCTAGGGCTAGGCGTGTAGAGGTGTCGTATAGGGTCTAGGGAAGTCGAAGGTCCGTTAGCATTCGCCGTTGAGGTCGCCGGCGGCGGAGGCCGCGTCGTGCTGCGCACGCGCGCGCGCGGTAGCTTTCGGCCGGAGGAAGGGGACGACCCTGACAGGGGTGGCCCGTCTGTCAGCGGCCGAGAGAGTGAGGGAGAGCGCGCGCGCGGGGGCTGATGGCTGGGGCCAGCCTGTCAGCGACCCGGCTCGGAGGCGAGTACGCGCGGGCGCGTGCTGGGCCTGTGCGTGATTGTGGGCCGGCTCGGTGGCGCGCGCGCGCGGCCGTGGCCTGGGCCATGCTGGGACCTGTTCATTTGAATGGGCCGAATGGCCGTTCTCTTTTCCCGGCCGATTTATTAGAGCTTTTACATTTTAATTAAAATAAATAGTGTTAGCTTTTAATCTTTTTATGTGGATTAATCTACTGCACCAAAAATCATGAAAATATTTTTGGATGTTCTCTGTCATGTGTAGAATTTAATAAAAATATTGAAGTTGGGGTTTGAGTGCTTTCTGCATTAATTAAAAATCAGCACATTAAATGATAAATGAAACTTTGGTGATTTTTAATAATTTCTGTGTTGTTCCAAAAATCATGAAATTTATTGTGCCACTGTTTGGTACTGAAATCTATCTGTTGGTGGATTTTGGCATCAAATGGAAATAGTTAAGCATTTATTAAATTATATGTTAGTTTAAATGATCAATAATAGGGATAGGAAATGGAATAATTATTGGATAGTGTGATTTTTGGATTGATTGAGATTCTAGGTCAATCACCTTTATGACCTAGGGCATTGTGAATTAGAGTAATCATGACTAGCCTATGGTAGCATCTTGATCACGTGTGTGCATTACTTATTATTTAATTTTTATCTGTCATTTCATGTGCATCACATTCATACATTCATCCATTGCAAACGTGTAGTGACCGAAAATCCGGAGGTAAAGTCTGAGGGTCCATCTGAGGAGACTGCTCAGGAAGTTGTGCAAGGATTTGATATTTGTGGTACTGACCCGGATCCGACACTCTACACAATCCAAGGCAAGCCCCGGTGCATTTGCCCTCTTCTTGTTGTTTAAAAATATTTATTACATGAGTTAATTAAGTGCATTAGGTCAATAGGAGTTGGGTGAAAACCAATTGATGCATTTCCATCCTTGAATACCTGACAATACATGAAAACCTGATTTGTTAAAAAGGTATTGCAAAAATGCTTAGTCATGCTTAATGATTAGTTTTGCGAAAATGCTATTTTGAACTGTGATGAGATTAATCGAATGAATCACTTTATGGGAATGGTATCTCCTTATTGGTTGGCAGTGTTCCTAGCTAGTTCATTGTCAACCACAGGGATGGGTTGTTTCGTTTGGTCGACCATCTGTTGGGTTAGAGTCCCAACGATCCTCGCCATCGGAAAGGGATGTGAAAACCGGGTAGTTACCAGTGTACTTGGGTTAGAGTCCCAATGCATGGTTTCTAACAAAAAAATATTAGGGACCGTTCGTTGTCAGGCCTGCTGTGATCAAGACTTTGCAACTAGCCACGTACTACGGAAAGCCTCTGACTCCGGTGGCTCTACTGCTGGAACCGACAACCACGCACTGGGAGTGGAGAGATGGCGAGAGTAGCGTGTACCCTCGTGGCCGTCGTGCCTGGAGACGAGAGGAGTACTGTCCTCTCGGGTGGCGCAGGACCGGTTCCGAGGTATGAAAAGCTATGGTAGGCGGGGTTGGCGTATGCAACCTTAAGTGCTACATACGCAGTGTGGATAGGGATCCCCAGCTGGGTATTAATCGATTTGAATCGTCGTTGCTCCTCGGTTAAGGAGACTTGATCCTCACCCCTATCTCGGATAGTGGTTCGGAACTAGGATTGTTTTAGAATGGATAAAGCAAATGAAAGAAGGATGAAATATGAGAATGAACTCGGAGGCATGGTTAATAATGAATAATATCCTTGAAATAAAATATTGAGATAGGACTAGTAATGCTTTTCTGCAAAACTCTTGAGCTCTTGCTAAAGCCTTACCTTGACTCCCCTCAGCCTGCATTCCTGAGTCTAATTTTACACTCTTGGTCGGGTAAGTCTTGCGGAGTACCCCATGTACTCAGGGTTTGTTAACCCCGTTGCAGGAGGGCAGCAGGAGACCGAAGTTTGTCTCGCTCCGTGCTGCGTCACCATCGTCCAGGAGAGTGAAGAAGAATAAGGTTGAACCCTTGGGCAGGGTTCGTGTAATATTAAACTATATGTCGTACTGTTGATCCAAACACTACTGCTACTCTTTTAAATTTATGGTTTGTAATAACTGCACTTAATTTTATTCGAACACTGGTTTGTAATATTAAGTACTATTTACTCTTCCGCAAATTCTACTCTGATGTATTTTGTTATGAAATGTTGTAACTCTGTAATGGCTTCGCAATGGGATCCTGTCGGAGATAACGGGTGCTTATGTAGCCCGGCAGAGCCCGCCTAGGTCATATGGAACACGGGCCCGGCTGTCAGATGTCATTTGTGATGTTGACAGGTGCCTGTGGGCCACGTGATTTAGGCGGTTCGGTTACAGGCGTAGGCGGTCCTCGTCCATCCGCGTCTCGAGTTCCCAGAGCTGCTCTAGCTCCGGAGACTGGTGCGCGGGGCGAGACACCCCAGCCCCCGAGTCCTGCAGCGGGGCTAAGCGTGCAGGCCGCCGAGTCGCCGGAGGCGGGGTGTGTTGCGGCTGGAGCGGGGAAGGTGCGTGGTTGTCGTCCCCCGAATGGACGTCCTCCACCCGTCCGTCTTTGGGGTGCACCAAGTGGTAGCATTCCCGAGCGGGGTCGATGGAGGACTGGTCGGAGTCAGTGATGACGCTCGGGGCGTCCTCCCATGAATCGTCGGGGTGGACGGTGAAGTCCACGTTCTCCCAGAACTCATCGTCGTCGTCGCTGGGACCCCGTTGTGACGGTGAGGTCCAACCGCGACGATCCCACACCTCCGAGTATTCTCGGGGGCTGACACTGTCAGTGGAGTCTGTCTCCTCCCCGCCATACGCCCTGGGTTTGCTCCCGGGAGAGGACAGTGGGGAGGCCACGTGGTCGCCCATGAGGTCATCTAGACGCTCGAGGTGGTGGACAGGTGTCTCCACTAAATCGTGCAGCAGAGCGCGGACTGCGCGGACGTGGGCGTCCACAGTTCTTTGGAGCCCGAAGAGAGATGATGGTGCCGTCCCCCTCCCACCATGAGGGCGGAGAGAGAGACCCGTTGACGCCGCGATCCCGGCCCCGCCCGTCCTTCGGACGGTTGACGGGCGTGTGGCTGCCAGCGCCGGAGGTGCCGCACCGGTGCCGGGTTGGCGTCCCCTGCTAGGGGCACCTGGGTGGCCACGCTTTCCGTGACCAGGGGCAGGTTGGCGCGGTTGCGCAACCTCCCCCTGGTCCGCCGGGAAGCGCGACGTGCGGCGTTCCCCTCGTCCTCTGGGACGGGAGGAAGCGTCGCCGTTGTCCTTTCCCCGGCCGCTTGATGGGCCGGAGTCAGGACGATGATGGTGCAGGGCTCAGTTGGGCGCGGGTTCATCTCGAGCCCCTAGCCGGTGGCCACGAACTCAAGACTCCCGAACCGGAGCACCGCGCCAGCAGGAAGCGTCATGGAGATGTCAGCCATCCGTAACCTGAGTCAACACACAAAAGTCCCCTACCTGGTGCGTCAACTGTCGGTGCTAGTTTTGGCGGGTACTAACACCGGCTAGTAATTTTGTGTTTTGCGGTTGAGGTTACGGGTGGTGTGCAAGGGGGAACACGGGATTATACTGGTTCAGGCCAGGCGGGCCCTAGTCCAGTGGAGAGGAGAGTCGTGTTGCCTTGCACCGGGATGCTTGCAGTAGGGGGTTACAAGCTAGGCGAGAGAGGGAAGTGCTCCCAAGTCTCTTGTGAGTGTCGAAGTCTATACAAGTCGCTGGTTGTTATGTGTGGTGTGGAGTGTGTGAGAGCTTGAGAACTTGGAACCTGTCTAAGGCTGGCCTCTGCTCTCCCTTTTATAGTCACAAGGGAGAGGCAAGGGCAGCGCGTACATTGCCATGCATGTTACACTAGGGAGTTATTGGCTCTGTATGACTGTCGTCAACTACGGTCTTGTCTCCGCGTCTCAGGGGTATGGCCGTAATGGTTCGTACGATCTTGGTGAGTTCCAAGGCACCAACAGTCGTCGGGATTACGGCATGGCGTGGTGTCACACCTAATGGCCGTCTACTTGCATGATGTGACGAGAGGGTGAGTCGCCTCGGGGCGTCATCTCCCGAGGCTCGGGACTCCTGGAGGGGTGATGGGACGGAGCAGGGCGATATCTTCCCTCGGGCGCATTTCTAGCTTTCGAACAGTGTTTTTCGAGGGTTAGGTGGGCCCGGATGGAAGGCGTGTTCGTCCTTTCGAGTGGACAGTGCAGTAGGTGCCTTTTCCGTTCTTGCGTATCCCATTCGTCAGGCGCTTGAACTGTCGTAGTCGTAGTTGGTAGATCCCGGCGGAAAATGGGGCGACGCACCATAGACCATACTGTGGGAAGGATGGACGTAGTGGGCTCGTCAAATCCGTCGCCAGGGAAGTCCTGACAGGTGGTGTGGCCGTCGTGCGCGTGCGAAGCATAGTCACGTCGAGAATCTCGCCTGACAGGACAGTGCTTGTAAAGTGGTCAGAGAGGTCTCTTGTGGTCCAAGATTGCTCCGCTGACGCCAACTATGCATTGGATGCCTTTGAGGGATTGCGCTCGAGGGGGATGGAGAAGCTCGGGCGAATCGGAGAATTGGTGCCCGAGGGTACCGCTCTCCTGAGTTCTTTCGGGGAGACTCGGGCGAATCGGAGAATTGGCGCCCGAGGGTGCCACTCTCCCGAGCTTTCTCGGGGATCCTCGGGCGAATCGGAGAATTGGCACTCGAGGGTGCCGCTTTTCCGAGCTCTCTCGGGGAGGCTCGAGCGAATCGGAGAATTGGCGCCCGAGGGTGCCGCTTTCCCGAGCTCTCTCGGGGAGGCTCGGGCGAATCGGAGAATTGGCGCCCGAGGGTGCCGCTTTCCCGAGAGTAGGCTGGTGTTGATGCAGCGTCGTCATGGGCCTCCGTAGGTGCGGCCTTCGTGGGCTTCCGCTGGCTTTACTTGGGCCGGGCCGTGTTAGGAACGTGTGTTTTTGCATCGATGTTGGGTACCCCATACTTTGGTACCCGACAGTAACCACAGCAAAACACATGTAACATTAGCCTCTCCCTTGTAACTATAAAAGGAAAGGCAGAGGCCAATCTCAGGCAGACCTCGCGTCACCTACAACACCCTACTACCATAAGAACACACGATACACATACACGTACGCACAAGAGACTTGGGAGTCCTCTCTCTCTCGCCTAGGCTTGTAACCCCTATTACATGCATCTCGGTGCAAGGCAACACGACTCGACTCGCACTGGACGTAGGGCATTTCTGGCCCGAATCAGTATAACCACTGTGTTCCCCCTTGCACACCACTCGTGGCCTCAACCACAAATCATAAGTTTATTAGCCGGTGTTAGCACCCGCTAATCCTAGCACCGACAGACGTGCTACCCCGCTGTAGTAGGTAGGCTCGGATGCCGACTCAGAGGAGAGAGGAGACGCGATGGTGGCCCTACAAAGCATCAGCACTGCTTGCAATAGCTTGGTCAAAAAAGTTGTGGCCCTAGCAAAAAAAACAGAGAGAATATCATTAGCCTTAACATCAGTTAAAACCAATGTTTATTTTTCTATATCAAATGCTGAGCACCGAAAGATGGACATGCTATTGCTACTTGCGTTGAGAGAGATGTGTGCCTTAGACATCTTGTCTACGTGTATGATGCTTTTTAGATGAGATCACGACTGTTTATAGCCCCCGTTGCTGCTGCCCTTTGCGCTGCAACCAGCCGAGACAGCAAGGTAAGGACGCTGCTGCACGCATTCATCTGCCGCCGACCACACAGGACAGGATCGAACACGGCTCGGCGGGCCGTGCATGCCAGATGGGCAGCAGCGAACGGCCGCGGAGAACCTCCCTCCGCTCCCACCGTACGTGTTGTGGGGGTCGTAGTGGGAAGGTAAGCGTGCTCCAGAACAGTCCCTCTCAGCCTCATCAGTCCACACGTTTCAGTTTCTCAGAGGCGTGGATCGAAACCATGCATGGGTCAGTTCAAGCCAGCTCCGGAAGGTGGCTACAGACCAGGCCGGCTTCGTCATGCATGGTTCCGGCAGCACCGTCCGGCCACTGCTCATCGATCCATGTCGCACTGCGCTAGCACGCGCGCGACTCTGTGGACCGACTGACCTGGCCCCACGATGTGTCACGCGTTGATGTCGACGCTGTAACATGCCAACACAGGAGGGAGCGAAGATAAGAAACAGCATGCGATGTCTGCTAACCAACGATGCGTTTTTGCCAAGAATGAATGACCAAGTGGGCGACATTAGAAACATCCAAGTATCACAACCGTATCGCTGGACCGAGGATTTTCACTGACTTTCCGCGATTCGATGGCATATCTGTTCGGTACACCGGTGGTATGGTACGGACTATGGAGCACATGCACAGGTTTTTTTTTTTTTTCCTTACACGATTCGCAGTCCGCCGCAAAGACTCCAAAACGTAGCTTTGTGAACGCGTGGTCCGTGTGGACCAGTCGGAATATATGACAGTTGGATCCTAGTAGTATGCAGAGTGCACTACTGCTGGTGCTGGAGGCAACATCTTCAACTGCACGTGCTCTGAACTCAGCAGTCAGTCAGCACACACGGATCACTCGTCTGCCCGGCCCGGCCGCCTGTGCGCCATGGCCTGCCGCCACGACTGGCCGGTACCGTTAGTACCAGAACCATGTCCATGTGAGCTGCTGCTGGTCTCGGGTGAGGCGACGCCGCCGCGACGGGATGAAAGCGGAAAGCCCGGCGGGCGGCGGCATGCGCCCCCGGTCCGGCCGCCGAGAGCAGACGATCGGGTCCCGGCTACAATGTCGCATGTAGTGTAGCCAGATGAGGCATCTCTCTGCCGCTGTGGTCCACGGGAGACGCCTGCACTGGCCGGCCGGCAGTGACAGTAGGCAGTAGCCCATGCCCGGCAGGGTTATGGTCCATTGATGGGCGCACGTGGGCGTGTCCCCTTGCGCTGGCCGGCCGGCCGGGCCGCGTGGGACTTGGGCTTTACTTCACGTGCCCTCGCGCGTCGGCGGTCGGCCGCCCGTACGTCGCCGTCGTCGTCGGCTGCGACCGCTTAATTTCTTCGGGCCGTCGATAGATCGAGGTGGTGCGCCGGCGCCCAGTTCGTCCGCTCGTGCGCACGTACGGCGTGGCGAAGCGCCCCGCCCCGCGCCCGTACGTAGTACGACGCGGGGCTTGGTGATGACTGATGAGGCCCGCATGCAATTGCATTGCACGCTCGGGTGTTGCTGGGACTGGGATGGGCGGATGGGTCGCGCTCCGGGGGATTGTTCATGTGCCCGTGCTGGTTACTAGTAACGAAGGCTCTGTTCGCTTCGTCTAAAAAGCGTTTATTTTTCAGCTCTGCAACAGTGTTTTTCTCTCATTAAAAATTAGCAACAGCCGAAATCAGCTCAGCTTATCAGTTCCAACGAACAGAGCCGAAAGGTGCACTTTGCACGCAACACTGGCCCCGGACACCCAAAGTCGTCGCGGTCGCCATCGCCGGCGCACGGTCCCCCTCTGCATGCAAGTCCGGTTCCTGCCCATGCGTACAGCTAGCTGGCTGATTGTTCTGAGAGAAAAACACTGATGAATGGCTGGCTGATGCTGCCTGATAAGTCCAAGCGAACAGAGTCATGTGTGTGTTTTTCTTTCAGGCATCCTTCTGGGATGCCGTAGTTGAAGCAGGACAGCAGTGTCCCTAATCTTGGTACTGCTGGCCTGTAGTATGTGTTTTTATGTATATTTAGTTACACCTAAGATTGATTGCAAAGCTGCTAGGCATGTACATGAACTAATCTCTCCATTTCTACGTATAAGCCATTCTTACTTTATTGAAAAGTCAAACCATATCAAGTTGAAGAACTAGAAAGATTTTATGTCATCAAATAGGCACGCTATGAAAATGTAATCAATGAAGTATCTAATGATATTTATTTGGTACAAAAAAATATTATTGTTTTATTATATAAGTCTGGTGAAACCTGAGATTATTTGACATTTGAAAAATTGAAATGAGTTATGATTTGAAACGGATGAAGAAGTAACTTTTTGTCCTACCGCCACCCAGGAGAGAAAGGAACTTAGCAAAAATGATGCAATGGTTATATCTCTCTCAAATCCAAAGCGTGGGATCCATAATATATAAATAAATAAAAGTTAGTGTGTAGTGGTAGAAAAGTATCTCGAATGAAGTTATGACCAAAACAAAAGTTGTAGATTAAGTTAATGCAATATTGTACTTCACAACTTTTTTCATTTGAAGTTATTTATCAAATGAAAACAACATTTGAAATCTGAATTTTTCAAACAAACTTGAATGGAGAAATGATCGAAACAAGAATCTATATCTCAAAATTCTATACAACTTCGTAGCTGACAACTTTTTCATTGGGAATTATTTGTCCAAGGAAAATTATTGCCGAATTTCCTCATATTGGAAATTCAAAATTTTCAAACAAACTTGAATCGAAAAAATGAACAAAACCAAAGTTGTTGATATCGAAATGTTAAGTTGACAATTTTTTCATTTGAATTTGTTTAAGTCCCAAATACTCAGAACATAAATGTATCAAAGATGTAGTGGTTAAAGCGTAAAGTTGAAGATAGTGGTCTCCGGTGATGTGGTGGCCTCATGGATAGATACGGGCACTCCCAATGCAGACTTACTCTGATTTCTATTTCTATTAATTATCCTGCCACGTAGATATTTTGTTGACATGGCAAGCGACTTAGTGATGAGAGAGAACATAAAACAAACCGTGTCTAAGTTAGACTTCGTTTCTTCACGCGCGACGATGCAAACGAAACCATCCAGACACCGCGTTGGGGAGAAGCACATGGTTTCCATCCACAGCTAGAGATCCCGTGCGCAAAGCAGCTTCGCGAGGCACACGCTGTGGGATCTCGCTCGCCGCCGGCTGGCCGTTTACCTCGCTCGCGGGCTCGCCGTGGCCTAGCGCGGCAGTAGCGTAGCCTCACATTTTGCGCCCGCCGGACTTCGCTCGCCGCCGCAGACCTCGCTTGCCGACGAGCTGCGTACCATGCTTGCTCTGCTCGTCGCTTAGCCTGTTGTCGAGGTTGGGATAAGATCATGCTGCTGCCGCCGCGGGTGCTCGTGCGTCGGCCACGAGAGGTTTGAGGTCGTGCCGAGGAGCCTCGCTCGTGCGCGGCGGCGGGACCGCGGACCTCGCTCCCTTGCTCACCGCGGTGCTTCGCTCGTATCGCCGTCGGTGGAAACTCCGTGTCTATGACACCGTCGCTGGCTGCACGGACGTCGGTCCAGCATGTACATCCCCGTACCCCTGCCTGCGGCCTTGCGTATTGGTACAACGCTAATCTGGTATCTCTCCCCTTGCTGTGCTTGTGAGTTCATCTGTAGAGAAGCCACACGATTTCCTGCCATAGAGAAGCCGTACAGGATCCGAGTAGAGGAGAAAGATTGATTGGTAGATTTTTACATGGACTCTAGTAGAAACAATCTGCATTGACAAACATAGTTTCTTGGTACAATATCCTAAGCTATAGAAACTAAGTGTAGTTTCTTGCATTGTGAGTGCCCTAAGGGAAGCATTAAGAACGCTTTGCTATTTTCTCAAATCGTTCTACGTGTTTTTGGACCAGTATTGATAAGCTTTTATGTAGTAGTGATTGTGATTCGTAGGTGGTTATTTTTCACACACATACCTTACTCAACTCAATGCCATCTATAACTCAAACACACAAACCTGATTTTATAGCAAAATGATCTAAGCTACAAGAGGCCACTCTCTGACAAACACAAAATATGGATCACATTATAGGGCATCTCTAGTTAAACATAACATGACTACTTATTAGCCTGTCTCTTCATTCAAAACTACAAAAGTCTACGCCGTTTGCTCCATGCCCATGGACAAAATTGGGCAGTTTGATTAGATTTTGTTGCGTGCAAAAGATCCGGGATCTGGGATCACTGTAGCAGGATCACCACTGCACCGAAGCGCCGGTTTGCCACTGCCGGGCAATATGGTGGAATGCCACACCCTACACACTCGGGCCTCGGCGGCACAGCTAGTGGGCGTCGACGGCGACAAGAGATCCCGTGGCGCGGCACGGCCGGAGCTTTTGGCGCTAGCTTGCCCGGCCGTTGGCCGGCTCGAGTGCCTGCAACGGCACCTCACCTACGCCGACGCCGACGATCGGATCGGTGGCTTGCCGTACCGTACGCCCCGGTGTCTCGGGATCATGCAGGGGATCGATCGGAGATGGATAGCGAGAGGGCGATCACGGCACGCGCGCTAGATGCAGGCATGCATGCGCACCGGAATGCGCGAGCTGAGTGCGGACGCGTGCTTTTGGGCTAGGCTATTGGCAGGCAGGCAGGCAAGCAGGGGCAGGGCGAGTCGGCCATGCTTGCCCCATTTTCCACATCTCCGTCCACACTCCACTCGCTCCATGGTCCATACCCCGTGCTTCTCTTGATCGCATCGCATGGCATCAGTTGAGTGCTCCTGATACTGACTATATGTAGCTAGTGGCGTTCTCGTACCTTCCAAAATTCCGAACGGACAGGGATATCATGTTTCGGCTTAGGGTTCGTTGGGTTAGTGTGAAATTCATAGGAAATTGTTCCATCTCATAAAAAGTTATACAAATTACCAAAGCAATCCTGGTAGGAATAATTTCAGGGCATGAATCCCCGGTAACCGAACGAGGCCTTAGAGTAGTAGTATTTACAAACTCGGATGAAATTCTTCAGAATGTTTTTTTGTTTTTTTTTTCCTTTCTCGGTTAACTAGCGTCTTCTTGCGTTGCTTTGTTGCTCGTGGTATATATATGGTATTGGAATTAATACTATTGATCGGGTAACGTCTACAAATAAAAAAAAAACAGAAAGCTCTTTCTAATTCGTTTCTGCAATTCGCAAGGCTATATCCAATGTTAATTTGAAACTAGCACTGGTAGGTAGCTAGTAAAATAATATTCTCTGCGATTTTGACGTGTGTAATAATAACCAAAACAAGTCTCTCTGGTGACTGGTGACTCGGCGAGAATGAACCGTTGGCGCACACATGCCTTGTTTCCAGTTGATCTGTCGACTCGAATCACAACAAACAATTACTAGTGTGCTAAATTAAGTACATCATTATTAATTCATTACCTCGCTCTGTACTTGCGACGACAACGAACTTTTCTAAATCCAAGTCAAATAAGCAATCAGAGAGAGAGAGAGAGAGAGAGAGAGAGAGAGAGAGAGAGAGAGAGGAAAACTGAAGTGGTCATGCTTCCTGCACTGGAGTGTACGTACAGGGTACACGTACAGTATAGTACATTCCTTCGCGGAAGAAGAAATCCAACAAGACGATACAAGGCGCGCACGACGTCCATGTACGGAGCATGCCATGGTTTGGTTTCCCTCCTGCTCCCATCTGCCTGCGCGAAGACACCGGGACGTGCCCCATCTGACGCCCCTGCGCTCGGCTCCGACAGCACATCTGCAGCGTCCCCGTTTGTCAATCTGAAACGGCGCGCGACACGTTCCCCAGCGCGCGCCGGCCGTGTGCCAGGACAGCGGAGAGAAGTAGAACGAAGCTGCAGGCGTGCATGCCGACCTGGCTGCGTGCCGATATGATCGAGAAATTAAACTTGCTGGCGTGCTCGTCTCCCGGTAGCAGGCCATGCCAGTGTAGGGTTTCCTGTTTCCTCCGTCCCTTGACATTTCTTGGATCGTGCAGTGCGCTGTTAGCTAGCTGATCGACCAGTGTGCACAATGTGTAGCCGCTATAGCGTACCTTAATTAGCTTGGTAGGGTTAGGGTAGGAAGAATCGGGCACATGCGATGGACGGGCGCGGATCGGAGCATCGATCGTATTTATATTATTATTATGATGTGCGTCCATTGCCTAGCTAGGGCTAGAGCGAGCTCGCTCGAGAGTCATGCAAGTGTTAGGATATGCATGTGTGTCTCTAATCCCAAGCACACCGTTGCTCGCAATGAAGAGGAAGATGATGAGAGATGCCAATCATGCCCATGATTAATTGGCCCGAGCTAGGTTATGCGCGCGCTCGATCGGGCCGGTGTCTATACTACCTCTATAGGTGTTCCCTGCCACAGACTTATTCATCATATCATCACCAGCCCGACTGGCCGTCTCTCATCTCGGACAAGTGACAACACACGCTTTGCCTACGTGGTCTCGGTTTTTCGAGACTGCGAGAGTACACGCAGTATATACATGTAGTATACTGGTAGTGGTTTCTTACACACACTACAGACAGAACAGATCGATAGCAGTAGAGTACCAATGATGGTTAACTGCTTTCCTGTGTGGGTATGTTATACTACCTCAGCCACCAGGTCATCGCGTGCAACTTAATCAAATGATTAATTAGTACTCCGATCAAAGTAAGTCAAACAGCAGTACAGTACATACATACACAAGGTTCAAAACTCAAAACGACGTACTAGCACTACTACAGATTTGAACATCACTGCCGAATTTTTAGAAACCGGACAGTGATAAGATGAACCGGCACTGATATTCAGATCTTCACTGTCAGTTCACATCACTGCCGGTTCTAAGTCACGAACCGCCACTGAAAATGGGCATCCCTGCCGGTTCTAGCCACGAACCGCATGTGATACTATCACTGCCGATTCGTGGCTGAAATCGACACTAATAGGCTTCACGAAAAAATTCATAACTTTCTCATATGGTGTCGGATAAAGATGAACTTTATATCAAAGTTGTAGTACTCTTTGAGATCTACAACTTCTTAGTTGACAACCTTTTTCATTTGAAATCATCTTTTCAATGAAAATTATGTTTTTCTAAATTTTTTTGAAAATTCGAAGATTTCAAATGACCTCGGATAGAGAAACTACTAAAATAAAAGTTGTAGATCTCGAAAAGTTATGAAACTTTGTAGTTGATAACCTTTACATTTGAAATCATCTTTCTAGCAAAAAATATGTTTGAATTTGTCAAATTTGAAATTCAAATTTTGTAAATAACCTCGGATGGAGAAACTTTCAACATAAAAGTTGCAGATCTCTAAAATTTATGCAACTTTGTAGTTGACAACTTTTTGATTTGAATACGTTTAGGGTCTTCAAATACTCAATTCAAAAACCGGATCAAGATAGAATGAGATGAATGAATATCTCTATTGGACATAAGTGTCCTACAAGTGCACTGGTTAGGGGAGGATCGTGCGGAGCAGCAGGTCGTGGGTTCGAGCGCTGGTGGCCACGAAGCGTGCGTTTTTCACGCGAATAATCGCGTGACTTGTGACTTGGGACGCGCGACCATGTGACTAGCTGGTGGGCCTCTCCTGGTGTTTACAAAATATCTTTGCTATTTTTTTTAGCCATTTCATAGGTTTTCTGCGCCCTCCTGGTTAAAAAGCAACAGTAAAGGGGAGGTTTGAACCGGCAGTCACGTGAAAAATGGCCTAGTGTAGTACCTACTCCGTATGTACCCACCCCTTTTTTTCGAAGGCTATACTACCCACTTTATAAAACCCCTACTAGTGTCAAGTTGTCAATGATACTACTAATAATTAAGGTGGCATGATGACACAGGATCCCTGAAAGACAAGGGTTGGGAGAAAACTATGCACATCAGGGATCTGTTTACATGTACTGCCCTCTGTTCTATTAGGACCGTCGTTTTAGACTTTGAATTTTTTTTGACCACTCGTTTTATTTGAAATTTTTAGATGAATAATAAAATGATTAAGTTATTATTAAAATATCTCTAACGATTAAATAGGCTATAAAAAATAAATAATATTTGTATAAAAATTTTGAATAAGACGAATGATCAAATAAAATGTACGGAGTCTAAAGTGACAATCTCAACACGGGGGAGTACTCCTTTGCTAGCTATAGATGCGGCAGCAGCACTAGCCTCTAGACCTGCGTGCACGCATACTCGCGCAGTACGGTAGTAGTAGCTGCATAGGCAGGCACATAAGCCTAGCATTACGCGCGGGCACGGAAGCTGCAAGCTGGGGAGGAGGGGTGGCGGGGCGCACCAGCCCGGGGCACATGGCCCTGGGTCTCTCTCCGCGCCGGCGCCGGCGACACCGCCCACATGCCGGCGCCCCCGGCCTTCCCTTCCATTCTTCCACTGCTATACCCCACCCAGCACCACCGTTCTTGTACGCGCCAATGCATGGCCGTCGGGCTGTGCTAATAATAATATATACTCCTTCCGTCCTTTAAAAATTGACGTCTGAAAAGTTTATTTGTGAGAGAAACCGATTTGTAGGGATAGTTTTAAAGTGACAGACGCAATACTCGTGTGAGCGCCCATCCACCGCCGTCTGTCGTCTTTGGTCGCTTTACTGTGCGTGATCATGGCCGCTATTATTATGCTAGCCGGACGGTGTGTGTTGAAACGGCTTTCCATCCAGGGGACATCACCATTTCCGCCACGACTTCTTTGTGATTAATTATTTAATTTAACTAAGCATTGTACGTACACCTGCTTCATCCATGGTGTCCATGCCATTTTTACCGTCTGCAATACACTGTTTTTTTAGAAATCCATTCCAAATTGTAAGCCCGTTACTTCTCAAAAAAAAAAAATGTAAGCCCTTCTAGGTACGTACATTTTACTACACGTTCAGATATATAAATTTTGGATATAAACATATGAAAATTATGTATCTACAATTTGCAATCCAGCGAAGTATAATTTGTAACAACATAATTTGGAATGGAGGAAGTATCTTTCTATTAGCGAGGCTTGCCTTTGAACTGCCACTGTAATTTGAACTAGCAAAGTATATCTCGCGTAATTTGCATCTACAGTTGACACCACTATAATCTTTAACATCCTCTGCCAGTGCATTTTGACCTCACATTGAATCCATCCCCTTCATTTGTGAGGGGACAATAGTTTTTGGCTAGGTAAATCGATGAACGAGAATGCTTATATTTTCTCACAATGTGGTTCGACCATTATTATTTTATATAGGACATTATCGTATCTTTTGATAGGTCTAATATATTTTAAAATCTGGCATTATATTGAAGTATGTTCATATTTAATATTGTTACATCACGTTGACTTCAGTCAAATGTAAATGCATTGATCATGTTGGTATAATTGGATAATAGTGGAATATAGGTGGTATTTTGGCTATTTTTTTGTTCCCTTTCTTGGCCAAATCAGACAATTTCATCCTTTTCTTCTTAAAGAATGTTGCAATCTGTATTCAAAAGGCTTCATCTAATCACTTTTTTTGGGGAACAGGAGGGGCAGAGCTACTACTGAAATTTATTGAGAAAATAAAATGAGGTTAATTTGAGACAACATAAACAAAAACAAACAAGATAGCACACTAGTAAATCTGTCCCTCCTGTTCCCCAATGATTAGATGTTCAGTTTAATCACGAACAGGGTGAATTTAACTGATCAAGAAATCTGTCCATCGAAGTTTAAGTTATTGACTTAATATGACCTTTTTGTTCAATCTTGTAAAGATAGAGTATATGTAGGATCATGAATGTTTGCGCCCGTAGTGTGATTCTAAAAAGTTTAGTGTCTGTTTAGATTGTTTATTTTGTAAATTTTTTTACTATAGTAACATGCTAATTTTTGTAATAAGTGTTTAATTATGATCCAATTAGACTTAAAAGATTCGACTCGTAATTTTTTTTGAAGCTGTCAAACTATTTTTCATCAATATTTAATGCTCTATGCATGTGTTCAAATATTGATGTAACGGAAAGTATTTGGTGGTGTATCTAAACAGGACTTTAATCATTTTAATAGGCATTTTTGTTGGCCGGGTTCTATGAAGATTTTCCTGACTCTGGATGATGGATCCAAGTGTTGCATGCCTGCATCGAACCTTACCTCTTTCAGTAACCATTCTGACTTTCTGAGCTGTGTCAGTACAGTGCATTTCCTCGGCTGTCTATCTAGCAGCCTGAAATTTATTAATTTTAAAGCTTTTCGTTAGCGGGGTCCTGTGGTGGGCTGGAGAATGATTGGGAACCAAGAAATGCTTCTAATCCGCGGTGCTGCTGCTTCCATCATGCTAATGCCCGATTAATTAAACTAAACCCATTCCGGAATATGGTCGCGTGGAGCTGGGGAAATCCCGTTCCGTGCCCACATGCACGCCGGCGTGGGGCCGACACCTGAGTTGACCTGCCCCCACCCCTCCCGGCACGTGGGCCCCACCGACCCTGAAGGCCTGGGAATCCAACCACTCCTCTGCTTCCCTCTCCCTCTCCCTGCTGCTGCTCGTGAAAGGCATTGTTCGGTTCTTGTTTCGCCCTCCGATCCAGCTGTCGCCGTCAATCTGTTTGCCTTGGCTAGTCCTATTAGCAGATCCAAATTGCTTGTTTTTTTCTCTCTCTATTTGTTAGATGGAGCTGAAAATAAACGTTGATTTTTGAATGATGCTGATTTACTATGAGAGAAAACATTGTTTCATAGCTGAAAATAAGTGTTGATCGCTGATAAGCTAAAACGAACGTTTTTAAGTAGTTCTTCTGCCTTACTGTTAACAGCATAAGTAATTTTTTATGAGTGAATTGGATAAATTAGTAGCTTTATTTCTATTGTGTTTATGTAACCAGCAGTGTTTTAGGATGACACCGATGGCTACGAGCAAAGAGCAGTGGAGATAAGGACGAGCCAATGAGCCATCAGTTTCTTCACTATTTGACCATAGCAATGATGGTGCCAAAAAGCTGTTTTCCAAGACGGTGTCAAATCGTAATGGCCATGTTGACGGTATGGTATGGGAATCGCATATCTCGAAGTGGACGGCAGAGAACCGGAGCAATTAGGCAAGTTTAGTGAGTGGAGAGATACAGTTCGGTGACTAACCAATGTAAGAGGCTACTACTAGTAGTTAGGGCAGTGAGACATTTTCTAGAATTAGTAGTAGTAGCATGATGCTCCTCCATTTGAAATTTGAAGTCGTTTTTAGTTCTATACTAAATTTAAATTCTTTAAATTATTATAGAACAAAAACAATAGAACATCAAACAAAATTCATTAGACACATCATGCAATATGTTTTGATAATGTATTTGTTTAATATCTTAGATGCTAAAAATTTAAAGTTAAACATGACCCACTATAAACTGCACAACAATTCAAAGCATTGCTCATATCTCGGTAGCCCGACGAGGTGATTACCTTGTACGGATGCTTCTGGGACTTTTAGCGGTTGATCACCTCCATCGACGTCGGCTTAAATGATGTATGATGTTCGTTAGTGGTGAAACTTGAATGATATCTCAAGGGGGACTATCAATGAACTAGGGGGCCACTAAGGGTGCATGACTAAAATTAGCCATGGTTTACTATTATTTATTAAGAAAATTTGAAATCCTAGGGGTGGCCATGGCCCAGATTGGCCTAGCCTATCCTCCGCCCGTGATGTTCGTGACCTATTCTGACTATTGACGACGTTGGTGCGCACAAGCATCACCGTCACCGCTCAGCAGCCCTGGACATAGGCATCTCTGTCAACGCCTTGTATTCAGGTTGATAATGTAGTAGCTTAGGTTAATATACACTAACAAGGGTCTGAGATTCTTCTGTATAAGTCGTTTGACCCCTTAAGGCGTCGCGTTGTATCGAACGTTTTTCTCCATATCGCAAACCTTTTACATGTCTGAGAAAAAAAATAAAGCTAGAAAATTCGACCAAGCTCCCTTCATAATTCCCGATTCTCATTCTGACGGAGAAAAAGGGACGAGGTAGATCCTGCTGCGCTGTGGGCCCTGACGGGTGGACAGATCGGCATCACCAAGAGGGCCACATGTTGGAATGGCCCACCAACTCAAGCCCATGGGGCCGGCGGTGAAAAACCATCCGATTTCAGCAGGGAAGGGCGGTGACGTCAGGCAGCGCATCTCGCAAAGCACCGGGCACCGGCAAAATCGGCGCAGTCCAGCTCACCCTGCGACACTTGGCACGCAGGGTGGCCCGGGCTCTGTTTCCTCCCTGTTTTCAGGGAACCTCTCGTCATCTTTTTGATCATATAAACCTTGCATTAGCATATATTTTTGCCAGAATGCTATTCATTGGATCGGTTGGTATTTATTTTATGGGCTTAAAAGTAACCTTAAAATCAGGCTAGTGTCCTTGCAAGGTGATGTAGTGACAAAGATATTGTATACGGCCGTTAGTCATGTGTGATATTCAATGCAAATCCATCTCTCGCAGCACAAAGAATGCGCCTTCATGGGTGAAAGTGAAAGCTGGGAGCAGATCCTTGACACATGGCAGCTATGAAAATTGAGAGCTATTCACCCGGCTCGGCAAGACTCATTTCAGATATGGCTGATTTCTATGAGTTGTGAGAGGAAAATATTTGTTCCATTACTAAAAAAAAGTGAAAGTAACTCAAGCAAACATGGTGAATGCATCGGATGGACGCTCTTTAAAGTTAAAAGTATGAACACCCCTCATAGCGGAAAGCCAGAAACATCATCATAAATCATGTTTTCTTTTGATTGTATATGTGCTTATCACATTTCCTATACCTGCTGCATTTCACATTATCTCATGTTGTTGCCAAATCGAGGAAGTTCACTCATACAATTTACTGTGATACTACTTTCTCTACTATATATTTCAACCTCCATTCTGGAAGAAAGATTATAATTTGTATGCTTTCAGCATCCTTAGCTATTTTTCTCTCTCGTTTGAGTACATAAATGAATAATTTTACAAAAAAAAAGGTTAGATTCATGGAGGAACTATAATTCTTTCTCAGATCCAAATTAGGGCTCAATATGTTGCCTTTTCAGCCACAAAAAAACTATAAAACAAAGAGAAGCTCCTAGATAAATTAAATTAATATAGCATCATTTTTTTTTGGATTCAGCATCCAATCGAAACTCTACACATGAACTTATCTATTTTAAAAATAAATAATACACATAACACATGCCGCCCTAGCAAGTTGGCCTCTGCCCATGAATAGAGAATCCAAACGGAGGAAACATGGAAACAAAAATTATTGGCTCCAACCTCCAACTAGGCTCACTCATGCTCTAACTAACTGCTATTGTAAGTTGCAACCCCACTTCCATCTCCCTCTCTCCTCCTGCCATCACCCTATAATAGGAGTATTTACCTCCACTCTCTCTCTCTCTCTCTCTCTCTCTCTCATCCTCCTCTTCTTCCCTCTCTATATATACACATCTCCACCCTATTCCTGGGTCCTCTCTTCCACCACCTCCTACCCACTGCAACCCCAAATCTCTCTTTCCTCACATACGCGCTGCAGAGGAGCTGAGACCCAAGAAGAAGGAGAAGAAGAAGCGAGCAAGCAGAAAGAAGCTTAGCTAGCGTGGAGGTGTCCAAGGCGAGAGAGACAACGACGGCCGCCGCGACAGGCTAGCCAACCAGCTGCTAGCTCCAGCGGAGCCGATGGCTGGCGCCGACGTCGACGTCGGGACGGAGCTCCGGCTCGGCCTGCCGGGAGGAGGCGCCGAGGCGGCCAAGGCTGCCAAGAGGGGCTTCGAGGACACCATCGACCTCAAGCTGAAGCTGCCCACCGCCGGCATGGAGGAAGCTGCCGCCGCCGCCGCCGCCAAGCCGGAGCCGGCAGCCGAGAAGGCCAAGAGGCCCGCCGAGGCGCCGACCGCTGATGCCGAGAAGCCACCTGCACCCAAGTACGTACACATCGATCTGCACGCATGTTGATTTATCTGCATGGGTTATTATAGGCTTAAATTGACTGTTAGCAGTACTTATCGGTTACCGTGGCTATATAATTACCGCGAATCCGCGATCCTAACCTTTTTTAAACTAATGATCAATTAACCATGAAATTTCTGTGGGTGCCATATATGATACAAGGGACTATGTTTTTTCCTCCTCTTTTTTATGTATGGAATAAAAAAATAAAAATAGCGTAATGGCATTTGGTAGAAAGAGTGTGCGTGACTTTATGTGCATGTGCTTGCTGTTCTTTTCTTCCCCTCCTTGCTTCCTTTTATTTATTCAGGGTTTTGTATTTACAGTACGTCGAGTAATCTTAGCATATCGACGAGACACTACTTTGAGTAGTGCAAAATATCCATAGAACAGATCCTCTGGCAGAAAGTGCATACGGAGAAACTATTGTGTATGTTCGCTGTCCCTCCCAAAGCGCCGCGCGAATTATCAACACCTTTTTAAAATCGACCACGTACCAGTATGTTCATTTGATGCCTGTCTTTGTCGGTCGATGTCTGAAAAGAATGATGTACTTAACCTTTTGGCAGATTCCATAAGGAAAAAGTGGCCTTGTAGCTCCGTCCCCACTCTACCTTTGTACTGAAATAGAATGAACGGTTATGATTAATGGAATATTTTGGATATCAGGAGAACCACACTTGTACACAAGTGATTTCTGAATAATAATCATGGTCATGATACATGCGGCCTTTACCAAATCACACTGGCACTATCCACATTATTAGCAGAACACTGAGCTGGTCGCAAACGAGAATATAAACATGCATGATCTGGCTATCTCGAAGTCTCGATGGATCATCCGGTTACCATAGTAAAGAATTTCAATTTCAAGCTCTGACGAGAATAATTGTTATCCACAAAATAAATCAAGTGGTCGTAACTAAAACTCCGCGTTGGATAATCAGGGCACAAGCTGTGGGTTGGCCACCAGTCCGATCATACCGCAGGAACGTCATGACCGTCCAGTCTGTGAAGAGCAAGAAGGAAGAGGAACCTGAGAAGCAGCAGTCCCCTGCTAACGCAGGCGGCAACAGCTCCGCCTTTGTGAAGGTCAGCATGGACGGCGCGCCCTACCTGCGCAAGGTGGACCTGAAGATGTACAACAGTTACAAGGACCTCTCCATTGCTCTGAAGAAGATGTTCAGCACCTTCACCACATCTGGTAAATCACCCTGTTGGCATAGGAATCTGCAGAATACAGTTTGCAAACTGATACCAACCGCCTTACAAATTCGGCAAATGCAAAGTTGACATGAACTCATAGAAGCTGCATCCATGATCCATCTTACCAGGGAACAACATGAATGAGGGAAAATTGGTTGATCCGGTCAGTGGTGCTGATGTGGTCACTACTTACGAAGACAAGGATGGCGACTGGATGCTTGTTGGCGACGTCCCATGGGAGTATGTTCTCTATTCTAGCGTGCCAACAATCCATCATCTGCTTCCATATTTACTGACCCATAATTAGGATGACCAAATGTTCAGACTTCGGTTTCTTATATGTTGCCTTGTTGATTGTTGTCCCTGCAGGATGTTTGTTGAGTCATGCAAGCGTCTGAGGATCATGAAGAGTTCTGAAGCCATAGGTCTTGGTTAGTGTCTCCAGATAAAATTATCTTCCATAGTTCCATTATAAGATTTACATGTCAACTCTAACCGCCTATGCTTTGTTCATTAAAACAATACAGCACCAAGAACGAAGGACAAGTGCAAGAACAAGAGCTGAAGAAGATGCAGCGTTAAAAATGCTGCCCATTGTGTCAAAAGAATGGTGCCCTTGCAGTGTGCTGCGGTTTTTCTAGAAATATAATGTGTTTTAATTACTAGTTGGAGGGAGACCTGTCTTGTTCAATTTGTTCATGGACCAGAAGCAATAATCTATCTGTGTGTAGCTGGATTGGTGTTATGTGATGTCCCCTACCGTGTATCCCAGAATCTACTTGGTGATTTTATTCCAGTGTTGTTAATCAAGCTTGTGTGATTGTTAAGTAAAGGGCATCAATGAGATTATTATTATTATGGTACCTTGCAAGTTAACCTGTTTGTCAATTGCCAATACAATATTTGGCAACCTGTATGTGGTCAAGTGGGGGGAACAGGCCATGTGCCGGGTGATGGGGAATCCATTAGTATAACCCTAGTCTATCTGTACATTTGAGTTATTGGCTGGGTCTTGAGGCATGATGGCATGATCACAGCATGAAGCTTCCTTGCTCCTGCTAGAGCTGCAGTCATACCAAAGCCAAGTACATTGCATAAACAAACAAAACCATACTTTATTCATCACACATTTATGAGTACAAAAATGTAACCGGTATATAAGATGGCAACCGTGTTTTGGTCTGCACGGTATCTATAATATTGATAATATCATGAAAACGGTATCGAATTCTTCTGGGTTCACACAAAATTGAATGCAACCTCCCAATGATTATGTAGAAGTTATGTGGTGAGAGCCCAGAGGAAGGATATATTATCTCTTTGTGTTGTGCTTAAAGGGCATACCAACTAATGAGTCTACAAAACAGCAACTACCTCCTCATAAAACAGAACGATGGTGCCATTGGATATCACACAGCCAGAACTGGAAGGAATGCACAACAATCATTTCTGAAGAAAATCCAGCATTCCCAGCGAATAAAACCACATGCTATACGAAACTAGTAAAATGTAATTGGCTTACATCAAACTGGAGCTTGAGCAATGTACAACTCAGGGATATCTCACTCCTCCAGGCAGTAGAGCTCCACAGTATTTGCAAGTGAGCAGAAAATTGCATATAAATAATCCACATGAACACGTTAATCCTGCACAACCAATTACTGCAAGTGTTCAATAAAAACTTGCAAGTTAACTTCATCTGTGAATAGGAAGTCTGGTCCCTCTCAAAGCCATATCTTCAGGATCTCAAATGGACCAAAGTGGAATAGCACAGACATGGTCAAGCTCCAGGACTTTCTAGCCCTGAACAGCCAACTCCTGCAAGTGTTCAATAAACACTTGCAAACTAACATCGTCGGTGAAAATGACTTCAGATCCCTCTGAAAGCTGTGTTTTCTGTGTCACAGATGGATTCAACCGAGCAAGCAGGAACCTGGCCTGGCTACCATGCTGATCACACTTTATGAGTTTTGGCACAGGGAAACGGTCTACCAATAGTGCCTCTGCATCTACTTCTGGTGCTTCAAGGAGCTTCCGCAAATTTTCGTGGTTTGGGTCCTTATGATAGCCAAGCTTCCTCCACTGAGCAATCTTTGAGCCATAATGAATCACAATATAGAAGTATGAATCAAATAGTAGAATGACATCAGGAGAGATGGAGCTGACATCTAATAGTACAGGAATAGGTGGTCCATCGAATGAGTACTGGAATAGAGTAGGCTGGATCATGATTAGAGACCCCATAACTCCCTCCCTATTCAGCATCAACCTGAAGAAAGCAGTTTCATCGGGAGAGCTATTGAAAACATCAATGAACTGTGATCTCCGCAAGTAGTACATGAACTGCGGAAACAAGGAGAAGTTTGTTGACAGCCGAAATGTAGATGGATCTTCAGGAACATAGTTCCCGAACTTAGCAGTAAAGCGGATAAGCATCTTGTCAAGCCATCGTATAACATCTCTAACATGGTATGTCTCTGCCCTGTAAACAGCAAGCCTGGCCATAACAGCTGCAGCAGCTTCTTGATCAAACCCTGCAGCAATTTCAGGAGATCGAGGAGCAGCCCACCTTCTTGCAACAGTCGTTACCCTTAAGCGATAACTACCATCACCATGTCGGTATCTTGTCATGAACTGAATAAAGAAGACAGTTGGGGGATCAGCTTTAGGACTGCAATCAACTCGGAAAAAGAAAGCAATGCTGGTCTTGCTGCTCAGTGAACTAGTTTTCCAATAATTTGTCCCACCTTCACCAATTTCCTTATCACTAACTGAGCTGTTTTTCCTGCGGAGGGAAGTGCAGGGACCAAGGGCACCACAAATCTTCACCTCTTTTGATGTCATTATTTCAATCGTCGCATTAAAGTTCATATTCAGGTAATTGGTGCCTTCACGCTTAAACATATGCCTAAAACAGCTTTTGAACTGCTCAGACTCAAATGACTCTGTATGCACCATTAAACCCCCTGACACTTCAATTGGATTCCTCAGCTCTGCAGCCCCAACCTGATCAAGAGAGCAGGCGAATAGATCAAGAACTAATGCATGGCCTGTCAACCTCTTTGCAACTTTCTTATAGAAAGCACGTGCTTTGTCAGCCAGCGGTGCGTTGCTATTGAATATGTCACGATGAGAACGAATTGCTTTCCCAAGATCAGTTTCCACCACACACCCTGGACCAAGTGTTGCAGGACCAGATGTAAAAACCATAATCCGACCACCGGTACTGGGTGAGCAGCAACCCTCTAGAAGAGCAATAGCAGTGGAAATCGCTGCACCAGTTGCTCTTAAAGGGCGATGCCCACATGGACACGCAGACATGGAGCTCAGGTCCTCTATTGCAGATGTGATATTAAATTCACATTCAGAAACAGGCAGCAAAAATCGCTGTGCTTCAGTGGACCTTGGCATAGCCAACTTCTTGTACGATGAACGGTGAACGCCTAGAAGTTCTTGTATCTGAAATGTAAAAGAAGGCTCATGTGATATACAGTAACCACAATAATTTCCAAAATACAAGCAATTGCAAAATCAAATCACCAAACTTAAAGAAATTCAAAACATGAGTGAACCAGAGTTTTATATCGCAAGATTGGACAACAAGAACATAGAAACTGGGACTCTAAACCAAACCCAACGTTTTAGACAAAGGGAAAAACTCTCTAGCTATGCAGTTTTCAAGTTTCCACATTTTCTCTAGCATTATATATGGACATGAGAATTTGTGTGAGTGTTATCAAGCTATACATCTGACAACAGCTACCACCTTAGAACACCAAGAACCTACAGCTCCTATTAAAAACAAGGAGTACATTGCATGCATAAAGTGTCCGGGGCTCCAGGTCACGAAGAATTTTACAGACCTAACTATTTCAAGTTGCTATGTACAATGTACATTTCACTATTTCAGTAGATGTAGCAGCACTTAACATAAGCAATACTATCAGAAGACAAAAGTATTGTAATATTAGTGAAAAGATGGCATTGCCCCTGCATTTGTTGATTGGAAACAGAGTACTTGTTTTATTTGACCAGTTACCACTGGTAGTGGGCCAGTGGCAAATGTGAGACAGGTGAATGTGAGATGGATTAGATGGGTCATGCTAATAGTGGCAAAAAGTTAATAAATGCAAGCTATTTACATTCAAATTTCAAAACTCCATTACAGGTTTGAGAGATCAGCCATAAGAGTTTTAAAATGTGATGGGTAGTAGCAGGTTGACTGTGGCAGGAACAGATTTTGCAATGCATACTCAACTAGAATGCTGATCATGTCACATAGATTGGTGCAGAACCAAATTACAAATTCGGTGTCCTACGGATCACATTACAAATTCACAAACCTTGTCAGACTCGAGCTCACGCTCGCCATTGAGCACAACCACCCGAGCGCAACCCTCAAATCCAAGATCGTGCACCCACACGGACGCAGCGAAAGTGACGAGCGCCACCCTGATCCCCTCGGGCAGGCCCTGCACGACCCTGCGCACCTCGTCCTTGAGCACGGCGAGCTCCTCGGCCGCCGTGGCCGCATCGATCACGAACACGAGCGCAGGTGGGCCCGGCCCCCCGCCCTCGGCGGGGTCCCGGGGCAGCGCGTACTCGACGCTGGAGTGGGTGGGGAAGAGCTCGGCGGGGAGCGCGTCGGGGGACAGGAGGCGCGGGAACGGGTTGGCGGCGGCGCCGCAGAAGGGGCAGGACCAGCGCGCGGAGCCGTGGTGCACCCGCGAGAACGGGTTGAGCGCGGCGCCGCACCCCGGGGAGGCGCAGCGGAGCGGCGCGTAGGGGAGCAGCGGGAGGAGGTCGGGCGCCGTGGGGTGCTGCAGCGGCGAGCAGAGGACGGCGGTGGGCACGACGAGGGACGCGGCAGCGGGGACAGTCGGCGGCCACGAGTGCCATGGCCACCGGAGGCCCTCCACGGCCTCCAGCTCCGCGAAATCCATCGGAATCGGAGCCCGATCAGGGTGGTGAGCGCCGCGGTGGAGTAGCGACTAGGGTTTGCCTTCGTCTTCCAGTGTGCAGCTTTTTTCCCCTTCGGTGGTTTTTTTTTTTTTTCGGTGGATTCCTTTCTTCCTCGGGAGAATTCTGGCTTGAAGCTTCTCTTTTCACTCTGCGACTGTGCTGCATGTTATTAGTACCTTCGTTAATGGTGGCCGTTGGATCGGCTTCGAGCAGCCGACGACGGAGACGAAGTTTTTGCATTGTCAGGTTGTGCTGGTACTGGCCCAATAGGGAGGTGGATGGAATACGGGCCAGGCCCAACTGCGAGGAATATGATTGGGCCAATCAGGCTGAATACACTTGGCAGTAGTAAGGTGGAGAGCCTCCCAGTTTATTCAACCCAAACAGAGCGTCCTTTTCACCTGTGTCTGTGTGTCTCTGTGACATACACCGGGCAACGGCCGAGTCGTCGTTCAGACGAAGATGATGACAACGCCAGCTAAAGTAAGGACCAGGGTTTTTATTACCGACCGGTAGCCGGTAACCGCCGGCCGGCGGTACCGGTATACCGGTCCGGTTTGACCGGTTACCGGTAGAAACCGGTCGAATTCAAATTTTGAGTTTGAACCCCAGTTCAATCGGTTCCGGACCGGTATACCGACCGGTTTGACCGGTTACCGGCCGGTTTGAGCGGTTTACCGACCGGTTTGGTGGTAACCGGTCGCATTTTCAAATTTCAGATTTATTTTTTTAAAAAAAAATGCTAAAAAAATTCTAAAAATAGTTCATGATTTATAGAATCCAATGATGTCAAAGTTTTTCAAATTTGAGTGCGTTTAGTATATTTTTCGACCTTCATGATTTAATGGGCCTAACGGGACTTAATTGGGCCTTTTTTTTTTACTTTGGGACTTCGAAAAAAATTCTAAATGTAGTCAAATTTGAAAAATTTTGACCACCATTGGAATCTATAAATCATGAAGTATTTTTAGGATTTTTTTACCATTTTTTCCACGATTTTAAATTTGAAATTTCGGTTTTTCAAACCGACCGGTACCAGGTACCGGCCCGGACCGGTATGACCGGTAACCGGCCGGTTACCGCGGTAACCGGTCGGTAAAAAAAACCCTGGTAAGGACTGCATTTATCGTACACGAAGCACCCCATTATTAAAAGGAAAAAATCTTCCGTGGCCGTCTTTGCTCACGATACACCATTCTTATTTCACCAGCTCCACTGATCCTGTTTCCGTCATTGAAAAAGAAGCAAAGGATATTGCACGGATCGTATCCGGACGTGCTGGATCGTACCGGCCGGCGGTCGCGTTGCAGCCTCTCTCTACAGCCGTACTCGTGGGCACTGGGCAGGGCCGTCAGTTTTCCGCACGGGGACATGCTGCTCCAGTACCCACCTGCACTGGTCGGCTACATTCCGTAGTGTCTCGTGGCGGCTCTGCTCCAGTACCCGCCTGCCCTGGTCCGCTGCCGCTACATTCCGTATGTCTCGCGGCGGCTGCTGCCGGCTGCGCAGACTCCGCGAGTCCGCAGAGCCGAACGTCAACGCCCGCTTGTTGGTTTCCGAGGCGCCGCACAAGGCGAAAGCGACCACTCTTTGACTTCTGAGATCCCCAGGTGCTCTGCAATTTCTGGACTACCCAGGGGTACTACATGAATATACCCAGTAGTAATATATTTCTATTATAAGTTTATAAAATATATACTGCTATTCCTCCTTTGGCAAATCACGCACGTCGGTATGTAACTCTTGAAGATAACTCCAACGTGACAAGTGAGATCACCCATACATTGGTCGGTAACGTTTGTTTTCAACTGCATCATGTCAACACACACATTTATACAGTAATGGACTAGATCTTATGTCGTTTTGGACAAGGTTTGATCAAATATTGAGAATATAAATCATGAATACCTTTTAAGTTGTTGGGATTTACTATATAAAATAGATTTATCTTAAAATATATTTTTATAAAAGTATACATATATTATTTTTTAATAAATATTTTTATAGAGATATATGAAGTCAAATGCATGCTTTGTAGACTGTGTCATTGTTTTAAACGACATGTTTTATGGGTATAGGAAGAAGTATACAACATGTGTTTGCGTGAGAAACTAAGGATTCCTGTTTCCCTTTCTAAATATATACAGTAAGTATACCTAGCCTTCGTCTGCGGAATCTATGCGCAGAGGTGTTGCTCTCAGAAAGCTCGAGGTCGCTGTATCTGCTTTGTCGAATCTAGACGTACGTCCACGTACTTGTACTCATAGTATATACCAGCTAGCTGTATCTGCTTTGTTCCCGTCACCGGATCTAGTAAGACCCACCCATCCGCGAAGTACCACCTCTGGAACCTGTCCTGTCTTACGTGGGCAAGGTATTTGTAAAAAACGGAATAACGGAAGCTTTGTCTACGAAAAACTCGAGGACGTAATAACCATGCATACTACTCCTGCCTCGCAAGGTAATTTACCGCTTGAAAAGGACTTCAGGACATTGTAGTTGTAGCGTTTTGAAAAGACCAAGACAAACCGCAGCTATTAGTAACCTCTCGGTCAAATCACAACCTATCGATTCGGCATGCATGGTTAAGAGCTTTTTTATAACCTTATTAATCTACTTGTGTTAAGGTGGATTGGACGTTAAAACTAGTTCAAGTTTCACATTGAACGTTGGCTCCACCATAACCTAGACTATTTCCGATGGATGATCCATATGGTGACCCAAACCTAAAAATAGATCTCCGACAGTATTGTTTCAGATTCCAACAGAATATCCATGTCGAAGACCTATTTTAGGTCTCAGGAGAGACACAACCTAAATCTGAGTATCCCCTCTCCTCGAAACTCATTTTGTAGAGATATCTCTTTTGAGTATTATTGTTGGAGAAGACTAAAAAATAGGTATTAGATTTATTCACTGTAGCGCAATCTAAACGTGAAATGGTATTATATTTTGGGTGTCGTTAGCCTAACCTTAGCCACCCAACCTAAATATCCGCGTGTATTTTTTCCACAAAAGGGAATGATACTGCGAAAAGCCAAAGCCACATGCAAACAATTAATATGATGGATGGTCTGCGGATTCTTCACTGATAGCGTTGCATCCCCTACCCCCGATCGACACGTAGCCTGAAGCCGCGCCGGGCCAGGGAGCCGGCGGCGCAGGCGTAATCCAGCACGCCTGCGGACGCGGTGACGCGCGCGGGCGTGGTCTCGTCTCTCCTCGCGGCCGCCTGACGTCCCCCCGGTCCCGGGGGCGGCGTGTGCGCCTGCTCGGCGAGAAAAGCGTGGACCAACCACCAAACATCTCGGCTCGGCTTTGGCCTGCGGCGCGCGTGGGCATCTTCTAGGCATCCCATTCGGTC
The DNA here is from genome assembly GCA_038502445.1 of Eremochloa ophiuroides. Taxonomy (NCBI): domain Eukaryota; kingdom Viridiplantae; phylum Streptophyta; class Magnoliopsida; order Poales; family Poaceae; genus Eremochloa; species Eremochloa ophiuroides. The sequence goes on from JAHLJS010000002.1 coordinate 10,931,008, forward strand.
CCGCAGCAGGCCCCATGGACCATCCGCGTCACCGTCGTCGCGGCTGGACATAGCGCAACGCAGCTCGGCGTCTCCGGCCCGTTGACCGGTGGCTATAACGCAGCTCGCGCGAACCTCCCATCGTCAAGACGCCAATGTCATTGTATATATACTGAACGCAACTTACCTGAGATTATGACAACCCCCATAGCCATTTACCGTAGTGAATGAGTGCTTTTATGTGCCTGCCTCTGCCTGCATGTGGATGTGGCAGCAGGCGTGTATCGCGTAGCCATCACTCAGGAGTGACCATATTTGCAACCGAGGTCGGGTCGAGAGGTGGATGGGTACGAAATCCGTGGAAGAATTTATAAAGTAGTATATGAAATAACGTCAGGGGTCTCACTGAAAAATATCCCCGTCAATTCCCGTCAATTCATAAAATCATTGATTCTATACGACACAGCAAGAGCTTAATTTAAGCACCGCCAGCATAATTACGATTCTTTTCATCCCGCACCGTTGACAGACTGATTGCTCTGCGCGTGCTCGTATTCGGTCGTAGATCCACCACCCATCGTCGCACGAACACACGAACCCTACGGCAAAAGAGAGAGCGAGAGAGCGCGAGCGAGCAGCCACGCCCACGCTTCTCTCCTCTCCTCTGCGCTTCTCTGAAACTCTCCTGCTTTTCTCCCGTCGTCGCCATTTATTATTCCTCTTCGTCGCAAAATTTCTGTCGTGATAAAGGGGTCGTCCGTCCACCGTCCACGTGGGCGGCGGTCGCGGCTACGGCGGCGGCGGGCGCCTGAGATGTGAGAGCCCCCGCGCCGTTGGAGATGGCTGCGGCGGTGGCGGGGTCCGGGGCCGAGGGGAAGAAGCGGGGCGCGTCGCGGAGCTGGATCCTGCTCGACGCCGCCGGGGAGGAGCGGGTGCTGGACGCCGATAAGTACGCCATCATGCACCGCGTCGACATCAACGCGCGCGACCTCCGCATCCTCGACCCGCTGCTCTCCTACCCCTCTACCATCCTCGGGCGCGAGCGTGCCATCGTCCTCAATCTAGAGGTGCGCAGTCCGCCTCGTCAGTTCAATTGTGTCGATTTTTGTTCGGTGGATGGATGGCGTGGGAGGAATCAGCGTATGCGGGCGGGTTTCGTGTGATTTCTCAATTTCGCGTTCCCTTTGCGGATTTTAGGGTGCTATGTGTTGTCTGTGGCTAGGTATGGTGCTGCGAACAGAGTGTTAGAACCCGAATTGTTGTTAGGATGAACTGATTTATCTCGTAGTCGCGGGTGATTGCTTCTTATGGTTATGATCCTAAGGAGGATTCTGTTGCATCGTGCTGTTCTGCTTTCACAGTAAAGGGTCCCGAATACTTGATTTAGCTGCTTCATCATCTGAAAAAAAAAAAAGTGAAGGGGATTTCTAACGAGTTTAGTTTTTCTTTTGATGGAATCTTCGTCGGTGGCTCGACCAGCATATAAAGGCGATCATCACTTCCGACGAGGTGAATTTTACTGCTTATTATTTCCTCCTTCCGATTGTTTAGCTGCTAGGAACTTTCAATGCTCTTTCCCATAATCTAGAGTAATCACTGATCTCTGCAGGTTATATATGGAACTTCAATTATGCATACCCGGATGATTAGTTATCTATATAAAATTTTGTAAGAGAAAATGATTTTTTTTTCCCCGAATACATAGCTTCATTGTGCCCTATACTAGTCCTCAGGTCACGCTGCTATAAAATATTCAGAAAGCCATAGTTTATTTGATTGAATTGAGGATCTTAAATATCCCATTCTTAGCTGTCACAAATTTGGTTACTCACAGCTGTTATATTTGGCTTGGCTCAGGTTTTGCTTAGGGATCCTTCTGATGAGAATGTAATCCCTGTAGTAGAGGAGCTCCGTAGGCGGTTAGCACCATCAGGTGTCACTCAGCATGATGGAAAAGAGAACTTAAGTGGCCTGCATGATGTGGAAGGGGCAGAAGAAGATGGTAAGTTGGGCTCTGCTATTTTTTATCAACTGCTTATGGTAGAAAGGCACTAATATATTTGTGTATTGTTGATGTTGCGTTGATGTGGTTACTTTGTTTGACATGTGACCCTCTTGTTTGTATGCCCAAGATTTGGAACAAAAAACAAACAAGCAAGGAAATATTTGTAGATACATAAAAGTATACAAGAAAGAAGTGGTCATAAAGTTTTGACTGAGATATGGCCACACGATTTTGTTTCCTTTCCTTTTTTTTTAATTTATGTCCTTATCATGGGACATTCTTTTTTATGTTAGTCCAAAGTGTATATCCATGGCACTTAACTTTGATATCTGATGCCCTATCTGGGTCTCCTTGCACTTGTCCAATAATGTTATATGACTCTGATATTTAGATTATGTTCATTTTACTTCCCCTAGGAGCTCTGGATAAATGAACGTAACTTGAGATATTCAAACTATGGTTTGTTTGTGACATGTTGTGCCTGTCCACACATACATGTCGATCCCTTTTCTTTTCTCTAACAAAGATGATGATTATGTAGCCAGTACACAGCAACATATTTCTAAGTATTGTACCTAATCAATACTGGATATATATGAACCTTTTGTTATTCATTTTGTACACTGTTCCTGGATTCTTTTAATTTTTGTATTGTATGAAAATGACTATAATTGACATGCCATTTGCAGCCGGATCCCCTGTATCAATTGACCTGCAAACAATATATCTGTGTGGCTCATGCTTAGATAAAAGTATAACAAAGCCCTCACCATTGTTTCACATATATTTATTCTTTTATTTGTCTTGGTGGATTTCCACAATTCGCTCTGTTCGCTTGAGCTAGATTCAACTTATTTTCAGCCACAGAACAATATTTTCCTCTCACAACAATTCAACTGTAGAATTCAGCTTAGCCAAATTTCATCTCAGCCGTAGAATTTAGCTATATACGATTCGTTAACATCCTTCTATCTGATTCATGAACCCCACAGAATCTCCTTTTGAGTTCCGTGCATTGGAGGTTACTCTGGAAGCAATCTGCAGTTTCCTTGATGCGC